>JAPUBQ010000024.1:15805848-18205848 GCA_035578125.1 Mellilla xanthometata | reverse complement strand
TGATTTGATTTAGGCTTAAAATTATTTTTCCCTTTTTAGTTGTGTTTTTGAAGTCGGTTGTTTGTTTTTTAAAACAATTTTATAAACTTCTAGCGTCATCTTTGATTTTATGTGAGAGTTACGACTTGTTAAGTTGAAGCGTCATCTAGGTAAATAAATTCCAGCGCGTGCCACTAGATGCCGTTTTTAATTTCTACAGTCAACACTCAGACTAGGAGTTTAGAATAGTCTGAGAGTCAACATAATTCTCCAGTTTTCCAACTTATTTACATACTCAATCCAGATACTCTTCTTTTGTTGTAATGGTAGCGGTCGTTGCAAACTCTTGGCTGACTAAAAATCACCACCTCTACCACCAGACACCTGAACCTTTACCAATTTACTAATAACTTCTCACTGCTCGATATAAGCCACCTCTAACGTAATACAAATAAAAACAAAAAAGTGGAAGAGATCGAAAGATGGCGATAAAGCCGCCAAATCATCATCATCATCAGCCTATGTTCGTCCACTGTTGGACATAGGCCTCTGCCAAGTCACGCCCCTTGGCCTCAAGAGACTCTTCTTAGCCTCTTGTTCTTAAAGTATTAAATATAAATATAAGTATAAATATTATTAGTATTAAATAAAAAAACAATTTAGGATCATAAAATAGTTTAATAAATTAATAATTTCTATCTATACAAATACTATTAATAGGTTTAGAAAGTTACTGATCTATTCATGTACTCGCTTTATAAAATCTTGTATACTATTATAAATTCAACACTAAATAGATATGGCATTGTATAAATAATACCTAGGTATTGTATAAAAAGTGGGGATGTCATCTACACTAATATTATAAAGAGGAAAACTTTGTTTGTTTGTTTGTTTGTTTGTTTGTTTGTTTGGTTGTAACGAATAGGCTCAAAAACTACTGGACCGATTTTAAAAATTCTTTCACCATACGAAAGCTACATTATCCACGAGTAACATAGGCTATATTTTATTTTGGAAAAAATAGGGTTCCGTAAGATATTTGGATTTTTCGGACACAAACAGAAAAAAATCAACCAAGGAAGTTACTTATTTTGCGTACGCTGCCTAAACTACAAAAGATAGAACTATAAAATGTTCTAATTAATTGTAGATCTTATAAATATCTACAAAAAAGTCCGCGACACACTATACCTATCTATGTCGAGTGAGGCACAACAACCACATTTTTATTTCAAAATCTTGATTTTTTTTTGGACTACATTTAAACGCGTTTATTTTACTCATGCTATTAATCCTTATCAAAATAAATTGTTTCATCAATAAGAACAGTTTGTGTTGATAATATTTGGTCTTTGAATGATTAAAATTGGACGTTTGGTTTTGAAGTTATGGTGAAATTAAAATATTACGATTTTTGCTGCACGGCCCGTTGCGAAGAGGGCGCGTGCGGGGGAGGGGTGTTTAGATCTATGAGTAAATACCCGCGCGGCTCAGTCGCGATGTCGGCTGCCTACGCAGCGGTCGCGCGCGAAGTCTAATAATTTACGGGATTTTTTTTTATTTTGTTCTTTTAACTACACATACGCAAAAGTTCTTCTCAGTCTAAACTAAACTGTTCGGCTAAACTGTTGTCTAATATATAATACTAGCTGACCCGGCAAACGAGGTTTTGCCTCACTTAAGGGTATGAAAAATAGATAGTGTAGCTTATATGACACGTTCGTAGATTTACCATAGCAGCGCCATCTATTGATTACTTACTCAACCCAGTCAAAAGGTATCGACATCTGTTAGAATCATTTGGAGTTAACAGATAATTGTGACTGTCAAATAATAACAGACAATAATTAGCAATAAATTAAAATTGCGACTATAATTTGAGATTTATACTATCCTATCTCTTAAGTTGGATCGAACTGCACATGGTGTGCGAATTTTATTATAATCGGTTAAGTGGGTTAGGAGTCCATTGAGGACAAACAATGTGACACGACATTTATATAAATTAAGATAAGATTATTAATATCATATGTATGTTTTTTATTATTCTTTATTGTACACTACATCCTTCTTTAGTCGTTTATAAATTCCTTTCCATCCAAAGGTTGCCTGGAAGAGATCGCTTTAAGCGATAAGGCCGCCAATTGTGGCACACTAATTTTAAGTTAATTGTCTTTTACTGTGCCTTTTTTATTTATGTGTCCAATAAAGAATTATAAAATTTCCATGACTCAATGTTAGTTACCGTACTCCTCCAAAACGGCTTGACCGATTTTTACCAAATTTCATATGCGTATTCAGTAGGTCTGAGAATCAGCTATTTTTATAATATATTTTTAAGGCAAAACAACGTTTGCCGGGTCAGCTAGTATGCAATATAGGTAGGTACTTTCAATAGAGTATATTACTGATTGCATTCAAATTAAATCTAATTAGGCTACACAGTAAAATAAAAATAATATTAATTATAACAGATCTAAGACAACTATTTAAAGTTTTTAAGTATTAGACAAATTGGCCGACTAAATTTTGATTCGTTGTTATTTATTAGTGTAAACTCCATGTAACATCACTCGATTTAACGACAAACTCTCTAAAGCGTCGAAATCAATTGGCTTTAGTTGGTTTAGCTTGTACTCCATACATTACGACCAATCTTTATAAAGTCATAAAATGCACAGTTCCTTCAGTGTCGTTATATAGAGTTTACACTGTATATTCTATCAGAGAATGTGAAACAACAAAAAAATTACAATAAATAAATAGGTACTTAATCCTTCCAATTATTCGAAGTACAAGTTATTATTCTGTGCCAATTACATGGTTTAATCTATTGAATTCTTATAAAAATGCGATAAGCAAAACAAACATAGCATATCTATTCCATGTACATTGTACATATATGTATATACATGGTGGTTAAGGTGGTTTTATCATTGCCTATAATTATAACTTTCATAGCAAGTTAAGTACAAGCAATTATTAACATTAATACTCAGTAATAAGGTATAATTTAGCGCGCAGTCTATTTGACCACTATACATTGTGTTACATCATTAACTAGCCTTCATGGTCATTAGATTTAACACAGTTACCACACAGCTTAACAGACTCACTTTTAAAACCTAAACAGCTGGTGTTAAACAGATAAATTAAACTGTAACTTCTAATACATTCCAATAAAGTCCATTTTCAGGACTGCATTTTCGAAATACTGTCCATCCTTTTTTTAGTAAGGTATCCATTAAACATTTTCTCAATAAGACAGTGCTGTTTTCACAATATTCATTAGAAAACTTACTACAGCAAAACAATTGTCGATATAAGATGTTGCGCCAAACTAAAACTACTTACACAAATAATTTAGGTTCTATATGTATAAAATAATCATAGTATTTACATACGGAAAATGTATGAGTATTATATCAAGTCATTTAACTAATTCAAATTAAGTAGGTATTTTGTACAACAGACAAAACATGCATCTAAATTATTATGGTACAGTTTAAGTGTGCCAGGTATTTCTGTAAATTTAATCCAAATACATATCTGACTATTAATGAAAATACTTCATAATAGAATGAGAGTTTAAGTAATACTAAAATAGCAAATTTCTTTAAATCAATTTTAAAATACCATAATACTGAAAACCCATTCTGAATATAATATTACTTAAACAATTTTATCCTGGTTATAAATACATTAATGATTTTTGAGAAACAAATCTATATTTAGATTATGCTGTATTACGGCAAAGACTGTAGTATACATGTTTCCAAGCCTGACAATATTGCTTTAGTATACTTGTTTAAATACAATTGGTTTGCTACAGGTACAACTAGTAAAGCCTTGGGTAATTATGTCCAATAACTGTCCATATATCCTCAGATGTCTTCATCTATTTCTTATTAATAGAGACGAGAAGATCACTATGGTCATTTACTAGAAAATGATGCACAAACTGTGCTTTCTTCTTGTCAATAATTTGCTTGTTATTCCTGGACTGCGGCTCCTGGGTTATGTTGGGGTTGTCTCGCAGGAATATAGCACCAAACAGAGTAGAGAGTGTCTTCTCATCCAAGCCATTGTCATCGCTGTACTGCAACGCTTCTTGGAGAAACTCGCACAAGTACAAAAACACATTCTTTCTAAACTCCGGCAGTTGCATAACAATCTGCTTGCATTGTAAATAGTTGGCAGAATTTCTTAAACAGACTGACTGCAGGTTATATGGAATGATGGGGTCCACTGTGCTCTCCAACAGTAGGAGTAATGCTTCGGCCACGGAATGGATGCTGCCTGGTATAGGGCTGTCCACAGCCCCACTGTCCAGCCAGTCTCGTATCTGCAGGATTTCTGTGTGGAAACCTGGCTGTTCAAAGAGATTAGGTTCTTTCAGCCCATGCAAATATATGTGATCAGTCAGATACCAGATCTCCTTCGGGATAGAGTATGTGGATGGAGTGGACACACACTGGTCTCTTTTACTCTCTAGCTCTATCAGTTTCCCAACAGGCACTTCTTTTACAGGTTTATTGAGATTCACTAAAACCTCTATGGAGCAGCCAAAACAACTTCTTTGGTAGGTCCCATTTACAGTAATAAAAATATCTTTACCTCCATAAAGATGTAGAACCAAAATGTCATACAGTTTGTCAGTACCAGCATTCATTTTGCAAGCAGAGTTCTTGTTTATGAGAACTTTGAGTTGGATTTCACACTCCTCGTCTGCACAGATGCATTTCTTGTAAGGATCTACAATAAGCCAGTCTTTGCAGAAGCTTGTTTCGTCCAGTTTCTTTATGAACTCAAACTCTACGGGCAGCTTGCCAATATTTTTGATGGTTATTGTCCGCACCTGCAGCTCCAAGTAGCGCACTGTGCCGAAGTCTATTTCTGTCACATCCACTTTTACTTGTGGAATTAGTTCATTTTCTAACTTGTCCAGTTGTTTAATAACTTCTTCATATACTTTTCTATATTTTTCCTCATCAATTACCTTGATGGATGAGGTAAAGAGAGCAGATACGGGCTTGTGGTCACTGATATTTAAAGATGGGTGGCTTCTATAACTGAGCTGTGTAATATGTTCCCCCTTCCAGAATATTCTGTCGCACCATGCAGGAGCACGGTTTTTCTCACTGGAGTCCCAGTCATCAGTGTTGGGATCATATTTGTATGTGGGTTTAAATGTTATAGGACCTTCTGTGTAACCCACAAAGACCTGGTTAGTCCTGTGCTGTTGTTTCAGCTGATCCCACTCCAGAACTGCATCAAAATTGTTCTCACTGACCATTTTCTTGACAGTATTAGGGTCTAGTGCTGTGATGCGATAGTTTAAGTCTCCCAGCCAGTATATATGATCATGATTTTGGATTCCCTTGGGAAGCTGGTTTGGTTGAACGAATCTTGTCCTAACGCAGATATCTCTGAAGTCTTGATTTCTTCTTTCATACTCTTCTACATGGGCTGCTAAGTGTGAATTGACAAAGCACAGAGAGGTGTTGTGGAGGTCAAATCTTATGGAGACTCCTCCTTTGTTTCCCATCTTGCCCATTATGCCCGTGCCCACAGTGGTACTTATAATATTTCCTACATGTGAGATATGTTTGGCTTTGATGAGGATTATAAGCATCATGCCCACAAGTCTCACCTTCTCTACTTTCACATATTTGGCGCGCTCATTGACCGTATTCAACACTGCATTGTACCACTCATCCTCTCTGAATGTTTGGTCAAATAAAAATGTTTCTTTGGACAAGTCCAGCTCTTGAAATCCTACTGCATAAATATCTGGTGGTTCCTTGTCCATGTTGAGCCAGTCCCTGAGAGGTATCACGGGAGATTTATCGTTGACATTCCATGTTCCACAGAACACTGTAAAGTTCTTATTGAAGGTATATTCCAGCTCCTTGTCAGACATTTTATGTTTAATCAAGCTCTCGCGGATGGCCACGGGAGCGGAAGCCTGCGTGTGTGCCATCACGCCCCGCGGCGTCGCCATGTTCTGCACTATCAAGTCATCGGGAGACTTCCCGTTGTACTTCTTCACCCAGAGAAACTCTGGTTGAGTCGTCACTTTGTTCACAGCTTCGATACCACGGAACAGCTCGTCGACGAAAGGATCCACTCGCGGAGTCATCTGGATTTCAAACACGAATGCTTGGCTTTGAGATTGAAGCTTTAAGAATAAAACCGCTTCTGGGTCCGACGGCTTATTATCTATTTCACACTTAAACCCTTTATCGATAGGCATCACCACCTCCACGGAGAGGTCCGTAAAGGACTTCGGAGGACAACATGACGAGTACAAACAGAAAACTGCCTTTTCGTCCCCGAATTCAACGATCGCAAGTAGCCTGTCTTTCTTCTTCCATTCCGGATTCAGGATCTTGGTGTCCCATAGGAACGCTGTAACTCGTTCACTCGACAGGAACTTCTCTTGCAACACGGATCTTATCTCGTCGTGGTTCATTTTGCTTCCATTAGCCTATTTATTTAATTTTAATTATTACAAAAACATCTTGTATTAGATTCGCGACATCGTTCACGTAGAAACAAATTAAACATGACAGTGACAAAATCAGGTGATCGATTTTATTGAAGGTGACATTTTATTAAATTTGATTATGATATATGAAATCTGTTGCCAATTGTTTTGTTTTTGAAAGTAAGCGAAAGAAACGAAAACATTTTTTGTATATCTCAAAATAAATACTATAGTGAGTAATCTGAAAAGATTTTTTGGAAGGTCACATTACATAAAGATAGAATAAAATGGCGGGAGCGGGAGGGCCAAGGGACTGGCAGCTGGAATGTGTGGAAATCAAGCAACGAGGAGCTTACCTCCTCCAGTCAGGATTATGGTCGGATTGCTCGTTCCTGGTGGGCTCGGAGCCGAACCAAGTGGTGGTGACGGGTCACAAGCTCTTCCTCGCAATGGCTTCTCCAGTTTTCGAGGCTATGTTCTACGGTGGAATGGCTGACGACAGAAATGAACCTATCCCTATATTGGACGTGCAACCAGATGCCTTTAAGGCCCTTTTGGAGTAAGTATTGGCCTGGAAACTTTCTTTTACTGCTCCATTTCTCTTTAATATACTTAAATATTCTTGTCCTTGTTGATATTAATTATTGCTTGGTCCATTGAAGGTACATCTACACAGACAATATAAACATAAGTTCGTTCGATAAAGCTTGCGAGTTATGTTACGGAGCCAAGAAGTACATGCTGCCACACCTAGTCAAGGAGTGCACACGATATCTCTGGTCAGACTTGTACCCTAGAAACGCCTGCAGGGCTTATGAGTTTGCTAGACTTTTTGAAGAGAATGTGCTGATGGAAAAGTGTATACAGGTAACTGTCTACTAACATGTTTAAACAGTTTATATTGAAGTTCTTCTGAAGAAAAATTCTATGTATTGAACCATTCATTTTTTTTAAATATTAGAATACATTTCACACATGGTTGGTTAGCCCCATATTAAATAATTTCTAATTTGTAATATGGTTGCTAACACAACTGAATATACTACATGTAAATATATGTATACATATGCATAAATACTTTATATCAATACATATTTAGCACCCAGACTGAAAGCCAACAAATTAAGTTTATCATAAAGATGTTGGCTGTGCCAGGAATTGAACCCGAAACCCTCAGATTGGCTGTCCGGCATGGTAACCATAACACCAACAAGGTTGTTGAATAATAAGTAATAGATAACTTATCCAATGCAGTTAAAGATTTTTAAATTAATAACATATACAAATCATTTATTGATAACACCAAAGTTACAAGTCAAATAATATGATATCATTACAAATTTTATTATTATCCAAGTCTCTAAGTGACCTGTTACTCCTTCTCATAATAAATCTTATTAAAAGTACCTTTAAATGTTTTATTAATTAATTTATTATCATCTAAATAAACTTGATATTAATTTCTTCAAATTCCAGATAATAACAACAAATACAAAAGAGGTCCTAACAGACAGCAGTTTCGAGGATGTTGAACTTAACACTGTCATCACAGTATTTTCCCTAGACCATCTAAACATTGACAGTGAGTTAGACCTCTTTGAAGCGGCAGTGAGATATGCCAAGGCTCAGGACAAGAGAGGGACAGAGAGGAGTGTTAGTCCACCCCCTGATAGTGGCTCTTCTAGTGAGAAGAGGGTGAAAAGCCCGGAACCTTCCACTTCTAAGGAAAAGGTTAGATTCACTGACTTAAGTATAAATACAGTCAAACCTGGAAAAGTTAGAAAACTCTAAGGAGTTTATTACTATTGCTTATAGAGTTTCTCACTGGACCACAGTCTCACAGCCAGGATCTGTCATTTTAACCTCTATTTAGCGAGAAACATAAACCTCTTTATGAGCGACATTTTTCCCTCATAGACCTCTGTGAGACTGTTATTTATCTATATCTCTATAAGCAACAGTTGAATATATTCATATATATTATTTTGGAGGAAGAAATTTAACATTCAAATGAAATTACAAATTTAACTTTTGCTATTTATGACTCATTTTTAACTTTTGGTGGAGCTTTTTACTACTGTTTTTGTATTATTTTCTCGTTAAAATTGTACCTGTTCTATTTTGTGGAACTAAAGCTATTTTATTACATTCTTGTAAAAAAACTCAGGTTAGTTAGAAACTTCTATAAGCGAGAATGAGATTGTGCTCCCTTGAACTCTCACTTATCCAGGTTTGACAGTATTTTTCACCTCTGATCCAATAACGATAAGTGTGTGTGAGTGTGTGTTAGGCTGTGGTATTATAGCTCTGAAATGAATAAACCAATGTGTTTTTTTTTTTTAGTAGATGGTAAGTATGGTTAGTTCTACAAGTGATGTGTTGAGACAAGATGCATGCAATTTGTATTGGTATAGCAGCAATACGCTGGTGTTTCTGATTACGCCTATATCAAAATCTGATTACGCCTGAGTTGAAATTTAATTTCTAGCAGTTCATGAAATGTCCACTGTTCAATGTCAATGTCTTATTATCATAATTAAAAAAAAACCTCGTCCTGTAGGTGCAGTTTGTGAACGTAGAGAGCAGCGCAGAGAGCAGCCCGGCGACGCCGGCGGAGCCCCGCAAGCCGGACTCCACGCCCGAGGACACGCCGCCAGAAACACAGTCTGCAGACTCTAACATAAAGACTGGTATGTATCTCATTTAATAGTTATACCTATGAGAAAAGAAGAAATGTTTGAGAACATACACACTGACAGATCCTGAGATTCCTGAGCTCTAAAAGTCGTGATTGGCTCACTTGTGCCAATTTGGTACAACCATGTTTTTTTCCTGATGTGCCATATCCTTTTTTTTTGTTATCCAAAACCTTTCCAAATCGTCAATATCGAGCTTACTCGAGACTAAAAAAAAAATTAACATAACAGATAAACAATTTTATTGGTAAAATATTTCATTTACAAGTCAAAAGTAGATATTAAATGTCACAATTAAATAAAATGTACACAGTGTAAACAAAAAAATACATTAATAATGGCAATATCTAATGCATCTATTTCTCTTGTATAGTATAGGGAAAGCTTTTCATTTGGCTACAAAAAAAAATCGTCAATTGAGTAAAACGTACATTGAATGAGCCAGACTTATTAAAAATGCCTTGTGATATAGTTTCAGAGGGCAACAAAGCGACCATCCGTTCCGCCATAGAGAAGATCCGTTTCCTCACGCTGACACCCCAGCAGTTCGCCGAGGGTCCAGCCCGCTCCCCCCTCCTCACGGAGTCGGAGGCCTTTGCGGTGCTGATGAATATCCTGTCGAGTAACTCCGACGTGCCGATGCCGAGTGGCTTCTCGACTTGCCGGGTGCCGCGACAACAGGTCATCGGGGGAGGACCTTCCTCTGGAGTCAGGGATGTGAGTAATTATATACATCCTCTTTGTTTAAGTCTAGTGGCTAAACTTTGGTATTCAAGCCGATTAAAGGCCTTTTTAACCGACTTCAAAAAGGAGGAGGTTATATATTCGACGTGTATGTATTTTTTTTTTTTTTTATGTATGTTCACCGATTTCTCAGCCATTTGTGGATCGATTCTCAAAATTATTTTTTTAATTGAAAGAGTATGGTTCTGAATTGGTCCCATTGTCACCAAAACTGGTTCTGATGATGGACTCCTAGGGAAATCGAAGAAAAACCTAAAAAGTTAGGTTATTTTTACGCATGAAGAGAGATTCACGCTCGTTTGGCTGTACTGATATTCATGAAATTTGAGAAGAAAATAGGTAATACTATGCTATATACACATACGCTACTTTTTATCCCGAAAATAAATACTATTCCCGTGGGATGCACCAAATAACATATAAATCTTTTTAACTTCTTCACGCTCGAACGGCTGTACTGACATTGATGAAATTTGGAATGAAGATAGGTTAGACTATGTGTTTACACATAGGCTACTTTTTATCCCGAAAATAATTATTGTTCCCGTGGGATGCACCAAATAACACATGACACACTGATTTCGCTAAAATTTGATATAGGGGGTAGACTAGACCTTGTATAACACGAAGGTTACTTTTTATCTTAAAAGTCATTGCTATTGCCGTGGGAAGCCCATATAACTCGATAACCTATTTTACTTCTTTGCGCTCATACGGCAATACATGATTCGCTCATAAAATTAGCAGCCTGGCTAACAAAAGTAATCTGACGCGAACATCGAGGCTAAGCAACGGCCCATCCGGCCAGTCTTTGGATGGGTAACCATGCACAAGACTTCCATAAAAAAATGTGATATTTTCATCTGGGCGTTACTGTGCTTCGGATAACACGTTAATTTGTTGGGCCTGGACCACTACTCTTAGTACAAGCAGGGGTCAAACTAAATCAGGGGCTTGAAAAACTCTCGACGCCAGAGCTTGGCCACTTGGGTCATACTTAGTGGAAGAAGGAACTGTAAAATTTGATATATTAAAAGACAAGACCCTCGAACGGATAAGGAAAATATTTACGCGCTCGCTTCGCTAGGAGTTATCCCGCTTCGTTCGAATTTCCTCCAGGATGTTCTGGGCTTATGACACTCCAAATATTATATAATTTGTGCTGCTTTGGACTTCAAACGGTTCGAACAAATACGGTGAAAATTTTCGCGCTCGCTTCGCTCGCGCATAGCTCGCTTCGCTCGCAATTGGTTCTAGTACGTTTTGACACAACAAACATTATGTAATTTGTGCTGCTTTGGACTTCTTTATGCTCAAACGGTTCGAACAAATACGGTGAAAATTTTCGCGCTCGCTTCGCTCGAACATAGCTCGCTTCGCTCGCAATTGGTTCTAGTACGTTTTGACACAACAAACATTATGTAATTTGTGCTGCTTTGGACTTCTTTATGCTCAAACGGTTGGAACAAATACGGTGAAAATTTTCGCGCCCGCTTCGCTCGCGTATAGCTCGCTTTGCTCGCATCCAGCTCGATTTGCTCCCAATTGGTTGCCTGCCTGACACACGCCAAATTTTTTCATCGTGAAGTTTATTTGGCTCTCCATAGCTAAAACTTAAACAAAATATCATTACCAACCACTTAAAATGTAAAAATAAAATTGTTTTAAAAAACAAACAACCGACTTCAAAAACACAACTAAAAAGGGAAAAATAATTTTAAGCCTAAATCAAATCAAGAATATAAAAATAGAATAGGAGAGTTTATTTCATGTACTTATAAAAAACTATTTGCAATTTTTACTAATCCTGTATTCTTGAAGTCGGTGCCATCTAATAAGAACAAATTAATGTTTGTTAAAAAAAAACTATTTTCAATTGTCTTTCTTTGCTGGCACCGACTCCAAGAATACAGAATTAGTAAAAATTGCAAATAGTTTTTTATAAGTACATGAAATAAACTCTCCTATTCTATTTTTATATTCTTGATTTGATTTAGGCTTAAAATTATTTTTCCCTTTTTAGTTGTGTTTTTGAAGTCGGTTGTTTGTTTTTTAAAACAATTTTATTTATTTGATATAATACACGTTAAGCTATAGTGTTTTAGCTATTTGATGAAAATCGCTTCAAGATTGCCGCCGCTATGAAATGGCGGAAGAGATATTATGTTTTCGCAACTGCCCCATATCAAATTCAAAATGGCCGCACCCAAAAAAGTTCGTGGAGAGTTTTCAAAATTTTGAATTGAAGTTTGTTTCTATTGTTGTGCGACAGATGGCGACGTTCACCGTGGACACGCCGTCGCCGGTGCTGGAGCAGGTGTTCGGCGCGCACCCCCTGCCGCCCGCGCACCACCACCCGCCGCGCGACGAGCCCGCGCCGCCCTCTGCTGGCTTCAGTACGAGTTTTACAAACTACTTTTGTTCAGCTAAATTTGGAAAATCTCAAAAATAAATTAGTTTAGCATAAGCATAGCATAAGCAGCCCACTACACGTTCCCGCTGCTGGGACTCGGGGCCTTCTCTTCACTAGGAGAGAGGCCATAATCCTCCACGCTGCCCAAGTGCGGGTTGGCGGATGACACACGTCTTTGGATTTTGTGGTCCTCAAACATGACGGTTTCCTCACGATGTTTTCCTTCACCGTAAAGCGAGTGCAAATCCACACATAACTTGAAAAACAAGTCATTGGTGTAGGGCCGAGATCGAACCAGGGGCCGTCTGATTGAAAAGCAGACGTTATCACCACCGAGCCACACTCGCTCGCTATTTATTTCATAACTTAAACACTAACAGCATGTGCCTTCACGTACACGATTTTGTAGAAAATGATTTGAATTAGGATAAAAAAAACGATAATAACGATTTGCTTGTATAATATGACATCCATTTAAAAATATATTATATATTTAGTGTAAAACACGTCAATAATCTCTATTCTGAGCAATCAGGGCATTGAGCTAACAAGCAAGTGTAGGTGCGCGCGCGCATTTCTAGACAAGACCGCTCCATCCTAGATCGAAACATCACTTAACATCCGATGAGTTGCGATCAAGCGCAAGCCTATCCATCATAAAAAAAAAACAGCGGCCGAAGCCAAGAATCGCGTGTTGCGTGCTGCCACTCCGGAGCCGTTAGGGGTCGGGTTGTGAATTTTATCGCGTAGCCAAGTTCTCTTCGATTCGGGGGTTAAAAATTAATATTATCGGCATGACCTATCTATTCGGCCATTTTACCGACAACTAGTGAGGTAATCGGCCACAACCGTAGCTGGCACAATCTAGCATATTGTGTTCAAAAAGATAATAATATAATAAATATTAGGATACATTTCACACACGGCTGGTTAACCCCATACTGAACCATTTCTAGTTCGTATTATGGTTGCTAACACAACTGATATACAACATATACATTCATACATACATATTTTATAAAGATACATATTATTTAACACCCAGACTAATAGCCAACAAATTTAGTTCAGCACAAAGATGTTGGCCGAACCTTCTGATTGGCAGTCCGGCATGGTAACCACTACACCAACGAGGTCGTCAAAAGGATAATACTATATAAATATATAATATTGCGGGCAGGTAGATTAAAATGTATTAAAATGATTAATAATCTTGCACTAGTTATTATTATTAAATAGTAAAACTGCAAGAGGACTCTGGTCTCGTAACACGGTCTGATAACTAGTACGAGACCAGAGGCTTCAATATGTACCATGTAAATATTTATGCACCAATAAATAATTTTGTATTTGTATATTCCAGGGTCCGGCGCCCGCCTGGGCTCGTCCATCATGGCGGACGTGGCGGGTCTGGGCGTGGCGCCGCTGCTGGACCGCCACGGCGAGTACAACAAGATCTACTGCCAGCGAGCCATCATCCAGCACACGGACTGCCTCAACACCAGCGTGCTGGACTGCAGCGTCACCTTCATGGTGGATAAGAACATCTGTCTTCTCGGAGTGCAGGTTAACACACTTTTAGTAAAACACCTTTCTCATGGCACAATTGTTCAGTTTTTTTTTCACTTTGAAAATTCTTTATTTTGCATTAGAGTACTTTATTATTACAAGACCAGTGTTATTATAATCCTAGTGGTAACAGTCGAAAAAAGACTGTTTTGCACCTTGGCACTCTCAAACTTTTAGTAACATATATATTAAGAAAAATCACAGTAGATATTTATATAAATTTGAAATAAAACATAATTATAATTACATAAGCTTTAGAAACAGCATTATATTTTATAGCAGAAGGACGATACATGTGGTACAATAATGAGAATTACAATTTGAGGGTCTTCAAATCTAGAGTAATTAGGTTCCTTTTAGGCAAGCATGTTACATCTTAGATCACAGTCAAGCTTAACATCAAGCAAGATGGTGTCAACCGTTGCGTTACGTGTATCATTCGATACGCCATCTATTCGTATTTCACTCGGGTCACGCAATCTACTATCGTCATATCACTATGCAACCGCAACGCGTTTCGGAATTTGGCGGCAGCTACGATACACGCTCAATTTGTAGCGTCATCTAGGTTTCATCGGTGATGATGGCAAACTTCCGCGCTACGTTTTATTGTATGGGAACCAGCAATTCTTTCTAGTATTCTGATACCTGATATTATGTACTAAATTTGTGTATGTATGTTATATTTCCCTGTGATACAGGCTCCTGGCAGTCCTATAGCAGGGCGTAGTGCTCCCTACAGCGTACCAGGTAATCTTTAAGATGTCATGTAGACGTAAGAACTTTGTACGTACACTATTTTTAACATTACAAATTAATTTATCTTATCTTATATTGTAGGTACCAACGCAAGCCCCGAGCGAAGAGAGTGCCATGTGTTCGATGGGCAACAGCGGCGGGCTGGCGGCCGCCGGCTACTCGGAGCTCCTGTACGCTCACCTGCTGGACGCGGACGGTGCCCGCCTCACCTACACCCACTACACCTGCCGGGTGCCTTACAGACATCTGCTGGACATCATGTTCAACAGACCTGTCTACGTGCAGAGGAATAAGGTACCTATTTCTAAGGCAATAGAGTTGATTATCGCTTCTACACCTACGTTTTCTGAAAGTAGACGGTGCCCGGCTCACTAAAAATGCCGGGTGCCTTACAGGCATCTGCTGGACATAATTGTCTACCGACCCATCTACGTGCAGAGGAATAAGGTACTTATTTCTAAGGCAATAGAGTTGATTGTCGCTTCTATACCTACGTTCCCTGAAATTGGGCGGTGCCAGACTCACATACACTCACTACACCTGCCGCGTGCCTTACAGGCATCTGCTGGACATCATGTTCAACCGACCTGTCTATGTGCAGAGGAATAAGGTACCTATTTATGCATCCGCACACTCAACATAATAAAAAAAGTACAAAAAATAAGAAGCGAAACCATAAGAGGGCAGACTAAAGTTCAAGATGCACTTACCAAGGCCCTTAAACTAAAATGGAAATGGGCTGGACATGTGGCACGCTACAATGATAAAAGATGGACACTAATAGCAACCAGGTGGAGAGGTCCCACTGGGAAAAGAAATGTAGGGAGACCGTTAAAGAGATGGAAGGACGATATAGTCGAAACAGCAGGGAAAGACTGGCTGCTCAATGCCTTCACCCTAAGAGGGGTCCAACTTAAACATTGATTGACTAACATTACTAACAACTAGCCTACAAAAAGACCACTAACAATCTTACTAACAACATTTGCATTGTAAAATAAGTTAACAAGTTGGAAATAAATGGCTTTATTATTATTATTACACTCAACATCACTTACCCTCACTATGTAACACCTGACACTAGAAAATGCAGACACTCACCCGATCACTCGCCCCTATATTTAATTTTTAATAATTATAATGTGTATTGGTAAATTAAAGGGGCCATGTAGCACTGCTATACAGGCCAATCACTTTGGCCTAGTGCAGGGCCCAGCTCTATCTAACTTAACTCTAGCTGTTATCTTATATATAAAATTTCCGTGTCACAGTGTTTGTTACCGTACTCCTCCGAAACGGCTTGACCGATTTTTTCCAAATTTTATATGCGTATTCAGAAGGTCTGAGAATCGGCTACTGTATATTTAGATTTTATTTTTTTATTAAGGTAAAAAAAGTTTGCCGGGTCAGTTAGTATATATATAAATACTTTCATTTATTTATAAATTATGTTAGGATTAAGTAAGTGCATTGATTTTGAATAAAGAAAGATTAATTAATTAATTTATTTATTATATAAGGCAATAGAGTTGATTGTCGCTTCTATACTTACACCAAGGATCAGAATACTAGTATTATGACGACCTCGTTGGCGTAAAGGTTACCATGCCGGTCTGCTAATCAGAAGGTTCTGGGTTCGATTCCCGGCCCAGTCAACATCATTGTGCTTAACTAAATTTGTTGGCTGTGGGTCTGGGTGTTAAATATGTATTTATATATAATATGTATGTATATGTAGTATATCAGTTGTGTTAGCAACCATAATACGAGCTAGAAATGGTTCAGTATGGAACTAACCATCCGTGTGTGAATGTGTCTTAATATTTATTTATTTATTTATTATGTTTATCATTCGATTTTCAACAAGAGGTCGAGCATCTATTATATTCATTAGTCTATGGTATGGAGCTAAACAGTTGTGTGTGAAGTGTATCAATATACTATGTTTATGACAATAGACTTGATTAAATTTTCGCTTCAATACCTCGTCCACCTATGAAATTAAACGCTGCTAGGCTCGTATGTATAATATACTAGCTGACCCGGCAAACGTTGTTTTGCCTCACTTAGGGGTATGAAAGATAGATAGTGTAGCTTACATGACACGTTCGTAGATTTACCATAGCAGCACCATCTATTGATTACTTACTCAACCCAGTCGAAAGGTATCGATATCTGTTAGAATCATATTGTGACTGTCAAATAATAACAGACAATAATTAGCAATAAATTAAAATTGTCACTATAATTTGAGATTTAAACTATTCTATCTCTCAAGTTGGATCGAACTGCACATGGTGTGCGAATTTTATTATAATCGGTTAGGTAAGTGGTTTAGGAGTCCATTGAGGACAAACATTGTGACACGAGATTTATATATATTAAGAAGATTGGATCTTCTTCTTAGTCGTAACTTCACTACTGAAGGTAGTGTCTAATACGGAGTGTCGCTCACTCGGTTAATAATGGTCTTCCACTGTTTCCTGTCCTCGGCGGTCTTAAAAGCTTCGGCAATAGGTAGGCCAGTGAGCGTCTTTACGAGGTCTGACCAGCGGGTAGAAGAGCGACCTCGTGCTCTTTTTCCGTCAACTTAGCCAACTACCACGAGCTTCTCGAGGCAATCAGGGTTTCTTCGAGCGACATGTCCAAAATATCTGAGAATTCGCTGGTAGCAGAGAGTGAGAAGAAGATTGGATAGGCTATGTCTTAATGTTGTTTCCGTATTGTGCAGGTGTACAAGGTGGGGATAGTGTTCAACAAGGTGGGCTGGTACCCGATGGGGACGTGTGCACAGCAGGTTGCCTCCGAGTCCGTCTTCTTCAACTTCTGTATCGGACAGAGCAGTGACTCCGTGCGGGACGGCCTTATACGATCCATCATATTTACTTACTAACCTTAGTAATCTTTGCAACATTAGTGTAAATTCAATAGGTAAATAATTGGCCAAGAGCGAGTCAGGCTTGCGCATGCAGGGTTCCATTATCTAGAGAAATAAAAAAAGGCATGTTTGTTGTTATAAGCCCCCTTAATTAGATATTTAATTTTAATAATTTATTTTGAAAGTCAGTATGAAACTAAGTATTTGTGAATGTAAAACTATCGCTTCATATTAATAAATTATTACCGTTTTTATTATAAAGCAAAAAACACGGTTATTGTATAGGGCCCTCTTCAAATTTTTTTTGAGAATGACAATGCTGTTGGCCTGAGGGGCCTCTACAGCGACACCGGACAACATATTTTTTTATTATATGTTGTTATAGCGGCTACGGAAATAAACTATCTATGAAAATTTCAGCTTTCTAGCTATCACGATTTCTGAAATACAGTAGGTGATAGACATATAGATAGACAGTGGAGGCTTAGTAATAGGGCCACGGGTTTACCTTAAGGTACGGAACCCTAAATCCCATTAGATGTAGTGTTTAGTTTGGAAATAGCAAAAAAAAGTATTTTGTTACAGGTTAACAAACTTTTCTATGAAACATATTATTCGATGGTTCATGTATAAACATAGCTAATCTTAGATATGTATACCTTGTTAAAAGTAACTGCCGCATATATAATACATATGTATAGTTTTGTAATAAAAGCTGGATTTAATCTGGTAATAATAACTGTAATTTTAATAACAATGTGTGTTTTGACCGTCTAGTTAATTTATTTAATCATTTTTTTTCAATTTTACTGAATAAACTAACTATTTATTACACTGTATCTATGTACTTTGAACTTTGTTTTTTTGTTTTAAGTTTTCTGGTGTTTTGTGTGTAATTTCTATTTATTAATATGTTTTTCCGAAATCTTCGTAATTGTAATGTGTTGTAAATATATGTTATTTTCGTACAAATATATATTTGATGTTTCATTATGTTTTCATAACGTATTTGATAAATTCATTTTGTATTATATTTATCAGACTATATATGATAAACTATACACGAGAAGTATCAAATATGGAGCTTTTCTCATAGATTTATTCTCGGTTGATTGAATAACTTAGAAGCGTATGTAGATAGTAAGTCAGAGCTGAATAGTAAATATGTGTAAAGTTTATAAATAAAAAATCTGTCAAACCTATCAGCTGCAGCTAATGTCAATGTCAAAATTGACTTTTGTCATGTTGGAAGTTCGCGAAATCTTCCAAAGTTTGTTGAAGAATTTGGCTAATTAAACCATATTTTGCCATTTTTCCTTAATTGTTTTCACGAAAACGGACTCATGTGGCTTCCCCTAGCACCCAGATAGTGTTATCAAAGAAGTTTGAGCGTGGATAAATAGTGAATTTAATGTTACTAGTCCAAGATGTCGCGTAACAGGACCGATGGCTTACTGGCCCGGGTCGATTTTCCTCTCTACACGCTCCAAACCCTCACTAACAGGCATGTGCTGGTGGCCGGAGGTGGAGGAGCCTCCAACACGGGCGTTGCAAATGGATTTGTAAGTATTCCCGTCAGGAAGTCTCCTAAAACTAGCCCGCGAAAAATAGAAGTTTCGTACGTGTCAGACGCTTATTATTCGCTGAAATTGAATATACATATTATGAAATTCATCACGGATGAGTAGAGAAATTAATATTAATTATGGTTTTTAGGAAATATTCGAGTTGTCGCATAACGGGACCCGTTTCGTGGCCGAAGAGGTGATGAGGCACGAAACGGGGCCGAACGTTGTGATGACATGCTCTGTACGGAGTGTGGAGAACCGCACGTACCTGGCAGCGGGGCAGGAGAGCCATTGCCAGCTGTACAAGGTGAACATCCGCATGGTGGACGCCGCAGAGATGCGGCGCGGTTCTTTCCGCGCAGAGAACGGCCTCGTGCGGCGGAGACGACGCACAGTCTCAGAGAACGACAATATATCAAAGAAAGACAGCAACAGTAATACCACAGAGAAGAGGATATCCTTTGAAATCAGGCCTAGTGACAGTGTACAGACCGATTTTGGGTGAGTAACCATTTTTCTTTGTTTTTTATCTCATTGTTTATTGCACTGTCATTTCCAAAGTAAACAATGTAAATGTTGACTCTAATAGGAGCCAGTTTGTCAAGTTAGGTTGATGATAGTATTACTAAACCAAGCTAAAATCGATTTTTGTCCTTATTATAGTAAAATGTTATAAATAAGATAGAAGCCAGATTCCATTCTGAGTTCAATTGATACATAAGCATTATGACATTTTGCATATTGACTAATGACTAGGCATTTGAATGTGCTTAACCACTCAATTTGGGGACACTCTAGCTTAATGTGAAATAACTGGCCAACACCATTCCTAATCTGAAATAATTGGCCTTAGGTGATTGGTAATGGGTATTTCAACTTGAGAGAGTTTGCTTGCCAGACATGCACAAGAAAATGCTTTACCATCAAAAATAATGAGTAAATATTCTTAAAAAAAATCTCTTGCTAACCTGTGATCAGTGCACCAGTGGACTTTAAACATTGACATAGAACAATGGACATTTTATGAACTGTTAAAAATTTAATTTCAACTCAGTGTGATATAGGCATATCAGCATTTTGCTGCTCGCCTATAAATCAAATAAATAAATAAATAATAATTAGTTCCAATATCTAAACAATGACTAAAGCTTACTAGAAGCAGCACAATCTTGTTTACAAAAACATTGACTCATAAATTCCAACAACAAATCCAATTAGGACAAAGTTAATGGAAACTACTACTATGCAAATCTTAAGTAAGTCAGTGACTAAATTGCAAACTAAAAGCTATATTCACTGTGTGTGTGTGTTGTTTAAGTTTATGAGTGGTTTGTTACTTCTTCATACTCAAACAACTGAACCGATTTTGAAGAAATTTATTATAGAATTAGTTTAGAACTTGGATAAACACAGACTATGTTTAATCTCAGATTAACTCATGTAACACTAGGGTGCAGCTGGTAATTTATTTCATGATCCCAAACATTAGAAATGTCGGATATTATAGAATTTGCCCTAAATAATAAGTTAATAGTTACAAAGTTAGTTTGTGAATTACTTAATACAGTGTAAACTCCATGTAATGTCACTCATTTAACAACAAACTCTCTAAAGCGTCGAAATCAATTGACTTTAGTTGGTTTAGCTTGTATTCCATTTCTGATTTTTTCTCTCCATTTAACGACCACTCTCTATAACGCCATAAAATGCACAGTCCCTTAAGTGTCTTTACATAGACTTTACACTGTAGTATACAAAGTACATTAAATATTAAGGTAATCAATTGAACAAACAGATTTCTTGTGATTTCTGTGCTAGGAAGACAAAAGATAAAACTAAAACCGTAATTAATGTAATGACTTCTTTAAATAAGGCTAAGTAAGTAGCCTGTCTAAGGTAACTTTGTAGTGCTTATGCCAGTATTACTAATAATTTCTAGTCCTAAATACAATGTGTAATGGTTTTATTTGCCATCAGATCTATTGGTTTCTTACATTTTATAATTAAATACTATATGTATAATATGTCTTTTGTTTCAATAAAGACAAAAAAAGGTCACATCGAACTTAAATTTAAATGCTGTCTTTATTCACAATTTATAGATAGGATACTTTCTCAAAGTGCAGAAGAATATAGGAAATGCGCGCCTTTGTTAGAAATGTGCTTTATATTATTATTTTTTGAGTTTTTTTTGCTAGTTGCTAGTTTATCAATAACGGTAACAACAGGCACCAGGTAGATGCTTAAAATTTTCACAGAATACATTATAGAGTTATATTACCGTTCGAAATATATAAATAAAAATAATATAACTATTTAAGGGGGAGCTCTCATACAGCAAACATATATTATTTTGGAATTTTTATTATGTTATGGTACCCTTCATGCACAAGCCCGTCTCGCACTTGGCTAATTATTATTTTTTCATGATCAATGTATTTCCGCAAAGTAATATATTATCTTAGGTTTCTAGCATGGTTGTGTGTTGTAGTCCAGACCCGCTGCAGCGCGTGGTGCGCATCAGCCCCGACTGCAAGCTGATGGCGACGGGCGGGTTCGACTCCAAGGTGCGCGTTTGGAGTTTCCCCACCATGCAGCTGCTGTTCGAACTGGACGGACATTCCAAGGAGGTACATACATAACTTCTGTTATTGGACACATTGCTACAGAATTTTGAACATTGATTGGTGGTAGGATATTTCCTAGTGCTCGACTGGCTTAAGGTGATATGAGCAAAATCGCAAATTCACAGTTTTTTTCGATATAAATCATAATAATTTTTCGATCATAATGGGTAAAAAATAGCTTAAAGACTGTCTAAAGAATAAGTCTAAGAATATGCCAAACTGTGGAACTCCTTGCCAACAACCTTACTATCTTCAAGGCGAGAGTGAACCGGTTTCTTCTAGGCAAGCGTGCTTCATCTTAGACTGCATTGTCACTTAACATCGGGTAAGTTGTGGTCAAGCGCAAGCCTATTATGCGTAAAAAATATTTATACTTATTTTGGTATCTATCAGACTAATGAATTAGACATAAAACTGGTTTAAAAATCTAAAATTAGGTTTTTCGAACCACTGATTGGTACCAAAATAAGTACAAAAAATTGGTAGAGTGGTTCTTTAGACGGTCGTCTAGATTTTTTTTACCTTTGAGAAAGAAAGAAAAAAAATTGTGCACTACAAACATAGTATAATTCAATCAAATTATGACACAAAGACGCAAGTGACTTACTTAATTACTAGTGTTTTATAACCGAGATAAAAGAAGTTGAAGAAGGGGAATTACGAATACGTTACAAATACGAACTACTAGTTTGTGATTAACCATGTTTGTTGGTTACTTGGTGATCGGGCCGGTTTCTGCAGTCCGGTCCTCTTCTGAGCTCCCATTCTGCGTGCCAGCTGGTGATGTTACTCCAAGCAGCCGATCGAGGAAGGCCAGCAGCTCGGCAAAGGCCTCCCGCAGCGTCCTCGGTGATCCGAGGAACCGATGTCGCTGTTCACTCACGCTTGCATATTTAAGAAGCACATGCGTGACAGTTTCATCTGCCTCCATGCATCCCCTGCACAGAGAACTACCTGTTATCTGTAGGATTAACCATGTTAGGCTATAGGTACTCACATGGAAGTCTTTACTAAGGTAGCGATTCTGACTTTGCCCAGTCTATACATTTTCCTTAGCATTATGTACGCTCGGAAAAATTTACACAAATATGCCATGACCGATAATAATAGCTGCAAACGTTCATGTAGAAGTAAAAACCACCTGATAGTGCCTATGACCCAACTTGTAAAAGCCGAAAAAGCATTTGTAAAATTGTGAAATTGTATAATTAACAGTGTGAAATTGTATAATTTAATTCCTGAATGTGTCCAAAAATTAAGGGACATTAAATTTAAGACAAAGGTTAAGTCTCTGCTAATTAAGAAAGCTTATTACTCTGTTGACGAATTTATTAATGACAAGGATTTTCCGCTATTTGCTACATTATGTAATTAATCTTTATTTTTGTTAATTTTATCTTCTTTTGTTTATAAGTTTTGACTGTAAATTTTGACATTCATAAGTGTACTACGTGTACCTATATTTGAATAAATGAAATGAAATGAATGTTCCAGCTGGACGACTTGGACTTCAGCCCGTGCAGCTCGCGGCTGGTCAGCATCGGCAAGGACGGTCTGGCCAACATCTGGAGCACGGCGCGCCGCCAGCCGCCGCTGCTCCAGCTCACCTGCACCCCGCCCA
This sequence comes from Mellilla xanthometata, assembly GCA_035578125.1. Lineage (NCBI taxonomy): Eukaryota > Metazoa > Arthropoda > Insecta > Lepidoptera > Geometridae > Mellilla > Mellilla xanthometata. The sequence goes on along the minus strand of JAPUBQ010000024.1, from coordinate 18,182,501 downwards.
GCGGGACCAAGTACCTCTTCCGGAGGTGTCGGTCAGTACCTGCTCAAACTCTAGCATAAGCAGACCATTTTTTTTTATCACACACACTATAATTGAGGCCATGAGAACCATAGTGGCCCAACAAATTATCAACAATATTATGTTTATGATTTTTTCTAGTTTAAATTCATCATTTTCATAGAACCAGAGTGGCCTAAATTGTAACATTAATAGGTCAAATAAAACATAAAAGTAATAAAACGCATGTATTTTGAAAAGTGATTGATGCTGTTTTTACACGCTTTGTATTAGCTTCACCTGTATGTTTGTTTGTAACCGACTTCTTTGGGCGCGATTTTGACCCACTTTAAACGGCCAGATTTCGTTCAAACTTTGTAGATTTATTGAGGACCGATGACAATACACTAATTTGATAAAATTACGGTTTCTATAAAAAGCGTGATTTTTAGTTTTTTTAAACTATTATTATTTTCTATGATACTCAAAAAGCGTATCCATCGAATTAGGCCACTATGGTTCTCATAGCCTCAATTATGTTCACACTGCTTTAAGCTTTAGAGCTAGGTACATAAAGTAATTATGATTAATAAAGTAATTGTAATGAATTATAATTACTTTATGTACCTAGCTCTAAGATTTCGTACATACAATAAACGAATTTGAATTTGACTGCTGGGATATGGTGTCCTCAAGAACACAAATATATAAACGCCACAATCCACGGCAAATATTCCGCACGCTGGCCAAGTGTGTTAGCGAATCACACACTTTTTCGGGTTTCGTGTTCCTCAGAACATGTGTTTTTTATACTGCTTACAGGTAGGAGTTTAATCAGCAAGGCGCGTAACCACGCGAGTCTTATTCTAGCCTAAGGTGGAACATGCCTATTTTCGAATTACTGGCTGTCAAAAAGGCTGCCGGAACACACTGTTACGTCCTTGGCGACAGATTTTTCAACTAGGGTGCTAGAACTTGCTAGAAAAAACCTGTCGCGATCCAGGCGAGCACTACCAAAATACCCTGCCATGATATGGTTTGGTCATGATGTTTTTATACACCGAAAGCTCAAGCTCATTGAAAGGGATCAAACCCATACCACTGAGCTATCATTGCTCGCCCGACTTAGCTGTCATCACTTCACATATTGAAAGAAAGAAAAGAAAGAAAGAAAAACAATTTTTATTTTGGCAAACACAAAACCTAAAACAAACGTATACATTAATAATAAAACACCTTAGTTTGCCGCAATACAGTCGCAACTCAGCAAATGCCGGCGGCGTGTGGCTACCGGCGCTGGTATTCTGTTGCGACTGGCGGTGACGTCCTGCGCGTATGGCAGGGTGCAGGTAGGCAAACAAACATAATTTTGTATAATATTGTTACGATTTCAGGTTCGGCGCCATAGAAGACAAGAAGGACGCGTACCGACTGTTCACGATAGCCAACCCGCTGGCGCGGTCGGGCAAGCAGAAGGGGCTGCTGCAGCAGTGGGAGCCGGCGGACGGCAGCGCGCGGCGCACCGTCGTCGTCAACGAGAGCCTGTCCGCGCTCGCCGTGCGGGACGACGGCCGCTACGTCGGCCTCGGCACCATGTTCAGCGGCTCCGTCGAGATCTATATAGCTTTTAGTTTGCAGGTCAGTTTGTGTCTCTTATTCTACTTTGAAATGGGGGTGATGAGACCTACACTGACATCCCGCTAGGGGCGTATTGTGCTTTACCCCTTACCAGCCTACCCATTCTAACCGATCTTAATAAATCTTAAAAAATAACGGATCACAGCCCTGGCTCGCTGGTATACCTGTTGCACTCCTTTTTTTTTTGACATGGAGAAAATGCATTTACGCAAGCCCGCCAATCCTCGGGGGAGGCGGCGCGGTATGTCGGGCTCGGTGCCAGAGTGGCGACCACTACCGACTAAAACCTCCACGGTGTTCCCTCGCGCGCCTTAAAGCCGGGGGGCTGGAACATATATGTACTGTTCAACCTCCCCGGCATACCTGTTCCACTCTTGTAGCGTCAGATGGTCTGTTAGTCTGAAGATTGGCAATAAAATAAATAAAAATAATAATATTAGGACACATTTCACACACGGCTGCTTAACCCCATACTGAACCATTTCTAGTTCGTGTTATGGTAGCTAAAACAGCTGATATACTACATATACATACATACATATTTTATATAGACCCACAGCCAACAAATTTAGTTAAGCACAAAGTTGTTGGCCGGGCCGGGAATCGAACCCGGAACCTTCTGATTGACAGGCCGGCATGGTAACCTTTACGCCAACGAGGTCGTCAAATTCAATGGAAGTTGAAGTTTGATGTGTTGTTGTTCCCTCGCGCGCCTTAAAGCCGGGGGGCTGGAACATGTATGTACTCTTCAACCTCCCCGGCATACCCGCATGTAATTATTTATTATTTATATTTGACATTGTTGATTATTATATTGTATTTTATTGTAAACTGACCTGTAATTTGACATATTACACAGCTCTACAAAAAATCAATTTTTTTTTGTTGCCCTGTTTATCATCGCAAATTGTTACGTTTTTAAGTGCCCAGATTACGAATACATTCGTAAAAATACTAAATTTGCTCGTTTTTACAAATTGAATTTTAAACGATTTATCGTCAAAATTTTAATTTTCAGTCATTTGTTGAAAAAAAAAACGAGCAGATCTTACAAAATCACTGATATTTTCACGAATTGTGTGTATAAATAGACCCAAAATCATCATCATATCAAAGGTAACAAAACCACTGTAGACCAGTGTTATTAATAAAATGTTTATCTGTTTATCTGTTCCACTCCTGTCGCGTCAGATGGTCTGTTTGTATGAAGATTCGCAATGGAAGTTGAAGAAGTGTGTTGTGTTGTTCCCAGCGCGTGCTGGTGGTGTCGAGCGCGCACCGCATGTTCGTGACGGGCGTGGAGTTCGTGCCGCAGCGCGCGTTCGGGCCGCGCGTCACCTCGCGCAGCGACGCCGCGCTGCTCTCCATCTCCGTCGACAACTGCCTCGCCGTGCACAGTCTGCCCGCGCGCAGTCAGTAAACTACACTATATATAATGCGTGCCAACTAAGAATAGGATCGCGCTTCACACGATAACTGTCAAAAAAGTACTACTAGCAAAGAAAACGTAAAAAAAATGGTTGCCTGTAAAGTCGGTTTTACGGGCGAAGATTTTACGTGACAACGTCTGCCGCGTGCTGCGCGCGCGGCAGACCGATCATAGTTGAGTGGGAGAGAGACGCAAGGCATTCGGCGGGCCTCTCTCTCGTTCGGTGACTCATCGTAACGTTACCGAGCGTTACACTTTTTCATAAGTGACTCCCAGCCGCAACCTAATTTAAGACGTTGTCACGTCAAAAGAAATTTAATAATATTTTTTTTGGTTCATAGATATAAATTTAATTATTGTTTAATTATTCTTGATTTTATTACTGGATAATTTTGGATTAATTAATTCTACAGGTAAGAAGTACCCGAGGCAAATTAACAACACCTACAAAAAAATCGCGTGACGACACATTGGTTTTGGATAGTTTTGACTTAAGTGCTGTAAGCAGTATAATAAACTATTTTTATTTGGTACAAAAAGAAGTGACAGCAATGAAAAAGGAATTATATTTTTATAAATTTGCTTTTAATTTCAAATCCTACTCATTTATAATTAATTTGCCGTAAAATGTATAAGAAATAGCAAAACAGCGTACATTAAACATTTAAACTGGATATAATTTATTGATAAAATTTTTTGCACACTATACACTTTGTTATGAAGTTTGCGCGTATGATTGAGCAAAATGGCGGTTTGACAGTCCTATTCTTAGTTGGCACGCTTAGTACACTGTACACTGCATGTAACCTCACATGGATCATAATCCACCACGCTGACCAAGTGCGGGTTGGCGGATGACACACGTCTTCGGATATTGTGGTCCTCAAACATGCCGGTTTCCGCACGATGTTTTCCTTCACCGTAAAGCGAGTGCAAATCCACACGTAACTTGAAAACGTCTGATTGAAAAGCAGACGTTTTAATCACCGAGCCACGCTTTAATTATTGTTTCTAATAATTATATTAGCATGACTTAATCTAAACATTACCTCAATTTTCAAAATTTTGTTAATTTATTCTCATATTTTTTTGTAAGTAGATCGCTTTAGTATGTAATTTATATATTTATATTTGTGTTTATTATTTTTATAACGAAAGCAGTGTACAGTCGTAATAGGACTTACAGTTTATAGTGGTATTGTTAAGTAAAACTGTATCTAATTGTCAACTTTTTGTCTGTGACAGTACCAAATAATTAAATAAATGTATTGTCCGAGGAAGTCTCATCAGAAACTATTGTTAAAATGCTTTATTCATTATTTATTTGTTGGCAGGTACTATCCCGGCGTGGGTTGCTGTCATTCTAATAATCTTCGTGCTCTTCTGTACCTTCACTCTATGTTCATATCTAGGCATTTAATTTATATGTAATTTATAATTAGTAAACGAATATTATTCCTATTTTAGTAAGCCGGGGTATATGTATAATGATATTGTAAATGTTTAGGCAAATCGATTTCTATGCTCGTACATATTGTTATGTATATGTATGTATAAATAAATAAATTATTAGACATTGATTCGATTAAATCAAGTGCAATGTGCAAATTCTAGATTTGTTTTCTTTTTTTTTGTTCATTTGTCTGTAAGAAAACACTGAAAAAAAAACAAAAACGTTTATTTGGGCTAAGGTTACATAATGAGTAAGAGTAATAAGAATCCAAAGGCTCCCAAGGTAGTTTTAAAAACTGTGTTATGGGAGCCAATGGCTTCTCCCAAGCTTAATCTACGTTAACAGTGAACTTATGCTAAAGTACTATACTATATGTATAAGATAATTTACGCTGTTTATACTAAAATAGACTAAAGCCACAATACTCACCTATACTAATATATTACCAGTAAACATTGTGTGTGTGCGCGTGTGTGAATGTGTGTGTGTGTGTATGTGTGTGAGTGAGTGTGTGTGTGTGTGGTTGTTTGTGTATGTATGTCAGTGTGAGTTACTTTACTTTAAGATGGTCCAAATAACTCTTGTAGCATTTTTTCCAAACCTAAATAATTAAATGTCTTCAACCAGGTAAGTAAAACCTTTTTCAATTCGTTATTACTATACTTCTTAATTTTGCAACGCACTGATTTTAATTATAAGATTTATGAAATAGAATTTAAAAAAGGGATCAGTTACGATGCGTCAGCACTCCGCAGAGGTCCGGGAGGGAGAGGGAAACACTCAGAAGTAGGTCAGGATTATAGACAAATAATATCTGATCCCTGGAGGATATTAGAATTAATAGATTCATTAACAATTATACTCGGGTGTAACCACCCGAGTATAATTGTCTGTAATATAAAATCACGGATAACGGAAAAAAAGGATGTGGAAATACATTGTCTTTGGTAATTGTCAAACTGGCACCACTGAAATACAACTACTATAACGCTCGACTGCAGGACTCGTATGGTCATGTAATAAATTGAAAAAAAAAACTACTATAACGCTGTCTTACGCCAATTTTAACATTTATATCACAGGACATAAACAAATATATATAATGACATAGACAAAATATATTCAAATAATATTTTTTGTCTATGGTACTACCAGGGATCCAGAATACTACAGGATGATTTCGTACAAATAGACCTGGAAATATTGAGCCCTATGACACTCATGTGACACCTAGTACTGGGTTTGAATGAAACATGTTAACATTTTCAATAACATTTAATGAATTACATCAAAACAAATAACATATAGTGATCATTGCGACCGCACGGCAAGTTGCATTCTGGGCTACTATTGGCCGACTACACTCCTACATACTAACATACATACATTCATATATTATATAGATAGATAGGCGTACAAAAAGGAAGACTGTAGAAAACAGAAGATTCTAGAAGAACTGTCAAAAATACATTACCTTTTTTTTCATGTTAGTTATGCTAATGAGGATATGAATTTTCAAATATTTTATTTTAGCGTGTGAAATAATGGCAAATAGGCACATAATAAGTTCTTAGAAAAATTCAAATACAAACAATTGGTCTAAAGTCCAAAGGGACCCAATAAAAAAACTACAAGCATCCTCACCATTTCAATAACAAAATCTTAGGTATATAAAAACAATACATGGAAGACTAAAAGTTCAAATACGTTTACGATATTATAACATATAATAAAAAATCAACATAGTAATAGATTTGGATTAGATACAAATACATAGGACAATTCTTCTATTTAGGAGACAGCATATCTACTGGACTTTAAGAGATTCGATTCTGTTTCGGCCATTTGCTAATTTAGTCGTTTCAATTCTTACCTGTTGTGGCAATTTGTGTTGATTTCATAACCAGAGACAGGAAAAAATAATCTACAGTGTTGCCATTTTAGCGCTAGAACTAGTGCTTTTTAGAGATTGTCAGAGCACTTTCAATGACAATAAAAAATATTATAATGTTTTAAACCTCTTTTAGTATCGACTGACACTAATGAGCTATAGATACAAGCAGATGTAGATAAAATAATAGTAATTAAAATAAATATTTATGCGAGATAATCACGGGAAGAGGATTAATTGTCTTTCCACCTCTCAGTTGAAATCCACGAAGAATATTGAACCATTTCCCTAATAAAATATTTTCACTTGATCGTGGACATTTAATGCCACCGTACCCCGCTGTTACTAATAATCATCGATTGACATATGGCAGGGGACAAACTATCGTCTGATTTGGAGGCGAGGGGAAAATAGGGAATGCAAGTAATCATTTTGAGTTTTAATTTCAATAAGAAAAAATCAGAAATATTATTTGTGTTGCAAAGATTTTGACAAAATGTACAAAAATATAACTTCAAGCGCAGCATTACAATACAAATTAAAAGTAACAAAAACGAACAAATTATCGCCTCGCCCCGTGGAGAAATTGTCCACTACCTAAGTCCGAATTGTATGTGAAACTGGATAGTCTATTTATTGGAACCACTGTAATTGACTCCAAGTTGCAATACATGTCTAATACTATTTTGGAAATGGTCTAGTACTTCTTAATTTTGTAAAAGTGGCAACACTGACTTCATATTAATGGATATAGCAACATTACAATAAATTAATAGCAACCATCAGTTTTTTAATAAATAATTTATAGCATATGGCCTTTAAGTACTTTGTACGTATAACTTTAGATTTTTGTGCTGACAGTACACATTCATAGATGATGTTGTCTGTACATTTGATGACTTTATAACAAAAATTAACATCTGCTATAGAAAGACAGAGACACCTTATAGAAAGAGACAGAAATAGGGTATTTCAATGAGTGTGCGCAGTACGATAGACATATAAATAAAACGTAACAGAGAACTGACAAGAACATATATAAGCCAACAGATATTATAAATATTTATATAATTCACTCAACATTTTGTATATTTTCTGGTCCCCCTTATAAATACTGAATATAAACGGTTAAACAGTATGTATATTTCATCTAAAATGGTCTATTGTATAGTCGTTAGGTCCCAAATAATGTATTTGACGTAAAACATCCTAAATTTATAAAGAATTTAAAGACAACTACAGTGCCGTTTTCGTCAAAAATTTATTATTTTATATTTGCTTTAGGTACATATGTAGAAATATATATAAACTTTTTTTTTCGACACTTCGTTATATTCTTACATAACTGCCATCTCGACATTCATAAACTACTATCCATATTACATATTTCTTTGTTAGAAAATCTATTTGGACTATCCAATTACTGTAAAAGCTTCTCAAGTCTAAAAACTTGAAAACGACATTTGCATAAGATATTTAAAACATAGGACATAAAGTACCTCCTTGCGGCGCACTTTGGAAATGTTTCTTCGACCTTCAAAATACTAGCAATAGTTTTCAGGATTGTCGCTTTAAAAGTTATTTGTATGGGTCTCTGAATTTTGGATTCGACGGAATATAAAACAGTCAAAATCAACTTCCACATTCAGCTTAGTTGAGGTATAACTCTGTTCAATATAGAAAATAGTTGAATATTCGTTACCTCTTTCCCGCACTCTTTTATATTGAGCAAGTGAGAGGTCATGTACTTTCAAATATTTTCTTTACTAAAGCGAGCTGTATAGTATCTTTTCTAACCAATAGGAGTTACTGTCATCAGTAAAATTGTTTTTTTTTTACCTGAAAGTAAATTTGTATTTTTTTCCTTCTGTTCTGTCCAACCAAACCATCATCAATGTGAGAAAACGCGGTCTTTTGACGGCCTGTAATCTACCTACGATATGCTCAACATACATCTAAAACGCGTCCTATAATAGAAGAGAAATGGCAGACAATCGAAACGAAGCTTTAGTTAGTCCTGCGTTTCACATCAACCAAGACTCTTCTATTAAAGAACAAACTACCTACATTACGATTACATATAATAAATGGCACATTTAAATATGTAGCATTCGATTTCGTATCTAGTATATATAAAAATTAACCTTTTTCTCTAACACATTTAATAATAATATACGTTTAAAAACTTTACTCGTTTCATATATTCTTTGCTCTAGCATCACATCAGTACAGGTTTCCTTACAAGTAAGTATATAGCTTATAACTACTATGTTGATTTATAATATTCATTTTCTTTATATATTTATCACAATCATATACAACACTTATTACAAATTATAATGACAGTATGTCAAGTGTGCTACGATGGTCGCGGATTTTATATACTTTGGGTTTAAAGACGAGAAATTTATAAAAAAATTGTATAATACAATTTGCATTTTAGGAAAATAAATTTACTAAAAATAAGTGATAGAGTTGTCTCGGAATTTTGGCATAAATATATACATATACATTGTTTATATAAAAAATAAACCTATATATGTATATATTTATGCAGTACTAGCAAATGACACTTGGCAAACTAAATTTTGTTTGCTACAAACCTCACGGAGCCCGAGACCTTTCCAACGAATGCTGTACCGTGGAAATCGGTTCGTGCGTTCTGGAGTTATAGCGTCAGGAAGGAAAACCCGACTTATTTTTATATTAAAGATTATTTTATGTAAATAAATTAATATGTTTTAAAAATTAAGGCACAATTAACATACTGCTAAGACATTTGTGCTAAAAATGAACAAATAGGGTGGTTTTAGGTACATATTGAATTATATGTGGTCTAGTGACTTACATTCGCCTCTCCTTCAAAATGGAAGAAAGCCAAATATGGCATTTTTTTAAGGAAGTTAGACTATATCATTTACAAAATGGTTTATTTATAAAGTTGTTACTACACTTAAAATATATATTTTTTCTCTGAAACAAAGGTAACAATTACATACGCCTCTCCTTCAAAATGGCAGAAAGCCAAATATAGCAATTAATTTTTTTAAGGACGTAGACTATATCATTTATAAAAAATTTCGTTACTGCGTTACAAAATATATTTTATAATCTTTTCTCTGAAACAAAGGTAATGAAGAGGTAATGCGCACTAAACCACAATATATTACATATTTATTACACAAGTCTGATTCTACAAACAATTAAATGTAACGAATAAATTTTCTTAGTATATATTTAATGTTTAACCTACACAATAATTAACTAACTAATTTGAACATATATTTACGATTAGGTTCCCATTAGAAACATATTCCCTACAACATATTAATGCAAATAAATAAATTATTTGTTTTTTAGCATCCACCGTTGTCTTTTCCACAATTTGGTACCAATCGTAAACGTATAACATTGCTAAATATTTACAAAATTCGATATCAAACATACATTTCAATTTAAATATGGACTAATATATAAACAGTTTCGTTAATTTCACTATAAAAAAATACATGCATCTGTGCTATATCATGTACAGATCATTATGTTATCACGAATGTCTGTCTGTATGTTTGTGTCGCGCGGCGCCGGGGCGCGACACTAGTTCAAATAGAAACACTTGTAACCGCCTCCAGGAAGTCCTTTCTTCAACTGTACATAATATAGACGTTGAATAATTGGCCCTGTAATACTGACTTAATATATGATGGATATAATTGACGCATCTAACGCGCTCTGCCACGAACATTCTGTTGAGAATCATATTATGCTTGTTCACTTCGGTATTCGCTGTCCGGTTCGACAAGAACATTGACGAATCCAGCAAAATGCTATTACAGACAAACTCACAAAGTTTTCATATTCACCATCTTCTTCAAATAGGCGAATAAGACATACACATTATGAAATATACCGAGTACACATCGTAGTTGTGGAAAATAATTGAATACGAATACCACACTACTAGCCGTCTGTACTCCGGACTAACGTAACTACAGCTACGGATACTAATACGGACATCCACTTATTATTCACATAGAAACTGCTTGCTTGAGCGCTCGTGTCGCTCGAGATGCGATGATGAGACTCTCCAGGATTCACCGATCACACTGAAACAAACAGAGGACCATTAGTTTTCTTGTAACAGTGTTTTTTATATTACGAGCCTTTTTTTATTAAAGACCGTAAATTAGCGCCTGCAGCTCGGCTAACTAAGACGATCTGACGCGATCGTCGAGGTTGAGAAACGGACGATGCGGACGATCTTCGGATGGGTGACCATGCACAAGACTGTCTTTTAAAAAGTGGCATTTTCATTTAGGTGCTACTGTGGGTCAGGTGACACGTTAAGTTGTAGGTACCGCCTGTTAGTCTTAGTACCAGCAGTCGTTAAGCCAAGTCAGGGGGCTTTAGGTGGCTTAAAATATATTTAATTCTATAAAATGTGTTTGTGTAATAATTTCTAAGCCATAGTGGAAAGGTCTGTTAAATATTAACCAATGAAATATTTTATCGTAAGATATCTTAAGAAAAAGAAGTATATCATCCTTCGTCGTCTGCGCCGAAACACTGTCATATTTGTCAATATATTCTAGACAGGCAGTATCCTGCTACCTAAGTGCAGAGGAGTTTTGGTGTATTCATAATGAGATCCTAAAACTCTGCTATAAGCACAAGAGATGGCAACCGAGGGGGTTTTAGTGGGTAAAAATCCCACATACCCCGGCTGCACTCCAATGCAGTTGGGGATCTAAGAAGATTTCCCCCTCGTAAAAAAAAAGGCAGGCAGTAAATAACTTATTGACTCAGGCGTTACTTTGCGGAAATCTATTGTAAATAGATGACAAAATTAAATATTTAGTGTACTTCCGCTGTGATCCGAAATCCAAATTAGAAAGTCTGAGACTTGTCGTTCGAAGAGTCAGCATCTCCTGATGGTGCCTTGTGGTTAGGCGAAACACGTGTAGATTTAAGAACTTCCGAATTGTGATAGGTAACGTTAATCTTAATTAATCTTAGTTAATTAAGCTTGGTTAATTGATCTTAGTTGATTTTTCCTTTACTTGTCTTAATTTGGATTTCGGATCACAGCGGAAGTTTAAAATACAGTAGAAGTTTAAAACACTAAATATTTAATTTTGTCTTCTATTTACAATGGATTTCCGTAAAGTAACGCCTGAGTCAATAGGTTAAAATAAGTAAAATTGAAGAAATTCGATATATTTAGCGCTATTCAGTGCTCATGTGTTAATTTTAAGAATTTAGCGCTCTTGAGACTATGTTCCTGTAATGCTACAAATGTTTTACTGTAATTAATGAATTTGAATCTGATACTGAGTGCTGTGTCGCCACTGGCACTAATAAGGATGCGTTCATAAATAATGCATGTAAGATTATTTATTACGCAACCATACTCTTTTTTGTGTCAGAACTGTGGCTTAACTTTTAAGCCAAAAGCAAGGAATTCCTGACCAGGAAGTATGATTGTGAGGGTGACAAGGCGCATAGAGTAGTGAGTACTGACCCTGATCGAAGGTGCTGGGGTTGATGTAGGAGAGCAGGTCCTGGTCGCTCATGTCGGTGAGGCCGTGCACGGGCGCCGTCATCTCCTGGCTGACGGCCTGGCTGACGGCGTGGCTGACGGCCTGGCTCACGGCCTGCGTCACGGCCTGGCTGACCGCGTGCGACATGGCCACGGGCTCGGCGGGCGGCGGCTGCTCGCCCTCCGTGCTCAGGATGTTGGCCGTGTTGATGGCGGACGTCACCAGCGCGTTCATCGTCGTGTCCGACGTCAGGATCTCCGCCGCCGCGTTCAGGATCATCGACTTGACGGCGGCCGGCGGCGTCTTCACCGAGCTCATCTGCACCTGGACAACGGTGACCTTCAATACTATTGTTTGCTTTGTGGTTACAGTTTAAAACTATGACAGCTCAGTCAGGTATGCTTTCTTCTTACGGTACACAGGGCATGGGTTAGCGTCCAGCACAGAACAGTGTGTTCAGAAAACTTCTTTGATGACTAGTTCGAATGCTCCACTTTATACCAGTGTCACTGACTCGTGTCAAATGCCTGGCAGAATTGTCAAAAAAAAGACATGAGATCTCAATTCTTCATTGTTTTAGGTCGCCAGTTAAGGCTTTTAGGTACTTAAAGTGTATACTGTAATTTATTTTTTGTGAGTCATTTATTAATATTTTTATGTATCCATTTATTTTATTTATTTAAAAGGTGCCACACAACGGAGTTGTTTCGAACATACCTGGTCGGGCAGCAGCATGAGGTCAGAGGGCGGCGCGGGCAGCGCGGGCGCGGGCGCGGGCGGCGCGCCGAGGTGGTCGTCCACGCGGGAGTTGACGAGCGCGTCGAGCTTGGCGGCGTCGCCGGGCAGCATGGCGGCCGTGGCCTGCATGGCGTCCTCCACCAGCGCCTCCATGTGCGCGCTCTGCTGCGCCAGCCGCTGCGAGCGCATCTGCTCCGTGTCCAGCTCCAGCTTGGTGATGGCGCCGAACGGGTTGAACGGCTCCGGCGGCCGCTCGAACGCCAGCAGCCGCTGCTCCTGCTCCAGCTTCATGTCGGCCGCCTTGGCCGGCGGCAGCATCGGCTCCAGCATGGGCGGGTACATGGCCGGCGCCGCGTCCGAGTTGAAGATGGCGGCCGTCACCGTCTCCACCATCTTGTCCGTCTGCACCTGGTTCTGGATGGCTTGCAGCTGCTGCGCGAACGATGCCAGCGGCGACGGCGGCTCGCTGCCGCCCGGCGTCGGCGGGGACAGCTTCATGCCGTCGTACGGGCTCACGAACCCCTGGACACGGAGCGCGCGTTACGATCGAAACATACAGATACAGCTGGATTAAACTATTGACTCGGACGGTCCCATTGCGGAATTCCATAATAGATGTAGGGAAAATCTGAAACATTTAGTGTAGGTATTTCTGCTGTAATCTGAACCCAAATTGAGTTGAGCAGTGAAAACATCAATATATAAAAAATAATACAAGAACATAACAATTAAATTCTATATTTTGATGTTTTCTTTGATTATCTCAATTTGGTTTAAGATCACAGCGGGGCTACACTAAATATTTTAGGTTCATTATTGGTATCTTTACATCGCTATTCGTATTCGCGTAGTTGGCATATGTTTGGCGAACAATAAATTATTTTTCGTTTTTTTATTGCTGAATATACTAGTAGCGATGCGAAGAGCCTGTATATATCACTATGTTATAACAGAAAGGGCAAACAACAGTCAACTTATGTTAGGCTTAGTAGGTAGGTAACGATATCTAATGTTAGGATGCTCGAGCCGTGGAAACTATATAAAACTTTACTTCCTGACAATATAATATGGTAAATCGTTCAGTACAATCCCTTAATTTACTAACAATATATGCAAACCTTTGTGCGTTAGTGTGTATATTTGTTATTTTATCACGCTCTAACGACAGAAACGAGTTCGATGAAATTTGGAATGCAGGTAGATTAACATAACGGCTACTTTTTATCTCGGATTGTCGCGGGTAACACCGCGGAGCGTAACTAGTAGATTTATGAAGACGCGGTGTCCGCGTCTGCCACCAATAATCCGTTCGTATGTTGAATGACATTAGCCCATTTTGTATTATCTGTTAAAAAAAGTTCAAGATCCAAGTTTTAGTTTTACCCACACCGGCTCCCGGTATGTCAACAGTTGCGGCGAAAATGTGTTTATACCGGGAGCCGGTGTTTTAACATACAAGTGGTTATGAAGGGAACAACCATTATAAGAAGTCCTAGTTCCTAATCTCGCCGCAGTGCCGGCAGCACTGTAGAGCTTCCCCTCTGCTAGGGATGTTTCAATCGAGTCGTATCGACCGAGTAGGCGAGCATACCTGGTGCGAGGGCGTCTCGGCCTTAAGACGTAGATCCACCCCGAGTTCCTCCTGAAGCCTCTCCTCTTCCAGGTCGGCTGACTGCTGGCTGCTGTCGTCTGTCACCTGCAACACCGCCTGCCTTGTAACCAGTGCTGCATTCACCAGCCGGCTGAGTACTCTGAAGCCTAGGACGGCCATTTTGTAGTCTACTGGCGGCCATTTTGTAAATGTTGTAACCATAGCCCGCCGCTACAAGCGAGCCCTAGCTTTTATATTTTTTATTCTTTGCGCCAATTTATTTCTTGTGGTGTACGATTGTGGTTCAGTATTGCGAAATATTAATTATTGAATTATGTTTTTATTTGTATCTCAAGTCACGCTGTTCCTAGTTAAAAAAACGGGTAAAATATTTTTTATGAACTATAAATGACATAAAATGTCATCTAAAAATTTTATAATAAATTATTATTAAGCATATTATTATAATAGTATACACATTATTCAATAGACGTTAAAAAACATTCCTTACGAATTGATACATTTTCACTGTTCAAATTACTAGTAGAATCAAAGTTCGTCTACTAGATAAGTTTATATTTAATTAAACTTAATATGTAATAAAAACCGAGACTAAAACTAATTCCAAAACCTGAGCATACGTAAATATTGATTAGTTACGTTCAAAAGTAAAGTATAAAATGTAAGTTTCATATGCGATAGAAAACAGGACTAAAACTATTTCCAAAACCGGAGCATACGTAAATATAGATTAGTAACGTTCAAAATCAAAGTACGAGTTCAAAATGTGCGCTTACCTCACTCTTGAGCCCGAGCGGGGAGTGGGGGTCGGGCAGGATGATGGAAGGGCGGCGCACGGGCAGGGCGGGCGGCGGCATCATGCCACTTCCCCCCCACATGAGCACCGGGCGGGCCTCCTCTCCCGCTCCTGCACAGAGACTCGGTCAGAGCACGTCGCGGCGCCAGCGGGACCTGACTACCTACGTGCCAGCGCCGCAAACACGTCACACTTTGACTGCTCACATTCAATCCCCCCCTACTTCCATACATGCTCTAATTTGACTACCCCCACTTTCACACGAGTACCTACAGGAAGAAAAACTACAAGAATTGTAAAAAGTTTTTTTTCTTAACTAAGCAACAGTTAACGGTTTATTCTAGACTCGGCATGCTCCACCTTTGGCCAGTGACGCTAGCTCATGAGGTTACGCGCCTTGCTTGTCATACAAATGCCTAAGGAGCAAAAAAAAAAAGATTTTACGACAAACTATGTTGTCACGATGAATGGATCTTTGAACTTTATTTCAGACGCCAAAGATTTTACGATAACAATACAACGAACTACGATTGTCTTTTTTTTGCAAAAAAATTGTTAAAAAAAATTTGAAAAAACATGCATAGGTAATAATATTAATCCTAGTTGTATTTTAAATTTAATTTTAATATATAAGTTACATATTATTATTAGGTATTGTGCATTGGTAAATTAAATTACACCAATACCACAAGAAACTTTGAATCGAATAAAAATAATCTTAATCCAAATTTAAGAGTCCAGGAAAAAATGAAATCATTTGCTTTATTTAATACTTCCGTCAGTGATGCTCAAAGTTTTTGTGGACCCCATGAAATAAGCGTTAGTTTTATTACTTTACACAATTCAAAAGGTTACCCATTGCATTAATAACAAGACGTTTACAAGACTTGTTTATTTTATTATTTTAGATTTGTGAGCAGCCAAAGTGTAATTACGTCATTGATCGGGCAAATAGCGCCATCTAGCGGGCATTGTGACTAAACTAGAATAAAGAGATAGGGCACGATGTAAACTAGCTAATGGTGTAGGGAGGGGTCTGTGCAGTCTGTACCTAGAACAATACTGTAAGTGTCAATGAAAAGTCAGCTCTGTATCATGTAAAATAGAGTTCAAAATGCACCTGAAAAATTATAAAGTTATTATTTATTCTTCTTGATTTTTTTTCTTTTGTGTTACTTTGTTATGTATGAAAAGATGAGTGTAACATTTGTATAATGTGTGTATGATCATTTTTAGCACTCTTTTACCCTGAACCCAATTATTTGCAAAAAAATAAACTCACGGCAATTTCAATTACTAGAATATTACTTTCAACAGGAAAAATTATTTAAAATAACGGCTAAAAATCTAATTAACTATAAAACTTACTATTTTAAGGCGATAGTTTGGGCAAAATCTTGCAAAATTTGCAGTGTTTTCGCTTATATACCGTCTAAAGAATGTTTATACTTGTACTGTTTATTGTGGTACCAATCAGATTTATAAATATGAAAAAAAAATTGGTTCAAAAATGTTTTTATTTGTTTTAACCACTTTTTTTTTAAATTCATACTAGTAAGTCAGATTGAAAATGAAAATGAAAATGAAAAATATTTATTTACCAAACTTATTATAACCTATAGAATATCTAGTGGTTGCTTCACTAGGCGGTTGGCCTGTATCGAAGCAACCTTCTCCAGTTACAAATATAACTTATCCTCTAATCAAGACAACACATTACTAACTTATTTAACTATCTTACATTTAGCTTATTTACCTATCTTACATTTAACTTGTTTAACTATCTTACATTTAACTTATTTAACTATTTTTAACAAATCTTCTGTTGTATCATAAGACAAAGATTGCAACCAGTTTCGTATATCAAATGAAGCTTGAAGTAATTTCTTATTCCTTAAATCACAATATTTAATTACTTTATTGTATATATACTTATTAATGAAATCTCCAAAACGCTGGGCAAAGCTGGTGTTCACAGAAGGTGAAAGCACCCTGTAAGTCCGGCGGCTAGCAATTAGCTGGTAGTCGGGTGAAGCTAGCAGAGACCTATGGGCCCTGAGAGCAGTCTTTAGAATAAATAAGTGACGCACCGTTAGTACGCCAGCTTCTCTATATAAGTTTTCAGTTGGGTACTTGAATGGCTTCTTGAGCATCACCTTTAAGACCGCTCTTTGTGCTCTCTCTGCTTGTATCAGATTTGATTTAGCTGCGCTGCCCCAGCATGTGATGCAGTATACTATTAAGGACTGGCATAGTGCATAATATACCCCGATTAAAGTGTCTTTGCAAGCTGCTTCGCGTAGGTTCCGCATTATATTTATGATTTTACGTATTCGACCTGATAAAGAGTTTATGTGCAATTTAAAATTAAAATTTTCATCTAGTTGTACCCCAAGATATTTTATTGCAGATGTACGAGCTATGATCTCACATGAGCAAAGAGCTACGGTATTCTGCTTACATGAATGAATCTTGATAGACGTAGGAAATTTAGGTTCAGATGCTGCGGTTTTGTGGAAACAGACGTACATAGTTTTTTTAGTATTGAGCGTTAAAAGGTTTTGTTGTAGCCAATTAAAGATTAGAGCCATACCTTGCTCAGCTACTGATATCACGCTATCCCAGTTACGGTCATGGAAGATAAGGGCTGTATCATCAGCATAACATAAAATTGTTGAATTGACTAGTGGAAGATCATGAATGTCGTTAACGTACAGCAAGAATAACGTAGGCCCGAGAATGCTTCCCTGAGGAACGCCAAAATGTATATTCTTTAAGCTGCTGGTGAAACCGTTTACCTTCACACACTGTCTCCGGTCCGTCAAATAGCTCCTAAACCACTCTAGGGCAAGACCGCGTATTCCAGTACCTTCTAATTTACGTAAGAGTATCGGAACGGAGACACTGTCAAAAGCCTTGGCTAAGTCTAAAAAGACTCCTATACATGATTGATTCTTGTCTAAATGGGATGCCACGGTAGCTGTTAAAAGTGAAATAGCATCTTCTGTGCTCATTCCTCTGCGAAAACCAAATTGCTTAGGAGATATTAAATTATTTAATTTAAGGTATTTAGTCAGGCGAATATTAACAATTTTTTCAAGTAATTTTGAAAAGGCCGCCAAAAGTGAAATTGGCCTATAGTTATCAACCGAAGTTTTAGAACCAGTTTTAAATATTGGACAAACAACAGCTGTTTTCCAATCATGTGGGAAGATACCATTTGACAAGCTAAGGTTGAAAATGTACGTGATAGGGACTATTATTTCTTTACATATTTGTTTTATAAGATGATTACCGAAACCGTCAATACCGGGTGCTTTATCGGTTTGAAGGTTTAAGATAAGGGATTCAATTTCCGAACAATCAGTTGGATAAAGGAAAAATGAATGCGTAGGCGAACTATTACAGCGTATAGACCTTGCCAAGTCCCTTTCAGATTTGCCAACAGTTAACAATATTTGGTCAGTAAGTTTTTGGCCTACAGCAGAAAAGTGATTGTTTGCAAGTTCTACGGATTGTTGTGCGCTAGAACAACCTTCAAGCAAAAGCAGTTCAGAATTCGATGATCCTTTTGTGCTGGTAAGATTACAGATATTTCTAATAGACCGCCATAATTGTTTCGGATTATTCCTGTGTTGCTTTAGTTGTTTCTCTTCAAACTCATTTTTTATTTTCTTTAAAAGTTTTACAATATAATTGCGGTATCGCCTATATGAAACCTGAAGGACTCTGTTTTCAGGGTCAACCCTCGCACGTTGATGTAACCTATCTCGGTGACGCATACACCGTATTAAACCTGGCGTTATCCATGGCTTCAAGTTGTATTTTGCTTTAGGAACTTTGACTTCACAGCTATTTTTATTTACTATATCAGTAAAATACAAACTAAAAGAACGGACAGCCAGGTCCACGTCGTTCAAGGTGCATACAAAAGACCAGTCAGTTTTCCTCAGTTCAGATTTGATAGATTCAATATCCCTTCTAATGACATGTTTATTAGATTTAACCGGTTCCGAATTGTTGAGATTCAAAGCGGCAATAACTGGATAATGGTCCGTAATTACTGTTTGACATATTAAACCCAATATCATGTCATATTTTTGAACATTTTTGATATATATATGATCAAGGCATGTGGAACTTATATACCTAGTGATGTCCGTAATTGCGGGGGTGAGCCCATGTTCAGACATAAAGCATTGGTATTCGGCAACATGAGCGTCACCCTCGAGATCTAATATATTAACGTTTAAATCACCAGCTATTATAAGAGGCAATCTTCCAACCTTTTCAAGCAATTTGTCTAGTGAGTCCAAGAATGGTGTTAAATTGGAAAATGAAGGTTGCCTATACACTCCAAAGATATTTATCGTGTTGTTTATATGTATCATCAAACAATTAGCATCATCTATGATTGGTTCAGTTACAACAGCAGACCAAATATCTCTTACATATGCTACTACTCCGCAATTTTGATTAATAAATTTGTCAGTTCTAAAGTAATTGTAGCCTGGTATGTGTGGGACAATAGTTGAATCTGACAGCCAACACTCACTTAATATGATTACATCAAATAATAAATCTAGTCGTTTCAGGGCCGTTAAGAAATTTGAGAAATTATTTACATTGCCAATACTCCTAATATTAAAGGCAAGGATTTTGAAGTTATGTTCTTTTACTAACTTATGCTTACAGTTTTCCAAAATGGTAACATTATGACATTTAATGTCTAGCGAGTCTAAATCTGAACTAAAATCATTTGTGAACATCATATCTAAGTTAAAAAGTTATCATAACAAATATTTGTACACACAAAATATATACAATATAGCTCCAGGAAATCAATAGTTAGTTTATGCAAACACGATACGGTAACATTATATACAGACGAAACCATAAGTATAATAGCGACATTGGTGAAGTTTATGCTAAGCTTCCACACAGAGTTTACGAGGAAAACAAAATAATATTGAGAGTCTTTATATGATCTACAGTTTGAAGTGAGGAAAAAATAGTATTCTACATTAACATTTTTGGTAAGCAGATTAAGACTATGTACTTGTAGGGGGCGGGGGAGGAAGTAGACGGTCCAGGTCTCTGTTTGAGCGTATAGGTATTGGCGATTTCCCCTCAGCTTGTCTGACGTAAATAGTGCCTTGGTTACACCAACAGTATGCGTATGCGAGTTGTTTGGCTCGGGCTCTTGTATTCCGAAATAACATTCTGTTCTCCTTGGTCAATCTTTCATTGAAGTAAAGTTTCCGCGGGGTCCCGTGTACTTGTAGGTCGGCACTAGAGAGGTTACGTCGAGACTTTGCCGCCTTCAGCAACTGATCACGCTTGGTGCGGCGTAACAGTCGGACAACAACCGGACGGGGCATAACCGCACCATCTTCGGGTAGGGCCGTGGAGACTGGCGGGCGGCGGGGGCCCACGCGGGTCACCCAGTCTATTTCTTTATCTTCTAGTTCCACGCCTACTTTCTTAGCAGCCAACAGTACTACATGCTGTAAGTTTTCAGACATTATTTCGGGAACTCCGACTATTTCAATCTCATTCCTTAGATTAAACTGTTCCTGTGCATGGAGCTGCTCTTGGAGTACACACACGGTGGCCTGGAGGATCTCGACTTCCTTGTCTCTTTTTTCCAGGTACTTAATCCTTGAGTTTTGGTCGTTGTACAGCTTCACAACTTCATCCAGTCTGTCGCTGTTAAAAGACAGACTCTTGGCAATATCTTCCAATTTTTCTATCACAGTGTTATACTGAGAAGACAATATATGCAGCTGCTCGGCGACTTGTGTTAAGTTCATGTCACTTCCAGAAGAATCAGTTTTTTTGCGTTGGGTGACAAAATCTCGTGCTCCTTGTACAGGTGTCTGACTATTATCTCCGACTCTTTTTTGTGAAGCACAGTCCGGGCACATCCATAATTTCTTTCGTTCCGCAGGGACATTTACGCAGAGCTTGCAGAATGCTTTAACGCATTCATTTGAAGTGCATTTAATGAGTTCCGCCTCTTTTATGTTTTTCATGCAACCTGCACACTTCATTGTAAAGCTATATAATAAATCCAAATCACGCAAAAAGTAGTAACTGCTTCTCAGAATAAATCCAAAATTAGGCACAAATGAAGTTCCACTCTGCACTGGTCGTATTCGTTAGTCTTTGACCGAACGACAAAACTGTTCTATTCACTAATGACAATGACACAGCGTAGTCCGTATGCCGGCGGTGCAAGCAAGTTCCGACCTTATTCGCGTGACGTAAGGTGCCACACAGGTGAAAGGAATGTGAACAATGGCTGCCACGACACTGCCGAGCGACAACTTGTATTGAAAAATTTTAACACGTATTATTGATGTTTTTACGCACTAAAACCATTCACTGATATCTAATATTTGTTGATATTGTTTAACACTATAACTTTGCACATTTATACGAAGAACCGGTTACTATATTAGCGTTTTTAGATTATTTTATTACGACGAGCAAATACACAGAGTTTACTGTCTTGACGAGGCGTCAAAGATTGGTACCAAAATAAGCATAATTATTTTAAGGGTGTTTCTTTAGACAGCTAAGCTATTTGTCCAATATTTTTTAACGCGTATGATTAAGAAAAAAAACTGTAAATTAAGATTTTGCCTGCCTTAAGCAAAAATAGCACGATGTTTAATTGTTATATAATTTTTTTGGCACAGTGCATCAAAACGTGACCCCCTCAGTAGGATAGGACAGCGAGTGTGAATGTGTAAGGGGATGTCACAGTGTGTGTGTGTGTCTGTGTCTGTGCGCGTGTGTGTCAGTACCGTGGTGGCGCGGGAGCGCGGCGACGACGGGCGGCAGCCGACCTCGCTACCTACACAGACCTAGCTTGAAAGGGAAAAAAAGAAAGAGTACGCCTCAGTCATTTCTTCCAACAATATTGCGTTTCTTATAGTTTATACAATGTAACATATACATGTAACACCGCGCAACGTTACAATGTTGCATGCAGACAACTCCACTCTGGAATATTAGCCTGGACCCCACACTTTGAACAACTCTGGGTCTCTACTATGGACTTTTTGGAATAAATTTATTAAAAAACTGTTGTCACTTTTGAATAAATAAAATAAAAAGTACGAAAATCATTAAAATCATCATATGTATAGACAATCGCGACACGGCTATCTTCAACTAATTTAAACGAAAAATTAAATTATTATGTATTTTATCTGTCACAAAAAAAAACTTAGGGAGGCTAATACTCAAAAGTAAAGATGTTGAAGTATGTTCCCAAAGCATCAATTAGACTGAAGCGACATCATGTATCGTATTAGTTCATAAATATATCAAGTCATGTATATT
Source organism: Mellilla xanthometata (assembly GCA_035578125.1). Taxonomy (NCBI): domain Eukaryota; kingdom Metazoa; phylum Arthropoda; class Insecta; order Lepidoptera; family Geometridae; genus Mellilla; species Mellilla xanthometata. The sequence continues at coordinate 18,160,054 of JAPUBQ010000024.1, read as the reverse complement.
TTTACAAATGCACATACATACATTTAATTAGAGTATCGGACACACAAGTTATTCCATTGTTGTATTTTAAATAACAATTTTAGGGAATGGTACATGCGTTATATTAATTTGTAAATAATACATTCAGTTTGCTCGTCGTTACCAGTTGATAACACAGAATGGCATAGTTTACAACTAGGTCATGACTACTGCTATGTTGTGAAGCAACTACAGATAAGCAATATCTAATAAATTAGAGCACAGTTATTACATTTAATAGCAGATTATGAAATTTGTCTATTTCTCTATCAAGCGTTTGTTACTAAAGCAAGGATTGAAATGTTTAAAAGATAGTTTTAAAAACACTCATTGGTATCGTTAGTGTGAATTTTATCTGAAATTTTCATGTGAATATTGTAAAATCAATTTAAAAAACAAATAGTATATTGGTTATTTGTTCACAGAATCGATACCACTGTTTAAATATACAAAACAAAATAAAATGTTTAAAAAGAAAGTAGAGGCAAGAAACATCTCTTAACTAAACATGAAATGATATAAATACGTAGTATATTATTTAAATTAAAAGAAACAATTAAAAATTGTAAACATATTCAGTAACTAAACAGTTATTAAAATTTACGAAAAACAAATTCGTCGAAAAAATTTGATAAAAGCATTTAACTATACTATTTAAACCTTTTTTTGCGAAATATTTTCATTATTTCAAATGTGAAAACAATTTGAAGACATTTGAAGCACAGTGACGAGCAACGTTTGAACTAGCAAAGCTACCTCTGATAAAGCCACCAGTTCACAAGCCAGAGTTATACATAATGACACGTAAGTGCAATCATTATCGTGCACGGCATTCCGACGATTTCGTTGAAAAACAAACAGCACAATAAAAATACTGACTCGACAATTATCTAGTAACAAACGCCAGCTGAAAAACAAAAGAGCAGCTGACAAATCCTCCTGACAAAATACTACTTCCATCGAGCGGCCGAGATAGCTTTCAACGAAGTCTTCGGAGTGGGGGGAGTGGTGACAGCGAGGCGTGTGGGGCGGGGTACAAGCCACCGTAACCCTCGCGACATGCTGGGGAGCGGGGACCGTGCGGCGGGTTACCTTGCGCGTGGTGCTGGGTGGCGTGCAGCGGGCCGCCGTGGCGCGCCGCCGGCGTGTAGTAGAAGGCGTGCGGCTCGGACGCCTTGCCGCCCGAGCGCACGAACACCTGCACGCACACCGTGTCCGCGATATCGGGCCGGCAGTACGGCGGCACGCAGCATACGAGGTGCGTCTGCAATAGAATCCAGCCATGAAACGCCCGCCTCGCTTACCCTCGCCACCTCGTGACGGACCGCGTCGAGCAGACGGCGCCCGGGCCGCACGGAGCAGGGGTGCGCCTTGAGGAGGTGGCTAACGGTAACGGTACCCAATGACGAGATGCGACGCGTTTCGCTGATAACCTTCGGGGTTTGTTTCTAAGAGTGCCTCGGCCACGACAGAGCCGCGTTTACCGATGATAAGCTACGTCAGCCTTTGAAACAAGAGAGTTATTAGTGAACGATCCATTAGAAAACTTAATTCACCTGTTGCAGAAACTCTTTGTCCGGCACGACCTCCTCTTCCCAAGTGCTGTTACCTTCCAGGCGCTGTGCGAACACCACCCGGGTTTCCTTGAGGAAGTTTTTGCCCAGCAGGTACAGCTCCAGGCCTCCGGTGGCCGGACACGACACCAGCGACTTCCGGCAAACTTCCGGCACGCCGGGGGGTTGAGCTGAGGGGGAAAACATTACAATTTAAGAACATTCGGACATAAGTTGCTCAAAATTAGCAAGGCAAGATTGGGAATGCAAATACTTAAAGCAAATGTGGCTCGGTGGGAAAAAAGTCAGATTTCAAACTATAGAAAAATTCTACTCTACCGAGTTTCAAACTGATGGCCCCTGGTTCGACAAGCCCTACACCAATGACTTGTTCCTCAAGCCAGGTGTGGATTTGCACTCGCTCATATGGTTAATATAAACAACGTGAAACTACAGCTTGGTGGTAGGGTGTTTTCTAGCGTTGGTCTGGCTAGCAACCAAGCCAAAGTCGAAAAATGTGTCGCTAAGTACCTAACAGTGTGATCCAGCAATCTTCTTGAGAGCCAGCAATCTCCACTTAAGGACAGAGTGTCACTAACCCGCGTGGTTACTTACCCTGCTGGTCAGGTCATATGCCTATATAACCACATATTAAAAAAAGCCTATACATATATAACCGATACCGATTCATTGTCAAAATTCTGTGGATTTGCACAAAGCGTATTGCTTCGACCTTCAATGTGAGAACTGCGAAGCTTTGGAACTTTCTTCCCGAGTCTCTTTTTCCCGAGAAGTACAATTTGGGGGTCATCAAATCTAGAGTAAATAGGTTCCTTCTAAACAAGCGTGATACATATTAGACCACAGTCAAGCTTAACATCAGGCAAGCTGCGGTCAAACGTAAGCCTGTTTATCATAAAAAAAATAATAGTGTGATCCAGCAGTCTTCTTGAGAACCAGCATTCTCCACTTAAAGCCAGAGTGTCGTTAACGCGTGTGTTACGCGGCCTGCTGGTCAAATGCCTTTTTTTATTTATATTTTTTTTAACGTGAGGAAATGGATTTACGCATGCCCACCACACCCGGGGAGGTGGGTGGGGTATGTCGGGCTCGATGCCAGAAGGGCATCACTACCGACTAAAACCTCACGATGGCCTCCTCACCGGAAAGGACGGGGTGAGGTTCCGCTTCTCGCATTAACTCACCACCCCGCCCACCTCGGCTAGCCTGAGAGAGACTCCTCCTCAGGGGATGACTCCCCTTGCAGAGCACGTAGTGCACCGCAACCACCTCGGGGACCGTGAGTGCAATGGACGCCGGACAACCCCCGTCCAACGTCCTAGGTCCCCCGTGACGGGTCAGGTCTGTGGCCCCGCCACATGCCACTACGGCCGCAGAGAATAGGGACAGTGGTAGTTGCTGGTTACCACTCCCTTGCTGGTCAAATGCCTAGCTGCGAGGAGTAAAAATGTAGCGCCCGTAGCTCGGCTAGCTAAACTGATCTGACGCGATCACCGAAGCTAAGCACCGGTCTATGCGGACAGTGTTTGGACCACTTGAAAAACGACAGTCTTATGCATGGTCACCCAGCACAAGACTGTCGTTTTTCAAATGGTATTTTCATCTGGGCGACACGTTAAATTGTAGGTTCCGGCTGTTAGTCTTAGTACAAGCAGTCTATAATAAATCTACTTCTACTTCAAAAGTCGTTAAATCAAGTCAGAGGGCTTCGGGCGGCTTGAAAACACTCGACACCAGAGCTTGGCCAGTTAGCCCATACGAAGAAAAAGAAGAAGAACAGCACTCACTGCATATGATCTGCGTGGAGCAGACTTGCAGCGTCTCCTGGTCGCCGGCGGCGTTGATGATGTCGGTGCGGAACACCATGCGGCAGCGCGTGGACTTCTTCTTGCCGCGGGACACGTGCGCGCCCGCGCCGCCGCCCTCGCCGAACCGGTGCTCCACGTCCACGTTGCGCTCCTGACAAGCAACAAAACCATTTTATTCACATACACTATTCATTTTTTTTTTTTTTTCTTTATTTATTAAAGGGATTCTGTCACACAGTGACAACGCCATCCTCATAGATTGATAGATAGATAGATGAACTCTTTATTGGGCAAATAAAGGTACAACACAAAATAAAATAGTAACAACACAAATGTATGCCACAAACGGCGGCCTTATCGCTAACAGCGATCTCTTCCAGGCAACCTTTGGATGGAAAGAAGTTGAAAAAGACGAGAAAAAGAGGGGTTGCACAATAAAGAATATTAATATTTATAGTTATGATAGAGGACACAAATAAATCTAAGTTAATAACATAGGACTATTCACTATGTGCAAAACACAAAAAAACTTAACCTAGTATGAACTTATACAGTTTCAACAGCACTTTGGCCTCAGCCGACATCGGGGAGGCCAAAATGCTGTAGCACAAACTTACGTGGTGACAATTGTCCATATAAGTTTGTGTGATTTTCAGCGCTTCGTTCCGGGCACATTCCATCAAGACGTGAAGCACATCTTCGTCTTTATGGTAGACTGGGCAATTCGGAGAGTCCGTTAGTCCTATCAAACAAATATAAGCAACTATATTTGTTTAATGGAATGTGTCCAGAACGGATTCTCATCATAGCTACAATGTCTTTCCTGCTAATGTTAGCCTCATCGAAAACTACACTATTTACACATCGCGCAAAGCAAACGCCAAAATGGTGAACGTTCTGAAGTCCCGTAGGACGTACTGCAAAAAATACAAGTGCCACAAAGTACATAAGGATTCACAGTACAAAAAGCCGAAGGAAAGGCACGCTGCGCAGGGTAAGAGAAGTTGTGACTGCAAACAGCAAGTATATGGTGGTCAATCAAAGCCCATCTTTAAGAAGAAGGCAAAAACCACAAAGAGAACTGAGTTTCGTCTGGAGTGTTCAGACTGCAAGGTGTTCCCAGGTGTCGCTCAAGCGTTGCAAGCACTTCGAGCTTGGACGTGACAAGAAGAGGAAGCGACAGATGGGCACTGGCCCATCTGTCGCTTCCTCTTCTTGTCCTCGGACTGTCTAGGCTCATAATAAATAAGACATATTTAAAGCACGTGTCAATTTCTAAAATGTATTTCATAATTTCATCGTAGTTAGTTATTAAATTGATTAGAAAAATGACATGTCATTACATTATTTTTAATTACTTTTCTCTTAATAGGTCAGCGCTTGACCACAAATTCACCTGATGGTATATGATATTGAGGTCTACGGTGAAGCGCGCTTACCTAGAAGGAACCGGTTCACTCTCGCCTTGGAAATCGCTAGATCGTAGTCATTGGGGAACAGGGAATTCGGCAAGGAATTCCAGAGTTTGGCGGTTCGGACAACAAAGGTGGAGGCAAAACGCTTAGTAGCTTACCTTGAGAATGCCGACACAGTCGCAGGTGACCTGCCAGTTCCTGGTGGGCTCGAGGTCGATCTCGATGACCACGGTGCCGTCGTCCTTCCGCTCCTTGCACGGCGTCGAGTTCTTGCCGGCCACCCGGCACGCCTGGTAGAACATGTGGGGCTGCACGCGCCCGCAGTCCGTGCCTATATACACCTGCAAATAGTAATACACTGTAAACTCCATAGAATACATTTCGCGGAGTGCGCAACGGAGTTGCATAATATTATACCACCATCTCCGATCTATTACAGAACGAGCAGAAACTCAGCGAAGAGACATAGGTATACAGTCGAAATCCCTAAGTATCGCACAAACCGATTCGCTTCTACCTTTCTTGTGAGGACTGCAAAACTTTGGAATTCTCTTCCTGAGTCACTGTTTCCTGAGAAGTACCACCTGGGGTCTTCAAATCTAGAGTTAATAGGTATTTTCTAGGTAAGCGTGTAACATCGTAGGCCATAGTATTGTTTAACACCAGACAAGCTGTCGTCAAACGCAAACCTATAAGTTATAAAAAAAAGAAACATCACTCGACTTAACGACAAACTCTTTAAAGCGTCGAAATCAATTTGGCTTTAGTTGGTTTAGCTTGTATTCCATACAATGATACCGATATTTCCATTTAACGACCACTCTCAATAACGTCATAAAATGAACAGTCCCTTCAGTATCGTTATATAAAGTTTAACACTGTACATTGAGTATAGAACAATCTACATTAAATATACTAATAAACATAAAAGAACAAACGGTCACGCTTACTTAAAAAGAAATGAATATACTCGTACGTTGGATATAGTTTAAGTAACTTAAAAAGCGATTGTGGCGCGGTGGTACAAACGTCTGCTTTTAAATCAGACGGCCCCTGGTTCGATCTCGGCCCTACACCCATAATGACTTGTTTTTATGGCCTATATCTCTTTTCATGAGAGAAGGCCCCGAGACCCAGCAGTGGGAACATATAAACCACGGCATGGTGTTAAGACATTCCTAGTGCTCGCCTGGCCAGCAACCACTTTATGTAAATAATAGGACTTATTTTTTTATTTATTATTTTTTCATCCAAGTACACTACGTCATTGTATAGTCGTCTATCCTTCTCCAGCAAAAGATTGCCTGGTTGAGATCGTTTTAAACGATATGGCCGCACTTTGTGGCACGCTTATTTATAAACTCCTTTTTTACTTTGCATAAGCCTGCGCTTGGTCACAATGCACCTTTTCCTTCTCTTTTATTTGTTTACTGTACAAAAAAGATTTTTTTATCTATCTATCTTGGTAGACTTCCACACCAACTGGAAGGAACTGGCCCAGGACAGAAAAGCGTGGAAATCATTGGGGGAGACCTTTGCCCAACAGTGGGACAACATAGATTAGATAAAAAAAATGGTTGCCTGTAAAGTCGGTTTTACGGGCGAAGATTTTACGTGACAACGTCTGCCGCGTGCTGCGCGCGCGGCAGACCGATCATAGTTGAGTGGGCGAGAGACGCAAGTCATTCAGCGGGCCTCTCTCTCGTTCGGTGACTCATCGTAACGTTACCGGGCGTTACACTTTTTCATAAGTGACTCCCAGCCGCAACCTAATTTAAGACGTTGTCACGTCAAAAAAAATATCTAAACTTGTTTTAAGCAAAATGTCAAAGGTAAGCAAAAATACATAATTCATGCAAGATGTTACCGTACCTGTAATACAGCTGGCTTATCATAACCAACTAATTTGACTATTGGGAATCCGTTTCCCGAATTATCCTTCACAGCGCCGCGGCTGCCTTCAGTCTGATATCTGAAATAAACGATAAATCAATATTTAATATAGCTGCGCCTGTAACTCGGCTAACTAAGGTGATCTGATGCGATCGTTAAGCCACTGTCGATGCGGACAGTATTTGATGGGTGACCAAGCACAAGAATAAAAAGTATTTTAAAAAGTGTCATTTTTGTTGGTCACGAAATTCTAGAAACACACATTGTAGTTCTCGGCTGACAGTCTTAGTAGGTACAAGCAATCATTAAACCAAGTCACGGGCCTATGGGCGGCTTGAAAACTCTCGACACTAGAGCTTGGCACCTCGCTCATATGGAGAAGAAAAATATTTAATGAAGGCCCACATTCAAAATGTTGAGAAACACTGATTCTAAATACATGTTTGAATTGGTTGGACAATTGGAAATGTGGCCTTTACTTTTTAAATACAAATTACAGGAGCCAAGTAGAATATAATAATATGTATTACTTAGAAAAGTTTTACCGATTATACTGAGTCAGTAAAAGTTAATAAAACAGCAGCCAGTAAGCCTTGACATAACTCTGATGTTCAGAGCTATGAGTCATGGTTTGTCTGAGGCATTGGAAAATACATCATCAAAGAACGACACCAGATCTCACAAACCGTCTACTTTTCAATCTGGCGGCTCCTGGTTCGATTCAGGACCTACACCAATGACGTGTTTTTTAAACCATGCATAGATTTGGCTTCGCTTTGGGGAAAAGCAAAACATCGTGAGAAACCGACTACATGTGAGGACTACAATATCCAAAGACGTGGGTCATCTGACGACCTGAACTTACCCAGAGTAGTGGATTATGTCCTATATGTCTCTCCTCGTGGCAAGGTCCAGCAGTGGAAACGTGTAGTGGGCTGCTGATTCTTCTCTCCCATAAGATTTATCGCTAACACAAGAGACATAAAAGAAGTAGCAGCTACACTCAGGTCTCTCTGGCAATGTAATTCAACATGTGAAATATATGTACAAATGAAAGAAAGAAAGAAAGCTAAGTGAAGCTGCCGCTTACGCTATGCTAAACAATACTGAGAGAAGGGGTGTGTTACCTCGCTCTGTGCTGTGTCTCGGGCTGGCACAGTATCTGCAGCTCCACGGTGCCGTCCCGCGAGCGGCCGGCCAGCGGCGCGGCGAGCCCAGGCCGCCCCGCCTGCGCCATCAGCGCCCTCTTGCGCGCCATGGCCAACTTGCCGCCGTATTTGCCCCCCAGCTTGCCGCCCAACTTGCCGCCCCCGCCCAGCTTGCCCCCGGTAGCGAACTTGCTCGCCAACTTGCCCCCGCTGCCGAGCTTACCGCACGATCTGATGGCGTACGGGTCTTGGAACCTTTTCCCTGCTGACTGGCCGATGTTTGGACTAGATAAACTGCATCCTGCTCTGATCCTGCAATCGAAATAGGATCAAATTCGTAAGACTGTATCTAGCCGAAATATGCATTATGCGTCACTTCAACAGTTACTTGCATTATTTAGCTGACTGAATGGCTTCAAAATAGCCTTTAATGACCTTCACAAAAAATCTACTTTGAAGGAATTTCGGCGGCCTCAATGAGTGTGTTTACAATGACAAGCATAGTACTGGTAAGTACACTGGCAGCAAGTTATGCGTTGTCTTAAACAATGAAGCGGTGCTGGTCGTTAGCACAATTACATGCAGTGACATGCGCTTCCGAGACGATAATGATCGTGACGAGGCACAATATGATCGCAATCAAAAGCAAAAATATATTGGAGGAATAGTCGCAACTTCTCAATTCGTGTAGAAAATATACTTTTTGTGGCAGCTTTAATTGACATTGGATTTGAATAAACTAAATACAGCATAAGAAATACAAGTGCTAATGTGTGTAGTAAGAATAACTAAGTATTTATTTAATGAAATTTGTAAGTTTATTTAATTTTATCTAACTAATGTCTTTTCAGTATTAAGTAATTATTGTAGTATGACTTGCCTTTAACGTATGTTATTTAGGGCTAATAAAGTTCTGTATTTCAAAAAGGATTTGTCAGAAATGGTCTCAAAATCAAATCTGTAGATGAACAATATAGTTGTGATTGTCGTCAAACATACACAGGGAGTGGGAGAGAGACAGGTAGCGACGCGGGCGCAGGCAGGAGCGGGTCTGGCGGCGCGGGCGCGGGGGCGGGCGCGGCCGAGCCTGCTGGCGGGAAAGGGTAAGCATCGTTGGCGTCATCGCTCTCTAGCTTTACCGCCATCTCGCTCTCGTGGCGCTGCCGCTTCCTCTCCGGGTGCTCCCACTCCGGCTCCAATGTGTCCGACAATCTGCACACACGCCGGACCGGATATTAGAGATTAATGATTTCCCCAAGGACTTACAACTATATCTTATATCTTTAAATGAGCAATTCTTGTATATATAATTGGAATCTCGGAATTGGCTCCAACGATTTTCATGAAATTTAGTATATAGGGTATGTGAAATTTAGTGTATAGCGATAAATCTATCTAGCTAGGAATCATTTTTAGAAAATGACATATTTTTAAGAAATCGGTCAACCAGGTAGGTCATACCTCTATAGGTACTGAGTATAATAATATAGACATCTATTTTAAATAACGATTGATTATGAACTTGACACACGTGATGGGGCCGAAAGCTTACAACTGTCTCTCGGATGAGATTCCAAGTTCAAGCAAACATTATCATTTTTAATATTACGAGACTGGCTCGTTAAAAATACTTTTTATACAATTGACAAATACTTTATCACTCAAAAGTAAAGCTTTAGATTTGTAATAGTAGGAGCTAAAGTTATTTACTAATGTAATTATAAATGTGTATTTAGTAAAATTCTTACATTATATATTGATTACGTAACTGTTTATTTATTGTGACATGTATTTATTTATTTATTTCTGACATTTAATTATTAATCTATTTCTGACATGTTATTGTAGAATTACCAATAAATGAGTTTATGATTAAAAAATGGCCTAGAAAAAGTAGATTGTGAAGAGAATGTAATGCAGGAAGACAAGGCACAGGCACCGTTTAATGAAGGTATGTGGTAAAGGGTTAACAGTAAGTATCGATAGTTATCACCAAAATTAATTAAAAATAAAATATACAAAGGAATCTCTCTCGCAGTCTAGTTAAAAAGATAATGGGGAAAATAACAAATAGTCTGACTGCGACATCTTCGAATATAAACAATATACGAAAGATAAACAATAATAAAAGTGGCGTGTGGTAAGGTTATCGTTAAATATAGCGCACAGTTGGTACTTGTTGTAGGAAGAGACTCGTTTGTGACAAAAATAAAGAACTAGCACATGGCACTGCGCCTGCGCAAGCCGCCGACGAACTTTGCGTTAACAACTGACGCGTCACAAACGGTTGGGGTAAACTAATTTACGTAATAACGTTTTGTATGTAATTTTAAGAGTACTACTACACTAATTTTGGTTGAGAGATGACAAAAGAGGTCGAGGAAGGCCAAATAGAAGATGGGAGGACTTGTTCACGCAGAGACACGGACAAGAATGGACTAGAATGGCGAGAAATAGGAAACTATGGCATAAACTGGGGGAGGCCTACGCCAAGGAGGCGACAGCTACATAAACCGATAGTTTAACTGACAAGAGAAATCGCACTATTAATATGATACTACAATTATTATAGCTATTGACAAATAAATCGAAAATGTGACATTTAATTTTAATAATCAATTTAATGAGTAGTTATAATGAAATTAATTTTGATAATTGACAAGAGTTTAATATGTGTACATGTAAATATGTTGTAGTTGAATAAAAGGCTTTTTTACTTTTACTTTACTACACTAATTTTGGTTGCCTGGAAGAGATCGCTGTAAGTGATAAGGCCGCCACTTGTAACACTACTTATAAGTTGTTTATTTATTTTTCTCTTTGTTTGTATATTCCCTTTTGTGTTGCAATAAAGAGTATATCTATCTATCTATCTAATATGTATATGAAATGGTGGGGTTCACCAACCTTTTGTTATCTATAACTACGCTATATTACGCACCTATAGTGTTAATATATTACGGTATATTCATTAATAGACTAGAATTTCTCCGAACAGATAATCTTGTAACATAGAATTACCGAAACTTGATGACGTCACATCTGAACAATTACTTACACAATTTTATTCATATTGACAAAATCGCTTCTTCAGACTGTGGCATTTTATAAGCTTTACTATACGGATTAGTTCTAATAAATAGAACAGTAAATAGCGATGCAGCAATTTCCCACTTTTTGTGTGAATAAAAAAAAAGGGAAAAATCACCGATGACTAAAAATTCTATTGAGTTTAGCAGAGTTGCAGTACCTGTAAAACGAGCTTTGGCAAGACTGGTTTCAAATTACGGCCTCTACGAGAGTATCAACATACAAATATACAGACATACGAAAGCTAAATTAGGCAGGTAATACAGAGATCTCGCTTGCTTGGTCAATAATAATAAAGTCTTCTTCTTCTTCCTTGCCTTGTCTTAGCTTCTTCTTTATTCCATTTAGACAGAGGGTCAGCACAGCAAATCTTCTTCTTCCACTCTCTTCAATTACACATCATTTTTTCACTCAGTCTTTTCTCTCTCATGTCCTCATTCACACACTCCATCCATGTCTTCTTCGGTCGGCCCTTGCCCTTCTTCCTAGCACTACCATTTCCATTAATCTCCTCTCTACTCAACAATAATCCACCACTCGCCCCAGGGTTAGATATAAAATTGTATGATTAGACTAGTATTATACTATATTATATATAAAACATAGGTAGGTATAATTACAGTTTTCTAGATTTTAGTTTTATTAAATATTACTTAGTACAACTAACTACCTAACGGGGTTTCTGCTGCACTGCCATACAGGACAACATTTTTGTCCTAGTGCAGAGCACTGAGCTCAACCTAGCCTTAATCTTAAATCTAAATTTATGCATAAGGATATTTATTACTTAGCTAGGATTATGAACCATATCCATGTTTTGAATAAAATATTTTGAATTTGAATTTTTGATAATAAAATATTTTATGCAAATAAATGTTTTATATACAAGAGTTTTACACTCAATTAAATACGGGCAGACATTATTTGCGTTGGTAGTGTAACGTGTTGGCGGCACGTGCCAAACAGAAGCGATCTGAATGAACGTAACGAGTATCGAAACAAAGTCCAAGGTGATTGTCGTATTACATTAGACGCCGTTATTATTTACGACAAATCACGAAAACTAAAGGTCGATTTGCGCATTAGAAAACCCATAATAGGAGGGGTACCGCTTTTTTTTTTGACATAGAGGAAATGCTTTTACGCATGCTGGCCAATCCTCGGGGAAGACGGCGGGGTATGTCGGGCTCGGTGCCAGAGTGGCGACCACACCACTAACTTAACTTACTTAGAGCCAGGAGACCGGAACTAAAGTCAAAAAATCAGTCTCTCAGGGGTACCGCCTATAATAATAATAATAAATAATAATATTAATAATATAATATCGACTATGGAGGCTCTGGGGCATTAGACGCGCGGGTGTCCGGTGCTTCACACCAGAGATAAGGGCCTCCCATGGAGACGATAGGCCGCTCCCCTTTAGGTGGGTCCGCTCGGACTGCGGACAGCGGCCTCGGTGGGGAGAGCATTGCGCGAAGCGATTTTTCATCCCCCATGTGAATTAGAAATAAAACTGGTTCAAAATATAAAAATAAAAGTTTTTTTGAACTAGTTTTTTTTATATTGATAAGTTTGATCGGTACCAAAATAAGTATAATTATGTTTTAGAGTGGTCCTATAGGCGGCCTTTAAGCCATTTTTTCAGTATTTTTTACCGTTAACGATTTATAGCGAAAAAATTTATAGCGATATTTTTTTCTTTCTCTATAAAAAAACTATGAAATAAAGATTTTGCCCTTCTCTTCGCATTAATTTTATTTCACTTTGTAACATTCGTATTTCACTACCGAAAATGATTAATGACGTCTCAAAGAGATACGACGAATGAAAGAAAGAGGACTACATAAAGAAACGACAGCCGATAAGACAGAAATAGAAACTTACTGTGTTGACCCCAACGGATGGATAAGATGACGATAATGATAATATTATTGCATTTATTTACACGTTTATGTAAGTGTTTTATTTAATTATATACATATTTGTGTAACATGTATTATTATTTTACTCAAGAATTTATTTAATATTTTTTTATACTGTCTCTCTTGTAATCAAGCAATTTGTAACATTTATTGTGCGGATAACCAAACTGTGGAATTTCTTGCCGGAATTTCTGTTCCCACTGAACAAACCTCACTGTCTTAAAGGCGAGAGTGAACCGGTTTCTTCTAGGCAAGCGCGCTCCATCCTAATCACTTAAGGCAACAATACATGAGAAAGTAATGAATTTACAACGGTCAAAGTTATTGAAAATATTACTTATAGACCATCTTCTTCATATGAGCTAAGTAGCTGAGCTCTGGCGCCGAGAGTTTCAAGCCGCCCGAAGACCTCTGAATTAGCTTATCGACTGTACTGTTGTACTAAGATGAACAGTCAAACCAAAGGTAAAAGAATAAATAAATATTAGGACTCATTTCACACACGGCTGGTTAACCCCATACTGAACCATTTTTAGTTCGTGTTATGGTAGCTAACACAACTGATATACTACATATACATACATATATATATTTTATATAGATACATATTTAACACTCAGACCCACAACAAACAAATTTAGTTAAGCACAAAGATGTCGGCCGGGCCGGGAATCGAATCCGGAACCTTCTGGTTAGCAGTCTGGCATGGTAACCGTTGCGCCAACGAGGTCGTCACTATAATATGCTTTCTCTTTCCTAAGAGTTTCCTGAGTCTGCATCCCTAATTGGCAAGCTAAGCTTGACCTAGCGGTGGATAGTACCGGCGACCTCTTCGTTATAAACACTTTGCACAACGTAGGGCTACCACTATACTACCTATTTTTCCATATGAAAAAAAAACTGGTTCAAAATCTTTATTTTAGATTTCTTGAACCAGTTTTATTTCTTTCTACTCAACTCTAACTTCGTTGTGTATAGGAAGGTAGATAGGCATACTGGTGCCTGCTACTGCCCGAGTTACGGGCATGCGGTAGCTTATCTAACGTGTTTTTTACACGCTTTATATTAGCTTCACCTGTATGTTTGTTTGTTTGTAACCGACTTCTTTGGGCGCGATTTTGACCCACTTTAAACGGCCAGATTTCGTTGAAACTTTGTAGATTTATTGAGGACCGATGACAATACACTAATTTGATAAAATTATTAAATTTTTTTGTATTTTTGTTTGTATGTTTGTTTGTAACCGACTTCTTTGGGCGCGATTTTGACCCACTTAAAACGGCCAGATAAGCGTGTTTTTTAGTTTTTTTAAAACTACTATTTTATTTTCTACGTACATTACACATGAACATGAACAAGTAAATCTACGTACAGCTAGACTAAACCTGAGAGAGCGTCGCGCCCCTATCGCATCCATCGTCGGCGCAGCACTACAGATAAACCTAGATATGATAACAATACCAGCGATAGTGTAGCCAGAGATAGACAGATACCGCGCAGTAGCTGCTACCTAATCTGTGACGACACCAAGTACGTGCCTCTGCATTCTGCATCGAAAAACACACACGAATTTGATAGATGTCAATTATGTAGGCGTGAAGCCTGACTCAGCAGTGCTGTCTGTCTGTACTATGCCACGACCGCGTCCAAATGTTTGGTTTGTGTTTCAACTTAACCTCTTCATAATAATAGTATAAATGTGTAAAAAATTATAGTATACTAGTTGTGCCCCGCGGCGTACCTGTGTTAATCCGGGATGAAAAGTTAATCCTGGATAAAAAGCCTACATTTTTTATCCAAGGTCTAACCTATCTTCATAGTAAAGCTCATCAAAATCGGTCCAGTCGTTGAAGCGTGAAGGAGTAACATACATTTTGAAGTAATTTGCGTATCCCACGAGAACCACAATTGTTTTCGGGATAAAAAGTAGCCTATATGTTGATCAATCCAAGATTCAACTTCACACCAAATTTCATCAAATTCGGTTCAGCCGTTTGAGCGTGAAGAAGTAACAAACACACACTAACTTTCGCATATATTATATATAGGATAGCTTTTGCCAGATGCAGAATCAGAGCTACTCTGTAGGCGTGGCACGCACATTTTATCTATTCCATATCTAAACAAGCGAAGGTCATCAAGACAGGAATTCGCGTAAAACCGAACAAGATCACCGGCGCACTATTTATTTCGTGGATCGTAAAATAAAAATAACGCGTGCTGACTTTCAATCAGGGACTTTGGGCCTTCAACTTTGGCAGTTAGGACATCTTGTAACCATCGAATAGATTAAAAAAGTAATTAAAGTGTTAAAGTATATTAAAAGGTAAACTATAATTCTGTTTCGATAAAAAATAAGTTCATCGAAACAAATGTATTTTTCCCGACTCTGTTAGTTGGATGATCAGAGATAATTCTTAAGATAAAGAAAGAAAGAAACATTTATTTTGAAATATTGTTTGAGTTGGTTTTCATGATCCGTAAAAAAAAGTAAAAAGTATGAACGCAATGAATGAAGTCAGAACTGCAAAGAATGGAAGTAATATATATGTATATACTAAAATTGACAATTGGGAATCATACAATGAAACATAATATTGTATTGATGTCAATAAGCTAGAATCTGCATTGATTTAAAATGAGACAACGCTGAATGAGGTTTATTCACATAAGCGACATACAGACATGCGGAGCATTCGTGTTATTTCTATAGACAAAGATGCATAACATAAACTAATTAATCTAATAAATAGATACTATTATGAACATGCTCAGGACTTACCGAAGCTTGAGATAATACTGGAATATTCATATTAGTTACAATATTGACAAAGTTATAGCTGTGGCGAGTCCAAAAAAAAGGTTCCTTGAGTATTCAATGATTTTGTAACCGCGCTCAAGTACATGTTCGAACAAAGATACGAAAATTTTGACTAACAGCTTAATCGAAAATACGAGATATTTATTTATGAGTATGTTTATCACCCAAAGAAAGAGGTAGTTCTTAAAAATAATCTTTCGTTCCGAAAGCTGTACGTGATATGAAGGCTAGAAAAAGAAAACATCGCGAAGGTAATTTGACCGATGGGAGTTCTTTTGCCTTATGTACAGATAATGTTACAGCTATACCAGTGTGAGCGGCGTTCATAAGCGAAGCGAGCGCAAGAACAGAGCTCGATGCGGCAGGTACAGGAGAAGCGACGACAAGCACAGTCGGCGTGGAGGATGCGAGCGCGGTTGGCGACCACATACCTGTGCACGGCGTCGGGGCCGAGGCCGCTGTCGTTGCTGTTGTCGCACGGCTCGGGCGGCCGCAGCGCGTGTGTGTGAGTGTAGTGCGCGAACTTGCCGAACTTGCCCAGGTGGGCGAACTTGCCCCCGTGGCCCAGCTTGCCTCCGTGGCCCAGCTTGCCCCCGTGCACCATCTTGCCCCCGTGCACCATCTTACCGCCGTGCGCGCGTTTATGCGGCGCTCGCATCACTTTGCGGTGGACGCGCGCACTCATCGTGGGTGTCGTGGACATAGTCATTTTCATGCCTGTCGACAAACAGAAAATAAAAATCAGTCATAATTTTTATTTACCATTGAAGAAGGTTCATGATCCCGTACGGACGTAAGGCAAACTTTATATTTGATAAACTAGAGATCGAATCTAAGGACGATCGAAGCTTTGATCTCAACGTAGATATTGTAATTGCTATTGAACAAAAATATAAATACTAAATAAATAAAAAAGAACTAAACTATCGAATCGCCCCGTATCAACACGATGTCACAATGGTTGTAATCCGAGATTATGTCAGAATTCATAACCGCAAAAATCCTGCCATTTGATTACATAACCCTTCATAAACAACAACGGAAGCCGGCGACGTCTCGTCATAACGCCAGGCCGTCGCAAGGCCGTGACTCACAGCGCGAATGTTTCAGATGGCAAACTCTATTTTATAGACCGAGTGCCATAACGCGTACAACCATAAAACGAGACGCGACTGCGATACATAAACACAGAATCAGGACGGACGCTCCACATGAGCTGATCAGAACCGTATGGTGTTCGCTACAAATGGAAAATGTCGGTAATTACGGCCTAGATTAACTGGAAAATCTACGGTATTTGTACAACAGATTGCGAACGTGAAACAGGCGATTCCAACTAGCCAATCCCAAGTCTATATAATGATAAATCGAAGCAATAGAATGCGGAACAGATAAGGGGAAGTGCGAAATATATTTGTCTAAATACGCTAACCGGTCCAAAATCTAAATTTGCATACGAAACTGTGCCGGATCCATTCCCAACACCCACGAGGGAGGACGGCCATGTTTGCGTTTTTGCTCCAGAGACTAGTGCCAAATTTGACGCGAATAAGTAAACTATCAATGATCGTTAGCAGCTAACGCACATTACTGCCAAAGTACATAAAGTAATTTTATTCGAAGCATTAAATCTTGCTCGTATTGATAATAAACTTAGAATACACACTCGGAATGGCTATGAATGTTATACGCCTATATTTCGGAACTTTATGGCTATCATTTCGGTAACTGGAGAACGAAGTTGCTACTATCCTCAAACATGTTAGATAAAATGATTCACAAAATAGACAGCTGACCAATATACATAAATAATATTATGAACAGAATACATATGCAGTCTGTACACAATAATAATGATATGCACAAGTATATGTTTTTGGAAGCTGTTAATGAACTAGACAACGTTTATGTACGTCAGTCTGAAAACATCGCTCAACGTCTTTCCTATAAATAAGACTTGCGAATCACTTTGATGCAAGTGATATCTAGATGCTAATTTTGTGTTGACCGATCTTTGTATCATAGCAAACATTTAAACTATATGAAACTTGCGCATTGGCCTAATTCTATTTTCGCTCAATATTCTCTATAAATGTTTGAAATCTATTTTTGTTAAGATATTATCTAAATTACATTATCGTCTTTCACAAGCATTTCTATCTGACTGCTGATTTGTCTTACCATCTATCTCGGTGGTGTGCTATAACATCAAATAGTAACTAATCTAAGTGATGGAATCTGTGAAATCTCAAGACACCAAATTAAGAAATATTCTTGTTCTATTAAGAATATTCTTTCATATCTTACAGGAAACAATAAAATGGGTAATAAAAGTCGACCTTGCGGTACCGAGCCCTTCTGGGGACCTGTTTAATATTCCTTTTGAATTTATATCAGGTGATACTGGATCGAGACGAAGCTCTGTATGCATGCATATTGTCTGCCACTTTGAGATATTTCAGAACGACGACCTATTGAGGACAAAGGGTGAATAGAATACGAAATTCTTATTACGCAATGGAAGCCCGAAGTTATCTATTGTCACAGACAAAGAGTACGTTTTTTGTTATTTTCAATACAGTACTGAGTTTCGTAAATATTAATATGAATGACACGAGGACACATTGAAACTATAAAAAGAAAATTATCTCCTTGTAGACATTTTTAGATCAGCTGATCAACTTTTTAAGGCAAAAACAACTAAATATTTCGTCTAATTGGAATGCATAATGATGTTATGATAAGTTTTTAAAGTAATAGGTAAAGATTATTCAAAATAACTAATTCTTCTTCTTCGTATGAGCGAAGTGGCCGAGATCTGGTGTCTAGAGTTTTCAAGCCGCCCACAGGCATCTGACAATGCAATACAAGAATGTCATCCGACCCACGGTAGCGATCAGATGGAAATGCTACTTTTAAAAGACAGTCTTGTGCATGACCCTATCCACCCTATCCAAAGACTGTCCTCATCGACCGTTGCTTAACCTCGATGATCGCGTCAGATCACCTTAGTTAGCCGAGCTGCAGACGCTACGTTATTTCACGAATGTGAGTATACATGGTTTACTTTTCCACGTCGTCAACCAACGGCGGCCCTTTACCTCGCACACCGGTCTTTTTAACTTCCGACGTAAAAAACGGGATGTTATAAGTTTGACGTTCCTGTGTGTGTGAGTGTATGTGTGTGTGTGTGTACGTGTGTCTGTCTGAGGCACCGCAGCTCCCAAACGGATGAACCGATTTCTGTTTTTGTTTATTGTATGAAAGGTGAATTTGTCGACAATGTTCTAAGCTATGTTACATACATAGGTCGCCGCAATGAAATGGCGACCTATTTTTTACAATTCCCTAAATATAGATATCAAGGCTTGACTGTACTTAAACTATGCTAATTTTCAAAAGACCTGCGCCTTCACAAAATTTTGTTGGGAGTTTTCTAAATTTAAAGTTGTTGTAAAAATGAAATACGCAAAGAAATTCATCCATTCACTCGGTCAGTGCGAAAAAGTAAAAATAGCGTATCCTTGAAATGGTACGTCTGGTTTCCACCGGTTTTATGATTACAGCTGGAATTTACTCTGTAGGTACATGCTCCCAATTCAATGTGTTGAAATCAGTTTGATTACTCAATGTGTGAATAACCAGACAAGTGAGAGACAGACTCGCGCATGAAGGGTTCCGTATCATTACCTATATTCTTTTTTCCGGGAACCCTTTAATATTCATTTTATTATTTAATTACTCATTTAATAAAATAATAAGTATCTAAATACTCTTGAATCGAATATTTCAAGCGTAAACAATGTTGTTAAATAGATGAAGGAAAAAATGCACACGTTTCTTGGGTGGTTTGACCAAGTTAAATATGTACATCATTTGAAAAAAATATTGTCTTACTTTCACAGTTCATGAGGTACGGAATCCTAATAAAAATTAGAATTTGTTGATAAAATAATTACTCTATGCGTATTTCGATTCAAGATGTTTATTAGAAAGGTTTTTTTTTTCTTATACGTGAAATAGTATTCAGGTATTTTACTAACTAAAACTGTGTCAAATTTATATACTTTTTATTCATGATTAAAAACACGTATTACGCCAGAGACCGAGATGAATTATATTATTATTAATATTTAATGAGCATCACGATACCACGTTGTTTACGTAAGTTGTTATATGCTTGGAAGGCTATAAACAACAAACATATTATACTAACTACCTGCTCGTATATACGGCGAGACTGAGGGATAACAAATGGAGTGAGAGAGTCAAGAGGAAACGCGGAAGACCTATTAGAAGGTGGAGAGACAACATAGAGTCTATTGCTGTATTCTGTATAGACTCTATGTCGTCTCTCCAAAACTGTGGACAAGAACCGCCCAATCGAGAAGCACGGGGCAAGAGTTGGAGGAGGTCTTCGACCTTCGATGGACGATCCCAGATGACCCGCAGAAAAATGTTAGAAATTTTGACATGTAAATACATAGTCAAAATTGTCACATATTATAATCAAATTGATAAAGGTAATAATCTCATTTAAACTTGACATGCTTTTTTAGACATTTTATTTTATGATAAATTTTATACAAAATAATAATAATAATTAGACACTGTAATGTTATTAATTCTGGGAAATAAAACTTTTTTTAATTTCATTTTTTTATTAACTGCGTACCCGTATGTGTAACAAGTATCAACATAAAATCCTTTATCAACGACTGCCATAGGATTTAAACTAGCCAACATTGCTTAAATTTATCATCATTATCAAGATTATAAGTGTAGCGCCTGTAGCTCAGCTAGCTAAGGTGATCTGACGCGATCATCAAAGTTAAGTAAAGGTCGATGCAGAAGGTGTTTGGTTGCTTGTCGCTAACGGATGACACGATAAATTGTAGGTCCCGGCTGTAGTCTTCGGGCGGCTTGAAAACTCTCGACATAGCTCATACGAAGAAGAAGGAGAATAATAAATAGTACTAGTTTTTTTTTTCATAACTTAGTTTATATGTATATTATTAACTCAGGTCAATAAAGAAAACATTACTAGGTCTATTTCCTCTAATTAAACGAGCATTAGAGAGAGAGAGAGAGGAATGAATTTACGAATATTATCTTTAAGCCTCTTCAGATGATAATAAGAAAAATTAAAAATCTCAACGTGGCAAATGAGATACTTTCTCGAGTAAAAACGTTCCGACAGAGTCCGAAGCGACTAAAACGTTTCAAAGTTTATATCGAACGACTACTTTATAAGGTAAATGAAACATCAAAGTCTCAGCGTGGCAAATGCAAGATACTCGTACTTTCCCGAGTAGAAACGTTCCACGAGAGTTCCGAAGCGAGGTTAGATAGTTTTGACAGGCCAACGCAATGCATTGAGTGCAGGCGTGCGTGTAGTTCACGAACATGATATAAAGCGTAGGGCCGGGTTCGTTACCCTGCGGCGCGCCGAGACGCGACCCGCGCTATCACCGGCTATCGGTCACCATCGTCGCCGGTGAAAGTCCACCCATCACACCTGGCTGCCCTAAGCACCACTACCATTAAGGCGGCATGGGAGCAAAAAAGCATTTTTATTATAACTTATTGACTCAGGGTCAGGCGTTACTTTGCGGAAATCCATTGTAAATAGATGACAACATTAAATATTTAGTGTACTTCCGCTGTGATCCGAAATCCAAATTAAGACAAGTAAAGGAAAAAATAACTAAGATAAATTAACCAAGATTAATTAAGATTAACGTTACCTATCGCAATTCGGAAATTCTTAACTCTACACGTGTTTCGCCTAACCACAAGGCATCATCTCCTGATGATGTTGTTTTGTTGATGTATATTTTATTATAGATATTTTTTATTATCCTGTTAAATGTAAATGAAAAATCTCATCACCTCAAATTAGAATTAGAAAATCCCAATTTGAAGTGGGGGTGATGAGACTACACTGACATCCCGCTAGGGGCATATTGTACATTCCCCCTTACCAGACTACCCAAGCCAACCGAGCTCCTTAAAATAACGAAGCTCAGCCCTGGGTCGCTGGCATACCTGTTCCACCCCTGTTGCGTCAGATGGTCTGTTTGTCTGAGGATTAGCAATGGAAGGCGAACTTTCATCTTGAGCTATTATCATCAGGCCGTAATTCTCTCTGGTTTGTTTAGTAGCCGCACAGTGCAGTAGCACGTGTTTTACCGTTTCATTTTTTTCTAGACAGCCCCGACATAGAAAGGTGTAAATGTTGTTAATAAAACCCTTACTTTTATCATCTTTCATTTATTAAGAATGAAGAACGCAAAGTTCGCTCGATTGTTTTATTTTTTCAACAATAGTCGTTCTAAATGTTATTGTTATGCTCCTGATATGAAAATAATAAAGATAATAGAAAATTCTTATTTTCTTTTTATAAATAATGTACTCGTATGTTGTAAATATTATGTAAAATCGTTAAAAGCTTACATAATACATTTAAATATTGTTAGTTTTTGACTTGATATGAATTCATTTCGTAAAAATCATACTCTACGCTTCGCTCTAAAAAAATATGACTCGACTGAAATCTGTACAAAAGCGCCTTAACAATTTTGTCTATAAATAGAAAAGAGCACGGCCCTTTCTAAAGAAAACGCATAATTAACTGTATCTTAAGCCCAGAACAGGTTTGTGAACGTAAAATGCATCAATTTGAAAGTTTATTGACGTCCATTTTATCTGTCATACTCATGCATATGCATTGATAAAATACTACTTTCCGGTAGTTGCATAGATTACAGTAAAATGTAATCACCTGACATACATGCGTGTTTATTTACGTTGTGTAACATTTATAGATAAGTTTAGGTCAAAATTTGAATGCAATCGACAAGTTCTCGTTTCGATTCGTTATCCCTCGTGGCTGTCCACGTGACTGTCGAATGTATTGACATTTTAAATGCTTCTAATGAACACGTAGTGGTTCAGTTGTCGCGGTTAATGTACCTAAAACTAGGCGCATTAACAAAATGTATGTCATTAAAGTTAACTGGCGCATGCAGCGCCAAACTAGTTTTTTTCCTCCTTCCGAATTAATTATAAATAGGCAATTATTATAGATTAACAGTAATTATAGATAGGAAACGTTAATATTAGAATTATATGTTTCAGGTTGTTCCGGTGTGTGAGGAGACCAGCCACGCGGAGTGAAACTTCGTTTTGTTAGGAGGGTAGTTTAGGGGTTAGTTTTACTGGTGTGAGTTGTAGTGGAAGTGTGCTGGTCGGTCGGAGGAACACGCCTATATTTTTTAATATTTTTAATTTTTCCTTTGCTTATCTTAATTTGGGCTTCAGATCACAGCGGAAGTACACTAAATATTTAATTTTGTCTTCTATTTACAATTGATTTCCGCAAAGTAACGCCTGAGTCAATAGGTTACTTCCAGTTAGACATTTGACTAGCAGGGCGCGTAACCATATGAGTTAGCGACAGTCTGGCCTACAGTGGAGCATGCCTAGTGTGGAATAACTGGCTCTCAAGGAGCCTGTCAGCACACTGTTAGGTACTCGGTGACATATTTTTTTTTCTTGATGGGTATTTTCTAATGACCGCCTGGCCTAAAGCAGCGATTGGCTAGCAACGGGCTAGCATTATAATATACCCAACCACCATACTGTGTTTTCGCGTAGAAAACGGTGACACTTACTTATTATTAAAAGTTGGAATGAGTCCAACAGTTTTTCAGTCGTTTAATAATAAATAAGTGTGACCGTTTTCTACGCGAAAATTTAAGATGCCTTACGTGAACAGTTTACAATGTCACCATACTGTGGTTCCCTCGCGATGTTTTTCTTCATTTATTTTTATTCTTATTTAAATCATTTGTAAGTAGATGATTATGAAAGCTGTTGAAAAAAAAAACAATCTGCCATCGACTTTTCCATGCAAGAAACAAAAGACAAGTGACAACCCAATAAACCTTTTTGAGGCATAGTAATAAATATGCAAATCAAAACGTTATCACGGCCGACGTGTGGACTCGGGGGCTTAGTTTATCGAAGCACTTTAATAAGAGGTTACGGGTTACTGACCATGCACACTCCACATACGAGTAAATAAATACTGCGCCGGATGTTTGTACTAACGAAAATAAATTATTGAGACTACACAAGTGTGAATTAATAATTTCAAGCGATGACAACTCGTTCGGGTGATCAACCGCCTTAAGTTTGGAATGTCGAGGGTTCGATCCCCACCAGCGACCTCGAGTATTGGTACAGATTTATTTTGTTTTGAAATTGATGAATAGGCTTACGTTTGACCGCAGCTTGCCTGAAGTTAAGGGTTCGATCCCCACCAATGAACTAGAGCTTCCGGTGAAGGAAAATCTTATCGTGAGGAAACCATAGCATTGAGGTTGGGTGTTTTCTAATGCTCGCCTAGCTTGCAACCACCATCAAGTTGAGAAATGTGTCACCAAGTAACAGTGTGTTTTAACAGCCTCCTTGAGAGCCAGTAATTCCAGCTTAGGCATGCTCCGCCTTAGGCCGGAGTGTCGCTGCTGGTTTCTAACAAAAGCAACTAAATCAATTTCGGTTCATCTGTTTGGGGGCTACGATGCCACAGACAGACAGACTATGACATGTATGTGTCTACATATAAATAGCCTACATATAAATAAAAATATAAATGACGTTTTTTAAGTAAGTGTGACCGTTTGTTTCGTGTAAATATATAATATGCCTTACGATAACAGTTTACAAAATACATATAAAAAGCCTACTAGAAATTCATAATAATAATATGTTAATACAAAATAAAAAAGATCCATATTGTTTACGTAAGAAGATAGGTAAAGTCCTGCTAGCCAATGACTAGCTAAAGTCCAGAAACAGGGTGTTAATGTTATACAAAAATATTATGTACAACAAGTTGCCAGAGAACATAACAAATTTTAACAGAAACTAATATTAAACAGATAAATAAAAAGAAAAGAAAAAGTTTTTGTGAAAGCAATCCCTTTTTTAATTTATGCGAATATATGAGTTTGAAACTTGCAGAATAGTTATTCACGTGTAAAAAGAAGTATAGGTATTTTAAATGGAAAAACAATTTCTATTGTGTGTAGTATTTCAATGGTGTTGAACATTTAATGAAAATTCCAAGTATTAATCTAACTAGTCTTTTTAAGTATTTAAGTAATGCTTGTAGTGTGACTTTTAACGTATGTTATTTATTTATTATTATCCTTTTATTATTCACATTCAAATTATATATTTCTTGCAAAATAGGTACAATCGGTGTTATTACAGTAAGTTGGCCCTCTATTTTGACCGTCAGGCATGCAAGATTACAATGTCAGTAAGAAAATTGATTAATTAAAACATGCATTTTGTCAAATAGATACAGGCATTCATTCCCTACAAATATATAATAAATGCGAAAGTTTGTGTGTGTGTGTGTATGTTTGTTTGTTACTTCTACACGCTCAAACGGTTGAACCGAATGTAATTTCATGCGAAGATGTTAGACCCTGGATTAACACAGGCTACTTTTTATCCCGGATTAACGCGGGTAAGACCGCGGGGCGCAGCTAGAGGTCAAAGGTCTTTGTGTCAAAGAGACATGAGAAACTTATAACTAATAACGAGAAATCTATAACTTATAACCCGACACAAATACGAATTCGTATTTGCGTTGGGAACGTATTCAGTAGAGATTCAGATTCTTTCAGTAATTAAGTTCTGTGTTTCATAGAGTAACTAGAAACTTATAACACCCCCCCTCTCCCCCCCTTCGTATTTGTGTCCGGGACGTATTCAGTAGCGTCACAACAATAAACAGTGACTGACTGAATGTGACTTGCTCAAAATCGTAACAAACAAAAGCGATAACAGCGATGTCGTAACTCGTGCTAGTTGAAGAATAATTGACCGAGTGCTAGTCGGGGGCTACAAAAAGGGTTCCGTACCATTTTCTATACCAATATTCTTTTTCTTCTCCTTTACCATTTCCCACTAGGTTCGGCACAGCCTGTTTTTCTCTTCTACGCCACTCTATCAGCCGTCATCTCCACATTCACTCCCTTCTCATTCATATCCTCCTTCACACAATTCATCCACGTCTTCTTTGGTCTACCTCTATTTAATCTATATAAATATTATTAAGAGGAAAAGTTTGATTGTTTGTTCGACGCGAATAGGCTCCGAAACAACTTGGATTATTTTATAGCCCGTGCGAAGCCGGGACTGGTTGGTAGTTTTAAATAAATAGCATTAAAACTCGTTTGTTGTATGGGAGCTACCCTTTATTATTCATTTTGGAAGATAATTATATACATTTTTATATTCTGTGAAGATTTTAAGCGTGTTACCGTTATTGACCCTTAGCTAAAAAAATACGTTTATTGTATGCGGACCTTTTTATTATGTCACCATATTGTATTTTTTTATTTTTAGTATTTGTTGTTATAACGGCAACAGAAATACATAACTTGTGAAAATTATAATATAGAACATTTTTATTTTTAATATTTGTTGTAATAACGGTAACAGAAATATATGAACAACTTGAAAATTTTAGCTTTCTAGCTATCACGGTTTCAGAGATACAGCCTGGTGAAAGACAGACAGACGACAGACAGCGGAGGCTTAGTAATAGGGTTTCGTTTTTACCTTTTAGGTACGGAACCCTAAACAGGGGCAGATTACATGCGACAAACAAAATCACGTGTGCCGACTGAAACTTATCAACAATGAGTTCACGAAAACAAAGTTATTTTGTTTGGTACAAGTAGGTAATACCGTTATCACAATGTTGATTGCAATTGAATCAAAATATTATGAAGTATTTGGTGCAGATACAAAATGCATATCAATACGAGTAGATTGTATAACAAAACACAATGAAAATTGGCAAAGCTTGAACTAACACATCTTCCTCTTCGTATGAGCTAATAGACCAAGCTCTGGTGTCGAGAGTTTTCAAGTCACCCGAAAGTCTCAGACTTGGCTTAAAGACTGTTTGGACTAGGACTAACTGTAGCGACTACAGCTCAGCTAGCTAAGGTAATCTAAAGGTTGCCTGGAAGAGATCGCTTTAAGCGATAAGGCTGGCAATTGTGGCACACTAAATTTAAGCGAATTCTATTTTACTGTGTCTTTTTACTTTTGTGTTCAATAAAGAATTTGTCTATCTATGTTATCTGACATGATCAGCAATGGTCAATGCAGACAGTCTTTGGATAGGAAACCATACTATATATATTTTCATTTTTCATTTCCATCTAGGCGCTGCCGTAGGTTGGATGACACGTTAAACAGTAAATGGTTAAAATTTTACACATGACATATTCTGAGATAAGGAAAGAAGAAGAATATTCTGCTCCTAAAGAAAATATACTTAATCTATACATACCTATACTAAATATCTACCTAAACTATATGTATACCTGTACTAAATGTATAATCTATAGAAAATATATAATACTAGCATATCGTCCCGGCTTCGCACGGGCTATAAAATAATCTAAGTTGCATAGTAAAACAAAATATAGCCTATGTTACTCAGGCAAAATGTAGCTTCCCAATGTAAGATAGTTAAACAAGTTAAATGTAAGATAGGTAAATAAGCTAAATGTAAGATAGTTAAATAAGTTAGTAATGTGTTGTCTTGATTAGAGGATAAGTTATATTTGTAACTGGAGAAGGTTGCTTCGATTCAGGCCAACCGCCTAGTGAAGCAACCACTAGATATTCTATAGGTTATAATAAGTTTGGTAAATAAATATTTTTCATTTTCATTTTTCATTTTCCAACGGTGAAAGAATTTTTCAAATCGGTCCAGTAGTTTCGAAGCCTATTCACGTCAAACAAACAAAAAAATCAAACTTTTCCTCTTTAGAATACTGGTATGGTATAGACGAGCGAAATACGCAACTTAATTACATTTATTTGTATTAGTACTGCCTCCGCAACGAAGCGTCTCGAAATGACCAAAAATCTTGTTTCCTTTGGGGAAACTGCTATTTTTCCCCCGACTCAATTAATCTGGAAATCCTCCGATACACGCAGCAAGAATATTATATTAGCTATATTATTATTATGTATAGCGGCTTACTTATTTAGGTTTTGGTAGAGATCTTGTGTTTAAGCGAAATTGATAAGGGGCCAAGTAATACTTGATATTACGTAAGCAGACTTATTACAATTCTTTACCCCCCCCCCCTCCATCCACCTTCTCAGCAAATGTAAGTAAAGCTCTTACTCCCTCCCCCCATGCTTACGTAAACATTTTTCAATTAATGTATTGTTGAAATTCAAATTCGTTTATTGTGTAAACATCTTAGAGTTAGGTACATAAAGTAATGTTTATAGCTATGTGAGTATGGCTGTGTCGTACCTGAGAAAGTCGCTGTGCTCTGTGCTAGGTACCTCAAGGGGCCTGTAATGCAGAGCAGCAGAGATCGGTTATAATTGTTATTCAATTGAATTTGATGTTTTGTAATGCCTCAACTTAAAAATGGTATTTTTTTGTAATAAATTAAAATTAACCATTTCGGTTTAACTATTCCACGCCCTTTCCTTTAAATTCATATTTATAATTTATTCAAGATTCAAATAACGTCATAGACGTTAAAAAACGGGAATTAGTATTTTAAGGTGTTCGCACACTTAAACTTTAAGTCTAACAATAGGTCATTTAACGCCAAAATCATATTAAAAACACTCGCATACAAAAGTCAAAATTGGCGTAACTGCGTTATGCTTGTTGTAAAACAGTCAAGATAATCTTGGCATAACCAAAGACCATGTTTTACAAACAAGACTAAATACTATGTTAAATAATTTAATTCTATAAATTCTTTGTTTTATCATGATGTAACAAATAATTTCTTATCTTCTTCTTCTTCCTCATTGCCTTATCCCACTTAGGTAGGGTCAAGCATAGATCTTGTGTTTTAATCTTTTTAGAGGTTCTGTACCAAATAGGTAAAAACGGGACCCTATTACAAAGCCTCCGCTGTCTGTCAACACCAGTCTATATATCATAAACCGTGATAGCTAAATAGCTTCTTTTGCCATATTTTTATGATAAAAGTACGGGCTTATGTACGAGCCAGTCTCGCATATGGGCATTTTTTTGTTAATCTGTGGAACGGACCATGGCAAGACTGGTCAATACAAAGCATTGGTGCGTTAGTAAATTATTTAATTGGTTATTTTGTTATTCTAAACCAACGCAACATTGATTATTATACATCTAGCTCACGTACGCCACGCGTGCAAGTGGTTAGTGACCAAGTTAAACCGATTACTGTCTTCAATCAAAATATTATTCGAATCAAAGTTCAATTCTCCTCTATCAGGTTTGCTTTGCTTAACGATATTGAGGGAACACACAAAATCAACATTCGATACGGTTAAAAGTTAACTTTTTAAACCCGCGACACAAACTAAGAGACGGTGTTTTATAAATTTGACGTGTGTGTGCCATGCACATGTGTGTGTGCGTGTGTGGATCTGTCTGTGGCATCTAATTAAGAACATTAGAACTATCTAGTTTAATATGTAAATGATTGCAACCCATTGCATTGAAAAATTATTATAGTTCCAATACGATTACGTAAAATTCGCTCGATAGTTTTCTTTTGGAAAAAAATATTTGGCTTTTAAAACCTAAGAAAGAAATGAAAAATCTTCCTTTTTAGTATAAAATGAAATTATCAAGAATCGATGGAGTCATTACCAGTACAGTATGTATTTAGCCTAGAGTTGCACACACCCCCGGTGCCATGGTTGCCTGGTAGCTGGCTGTGTTGTGTGTGCGAACACTACTTGATGCGAACAAATATGTAAACACTATTAGTGGAGGTAGATGTGGGTCACGGAGAGAGCAAGGTCCTCGCCACGCGACGCCGCAGCCATCGTCGCTTTATTACGGATTGACAATATTACATCCAGTTCTATAAGTTGACGACCTCGTTGGCGTAATGGTTACCATGCCAGACTGCCAACCAAAGGGTACCGAGTCCGATTCCCGACACGGCCGATGATCTTTGTGATGAATTAAATTTGTTGCCTGTGAATGTTAAATATGTATCAATATAAAGTATTTATGTATATATATGTAGTACTAGCAGCCAGTCTCGGCTTCGCACGGGCTATAAAATTATTCAAGTTGTAAAGAGAAACAAAATAAAGCTTATGTTACTCGGGGATAATGTAGCTTCCCAACGGTGAAAGAATTTCTCAAATCGGTCCAGTAGTTTCGGAGCCTATTCGTATCAAACAAACAAATAAACAAATTTTTCCTCTTTATAATATTGGTAAAGATATCACTAGAAACCATAATACAAACTGGAAATGGTTTAGAATGGGGCTAACCAGCCGTGTGTGAAATATAATATTTATTAATATTTTACTTTTGATGTCATTTTATTACTCAAGTAATTTGGTACGTTATATAAAGAAAAGAAAGAAAGAAAGAAAATTATTTATTGTGCACACAAAAAAAAATACATATATACAATTTATATTAAAAAATTGTATTGTAATGTATTAGTATATTTTATATATGTATGTATTAGGTTATATCTTGTATTATTAACATTATATGTATGTTTTATTATTCTTCATTGTACACTACGTCCTTCTTTAGCTGTTTATAAATTTCTTTCCATCCAAAGGTTGCCTGGTAGAGATCACTTTAAGCGATAAGACCGCCAATTGTGGCACACTAATTTTAAGTCATTGTATTTTACTGTGTCTTTTATTTATGTGTCCAATAAGGAATTTATCTATCTATTTAACTGGTGGTAAAATTGTGTTTAGTATGTAGCGCTGTACGCATCGCGTATCGTCGTCATCGTGTTTACTAATCAAATAGACATCAAGGTGGACACGCGCTAACTGCGTGCTGCGAACGCATAAAATGCTGCATCTGATTTTTTTCAACGGGCTTACGCTTGACCACAATTTACCTGAAGGCACTCAATTATTAATTTACCCTCCTATAATTGAAAATCTGTCGCCAAACATTTAATGTTGTGTTACGACCGCCTCCTGTGATTTCAGCACCTTCGACCAGTGTCACTACCTAGACCGAACCAGGGGCCGTCAGATTGACGGACGGACCGGACGTTTTCCCACCGCACCACAATCTATACTATAAGAATCTTTGTCCTGACTCATTCATCTATAGGCAACGCAGAGCCCAAACGGCTGGTCCTAGGGATATGAAATTTGGAGTGTATATTTGTTTTAGTACGTGGATGCGTACTAAGAACGGATTTTTGGAAGTTCCACCCCTAAGGGGGTGAAAGGGGGTAAAACAGTTTGTATGAAACTTCTTTGTTTTTGAACTTCCAGCAGGAATATGTAAAGTTTCTGTATAATTCAAAAGAATGGTACTTATCAAGTTTTTTGCGAGGTGAGAACTATGTGTTTGAAATGGGGGTGAAAGTTATGGAAAATATTTTTTTTATCAAGTTTAAGTCTTGAAAGTTATAAAGGTAGTAGTTTATTAAATAAGTAAAATAGAATTATGAAAACATGCGCCAGGGGTGCATTAAGGGGGATACTATAAGGGTCGAAAGTTTAAAGTCGGAGTTTCCTTAGATTACGCGAAAACCACGCGGGCGGAGCCGCGGGCAACTGCTAGTCTATAATAATATACAAAAGAACAAATATCAAATCCCACGAACAGATGAAAGAACATTTGGCTGATTGATGCAGGGGCGCTTCATTCGCTCCACTCCACGCTCGGTCATTAGACAAACACAATGATTCGCGAACGTTGTTTGGCCTTGAGATTTTAAGTGTTGTTTTTGTCTAACTCATTTCAATTCGAAATTAATTCACTAGACCCTGCTCAATGTATACAAGCTTGTCCTTCTGTAATGTTATACATGTTTTATATGCTTTTATTGCAAAACATCGACAACATTACTACTATATTTTATACTAAAATTATAAATACAGTGATTTAGTAAATAATATAGAACCTCGATACAAAAATTGCGGGAGTTATAAATTTGATATCTCTCTCACCTTCCTATCTCTCCCTCTCTCTTACTGTGCGTGAGCTAATGAACGGAAGAACCGATTTTGATTTAGTTATTTTTGGTTTGTAATGTGTGTTACACGATTGTTCTTAATGAAAATCAACGATGGCCGCCGCCATTAATTAGCGGAAGACTTTTTACAACTGTCCTATTATATAGGTATCAAATGAAATGAGCTTAATTAGTAGAATTGTATATTTGAATAGTTGAATTGTTGTTGTTAGCTGTCGTCAAATTTAATTCCAATACGGCCGTCACCGCAAAAACGATGTTAAGTATTTTTAATTTAAGTAAAATTAAACTTGTTACAAAGTCAAATCTATAAATAAAACAATTCTGTTACAGGTCGTTTAACATTAATTCCAATTTAAATAAATTGTACAAATACATTTGCGCTGTCTGTTTAACACAGCGAGCAGCATTTTAGTGTAGTTCGGAAGCCTGCAGGCCTCCAAGTGGTCGTTAACCGTCGATTACCGACCGATTAGTTTGTCGTTAGTTCTCGTTACCCATGCATTACTAACCGATAACCGCGCTCTATTAAAATTGTATTAATTTATCAGCGCCGCTGACCGATAGAGCTCACTGCGCGCTTGATGCTCATTCTTCTCGCATGGCGTTCGTTTGTAACATAAGCAAACATATCTATACGTCATTATAATAGCATACAAATAGTTAGTCACAAAATATGTCTTTATATTAATACTAGCTGACCCGGCAAACGTTGTTTTGCCTTAATAAAAAAAAAACTTAATATACAGTAGCCGATTCTCAGACCTACTGAATACGCATATAAAATTTGGAAAAAATCGGTCAAGCCGTTTCGGAGGAGTACGGTAACACACACTGTGACACGGAAATTTTATATATAAGATGAGTATTATGTTGATTATAAATAAATTATTTAACACTTTCTATGCATATGTATTATTTTTTACAGATTACAGCTAGACATTTGACCAGCACACAAATTAATTAATTTCATGTCCAAAATATTTTCATTTTTATTTGCTTTTACCATGCTCTATTTATATAGTAATAATGTTATACTTATTTTTTTTAACCTTTTTCTTTCCATTTTTGAATACTTTCTGACACTACCTACGATTGGGAGAAGGCATTGGCTTCCGTCATACAGCTAAGAACTAGTTTGGAAGCCTTTGGATTTCTTTATATATTTGTAACAATTTTTGTGTCAAATAAATAAATTTTGTATTTTTGAAGCTCGCTACATGGCTTGGCTGTGTAGTTAAGCTTTACTCAAGTCTGATTAGAACGAACCTATTAACTTTAGATTTACAGAGATCTACGCTTGTCTGGAAGGAACCTACTTGTATTAACTCTAGATTTACTGTGGTCTACGCTTGCCTAGAAGTAACCTATTAATTCTAGATTTGTTGTGGCGTAAGGTTGTCTAGAAGTATACTATTAACACTAAAGTGGTCTACGCTTGCGTGGGAGGAACCTATTAATTCTAGATTTACTGTGGCCTAAGCTTGTCTAGAAGTAAACTATTAACTCTAGATTTACTATGACCTACGCTTGTCTAGAAGGAACCTATTAATTTTACGAGTAGATTTACAGTGACCTACGCTTGTCTAGAAGGAACCTATTAGTTCAATATTTACTGTGGTCTACGCTTGCCAAGAAGGAACCTATTAACTGTAGATTTACCGTGGTCTGCGCTTGCCTAGAAGGAACCTATTTATTCTAGATTCGAAGGCCCCCTGACGGTAAATCTCTGTTCGTAGTTTTCATACGTTGCTTTCTTTCGCCGAACGCTTAAGAGCTTGAGCGTTGGCCAATGAGCTTGAGTTCTCATTGAAGTCCTTAACCTATATGTATATAAAATAATGATTGTAGAATTACTTGTAAATCTAAATTTATTTATAAATTATCTGTATTTGTATATCTGTACCCGCAAAACGCAAGGCGACCGTTCGCCCGACTGAACTATCAACGCCTAGCTTCAAACCTCCATTCATTTTGAAGGTCGGTTATAAAGTCAATAACAAAATCTTGGTTGCCAGCCTACGTATATAAGTGAAACAGATCTCTACGTTTATAGTTAAACAGTTGAATGAATTTAACAGCCTCAGTGCCGTAAAACACTCGTAAAGTTAACGAGATAGCCATTTTTACATTTAACGGTGTCATTATTACTGTTTGCGATAAGTCAATACTAGCCATATTTGTGTAGATGGGGCAAGAATTGTAGGGGGCAAGTCTCTTATTTAAGGCACTGGACTAACACTTGCAATGGCAAACATAAAAGTCAGAAGTCATAAGAAGTCAGTGAACGATTTAATCTAGAAAACCTAATAAATGTAAATATAACTGTAGAAAATATAAGTAAAATCATGTTAGATAAAGTAGTTAGACATAAGTTTATATTTTATTGCAAAGAAATTGTTAAAAGAGTAGGGATAAGGAATGGAAGCAAAAATATGGGAGCACTACCCGTCATACCAAGTCTGACGGGCTAAGTGCCCAAACTGAATGGTATGAAAGGGTGTTCCAGTAAAGAATAGGTTCCGAATAAAACAAACATCGGAGGTAGGTGTAATTAATACAAAAAAAAACAAAAGTCAGTGGTTAACTTCTTATCTTGAAGATTTGTCCGAGTTATGCCTGACAATCTGTGAAAAAAGAGACCAGGGGTTGCCAAGACACAAGAAGCTGGTTCTGTGCCTTAAATAAGAGACGGTTGGATGGAAACTACTACTTAAGTAAATAGTTTAATCGCCATTTTTTAAGGCGATGGTTCTCATAAATAATTGGCCAAGTGTGAGTTGGGCTCGCGCATGAAGGGTTCCGTACCATTGTTATATGGAGCCCCACTTAAATATATTCTACCACCTCATCTACCACATTTCGTTATAAAGATCGAGTAAAAAACTACTTACAGACAAACAGACAGCGAAGGCTTAGTAATAGGGTCCCGTTTTTTAAATTATCGGTACGGAACCCTAAAAAGGGAAAAAATTGCTGCCGCGTTATTTACTGGTCAATTTAAAATTATATGGGTCAGAGCGATCGCTTTGCGATATACTCATCATTGTTGAAAGATTTTGTTACTTAATACAAATAAAATTAATTAATGAAATACGAAAGTAATAAAGTTTCGGTACGAACGAAGCTTAATGAAATCGTATTCGCAAGGTCTACTGGCCGTAGAAATACAGTGTAAACTCCATGTAACGTCCAACGGGTTCCAAGAGCTTCGCAGTTCTTACAATAAAGGTCGAAGAAAACACTTTGTGCGAATCCTCGGAACTTCGAGGAAAGAAATGTAGTGTAAAGTGTAAACTCCATGTAACGTCACTCGATTTAACGACAAACTCTATAAAGCGTCGAAATCGATTGGCTTTAGTTTGGTTTAGCTTGTATTCCATACAATGATACATTCTCTCCATTTAACGATCACTCTCTATGATGCCATAAAATGCACAGTCCCTTCAGTGTCGTTATATAGAGTTTACACTGCATAAGTATTAGTAGTTATTTAGTAGCAGAAACCTTTAAGTAGGAACCTAAAACGTTGGTTAATTTGCAACATAATGGGCTTACATAATCCTTGGATTAATATTCCCAATAATATATTCAAGGCCTCGAAATCCTAATAAGTTTAACATATTTAGAATTAATTACATTAAACACATATTGATTCTAGGAAATGTGAAGTTATCGCTCGTGTTATTTGGTAAACAGACATTTTATTATCTGCTTGTTAATTGAGGACTTAGGTCAACAATTGTTAGTAGCTATGCACATAGAAGACAAACAAATAACAATATTATTACATTTATACAACTAAATTCAAATCAAAAAGTTCTTATATTACAAATTCATTTTTAATCACTTGTTTCAGTCAACCATTATAAGATTTAAAAATAATAATTTTTTATTAATCATAAGCTAAGGTATTTTACATTTGACACTCAATATAGATAGATACCTTTAAACAGTATACATTATAATTATCTTATATATAAAATTACCGTGTCACAGTGTTTGTTACCGTACTCCTCCGAAACGGCTTGACCGATTTTTTCCAAATTTGATATGCGTATTCAGTAGGTCTGAGAATCGGCTACTGTATATTTAGTTTTTTTATTTTTATTAAGGCATAACAACGTTTGCCGGGTCAGCTAGTGTAAGTATAAAAATAGTGTTGGGGTATTTTATATGTAATTTTCTTTTCTATTAGGTCACATACCACACAAGTCTGGTTAGTCATACCTAACTACACTAAATCATTTCTAGTTTGTATTATGGTAGATAACACAACTGATATACTACAATATACACACATAAATATTATAGTTTATATCGATACTAGCTGACCCGGCAAACATTGTTTTGCCTTTAGTACAGTTAAAAACACTATGACTGATCAGTTATCGAGCGGGATGAAAAATGATTAAATTACTAAAATGGTCATATTAAAATAGGAGTTGGTGATACAAAAACAAAAATTTAGGCTTGAATATGTTTTTTAATGCCACATAATAAAAAATGATACCAAAAAATTTCGGCAAAAAATCAAACATTAAATTTAGTAAGGGTTACAACCCTTATCACTTAAGGGTATGAAAAATAGATAGTAGCCGATTCTCAAACCAACTGAATAGGTATATAATTTGGTAAAAATCGGTCAAGCCGTTTCGGAGGGGTACAGTAACTAACATTGTGACATGGAAATTTTATATATTAGAAGATTAGAAGAAGAAGAATATATATTTAACCCAGATTGACAGTAATCAAAAGGTTTAGTCGTGCTACGAAATAGATTAAACATTAAATAACTTAAATTAATTGACACGAAAAAACATCGAAACAAAGATAAGGCGGCGTGTATAGTAAACAGCTGATTGCTTATGTAAACGCATGTATCGCCGAACAATGGAACAACACATACATAACTGGCACTTTGTAATTACATTACGTCTGTTACGTATTCTTACGTACCTGATTTATATTTATGTCGTGGCCGCATCGTAGAATTGATCATTTCATGAAATGGTTGATCATTTCGTGAAGTGTTCACGTTTCATGAAGTGGCCCAACTAATGATGACCAAATCATTAAACGATAAACGTTTAACGATTTGGTCACCCACGTTTGACCATATCGTGGAAATGGGGTAACCATAAAATAATTAATGAAAACCCAGAACAATTGTGTTACGTACTTGTCTGTTTTAGATGTTAGGTAACCTAACCTTACCTTTTTTTATATATACATAAAAAAAACCTAACCTAACCAGGTCACCATTACATTTCATGAAATTGTTGATCATTTCATGAAATGAGCATTTCTACGATGCGGCCACGACATTTATACTAGCAGATCGTCGCGGCTTCGCACGGGCTGTAAAATAATCTAAGTTTCATAGAGAAACAAAATATAGCCTATGTTGGGGGCCGTCCTTTTATCACGTGAGGTTCGAAAGAGGGGGGGGGGGGTTGTAATAATATTATTATATGTAATTATATATTCTATTATATGTGGCGTTCGTTTTTTTGGCCTCACGTCACTTAGTTAGAATAATACAATTAGATTATAACGAAAACTGTTTTTTAAAAATAGTTACAAAATTGTGAAGTTACTAAAAATACAAGTGATAGGTGAAGGGTTTTAGGTGAACCACGTGCAATAGATTTGAATGTTGTTTTTCAAAATGGCGTCTCTACAGTGTTTACAAAAGTAATATATACAAATATTATTTTATTAATATTAAATTTTACCATAATAATATATTACAAATTTTATTTACAATATTTTAAGCTCATGTTTCAAAATAACCTGTTGTAAAATTTTAGCTAGCTCGCATTTTACTTTTAGCCGTGATGAAATAACAAACATACATACGGAAAGAGTTATAATCATTTTTACAGTATAAAGTATAGGTATAGGTGTATATGTAGTGCAGTCAACGACCGGTTGAGGGTATAATATAGGTAACTACATTTATTTAGGTATTAACGTAACGAATGCTTCATATTTTACTGCAATTCAAAACAAAGGTCACATGATGAGAAAACGCCTTGACATGATTGTAGTTCAGATTACAGTTATTGAGGTCAAAGATCTACTATCTATAATTCTATACTATTATTATAAAATCGTTTGTTAATCTGTCTGTGTGTTTGTTTGTTACGTCATCGTGATAAAATTAAAGATTTTACCAGGCTGAATACAACATAGTTGGATAGTTTGAAAGTCGAGGATTAACAAAAAGGTTCTTTTTATTTGTTAATTTATTTACTATCATATGTAAAAATAAAAAGGGTTAATGTAAAAGTTTTCAAAAGTTAGTTACATTGTTAGCGTAAATTGTGTATGCGACTTTTCTTCTTTGACTTAGCTTTTTCCCACTAGGTGATGTCAGCACAGCCTGTTTTTTGCTTCCACGCCTCTCTATCAGCCGTCATCTCGACATTCACTCCCTTCTCATTCATATCCACTTTCACACAATACCACAGAATAATAACTTGTACTTCGTACAGAAGCTTCACTTCGCAATGGTTTTCAAAGAAATATGAACTCAATCTGATGAACAATATGATTTAATTTAGCTCACGGTCCAGTCAATCACGTGATCATTTTGTTGCCTACCAATTTCTTTTCAAAGGAATATGGGCCTTAATTCACTATGCTACGGGTCATAATACGTTGTACATGGTTATACGTAGTACTAGTTATTATTTTGTGGTATTGAAAGAGCCACGGACTAGGGTTGCTTACTTCGAGAAACTACTTCATATGCCATCTAGCGCGAATAGAATTCCATAGGTATCATCTATAGTATCACCGAAAATATTTTGCGTTGGGCTCTTAGTCTAAGTTCGTAAAAGTACGACAAATGAAATGCAACTCGAATGAAACGACTAAAATATCTTTATTATTGTACTTTTAGGATATTGGAATAGTACGGGGAGAAACGGTTTGTAGTTTGAATTAATTTCATAATGTAATCCAGTCAAAATAGATTTTACCCTTACCTGTCAGCGTCTTTAGGTAACAAAAAAAAAGTTAAATTTCGATCACGATCCGTATTTAAACAATTAAATACTGCACAGTATTTTTTTACTTTTTTTCGTTTTGTGTCCATCTTGCAATTATATAATGAATCAGTCAAATAACACAGAATAATAACTAGTACTTCGCAAATAATTAAGTTGAACGTGGTCGAACATATAGCGCGCACGCGTGTGTTTTCGTTCGCTTGTGGCAGCCTACTAGATTGGCCACTCCGGAGTGGCCGCCGCCCGTAGGTATGTTTTTAACACCTACACGCGGAGTGACACAGGCCTGACAATACATCCATGTCTACTGAAATTTCAGGCATTGGAAGTTTTAGGAGACTCCTTTGATGGTTAATATTATATTGGTCTTAAATATGTGTCGACATAATGTATTTATATAGTATATGTAGTATATCAATTATGTTTTAGCAACCATAACACTAACTAGTATGGAGCTAACCAGCCATGTGTGAAATGTCTCCTAATATTTATTTATTGTTTTCTGCTCGAAGTTTAAGAGGTAAAAAAACTCACGATGCAAGATCAGGATTAAGTAAACACTGAAAAAAAATGTGTTAAAAATTGCAGTTTCAGCACCAACTCAAGGGGTGGAAAACTTTTCACGCTAGAGTTTGACCACTTAGTTCACGTGAATATAAAGAGACAGGATGACATGGTATTGCATCGCCATCGTCCCAGATAGCAACTCTTGACTCACGCCCCTTTCCCCCCCTCGATAAACGATCTCCCCCTAAAGCCGTCTAGCAGTGGGCGCGGCTAACACCGAACCTACCTACCGAGCTTTCACAATCTCACAATATTGTCATGTTATAAACTGTACAATAATCGTTTTACGACTAAATTATCATATTGGGAAATACACGTCATACTTTTGACATAACTATTTTGAGTACATGTAAACAAAGTTTCGCCGAGATTGTTTCAAAATTACACCCACTACACGAAATCTAGAATAGTAGGTACATACATACAGACAGACAGACGAAAGCAATATTAACCAGTCAATAATATTATTTTTTTCTTGACACATTTCACACACGGCTGGTTAACCCCACTGAACCATTTCTAGTTTTGTGTTATGGTAGCTAACACAACTGATATACTACACAATCATACATACATATTTTATATATATACATATTATATAACATCCAGACCCACAGGCAACAAAATTAGTTAGCACAAAGATGTTGGCCGTGCCAGTCGAACTCGGAACCTTCTGATTGGCAGTCCGGCATGGTAACCATTACGCCAACGAGGTCGTCAAAAACATAATACATACAAAGACTATGCTCGCTTGGTCGGTAAAAATAATTGAGCACAAAAAAATCATACATATAAAATGTAAACAAAATGCCATTCCATATATAGGTTTTCAATCTACATATAGAAGGAATGCAAATAGTGAAGAATAGAATAATATCTGTAGGCGCAGCTGTTGCGGCACTGTAGATGAATCTTAATCGATAGCCCACCGTCCTCCAGCTTTACAATTCAAATCAATATGAATATTAATTTCCAACAGACAACTACAAACAGTTTCATGTGACATGCCACAGGTCAAGATAGCGATCATGGCGTCGATACAACACGCGATAATAACATTTAAATCTAACGAGATAAGGCTGAAGTTAGCGTCAACAAGGAACACACTGACCGCGATGCATCTGACCATGCCAGATTTGGTGAAAGGAGAATTTCATATACGTGAATTGATAATTTTGTCGAGAGAGCGGCGCATTTCGAGAACAGTAAGACAAAATTGTTAAACTGATTCATGCAGTTACAGTTACGCATTCTAATTAATTTACACTTACAATAAGACTGGAAAATATTTAAAATATATCACAGCAGTCACTAAACTAAGGCAGATAGGTTAAGTTAGTTATATCTAGTTTGTGAACAGTTTTGTGGACATACACATAAAAAAAAATTGATGGACCCCGGGGCCGACAACAAAGTACCATAATTAGAAATAAAAATAATTAAAAACCCCCGAAACAACATTTTGTTATCTTAGGTTTTGAAATGTATCCTATTGTAGCATTCTTCTGGTCAAGCTTTTTTTATGCCTATATTGAGAGTTCAAAAATCTAATAGGCCATATTTTCACCACACGTGTTTAAGAACACTTCCGACTATTCCAGCCCTTAGGCAAAAAAACAGGATCAAAAATATTTTATCCGTACGGGAGCAACAATGTCACATGTACACACACACACACACACACACACACACACAAACACACGCAGTCACGTTAAACTTCTAACACCCAGTTAGATTAAAGATTTATAGAAAATAATGTTTATTACATGATTCAATACACACACAGAGACACTTCAAACTTATAATACCATTTAATTTTAGGGTGGGGATAAAAATTAGAGCGAAGCCACCTGAGCTTACATGATGAAGACATTTAAAATCCATCTTATTTATAATCTAAGCTGTTACCTATAGGGAAAACGCGACATAGAAACAAAGTTTCAACAGCCTCGGGGACCTTACGCAAGGTCCAGTGCTAGCTGACCTTGCGAGAAGACGCGTCATACAAGAATAAAATAAAAAAACCCAGATTTAACATTTCATTGTAGCGACCATCTTTGCTTTGAATTTCATCAAGGTCTATCATTTGACAACTATATCGGGATAGTTGTGAAAAAATATGTTATCCGTAATATGTATTGCAGCGGCGACAACTTTGGTATTTATTTTCTTACACTGATTTTCATCAAACATACGAGTAGCTAAGAACACTTCCAACTAACACACTTATCAAGCAAAAACAAGAACTATATTGAATCTGTTTATCCGTGTGTGAGCAAAGATTCCACACACACATACGTACATACAAACACACAGACACGTCAAACTAACACCCAGAAAGACGGAATCCCTGTTCTCACTATAACCTCAACCTGTTGAACTATAACCTCACTGTCTTCAAGGCGAGAGTGAATCAGTTTCTTCTAAGCAAGCGCGCTCCACCCTAGACCGCAACATCACTTAACATCAGGTGAGTTGCGATCAAGCGTAAGCTTATCTATCATAAAAAAAGATTCAAGATTTATAGTATACAGTGTTAATTAACAGATTGAACGTACATTTTACAATTATTTTTCATGTTTCAAGTTTATATTTAAGCGAGAATAAAGCGAACATATGTGTAATTTGACACGCCCTATCAGTCAAGCTTAGAACGTAAGCCGAAAAATAACTTTAAAATCGTTGCCCAAGATCAGTGTCACATTTTCCTTTAAGCAACACTTTAACAATCGATAGATTTGATTCAATCAACAAGTTATACGAGTATTTTGAATGTAAGCTGTAAATTAACTTTAAAATCGTTGCCTTAGATCAATTTCTCAATAAGGTCCACAAATCCAATATACTGAATAATTACTGGAACAAATGTATTAAAAACATAAGAATACATAAAACATTACTAACGTAAACTTAAAAAAGACCAAGGCTAGAGACAAGGTGCCCAAAATGCTGGCAGCATTGCCACGTTGGATGGCAATGCTATGTTTCTGACCGAAATAAAAGCCAGCATTTTGCACACCCGAAACCTCTACCAGCCGCTTATATTAACATATTTTTCTTTAATATATTTCAACTAAAATTTAATATTCGTTCCTCCATTGTAGCGCCTGTAGCTCGGCTAACTAAGGTGACCTGACGCGATCATCGAAGTTAAGCAACGGTCGTTTTTAAAGTAGCATTTTCATCAGTCAGATACCTTCAGGCGGCTTAAATTTTCTCGACACCAGAGCTTGGCCACTTAGCTCATAAAGAAGATGAATACTTTCCATTGGCCGGGCTTAGCACGTAAATAGTAAAATAACGTCAAAACTATTGCCTTAGATCAGTTAAACCATCTAGGAGGACATTGAGGCAGCCAGTTGTGTAAACTTGGACATTTTAACTAAAATGTTGTATAACCAGTTTAGATTAGATTAACCGAATCCAAATGTCTCTAGCAACAGCAGTTAAATATTAAACCTGTATCGTAGAATGCCGTAGAGCGAGTCAAATATGCGAAGTTTTATATAAGCAGTCTTAGTTTTTGTCTTTAATGCTATGTTTGAAACGCGTCTCTGTTTGTAATATAAATTACCTTGGATAAGCACAGATTATTTAGGCAAAATATTTCAATTACAGTAAGTATTCTGTTTGTCATTAGATAATAATAAATAAATAAATAAAAATAAAACAATATTTGGCTTAGAGGTTGTGCCTTATAAAATAATACTAGATGCGCCCCGAGGGTTTTACTAAATATGCTGTGCGAATATCATCTCAATTGTATTAAAATTAGAAATAGATGGTCACAAAGAAAGGATTTTGCCTATCTTCTCTAAAACTTTTTGTCTGAACTATATTGTCCCACTGTTGGGCATAAGTCCTTTCCCAATGACACCCTCGCTTTTCTGACCTGGGCCAGCTACTTCAAGTTAGTGTGGAAGTCCATCAACTCCTTGTGCTATCGAGTTGGGGGCCGACCTCAATTATTGACCAAACTCAATTCTTTTAGAAATCAACAATTTTGAAATGACATGAAATGAAATGAAATAATTTATTTGCGTAGCCACAGGTAATATAAAAACATGGAAAATAATACAAAATGTCCCTTGTAGGCTACCGCATATGCGGTGTGCAAAATGTCAATTAATTAGTCAATTTATCAAGTTAATTTCCCACTATGATTTACAGCTAGGCAAGAAATGTTAAAAGATTATAAGTATACAATATCAAAAAACATTACAGCTAGGCATCAAACCAGCAGGATGCGTAAGCAGACAAGTTAGCGACACTATGGCTTTTTTTTTTGTTGACGAGGGGGAAAT
The DNA here is from genome assembly GCA_035578125.1 of Mellilla xanthometata. Taxonomy (NCBI): domain Eukaryota; kingdom Metazoa; phylum Arthropoda; class Insecta; order Lepidoptera; family Geometridae; genus Mellilla; species Mellilla xanthometata. Next base: position 18,116,429 of record JAPUBQ010000024.1, on the reverse strand, counting down.
CTTCGACAAGATACCTGGCTACGATGGGGCGCAGCCAGGTTATGTGGGATTTGTACCCACTAAAACCCCCCCGGTGACCTGCCTCTGTGCTTATCGGAGGTCTCCGGGTTCTTACGGGAAGCACTCCGGAGAAGCGACACTATGGCCTAAGGTAAGGTAAGGTAAGGTAAGGTCTAGGAATATCTGGCTCTCAAGTATGGAACACACCGTTCTGTGATTGGCGACAGATTTTTAAACTTGAGAGTGGTAGCTAGCAAGGCGAGCATTAGAAAATGATCCACATTTTCTATCTACTTAATTCCAACTCCGTACGAGTATAAAAAACGTACTTACGAGCATAAGGAGGTCGAAGTTAGGGTTGTCAACTCAATGGCACGGTTGAGTGCTAAGTTCTCTAATAGTGTATCGTAATATAGTAACTAATATCGTAAAATAATCGTCTATAGTAAATCTCAAATAGTGCTAGATTGCTAGAAATATGATATGAATATGAAACATATAGCAGATAATATGTTTTTAATTTTTGGCTATGTTTTGGCATCTTCTAAGGTTAGGATAGCGTTCTCAGAACTGTCATCCGAGATAATCGGAGGAGATAAGACGGATCAAGGTCATATGAAGAAAACAAACAAGGTTTGACAAAGAATGTGTTGTCTCAGAGAAAATTGCAAACAGCAAACTGTCCGCAGCAAACTAAATTTTTTTTAAACATTTTTGTTTGTCCTTTGCTTATCTTTATTTGGTTTCAGATCACATTGGAAGTACAATATTTCATTTTTTCATTCTATCTACAATGGATTTCCGCAAAGTAACGCCTGAGTCAATAGGTTATTCACGGGACTACATTTTGTGAGCAAACAGACTACTTCAAAAATAGTGTTAGCTATAGCTTTTTTTAATGATAAATAGGCTTACGTTTGACCGCAACTTGCCTGATGTTAAACTTGACTGTGCTCTAAGATGTATCACGCTTGCCTAGAAGGAACCTATTTACTATAGATTTGAAGAGAGATTTAGTGCTGGGCTAGCCACATGAAAAAGTGCTAGCTCTCAAAGTACTCAGTTGGCATCCCTAGTTGATGTAGATTGTAGAGAGTACTTGTCGAGTGGAGGGCATCCGCTAGGGGGTGCTAAGGGTGTTAACACAGCCCCACCCCACTTGTTGCTACGCGCTTCCCGAGCAATGTTTATCTTGAGGGTGGAAACCAACATCTGGTACCCCGCCGAAGGTCGCAGAACTTTCAATTCCTTTTTCCATGTTCCTTTCTTCACTCGTGCGTTTCAAGTGTGTTTACATTTCAGAAAATATTAAGTAAACAGTCTCCATGTTATTCAGAATTTACTTTGATTACTTACTTTAAGTTTTCTGTGTTGAAAACACGTAACTTAATAAGTATAAGTAAGTGTAAATTAATTCAAGTAGAAAACAACATTGTGTAATAACATAAGATCGTACAGTATCAAATGGATATTTTTATTATGTTAATAAAAATAAACTACTTAAGTCTGTCTAAGTAATGTTCCCCTTTTTTCTGGGGATTATCCCCCTTATATTCCCTATTGAGTAAGTAATACGTAAATTAATGAAATATTTATTTATTTATTTTTATAAATCAATATTGGTTTTACCAATAACAATACATGTCACATATTAAAAACGAATACTAATACTAATTAAATAACCCGCTCCTGCTCGCTCCCGGTGCAAAGGTGCCCATCGCGCTCGCTGCATTACCGCGCTGAATAGCTATGGCCAACCTCACCAAGAACGACCCGGAGCGGGAGTCACTGGTGATGTTATTTATCCTAAGACCTAGCTCGTGGATAAATTTCTTCGTAATTTAATTAATAATAAATAAGTAAATTTGGTATTATTCCAGACTAGGCATGCTCAACCTTAGACCAGAGTATCGCTTACTCGATTGGTAACACGCTCTGATGGTCAAATGTCTAGCTGTAAGGAGTAAAACCTTTTTCTTTTCATATAATATTATAGCCCCATATGAAATCATTTCTAGTTTTTTTTAACTAGAAGGTTTATTTATTATGGCTGCTAACACAGCAGATATAATACATATACATACATAAATACTTTATATAGATACATATTCAACACCCAGAACGACAGCCAACAAATTGAGTTCATCACAAATATTGTATATTCTGTGCCGGGAACATAACCCTCCAGTCAATTATTTATTTATTTATTTGATTTATAGGCGAGCAGCATTATGCTGATGTGCTTATATCACACGGAATTGTTTTTTTTTTATACATCACATAATGTCCACTGTTTCAATGTCAATGTTTAACCCTTAAATGGACGATTTTTGTTTCACGTTTTAAAAAGTATATTTGTGTAGTAGACATGTATTACTGTCTAGGAAAAAATAGTAAAAAAAATTAAACATTATTTTTCTATACTTTTTTTGCATTAATGTGAGTATTGTTTATAAACTACATTGCGCAAAATTAAAAAAAAATCAATAAAGGCCAATTATGTGTGATTTTTAGTATGTTATTTAAAAATGACATTGTCCATTTAAGGGTTAAAGCAGAGAGTATTAATGCAGAGACGACGCTCGGTCAGTAAAAATGTTCGTTTAGAAGTCAAAGTAAACTATCTAACTAACCGCAAGAAATAAAACTAGAACTATCACGAGTTTTCTCTGCTAATCCGGTTCTAACGCAGTACCGGTGTATCAACTTTTACCGGATCCGAGCCATACTTGCATTTCCACGACGCACTATACATGTTAACCTATAGGGTTTCGTACCTAAAAGGTAAAAACGGGACCCTATTATTAAGCCTCAGTCAAGTCAAGCTGCCAGTCTGTCTGTCTGTCTGTCTCCAGGCTGTATCTCAGAAACCGTAATAGCCATAAAGCTGAAACTTTTATAAGATATGTATTTCCCGTGTCGCTATAACAACAAATACTAAAAAATAAAAAAAAAAAAATTATTAAGGGGGGCTCTCATACAACAATGGTACGGAACACTTCATGCGCGAGTCAAACTCACACTTGGCTAAATATTTTACATCAGCAAACTAGATGCCATGAATCTGTTATAGAATTGATGCCATGACAGCTCAGACTAAACCGAACCGGTTCCTTCTAGGTAAGCGCGATCTGCCGTAGATCTCAACATCACTCACCATCAGGTGAATTGTGGTCAAGCGCTGACCTATTCAAAGTAAAAAAATAGGCCAAGGGCGAGTTGGGCTCGCGCATGAAGGGTTCCGTACCATTGATGTATGGGAGCCCCCCTTCAATATTTATTTTTATTAATTTTTATAATATAATTTGATAGCTTATGTACATTTATGTATTTTGTGAAAATCTGAAGTGTCTAGCAGCTACCGTTATTGATATATAGCAAAAAATATGAAAAAAAACACTTTTTTTGCAACCCCCCTTAGTATTTTCATTTTTTATTTTTAGTATTTGTTGAGCGGCACGGGAAATACATATCTTGTGTAAGTTTGAGCTATTTGAAGAATCCATTACGGTTTCTAAGATACAGCCTGGAGACAGACAGACAGCGGAGGCTTAGTACTCGTAATAAGGCACCCGTTTTTACCTTTAGGTACTAAAACAAGTAACGAAACTTCATCGTTCGAATTTGCAATCAATATAAATTGATTACAAATTCCGATGTCCAAAGCGCGTCTCACCAATTTCGTTAGAGCTGGGAGTAATACCTCGGAAGGGAGTATCGACTCGATATGCACTTCCAATTGTACATAATCGATATCGCGCGAGTGCATTGAACCTAGATTGGATCGAATGACGTCCGAGCGGCTCGATTCTCACTCGAATCGCGTCACGTGGAATCCCGCCGATTACATTTTTTACTTGGCTTAATTTGATTCCGATTTCTCAACACTTTCCGACCTTTTAACACGCGGTGCTAAAACGATGGAGTCTTATAAGTTTGACGTACTTGTTGTGCGTATGGGATGTATCTGTCTGTATGTATGTATCGTATCTCTCGAACTTGGTGTTGTAATAGTTAAGTTCTCTTATGCAAAATAAAAAAAAAACAAACTGAACTGAACTATCTCTCGAACGGATGAACTGATTAGAGTTTAGTTTTTTGTTGGAAAGGTGTGTATTTGGGAGTGTTCTTAGCTATGTTTGATGAAAATCGTTCCCACGTTCGAAAATGGCCGCTAACACAAAATGGCAGAATAAATATTGTTTCACAAAACCTACATGATCAAATGAAAGCACGTGACTAGCAGAAAACGTGCATTATGATAAATATAAAAAAAAAATCTGTCGGAGGTTAATTTTGGAATTTTTTAATTTATACATCTTAAATTATCGTCCACCTCGTCTCGATTATTTTATTCTTCGAATGAAAGGTCGAGATATTTCGAAACACGATACCCGTCCTTAATGTTTCGAAAACGTTGTCCAGCCAGCTAAATATAGCATTGCTAAAAATATAGTATTTACCTACCTGCCGAGGTTGGGGGCCTTCCACTAATCACGTGAGGTTCGAAACGGGGCGGGGGGGTATATATAAAATCACGAAATATCACAGGGGGGGTAATAATTTATCACGTGTATTTTTCGGGAGACTAAACCGAAAAGCGGCGTTCATCTTTTTGGCCTCACGCTAACTTATATTCTATAATACAATTAGATTATACCAAAACCTGTACTTTATAAATATTAAAAAATAGTTACGAAATTGTGTAGAAAAAAAATACATGTGATATAGGAAGGGGGGAGGTAATCTTAAACCTCATGTATCACCAAGGGGAGAGAGAGGGGCTTAAAAAAACTAAAAAAAAAAACGTCACGTGATTAATGGCCCCTAATATGACAACAATACATGTACAAACTTACTGAGTCGTTACCTACAAGTATGTATATATGTGATAAGCATTGATAAAAATACGCAATCGTACATGTACTATGTGGGTTTAAAAATAAACTAATAATAAAAGTGTAATATAATATTATTTTTTATCATACTAATAGTTATTATAAATGCGAATGTTTGTGAGTAATTGTGTAAGTGTGTATGTTTGTTACTTCTTCACGCTCAAGCTGCTAAATCGGTTTTGATTTAATTTGGCTTGAAGATAGGTTAGACTTTGGACTAACACATAGGCCACTTTTCATCCCGAAAACAATTGTGATTCCCGTGGTTTACGCAAATAATTTCAAAATCTATGTTCCTCATTCACTCTCCTACGGCTGGACCGATTTTGACGAGCTTTACTGTGAAGATAGGTGAGACCTTGGACTAACACGTAGGTTACTTTTTATACTGGATAAAATTATTCAGACCTATGATAGACTTACTTCTAATGTTTATAATAATAAATATTGAAATAAAGGTACGAGTTTTTTTAAGAAACTAATGCTCTTTTAGCTATCATCGGAACTGCCTGATTTCGGTAAATACTATTTTTAATTTCCACAACAAAACGACGTACACGCGACGGTCCGCGGGCAAAAGCTAGTTTATTATAAATAGTATGCGTGTCTGTTTATTACAGACATAATAAAGCCGAAAACTTGAAAATTGCGTGACAAATGTATAATTAACAAAACAACCGTACAATGAACGAGGAGGAAAACGTAAATTTGATTGCGGTAGGACTGATGGACGCGCTCAAAATAAACGGCCAAAAGCTTCGCATAACATTTTCAAGGCCTATAAAATTAAACCTACGTCAATGTCTCGATTAACAATTTCCAGAACGCAAATTTAAAAACTCCTAGCAAGCTTCAAGATTAAGGATGTTAAACTCCAAAACGGACTTTAACAATAAAGTTGATTTACGATTGTCAATCTAACAGTGCCTGGTTTTTTATGGTTTCGTCTAAGAAATAAAAACGGACCCTATTTCTAAGCCTCCGTCGTCTTTTTGTCTATCTGTCCCCAAGCTGTATCTCAGAAACCGTGATAGCTAGAAAGCTGAAACTTTCACAAGTTATGTATTTTCTGTGCCACTATAACCACAAATACTAAAAATAAAAAAAATAAAATAAGGGTGGGGTGATATACCATACATTATACGTGTATTTTTAGCATTTTTTGCTATATATCAATAACGCTAGCTTGTAGACACCTACAATTTTCCTGAATGTATAAATGTACATTACCTTTCAAAATTAAATATAAAAAAATAATAAATAAATATTTGTATGAGGGGGGCTCCCAAACAACAATTTTTAAGCATTTTTTACTCCATCTTTATAATGACATTTGGTATACCTTCTATATCTTCACAGAATATTTAATTATGTATTAACTTCCCAAATCATTATGAAATAAAAATAATTTTTAAGGGGGGCTCTCATAAAACAATGGTACGGAACCCTTCATGCGCGAATCCGACTCGCACTTGGGCAATTTTTTTGTACAGCGCGATTTTTTTACATGCCTTAAATTCATTTTTTGGAGCTCTTGCGCACCGCTGTATTTGGTGTGTCATTACCAACTTACATTTGCGGTTCATTAAGAAAATTGTATGGACGTTATAATATAGCAAAACGTGTTTAGGCAGCTGCAAAATAATAGTTTGTATTTCTGCTATCATCAGAATGTTGACGCTTCTAGTGTAAAAACTGTTGCTCGCCTCAAAATAGACGTCTGTAAGAATTTGGAAGTTAAAAATAAAATATTAGAACGTAGTTATTTTTATTTAAGAGTTCAAGACGACGTATGTTTTTACTATTCAGAATTTCTCTACAAATTGTCTTATGGACTATGAATACAAAGTAAATACTGAAATACTTTGTATTATGCTACTTGGTGTACAAGCAGTGTATAAATGATTGTGGCTCAGTGGGAAATCGGTTCCTGATTCGATCAGAAATACAGAACTTTATTAGCCATAAATAAAGTTAAGGGCAAGTCACACTACATTAATTACTTAAAAATACTAGTTAGATTAAATTGAATAAACTTACAAATTCCATTAAAAAAACATCTACCCCTTTAAATACTACACACAATAGCACTTGTTTTTTATAAATTTACATTTAAAATACCAAGATTGGCTTAACGACTGCTTGTACTAAGACTAACAGCCGGGACCTACAATTTAACGTGTCATGCGACCCACGGTAGCGCCCTGATGAAAATGCCACTTGTTGTGCATCCATCCAGACTCTGTCCGCATAGACCGTTGCTTAACTTCGATGATCGCGTTAGATCACCTTAGCTAGCCGAGCTACAGGCGCTCGCCTATTATACTCGTATATATGTACATATGAACGCGGACTTGAGATAATTAAATTATAATATTTATCACATTAACTTCTAAATTCGAGGTTCAAAGCGGTTGGTGTAACATCGTAAAAACATAAGCCGGACTAACTCCAACACCGACATTCTTCTATCTACATCACAGCCAATGTCGTTGACTTGTTTTTACAATTTTGCCTGTGTGTGTATGTGTGTGTGAATTTCAATAGGCGTGTTTACAAAATGTTCGTGCGAAACCGAGTCGAGATTGTTTGTCTGACAGACCTTACTCAATAGAATGGTTTTAGTTCAACATCGACGCGTTACGTAGATCGATGACACCGATACACCTGTTTTACTTCCATTAGCTGGGAATTGGCGATTTAGAGATTGATACCCAGGGTCCAACGGGACCTATTACTGAGATTTCATTGTCCGTCCGTTTGACTGTCACCTAGATTTGTATCATTGAGATAAATATAACTGTGCTAGCTAGAGAGTTGAAATGTTCACAGATGTGTATTTCTGTTGTCGCTATTACGACAAATACTAATATTAGAATAATTTTTTTTTATGTGTTTCATACAGCACACGTATTTTTTGGATTTTATTTCGATCTTAATATCGACTATAAAGACGATTGAAGTATTATATATTCACTTTAGTTCAAATTAAAATTGTTTATTTAACAAAATAAATTACTGATAGATTAATTACAACCAGGCGTCACTTATTAATATCCTAATCTATAAAATAAAAATAAGACTGGTTTTCCTTCCTGACGCGATAACTCCAGGATGCACGAACCGATTTCCACGGCAGTGCATTCGTTGGAAAAGTCTCGGGCTCCGTGAGGTTTGTAGCAAATTTAGGTTTCGCAAAAAATCTACCTACACGCGGGCGGAGCCGCGGGCAACAGCTAGTACTCTACAGTTTAAATAAATAAATTATAGCTATGTTTAATACATTAGTTTTTTGCAATACGGCAACGAGATTTTTAGAATGTTTTTTAATATTATCAGCAAAGATCGACTTGTGTGTGCGAGCCAACAAGCGCTTTGACGCAGGGGAGATTTGAGAGTTTAACCTATACCTACTAGCAGATTGTCCCGGCTTCGCACGGGCTATAAAATAATCTAAGTTGCAAAGAGAAACAAAATATAATAGGGATAATGAAGCTTCCCGACGTTGAAATATTTTTTCAAATCGGTCCAGTAGTTTCGGAGCCTATTTGCGTAAAACATACAAAAAATCAACTTTAGATAGATTTACCTACTAAAATAGATTAAAACAAATAATAAAATTATGAACCTCAATCTCTGTACAGAAGGAGCGTTTCAAATGAATGTCTCCTAGTGAATCTATTTACTGTATACAGGCATCTAGGTCTACAGTTCTAAGAACTAGTACTTAAAGTAGTTAATAGCTATCCAAAGGTGTATGAGTCACTGTAACTTGACAGTAGCAATTATAGCTTCTAAGACACACTTGAGGGATGGTGTTCACGGATGACGCAGGAACTACCCTCGTTTACCTTCAACGATCGAGGAAAACCCACAACCTGGGTAAGCAGTTATGAACCTTAATCTCTGGACAGAAGGTGCATTTCAAATGTCAGCGTACTAATGAGTTGCTTCTCGCAATTATAATGTCTGTGATGAGTAGTTCCATTTGAAGCTTTTTATCAAATGAATCGTTGAATAGCCTTACTCAGTATTTCTATGTACTATCGTCACTTCCTTACTAATCGTATTGCGTACTAAAATTATAAATGTGTTAGTGTGTCTGTTTGATACTTCTTTACGCTCAAACGGCTGAATTGATTACGATGACACTTGGTATGGATATAGCTTAAACCTTTGTTTTGACATATAGGCTTCTTTTTATCCTGACTAACGCGGATTGCACAGCTAATTTACATAGGCTAGCTTATTTACAAAACTAAATGGTTTTATGACATTTTTGTCATAAAAATTAATCTCGATACGTTGCTTTTGTAAGTAAAGTAGGAATTTTCGTACGAAGGTTATATTTATGAAATTGTCTATTTTCAGTTGACTTACAAGAAGAAGGAGATTCTCAATTACTTTATTTTGTGTTTGTTAAATCTCCGTAATTATTTAGAAAATTCTTGATTTATTGGAAAGCAGATTCTTCCTTCTTGGTGTAATTGGGTTCGAATAAATCCCCATATAGCGTGGATTTGTAAACAATTTAGGGAGATAACACACACAGTTATCATTGTAAGGGCAATAAATCGAATTACATATATTATATGGACAGTATATGTTGGGCGCTTTTCATTAATAAACTTATTAACACTAGCAAAGTCGCGAATAACAAATAGTATTTATATTTGTGGTACTATATACGGAAGTCATATTGTACTAACTACAGATAAATTGTTCAAAGAATTACGCAACACATATTGGTACTATTCTATCTATGCATTATAAATATGCATGTAAAAAGAACGCAAATAGTATGAATATTTATGAGCACGATGTCGATTAATCGATGATTGTTCTGACGTCAGTGGCACCGCGTGTCACATCACTGGTACGGATTGAAGCCAGATGGACTGCATTTCTAGTCTTTGAATTAAAATGTACATCGTTATACCTATCCCGAGACAAGAATGACGCTTGATACGTTTGACGTCTCTTTCTCACTCTCTCTCTGTGTCTTTCTTTCTCTCTTTTTCTCTGAAGAAGAAGTGTCGGTCGACCACTCGCACGTTGGGTCGACGACATTCGAAACATCGTGGGCAGGACATGGATGAGGGTGGCACAAGACCGAGACGAATGGCGTACACGAAGGGAGGCCTATGCTCAGCAGTGGGCGATAGAGGGCCGAAAATGATGATGATGTATTGTCACCAAAAAAATAAGAAAACTATGCAATTAAACACAAACCCTAGGCGTGAGGAGAAACTACATAAGAACGTATTACAACAACTAGAAATTAGGTATTACTTAATAATCATATTTATACATACACATGTATTTATACACGCGGCTTGGCTGTGTACGAGTGTATGAGATTACGTGGAATGTTACATAAAGCCTTAAAGCAATGATATTTACACGGTATCTGGAGCTTACGGATGATATAACGAAACATATTTCGCGTTTGTAGCTCAGCTAAGTTGATCTGAAGCGATCATAGAAGTTTATTTATTTATTTACTAGCTGACCCGGCAAATGATGTTTTGCCTTGAATAAACATTTACGTGTGAACAACCCTTGACACTTAGGGGTATGAAAAATAGATTGTAGCCGATTCTCAGGCCTACTGAATACACATATAACATTTGGTAAAAATCGGTCAAGCCGTTTCGGAGGAGTACGGTAACAAAAATTGTGACATGGAAATTGTATATAATAGAAGAAAAAGATTTATTTACATTACTTTACGGCCGAGACCAATTACAAAGCAAGTTACATTTGAATAACATTAAATTAAATTACAATATTATTGTCTAAGTAAATAACATTTAATAATAAATAGTCCAATTACAATAAGTATGCATAAACATAATTAAATGGAATAACAAGATCACTCGAGTTCAGCCACGCCTGACATACCTATTAGCTCGAAGCGCCTAAAGTAGGTTTCTCCCAAAATAAATTAATATATAACATCAACAATAATAATCTTGAAATTATACCTAGCGCAAAGCCAGTGTGGCTCGGTGGTAAGAACGTCTATTTTCCATTAGACGGCCCTTGGTTCTGATCCCGAGGCTACACAAATGACTTGTTTTTCAAGTTATGTGTGGATTTGCACTCGCTTTACGGTGAAGGAAAACATCGTGAGGAAACCGGAAATGTTTGAGGACCACAATATCCGAAGACGGGTGTCATCCGCCAACCATCACTTGGTCAGCGTGGTGGATTATGGCCTATATCTCTCTCCTCGTGTGGTAAGGCCCCGAGTCCCAGCAGTGGGAACGTATAGTGGGCTGCTTATGCAATGTTTATGTTCTAGATAAGATTATTACCTGCCTACGAAAATACGTAAAGTTATTTTAATACCTTTATTATTTGTAGAAGCGCAAAAGTTTAAAAGTTTTTTAGCTGTTGAGTTAATAAAGTAATTGTGTTTAGGAACTCCAAATGTTACTTAACACTGAATTTAAGTCGATAAAATAAAAAAAAATGACTAAGTGGGAACGGGACCCTTTAAATTTATACTATAAAAATGTGTAAAAAAAAATATAGTATGGAAACCCCCCTGAAATTATATTTTACGTCTGTCGTCTAATCGTAGTGCGTATGTGATGTTTGTAGTACCTACCTATTACGTTGTAGTACCTACTAGAGATTATATCAGCCGGCGCATGGTTTGCATTATCTACGTGTAGGTATTATCAGATTGTATCCGTTATCGAGGTTTTGAAAATAGTTGGCTAATTAAGTAAATGTATGTACTAGCTGACCCGGCAAACGTTGTTTTGCCTCACTTAGGGGTACAGCGCCATCTATTGATTACTTAATCAACCCAGTCGAAAGGTATCGACATTTGTTGGAGTTAACAGATAATTGTGACTGTCAAATAATAACAGACAATAATTAGCAATAAATTAAAATTGCGACTATAATTTGAGATTTAAACTATTCTATCTCTCAAGTTGGATCGAACTGCACATGGTGTGCGAATTTTATTATAATCGGTTGAGTGGTTTAGGAGTCCATTGAGGACAAACATTGTGACACGAGATTTATATAATATTAAGATATATTTCAAGAATACAGATATACGGGAAAAATAATACAAATAATTACGAAACAAATTATGACGTTCATAATGCAGGAAATGATACGAATACCTACTCTTATATAAAACAAATAAATAGTAAACAAATCAGGCTATAGTATTGAAGCGAACTAACGCGGATGAAATATTAATTAATTTATATCCAATATGTTTAATATCCAATATTTTATTATTATACTTAGAATTAATAATAATAGTATTTAGAACATACTAGGAAAATCCTGTATGTCATTTGTGAATAGTATCATAAACGGACTATCCAAACCAAAATTTGGAACCCGCCTAACTTTTAAATTCTTTGCCTAATTCCCTGATCCCCAATGAATTTAGTAATTATCAAGGCGAGAGTGATCGGTTTCATTTTAGGTAAGTGCGCTTTACCGTAGACCTCAACATCACTTACTATCAGGTGAGTTGTGGTCAAGAGCTGACCTATAAAGAGTAATAAATAATAAGCCAAGTGCGAGACAGGCTCGCGCATTAAGGGTTCCATACTATTGTTGTATGGGACCCTTATCACGGTTTCTGAGATACAGCCTGGTTACAGACAGACGGACAGACATAGGGGGCTTAGTCATAGGGTCCGATTTATCCCGTTTAGGTACGGAACCTTTTCCTTTTTTTTAAAGCCGGTTATAATTTTTTTTATTGCAATTTAGCCCATCTATGGTCAAAATAATTAGGGTTTATTAGTAGTACCCTATAAATATTGACCAATAAGACCGGAGTGAATCAGCGGGCGTGCTGCACGCGATTTTCGTTCTAACTCGTGTATAATTAGTGGTTAATTGAGATGATTTTGCCATGACCGTGTACTGAAGGCCGCGCGTGCGTTTGTGACGCGTTGCGAATTCTCTTGAAAATTACTAATCATCTTATCCGAGTATGGGATTTAGATGTGACGTCAAGAATAAATTATACGTAAACATGCGTTTCTTTAACAAGTATACATGCATTTAGTATATATTTAGAAAACCCTCGACTAACATACTGTAGTGCCGGCTAATTTCTTATTTGGAACGAAGTTCCAGCGCCTTGTGAAAGAGGGCTAGACGGAAAAAAATCTTACGATACGTTGTCACGACACTTTTTGCTATAGTAAGCTATTGTGTAAGCTGTGCGGCGTGCGCATGTTTCTCTGTCTGTCTCTCTCTCTCAAGTGCGAAGGAAGGAACTGCGTTCCATGCGGGTGTCCCTTTACACCTCTCAAGTTTTTTTTTAAAACAAAACAGGCCAGTTTAAATCTGTCTTGTATCATGATTAATCTCGTAGAAAATTGCCATAGAATTTGTATTCTACTAGTATTTGACTAAACACACACAAACACAGTCAAACGTATAACAATCCGTCGCTTTTGAGTCGGCATTTAATAATATGGGTGCTGCGTCAATCTATATATCAAAAATTAAACTGATACATATTTCGCTTTGGGTAGCAATCGTGTTTTTTTTTTGACGCGTCATATCCAATTTTTCTGTTATCCGTGCACGCTGTGGTGACTCATTCGATATTGTAAACATTTCGGGAGATAAACAAGCCGAATTGAATGAGAGTACGAGGCGCATAGGTTCTTTTTATATGTATTAATTTAGGAATTGGTAAGTATAGGTCTATTTCCAATAATAACGATATAATTTAACAAAACAACGTTGAAATTATGTATTGTTTACAATTGTACTGCGTAATACCGAAGAAGATATTTAAGCTAATCGTAAAAACGATCAATTTTGTTATAAATATAACTCACAAATCACAAATTATTATGAGTTAAATGTTTACAAAACCCCTCGACATTTATTTTTTGCTATCGGCAATCTTGGATTTGATATTTATCATAGTGTACGAATCTTATTAGTCAAGCATTCATTTGATGATGATAGAGTTAAGAAAATGACTGTTATATGTCATTTTGTCGCGGCGGACTCACCCAACATACCTAAGAACAATCCAGAACTTCATTCTAGCAAAAATAACCATTTCAACACATGCGTCCGGGAGTTACAATACCAAATACACACAGACGCATCTAACTTTAAACACCCCTTCGTAAAAAAGGTATAAAACTAGAAATATGTAAGTATGCTATGTATTTGTAAGTCATATTCAGTAAGAATGCTGCAATCACTCCTTCACAGAGTGTGCTATCTATTATTACAGCTAATGTTGATACGCTGATAACATACAATAAACATAGCTTGTTACGCGCACTACCATGCATGCCAGCTATACTTCATAATATTAGCAGTAATTGCACGGCACGAGGCTGCATTCTGTCGAGTGGCGACAGACTAGAAATAATATTAACAACCTAGATATGAATAAGAGCGAAGGATTTTCAAGGCACAAGGAAGTTCTTCGCGACCTAAAAGGTTCGATGTTAACTTTTCTTAGACTGATACTTGAAGGCGTGACCAAAACAACTTTATCGCTACAAAACAAATATAAAGCGATAAGTATGCCACACAATAAATAAACATGGAGAACTTTTGTTGCAAATTCTGCAAAAGTCATAAATTTTGTACTAAACCTATGCAGTCTGTGCGTTTTAAAACCTGATTTAGAAGGCCTAATCGTCGTCATTTCCATCAAACAAATCAATCAGAGGGAAAAATTTTACACATACGTCCCTCATGTGAAATCCAATAGAAAACATGCGGGTACCTATTGACGTCTATGTTCTTTGGAAGCCTTACCAAATCGAGGGCATAACTGAATTTTTAAAAGGGAAAATTTCAAACGTACATTCGCAAAAATACATTCGAATCTACATAATACTAAATTTAGTACTCACATAAGAATCTGGCACGAAAGAATCACTTCACTCATGCGACGCAAATTCACGAAAGTTCATCCAAGATTTGATACTGATTTGGAACCTCTGAAGGTTAGAGGGAAGGCGGCGAATCCCTCCGCCCGCGACGAAGGTAAAACGTAGACTGAGCTCGAAACAGGAACAAACTATAAACACCATTATATAAAATTAATTGTAGATAATAGCGCGAAAACCGCAAGTGTGACGTCGGGACGCCTCTTTGGCATTATTGAGCGTTGTAAATGTCGTACGTTTCTTGGAAGCTGTGCGCTGTGCGCTCGGCTCGCCACGCAAGGCTTGCATATTTAGCTTCTACTCGATACTGGATCTTGATGCCGGTAAACATATACAATACCATGCCTAAACAGGAAATAGTAGCAATGTTTATACAGTTTAGTTGACTCAGGGAGCGAAGCGAGCAAAGGTTACATTTTCTTTCACTAGTCCGTATTGTACATAATATGTTTGAAATCCTATATAATGGTGCTCATATTTATAAAGGCCGAAATTTTCTATTATTTTGATTATCTCATCTTTTATTTTGATTCTTTGGCAATATTTTTATAATTTTATCTTTGATTTATTTTATGAACACACAAGGTGCATGAAACGTGCAAAAATATACCTTTGGATTTCCTTTTTACTTTTGGAATTTCAAATACATATTTTTAAAATGAAATACTACATCATTTTTCAAATTTTAATGTTATGAGCACCATTTAAGAATGTGAACGCAATGCAAAAGCACTGTGTCCAAAATTACAACAGACAAGCGAACTAGATAGACCATATAATAATGAAGCAAGTAACCGTAAGAAGAAAGACGATACTATAGCAAAGTCATTATTTCCAATTAGGATAATGCGTCGATATTAGCCGCAGTGGAGCAGTGGAGAACCGGAGGAGCAGATTACGGGGCTTTAACCGAGCAAGTAATGACAATTAATCTCCAAAACTTTATTTGGATCAGGCGTCCAAGGAAAAATTGGATTTAGGTGAAAAGCCGAGGGGGCTTCGAGAAAATTGAAGGTTCATTGAATTTCTGCGTGAAAAGAAGCAACTTCAGCTTTGGTTTCATGTAACGAACTTCCATATAACAACATTGAAAAATTAAAGGATAAAATAGGATGTGAGACCTATGACCAGGAATGCCTAAGCCTAAGGAAGCACATATCTAGCAGTGGACGCTGTTGATGATGCCTAGCGGATACCATCTTTTGCGATATTTCTACTTTACTTGCATAAGAGATACCTGATTATTGTACATATATATTTAGGTATGTACAATAATTAGGTATTTATTATTCTACCATATATCATGAAACTCGATAAGTGACACTGCTGCTGATATTTAGAAGGTTCCTTCCCAAAATCGCATGAAAATTTAATGTATGAATCGTAGAACCTTACAAAATGTATTTAATATTTGACCAATATTGCAACCTTTACCTACCGACTATCAAAACATATATTTTATACAAACTTACATATATAACCAGAAGTAAGAAATATTCACCAGCCATTTCAGAAACGACTTTATTTTTTATTGATGAATAGGCTTACGTTTGACCGCAGCCTGCCTGATGCCTGTGGTCTAAGATGTAACACGCTTGCCTAGAAGGAACCTATTGACTTGCTCGGTCAATAAACCAACTGTGGACGCATCAACTGTGTCTATAATGTATAGGTATATAGGTACTGCATCAGTGTACTTGACACGTGGAGTGTCAGCGGATTCTAGAGTCAGCGCGAAGATTCCAATTACACTACAAAGTTGCACGATTGCATATTACATCGTATACGCTTAATGCGTTTGTTTTAAAACTTAGCACATTATTAACGAGGCTCTTGTTCCAAAAATATTCCAGGAAGTTTATGTGTATATTTCATAATTCTTAAAACAAGCTCGAATGGAATGTGTCCGATCATCAACAATGTTTAACAAATTTCACCGATGAAAGACTGGCTTTTTTATTGATCACGTTGTATATTTTGCGATAAAAGGAGATGCGTGTTACTAGAAGATAGATTGAAACTGTAGAACAAGGTGGAAGAAGAAGATGCCAACCTAAGATGACAGAGATGCAATGTGAATAATGACAGGAGAGAAAACGGAGCCATTGTTGAGCTAACGGTGGAAAGAGTGGAGTGGAAGGATAAAAAATGCAATGCTGAACCCAACCAAATTGAATAAGGCAAGGAAGAATTTATTGAATGAAACAGGGAAATTTGATGAAAAATATTAGATTTTTTTAAAGTGGATGGATATTGTGGAGAAGACATTATAATTTTAACTACATATCATACACTGCACGAGGCGTATTGGCTACAAATACCAAATTAAACGTTTATTACATAAATCATGTTGCATTTACTTCGTATTATAATCGAATATGATGTTACTGAGAATCTACGACGAGTTTTTAGTTGTCAAGTCCCGTCATATAAGACATCAGGAAACGACTCCAATTATCGCATTACGTTTGCTTGACACGCACTGTTTGTGTTAGGTGGCATTCATACAGTGGTATCAGACGATGTAAGTACAGATGAAAGTAGAAAATAGAAAACAAATCCACTTATTTTTACGTTTATTCCACTATGTGTACGACTGGCATAAACCGATCACACTTCACCTATTTTATAGCGGATAGGTATGGCCACAGCTTGCCTGGTGTTTGCATGGTAGTAGAGCATTTTAGCGCTCGCTTGGTTAGCTACCACCCTTCAAGTTGAAAAATCTATTGCCAAGCAAGCGGCGTGTTTCTCCTTGAGGGCTAGTAATTCTATACTATGAACCAACGTGGCGCTATCTCGTATGGTTACGCACCCTGCTGGCAAAAAAAAACCTACGATTTAGTCTACTTTGTAACACGTGTACCTAGAAGATAATAATTTACTCTAGATTTGAAGACTAGGTATATATAGTACTTGATAGAGATTCGGGAAGTGGTCAAAGTTTTGAAGTTTTCACAAGTAAAGTCGAAATCGAATCTACTACACTATTTAGACTTACGGCTAATTACGGCACAACAATAACTTGTATCTCCGTTGAAGAACATATTTCTATCTTTAGTAAATATACTTTAATATATAACGAGAAAATCTACAATAATATGCTAATAAAATTACTGTTTTTAATAATTTTGATATGGAAATACTTTTTTCAAATATTTGACATTATATTGACGCTTTATTTTGTATTTGTATAGTATTTTTTTGATTGTGAATGTAGGTATTATTTGAATGTTATTTTTCATGTTATATTTTAGTTTAAATATTATTTAAATTGGTATGTTGTATTAATATTTATCATTAGTGTAACTCGTTTGTGCGGTGCTTATTTGACAAATAAATAAATAAATATACATACACATATGTATATGTCAATTGCACTGCGAGTTTAGCACTTCCATACTGGTGAATTGTTAGATTGAATTTGCTGTAACAAGTTTATAGCGTCAGTGTGGTCTTCACCTTATCCGACTAGGCATGTATGAAGACTTGTTGCCGATGTTTACAGAACAAGTTGACAATGCCTGGAAGTGCGGTAGCTTATCTCTCTTACACGGCGTGTTACATAACAACAAGCGCAGAACAGGTTGTAAATCTGCTAGAAGATATATTGTTTAAAGAAGCGAACTAGAATAAATAGAATAGCAACTTGGCCGATTTAATGGTTCCACCGTCAACGCGTTAAATACCGCGGTGGGCGTGGAAAAAACGTGGAAGCTAATAGTTACATGGAACTCATGACATTTACTTGAATCTGTAAGATATTCTTTGACTCACTACTAGAAGCTAAACAATAGTGACAAATTAGTGACAAAGTGTTGCTTGCATCTAAACGACGAATATACACAGTAGTTACTTTATTCTATTTCCTTTGTACTTTCAATCAGAGATCTCAAACCACGAAGAGAAATTGCTAGTTTATAAAATTGTTGTTATTAATTTGGCTATTTTAAATTCATATCCAAGGTTTGGTAATCATCAAACACTCCTCTATTATACGATATGCTCGTCGAATACTAATTGCGAATTAATTTATGTTGGACAAAAAACCGCATACTCTCATAATTATACCGAATCTTAGGCTATTTTTAGCCTCGCCATAGTGTTTACTTGCAAGGACAATGTCGCTATTAAGCCACAAAGTAGTATTTTATCATATATCAAGAATGTAAACTGCCTCATGTTTACCTATCTTTCACAAGTAGAAACGATACAACGCGTGCATAGAATCTTCTAGTTGTAAAACCTAGAAGCTTCTAATGCGCGTTGTATCTATATAGTATAAGGAAATTGGAGTCGAGATAGCAAATCGATAGTCGTAAAACGGGTCAGATACTGTACGTAGTATGTTAGAAATTATTGCGACACAGTACTACTCTAGGCGCTTAAATTAGTTGTTTACACCTAGCTCTATGAAGCCTTCATATTGGTCAACGAACTTCGATATTCGTAGGTAGATATGTCTATATGCGCAGATGCTTCTCTTGTTTTTGTATTTTGGCAACATTTATTATTATCTTCTTAGATTTAGTTTTGTTATGCTTGTTAAGATTGCAGTTTTTACGTAGCTAGGTATTAGAGGTTTATTATGCTTCGATAAATTTAAGTTGTTTACTAACTTTGCCATTCCACACGGACTGAATCTAAAACTAGTTTAGCGCGGAGTTTTAATATAATAAAAAGAATTAGTTAAAGAGAAAATGGCTCAACACGATCAATTAAAACCCCATTAACCGAAGACGCAGTTCCATTCAAAAACAACAAAATAGAGGCACAAATCACACTTATCTGTGGTGATTAGTGTGTAATTAGATGCCGTTTGGTATTGAGGCTAAATGTAGCTGTCGTGCCGGTCGCGTCGATTGCTCTATCTATCGAGTTTCAGCCACGCGACCCGCCGGGGCTGCCGGCTGCCAGTCCGCTTGGCACCGAAACCCCCTTTTAGCTTTGACATTTTCTTTAACTCACATGTATAACATGTGTCAAGCAACGGTTCATACGTAGGTATAGTCTTTGCCTTTGTTTTGGTCTTCTTGTTAGAGACCATGCAAAAAAGCGAACAGAACACAATTACCGCTGCCATAATGACACGTTAAATATCTGATCTCGTGTGTAATTCTTATTACACGCAGTCGTTAAGTTATGTCAGATACCCTTGGGCGATTCGACATCAGAATTAAAACCAATTTGGGCTAAAAGTTGGGTTTTTTTACTGCAGAAAATCAAAAGCAAGATGATTTAATTTGTCTCACAAAAGACTTGTCAATATAGTAAATTACCATGTCCATCATCTTGACGGACCTTTGACATTTAAGTTAGACGGTAAGGGCAACGTCCGTCCGTAGGGTTTAAGCACTTGATATCCACTGGCTCATGGGCTGAGAAGTGGGAAAAATTTGGTTCCAACAGACCACGCAATTTGAGACCAGATAAGGCGGCAAATCGCTAAGTCACAGGAATTGCTCTTGAGCTAAATGCTAGGAATTTTTGTTGAGTTTCCCTTTCCACTGAAGAATCCCCAGACTTCCACCATGCGAGGGGGCTGGGGTGTTAGTGGATAAGAATCGCACATGACTCGCCCCCCCATTACAGCTTTTTGTAGATTTCTCTTTCGTAACCAACGGTACTTGATGTCATTTTCAAACGTGTATTGATTTCCAGATTGAAGTGCCGTGTTCCTTACAGTAGTCGCGATCAAGGACGTATCTTTACATATTTTTAAGCATACTACAATATTTCAAAATAATAGGTATCATGACGTGACCTGCCAGCATTGAAAGATAACTGATAGTGAATTGATATTGTGAGATCACGAATAATTTTAAATACGGATACGATATTCAAATTTCATTTAAAAATGAGAATATTATGTATTTGTTTGGTATATTTTTGTTTAATATATCACTGAGAATGATATACATGTGTAATTTATGGGTAGATCTTTTTACTCTCTAAGTACCTAATGCGTGCTGTTTGGTACAATATTAAACAACTCTAAGACTTTATTTTTAACCCGTATCTGCCGAACGTTGATGAAACGTTTTCAATTTTTTTCATAAATATATTTGTTATCTACAAACTTTGCCAATTGACCAAACACTGGCCTATTCTGTTAGACAGTAAAAACATTTTACGCGCAGGAGTGTCTAATTTACGATCATGAGAAACATATGCAAATTATTAGAATCATTCAAAGGTGAATTCTCGAAACAGCGAACGTAGCCAGCCAATAGTCAGTCTTAACAATGGTGGCAATTCAGCGGCACACACGACTAAACTAAATTTAAAGTAGTTCTCTCTCATTTCGTCATAAATGACCAAAAAGAGATGGTACGATCTAAACCATAGACAAAACATCTAAAATCGCGTCAAACACGTCAGATTTAGAGCTGATACAATTGGGTGCGCTCTAAAATCGCTTACATTTTTCATATTTGACGTAATTTTAGTTGTTTTGTGTGTGGTTCAGAACGTGCCGTCTCTTTCTGGCCACCTAAGATGAAAAGAGACGGGGCTTCTTTAAATTTAGTTTAGTTGTGTGTGCCGCTGAATCGCCACCAATTTAAAATATTCTTCCTTTAAAAAGACAGAAAATATAAATGTGTACATTTGATCAAATAGAACGCTTTCACTCTCATTTTCTATGTCAAAACAGATCACAGACGATAAAAATCACCATTTGGAAACCTATTTCTTCGCGAAAATAGAACCCGAAACCTTACTTTAACAATTTGGAGGACCAACCGCTAGACCAAAAAGGCAGTCAAACGGTTGACAAAAAATATAAATAAATACAACTTACTTCCTTCCTTTACCACAAAGACGATGAAGAAAAAACAAAGGACAATCTAAATTCTAGTGATAGGAATTAGATTGTCCTTTGTTTTGAACTTGGTCACAATATAATTCCTAGTGCTAGGAATTAGATTGTTACCAAATTCAGTCGTCATCTTTGTGTCGCTTCATATTCTAGGATAGTAGATCTTGCTGACTAATAAAGGCTATTAGGAAGTCCTTTACCTGCGAACAAAAGAAAGTTTTAAGATTAAATCAAATGAAACATTCTAGTTTTCCAGATAAATAAATAGATATGAAAGATATTTGCGCAAGAATAGAGAACAGCAATTACAACTACATATAAAAAAAAAACAAAAATGTATAGCGAAAATGCATTTTAAATAACTTATATTTATTGTCGATTCGATAATATCGATTAAAACAGTTTGGTGCAAGATTTCCACATGTCGAAATAAACCTAGACAAACATTGTGAAAAAATCTGATTTTCTTCTCCTGTAAACATAGCATGTTTCGTCATGTGGCCCTTTTGCATTTTATGAGCGACATAGGTACTATACCCACTGTAATCTGTGATAGTAATTTCATATATGTATTACGTAAATTTTAAATAAGTAAATAGAACTAGTTATAAGTAAGGCTTAAAATAGAAAAAGATAATAAGAAATTATACAAGTTAAGTGATTGAGTAAAATGATTAAGTTTCAGTTCAGACAGAACAAAGGGAAGCTAGGAAACAATAGAACCAAGATTATTATCTTGAAACTTATTATGTGCCAATAAAATAACAATTTCAAAGGGTCAAAATGTTATCAGTGATTTTATTATCGACATTTTACGAGCTCCTTCTGACGTACAAATTAATGTTACAACAATGTGATTCTACAAACCTTCTTCTTCTTCCTATTAGGCTAAGTAGCTAAGCTCTGGTGTCGAGAGTCAAGCTACCCTAAGGCCTCGGCTTAATGGCTGCTTGTACTATTACTAACCCATACAGGACCGAAAAACAAATTAAACAACCCTTATCACTTAGGGGTATGAAAAATACAAAACTTACGCAAAAAATACACATACAAAATTTGGTAAAAATAGGTCAAGCCGTTTTGGAGGAGTACGGTAACTAACATTGTGACATGGAAATTTTATATATAAGATATAATAAGATGCACATGCCGTATAAATTAGCCCAATAATATACTCGTTGGAATGTATTTAGTTTTATCGATAATTGAATTAAGACTACGAATTCTGTATTTAAAATTTAGTCCCACAACGTAACATTATCTTAGCGCCTGTAGCTCAGCTAGCTAAGGTGATCTGACGCGATCATCGAAGCAAAACAACGGTCGATGGTGTTTGGATGGGTGACCATGCACAACTGTCGACTTAAAGTGGTATTTTAACTGTCGTTTTTAAAAGTGGTTTTTTAACTTTCTGACTGTCGTTTTTAAAGTGGTATTTTTATCCGTAGGTTGGACGACACGATAAATTGTAGGTTCCGACTGTTAGTCTTAATACAAGCAGTCGTTAAGCCAAGTCAAAGACCTTCGGGCGGCTTCTCGACACTAGAGATTAGCCACTCATACAAAGAAGAAGATGGTAAGATTTTTTTCAATCACTTTATTACTTTCAGAAATAGGCAATTAATAAATCTAAAAGCACTAAAAATAAAACTATCGAGGGAATTTACGTAATCGCGTTTTGGAACTAACTATTCTTGACACTGAATTAAAGATAATGAAACTGAAAATATCGTAGCCCTGTTATTTACGCAAGATTTTACAGGGTATTTCATATTGTAGTTATGCCTTTCTGGCATCGAGTCCGATATACCCCACCCACCTCCTGGAATGCATTTCCTCACGTAAAAAAAAGGTATTTCATATTTGAAAAAGTCTATAAATTCTTATTTTGCTCCCGTACTGTTTTAACACTAAATTAAAAACAAATGAAAGTAATCAGAAAAACAGAATATAATCGCGTTGTCATTTACACAAAGAGCAAACAATGTTATCAAACACACCTCCAGTAAAAATATCTAATATCTTTTACATATACATACCTATGCTTACTGAAGAGAATCTACGTAACTGCCCCTATGACATTGTAAATTTTACTAACGCGCCAGCAAACACATCTTCACAATTCTTATCTAATGAAATTTTGCACAAGGGTCGTTACTCTTTGTAGTGAATTTTTTTGTTATTTTTGCATTGTATTAATCTAGTTTTTATTAGCTGAAAAACTCGTAGCGTTATATTTTACACCGAATTTTATAGAATTTTTCAAGTGTAACAATGACTGAAAACGCTGGCCTTAAATGTAACAGTGTTTTGAAAGGGGCAGTCGTTAGACAAGGGCGGCTTAGTAATAAGGTCCGTTTTATTTTCTTTTAAGTACGGGACGGTAAAAAAACGTAGCCCTACGGTTACGCAGTATTTTTTTTCAATTTAGTTTTATATTACGACACATGTCACACACGGATGATTAGCCACATACTAAACCATTTCTAGTATGTATAATGTTTGCTTACACAACTGATATATACTTCATATACATAAACAGTTTATACTATATTAATAACCAGACCGACAGCCAACAAATTTAGTTCATCACAAAGATGTAGACCGCGCCGGGAATTGAACCCGGGACCCTCTGGTTGGCAGTCCGGCATGGGAACCATTACGCCAACGAGGTCGTCTTTATCTTATATATAAAATTTCCGTGTCACAGTGTTTGTTACCGTACTCCTCCGAAACGGCTTGACCGATTTTTTTCAAATTTTATATGCGTATTCAGTAGGTCTGAGAATCGGCTACTGTATATTTAGATTATTTTTTATTAAGGCAAAACAACGTTTGCCGGGTCAGCTAGTACTCCTATAAATCCTTAAATATACCCTACGCTTGTAGAATACAAGTGTAAAAGTAGACGTGGCGCGATCTTCAAGGTCTGTCGATGTTGCGATTAGATAATAGAACAGCCGAGCGACGAGACCAACTTGTTGCTGTATCTGAATATAGGCTCGATAAAAGTGGTCAAAAGTAGGAATGTATGTATACAATGGTGGCGATTCAGCGGTACACACGACTAAACTAAATTTAATGAAGCCCCGTCTCTTTTCATCTTAGGTGGCCAGAAAGAGAAGACACGTTCCACACCATAGTCAAACCAACTAAAATCACGTCAAATGTAGAAAATATAGGCGACTTTAGTCCGCACTCACTTGTATCACCTCTAAAACTAACTACTATCTTAATATATATTAAATCTCGTGTCACAATGTTTGTCCTCAATGGACTCCTAAACCACTTAACCGATTATAATAAAATTCGCATACCATGTGCAGTTCGATCCAACTTGAGAGATAGGATAGTTTAAATCTCAAATTATAGTCGCAATTTTAATTAATTCCTAATGATTGTCTGTTATTATTTGACAGTCACAATTATCTGTTAACTACAAATTATTCTAACAGATGTCGATTTTCCAACCTTTCGACTGGGTTGAGTAAGTAATCAATAGATGGCGCTGCTATGGTAAATCTACGAACGTGTCATATAAGCTACATTATCTATTTTTCATACCCCTAAGTGAGGCAAAACAACGTTTGCCGGGTCAGCTAGTTACACTGTATAAAGTAGCAAGCCCTATAACTTTACCGTCCTAGAATAATCTCCTCCTAATTAATCTCCCAAACAGAGTATCCGTCAGATCACCTTAATTTAGCTACAGACTGCTTAAACTTAAAAAAACAACGTACCTAAACAGTTGAATTAAGAACCTCCTTGATGGTTCGTTAAACAATCTTTGAAGACGTATATACGGTATAATGAAACTCCACAAAATCTAATCTAAACTAAACCCAAATAATATTGCATAACCATCTGTTTCAGATGGTTTACAACGTGAATATTGTGTTGTTAGATAGTTGCATAATACTCCCAAATACAGGATTCTGTCATTGACAAACAATGAATTAATTTTGAAGTTACGTAGAGCTGTTACTTCGTAACTATCCAAAAGTTTTAATACATACAGTGTAAACTCTATATAACGTCACTGAAAGGACTGTGCATTTTATGGCGTTATAAAGAGTGGTCGTTAAATGAAGAGAATGTATCATTGTATGAAATACAAGCTAAACCAACTAAAGTCAATTGATTTCGACGCCTTAGAGAGTTTGTCGTTAAATCGAGTGATGTTACATGGAGTTTACATTGAATAAAGTTTTAAAGGAGCACCTGTGAGTGAGAAATTAAAGAGTGGGAGGTTAGCTAAAGCAGTTAAGTCATATGTACTAATACGCTTATATCAAGTCGGATTATTATAAGACGCGTAGCGCCTGCAGCTCGGCTAGCTAAGGTGATCTGACACGATCATCGAAGCTAAGCAACGGTCGATGAGGACGGTGTTTGAATGGGAAACAATGCTCAAGATTGTCGTACTAAAAGTGGCATTTTCATCTGGGCGTTATCGTTAGTCGGATGACACGTAAAATTGTAGGTCCTGGCTGTTAGGCCTTCAGGCGGCTTGAAACTCTCGACACCAGAGCTTGACCACTTAGCTCATACGAAGATGACCTGTGAACCACAGACATGACCGAATTCTAGGCAACGAAAGGAAAGGAATTAAAAAGAATATTTAGAAAAATCGTATCATATCCAGCATAAATTAAAGGGCTACGATAATTCCAAAGAAACGATATTTCCGAAGAAACAAAATTCGATAGACAGTTTTTTTTATATATAAAAATTATCCAGAATCGTTAGAGCTTATTTTTTCAATTCAGTTGATTTTATATAATTTTTGTATGTCAAATATTTAATAACCACCAAAGCGACACGATTTACTGTGGAGATGCCAGAAATGTGCACTAAGTGTTTTGCCTTCAGTGTGCGAACTGCCAAGGTCTGAAACTCTTTGCCAAACGCCCTGTTCCCCGAAAACTATAATCTAGCGGTTTTCAAGGCACGAGTGAACCGGTTTCTTCTGTATAAGCGCGTTCCACCATAGACCAAGTGCAATTCAAACCAATATTATAAAGAGGAAAAGTTTGATTGTTTGTTTGACGCGAATAGGCTCCGAAACTACTGGACCGATTTGAAAAATTATGTCACCATCGGGAACAGCGAACTAGAATAATCGGAAGAGTAACTCCATACAATTGCCGCTTAGAATTTGGATCCATCTACGCACACAATTATACTGCTATCCCAACGAAACACACACACAAATCTCGCACGCGATTGGTGCCGTGCCACACCATGTGACGCCACGCGGGCGCGCGGGTAGCTGTTTTACCCCGCCCACCGCGGTATTTTACGATTACGCGTAGAACCATTTTATTGGCCAAGTTACTATTCTATTTATTCAAGTTCGCTGGTCGGGAAGCTACATTATCTCCGAGTAACATAGACTTTATTTTGTTTCTCTTTACAGCTTGTATTATTTTATAGCCCGTACGAAGCCGGGACTGGGTGCCAGTCTAGTATAAAAAAAAATACTAACGCGGTTTTAGGCCCTGCACTTAAACAAGTACGGCGCGGTCGAACTCTGTAAAACATCGCTTTAGATCATCGATAAGGGCACGTGTGATGATGACCATATTTTTCGCCTTGATGACGTGGATATAATGATAAAAATAAAAAAAAACACAACAACAATGTAACTTACCAAGGGTAAGGCTGGTATTGTTACGACGCCATAAGCCTAGTAATCATTGGTCTATAACTGATAGCCTGTACGCTGATAAGTGGTTGATATTGCTGATATTTGCTGCTAGCGATTAAGACTAGCCTACTGGTATAAAGCCGATAAGACTTGACGAGACTAAAATAATTTGCAGATAACAGAGACCTACGATAGTTTTTCTTATCAACACATTATATTGGACGGGGAACTGTTGCTAACGAAGTTTTTTTCTTGTCCTAAATTTTTATTACTATCCCTTTTTAGGGTTCCGTGCCTTAAAAGTAAAAACGAGACCATCATACGATACTAATCCTCAGCTGTCTGTGACCAGGTTGTATTATAATTAAATTAACATTTAAGAGTAGGGAGATTTTTAATTTAACCAACGAGTTTTTTCCCCGTTTAACATGAATGGTACGAAACCTACACACGCGAGTTTTACTCGCACTTGACCGTTTGTTTAGTGATGAAGATATGATAACAAAGTTCGTTGTTTCTTTACTGTAAATGGGTTTGCGTTTTATCACAATTCACTTGATGGTAAGCGATATTATGATTTAAGGAGTGCGCTTACATATGAGCTCATTCATGTTGGTCCACATATCTATAGGAATAGGTCCCTCCATCTTTTCCTTTGTCTTCCAGGATTTCTCTTGCAATCTAGAGAAACCCACTTCGTCACACGTTTCGTCCATTTCCAATTGTCCAACCTGTAGACATGTCCCGCCCATTTCAATTTAAGGTCCTTTCAGCTATGTCTGTTAACATTGTTCGGTTTCTCACCGTTGCGTTGTTTACTCTATCTGCTCTTCTATACCTAGCAAGCTGCACTCTATTTTCTTTTGTGTTATTGAAATAAAAGTAAATAAAGCAATAGTAGTGGTTCTTTACAAATACATCCCTCGTCACTCATCCTCGCACATCTTTGTTAGAAAGGCAGTCTTACAAGCCGGGCTAGTAACAAAGTTTTTGTCATGCCCAAACCCAACGTTACCTCACTACACGTCTACTCATAACATCCAAGAAGCAATGTTTACGCAAACAGCAAACTATTGTGCCGATAAAGCGCTATTCAAACGTAACCAGATTTAACCAGTTATAACTGAACATTCTAAAATAAGCCTCAAACGGAAGTTCTAGATACAGGTAGATATGGTTAGAATAAAGATAAAAAGAAAGGTATTTTACAACGTTGCTTTAAATTCTAATTATCTTTAGAAGACATTCAACAGAAAAGAGAGGCATAAGACTAGCGGGGCGAGTAACCACGTGGAGTTAGCGTTACTCCAGCCCAAATTGGAGCATACCTAATCTGGAATAACTGGCTCTTGAGGAGGCAGCTGGACACACCGTTAAGAGTGGAATTTTAACTTGAGAGTGGTTGCTAGCCAGGTGAGCTCTATAAAATACTCTACCACCATAGCAGTATCGAAAACTTGAGTTCATTGGCGGGGTTCGAACTAGGATCAACGATATTAATTTATTTAGCTTTTGTCAGGGCCATCATTATTTAGTTTTAAGAGACCTAAATCTGCTAAGAGAACCACGTATTTTTTATGTTTGATAATAAGTTTTAAATGATAATTAATTCATTAACTAAATAACTAAATTTATTATGGTAAATTAATCATCTAAATGTTTGGACTGGGCCTATTCTTATAGCCCAGAAACAGAATACTGACTTTCGATCAATTTACAAGATTTTCAACTTTCATGACGATATTACTATTTAGCCTTGGATAATATCAGGCAATAAGGTAATAATTTGTAAAATAATAATAGTTTGTTTATTTTTAATTAGCGATAAATATGATAAAAGTGCTAGTTCTGACGTCAGCTCTAGTACTATCAATCCAATTTCAGCAGTGTTGCCATGTAATATGTTCGAATCCAGCAAATTACTTAAGAGTGCGATAGGTTGATTCATTACAAGGTCAAGGCTGATTAGAGCGGCGTGTGCGCATATCTAACACCAGATTGAAGAAATAACTAGTCGTCTCCCTCACACATACGCGGTGTTTATCAATTAACACGAGACGCTGAATCAATAAGCGAGCGCGCATCGGATAGATCCATCACAAGACTTCAGCGTCCGCATTCCTTGACTGAAAATAAATCATTAGCGAAATTAGATCTGCCTTGAAGAACAGTAATACATCAACTGTGACAAGACAACGAACTTAACGTAATCAACGTAACTTTACTTTGCTAATTGAAACAAAAGTAGGAAGAAATAGAGTACTTGTTACTTCACGGAGACATTAATTGGTTTGAATGATGGGCGAACTTGAACATTTCTTCGTGAGTGGGCCTGAAATAGACTAGATTAAAGAAAATAAAATTAAAACGCATGACGACGACGCTTTGAGCACAAGTGTTCAGTCTCAAAGACAAAGACTCAACTCTAAGTACTAAAAACACCCAAATTAATTAAAAGACTAGCTTTAGTTTTTTTTGCTAAATAGATTATTTCTTGTTGTAAAAGTTAGCTGTAAATAAAAATTGAAAGGCAAGATTTTGAACGCCAATTCATTATCGATTATAACAAAAGAAATTAAAATGTATGAACTATTCTAGACTTAGACTTTGAATTTAATCATACAGGTGGCCGCCTTCTACGAGTATAGTTCAGAAGTAGGCCAGTTGACATAAAACAAGTGATTCAGCTACTTTATTAGGCAGCGTCCTTCTACTTGCGTTAATCAAAGGGACATTAGCACTTACCATCGTCGCCGTTTCTGCTTAAGGATTTCAATATGTGTTAACTGTTTTAAAATGTTAATCCACATTAAACTAATCAAAAACCACCAATGTCTATTTAAGAAAAGCAGACTATTTTGAAATTGAATATAGCGTCTGTATTCATCATAAATTTTCGTTAAAGCAAAATGAAATGATTATTAATAAGAATATGGACTCGTTTATACCTACGTAAAAAATCTTGATTGTAAATATTGACAAGAGCAAAGATAGATGATTGATAACCATAAATCGTAAAAACTTTAAGGACATTTTACTGAATTTATCCATGAATAATCGACTCTGTTTTAAGAATATGTTAAGAATTAAGATAAATAAGAGAAGCAATATCGGAGATTTGATAAATCAAAGACGGATAATTAAGATAACGTTTAATTTAGTGAATATACACCAATTTGTAAAATGAACCCAGAGAGTAAAAAATATCTCGAAAGGAACAGTAAAAATGTACATGATAAAACTTAAAATCTAAGTTTACAAGTAAATAAAATCATTTTATTTAAAAAAATATAAACTCAGACAATATCAACTAACCATCCGGAAATAATATGGTGCTTGATACTCAGTTAACGCTTGTTTCAGTTAATTATACCCTGGCGATGGCTCAGTTACCGACACCAAATATGGCTGATGTTATCATAGTATCGTGAACAGTAACAACTTAGCACATCGGCCCTCGGCCCGCGATGTACATAATCATTTAAATCAACAGATATTCTTACTTTAGAATACATACTCGAAACTCGAACTAAGATTGCAACGAGTATTCTTTACTTAACTTTTTTAGGTATAGAAACTAGCGAAATAATGTTTACTTACTAGATCTATGTCACTCAATAACAATTGTATTGTAAAGTTAAGAGAATGTTTTTTATTACATTTACGAATACAACTTGATGTCTTCTAGTACATTTGCTAATGTACTTTTACTTCATTATCATTTTCAATTAAATTTGACATTATGTTATCATTTAGCTAGGTGTATATAAAGTACCATACCTAATGAGTTGCTTGCCCATTGCTTAGGTCAACGACTGTTCATTCACATCGCAGACCTAAATTGGTTATCTTATCATTGGCTTCCCTTTCATTCAATTACATAAGGCTCGACGCTCACATTCGTGCTCGTCAAATACCTACTAAGCCCATCGATATTACTATGTTTTCTATGTGAGCGTAAGTTTTTTACCGAAGAACCTCTATAAAAAATTAGAATTTACTGAATTTAGGAGCCGCTAAACACCTTTATTCTTGTCCTAAAATGGAACGTACGAAAAAAACAAAGTTATAAATACACGTTTTTATCTTAATAAAACTTTTACTACGTATTTTCGTACCGAACATTATCAACATCAATTGTTTTCGTGATTGCGCAACGAAACAACACACACGAAATGTCAATGACCATTGAAAATCCAGACTGATGCACGAAAACGGCTCGCACATACTTTGGCGTGAACTAGATCGGCCATATATTCGTCGCGTGCGCATCTATCGATATCTGTTTGCTCAGTAAACAAAGCAGAGAGCGCGGACGCCGCTTCTGACCTCTGACCCCAGATACTAGTCGTGCCGATAAAGTCTGATAACTTATGCTAGTAGAGCTGGTCAGTGGAGTCGCATCTTCGGCCAACTGACATTAGAAGAAACACACCGAATTAATATCGCTTAAAATAGCAGCCCCATAACAATATTGGCGAATATGGATTACGGGGAAGCTTTTGACACTGTTTAAAGCATTTTAATGTAAAATTAATGATTTCCGTACGAGGTCACCCAACATTATATCTTTTTCTAGATGTTTTTTTAAGTTATATCGTAGAAACTTGATAAACATAGAATGGTCGGTAATCGAACAATGAAATTGTTTTCGACTATAGATACTGAGACATTTGTAAAGTCGCAATTATTCCTAGGTCAGGAGACGGTGTGTCCGGAATTCTGAGAATGATAAACAGAGCCACGGAATACCTATGGGATAAAATAAATGACGGATATAATCGTACGAACGTAAATAGTGCCGTAGCGTGCGAGTACGCGGCGAAGCTGTTGCTAATAACAATAAATCAGTCTCTTAGTTCCAGAATATCTCTGCACCCGGATTTCCATCGCAAACTAGGCCCGACGCAACTGTCCTTTGATGTGACCACACCAATAATATTGATCGCTGAAAACGTGGCATACAAACAAATAATTAAAATTATAGTTATTGCCTCCATCCCGCGCTAAAATTAACCTGTTTGTTTATTTAATTACGCGTATTGGTTTACTGGACCTTGCGGCTGTGGCTTCAATTTTCGCGATGAAAGGAAATTTTCTCGAGATTTGGAATCGTTTTCAGAGATCGTATTTTGTTTGATAAGTAAGTGGTGCTATGTTTAGATCTTCGAGAAGATTTTGATATAGGTAATTATAGTGAATGAAATTATAATTGTTAACAAAGTAAAAGTAGTTAATTCGGGATAAAAAAGTAGCCTACGTGTTAGGGTATAAAAATCTATAGTTAGTATAATCTACCACCATACTAAATCGCATTCAACACAACTTAAGCATTTGAGCGTGAATATGTAACAAACTTTACCAATTACATTTTATACTAGCTGCGCCTTACGGTGCTATCTGCGTTAATCCGGGATGAAAAGTAGTCTTTATGTTAATTCCAGGTCATTCAAACTTTCGCATTTATAATATTTGTAGTACAGTAGGTAATAGACTAGACTAGAATAACAGAAAACATAGGATAACATCATAGTACATTTGTTACTGATTCTAATATTGACAAAGCATCTTCTATTACAAGGCTAATTCAACAAAAACTATAATATGTACCTATCTATAGCAATCTCTATACTTTACGCAAATAAGGTACCTAATGCAGCAAAAACACAAAAATCAATCCGACAGTAGGAAGTAATCAACCAGCACATTTTCTTTTTGCGTGCGCTTTTTTCTTGCATTCGGTTTTTCCTTCAAGAAATACTTTGTGATTTTTAGTTAGTTCACTTTAGGCTTGCATTAGTGCTAGACATTGTAAACAAGTTATTTTTTTTATCATTACAATGATATGAATGAGAAGGGAGTGAATGTGGAGATGGCTGATAGAGTGGCGTGAAAGCGTAAAACTGGCTGTGCCGACCCCACCTAGTGGGAAATGGTAAAGAAGAAGAAGATAACCATATGAAGTGCATAAAGTCTAATAAATTAGTCTGTATGTTTATATTTCTTTTGTTTTTGTTACCTTGTATGTTTCATCATTTATGAAACAATTTAAAAACTGTATAATTATTATTGAGTAGACACTTCCCATGTCCCCTTCCCATTTAAATATCACAGAAAATGGTTCTGTATTTTTTTATTGAAGTTGGTTTTAACTCGAGTTGGTTTTTTGCAAGGAGTCTAATAAGGCTTAATGTAAGCTTAAATACTTTGGTTTTTAACATTTTACGTATTTTTAGAATAAACATTACAATTAAAACATTTTGTATGCATAACATCTTTGTTATACATACTAAATTGTTTAAATAAAAATAAATGTGAGAATTTGACAATAAGTTTTCGTATTTTAGTAGTCCGTTTTTTTACCAACTCATAGTATGGGAAACATTCAGATATCAATGTAGATTATTGTGATGTGGTAATGGGTAAGCGGTCCGCTGGTAGTGGCTGTATTTATCTAAAGTTATCTTAATTATGTAATAATAGTTAACATTTTAATCTTGTTATGTAGGTACATCAACTTTTTTGCTAAATGGTCAGTCTGTTCCTTATAATTAATTATATTAGTATGATACTTATATTACCCTTGAAAGATTATTTACAGTAAAGTTGCATAATATTGAATAATAAACCTCCACTGAGCTTTCCTCAAAACCCTTTGTAAATTATTAACAAATAACTAAAAAATAACTTTCTTTCAGATTAATTTAGAAAATATATAATAGTGGTTTAGGCTAAATAAAAAATTGGAGATTAGCATTAACTAAACGCAGAAGCCCTAGAAACAGTGTTTTTTTTTTATGTTACCCTGGAACCTACTTGAACTACCTTATACTATGAAACATTAAAATTACAACTAGTGATATTACAGCCTTCAAATATTAAATACACCATGCAACCTTTTTTTACCATTCTCAACGTTTTCATTATTAATTTGTCTTCCTTTTATATTAGAAATTTCATTTATATAAAATCATCTTCCACGTGAAAATTTATTTTATTTCAAGTGGTAAAGAGACCGAACCTTACCTCTCGCGCCATTCCCGTTGCTGACTGGAACACCGTTTACTTTGATCGGCCTCCCGTCTGCGGTACATTTTAATAACATATTTTTAACATAAGTTCACTATTTCTCCAAACATTTCCAGTTTAAG
This sequence comes from Mellilla xanthometata, assembly GCA_035578125.1. Taxonomy (NCBI): domain Eukaryota; kingdom Metazoa; phylum Arthropoda; class Insecta; order Lepidoptera; family Geometridae; genus Mellilla; species Mellilla xanthometata. Next base: position 18,081,987 of record JAPUBQ010000024.1, on the reverse strand, counting down.
TGTGCACGCACTATCCCAGAAACTAATCAAAATCAAAACATTCAGTGTTGTATTTTCTTCGTCACGTCTATGATTGGTTAGTCTGCGTGACGTCTAAGTCAATTGAAACTATTTGAACCGATTTGAACACAACAGTAGTATGCAACCCTTGGTCCATTAATGCACGTGAAGTGTATAAGTTTTCACAACACTAACACAATAAAATAGCTATGATCACAACTTCGACTTGTTTGCCTTTAATAACAAATTCCGCACGAATGTTGTCAATACAATCAACAGGCTGTTCGGATGACTGGAACGAACTGCTGCGCTGCGATTTTAGAATTTTTAGATGTTTTGATTGATACGGCGCTAGCCAGCCAACCAGAAATAAGCACAATAATGTTAGAATCTAGTGCGTAGCTGTCAAAGTCTGCTATCTCACTTACTCTATCATAACATTGACATGTATTCTATTTTAATGTTCACATATGAACTAAGTGAAAATATCAATTAAAGGTAAATATGGGATAGTAAATACCAAAATAAATATTGGAACTTAAATATTACAAAAAAAAATTCAATAGTACATACTTATAATTACAATTTTATATGATTAGAGAGAGATAAAAGATTTACTGTTTATTATGGTAGCAAAGTTATCGTTCATTCTTTTTGGTCTATTTGGCCATTTAGTTGTTACCAGTTCTAAAGAATTTTCCATTATTTATTTGTAGGGGTATATTGTTAAAGATGGTTTAATATAATGTACCTACATATTTCACTTGATGGTATGTAATATTTTTAATTTCTCCCATTCGGGGAGGTCATTGTGTAAAAAAATATTACAAAAATACGCATAATTCTTAAGGTTAATATATATCCTACTCCTTTGAAAATAATTATTTTGCTCGCACATAAGCGCATACGTTGTATGTATGTCTTGAAACCCCAATACAGGAAAAAGTCTTATTATTAATTAGCATTCCATGCATTTATGAATAAAAGAAACACATCTTCTTTTTATAAATGTGAACTATTTTGATAGATTAAACAGATAGATGAGCAGATAATATTCGCTTGTAGTGGCATTTTTTAAGAAGAAATCTTTGTAGGTATAAAAATAGGGATTAAATTAAAATGGCTATAAATACTGATGCATTTAATTGGTGCACATTTCTTGTTCTGCAATATTTATGTTACAAATAAAGACATTTTGAATTAGAATTTAGTCTATCGTAGGGAGTATATTATTATTATAAGGCAATCAGCACTTTTGCTTTCTGTGGTTGGTTACGGTAGCATCGCTCGTTCGTTATTCAATGTTCGTTCACTATAGCTTGGACCGCGCCATTTTGCTTTTTGGAAAATTGCATCGTATTTACGCGTCGTATTTTTTTGAGCAAAGTAGAGAATATACTAATAAAATGGGGAAAAAAGATAAGAAAACAGATGATTCTGAACAGTCCACTGAAGAAGAATATGTGGTAGAGAAAGTCTTGGATAAAAGAACTGTTAAAGGCAAGGTAAGATTTGCCGCTAAAGCTGACAAGCTGACGCCGAATTCTGTTCACCACTTTGTTATTGATTTACATACGTTATTACGTTGTGGGATTAGAATTTTCAGCATATTATGGCATTACTCACAACACAATACTAGGCTAGGTATTTCTTAAATCATTATTTCCTAGTCAGTATAACCTCAACACAGGTGTTCAGGTTTCTCATGCATATAGTTTCTACGGTATACTAGCTGCACGTTATGAAGCTACCGTTTTTATTCGCGATTAAAAGTGTCATATATGTTAATCCAGGCCCTAACCTATATACATTTCAAAATCGGTTATGCCGTTAGAGCGTGAAGGAGTAACAATAACTGATAACTTGACAACATTGGTGGGATGGGATATAATCATTGCTATGGTATAAATGCGAAAATTATGTGTAACCATAATGTGGCTTAAAAAGAATAGGCATAGATAGCTTAGGGAAGAGCCAGGAGACACTGGAGAAAGGTGCTGGATTATTGGGAGTTTTGGTCTGTTGAAGAGATTATACTGTTATATGTAGTAACTGAACAGATTAACTTAATTCTACTACATACCTCTAATGAGGAGAAAATGGCTTTGGCGAATTAAATAGTTGTAGAAATAATTTACCTACCACCTTCTTCATCTTCTTTGTATGAGCTAAATACAGGCTGCCTGAAAGGCTCTGATTCAGCTTAACAACTGTTTGTTCTAAGATTAACAACTTAACTTTTACTTTGTTTCAAAATCTCACTTTAAAAGACATCTTGGGCTTTGTTACCTACCTATACCAAAGACTGTCCTTATTGATGGTTGCCTAACCACAATGATCATATTAAATCACCTTAGTTAGCCAAGCCACGGGTGCTGCATCTAGAAACAATCATGATTGTCTTCATATTTTTCCACTAGGTGTGTTTAGCACAGTACTTTTTTCTTCTAATACATTCTATTGGCTGTCAAATCATCATTCTTTCCTCCGTCTTTACCACACTACTTTAAATTTTTATCTCGAACAATGATAAAAATATTCTAAATCAAATACAATGTAAACTCCATGTAATGTCACTTGATTATCAACACACTCTCTAAAGCGTCGAAATCAATTGGCTTTATTTGGTTTAGCTTGTATTCCATACACTGATACATGCTCTCCATTTAACAACCACTCTCTATAACACCATAAAATGCACAATCCCTTCAGTGTCGTTATATAGAGTTTACACTGTATTCATCTATCATGAAATTTCACGGAAGAAATGTAAATCTGAAATATCAGCTGCTGCTGTGATTTGAAAAAAAGAATTGCCATCAAACTCAACTCACACTAGTAAGTTAACACAACAAAGTATCTCCACTCTGGTTGAATCCTCATTCCCTGGACTTTGCTGAAACAGGGACCTTATGAAGCTTTTCCAGATTAAAAGCACAGTATTGAAATGCAAGGAATGAAATTTAAGTGAGTGGTCACCTAAATTTCCCATATAACATTTTTGCTTTATTTTTATTCTCAAGATAAAATATGATGGAGTGTAAGTTTGATGTTTCTGTGTTTGTGCAGCATCAAAGCACCCAAACAGATAACCAATAACTAAACTCAATTATGTTTAGTTCTTTTTGTTCATAAAGTGTGTTAGTTGGGAGTGTTCTTCGGGTACCATATGGCCAAATACATATTTTTTAATTTTCCTCAATATGGATACTAAACAAAAGGGCTTGACTTGTAAAATACATAAATTATGATAAGTTCCAATTTGTTTTCAGATCACAGCAGAAGTTCATTAAAAACTATTTCAGATTTGTTCCATCTACAATCGTTTTCGGCAACACCTGAGTCAGTAGCTTATTTCAATTCTTTGTTGCATTTTGCTGTTTTCATTTTAGATTCAATATCTACTAAAATGGAAAGGCTACAAGGAAGAGGAGAGCACGTGGGAGCCAGTGGAGAACCTGGACTGCGAGGAGCTCATCAGAACATATGAAGAAAATAGAAAAGAGAAGGAGAAAGAGGTAATTGACTACCTCGGTGGTGTAATGGTCACCATGACGGACTGCCAACCAGAGGGTTCCGGGGATTCTCAGCACGGTCAACATCTTTGTGATGGACTAAATTTGTTGGCTGGGCTGGCTTGCTAAATGTTTTGGTCTGGGTGTAAAATATGTATTGATGTATATATTTACACTGTGTAGTATATCAGTTGTATAACCTTAATTCAAACTAGAAATGGTTTATTATGGGCCAGCAGTGTGTGTAATGTGTCCTAATATTTGTTTATTTATAAAAAAAACTTATTAACCTGTGATCAGAGAATTGTAAACATGTGATCATTATCTTGTATTTTAAGTCCATCATAATAGATGTATTTTACCATTCAAGTTCTATCATATCATATCCATATTGAGGGAGTTGTGGAAATAGTATGTCATCCGCCATTTTGTGTCAATGGCCATTTTAACAAATTTTCATCAATTCCAGCTAAGAACACTCATCAATAACACGCCTTTTGAACAAAATAAAATTAAACTCAAATTGGTTCATCTGTTTGGTAGCTACAATGCTATAAACAGACACATGCAACTTATCCTGTAATTATTGCATCTAGGGTTTTTTTAATAATCTATTATTTTAAGGCGCTTATATCGCTGTGCGACTATGACAGTACCATTGTATATTCTAAGAACTAGACTACTTAATTAACTTGCAAAACATTTTAAATAATGTTCTGGCTGGCTCGCTGTGTGGAGCAGACAGAACATCATGTATAACGCCGACTTCTTGATAGTTACAACCACACTGAGTGAGCATGTGACGCCGAAGACCTTCGGTCCGCGTGCACTCGACTAGTGCGTGATACACTTCCTCCACTAACCAACAAATGTCACATGTATTGGATTGTGCTAAACCCATCATGAAATTAAAATAATTGAGAGGCATATGTGCAGAACTATCTCCGTTCTGTTTATTTTACAAGTAGTAAACCATGGTGACTTCGGAAGTTCACGTTGTAATATCTTATACCATATGCCCTTCGTCCGAGTAATAATATCATAATGTGACTTCCAATTTTCAAATACTTTGTATTTACTTTAAACTATCACCTCCGCGATATCCGGAATCAAATGTATATCAGACCCATCAGTCCCAGCTTGCTTAGCTAGACGATCCGCCTCGTCATTCCCTCGAACGTCTATGTGGGAAGGAATCCACTGCGATCTCAGATTACTACCGCGCTCTTTAAGGGAACCGAGAGTATCTTCTTTAAAATATCATACACTAGCGAGGTTCCTCTAGGGCTAGAGGCACATCGAGTGATATGCTGTAATGCGCTTTTACTATCTGTGGAAATGTCATGTTCCTATTATCCAAAGTACCGATATGTGATAAAGCTTCTGAGATTGCCAGTAACTCCACTGACATAATTGAGTGATCTTCAGATACTATTTTGTATTTGTCACTGATATTGAGTCCGATTAAAGTAAACAGCCCCACTACTATCTCCCGTTTTTGAACCATCAGTAAATATCTTAACCCAATTCAAATTTTCGACTTCTATCATGTGCAACACGTTAGTTTTTAGGACTATTTTATCGTAAACACATTTGTCTTGTTTAATACCTACTACCGCTGTACTTTTAAAATCAAAAGATATATTTGCCATCTGGGACTTGAAACTGTATATATCAAGTATGTTTTGAATTTTGATGTGTTGTAATTTAACTTCATTATATATAATAGGTAAAAGTGGTTAACGTTATGTTTGCCAATAATCGATTTCCAAAAAATTTGCTAGTTCTTTTAATATTGTACAATCCGAGTAAAGACAGGCTTTAATGCAGAATATACATATTAGCTAAGAACTCCCTTCTCATAAGTGAAAGTGGGGGCAAACTCAGTTTCACTTCACTTTCCATAAAATGTATGGGAGTTGTTTGTGTTTAGCCACCTATCACTTGCATCGCCCTATTTTGTTCTTTATAGGTTCCTTTTAGCTGCTGTGTCGTACAAAAAACTTCCGAAATCAATTTTGCTCCTGATTAACGCAATATACAGCGGAGGTGCTAAGGATGAAGCCCCCATGAAGGGCCGGCTAACACTCTTAACAGGTTGACGGTTTTGTCAACTTTATCTACCAAGTGTCTTATATGTGCCCCCCATGTGAGAGATTTGTCCAACCATACCCCTAAATATTTTACACAATCAATAAAGACTATAGTTTGATAACCAATTTTAATATTACTAGCACCATGACCTCTCTCTCTTTTAAATTGATAAAGTTGAGTTTTTGATAGGGAAATCTGAAGTCCTAGTTCTTCTAATATCTTTGCTTCCTTATCCAGAGCAAGGTAGATTACAAATCATAGAATAGGTAATTTTATAATCACCAGGCTTAGTCTTTCTTTTTTAAGCAATTATTTAGTTCCGTCATAGTAATATCATCAATGAGTTATAAATGAGATGAAAAGCGCGTGTTTTTACTGTATGTGTCATCTATACAGAATACAGAGATTTATTGGTAAATATTAAATAGTTACAAGTCAAGATGATAGAAAATAAATAAATTAACAATTATTACCACATGTGGTAGAATTATCTTCATTATATTTTGCTACACAATAGTATGCTTTTCTAATAAGAAAAGTATTTAGTTAAGATTTGAATATGCCGCAGAAAACTGCATTTTTTATACACGAGAGAATTTGTTATATATTTTTGGAGCACTTATAAAAACAGATTTCTCTGACTTGGCTAAACTGTGAGCAGGTGTGGCGAGCCGATCCCTCCACCTAGTACCGTAGTCGCTGCCTGTGCTGTAAACTTCCGGATTGGTCCGCACAAATTGACATACCTGGAGTATGAGAATGCTCGGCGCTGTCAAGTACTTATAGATCTATACCAATATTATAAAGAGGAAAAGTTTGTTTGATTTTTTGACGCAAACAGGCTCCGAAATTAATGGACCGATTTAAAAAAATCTTTCACCTTTGGGTTCCCATTATCCCTGAGTAACATAGGCTATATTTTGTTTCTCTTTGCAACTTAGATTATTTTGTAGAACGAGCGAAGCCGGGACGATCTGCTAGTTAGCTAATTAAATTATGTGTGGCTCTTGATCAGCTACTTTTTTCTGCTAGTTAATGAATATCACTATACTGCCTAATAAGCTGCTCCCTCCCTACACTAAAATATACATTTTATAAATTATATGTTTCAGTCTGGCAAAAAGAAACTTAGATTATTCTATGGCACAAGTGAAGCCGGGCCAATCTGCTAGTTTAAATTAAATTAGGTGTGGCTCTTGATCAGCTACTTTTTTCTGCTAGTTAATGAATATTACTATACTGCCTTATAAGCTGGTCCCTCCCTACACTAAAATCCATTTCATAAATTATATGTTTCAGTCTGGCAAAAAGAAGCCAGAAGACCGAGGTAAGAAGCGCGTGAGGGAATCCAGCGAGGAGACCACCTCGCGCAAGTCTCGCGCCGCTAGCGTCTCCTCCGTAGAAGACACCAAGGAGAAGAAAGTAGATCGAGAGCGGAAAGAAGAAAAAGCCAAGACTGGCTTCGATAAGGGACTCAAAGCTGAGAAAATTATTGGTGAGGAAAACAGCTTTTAACTTCTTCTTATGAGCCAAGTGGCCCAAAGCCGCAGCCTCATACTTGGCTTGAAATAAGATTGTTACTGAAAAAGATTACTTTGATTCAGACAAAAAGTATTTAAAATTAATGAAAATATTGCCCTGTATGTTTTTGTATTGGTACTGCATACTTAGTAATGATGTAAATGCATATTGCTTAAATTTCATGGTACATCACATCTTAGTAAGAATTTTACTTAGGAGTAACGTCGCAAGCCCGCATGCTTGAACCTCTATGTATTATTTCTTGGTTTTATTGTTTTTCCAAAACTTATAATACAATATAGCGAAATAATAAAATAAATCATTCATAATAATAGTAATGTAATAAAAGTAAGTGTGATTGTTTTCTACGCGGAAATATTAAAATGCCTTACATGAACAGGTTACAAAGTTTACTTATATATATATTTTTATAATTTTTAGATTGACTTAACTAGGATCAATAAGTATTTAATCATGACTATTTTTTAATAATATTTTTTTAAGTATGTGCGTTATGAATTGAAGAAACCTCAGTATAACGCCAACCGATTTCGATGATTCTTTTTCATTGAAAGGATATATTAAATTGTATAAAAATTAACTTATTGACTCAGGCGTTACTTTGCGGAAATCCATTGTAAATAGATGACAAAATTAAATATTTAGTGTACTTGCGCTGTGATCCGAAATCCAAATTAAGACAAGTAAAGGAAAAATCAACTAAGATCAATTAACCAAGCTTAATTAACTGAGATTAATTAACTAAGATCAATTAACTAAGATTAATTAAGATTAACGTTACCTATCACAATTCGGAAATTCTTAACTCTACACGTGTTTCGCCTGACCACAAGGCATCATCAGGAGATCCTGACTCTTCGAACGACAAGTCGAGAGATTGAGATGTAGAGTTAAGAATTTCCGAATTGTGATAGGTAAGGTTAATCTTAATTAATCTTAGTTAATGGATCTTAGTTAATTAATCTCAGTTAATTAAGCTTGGTTAATTGATCTTAGGTGATTTTTCCTTTACTTGTCTTAATTTGGATTTCGGATCACACCGGAAGTACGCTAAATATTTAATTTTGTCTTCTATGTATAAAAATTAGTCCAGTTTTTTTTAGGAAAGTTGGTTATCCAAGTTTTAATACTTGACTTGTTGTTGCCAGGTGCTTCGGATGCGACCGGAGACCTCATGTTCCTGGTGAAGTGGGCAGATTCTGATGAAGCAGAACTGGTCCCCGCTAAAGTTGCCAACATTAAATGCCCACAACAGGTGAGATGTTCATTGCTAACCTTATTAGCTTATTGGTTACCATGCCGGTGTGTCTTGGTTTCAATTCACGGCACAGCCAAAAAGCCAACTACAAGGTTCTGGGTTCGATTCCTGGCACAGCCAACATCTTATCGCTGAACTAAATTTGTTGGCTGTTGGTCTGGGTGTTAAATATGTATGTATCAATATAAAGTATTCATGTATGTATGTATGTATATGTAGTATACCAGTTGTGTTAGCAACCATAATAAAAACTGGAAATGGTTTGGTATGGGGCTTACCAGACCTGTGTGAAAAATGTCCTTATCATATTTAATATTTATTTATTAACCTTAGTATAAGCTTTTACTTAACTTGCAATGTATATATGCAAAAAATGTTAAAAACATGTGCCCCTGGTTTGATCCTAGCCTTGCACCAATTACTTGCTTTTCAAGTTACGTGTGGATTTGCTCGCTTTGCGGTGAAGGAAAACATCGTGAGAAATCAAACCGGCATGTTTGAGTTCTACAAAATCCAAGGCACATGTTTTCTGTGGAAGTACCTAGTATGTATTCTATATATATATTGGAGTCATAACTGCCAGTAATGAGAAAAATGACTAAGAAAGAGTATGCAAGTTTGCAAGACGAATATGTTTAGGCTTCAAATGATTTATTTTGATGTATGAATTTGGCCTACTGACATAGTTCAATGCGGTATTTTGCAGTCAATAAGTTATAATGAAAACAGTAATCTTGTCGAAATATTTTCACATTTTGCATATTATGCAATGTAACTAAATACATTGACGAATATTGTTTAATTCAGTTTTTAGCTTCGACCTGCATTGTCAGGTTAGGCACTTTTTGTATATTCTGAAAAAGATTAAATTAGTATTAATTTTAGTTAACACTTTTATAGTATAATCATAAGGAACATAATTTACTAACTACACTAATTACTTACTACACCCCAAAACTAACTTTCTAAAAACTAGCTTTCTCCCACTCAGGGAATTCTACTGAGATATAAAAACTACACCAAGATTTTTATTTATCTAACACATAAATTTTGTTTAACTATGTAATAATTTAAGCATAAATAAATAATGATGTCTGTGTGTGTGTGCAGGTGATCGCGTTCTACGAGGAGCGGCTGACGTGGCACACGCCCGCCGCGGATGCCGCGGACACCGCCGAGTGAAGCCACTAGTGTTACGGCTAGCTGTAAGGGATTACCGATACCTCTCTCCTTGTACCGTTCTCTGTTCGGTGACGGATATGATGCCCGTCTGATGTTACCTTCACTCGATTTTCACATTTGACAGCTTCGGTTTACTTTCCTAATGTAACGGACAACTCGGATCGGCTAACTTATGTGGTTTTTAAACTGACTGGCAGCATAGGGCGAGATTTTTTTAACATAGCTTTGTAAACTGTTATCGTAAGGCAGTATATATATTTGCACGAAAAAACGGTCACACTTAAAAAACCTTGGATGCACGACCAACGGCTGACAGTCCGTGTGTTGCTCGTCCCCGCTCGTATTGTGTCGTGACACGTTGGACGTATATCCAACGTTTTTTAAGTAAGTGTGACCGTCTGTTCGAGCAAATATAGTTTATAGCGTAACTGCTGGGCGCTACCGTTGGTCGGATGACACGTTAAATTGAAAGTCCCGGCTAGTAGTCTTAGCACAAGTGTCGTTAAGTCAAGTCAGAGGCCTTAGAGTGGCTCGAAGCTCGACACCAGAGCTTGGCTACTCATCTCATACGAAGAAGGAAAAGCTTAAATACTGAATTATAAAGTTTGTGGGTTTATATGATGATTATTACTTATACTTCTCTATGAACAAATCTTTTTAAACAGTGAAAATGGGATTGCGTTTTTTTTTTAAATAAATGATTACCGTATATAATAATAATTATTATAAGCCCAAATGCTACAAAAAAATAGTTAAAGGTAAAAGTAGTGTGACTAGAGCACCTAAAACCTTAAAAATTCGTATTTTGCGCCATATGCTGTCAGTCAGCCTTAAGCAACGGCCGATGCGCAGTCTTCGTATAGGCGACCATGGTAAAGAATGACGCTTAAAAAGTGGCAGTTTCAATCTGGATGTTTCCCTTGGGTTGTATGACATGTTAAATTATAGATCCTGGCTGTTAGTTCTAGTTTCGGACAAGCTTTCCTTAAGGCTCAGATATTGGCGAATTCTAGACAAAAATAACTTCTAAACTGTCTAAAAATAACCCTTATTTTGGTACAAATCAGACTTTAGATAAAAAAACGTAAGTAAAGCATTTTATTTTAGTTTTTTGCATAATACTACTTTTTCTTCTGATTTATTTGTTTAATTAGTACCAAAATGAGTATTCATATTCTCGGGCCCGATGTTCTGGAAGTTACTTTTTCACTAACTAATCAATAATTATAAAACGGTAACATAAAGATTTGTTTAGTATAAAGGGAATAAAAAAATACTAGAAAACCTTCAGTTTAATATCCCGTGGTTGCATCAGAATTGGGATCATGACAATATTCTTCAGCTATATTTTTTTGTTTTAAAATTGAATACTTATTTTAATATTAAGATTTTCTTTGATTCATAATATACTTTGTATATAACTGACGTATGACTTTTTAGTTTGTTAGGTTAGTTTTGCATAACGGTGGCATGAGGAGGTATGCCATATGCCAGCTATTCTGCCGGTAAACAGTGTGCTACTGTGTTCCGGTTTGAAGAGCTATGTTTCTGGTCTTAATTACTGGGCGACGAGATTTAAATTTAAAACCTAATAATTATCTCAGAGTGATCAGTAGAGTGAGTATTGTACTCTTAAATTGGGCCCATTGTTATGTGATTATAAACACAACAATTGGCCTATGATTATTATGTTTACCATCACATGACAATGGGTCTAATTTACCAACCTGCCCCATGGCATTTCTTACCATTAATAAATAAAGAAAGACTAATTATTGGGTTCCAAAAATAAAATAAAATTTTTGTTATGAACGTTGGGATATTTGTGTTTATTCATTTATTTAATAAATTTTGATATTTTAATTTGTTTATGCGTATGTATTTTGTCCATTCCAAATTAGTTTGACTTGATTTATGACGACATAATATACATACATAGGCACATAATATTTGATCCTATAATTTATGTAACACCTGCCAACCAAGTCCGAATTAAATTAATATTTAAGCATACCATGTGATTTAGCGTTGGTTTTTTTTATTATGTAACTTGTGATTCGAATGTTTTTGTAATTGACATTATCTTCATGCACGTTTAAATTGCGTAAATAACGAAATCTTCAAAAAAATATCACGGCTACCATTGCTTAATAAGTGAGAGCAAGAGGAAACTAATTTACAAACATTTTTGATGTAATAAATCGACAAACGCTGGCTGCACGGATGAAAAAGTGTCACGTTCTGCTTGAGTCTAGCTTACAAGCGATAGAGAGGTACAATCGGCCTAAGGGTTCGGCTTGTGACAGCAAGTACCTACGCTGTCTTTCTTCAACTCCCAATTGCCATTTTTCATTAATGTATGCCAGCGAAATAAAATAAATGGAAGAGGAACTCCATACAATTGGCGCTTAGAATTTGAAACCATCTACGCACATATTGCTATGCCAAGTAACTATTCTATTTATTCTAGTTCGCTGATGTATGCCTACAAAATTTTATCTATTTGCGGGGGTTATTCATGATTATTGTATGTATTTTCATATCAGTATATTTGACAAAAAAAATCTTATTTCTCTAAAAAAAACAACAGTTAAAATCGGGTAGTGCTGCAAATCCGTATACATTTTTTATTGGAATTACACTCAATATTATCAATAAAAAATGTATAGTAATCATATAACTAATAAAGTATTATCCGCAAATCTTGTAAAAAAAAAAACTAAGTAAGTAGGTAGAAGACTACAAATGCATTTTTTTTTTACTTTTTGACTTAACCATTTCTGGGTACATCACATGATTATGTTTATTGAGTATTATTCTGATTGTCGTGATGAGATCTGTCGTGTAAACTACTTTTATATAATTTTCTCAGATACTAAGGAGGGTGTAATATTAGACATATATAATAAAAAATAAAAATACGTTTTGGTAAGATAATTTTGGTTTTATTTCGATCACATAGTAGTTATGTTTGTAGATTATAATAATGATTATAGTTTTATAATAACTTAAGATACATACTTAATAAAAACATACATTAACTATTCAGGTTTACTAGTAATCGTTTTCTTTACATAAATGTATTTGCGCTTGCTTGATGACAATTCACCTGATGGTAAGTGATATTATGTTCTAAGGTTGTTTTTATTTCTAAGTGCGCATCAAGGACGATTAACTATTAAAAAATAAAAAAATAAATTAAATAATTTTTTTTGTAGGCTATGATATCTAGAATTAGAGCTTATAATATCAATATTGTTAATTGTTGATTTTACATGAAATTAATTCGTTAAAAATCTACTTCACTCAAATACGTATGGCGTCTGAATTCAGAGCAATAGCGCCTAAGGTACATATACAGGATTACTAGCAATGAACGCAAACTTTTTTAAGGGCAACCAGACATGCCAAATATGTGTAACGTTTAAAATCGCAAAATATATAGTTTCACACATTTGTGAACCTTCTTCATACAGAGATTTTATTTTCGTTTATTTTTGTAAGTGTAGAACATATCTAAAAAGTTTTTGAACTAAAGTAGCTCATCTAGTCATAAAAACTGCATTTAAAAGTGTTCAATTACCCTTAGAACGTGCATAAGTACATAGTCAAGTGCAAAATAAATGCAATATAATACGAAGCTTACAGTCTAAGTTAGAGAGCTAAGGTCAATGATAATATCCCATTGATGGCGCATTGTTTACCTCTTCTTCGAAATAAGTAAGTGATTCATCACTAAGTATTTACCACACACTTTAACGTATTCTAAGCACACCTCTACAACTCTTTGGTGGTTCATTTACTATCCGAGCTATCCAGCTTTAGAATTGTTACCTTTAAATATTATAAACCGTGTTGCAACATTTAAGGTCGAAAAATTCCAAGATACCAAGCTTTTCTTTCGGTTTCTTCAGTAATCCGTAAATAATTATTTGATCAGGAATTACATAATTTACTAGCCGACCCGGCAAAAGTTGTTTTGTCTTAATAATTATTTCTAAAAATACAGTAGTCGATTCTCAGAGCTACTGAATACGCATATAAAATTTGGAAAAAATCGGTCAAGCCGTTTCGGAGGAGTACGGTAACTAACATTGTGACATGGAAATTTTATATATAAAAATATAAGATAACGTAGTCGCGAAAATTAATATACGACACCCAGTTTAACTCTTTAGTCTGTCCTGCTCTACCGCACGGACACATTATAGCTCTGTCCTTTTCTAGCACCCTGTCTCGTGACCGCAGCAGTGAAAGCGCTAATATGAGACATTGCTCACATCAGCTATCAAGTGGGATATTATCATTAGCTAAGGTAGACGGTGGATGTAGTGGCGGATGTCTGTGCGCTGGACTCACGCTTGACACTTGTAATCAGGCTTGCTCAGGCCGTTGCTGAAACGAGAAAGCATTATGGCTGAATTGGTTTCTATCTGCGAAAGTATAGAGAACGAATATAAAGCCAATAAAAACAAATAGCCGGTGTGTGGTGTATTTCTTGATGATGAAAAATTTAAATAGCTTAAAGTTAAGAATTGATTAAAGAAAAAAGGGAATAAACCTGAGAAAAAACTGAAATTTTATTTTTTTATTTAAAATTATTTTTATATATAACTAGCAGCCCGCCTCGGCTTCGCACGGTTAATTAAATAATTAAATATTATTGGAAACAACAAAAATAGCCTATGTTACTTGGGGATATTGTAGCTTCCCAACTGTAAAAGAGTTTTTGAAATCGGTTGAGTAGTTTCGGAGCATAATCGCGTCAAACAAACAAACAGTTAAACTTTATCTATTTAAAATATTAGTTTAGATATAGATAGAGTCATTTGTGAGATAGTTGGCGATCAAAAATTTTTCTACAGATTTTTTAAGGTGCTATGGAAGCAAATTAAAATAGTAAATTTTGAAAAATCCTATAAAATACAGCGCAGATGATAGGATTCAGTTATTTAAATTTTATTATCTTTAATTTTTTTATCTTTGAGTTTCTACATAGTATTTTAAATTCATACTGTTTTTAATGTAATATATTTAGATATTCAGTGTTAAGAATCGTTAGAGTTCCAAAACGGAAGAACCCGAAGACTTCCGTCAAACACAGAGGCAGGTTACCGGGGAGGTTTTAGTGGGTACAAATCCCACATAATCTGTCTGCGCCCCATCGTAGCCAGGTATCTTGTTGAAGATTTCCCTCTCGTCAACAAAATTAAAAAAAAAGCATATATCAGGTTAAATTTTTTTAGTAATTATCTTCAAAAAAAATAGTTTTTTACTCGAAGTACAGTTAAAGACACTATTTTGATCAGTTATCAAGCGAGATGAAAAATGATTGAAATACTAAATTGGCCCTAGAAATATAGGTGTTGATGATAAAAAATAAAAATTTAGGGTTGTATGTATTTTTTAACGCCATATTATAAAAAACTAAATAAAAAAATCCTCGAAAAATTAAAAAAAATATTTAAGGGTGAACAACCCTTATCACTTAGGGGTATAAAAAATTCACAGTAGCCGATTCTCAGACCTACTGAATACGCATATAAAATTTGGTAAAGACCAGTCAAGCCGTTTCGGAGGAGTACGGTAACAGACACGGAAATTTTATTTAAAAGAAGATAAGAAGATTAGTGTAGATTAGAACAAACAAAAGGATCGCCCGCAAAGCGCTAAGTCTTGCTCCCGGCAAAAGTGTTCTCTTCTGCCTGCAGTCCCGCAGTGCAACTGATCGTAATATTTTAATTTCACTACAACTTCAAAACCAAACGTTTAATTTTAATCATTCAAAGACCAAATATTATCAACATAAACTGTACTTATTGATGAAATAATTTATTTTGATAAGGATTAATAGCATGAGTAAAATAAACGCGTTTAAATGTAGGCCGAAAAAAATTCAAGATTTTTTAATAAAAATGTGGTTGTTGTGCCTCACTCGACATAGATAGGTATAGTGTGTCGCGGACTTTTTTGTAGATATTAATAACATCTACAAATTATTACAACATTTTATGGTTCTATCTTTTGTAGTTTAGGCAGCGTACGCAAAATAAGTAACTCTTTTGGTTGTTTTTTTTCAGCTTGTGCCCGAAAAATCCAAATATCTTACGGAACCCTATTTTTTTCCAAAATAAAATATAGCCTATGTTACTCGTGGATAATGTAGCTTTCGTATGGTGAAAGAATTTTTAAAATCGGTCCAGTAGTTTTTGAGCCTATTCGTTACAACCAAACAAACAAACAAACAAACAAACAAAGTTTTCCTCTTTATAATATTAGTGTAGATAAGGTTAGTTTTACCCCTACGGTAACAATGTACTATTTTTTTTTTTTTTTATTTTTTTTTTTTTTTATTTTTTTTTTTTTATTGAAAATTCACAAAACAGTAAATTTACTATAACTAACTTAAAATATTTATAAAAAAAAAACTTAAAAACAAAACTAACGAGCGTAAACTTACTTCACGATGTGAATCTAACATGCTTCATTTACAAATTAAAGTTCCTTATGTCCTAACTACAATAAAGAAAAAGTTACACAAAAAAAATAATAAAAAAGCTACACAATTAAAATTAGTACTACTTTTTATAACAATTTACATACTTTACTTTTGAATGAGGTCAACGACACATAATCAAAAATATCAATAATATCTTTACACTTATTATAAGTATCGCACATTCTGGAAATAGGGGAATGCTTCATCATATTAGTCTTGGCTGAAGGCAGGGTGAAGGTTGTTCTGTTAATGAGATGGCTGTTAGGGCGAGGCACACTTAGTGCTATCTTACTGACAACTTCAGGGCAGTACACTAATCCATGAATAGTCTTAAATAACATTATCAGATCCATCATTAACCTGCGCTTATCCAATGACATAATTCCATAATGATCCAACCGTGATTTGTAAGAAGGCAGCGTTCGGCACATAGTATTGCTTATATTTTATATTGTTTTATTGCTGAGGCCGCGAACTTTCAACGACCCTCGTAATTTTTAAGTAGTTTTTTTACTCGATCTTTATAACGATATTTGGTAGACCCTCTATACATTTAAGAATATTGAATTATGTTTTAAATAAAAAAAATAATTCATTCATTGAATATTTAAGAGCTGGGCTCTTGTCTGTGGAGTTTTATCCAGGTAGTTCTGTCTTCGGCCAAATCCTTGACCTCCCTATACGACATGACTTTCGCCTTCTCCTTAATTTGGTCTAAATATGATCTTCTAGGTCTTCCTCTTCCTCTCCTAGCTTCTATCTTTCCTTCTATGATATTTTTAATGAAATTGTCATGTCGTATAAGGTGGCCAACCATCTTTCCTCTTATGAAAAAAAAAAAATATTTAAGAGGGGCTCTCATACAACAATGGTACGGAACCCTTTATGCGCGAGTCCAACACGCACTTGGCCATTTTTTTATTTCCTTAATCTACGTTACCTTTAAATATTAGAAAGGCGCAGTCACTCAATTCCAAAATTTGTTTTTTGTTCTTCCTTCCTTAATGTGGTGTATAAAACTTACGTGCTATGTTACTCCCTCCTTCCATAATGTGGTGTAAAGCTTACGTGAGCAAGGCGGCGTGCGAGGGCGCGTGCAGCACGAGCGGCGCGAGGCGCTCTGTGAACCGCGTGAAGTTGCGCTCCAGCTCCCTCTGGTACTCGCGCTGGTCGCTGCCTATCAGGTTCTTGTTCTTGCGGAGCGCGTCGTGGCACCTGCAACGACATATGACATATTTTATTTTTTTACACATTCACACACGGCTGGTTAGCCCCATACTGAACCATTTCTAGCTCGTATTATGGTTGCTAACACAACTGATATACTACATATACATACATACGTATTATATATAACTACATATTTAACACCCAGACCCACAGCCAACAAATTTAGTTAAGCACAAAGATGTTGACCGGGCCGGGAATCGAACCCGGAACCTTCTGATTAGCAGACCGGCATGGTCACCTTTACGCCAACGAGGTCGTCAATATATATTACATACCTAGTTAGTGAAGGTAAGTAAAGGTTTAAAACCAGCGCTGGAGTACCTTGTAGGTGCTCTCAGCATTATGCTGAACCCGCCCCTTTTGTGCACAAAAGTTAAAATATTCTTTGTACATATTTCTTTTTTGTGCATGATAAACCATTTTAAGGAGAGGTAGATCAAAGAAGACGTGGATGAATTGTGTGAAGGAGGATATGAATGAGAAGGGAGTGAATGTGGAGATGACGGCTGATAGAGTGGCGTGGAAGCGAAAAACAGGCTGTGCCGACCCCACCTAGTGGGAAATGGTAAAGGAGAAGAAGAAGATAAACCGTTTTAAGGTACTTAAAAGGTAAAACCGATATCCTATTACTAGGCCTCCGCTATCTGTCTGTTGTTAATATTAGTTAAATGTCACTGTCAATTGACAGTGACACGGGGGAGTCGGTTCTCGCCTAAAGCAGAACTTTTGGTAAAATTTGAAAGACTGACGTAGGAATTAATAAACTATGTGATTATTATACAAGTGCTTTTAATTACACAAATAGACATGTGTCACCTGGCTGTATCTCAGAAACTGTAATAGCTCGAAAGTTTACAAGTTATATATTTCCGTTGCTCATATAAACAACAAATACTAAAAATGAAAATATTAAGGAAAGCTTCCACATAATGATCTTTATAACTCATATATACTCAATCTTTATAAAGGCATTATATTAGACCCTCTAAATATTCACAGAATATTTAATTAGGTATTTACTTTATAAATCTTATATATAAAATTTCCACGTCACAATTTTAGTTACCGTACTCCTCCGAAACGGCTTGTCCGATTTTTACCAAATTTATATGTCTTTTCAGTAGGTCTGAGAATCGGCTACTATCTATTTTTTATACCCCTAAGTCAGGCATAACAACGTTAGCCGGGTCAGCTAGTAAAATATAAAAATAAAATAAATACTCAAGAGAGAATGCCATACAACAAACATTCTTTTTTGACTGCTTTTTAGATGATGGTACAAAAACCCCTCCATGCGCGAGCCATACGCATATGGCCAAATTTCTTTTTTTTCCTTTAAATTTCTTACTTTTTGGAGAAGTCTTTGAAGGCGAGTCGCAGCTTGTTGGTGAGTCGAGTGGGCGGCTGCGTGCCCTCCGCTACCGGCGCCAGGAACACCTGGAAACAATACACGAGATACATTCATCGTTCGTATGTTGAATGACATTAGCCCATTTTGTATTGGTGGCGATTCAGCGGCACACACGACTAAACAAAATTTAAAGAAGCCCCGTCTCTTTTCATCTTAGGTGGCCAGAAAGAGACAGCACGTTCTGCACCATAGTCAAAACTAAAATCATGTCAAATCCCGAAATCGAACCGGAATGTTCTGATTCGCATGGTAACCATTATGCAAACGAGGTTGTCAATGTGTTTTCTATGGAGACCTCGGCACCAACTTCAATGTACTTACTTGAGAGATCTTATCCAAAGAATTTTGATGGGAAGTCACAAGCCTCAGTCATGAGGATGGTAGAATATGACATGTAGTGAGTGAGGTGTGTGGGGTGTAACTTTTTTTATTACGTGAGGAAATGCATTTACGCATGCCCACCACACCCGGGGTGGTGGGTGGGGTATGTCGGGCTCGATGCCAGAAGGGCATCACTACCGACTAAAACCTCACGATGACCTCCTCACCGGAAAGGCCGGGATGAGGTTCCGCTCCTCGCAATAAACCACCACCAGGATTATTCTCAGGGGGCGAGTCCCCTTGCAGTGCACGTGGTGCACCGTAGTGTGCGGGGTATACCTGCGCGAGCTCGAGTGGGCCCTGGTTGACGGTGGTGCCGATGCAGCCTTGCACCACCATCTGCAGCATCTTGGTGTCCGCCGGCTCCTGGCTCGTCGCCGCCGCTAGCTCCGCGATCTGCAACAACAACAACATGTACATGGTAACTACATAATAAGTTTTTCTTTTTATTACACGCTTTCTAATAGCTTCACCTGTATGTTTGTATGTTTGTTTGTAACCGACTTCTTTGGGCGCGATTTTGACCCACTTTAAACGGCCAGATTTCTTTAAAATTTTGTAGATTTATTGAGGACCGATGATAATACACTAATTTGATAAAATTATTCAATTTTTTTTGTATTTTTGTTTGTATGTTTGTTTGTAACCGACTTCTTTGGGCGCGATTTTGACCCACTTTAAACGGCCAGATTTCGTTAAAATTTTGTAGATTTATTGAGGACTGATGATAATACACTAAATTGATAAAATTACGGTTTTCTATAAAAAGAGTGTTTTTTAGTTTTTTTAAACTATTATTATTGTCTTTTTCTTCGTATGATCTAAATGATCAAGCTCTATTGTCGAGTCTTCAAGCCCCAAAGGCCTCCGACTGCTTGTACTATTTTAAGGATTTTAATGTATCCCAAGAATAACAAGGGATTTAAAAAAATATAATTGTAGATTTATTCATTTATCATATTTTATTATTATTAATAATGATATTAATATTAGGACACATTGACACACGGCTGGTTAGCCCCATACTGAACCATTTCTAGCTCGTATTATGGTTGCTAACACAACTGATATACTACATATATTATTTATTATTATTATTTTCATACAGAAAAATAAAACATATGCCAGTTGCCATAAAATCACTCTCGTCTAATATTTACTTTTACCTTTATTAATTACCTATTATGTGTTATCATTATTAATTACCTTTTTCTGGATATCCTCAATTGCAACTTCGATCGGCGACAAAATAATTGTTGATCGCTGAACAACCTGCAATCAGAACAATATTATAATTTAATCTGGATGTAAGAATATTATGTCGCCATTATGGTATAGTATCATAGTCTTGAAGTATATGTACCTGTACACTTGTTTTGACCTATATGTGCCAGTGTCCTCGTCTTGATTTATATTTACTTGTATCCTAGTTTTGTCGTATTTGTAGCTGTATCTTAGTCTTGACGAGTAAGTACCTATATCCTAGTCTTGACGAATATGTACCTATAACCCTATTTTATCGTATTTGTACTTGTATCCTTGTCATGACGTATATGTACCTGTATCCTAGTCATGACGTATATGTACCTGTATCCTAGTCTTGACGTACATGTAACTGTATTCTAGTTGTTACGTATTTGTACCTGTATCTTAGTCATGACGTATGTGTACCTGTATCTTAGTCTAGACGTATATGTACCTGTATCCTAGTCATGACGTATATGTACCTGTAGCTTAGTCTAGACGTATATGTACCTGCATGCTAGTTATGACGTGTATGTACTTGTAGCTTAGTCTAGACGTATATGTACATGTATCTTAGTCTTAACGTATATGTACCTGTAACTTAGTCAAGACGTATATGTACCTGTATCCTAGTCTTGACGTAAGGGAAGTGGTGCGCGGTGGTGAGCACGGTCTTGCGCTTGCACTGGTCGGCGAGGTCGCCGTGCGCTCGCCCACCCGCCGTGAACGGTGTGCAGTACACGAACCGCTCTGACAAAGTAATTAGTTATTAGAAAAAAAAACAACTTCGATTAATGGCAAAGGGATTTATGCTTTAAAGCAATTGAGACTCATAACGTCGGAAGAACAGCTAAAGGAAGTATATTTTGCATATGTGCACTCAATCATGTCATACGGAATACTCCTATGGGGTAGCTCGACGGACTATGAGAGAGTGCTAAAAATGCAAAAACGAGAGTTCTTACTAAAACTAGAACTAGAGATACATGTAGGGATTATTTTCGCAAACTAAATATATTGACCTCAGTAGCTGTTTATATCTACGAAGTTATAAAGTATGTTAGGGCTAATTTACATATTTATGAAAAAGAAAATGAATCAAAGCACAGAAAAGGTAGGAACAATATAGTTATTAAGCCGATACCTCATAGACTAGCTATGTTAGAAAAGCTTCCCAAACTTATGGGACAAAAATTATACAATAAAATACCTAAACATTTGAGAGATATAAAAAAGGAAGATAACTTTAGTTTAAATGTTAAAATGCTACTACTGTCCAAAACTATTCATACAATCAAAGAATGTTTAAATAATGATTATAAAGAATTTAAACTAAAAGTATTATGACAATGTAATGATTGGTCATTTGTTATTTAGTATGTAGTCTATTAATTAGTTATTTTTATTTATTTTACTTGAATTGATTTAAATTATTTATTTTGTATGACAAGGCCCCATTACGGCTAAAAAATATTGTATTTATTGTATAACATTCATTCATTCATTAAAAAATAAGCGCAGATGGGTATTAGTAAGGAGTACTGCCTCCCAACAAAGAAGAAGAAGACTTACTGATATTATAATTCCTGTCAAAGTGGGTTGGTCGTTTTCTTAGCTCATGAGGTTCGAAGTAGGGTTCCACGTATGTGATCTGAATGTGCGCTTTGTCGGGATCCAGAGAGCCGGCCTCCACTATGTTCGAGTCCTTGATGATCACCACGTTCTCCGGACCGAAACGCTGCCCGTAGAAGTTCTGCGTGAGGACGGAAGATAGCGTTAAAGGTTTTTTTCTTACTAGTGTAAATTAAGAAACGTGATTAACCACCGATACAACGTTTTGTATCGGCGGCCATATTGTATTTGAAATTTATAAGAGTGTATGAGTTTATCTAATTCACCCATTTCATTTGATTTTAGCGCCTGTAGCTCGGCTGTAGCTAGGTAAGGTGATCTATCCCTCGACTTGTCGTTCGAAGAGTCAGCATCTCCTGATGATGCCTTGTGGTTAGGCGAAACACGTGTAGAGTTAAGAATTTCCGAATTGTGATAGGTAACGTTAAACTTAATTAAACTTAGTTAATTGATCTTACTTAATTAATCTTAGTTAATTAAGCTTGGTTAATTGATCTTAGTTAATTAAGCTTGGTTAATTGATCTTAGTTGATTTTTCCTTTACTTGTCTTAATTTGGATTTCGGATCACAGCGGAAGTACACTAAATATTTAATTTGGTCTTCTATTTGTGATCTAACGCAACCATCGAAGCTAAGCAACATTCGATGCGGACGGTATTTGGATGGGTGATCACGCACAAGACTAACATTTCTCCAGTTATTATAAAATTATATTAAAAGTATGCAATACAAATATAAAAAAATATTCATATTCCCTATTACAATGCCTTATGGGTAAATATGTAACTGTTAAGTGACATGATAATGCAATACATTGTTTGACATTGACTTTGACATGTATGCTAGGTTTACGCTTGCCCACTCGCCTCCAGCCTGCTGAATATCTCCGGCAGCTTGGTGAGCGCGTGCTCCTTGTATATGAACTCCTCCTGGTCGAGGTCTCCGAAGCGCGCGCCGTAGAAGGACACCCGGAAGTAGGTCCCGAACACGCGCTTCCCGTGCAGCTGCTCTATCCGGGTAAACGCCTCGTTCAGCTTGCTGGAATGTCATCAATAAAAAAAAAATCAAAAAGAGGTATTATAGTCTAAGAACCCGTGAAGATCGTCCTTCACCGATCTGATAATCAGATGAGACGTATTTTTTATAAACAAATATGCCTAAAACTGCTTGCCCATCGTGCTCATGGCTTTTTTTTTTGCGCATGCTCGTGTACAGTCAAATGATAATTTAGCTACAATTATCAAAAATAAAAATAACATTCTAACTGTTTAGAATCGTTGTTACTCCTATGAAGCGCATCAAAATCGAATGAGTCACCTATTTTGACTTACCTGTTTACACCTGCTTGCCAGGTAGTTATACACTGAAATGAGTAGGCAAGCATACCGAGGCATATTCTGTGTATTAAAAACTATCTGTGAAATAAATTTCATTTGGTTATCAAAAGTATGAAGGTGATGAAAAAAAAAAAAAAGTTTATTTAATTAAAAATAGCCATGAGCACTTTTCGATGGGCAAGCAATTTTAGGCACATTTGTTTATAAAAAATACGTCTCATCTGGTTATCAGATCGGTGAAGGACGATCTTCACGGGCTCTTCTACTATTATTACGGCTATGAAAGCGAGTGCGGCTCAAATCGAATCATTTATTCACAGACAAATACATTTTTTTTTATTTGTACGTAGACAATTTAAAGGAAATAACAAAGTGTGGTACGTTATAGGGACGCTGTGCTCCGCGCTAAGTATCTTTCGATCTTGTGCTGCGGGGCTACAGACTTATCTGTGCCGAGCCATCTGCTGCTTTTATTAATACACTTTACTATTCAATAATTATTTTAGACGGAGGAAATACACAAAACAAACTAAGAAATGAAGATAATAACAAACTAAACTAAAACTACGCTTTTCGATCTGCCAGACCCTGATTTGTTATTTCAGGTTAAGTGTGGATTTGCACTCGCTTTACGGTGAAGGAAAATATCGTGAGGAAAATAGTTTCGTTCGTCGGAAAGAGGAAGGTCGTTTGAGGACTACTATATCCCAAGACGTGTGTCTTGGCCAACGTGTTGGATTGTGGCCTATTTCTCCTCGTGAGAGAAGGCCCCGAGTCCCAGCAGTAGGAGCGTATAATGGGCTGCTTATGCTATGTGGTCAAGCGCAAGTGTATTGACATTTGATATTAACTATAGCTAGTTTTTCTGTACCTGTAGTAGGTCTTGCCGCTTGCTGCTTCACCCTGACTGCTAGACTTTTTAATATATATATAATTTTTTTGTTTATTTTATTATTATTATATTTTTTTTTCTCGTTGGTTTTGTATGTGTTTGGTGGTGTTTCTAATTCTTTGTTTTTGCAATTGTCTGTTTGTTTTATCATTATTGTTGTTATTTTCGTTTATTTATTGTCTTATTCATGTATTTTATGTGTTTGCTATTTAATTTTTTCTTCACTTTTACTTCATCTGTATCCCCACGCGTCTCTAAAGGTTGGTCCTGAAAATTAGTGCTGCAGAGAAATCTGTAGCGTTTATACTGAGGGCTGACATTTTTCGGACGCTAGGGGACACCATACTATGCTGTCTTTTTTTCGTGTTCGTTTCATGTAATTTAAATAATGTATATGTATGTGTCTTCTATGTCTGAAATAAATGTGTTCTTTTTTTTCTTTTATTGTGCATAATAAAGGAGACCTGTGTATGTTGGCCAGCTTCTTGTAGTCGCGGTGCAGCTCGGCGATGGGGATGAGCACCTTGTACACCTCGTTCACCGTCTCGTACATGCCGGCCGTCATCAGCTCGCTCGCCGCGTGCTCCAGGAGAGCCTGAATATTAAACACCATCAAAATACAAATATATATAAATCTCGTGTCACAATGTTTGTCCTCAATGGACTCCTAAACCACTTAACCGATTATAATATAATTAGCACCCTAAACCACTTAACCGATTATAATATAATTAGCACACCATGTGCAGTTCGATCCAACTTGAGAGATAGGATAGTTTAAATCTCAAATTATAGTAGCAATTTTAATTTATTGCTAATTATTGTCTGTTATTATTTGACAGTCACAATTATCTGTTAACTCCAAATGATTCTAACAGATGTCGATACCTTTCGACTGGGTTGAGTTAGTAATCAATAGATGGCGCTGCTATGGTAAATCTACGAACGTGTCATATAAGCTACACTATCTATTTTTCATACCCCTAAGTGAGGTAAAACAACGTTTGCCGGGTCAGCTAGTATATAAATAAAACTGAGTTTCAATAAACTATTGTAACTAAACAAGGTGATTGCACTTGTTATAACATTAATTACCTAATTAAAAAACAATAGTTTATTGAAACTCAGATGTGTCTGTAAATGTGGAACAGACGATTCAAATTTATAACAACATAATATATATACATGGGATTTTTGTATCTACTTTTTGCATTTTATTTTTTATCTCCGAAGCAAATAAACCTACAGCTTTGATAAAGAAATATTCTCATTTTGCGCTCTACAAAAAAGGTCTCCTTGAGTTTTTCGCTATAATCATTCCTTTAAAAGTTATACGCAGTTAACGTTATGCGAATAATTCATAATCAAATTTTTCTATCAATTCTGGCCAATTCTAATTGCGCCTTTTAATTTTGACTAAAAAAGGATCAAGAGCCGTATTTTTTTCGACAAAACGATATTCCTTTACCAATTTTAGTATGAAACACTAATATTGCGCCATCTATTATCGATAGATCAACATTATAGTTTAAGGTTATTGTGTCATTATCTTTCGGTGTTTGTAAACATGTGTTTCACAAGCACCGAAACTGTTGGAGTCATTCCAACTTTTAATAATAAGTAAGCGTGACCGTTTTCCACGCGAAAATATTAAGATGCCTTACGTGAACAGTTAACAATGTTCAATGGTTCAGTATGGGGCTAACCGGCCGTGTGTTTTAAAACTGACCTGCAGCTCGTGGTGCGTGAGGTGATGATGCAGCGCGTCGGCGCAGCTCTCGTCGAGCGCGTTGTGCGTGACGCGCTGCAGCAGCGCCGCGCCGCGCCCCGCCGCGCACGTCTGCTCCGCCACCAGCGCCGCGCCGTGCACCAGGCACATGCCCGCCTCCGTGTGGTTCGAACGCTGCAACCACCCCGCTACACTCTACACTCCATTTAACTAAAGCGTCGGAATCAATGAGGGCTCTTCTTCTAAGTCGGTACGCTCTTGACAGAGCGGTCGTGGTCGTCAAGAAGTAGTGGTGGATGGGATGGGGTACCCACGATTGTCTTTATTTGGTCTGTCCATCGAGTGGGTGACCTCCCGCGCGGTCTAGTACCCTCTACTTTGCCCTGTACGACTAAGCGCTCTGTACTGTTGTAAATAGACGCTGCTTTATACCGAGTTCATGGAGTATGGAGATATTTGTTCGAAACTCAGTCCAGGAAACTCCAAGCATCCTTGTCCAGAACCACATCTCCAGAGCGTCTATTTTCTTTCTTTCCACGTCTCGCAATGAGGGCTAAAGCGTGTGAATTCGCCGCTAGAGGCGCTAGTGTAGCGTGAGGTCTCTGAAATGTCACTCGTCACTTTAATGGGTGGGCTCCGCGGTTTTATTTATTTCAATGAAGTTAAATTCTGAGAGATTACAAAATATTTAGTTTAAAAAATCATTATTATGGCAAATATGAGTTACGGGTTAATGAATAATAATTTCCTTTCTTTCATCACTTTCATAGTTCCAAGAAAATAGACTAGGCACCAATTTGGGTTTTAGTTTACTGCGGCATACTCGATATATTATTTTAAATTGTAAGTAAACTTTGTTTTGACTCCTGACATAATAGGTTACAAACTTTATCAGCTCTTCAAATCGGACCTCACACGCCAGTGGCGCCAACTGGTGAGCACATAAACGGCAGCCCTGTGTCCTAATATTTATTTATTTATTATTTAATATAAGAGCAGACCTCCATATGTTTCTGCGCCATATTGTTGAGCCAGGTGAGCCGCAGGTCGGGGCTGTGCTGGTAGCCGCGCGCGATGCGGTGCATCAGGTCCAGCAGCATCTCCGGGTCCTGCTGGAACTCCTTCATCTTCACCGTGTCCGACAGGATCATGTGCAGGTTGAACACCAGGTCCTTCACCTGAACATTACAAGGAAAGAAAATTATTTATGGGCATGACCCGTCCACCCACCAATTCACCCACCAGTGGGTGCACGGGGAATTTCAATTTCCCCGTCCATCCACTATAGTCAAAGTTGAAACTTTGTTTTTTTTTTAAATATTGATAATTATATCGTACCCATTTAATAGGTCGTTGAGAGTCAGGAACCAGATTCCGGTGTCAGTTTTGACACCGGAATCGGCTTCTTCGACTCTTGTAACCTATTAAAGGACACCCAATTCGCCTTTGACACTATTTTGACTTTTGACATGTCCGGTGTCAAAACTGACACCGGACATGTCTTTCAACTTTAAGTTATTTCAATTTCAGTCAGTTGCAAAGCGATTCTCCGTAGGGATGCAATGTATTACTTTCATCCCGCTCCTCAGGCAACTTCAGACCTACTTTCAGAGTATCAGTAATGCAAACATAGTTTATTCGTTATTGGTGTGCTATTACATTCCCCTTTCGACAGCCAGCTCCTCCAGCTGGCAGGAGTGACGCCGTCGAAAGGGACCTTCAAGTGGCTGACTGGAGATGAATGGCGCAACGCCGTGACGAGTGCCGCCCTCTATTGTTGGAGGCCAAGACCCACTTTGGGGTTTTAGTGCCGGAGCAGTACTTACTGCTCTGGCACTACATTCCCGCCTTAAACTCCTTTCAAACAAAAAAAGAAACACAACCTAAATCAATTCAGTCGTTTCTCGATTTTTCGGGCTTCGATGCTACATACCACATACACAAACACACACAGAGAGACACGTAAAAACTTATAACACCTCGTCGTTTTTGCGTCAAAGGAGAACAACAATTAAGTTACGTAAGACGGCACGTTAATTCACATATTGGAACGCACGTACAACATACAAGTGAAACGTATAAAACGATTAAGGAGTGTGACACAATAGGAGTTACATCCCATACAACTTCGGTTCATTAAAGAAAACATTTGAAAGTTCACTTCCTCTTGATCACACTCATTATGTTATACAAGTGAGGATTTTTCCTTTACTATTTTACTCCAAGCATTAGACAGCTGGCCGCGTAGCCACACGCGTTTTTTTTTTAACTCTAAATAGGTCAGCGCTTGAACACAATTCACCTGATGGTAAGTGACACTGAGGTCTACGGTGAAGCGCGCTTTCCTAAAAGGAACCGGTTCACTCTCGCCTTGAAAATCGCTAGATTATAGTCATTGGGGAACAGGGAGTTCGGCAAGGAATTCCAAAATTGAGTTACCGATACTTTGGGCCTAAGGGTGGAACATGCCTAGTTTGGAGTAACTGGCTCTCAAGCAGACTGCTGTAACACACTGTTAGGTGCTTGGCTTGTTAGGTTTTTCAACTTGAAGGTGGTTTTTAGCCAGACGAGAACTAGAAAATGCTCTACCACAATGCTACGAAAACATCGTGAGGAAACCTCACGATGTTTTTTTCGACAAAAGCTCAAGCGGAGGTGATCGAACCCTCGACCTAATGACTATAATTTAGCGATTTCAAGGCGAGAGCTAACCGGTTCCTTCTAGGTAAGCGCGCTTCACAATAACAGACTAAAATCTAGCTATTTTCAAGGCTAGAGTGAGCCGGTTCCGTCTAGGTAAGCGCGCTTCACCGTAGACTTTAATGTCACTTACCCTTACACTTATTTTTTTTTAATTGTTTCCCTATTAAGGAGGAGGAGACACTGTGCTTCACAACACAGGACTTGTCCTACAGTGAAGCACAGGGTACACCTTGTTGTTGTACAATAGTATGTAAGATACTTTTGTAAAAATATTCTTTTTCATTATTGTACACCACTATATTTGGACAAATAAACGTTTTATTTATTATTATTTACCATCAGGTGAATTTGTGGTCAAACGCTGACCTATTTAGAGTGAAAAAAAACCTTCGCGAAGCGAGACGGCCGCACGCGCAACTGAGCTGTCATCGCTTTAAGGAAATGAACGTTTAAATGTTTTCTTTACTGAAACGAGTTATACAATGAACTAACTTTCTGCACGGCCGATTTACCCGCACTGCCTTCACACTCCTGAGGAGACTCGGGAGTGTCCTGCGTTGGAAAACACGTTGTATAAAAACCTGACTTAAAATACCTGATCAAAATTAAAGAATAGACAATTATCTATGCTTAAAAAGTATATGAATAAATCGCAAGCAAGAAAATCCAGAAAAAAATACTGGAAGTAATCAATTACGACTCTTAGTAATCAATTATAATGTAATGTTATTTACTTGTTTATTTTAAGTCCTCCATCATAATTATAAGTAATACTATTCTTTATTGTGCAACCCCTCTTTTTTTCTCGTCCCTTCAACTCCTTTCCATCCAAAGGTTGCCTGGAAGAGATCGCTGTTAGCGATAAGGCTGCCGTTTGTGGCATTGTAAATCTTTTTTTATGTTGTTACTTTTTATTTGTTGTACCTTGTATACTTTGCCCAATAAAGAGTTAATCTATCTATCTATCTATCAATTACTAGCACTCAAAAACACAACATAATTATCCCAACTTCATTTGTAGCACCTCTGAAGAGAGCTAGCTCCTGCAAACACAGGGTATCCTACTGCAGGAGCTAGCCACCACACTTACATTAAGATTTAGCTTCTAGAATTAGTATTCATTAGTTAAGGTACCTATACTTAATGTTTGTTTTGTTTAGAATCTAAGTTGGTCCAATAAAATTATTTTGTATTTTGTATTGTTTAAATATAATCAATTTATTAAAATCCGTTTCGGAGTCTATTTGCGTCAAACAAACAAACAAAAAATCAAACTTTTCCTGATTATAATATAGGTATTGAAGATATATTTGATTTTATTGACGACCTCGATAGCGTAAAGGTTACCATGCCGGACTGTCAATCAGAAGGTTCCTGGTTGTATTCCCGGCCCCGCCCACATCTTTTTGCTTAACTAAATTTGTTGGCTGTGGGTCTGGGTGTTAAATATGTATCTATATATAATATGTATGTATGTTTATGTAGTATATCAGTTGTGTTAGCTACCATAACACGGACTAGAAATGGTTTAGTATGGGGCTAGGGCTAACCAGCCTTGTGTGAAATGTGTCCTAATATTAGGTCCTTACATATGAAATTGGCGTTTTGTATGGGAGGAACAAAAAGTCAAATATTTTTTAATATATTAGGTCCTTACATATCGATGCGCCCCCATCGTACA
Source organism: Mellilla xanthometata (assembly GCA_035578125.1). NCBI lineage: Eukaryota > Metazoa > Arthropoda > Insecta > Lepidoptera > Geometridae > Mellilla > Mellilla xanthometata. The sequence continues at coordinate 18,051,655 of JAPUBQ010000024.1, read as the reverse complement.
GAACCGTACATTTTCCATTTTGTAAAATGAGTGACGCAAACAGAAAAAAACAGAAGAAAAAACAAATGAATGACGATCATCGAAGCACAAATACATGAGTCTATAGCTATACAAATTTGAATTTGGAATTCCTTACCAAAGAGGAGAAATTTGTAATTAAAGTGGCCAGTACGAAAAACGCTAATTTCATAAGTAAGGACCTAATATTTATGTTATTTATTAGTATACCTGTTCGGGGAAGGAGGTGGGCTGCAGCTCGGTGTCTCGCTCGGCGTACACGAGGATGGTCTTGAGCGCGCGCCGCAGCGACTCCTCGCTGAAGGTGGCCGACGTGCCCACCAGCGAGGAGAGAGACATCGTCACCTGCATCTTCACGCGGCTGAAGTTCTGCAATTACAACCTCGCTTATCAATACACATACAATGGGATAGTTATCATTGGCCAAGTGCCAGTCGGGCTCATGAAAGGTTCCGTGTCATTATCTATAATAATAAAATAATTAATAATAATAAAATAATTTATTCGGGCCAAAAATTCGTGAACATATTTAACAACATATTGTCTTGTTTAGAGGATAAGTTTTTAGGGTAACTGGAGAAGGTTGCTTCGACTCAGGCCAACCGCCTAGTGAAGCAACCACTAGATATACTTTAGGTTATAATAAGTTTTTTGGTCAATAAATATTTTTCAGTTTCATATTTTTTTCAATTAAGTGCCCTTATACGCGTACCCTATATCTATACCAATTTCATAAAGAGGAAAAGTTTGTGTGTGAATGAGGACATGAGAGTGAAAGGAGTGAGTGTAGAGACAACGGCTGATAGAGGAGAACGGCTGACGATGGAAGAGGAAAATTTGCTGTGCCGACCCCACCTAGTGGGATACGGTAAGCAAGAAGAAGAAGAAAGAGGAAAAGTTTGGTTGTTTGTTTGTCTGACGCGTCTTGCTGGTCAAATGCCTAGCTGAAAAAAATATATATTGTGGGCGATTTACTCGTACTTCTTTTTCTTTTTTATTTGTAATAGGTTTGCGTTTTACCACAGCTTGCCTGATTCGGTATATTATTATGTGGTTGAACGATATGTTTGGTGGGCTGTTTCTGATTATGCATAAAAAAGGGGTATATTATTATGTTTGGTATATTCGGTATATTATTGCTGTTTTTGATTATGCATAAAAAAAGGTAGACTGACATTCCCGAGGTGGAAGTGTTGGCGCATGAGTGCGTAGAGCGTGGCGGAGGCGTGCGCGCGCGTGGTGGCCGACAGCGCGGCGCAGTGCTGCACCAGCACGCGGCAGATGCCGGACTCCTCGCCGCAGCACGACCAGCCCAGCTGGAACACGATAACACACCTATATTTATAATGGTTAATGAGAGAAGCGAGGCAGATGTGTGAGCGGAACGAGCGAGAATTAAAGCAGAATTATCGAGATATGTGAGCAAAACGATCGAAATATTTGATTAAGGTAGCAACACATTTAAACAATACAAGCAAAACATTTAAGCGAAACGAACGTTAAGTGAGAGCGAAAAGAGCGAGACATGCGAGCGAAAAGAGCGACATATTCGAGCGGAATAAGCAAGATATGTGTGAGCGAAACGGGCAAGACATTTAAGTGAAACAAGCGTGCATTGAGAACGGAAAAACGAAAATCATCGTTTATTCAGACAAAACATGAATTTCACACATTTCAAACATGTTTTTTAAACATTACAATATAAATAATTTACTTATTTTTGTATGTACAAAAAGTGAGGAATAATACCATACCTTGGCAATAAGCGCGCGCAGCGTGGCGAACATGTGAGTGAGTACTGTGACGCTCTGGTTGCGTTGCAGCGCGCGGAGCAACACCTGCAGTGCGCCGCTACACACGCTCGCGCCGCAATCCAGGTTGCTGCACGACTGGAACATACGACCTCGTTAGCGTAAAGGTTACCATGCCAGACTGCTAATCAGAAGGTTCCGGGTTCGGTTCCGGGTTCGATTCCCGGCCCGGTCAACATCTTTGAGCTTAACTAAATTTGTTGGCTGTGGGCCTGGGTGTTAAATATGTATATATTTATATATAATATGTATGTATGTATATGTAGTATATCAGTTGTGTTAGCAACCATAATACGAACTAGAAATGGTTCAGTGTGGGGCTAACCAGCCATGTGTGAAATGTGTCCTAATATAATAAAAATATAATACAACGTATTTATTATTTTACTTAGTATTTATTAGTTTAATGTCTGAAGAAGCGGTCTGTTTAGCAATGTCAAAAGCCCCCGGGCAACTTGAAAACTTTTGATACCAGAACTTGGGGGGTTCAAACGAAGAAAAAAAGAAGAAGCCACGCTTAAATTTATTTTTAACAGAGCCAGGATAATGCTTCAGAATGATACATATTGTTGCGTTTTGACTGTTATTATTTATAAAAAAAAAAACGAGTACGAGCAAGAACGAACTTTACAATGTTTTCTTAATAGAACCCATTGCAAGAGTTGAGTTGTTAAGCCGCCATTGCAAGAGTTGTTGCAACGTGCCATAGACTAATAAATATAATAGACACTCAACATCTTCTTGAAAATCTTACTACGAGTATCGAACGATACACGTGAACGTGATACACAGATAACACTAATATATAGCGCTACTTGTATCAAATGCTACACGTAGCGCCATCTATTAGTATTTTATTGAAACGACATCACTCGGGTCACGCTATCTACTATCGTTACATCACTGCAGCGCGTAGCGGAATTTGGCGGCAATTAGACTGTACGTTCGATTAGCAACACCATCTAAGTTTCATCGGTAATTATGGCAAACTTCCGCACCACGCTTTAATATAAACATATAAAAGCGTGGTGCGGAAGTGAATGGAATGAGCATTCCTCTCTAGTGTTCTGATATCTGGTAAGGCTAAGCTCAGTCACCTGCACGATGGTCTCGAGCGCGTGCAGCAGGGAGAGCGCCACCTCGGCAGCGAGCGCGGCGGCGAGGGCGGCGTGCGGGCGCGGCGGGGCGGCGGGGTGCGGCCCGCGCACCCACTCCTTGCGCCACCGCTCGCGCTTGCATCCGCCCACGCCCACGCTCGACCCCACTCCTAGAGGGACACACATTATGTTAATTTGGCTAAGTTTTTTTTTTAAGTCAATTAGTGATTGGACTTTGTCTAGTTCACCATTGAAAGCAGTGAAAATACAATATTAATAGGTAAATATTCGTCTTACTGTGAAAGAGTGGTCAGAGCAATGAAAAATAAATGTAAAATAAAATCATGACTTGGAAACTGAAATAATTTACAACGAGTTTGCTGGTGTTAAAAAGTACATTTTTTTTTTCTTATTTCTCTTCCTATCTGCAATCGGCGACGCCATGAGCAGAACTGTTGTAGAGTGGTCACGTTTTTGAGGATTGGGGTCCTGTGACCTCACATTCCTACTATTTTCTTACAGGTCGGCTATTTTGGCTCTCTTTAGCCGCCTGCATGTGCCTTCGTTGTTTTTAAGCTGAATAACAAGTGGGTTCACATGTCTCTCGAGCCTGGCCTGGTATCTCTTACTGTGCTTCGTGACTTCCTCTTTTATAGTAGGCATTTCTAGATACATAATTTGACTAAGTAAAATCATAGACTCATAACGTTCAACCTCTTGTTGAAAATCGTACTACGTGTATTTTTTAATACACCACCTATTCGTATTTTCAGTATATATGTATGTATATCAGTTGTGTTAGTAACCATAATACAAACCGACCTCATTGGCGTAATGGTTACCATGCCGGACTGCCAATCAGAAGGTTCCGGGTTCGATTCCCGGCATGGCCAAAATCTTGAATGAATGAATTGAATGAATGAATTGAATGAATTATTTATTGTCTTTGTGCCGAACTAAATTTGTTGGCTTTGGCTTTGGGTGTCAAATATGTATCTATATAAAATATCTATGTATGTATATCAGTTGTGTTAGCAACCATAACACTAACTAGAAATCGTTCAGAATACGGTTAACCAGCCGTGAGTGAAATGTGTCCTAATATTTATTTGTTTTGACTAGAAATAGTTTAGTATGGGGCTAACCAGCCATGTAAAAAGACAATATTTCCATCGAGAAATGTATGTAAATGTTCACCTTTCCGTCTCATAATAAAGTCGGAGCGCGCGGACCCCTGGCCGAGTATGACATCTTCTAGCTTGGCCTTGATATCTGTAGTTTTGCGAACGTTTTGTTGTGCGCACTTGTTGATCTCTTTCTGACCCTGGAATATGTAAAAATAAACTTATATTCACAATAAAATAATGCGGGCGCAGCCGTCATCGCGCGCGTACGTTGGCTGTGTTCCTGCCATTGAGAATGGCACACTAATTGTGCTGAAACATGTCGGTCACAACACCTACAAAATAAACGTAAGTGATAGCCGGTTACATAAACATGCGAATGCAAGAATGCATTTCCTCACGTTAAAAAGGCGTGGTCCATATTAGGTCAAAATATAGCTAGCTCATGAGGTTACGCGAACTACTGGTAAAATAATGACGATTTTTGTAATATTTTGTGTTGTATACTTGGTGAAACATGAATGTAAAATCTATGGACAAAATTCGAAATAAATATTATTGGGTTGAATTAATTGTAAGGAGTAAAAACAAGAACCATTATGTATATGCATTATATCTGAACTTAATTTATATTTATCGTTATGTTAGGAGAAGATTTACAATACGATAATTAGACCTGTCGTACTTTATGGATGGATCTGAATGTTGGGGAACTAAAGTGGTGCATGAAAGACGGTTGCATGCGGCAGAGATGAGAATGTTGAGATGGATGTGTGGAGTAACGAGAATGGACAAGGTAAGAAATTAGCATATTAGAGGAAGTTTGAAAGTAGCTCTAGTGACAGAAAAAGTGGAGAGCGGAAGGTTATCTTGGTATGGACATGTGATGCGTAAATAGGAAATGCATGTGACTTGGAGAAGTATGGATTTGGTTGTATGAGGTAGCGGAGGTAGAGGTCGACCTAGGAAGACGTGACTGAATTGTATAAATGAGGATATGAAAGAATAGTGAGTAAACGTGGATATGACAGCTGATAGAATCGTGTGGAAGAGGAAAACTTGCTGTGCCGACCCCACCTAGTGGGAAAAGGTTGAAGAAGAAGAAGATCGTTATGTTTTTTTTTTATCCTTGATAGGATAGCGTTTGACTACAGCTAGCCTGATGTTAAGCTGCACTGCAGTCTACGGTGTGGCACGCTTACCTAGAAGATACCTATTAACTCTACTTTTGAAGGCCCCCGGATGATACCTCTCAGGAAACAGAGACTCAGGTAGTGAGTTCCAAAGCTTCGCAGTCTTAACAATAAAGGTCGACGTAAAGCGTTTTGTACGAAAGTTCGGAACTCCACCATCGGACGAGTATCGAAACACCAAGGCGGCATCTTTATACTGTGGAGGTGCCTAAGTCGCGTACTAAGCGGTTTGCTTCCACCTTCATTGTGCGTACTGCCAAAGTGTGGTATTCTTTGCCAAATTCTCTGTTCCCCGATAACTATAATCTAGCGGTTTTCAAGGCAAGAGTGAACCGGTTTCTTCTGGGCAAGCGCGCTCCACCTTAGATTGCAATCTCGCTTACCATCAGGTGAATTGCGGTCAAGCGCAAGCCCATTACTAGTAAAAAAAAAAAAATCTTCAACTCTGTATCGGTGTCTCTTCACTGTTGTTCATGTTGTTTATGTCAAGTAGAGGGCGTACCTTGTACTCGTGGCACTTGAAGCAGAGGTCGAGCAGCGCGAGCAGCGCGGCGCGGCGCGCGGCCGGCAGCTCCAGCGCGGCGGCGGCCAGCGCGCCGCGCTCCGCCCACCGCACCACCCACACCAAGCACATGAGCAGGTTGCGCGACGTCTCGCTGTTGAACGGCGCGCGACCACTCTGCAATACAAATACTTTATTATGCACAAATACAGGGGATATGAAACATCATCATCAGCCTGTCTGCGTCCACTGCTGGACATAGGCCTCTCCCAAGGCACACCACTTGACCCTATCCTGGGCATCTCGTCTCCAACCACTACCTGCTTTTTTCCGTATATCGTCACTCCACCTCGTTGCGGGACGTCCTACACTACGTGTGCCGGTACGCGGTCTCCACTCCACAACTCGTCTACCCCAGCGGTTATCGGTTCTGCGGCAGATGTGACCGGCCCACTGCCACTATATATGAAACATACTATAACAAATTAAATTCTAAAATAAAACTTTTCTTTATGACTTATAGGTTTGCGTTTGACCACAGCTTGCCTGGTGTTAAACTATACTATGGCCTACGATGTTACACGCTTACCTAGAAAATACCTATTAAATTGAAGTTGATTTGAAGTGAAGAACTTTCCCTTTGTGTATGTTTTGCCATATCCACTGAGCCCCGCGCTAAGTATCATATGATCCTGTTACGCGGGGCAACAGTATTTCGTTTTTTGTATTAATGCAGCATTTTAAAAAAATACTAAACTAGCTGTTGCTCGCGGCTCCGCCCGAGTGTAGGTCGCTTTTTAGCGAAACGAATTTTCCCTGCTCTTTTGCTACAAACTTTACGGAGCCCGAGACCTTTCCAACGAATGCTATACCGTGGAAATCGGTTCGTGCCTACTGGAGTTATAGCGTCAGGAAGGAAACCCCGACTTATTTTTTTATATAATGTGTTTACGCTTGATCACAATTCACCTTAAGGTAAGCGACATTGCAATCTGAGGTGGAACGCGCTTACCCAGAAGAAACCGGTTCACTTGTGCCTTGAAAACCGCTAGAGTATAGTTTTCGGGGAACAGGGAATTTAGCAAAGAGTTCTACACCTTGGCAGTACCATAGACAAAGTATATTTTGTCTATGGCAGTACGCACAATGAAGGTGGAGGCAAAACGCTTAGTGACGGAGATCAGTTGCATTGAAAGTGTGATAAAAATTGAGTAAACATTAATAATAAATATTTAATTACTCCATAACATACCTGTTTGTAGTCTTCTGGGGAAGATGCGGCGTAAAAACTTCCAAAGTGACCCATATCATTGTCCAATTGTAATATTTCTGGAACATGATATAGATGATCGGCAAACGTGTAGATAAATAAATCGTTTTTTACTGAGACAAGACAAATGCGGCCCGCGCATAGAGCACAACTAGTTATCTCAAATTAAGTTATTTAAAACTATCCCTATAAGATACGTAGACTGGTGCCACCCGAGCATTTACTTTAAATTGACATTTGATTCATATCATGTACTATTGTAATGATATTATATTACTAGAATTAGATGTGACAATTGACATTTGATTAATATCATATATAGTCTGGCAAACGAAACATGAGACTCGAATTATTTGCAAACTTTTTATATGGCAATAGTGACAATAATGTCAACGTCAATATCCAAAACAAGATGGCGTGTTGTTATGATTTTGTTAAACACTAATTACTCAGCGAAAAATGAAAATAATCATCAAAAGTGGAGTGCGGGAGTTGTTGTTCCGCATGATCTCAAAGTATCATAAAAAACAACAAGAAAAAGAATTGAAATTCGGCGTAATTTCAACGAAAACAAGATTGTTTACATGTGGTGTTTGATTTCTAAGGTTAGTATGACGCTACTAAGTTGATACTTTATTTGAATTCGTATTTACTATATATCTTTTTGCATAAAGTAATTATCAATTTCGATTCACATTCTTTTATCATTAGTCAAAACCTTCCCACCTTCCTAATAATGCATTTTGGTTATTTATCATACCATAAAATGTTACATTGTAATTTTAACACATTTTTTTCTTTAACAGGTTTTTCTTAATTTGGATTCAGCAATTGAGCTGATATGAAGTTTGGGTAAACGCAAAGTGTCAAGTGAAAATATTGCCTTGTCTGTCTTGCGGTGTTGAATCAGAAAAAGTGATTAAAGAGACATTTGGAACCATAACTCCAGAGAAGTGGAAGAATAATATGACTGACAATGTTATATACATTGAAAATGAATATGAAATTAAGATCCGGACAGGATCACCGAAAATAATTTGGAAAGTTTCATAACAGTAGGAAACTAATAAATAAAATAAATATAAATAAATAAAACTGTGATTCTAGTGACACTGGTGAATCTTTTCAAATTTAAGTCTTAGATTCACATTTTAATTATGACAGGGAATAAAACATTATAGAATACTGCTTTTTTTTATTCAGATTGATTGTATAATTTCTAAAGTATTACTTCCTAAAGTACTTAAAGCATTTTTATTCAGACGAAATAAAATAAATAATTTCAAAGTATCAAATTAGTTTATTCCAGGTATTTCATGTTAGTTTTGGGGTTGCTATACTCAGATTTTTTAAATTTGCCGCTCTTTTCCAGGGTCATGTTTCGTTAGCCAGACTATACTATTGTAATTATATTATATTATTAGAATTAGAATTGAAAATTGACATGGATACATATCATATACTTTTGTATTGTTATCATATTATTTGACTTGTAACTTTGGTGTTATCAATAAATGATTTGTATTTGTATTTCAAGGTTTTAAAATTAAAGGTCCATTTCATAAACAATAGAAGCAAGGTTGAAGGTAAGGGACCTTTGCTTGGAATTAAAGTAGACAGAAACACAGAACGTTTTTTCCATAATAATTTCCGCGTAGAAAATGATCACACTTTATTATTAAAAGCTGGAATGAGTCCAACAGTTTTACAGGATTACAATCACATAAATACAAATTTTTCTGTTTAAACATAAAATAACATAATTAAAGACGGAGATGTGACAGTAAGGCAAGGTAAAGTAATCTGATGGCAATTTACCTTTGTTATTATTAAATCCTCGGTAGAGCTGCGGCTGCGCATCTAGCACTATCCCTATGAGGGGTAGGTAGAGAGCTGCTACCCGCGCCTTGACCTCGGGGTTCTGCAGGCGGGGGTCCGCGTCGTGCGCCGTCAGGAGAGAGAGAACCGCGTTCACTGCTGCGCATTGCAGCACTGGACTCCTGGGAACAATCGTAATCGTAATGCCTCGACCGGAACTCATGTCCCAGCTGTTGCTGATTATGCTGCTTATTCACTCAATAGATGGCGCTGTATTAAATAATGAAAAAGTACTTACTGCAACTCGAGAGCGTTGGTCAGTTCAGCCAGTAGTAAGCCGGCCAGGTAATGCCTCGACCGGAACTCGTGCCCCAGCTATTACAGATTATGCTGCCTATTCACTCAATAGATGGCGCTGTATTAAATAATGATAAAGTACTTACTGCAACTCGAGAGCGTTGGTCAGTTCAGCCAGTAGTAAGCCAGCCAGGTAATGCCTCGACCGGAACTCTAGTCCCAGCTGTTGCTGATTATGCTGCCTATTCACTCAATAGATGGCGCTGTATTATATAATGATAAAACACTTACTGCAACTCGAGTGCGTTGGTCAGTTCAGCCAGTAGTAAGCCAGCCAGGTAATGTTTCGAACTGAACTTGTGTCCTAGCTATTGCAGATTATGCTGTCTATTCACTCAATAGATGGCGCTGTATTAAATAATGATAAAGCACTTACTGCAACTCGAGAGCGTTGGTCAGTTCAACCATTAGTAAGCCAGCCAGGTAACCGCTTTGTCCTGAATTTGTGCCCCAACTGATTATGCTACTCAGTACGCTATTCACACACTTAAACCAAACATTTTGCTTTCGCAGTTTACTTTTTATTGGAATGATTTACCTTTTTGATGATTAATATACTACCTATTCACTCAATAGATGGCGCTGTATTAAATAATGATAAAGTACTTACTGCAACTCGAGAGCGTTGGTCAGTTCAACCATTAGTAAGCCAGCCAGGTAACACCTTGTCCTGAACTTGTGTCATAGCTATTGCTGATTATGCTGCCTATTCACTCAATAGATGGCGCTGTATTAAATAATGATAAAGCACTTACTGCAACTCGAGAGCGTTGGTCAGTTCAACCATTAGTAAGCCAGCCAGGTAACCGCTTTGTCCTGAATTTGTGTCCTAACTGATTATGCTACTCAGTACGCTATTCACTTACTTAAACCAAACATTTTGCTTACGCAGTTTACTTTTTATTGGAATGATTTACCTTTTTGATGATTAATATACTACCTATACACACTAATAGATGGCGCTGTATTAAATAATGTTAAAGTACTTACTGCAACTCGAGAGCGTTGGTCAGTTCGGCCAGTAGTAAGCCGGCCAGGTAATGCCTCGACCTGAACTCGTGTCCCAGCTGGTGTTGTGCTGACGATGAGGAGGCGAGCGAGTGCGAGGAGGGGGCGGGGGACACGCAGCCCCCCGCGCTCTCCGCCCGCCCTAGCGCCGGGGGCAGGTTGAGGGACACGTAGTGCTCGTGCGAACATACTATGCGGAGGAATGCGATCTGCAAAATATATAAAATGCTGAGATTCTTACTAAAGGTACATAAGGTTCAATTTCGTGGAGCTAACTGATGGATTTAAGGCAGTGGTCCAATCGGCGACGATGAACGAGAAACGAGTAGAACTAGAAACTATAAACGAGTTGGCGATCAGCGGGAAGCGAGTGTAGTTTCAATAGTTTTGTCGCCGGGCTATAAGCGAGTGTGTAAGTGCGACGAGCGTTTACTCGCGCCACTCGCCTAGTGCGCCATTCAATGCCGCACTGTATAGAAATCATGAAGCGGGCAAGTATAGCTGAAAGAGTTTTGCTGAGCGAGTTTATTTATGAAAGCTCGTCGCTTAAGCGATAAAACTAGTAAAGCGAGTCGTCGCCGGCAGTGTGAACAGTCAGCGATCAACTACTGTTCACACTGTCGGCGCAATTAAAGAGATGCACATACAAATGTGCATCTCTTTAATTTACACGGAATGTTATATCTATTGAACGTTTCTTGAGCGAGAAAATAGTCGATAGTTAACCGTTTACTCGCCGTTGGTGAGACCACTACCTAACACTCGTAACTTGGGGGAGCATTGAGTGAACCCTGAACTATGACGGTCCTTCAGGCATTTGTTCCTGACCAGTTTAATATGTGTACATTTATTATAAATTTATTTAAATTGCGCGCGGCGCTCTTAGAGGTGACACCACGCAAGTTTGCTCCGCAATTATTAAAATTATTAACGGGTTAAAAGTGAAGATTCGTCGGTGCAAGTGATACTGTTGCAAAGATAAAAACACAGCGCGTGCAATGCCGCTAATATCATTACAATCGGATAAGTGGTGACGAAAATCTGAGCAGATTTGTGTTGTAACGGATTTTTATCCGACGATTCGTAATTACAAATTGAGCGGCAAGCGACGCTGAGTCACGCCGCGCAGGTGAGTCAACCTACTACACTCACTCACACCTGCGCACGATTTACATACAGTGAGCAAATAGAAAGCATATTTCGACAATTGCTTCATCAGACGAGTAGCGTAGCGGCATAGAAAAGTGTTTCTATAGTAGCGGAACGACAGGACGCGAATTCGAATCTCACAGAAATTTTGTTTTGGAAGGTTTTTTTTTTTTTTCTATTTTTATTTTGATTTTAGTTTTTTTTTTGTTGTTGTTGTTTTAGTCTCTTTTGTATAATTTGTTTTTGAACTTCAAACCGGATAAGAAATGAATACATCACAGGAATATGATTTCGCATGCAATGTAAATTTTAGAAAAAGACAACCAAAGAGGGCTAGCTCTGTAGGAAATCTTTCTGACTCGTCTTTATTTGACAAAAGTTTACCGCTCACAGATATTGACGATAATAACAGTCTAAACAACAGTTTGAAAGGGGAAGTCGAAGTGTTAAAAAATCAATTACTATCTGCAAATAATACGGTTGACCAACTACTTTTAGAAAATGAACAACTTAAAAAGTTGGTGGAAAAAAATCAAAAGACTATAGATATGTATAAAAAATTTGACTTTAGCGAAGTTCAGGCTACCCCAATATTTGGAAATAAAAGAAAACGATTACGTATTTCAACGGGAATAGAAGGAACTCCAAACACTAGATCATGTGTTAGATTTGAACGACAAAATTTTTTGTATGACAGACAACAAGAAATTATAGACGAGCTCAATATAAAAACAAGTCAACTGGAACAATGGCTTAAAGAAGAGAAGGAGAAGAATAAAAATTATGAAAAAGACAAGAATAAATTAAAAAACTCCACGAAAATTTGTAAAAAACTAATATCTAGATCGACTTACAAACCCCGAGCTTCGACACTGAGAATGTTAAAAGTTTTTTCCAGAAGAATACTGAAACTCGAAAAGGAATGTATGCGTGTTAAAACAGAAAACAAAAAACTGCAACAAGAAGTATTAGAAATTAACGCGACAAAAGAATTACGCCAAGACCGGCACGCTAAAAACAAGAAAAATGAAGGAATAGATCCACAAGAACAACAGAAGAGACCAACAATAAGAGAGGAAGAGAAGAATACTAAAAAAAGAGATGTTTATAAAAAAACAAGGAAGACATTAATATTTTCTGATTTGCTCGGTCAAGGGATAGCAAACAATATCATAAACAAAGTGGACGAAAATAACACTATTATGAACTATTGTAAGCCTGGCGCTGACTTTAAGGAGATACTAACTAACTTCACAAATAATACAAATTCATTAGACAAAGATGATATAGCAGTGATATTAATAAGCAACTATAACAACTCCTTACAGTCTAAAGTAAAAAACCATGGATACATAAAGAAAGTCAAAGAGTTGATTGATGTGAAGGAGAGAAAATTCAATGTCATAATTTGCGGAATCCGCTATAATAAAAGAAACGATGATAATATATACAGCATTAACCAAGAATTGGCTCTATTAGCAAACACATTGGATAATGTTAAGTATATAGATCCAAATATGAGAGATTACCGCGGCAAAGTATCAAACACTGCATACCTGAAAAACCTAATAGTGGAGATTATAGTAAGTTCAATTATGTCTAAGAGATTCCAACGATCATCAACGCTCCAATTCATAACATGCCAGGATGATGCTATATTAGAAGCACCTGAGACAAATTTTCAAATCAACATCCCAAACAACTGCAACACGTAATTTTTCATGCCAATGTACAAAGTATAAGTAATAAATATCTTCAAATCGAAGATTTCTTACATGATCACACCTGCGACATATTATGTTTATCAGAGACCTGGGGACATGACGATCGTGTTGAAACAATGGTAATCCCAAACTTTGAGCTAGCATCTTATTTTAACCGGAAGTTCTTCGCTCATGGAGGTACAGCGATTTTTGTAAGGGATAATGTAGACTATAGGATTCGCAAAGATATAAATAAATTGTCTTTTGAAATGAATTTTGAGATTGCGGCAATTGAACTAAGGTCCACGAAATTAATAATTATAGCAGCCTATAGGCCGGATAAAGATATAGATCTTTTTTTCGAGATTTTAAATAAATTGCTACTCAAACTTTGTAAGGAAAATAAAAAAATTGTTATTGCAGGAGATTTTAACATTAATCTTTTTAAAAATGATAAAATTGTTAAAAGGCTTTTGAAAATTGTTAACAGTTTTAATTGCAAGTTGATAGATAATAAACGAACCTACTAGAATTGAAAAAGCCAGTTCTACCTGTATCGATAATTTTATTGTTAATTTTGACTCATATACTTGTTGTGTGATGAATCATAAAATAGCAGACCATAAAATAATAAAGTTAGGTGTAAACTATGTCGCTGAAATTGATAGAACTTGTCAAGTTTCAAATTTAACGAGACATATTTCAGTTAATAATAAAAACTATTTTCATTACTTGATTTTTAAAGATTACGATAAATTGAATGAACAAATTTTGTTATGTGAAAATACTAATACAAGAATGAAGATTTTGCAAGATGCGATAAAATTTTATTATGACGTAGCCTTTCCTAGGAAAAAGCAGACTGGAAAATCAGCACCCAAGAAGTGGATAACGCCAGGTATAGAAATATCAAAGAAAAACCTAGCTAAGTTGGAACATTTACAAGAAACTCAGCCATGTAACAAAAGACTTGTACGTATAAGAAAGTATAAGAAGATATTGAAACAAGTGTTAATAGCTTCTAAGAATTTACAATATAGACATAGAATAAAGAAATCAAATAATAAAATAAAAGAATCATGGAAAATTATAAACGAACAGATCCGATTCAATAAAAAACAAAATAAAAGACAAAAAATACAGAAAATTGTAACAGAAACAGGACAGGAAGTAATAGACTGCAAAGAGATAGCAAATGCATTTAATGACTTTTTTAAGAATATAGCGAATAAATTAACATGTAATTCAAATATTGACAAGCAGAAATGCTTAGAATACCTAAAAATGAAAACCAAACCTATCAGTAGATGTAAATTTGATTTCATTAATGCTAAAGAATTATGGACAATTGTTAAAAGCATGAAGCAAAAAACAACTCCAGATTTTCTTGATATGAATTCTAAAACTATACGAGAACTAATATTAGAAAATTGTTACTTATTAGAATTACTGCTATTAATAATAAATGACTGTCTCGAAAAGGGTATATTTCCTGATTGTCTTAAATCAGGTAAAATTATACCAGTATTTAAAAAAGGAGAGCTTACAGATATTGGTAACTATAGACCCGTTTGCATCCTACCTACAATATCGAAAATATTAGAAAGTGTAATAAAAAAAAAGATAATCTCATATTTTGACAAGAATCAGCTATTTACTACTGTACAATTCGGCTTCCGCCAAGGTTGTTCGACAGAGATGGCTGTAAGAAAAGTTATATACTATATACTTGATTCTATGGACAAGGGAAAGAAGTGCGCTAGCATTTACTGTGACTTATCTAAAGCTTTTGACTGTTTGCGACATGAAATTTTACTTTTGAAATTAGAATATTATGGATTAGAAGGGCCTGAATTAAATTTAATGCGTACATATCTAGAAAATAGAGAACAAATTGTGTATGTTAATCAAACAAAATCAACTAAATGTGTAATGGATATAGGAGTACCGCAGGGCTCAATTTTGGGTCCGGTCTTATTTCTTATCTATATTAATGACTTAGTAAATGTGATGCCTGACTGGACGTATATTAGTTTATTTGCTGATGACACTCACGTGGGAGTTAACGATAAGAATAAGGTGAAATTAAATGAAAAAATAGAAGAGGCAATGACTATACTTACGAATTGGTTTAGTGCAAATGGAATTATCCTTAATGCAGATAAGAGTGTTATAATGCACTATAAATCAAGAAAAGGTCCTAACGAAGAACATTTATTGAAAGAGAACGTATTCCTGGGCTATACTATGGACTACACAGTCAGCCATTCAGCACATATAACTAAACTATGTAAAAAAATAGGAAGCGCTAGTTACGCGCTATATAAGCTTAGGCCTTTGCTTGACAAGCCAGCTATTATGTCAGTTTATTTTGCATATATTCATTCTAGTTTAAGATATGCCATTACTGTTTGGGGAAATGGAGCTGATGTGAAACGGGTCGTAAGAGCGCAAAAACGTGCAATTAGGAATATGCTGGGCCTAAAGAAATATACCTCAGTAAGACATTATTTCAAGACCCTCAATATAATGACAGTAATTTCTATGTATATCTATAACTGTTTACTGGAAATATATGACGAAAAAGAAAATTGGACGATAAATAAAAAGTACTCAATTAGAAACTATGTCAACTTAAGAAAACCTGCAAACAGACTGGCTAAGGTTCAAAAACAAGGACTATTTACTAAAATATGTATGTTTAATAAGTTGCCGCGTAGAATTATAGAACTACCTTTGAATGACTTCAAACAAAAAATTAAACACTTTTTCGAAAAGAACCCTTTTTACTCTCTCAATGAATTCATGTCACAGTCAATAACAGAATCTTCATTCTTGTAGCAGTCTTATTATGTGTAGTTATAAAGCTTTCTAACAATTCCAGGTGGAAGAAAAATATAGATAGATATAGATATAGATTTATGTAATAATATTAAGAGTGTACTTGTAATATAGGCATATACATTTTAGAAATTAAGTAAATTGTAAATTGACTTGCCCAGTACGGCGTGATGCCGTAAGGCTAATAAATAATTTGATTTGATTTTGATTGATAAATTTACTTAATAATAATGGTGAATCATTAACCAACCATTTCAACAAGAAGTAAACTGCGTAACAAGACCAATATGTTTGGTCTAACAATGTCTCTGACAAGCATGGTACCTATAGACAAAATAAAAAAAATATTGTTGCGAACCACAAATCACAATGCCAACGAGTTCAATTGAGAACTGTGGAAGTTAACCTCACCTTATAATGCACGAGCGGCACGGCGTCGGGCAGGGAGGCGATCTTGGCGCTCATCTGTTTGTAATAGTTGCGGACCAGGTTGAACACGTAGCCGCGGTCCATGATGCTGAACAGGTCGAACAGGAAGAACGCCAGGCTGTTGTTCAGGCTCTGCGTGAGGCGGCTGTCTTTGCCGTATCTGGCATGGATAAAACCAGGTGTCAGATTAGCCAAGGTACAAAAACAAGGAATCTTATATCTTTAAATGAGCAATTCTTGTATATATCCGTTCGTATGTTGAATGACGCATGTTAGATTCACATCGTGAAGTAAGTTTACGCTCGTTAGTTTTGTTTTTAAGTTTTTTTATAAATATTTTAAGTTAGTTATAGTAAATTTACTGTTTTGTGAAATTTCAATAAAAAAAAATGACATTAGCCCATTTTGTATTATCTGTTGAAAAAGGTCCAAGATCCAAGTTTTAGTTTTACCCACACCGGCTCCCGGTATGTCAACGGTATGTGTTTATACCGGGAGCCGGTGTTTCAACATATAAGTGGTTATATAATTGGAATCGGCTCCAACGATAATCATGAAATTTAGTATAAAGAGGGTTTCGGGGGCGATAAATCGATCTAGCTAGGAATCATTTTTAGAAAATGTCATATTAAAAAAAAAACCGAGTAAAGCTCGGTCAACCAGGTACTAATATTATAAAGAAGTTTATTTAACGCGAATAGGCTCGACTCGTATTTGGGCAATTTTTTTGTACGTGAAGATATGCATTAACGCGTCTCCCGCCACAAGCCTAGGGGAGGCGAGCGGTGTATGTCGGGCTCGAGGGCCAGAGGAGCCGTCACTACCGACTACAACCTCACGGATGTAATGAGTTTACCTGGATATGATCTCGCTGGTCACATTATTGACGAGCGTGGTGATGTCGTCAGTGTACTGGTCGGGGAAGCGCGCCTTGCGGGCCGCCTCCGCCGCGCCCGACCACCACAGGTACTCCACCATGGACTTCACCATCAGCTCAAATAAACTCCTGAAATGGTTAAGTATTTTTTTTAGGGAAGCCTTAAATATGTGACAATTTAGTTATTTAACTGTACGAACACGTATAATAAAGCAATTCACGAAATACTATACACATATTTTTTTGCTCATCTTTCTTAATATATATAAATCTCGTGTAACAATGTTTGTCCTCAATGGACTCCTAAACCACTTAACCGATTATAATAAAATTCGCACACCATGTGCAGTTCGATCCAACTTGAGAGATAGGATAGTTTAAATCTCAAATAATAGTCGCAATTTTAATTTATTGCTAATCATTGTCTATTATTATTTGACAGTCACAATTATCTGTAAACTCCAAATGATTCTAACAGATGTCGATACCTTTCGACTGGGTTGAGTAAGTAAGCAATAGATGGCGCTGCTATGGTAAATCTCCGAACGTGTCAAATAAGCTACACTATCTATTTTTCATACCCCTAAGTGAGGCAAAACAACGTTTGCCGGGTCAGGTAGTATAATATATGATTTTTCTCTTGGGCAAGATGCTAACCAAAGAAGACATGGATGGTGCATGTGAATGAGGAAGGCATGAGAGAGAAAGGAGTGACAAGAAGTGGTTTCCTTACCAAGAGTTGTGCATGGCGAGGTCCCTGGTGGCGCCGCTGGCCACCACCCACTGCAAGGCTAGCTCCTCGTGGAGAATCTTGCAAGACCCATCCGTCATCACTGGACAATACACATTTTACACATATTAGTCAAGGATGATTTTTTTGATAAGATATAGTTTTACATTAATTCATTTTAGATTAGATATACTTTAACATTAATTATTTTTAGATTAGTTATAGTTTCATTTTAATTAATTTTAGATTAGATATAGTTTTACATGAATTATGTACACCTACTTACCTATTCAAAATATAGAAATTGGTTTAGGAAATAAATAAGTATTTTATTAACAACTCATCAATTGGTTTATATAATTCACACACGGCGGGTTAGTTCCATACTAAACCATTTGTTATTATGGTTGCTAACATACCACATATATAAAGATACATATTTAACATCCAAACCGAGAGCCAACAAATTTTAGTTTAGCACAAAGACGCTGGCCGTGCCGGGAATAGAATCAGGAACCTTCTGATTGGCAGTCCATAAACAACTAACCTGCGGGCGGGAGCGGCAGGCCCACGTCTCGGTCGGTGAGCGAGGGCCGCGGTATGGTGCACTGGTACTGGATGTAGGTGCTCAGTAGCGGACTGCGCCCGTGCCCGTCGCATGTCGCACCGTCGTTCATGTTCTGTAACATATACATTTTTCTCATCTTCTATGTTTACAATAATAATATATAACACTAGCTGACCCGGCAAACGTTGTTTTGCCTCACTTAGGGGTATGAAAAATAGATAGTGTAGCTTATATGACACGTTCGGAGATTTACCATAGCAGCGCCATCTATTGATTACTTACTCAACCCAGTCGAACAGATGTTTCTTACAAAGGTCAACATTTGTAAGAAACATCTGTTAGAATCATTTGGAGTTAACAGATAATTGTGACTGTCAAATAGTAATAATTAGCAATAAATTAAAATTGCGACTATAATTTGAGATTTAAACTATCCAATCTCTCAAGTTGGATCGAACTGCACATGGTGTGCGAATTTTATTATAATCGGTTAAGTGGTTTAGGAGTCCATTGAGGACAAACATTGTGAAACGAGATTTATATATATTAAGATTGAATTAATGGATTTTTTACTTTTACTTTAACAATTCCTTTAGACACATCAAGCCTGAACTTGTTATTGTAGGCAACTGTTTATCAATTGTACTTTAATAATCTTATAGTATTGTTTGTTTCTTATGTTAGTTTACTAAGGCAATACACCTGCCATAAACGTGACCGCATCTGCGGCTCTCGCATCGGCTTGTTCAGCCACGAGCGCAGATGCAATAACCATCCGGACACTACATGAAATCATCTTTCGTAGATGAAGTGGGCCAATGATGACGATGTTAGTATGAAGTGGACTGACCGATATATCGGTGAAGATGCTGGCGAGGCAGGTGAAGGCGTCCTGGGCCACGTTGAGCGGCTGGCCGGCGAGCGCGGGCGGCGCCACCACCAGCCGCAGCAGCTTGTCCAGCACCACCGGCAGGTGGCGCGCCACGCTCTCCACGCTCGCGGTCGGCAGCTCCGTGATGCTGGGGGATAGTTCACCAACACACTCATAGAGGGCGACTGAGGCAAGACAAGGACTAAATTGAATTTAAATCGTTAAAAGGGAAAAGATGTTATTCTCAGTTGAAAATTTACTTCAAGCACTGCTTCAAAAGTTTTAAACAGAGATGAATGCAGTTTATATAAAAGTATTTAGGAAAAATTATATCATCTAACACTGGAGAACTAAGGCAAACAATATAATAACTTGGAATAAGCTAGAGGAGGCCTATACCCAGAGTGGGGTTCCAATAACGGAAGATAAAAATTAAATTTAACATAAAATACTTTACAATAATAGATATAAATAATCAAATAAGTTTAAGCAGTTATAATGTTATTTAAGGTTGTTGGAAATAAATTGGGCTTTATTATTATTATTTAGGAAAAAACGAATGTTATAAATGCGGCAGTTTATTGTGAGTGTGAAAGTATGTTATTTTAACGTGTTCACGCTTTCTTTTTTCTTTCACGTACGAAATTTCGTACGGACATAGTTTGCTCTAGAATAACGCCTACGCAACTTATTTTTACAATAAATGTGCTTGCTCACAAATTGCTTGATCACAATTCATCTGATGGCAAGCGATATTATGATCTAAGGTGAAGCGCGATTCCCAAAAAAAAAAAACGGTTAACTCTTGCTTTGAAAATAGCTAGTTTGTAGTTAAAGTGGTTGTATAGTTGTAGTAAGCTTAAAATGAATAACTAACCTGGCCCGTAGCTCTGCCTCCATGCCAGTCAACCCTATCCGGGTCGGAATGTTGCCCTCTAGCACCGCTTCACATGCCATGAAGAAACGCTCGATATACCCATCCTGGAATTAAATAAAAATACAGTGTAAACTCTATAAAACGACACTGAAGGGACTGTGCAATTAATGGCGTTATAGAGAGCGGTCGTCAAATGCAGAGAATTGTATCATTCTATGGAATACAAGCTAAACCAACTAAAGCCAATTAATTTCGACGCTTTAGAGAGTTTGTCGTTAAATTGAGTGACGTTACATGGAGTTTACATTGCATATATATTAGGACACATTCACACAAGGCTGGTTAGTCTTATACTACACCACATACATTGGTCTTTTTAACTTTCTTTTTCGAAATGAGTCCTTATGCTTCTCACCAGAGGGTGCACAGTGGTGTGCGCGTCAAGCGTGATGCTGAATATCGGCTTGTGGTTGTCGATCCACCGCGTGCCGGGCAGCAGCACGTCGGGGAAGATGTACGAGTAGTTCGGGGGCGGCTCCTCTTGCATCACCGGCAGGCTGAACTCACCGCACGTCAGCTTGCCGTTGCGGCATAGGGGGAGCCACTGGAAACATATTTTTTTTTATCAATATCTATAATAAAAAAATAAGTCCATAAGAAACCGGTCCACTCTTGCCTTGAAAACCACTAGATTATAGTTATCGGGGAACAGAGAATTTGGCTAAGAATTCCACACCTTGGCGGTACGCACAATGAAGGTGGAGACAAACCGCTTAGTAAGCGACTTTGGCACCTAAAAAAAGGGAGGGGGGTGCACAATACGACCCTACAGGAATGTCAGTGCAGATCTCATCATCCCCACTTCAAATTAGCATCAGAATTAGTTACCGAGTATCCAAGCACGGTCTCGACATGCTTCTCCTGGTCGGGTGCCACCGGCTTCCTCTGGCAGGAGACGTGCAGGAAGGTGAACAGCAGGTGGTGCTGGTCACCCAGGTCCGCCGGCAGCTTCAGCTTTATCTCGTCGTACAGGGACGGGTTCCTGGCACCAGTTATTACTTTTTAAAAACTCTTTTTAACTAGCAATGTTTTGGATTCAACTTTGGTTCACTCATGCTTAATCGGCGACGGATATAATACGATGATATGGTACTGATAATATAAATCTTCTTCTTCTTCCTCAACCTTTTCCCACTAGGTGGGGTCGGCACAGCACAAGTTTTCCTCTTCCACACAATTCTGTCAGCTGTCATATCCGCATTCACTCCCTTTTCTTTCATATCCTCATTTACACAATTCAGCCACGTCTTCCTAGGTCGACCTCTACATCCGCTACCTCGTTTTCTGTTCTATTTTATATTATATTTAAAAAATATATAATATAATATAGAACCGCTAAATCTCACCTTGAATTGACGTCAATGCAACGCGAGATCGATGCATTTCTTTCAGATCACACATCAGTAGATTGATCTCATTACAAAAGAAATATCTCTTGTTTGATTTGTTCCTGTGTAACTGCAGATGCAAGTTTTGATGAGGAGTCATAAAAACCTTCTGAACTAAACAACATAAATTAAAACTAACTAGAGTTTGAGTTCATTTGAGTTTTTTGGTGCTACTTAATATCCAGGGATTGATGGAGTCGAATGCCAGAGGCATATATTAAAATAAAACCTGTCATCTACACTTTATGATTCACACCTATGATCTATTGAACTGGAAAAGCCTTCAATGGTCACACAAAAAGATATCAAAACAAAACAATGCTTGCATTACATTTTATTCACCAAAAAAGAAACCCAACAATCGTTAAAATAAAAATCATTCGTACCAAGCGTCATCATCATCTTACAAATCAGCTGACGCGTGCTCGTCGAAGTCCATGAAACCGCACGTGTTCTGATTGCGCGCCAATCTGAAATATCCTCGTTCCCCCCAGCTGGAGTCCCACGAGTTTTTGAACAGCCAGAAGTCCTCGCCATTATCCGTGCCGTATCCAACCAGCAGTACCGCATGGAGTCCGGCGCTCGGGCAATGGCTAGGCTGTAGGATACCACCGCTGTATCTTAGAAGTCCAGCAGAGTACAATATCATCGAAAGCGGTCCTCTGGTCGCGAGGACTTCTTTTAACGCGTCCTCGCTCTGAAATTTGTATTTCGTGCAACCTCGCAGTTGGGTGACGACTTTTGATTTGTCGAACTCACAGGGGTGATTTTCGCCTTCGGTCTGAGCGTACGGGTAGGATTCCTCGGATTCCAGGCCCCCAGCCTCGACGACGTCCGTCATGGCCGCGCTGGGGTACCCGCCGCCGCAGCCTGAGTTGCGTCTCGAGCATGACACCAGCTGTTGCTCGGAGAAACTCACCAGTTGACCGTTCTTTATAAAGTGTTGCCCCTCGATATTTCCTACGGTGGAGAAAGCCCAGCAAGAGCCGCAATGTTTCTGGTTTTTGACTGCCGTGACGGCACCTCGCTCCACCCAGTTGAGGGAATCCGGGGCGGTTCGCGTCGTCACGTTGAAGGCATTTGCAGTTGTACATTTGTCGTTAAAACCTTTCACGGAAGGAAGGCTCACGCACGTGTAAGTGTCTCTCATTTCTGCGTTGGTCAAGTCCGCGAATTGATTCACCGCGAACACGACCCTCGGGTCGGTGTTCAGTTCGTTGATTATCTTCAAACCTTCTTTGAATATTGCGAATCTCGTACTCTTTTCTTGTTCGCTAGGATATGTTTTGTTGTAGGTGACGATGAAGTCTTGAAACAGTTCTTCGGCTTTCTCGAGTTCGTAGTAGGGAGCTTCTAGAGCCAACACGTTTGATAATAAATTGGTGGCCAGACAAGTTAGACACAAAAGGAAAATCATTGCGACCACAATTTTTTTTGTTTGTCAAATTTAAATTGTATCCGCTAATAGCTGGTGTTTGACTATAGTTTTACACAGAACGCGAAAATTTATATACAGTACAGGTTTGTAGCAATAATCCGAAGAATTTGACCTAAATTCAAATTTTTATGTATTCTACAAAAATCTGTGCGAGTCATTTCAAAATACCAGTGTTTAAAATATTTCAACCATAAATTTTAATTGTTTTTTGCGTTATGACTGATAGACAAAATTCGAATAAAAATATTTTGGAAATTCTAAAACACATGACGTGTTAAAAAATCATTTTACTTGTTGTCGCGAGGTAAGGTAAGGCTTTTTTTGCAATATTACTTATTATTTGACTAATCTAACAGTTCGTACAATCACCTTAGTAGGCCGAACTAAAAACATTACGTCGTTAAGGCGATGACATGTGCAAAATCTTTAATTTACAGGTGTTTCATTAAATACAAAAATAATGAAGAGTAGTTTATTAACTTTGTTTTTAACTATTTTACTTTTTAATTTTGATTGGTGCTATAAATTGGTAAAAATATTCTTAAAACTATTTTAAGACGACCTATAAGCATTTAAAAAAATAAAAACTGTAAAATTAAGATTGTGTTCATGGTGCATTAAGAGTATCGAAAACATCGAAGTTTGCATGGTGCAGAATTTTCTCGCTTTAAGGTGAAGGAAAACATCGTGAGATACCCGACACATCTGAGGTTTGCAATATTCGAAGACGTGTGTCATCCGTCTAACCGCACTTGGCCAGCATGGTAGACTATGGACTTTATCTCTCTTCTTGTATAAGAAGGCCCCGAGTCCTAGCAGTGGGAACGTATAGTCAGCATAGCAGAGTAGTATTTTCTAGTACTTGCTTGACATTTGAATCATCTTATATATTAAATCTAATATATAAAATTTCCATGTCACAATGTTAGTTACCGTAGGTACTCCTCCGAAACGGCTTGACCGATTTTTACCAAATTTTATATGCGTATTCAGTAGGTGTGAGAATCGGCCACTATCTATTTTTCATACACCTAAGTGAGGCAAAACAACGTTTGCCGGGTCAGCTAGTATCATATACTATTGTAATGATATTATATTATTTGACTTGTAACTTTGGTGTTATCAATAAATGATTTGTATTTGCTAGCAATCACTCTCAAGTTAAAAAATGTGTCACCAAGCACCTAACAGTGCGTTCCGTCAGTCTCTTTGAGGCCTGTTATTCTAGACTACGCATCCTCTACCTTCGGTCACATGTCACTGACACGTAAGGTTTATGTATCCTGCTGGTCAAATGCCTTTTTTTTGACATGGAGGAAACGCTCGCCCAAGAATCCTCGGGGGAGGCGGTATTCCCTCGCCGCGCCTTGAAGCCGGGAACTGGGACATGTAAGTACTCTTCTACCTCTGGTCAAATGCCTAGCCGTACAGAGTAATAATAATAATAATAATAAAGCCCAATTTATTTCCAACAACCTTACATAACATTATAACTGCTTAAACTTATTTGACTATTTATATCTATTTTTGTTAAGTATTTTATGTTAAGGCTTTCCGAGCCCCATACTAAATGCTTCTCAGACTGGCAACCATTTCCTCTAAGATTTTTAAATAGTAATCACTTAACATAAACTTAAAATGGTCTAATTGGGGCGCGAAATAGGTAATATTATACATTTTTTTATCGCAAAACAGATATATCAGCGTGATTTTTTCCAGCAAAATACACATGTATGAGTGCAGTGCAACAACTTAGCTGTTCAGTTGACAGTGTCGCTAGTGGAGATTTGTTGCCACCTAAGAGTGCTGTCGAACTTGTAATTCCAATTTTGGCCACCTGAACAGCTAAGTTGGTGACATGTATACGTATACATTGTTAGTTTCCGTTTCCGTTAGTGTCATTCTCTCTGCCAAACATGAACCCAAGCTTACCATCCGTAGTAATAAATCAACAAAATTCCGTTAGATGGCAGGATCAAAAAAAGTATTGTTAAAGAGTTTGATGAAATTTATTTATTATTTTTAAATAAATTATTGCTATTTTTATATTAAGTATCGTAATAGAATTAAAAATTTAAAATATGTATAATTTTGTTTTATTATTTGAATGAAATTTAGTTATGTCAATGTCAGTTTGTCATATTTGACATACTTAAAAAAACGTATTTATATTGCAGCAATAATTTTTAGGGTTAGGTACCCTAAGAATGAAATTAATATACTACTGCGATCTTTTCTGTACTTAAAAGATAAAAACGAATGCCTTTTACAAAATATTCGTTGTCTGTCTTTATGTCACCAGGCTGTTTCTAATACACTTTGATAGCTGAAAATTTCACAAATTATTTGTTTCCGTTGCCGCTATAACCCAAGAGTATACAAGTACTAGATACGCTATAACAACAAATACTAAAAACAGAAAATATACAAATATATAGGATGGATGACACGTTTTTAAAGTGTACCTTAAAAGACGTGTTATATTTTGTATTTTTGCTCAATATCAAAAACGATAACAGGACACTAAAGAATTCTACAGAATATTAAGCTACGTATTACCTCTTTTTACTCTATCTTTACAATGACACTTGGTAGATTCTTTCATGATTTCTCTCTTTCTTTCTTTCAAAGTAAAATGAATGTTTGATATGGGGTTCCCATACAAAAAACATGTTTCTTCGCCATATTTTAATAATGGTACGGAACCCTTCACGCGCGAGCCCGGTTCGTACTTGGCCAATTATATAAAATTTTTATACCTACGTCTTTTGTTTACCTATCAATATCTTTAACAATCTCATAATTACAAAAGGCTTGTTTGTTTGTTTGTTTGGATGTTTTTATGTTTTTTTGACGCGAATAGGCTCCGAAACTATTGGACTAATATTAAAAATTCTTACACCGTTGGGAAGTTACATTATCCCCAAATGACATAGGCATTATATTTTGTTGCAAAGGGTAAGAACTTCTTATTAAGACTCCAGTAATGTAACACAAGGTATAAAAAAGAGTAAAAAATTTGTTTCATCGCATGCGCTAAGAAAAGTTAGTTGTGGCGGGTGTCGTTTAGTATGTCTTGAGAGCAGCGGAACCCATAAATACAAAAAAAAACTTTAATCTATGTCAAAATTATAATGCGATAAAATTTAAATGTTTGTTTGTAACGAATAACATATTACACATCTGAACGACTTTCAAACATATCTCCTAGAATTCAATTTTTTTTATGCCCGTGCTAAGCCGGGACGGGCCACTAGTGTATAATTATATCAACGATACATGTAAACTGCCAGATGTACATTTATTATAACTAAGATTTCGACAGGCCTCTTACCTTAGAATAATAATAACAGTTTTTTTTATTTCAAATGTAGCTAAAATTGTATCCATAGTCTAATAAATATAAATTCCCTGATAATATGTAATTATTTACTTTTCTGATCATTAGACTTGAAGCTGATAAGATAGAGTAAAAATTAGGTTTCATCAATAAAAGGTCTCTGGATACGTAGCTTTATCAGATTTTGGCATCCCACGCACGCACTGTATGTAGAAGGTACATATGTGTCTAGCTCCGGTTTTGATGTTCTTAGCTATGTATGATGGTATTCGCATGTCCGCGAATACAAAATATTGGATATGATATTATTCGCAACTTTCCCAAATGAAAGGGCTTACATTTTGGAATCATGCGAAAAATACAACTGTTTCATGCAATATGTTAGATGATTCGTGAGAAAAGTTTTTTCTTGTTACTTATATCATGTACCCTATAGATTTTTACTTTTCTAATTTCGTTTGAGGTTTGAAGGTATGCGCTATGAATATTATATACACGAAAACGAAACCTATTGAAAATATATTCTTTCTCATAATTTTCCTTCAAAAAAAAAGTTTCAAACAAAATAAAATAGCAAGAACAATTCATGAGATTCGAACCATGGTCAATTCAAATCATAAAAATATTTCATGTTCCAAAAATGCTTCCTCTACGAACGAGCTATATAATCGACAATTGAGCGTTCGAAATTGGCATCCATATTCAAATATGCTGAAGTTCAAGTGACAAAAAAAATTGTCAATGCTAGTGTGAGTGTAGCCGCATCGTCACAGAATAGATGATAGTAGATATGGGTTTTATATGGCTTTTTGTAAATTTTTGCTATCAACGCTTAATATATGTTGTTTTGTGATGAGCCTTAAAAATAATACATTAACAGTAGATTTCGCGAACCGATTCTGAAGTTACAAAAGAAATCACTTGGGCTGCTGGGATGAATATAACTAACTTATACCTATTTAACGCCATCTAGCGGCATATGAGCACTTGCAGCATGCTAGCGAACAACCTTAAATTAAATTTTTATTTCCGTCATTGAACCCCACTCTGGGTATAGGCCTCCTCTAGCTTATTCCAAGTTATTCTATTGTTTGCCTAAGTTCTCCAGTGTTTTCCTGCTATTGTAATTATATCATCTAACCACCTGTTTTTTGGTCGACCTTTTTTCCGCTTTCCTATTGGGCTTTTCCACATTGTTATTTCCGATGTCCATCTATTGTCTTTGTATCTTGCTACGTACAGAGCTTGCTGTATAGAGTAAATAAATAAATAAATATTAGGACACATGCACACACGGCTGGTTAGCCCCGTACTGAACCATTTCTAGCTCGTATTATGGTTGCTAACACAACTGATATACTACTATACATAGATACATATTATAAATAAATACATATTTAACACCCAGACCCACAGCCAACAAATTTAGTTAACCACAAAGATGTTGACCGGGCCGGGAATCGAACCCGGAACCTTCTGATTAGCAGACCGGCATGGTAACCTTTACGCCAACGAGGTCGTCAAACAAAGAGTAAGAAAGTAAATGAAAAAGTAGTGTCGTGAGGTTACTTGTTATGATAGAGCACGGTGGTGTAGGCGTGCGCGGTGAACTCCGGGCAGGCGCTGCGGCCGAATATAGCCGCCAGCGCCGCGCCGCCGCCCTCGCCCGACATCAGCTGCACCTTCACCTACAACACATTATACTATATCAGGGATCAGAATACAATCCATAATTTGCTTACAAATGGCCACGGGTAATGGACAATTTCTTCACCAAGAGAAGCAATATTTTTTTCGTTTTCATTACTTTTACTAAATTTTTTTAGTTTATTTTTACTGTGTTTGGAGTAAATATTTTTTTTTAATAATAATCAATATTTTTATAAACCTTTGAAACTCAATTAATATTTTACATTTTATTATAACAATGAAGACACACAATAATTACGTACATTCCTTTTTTTCAACACCTCCAAATTTTACGATATAAAAAGGACGCATTTCACACACGGCTGGTAACCCAATACTAAAAACATTTCTAGTATATATATTACGATTTTTAACGAGGCTGATATACTACATATACAAACACAAATACTTTATATAGATACATATTTAACACCCAGACCGACAGCCAACAAATTTAGTTCATCACGAAGATGCTGGCAGTGCCGGGAATCGAAGCCGAGACCCTCTGGTTGGTAGTCCGGCATGGCAAAAAACACATTACGCCAACGAGGTAGTGGATAAACTTACAGTGATATTCCTAGCGGAGCCCGTCCTCGAGGTGTAGGCGTTCAGGTTGATCTCCTTGATGGCCAGGTAGAGCAGGTTGCGGTACTGGTAGTGAGGCACCGCCGCCGGTTGCACCGGGAACGGCAGGATCTCCTTGCACGGCCTCAGGTTGTCATCTACAAATATAAAAAAAAATGGTTGCCTGTAAAGTCGGTTTTACGGGCGAAGATTTTACGTGACAACGTCTGCCGCGTGCTGCGCGCGCGGCAGACCGATCATAGTTGAGTGGGAGAGAGACGCAAGGCATTCGGCGGGCCTCTCTCTCGTTCGGTGACTCATCGTAACGTTACCGGGCGTTACACTTTTTCATAAGTGACTCCCAGCCGCAACCTAATTTAAGACGTTGTCACGTCAAAAAATGTACTCCATATGACTAATAAAAACATTTATTTATTAATGTCAAATATTTAAATCTAACTAATTTAAATACATTGGTTTTTTGTTTAAAAATATCTTTATTTACATAAATTAAACTAGTATAAAACATTAGTGTACATTTTTATCCTAATATTTTATAACGATGTCTATTACACGTTTTACAGGATTTAGAAGCCTTTTAAAACATTTATCTGCAGAATGAATTAGAACACTGATCCTTCTTTACAATTGGTATACAATATTATATATTTATTTTTAATTACTGTACGCTTAGTATGGCACTACAATTTATTACGTAAAAATTAAGCGAGCTGAAATACATTGGTTGAACCCAAGTAAAACGTAAGCCTACGCGTTGTTAAAAATGCCACCCCGAAAAGCTTCCTGTCCAAACGTGCCCATTATAGCGGCCGCGTTCCCTCGCTGAATGGCTATCGACACTTGCTGTGTGACTAATAAATAGACAATCTTAATTCAAATCATTTATTGCAGACTACGGGTTATCAGGTTATTTATAGGTTATAATTGTATGTGCCTCACATTCTTCGCCTTTAGGCATGTAATATTGGTACAAAAATAACATCAAAAATTATAAAATATTCCCTTAAATTCATCATAATTACAAAATCATTTCCATTGACATACACAAAATACAAAGTAAGTATTGAATTGTAAGATATATTAACAGAAGCGGCAAATGGCTCGACGCGGATGAATATGCGTTTTTTTAAATATTATTTGAATATATATTTTTTAAATATTATAACGTAGCTACCAGTAATCCTGCAAGTACAGGTATGTCGAAAGATGTTCCAATCAGTATCATACCTCCATAAGGGTTCAACTTGGCAAGTTCCGGAGTCAACCCATTCTTGAGCTCCTCCGGGCACGGGCAGACCTCAATCTTCAGTGTTCCCGGGATGCACTTGAGTTTCTTCGGAGCGGAACTCGGTCGCTTGATCTCTGCTAGAAACTTGTAAAGGTCTTCGTCGCGCAGTTTGTCGGTTTCCTGAGGAGGGAGCAAGGTATGAATAATAAATAAATAAAATATAAATATTAGGAAACATTTCACACATGGCTGGTTAACCCCATACTGAACCATTTCTAGTTGGTATTATGGTTGCTAACACAACTGATATACTACATATTATACATACATACATATTTTAAAAAAAGATACATATTTAACACCCAGACCGACAGCCAACAAATTTAGTTCAGGACAAAGATTTTGGTTGTGCCGGGAATCGAACCCGGAACCTCCTGATTGGCAGTCCAGCATGGCAACCATTACGCCAACGAGGTCGTCGATATGATTAACTAAAAGCGACTCGGACGTGTTAATTTAATCCGAGATTAAGAGCAGTCTGTGCGTTAATCCAACGAAATCTATTGATTAGTAGAACCAACCCACAGCAACATGAGTGTGGCTGCTAGTTGGTATAAAGGTACTAATTGAGATAACACCTCAGTTTTACCTGCGTTAATCCGGGATATATAGACTGCTCTTAAGCTGTCTGTGTGTTAGTTTCCTAAGAACGAAATCATATGATTCATGAGTTGAGACATGAAGTGTCACCTGCGTTGGTCCGAGCTAAAAAAACTGTGTGTTAATCGAGCAAAATATTGATAAGTAAAACTTTTATACGAAGCTCCGTCAAGTTTTTAAATTATGGTCTCTACGCGACTACTCAACTCCAAACATACATACAGACTAACATAGATAAGTACAAGAAGAAAGCAAACCACACATAGACACATTTAGTGCATTAATATAATTAGTGTATTTTCGTTCACTAATATACACACACATTTACTGCACTAAAATATTTACGCCTAAGTCAATAGATTGAATAGAGAACTTTTCTTCTCTCTCTCTCTCTCACACACTATTATCTATTCTCTCTATTCTCTATCCCCTCTCTCTCTCACACACTATTCTCTATTCTCTCTTTCTCTCTATTCTCTATCCCCTCTCTCTCTCTCTCTCCCTCTTAGTGTTACCTGCTTGAAAAGGCTGGTGACGGTAATGACGATGGGCTTGAAGGCTTGCAGCGCGTGCGCCAGCTCCTCGGGGGAGTGGTGTGCGCGGCGCTCCACCGAGCCGCGCCGGGTCAGTGACCCGCCCACCTCGCCCGCGCGACGCCGGAGCTGCTCCAGACTCGAGGAGGAGGCTTTACGATCTGGGGAGAATTCGTACTTGACGACCTCGTTGGCGTAAAGGTTACCATGCCGGTCTGCTAATCAGAAGGTTCCGGGTTCGATTCCCGGACCGGCCAACATCTTTGTGCTTAACTAAATTTGTTGGTTGTGGGTCTGGGTGTTAAATATGTATCTATATAAAATAAATATGTGTGTTAGTCTGTATGTCAGTTGTGTAAGCAACCATAATACAAACTAGAAATGGTTTAGTATGAGGCTAACCAGCCGTATGTGAAATGTGTCTTAATGTTTTATTTTTTTTATAAAATAAAAATAACTAGATACTACCGACTGACACTCACACCGTTCCAATCCTGGTTTGTTAATGTCACTTGGATTTGGCTATATTGCAAATAAGTATTACTAGCTGCGCCCCGGGGTGTTGCCCGCGTTAATCCGTGACAAAAATAAGTTAATCCGGGTTAAAAAGTAGCCTATGTGTTAAGGTCTAACATATCTGCATAGTAAATCGGTCGAGCCGTTGGAGCCTGAAGAAGTTACTTAGATCTTGTGACGTCACAAGAAGTCATGTAACACAAAAAAAATTAAACGCGTTATATTCGTTGTTATTGGTTAGTGATAAAAATAAAAAATGACATGTACAATGTTTTTGCTTAACTAATAAACTTTATCTCTATTTACATAAATCGTAGTAACAACTTGCAAGGCAATATGAGCTGTATTGCTTAACATATCTGCATAGTAAATCTCAATAAAATCGGTCCAGCCTTTGGAGCCTGAAGGAATAACATAGATTTCGTGACGTCACAAGAAGTGATGTAACACAAAGAAAAAAATAAAAGCGTTATATTCGTTGTTATTGGTTAGTGATACAAATAAAAAATACATGTACAATGTTTATGCTCAACTAATCAACTTTATCTCTTTTTACCGAAATCGTAGTAACAACTTGCAAGGCAATATTAGTAGGTATATGTATGTAGTATATTTATTATACTTTTTGTACTCCCCTCTCTCGTTGTTATATCACTGTCCTTCCTCTGGTTGCCTGGAAGAGATCGCTTTTAGCGATAAGGCCGCCATTTTCGGCACTAGTTATACGTTTATTTTGTGTATAATTTAATGTAATTAGTGGGAAATAAAGAATGTATCTATTTATCTATCAATATGAGTTGTATTGCTACTAGGATAGAGAGTAGAACGGCACATACCCAGACTGTTAGTGTTGGCGCCGGTACCGGCGTCCTTGTCTTGCGGCGCGTCTCGCTCTAGGCTGTTGGACCCGCTGAGGATGTTGAGCAGGGAGACGGCGCTCCAGGCGAGCGGCATGCGGTATGCGCCCAGTCGGGTGCATGCTGCCTGCGCGCCCGCACGTACCTTCTCGCGGTTCTAGGCGTAAATAAAACATAAATAAATATTATTTGGTAATGAAATGCAAAAAAAATAGTTATATCAAAAGATATATTTATTATCTTTCTACGGCTTCTACACATTTCTTTCATCATCATCATCAGCCTGTGCTCGTAATTATCTATCATCAGATATTTATTTAGCAATCCTAAATTTCTGGCTACCAGAAATGCATAAGACGATGGAGGTGTGATGTTCGAAGATTGCTAATTTACTTAGCGTAGATATGGTATTATGAGGAAATTGCAATACAAAAGTTTTGTATCTGTATTTGCATTAAGAGTTCATATATTGAGATTCAGAGATATACCTTACCATACCTTATCAACTTTAATATGAGGTTTAAGATATTCATTGACATCTCCTTGAAGTACTTTCTGAAGAAGTTTTTTGACATGTGACATTAAAAATTACAGATCTAATCACTGTGGATATAGCAATGTGGTGAATGAGAGTGGATTGCATTTTCTTTGTGTATTTATAATTTGAGACAGAAACTCATGTTTTTAAATATCTTCTACTCAAGTTTTATCATATATCTGTCTTTATAAATTGAGACAGAGATTCAGAGTTAAAGTAAAAAAAATATCTTCTACTCAAGTTTTTACTTAAATAAATAAAGAAAAACGTACCTTATCATCCTTGATATAAGGCTCAACACACTCGTTGACATCTCCTTGAAGCACTTTCTCAATCCTGACTACCAGGAACACATCAGAGGAAGGAGATGTGATGTCAAAGAAAGCGGATTTATTTACTAAGCGTGGATATGACAGTGTGGGGGATGTGAGCATATATCTGTCTTTATAAATTGAGACAGATTCAGAGCTCAAGTTAAAAAATATCTTCTAATCCAGTTTTTACTTAAATAAATAAAGAAAAACATACCTTATCATCCTTAATATAAGGTTCAACACACTCATTGACATCTCCTTGAAGCACTTTCTCAATCCTGACTACCAGGAACACATCAGAGGAAGGAGATGTGACGTCGAAGACCGCAGATCTACTAAGCGTGGATATGTCGGCGTGAGGGATATGAGCTGATAGCATTTGCTTCGTGCATTCAGAGTTGAGGTTAAAGTAGAAGTTTTCGGAGAGTTTCTTCTTCTCTCTTGCGTCGTAGAGAGCCATGGAGGCAAATAGTGGCTCTACATCCAGTTCTAGTCTGGAACGGGAAGAAGAGAGAAATATTAGTAGTTTTATTTTATTTTTCTATTAAGTACAATACAATACAGATCTGTGATATCCAAGATCAATTTCTAGTCAACATCTGTGTCCACATTTAAAAATAAGTGAACTTTTTCAATTTTATGTGGTACTTAAGCTTTCAAGTATTAAGTGTTTTCTGTAACATATTTTATTCTTTTTTTTTAATCTATATTATAAAAAGGAAAACTTTAATTGTTTGTTTGACGCGAAAAGGCTTCGAAACGACTGATTTGAAAATTATTGCACATTAAACATAAGCTATAGTTTGTTTCTCTTTGCAACTTAGATTATTTTAGAGACTGTGCGAAGCCGGCTTGTGTTTTAATCTTATATCTTTAAATGATCAATTCTTGTATATACATATATATAATCTCGGAATCGGCTCCAACGATTTTCATGAAATTTAGTATATAGAGAGTTTCGGCGGTGATACATCGATCTAGCTAGGAATCATTTATAGAAAATGTCTTATTAAAAAAAAAATACCAAGAAAAGCTCGGTCAACCAGGTACTAAAGTGTTTATCTGTCTATCTATTTCGCTGTTAGGTAATCTATAATCCCTTACTTGAGTTGCAGGCAGTTGACCAGTATCCTATGTCCCATCACCTCGCTGGGCATCTCGGCGGGCAGGCGGCGCTCCACGGCCTCCTCCTCATCCAGGTACTGCGTGTACAGACCCAGCAGGTCCGTCTGCCGGTTCTCTAGTCTGGAGACATGAGGCATGAGTACAATGCTGTTCAAATGCTATGCAACTTGGGCCATGACACTAGTAGCTTTTAATACAATGTGCAAAAATATATGCTGAACTTTAAAACGTCTCTGTATTAAATTGGGTATATATTACATACTTTATTATATAAAAATAATAAATTTTACCATAGTTGATTGAAAATTGTACCAAATATCACAAGACATGTTACACTCTAAGTCGCATATCATTTAAATTGAGTGTAGTTGAATAATCAAGAATCTTACTAGAGACAAAGATATTAAATGAAAAGAAAATGTACAAATAAGAACCAGATGCATCTTTGGCTAACTTCATTCTTGTCCAGTGTCACTGTAGTGGTCTCTCAGGCAAAGCAGCAAGAATATTTGACATTATTTTTGTATTATTAGAGTGTAAGGGAAGGCACTGATTTCTACAACATATGATGTATCTCGTGTGGGATTCAGGAAGCATCATTATAACATTATAATGAGTCATTATGACAAAAATATACTAAGCCTTAATAGAGGTTTTCTGTCAATATACTAAAATGTATACATTTTTGCTCAAATAAGCATAATTTTATGTTAATTAACACCCAACTACCTGCTTGGAAAACATTTTTCTAGCTGTTTTTACTTTTTGTAAGATAACTTACCTCCTAGCTTCATTGACCGCATCCACCTGGTCTGGAGAACGTCTTTCCAGCAGGTCAGGCAGTAAAGGGTCAGAGGACGAGCTCCGCAGGTCCAGGCTGGCCCACGACCCTCGCGCCGTCAGGGTCTCGTTGCATGATGATGACGAGGAAATGGAAGCGACTGACTGCCGCCCGCTTGATGGCTGGGATTCAAACTGGAACTGTGGAAAACATTTGATACAATAAGTTTTTTATACAAAAATATTTCTTATAATAGGTTTCAAGGCGCACCGGCAAATACTAGATATTATACGCGCGTTTAGACGAAAAAGCGTGGCTCGGTGGTAATAACGTCTGTTTTTCAATCAGACAGGTCCCGCTTTGATCCCGGCCCTATACCAAGACTTGTTTTTCAAGTTATGTGTGGAGAGACAGTGGATGCTGATAGCACAGTACCTGTTCATCAACAGACAGCGTGCTAGGCTCGGCATCTACTTCGTACTGGTGTCTCGGGGCCGCGTGCAGGCGCTCCAGGCGCTCCGCCGTGCGCTCGCGGCACGCCGCCGAGCCCGAGTACGCGCGCTGCTTGTACTCCACCACCGTGTACGCTGAGGTGTAACAGCGCACGCAATCCCGGACGAACATCGGGGCTTTGGACCTGGGAAACAATGTATGCTTCACCTTAACATCTTAGCCTTCTTTCTTCATATGAGCTAAGTGGCCAAGCTTTGATGTCGAGAGTTTTCAATCTGCCCGAAGGCTTATGACTTGGCTTGACGACTGCTTGTACTAAGACTAACAGCTATTATGTGGGATTTTTCCCACTAAAACTTCCTAAGAGCCCAGTCTTGTTGCTTTCAGCACCAACCACATTGGCAGAGAACTGCCAACCCTCCCAGGCCCAATTTGAATGGACTGTCCGATAGTCCTTGTGCTTGAAGGTTATCCTTAGCCTGCTCCATCTTCATCCAACTAGATGTTATTCTTCATACAATTAGGTGATAAAATGCATAGCTAATCCATTAAATAACAACTTACAGGTCTTCATCGGGCAGCACGTGATTAAGAGTTCGGATCCGTTTCGGCACGCAGATCAGGTCAGTGTCGACCGCGGGGTAGGCGAGCGGGTCTCGCTCTCCCATCAGCCGCGGCCACACCTCCTCGTAGTCAGGTGGCTCAATCATGTCGCACAGGGATATCTGCAGGTGTAGCCAAGTATATATTAGTATAATTTTAGTAAATACTCTTATCAGGCGTAACATATTTCCGCGTAGAAAACGGTCACACTTACTTACAGCGCGTGCGCGGATCTCGTCGGCGACGGTCCGTGTAACACTCGCCCCTGAAGATGGTGCTCAGAAAGCACTGAAACTGGTGGACTCATTCCAACTTTAAATAATAAGTAAGTGTGACCGTTTTTTACGCGGAAATATTAAGATGCCTTGCGTGAACACTCTTTACAGGCAACATATTCTTCCTTAAATAGAATAAGCCTTTCTATAGATAATCAAAAGGAGTTATAGCTACCTACTATTATTTATTAGAATTATAAGCGAGCAGCATTATGCTAATGTACCTATATTACAGCATTATGCTGATGTATGACACTGTGTCGAAATTTTATTTTAACGGTCCACTGGTGTCCAATATCCCACCTCTAGATTGGGCTTTCTCTTAGGTTTGTGTTTCTGGCATATTTCATGATGATTATGAATCATCAATCAGGTAAATGGCACCAGTTGACCGTCAAAATATAATTTCGACACAGTGTCATGCATCAGCATAATGCTGTATTATTACTTGCTCATGAAATATGCCAGAAACACAAACCTAAGACAAAGCCCAATCTAGAGGTGGGATATTGTGTGGTGGGATGTTGTGTGTTCTGGCAGAACCCAACTTGGATTCTGCCAGATCACTGTACAGATTAATAAATAGAATATAAAATAAGTTAGTATTACTAGCTTAATAGTTCTATCAGGCAACATATTCTGAATTAGAATAAGCCTTAAAGGGATATCTGCATGTGTAGCCAAAGAGTTTAAGCTACTATTTATTTGAGTTACAAGCAAGCAGCATTATGCTACTGTGTCGGAATTTCATTTTTACAGGCCACAATGTTTACATTCCACTTATGCAAATTTACCTGTGATCAGTGCATGCATGTTTGTAATGGAAAAACGGAAAATGATATAGAAAAGCAATTGCTATTATGTGTAGTATTCAATGGTGTAGAATATTTAATGAAATTTATAAGTCTTCATTTATCTAACTAGTCTTTCTTTAACATATTACAAGATACAGTTTACAAGTTATTTATGGCCAATTAAGTTCTGTATTTTTGTACCTATATCACAAAACAGTCAAAAGAGCTGGCTTATCGAGCAAACATTTTACAGTTTCTAAGATAAAAAAAAATTAATAACATTGACGGCTGCGCAAAATGTATTGTTGTTACTGTATAAGAATTTTTATTACCTATTATTTATAGAAAAATAGTGCTTAGTAAAATTTATTATAATATTATATTACATAAAATATTTGAGAAAGATGTATTATGGGTTATAAATTTAAATTTTATTAATAAACAACTTTGACTTTGATCTTTTCACCAGTGCTCTACAAACCATGTGTGAAATGTGTCCTGCAGTTGTTGTTAATTCAGACTTGTTTCACTTGCTCGGAAAATAAATACATACAACAAATAACCCAACAATATTAAGTGTAATGTTGTGCAAAGTTAAATAAAACTGGCAAGATTGAGCCTGTTGTGTTTTAAATGTATGTTTACACTTAATTATCAATATTGATTACTAAATAGACGACCTCGTTGGCGTAAAGGTTACCATGCCGGTCTGCTAATCAGAAGGTTCCGGGTTCGATCTTTGTGCTTAACTAAATTTGTTGGCTGTGGGTCTGGGTGTTAAATATGTATTTATATATAATATGTTTGTATGTATATGTAGTATATCAGTTGTGTTAGCAACCATAATACAAGCTAGAAATGGTTCAGTATGGGGTTAACCAGCCGTGTGTGAAAGTGTCCTAATATTTATATATATTATTATTATTATTAAATACTTAATCTTATAAGTTAATTTCTAACTAGTTCTAGCATCTTGGTTTATTCCACTAGCTGTAGTAAATCATGTATGCATCAGAATCAGTAAACGGTATTAAAATTAACTACTTTATAAACAATGCGAAGCATGCGTTACATTTACAAATAAGGAAAGTACCAGGAATAAATGATTCACAGCAGATAGGTTCATGCATTATCACAAAACTTACAGAAGACGAGCAGCCTGATAGACTCCCAACCTTCGACTGGTTAGTATAACCTTTACGAGCCTCTCCCGCATTCCTATAAATAAGCAAAAATCAATTCTGGAGCACTAGACCCCAAGCATGCATCATTAAACAGACCTGCCCGCAAGGCCAGAGGAACCATTTACCCGGATGATTGCTGGTATTTACGTCCAAGTGTCATCTAAAATTAGTTTACAGGGGTTAGTGCTACCTATAAATAAGTAATAATCAAGTTTTCTCACAGTAATCCGTTGAAATTAATACAAATTACAAATTCGTAAACAAGCCCGAGCAACTTTGTTTACCGGAAACGTCAATTTCAGTTATGACAGTTAGGTCAGAACATTTTAAAACTGTCAGTGACAAAAAATACTGATTTAGACAGCTTAGCACGATACATACATTTATATTTTAATCGTCTGTAGTTGCATTTGTTTCAGGAAAAACACAATAAGGCTGTGGTCCCACCAACGGCGAGTAAACGGATTTTCTCGCTTAAAAAACCATTTAATAGATATAACATTCAGTGTAAATAAAAGAGATGCACATACAAGTAGTTGATCGCTGACTGTTCACACTGCCGGCGACGACTCGCTTTATTAGTTTTATCGCATAAGCGACGAGCTTTTAAAATTAAACTCGCTCAGCAATATTCGTTCAGCGATACTCGCCCGCTTCATCATTTCTATCTTATTCATTTCGTACGCACGTTTGCACAGGACTGAGCGAGTGGCGCGAGTAATCGCTCGTCGCACACTCGCTTATAGCCCGGCGACAAAACTATTGAAACTACACTCGCTTCCCGCTGATCGCCAACTCGTTTATAGTTTCTAGCTCTACTCGTTTCTCGTTCATCGTCGCTGGTGGGACCACTGCCTAACCGTCCATTTTGTTACTACCATACAAAAATATTGTTAACCGTGCTTAATCTCTATGGTTGGCAGATTATCTTTCTTGGAGCCAACGAACAAAAAATGTAGTTGAAATTTATATATCTATATATTAATGTTAATCGTTAAAACGTAGGGAAATAATTTTAATGGCGTAATGCGGGTCAAAAATATATCCCACCTATGGTTTGGTATAAGGTACTTTTTGGAAAAACTTATTCAACCTTTGGAAAATAATAGGTAGCACCTACTCCAATTTGCCTAAAGTACATTTCATTTTGTCACTCTCACGCCTCATACCTACCCTATTATTTGGGGTGTAGTGGGTGGTTTAGCAGTGGGACCTTTACAGTACTGCCGGCCGGCACGCGCGGCGCGTGTGGTAGTAGCTGACTGGACTGCAAGCCTCCACCACTCTCTGCTAGTGGCTCCAAGTAGCTGTTGTGTGCGCAGCGGCCACACCCTGGTAAGCCATGTCGGCCCGTGGACTAAACCTAGCAGAGGGGGCTGTGTACCTAAAATGTACATCAGTCTAGGGGGGGGGGGGAGAACGGATGATCCTCACATATAGCACACGAAGACTGCGTCGGTAAGAAGAGGCGAGCACCGTCAGTATGGCAAAGGCTTTCGGCGAACTTGGCGATGTAGCACGGCAGAGTAATCGGCCGTAAAGGGCGCTTATCAAGGATCTAAGAGTGATATGTGGCCAAAATTACTGCATCTTCTATTTCTTTCCTTTCGTATTGGCTTCCAATCCATTGGTTAACAGGGATAGAGGACGAGAGAGTGGGTTTGTACCAGCGCAACTGCTTACCCACTTTTAAAAAAATCACGCGCGGATGACCTTTGGCAAAGTTTTTACTGGCTATACAAGACTCGAAAGTCCTACGGCGATGGAGTTGTGGTGGTGGAGTGAGGACAACGATGTGTCCAAGCTTTAGCTGGAGCTCTGCACGTAGGCGATCAGACGATCAGTGGTCGCTCCTGAAATCGATTGAGGTGGGAGGACAGGTTCGGCAGCACGGCTGATGACAAAGCAGCCCTATTTAGGAACGCTCTGCTTTCCCCTGCACAGGGGAGGGGCCTAGAAAAGGTGGCCCAAACATAGTCCACCTCCCTTATAAACTGGGTGGCTAACCGCGGTCACTCAGACATCGAATTTAATCGCGGTCGAAAGAAACAGAAACAAACAAGTATACCTCTAATGAAAGACCTAACACTCGGAGCATGGAATATTCGAACTTTACTTGATGATGACAACAACCTGTGTCCTGAGAGGAAGACTGCTTTAATAGCTAGGGAGCTGGCGCGCTATAATATCGATATTGTCGCATTGAGTGAAACTCATCTCCGTGATAGCGGCGTTCTTCGCGAACACCTGGGTGGCTATACATACTTCTGGAGTGGAAAACCTGCAAGTGAGCGTGCTGGTAGTGGCGTTGGGTTTGCGATCCGGAACAAATTGGCTGACGCCCTTTCGGAGCTTCCGAAAGGGGTCAATGATCGCATTATTACGCTAAGACTTCAGCTTAGAAACAACTTATACGTTCATTTTATAAGCGTGTATGCTCCAACACTTCCATCCTCAGATGAAGACAAAGCCAAGTTCTACCAGGAATTGCGACAAGTTCTAGAGCGAATTCCTTTAAGTGACAAAATAGTTTTGCTGGGCGATTTCAATGCGCGTGTCGGTACAGAATTTGATATTTGGAGTGGAGTCCTGGGTCGCCATGGAGTTGGAAAGTGTAACGCCAATGGTTTGGAACTTCTCACACTTTGTGCGGAATTTGATCTAAGTATAACTAACACTTATTTCCGTTTATCAGACAAATTCAAGACTACATGGATGCATCCAAGATCACATCATTGGCATCTCTTGGATTACGTAATTGTCCGAAAAAGGGATCTAAAAGATGTCTGTATAACGCGCGCTATGAGGGGTGCACAAGGTTGGACTGATCATAGACTAGTTAGGTCCAAACTGAAAATGACTCTAAAACTACCACGAAGAGCTTGTCACAAAACCCCAGCAAAACTTGATGTGGCGAAACTTACCCATTCTAAAGACCATCAAAATCACTTGAATGATACTTTTGGTGCAGTTTCATCTACTTTTATAGAAACATCTATAGATGAAAGATGGCGTGAATATGCCGAAAACCTCCATGCATGTGCTCTACAGGTTGTTGGTACACAACGCAAGAAAAACCAAGACTGGTTTGATGCATCAGACATGGAGATACAGAGGCTTGTGGAAAATTACAGAAGCACTTTAAATAATCGTTCTAGTGTCTTGGACAGAAGGGTAGCAAACCAAAAGCTGAAAGCTAAAGTCAGGGCAATTAAGGATAAGTGGTGGATGGAGAAAGCCATAGAGATACAAAAATTAGCTGACTCTAATCAAACGGGAAAATTTTTCGAGAGCATACATGCGGTATTTGGCCCTAGGTTGAGAAAAATTGCACCAATTTACTCTCGGGATAAGCAACACCAGTTAACAGATCAGGGTGATATACTTGCGAGATGGGCAGAGCACTTCAATGAGGTACTAAACCCAGATACACAGAGTGCTGATCTTGCATATATCAATGACGTAAATAACCTGCCTGTTTGTGAAGATCTGGCTGACCCCCCCACATTTGATGAATTTATTACTGCGCTGAAGAGACTCAAAAACGCTAAAACACCTGGTGCAGACTGCCTCCCAGCTGAGTTATATAAATATGGAGGTCCCAATGTAAAATGCAAGCTGTTTGATTTAATAATGAGTGTATGGGAATCACAAACAGTGCCACAAGACTGGAAGAACGCTTCTATCTGCAAGCTGTATAAAGGAAAGGGCAACGTATCTGATTGCAGTTCTTATCGCGGTATTTCTCTTCTGTCCGTGGCTGGTAAAGTCTTTGCACACATTCTTAATTCACGACTTGGCAAATTGGCAGAGAAGTTCCTGCCAGAATCGCAGTGCGGTTTTCGACCAAACAGAGGAACTGTTGATGCTATATTTGTCGTGAAGCAAATGCAAGAAAAGAGCTTAGAACAGAATAGCCCACTTTTCATGTGTTTTGTGGATTTGGAAAAGGCATTTGACCGAGTGCCAAGAGAAGCTTTGTGGTTGATTCTGAGCAAATTTGGGTGTCCCGAGAAATTTACCAATCTTGTGAGGCAGTTCCATGATGGCATGAGAGCCCAGGTTATGCACGAATGTAATTTCTCAGCTCCTTTCCCGGTTACTAGTGGAGTAAAGCAAGGTTGTGTGATGGCACCTACACTCTTTGCACTGTATTTCGCAGCAGTGATGAATGATGCTGTCGGGAGATGTAGTGATCGTATACAGCTTAATGTACGAACAGATAAAAGCGTATTTGACCTTTCACGGTTCAGAGTAAAATCTTCTTCTACTAATCTTTATAATATGGACGTTCTCTACGCTGATGATGTTTGCCTGATGGCGGATAGCATGGAAGCCTTGCAGAATTATATGGATGCCTTACAAGAGTCGTGTTGCAGGTTCGGACTAGTGATAAGTGTCTGCAAAACTCAAGTTCTAAAACAGCCCCCAAGAGGCTGCGACACTAATGAAGATGCATTGAAGGTTGATGGAACTATCCTGAAAGAAGTCAGTAGTTTTCGGTACTTGGGTTGCCAAATCCGTAACGACAATCGTCTTGCATCCGAGATACCTGCACGAATATCGAAGGCTGCTGCGTCTTTTGGTAAGCTTAATCATCGTGTCTGGAAGTCTCATGATATCACCCTACAGACAAAGCTTGCGGTTTATCGCGCC
Organism: Mellilla xanthometata; assembly: GCA_035578125.1. NCBI lineage: Eukaryota > Metazoa > Arthropoda > Insecta > Lepidoptera > Geometridae > Mellilla > Mellilla xanthometata. Next base: position 18,008,395 of record JAPUBQ010000024.1, on the reverse strand, counting down.
ATCATTTTGCCGATTCTGTTATATGCCTCCGAGGCCTGGTGCTTGTATAAAGCTGAAATTAGACAACTAGATGCCTTTCATATGAAATGTCTGCGCTATATTCTTCGGATAAAATGGCAGGATCGGATAACTAATACGGAAGTTCTTCGTCGATCGCAATCGCACGGGATGGAGGCTCTGCTGATGAGAGGACAGTTGCGTTGGTGTGGCCACGTGCAACGGATGGATGACTGCAGACTACCGAAGAGCGTATTCTACTCTGAGCTCTCAAGTGGAAAGCGCAACTCAGGCGGGCAGTACCTTCGTTATAAGGATGCTTTTAAAAGAAGCCTAACTGCATGTGGCCTGTCAACGGAGAAGTGGGGAGAGGATGCACAGATGAGGACTGCTTGGCGCTCAAAAATAAAAAAAGGAATTGCTCTTTTTGAGCAGACTCGACTGTCTGAGTTAGACGTAAAGCGACAGGCTCGTAAAAACCGTCCGAAACCTTCCTACGCCTATACTTTTAATAGCTCCGGTCAGCTGTATTGCGCCGCATGTGACCGGGTATTCAAAACGAAGTTTGGTTTTGCCAGCCACTTACGAGCACACGCCAGAAAATAGCCGCCAGGGTCGCCATCGTCGGACACGACGCGGACGACATCATCATCATCATCATTAACTCGAGTATAATATGTTATTCTCATCCTAACGATCACCTTCAGATCACGTGTACAGAAATGTATATTATTCTCGTTATAAAATCTGAATCACGGAAAGCAACTGCGTACGGCCATAATCCTTTAGAAAGGCACGTTTTGGATTAAATTGGATCAAGGGTCGCGTGGCCCGGGCTTCCTACGCACGCGACTCGACACGCCGCTGGGGATGTGGGCTGTGGCGCCGGCAACAACTACTGACAACTCGGCAAACAACGTGGTCATTAAGTAAGCAGTTAGATGTAGTTGGTTACAGTAAATTCGAACTAACGTTCATTCGCAGCAGCCATTCTCGATATAAAGTTGTTTCGCACCAAAGTTAATTCGAACTAACGTTCAGTCGATCTTACGTTCATCGGACAAAAATTTCGCAATATCGTGACGGACCCGGTAAAAATATTGAAAATCAACAACAATCTAAGCTAAAAAGCAAACAATAAAACTTTTTTTTTGTTCTGTATCTGCAATCTGTGTTTTACTTGAAGCAGACGAGTTGTATGCAGTGGACAAGATTTAAAAAACTTAAACGTAAGGTCTGGTCTATTGCCTCGTGATAGGAAATTTGGTGGAACTAAAAAAAACAAATTGCAAATCGTATTAATATGAACGTATTATAAACGTGTTGCTGCGTTATGTTTGTTACTCTTTCAAGCATCAGCTAAAACGATTTGGATGTTTCGTATGAAGGCGAATCATACTTTAGATTAACACACATGCTAATTTTTATCCGTAGGTAACACAGCGGGTTAAATATACCTAAGTACAATGTGATCAATTCTACCTAACTATAACCTAGATGCTAAGAAATCTCGCACTAATGTATTCGGATACTTACATCAATGTTGCCTTTTTGCCGGTTAGTATTCATAGGTATGTTACGTTTAAATGGTATCAATCTATTCGATCTAGGACTATTTTTTTCAAAGATTTTGATAGATTTTTAGCGTCAGACTCTGCGCCCTAAATACTCTGTGTATCTAAATACACATAACAATTAGGTAATTTACAATGAACAAAATCAGCCTACAATAGGTCCATTAGTTTAGTCCTCTAACGTATGTGCGAGTATATAATTACTAGGAAATCTTCTTATAATTACTAATAATAGCACATTGAAAAACCATAGAAAAAGGGTAAAACTTAACAATGAAAACTTCTAAATGGCCGCCCACTTCCTCCTACGCATTTCCTTTTGGCTACATAATACAAAAAACTGGCCAAAAATAAACTTACCAAAAAATTATAGACGAAAAAACCAACAAATTGTAAAAGAGCGTCTTTCGCAAACTTTGGAACTTCGAACGAAGTAAATTATTTAAAGAAATGTGAGCTGAAGATAATAAAAAGAAAGCCCACGAGGTTTTCGGTAAGTTTGGCGTTGTTTGCGTAAGACATTCGTTCCAAGAAATGTATACTTACTTATACTTGCCGTGTTACGTTATCTTAATACCAAGTACAAAGGTAGACCTATAAGAAGAAGAAGTTTATTTCTAGCCAAAACTAATAGGTAAAAATATCTTAAATTATTTATTTATTATATATACATCTCATGGAGACAGCAATACAGTATTAACCAAATCGCCCACCCCAGATTACCTCAACACACATAAAGATACGACATAAATAACATAAAAAAACCAAACTTATTATTAAACAATACAAATTAACACTAAACTACTTCAGACAAATTTGAGCTTAAGAGTACATTGCCGCCTTGTGAATATCAGCATCGGTGCTAAAAAAGAGATCTAAGTCAACGTTTCGCGCGAGCATGATATTCAACATCCTCATCGCGGTACGCACTGGCTCCTGCCGACCGTACTCCGTCCTGCTGACTCAATTAGACTCGTTCGTTCATTGTGAGGCCTAGAGATTCACAAATAAACAATTAGAGAGTATTCAAATATAGAAGTTACCGTCATTCAATTGATATGAAATTGGTCAAATGCGAGTCGGCTTGCGCATGAAGCATTCCGTACCAATATAAAATAAAGACGTTTGTTGTATGGGAGCCTCTTATTTATACTTACTTGACAGACAGGATTCGTAACACCATTCTGCGCTCCAAAACAAAAATTGCCGACGTAACCGAAAAGTCTGCACAGCTGAAATGGGATTGGGCGGGACATGTCTGCCGAATCTCAGGTGACCGCTGGGCGAAGGTTTGTACTACTTGGGTACCGAACGTGAAACGACCTCGGGGTCGAACCAGACAAAGGTGGTGTCATGACCTAGACGAACATGACACAAACTGGGCCACCAAAGCTGAAGACCGGGCTGTCTGGAAGGAGGGAAGAGAGGCCTTTGCCCAGCCCACACGCACTTTGGACACAATAGGCTGAAAATAAAATAAATAATAATACTTACTTAATTAAATTATCAAAACTTTATAAATTTCAGCTTTCTAGCTATCGCGGTTTATAAGATCTGGTGACAGACAGGCTACATTAAGACTATAATTATTATGTACTCTAACTCAAAACCCTTGCAAGGATCAAGTAATAAATTGCCTCATTTCGTATTCTCACAATAAAACGCAAATTGTGAATAAAGCATCGTAAATAGAGTTATCGACGCACATAACTTTGTAAGAATAAAGTTTCTGGGACAATAAACGTGCTTATTGGATGCTAACTGGATTAAAATCCGTCCCCGCCCGCCCTAGTCGTAGGGCAGCCGCCGCCCGCCTCAGTTCAACTCGCGATCTTTTCAGCTCCGGTCGCTTGCGAACTTCGCGAAACAAAACCTCTTTGTTTTGAAATAGCATTGTACCTTCTTAAATCAAAACTGACAGATTCCGATCTGATTTTAAAAAGAAAACCTTTTCAGCCAGTGTTCGTTTTAAATAAGGTTCATTTACACAAAAAAGTACGATTGCATCGCGCACAGTCAAATTACTCAAAAATATTTTAGTAAAAAATAATATAGCTAAGAACTGGTCTCGTTCAATTTGGTTGTTAAAAATCATTGAATTGTTTACTAAAAATAGTGATGGCGTTAGCTTAAAGCCAAAGTAAACAAAGACTAAAGTTCGAACACTTGTGAGATAAGCTTATCAGTTAACACGATAACAGTAAATTAAGGGAAGTGTAACAGGTGACCGACACAACGACCTTAGACATGATCCTTTATGATGTGAGTATTTTTAGTATTTTTGTCTTTTACATTAGTTTTGTTAGTTGATTTTTATTACAATAGGAACTCGATCAACCGGACTCATAGTTGTTCTTAGGCATTCGGATAATCGAAGATCCGGATAATAGAAAGTATGAAGAAAATAGATTTTTTTATTTTTCAATGAGAAGCCGGCGCAGGCGAGGTAATGCCAGTTCCGTCGGACAGTTTCATGCTTGCTATGCGGATGGAACGAAGTTTTTTTTAAGTCATAATAATTTTTATTTATTCATAACAAATATAATGTAATAAACTTAATCAGTAGGCTCAATTGCAACTCCACCTGAAACGAATGGCGCTGTTGTCAATTAGTGCATACTCTCATTTATTGCTTTCTCTGTCTACGTTTATAGCCGTATTTGACTTCCGAACAAATTTTGGAGATGCGACGTTGCCAAACCGTGCGCAAAAAGTGTTGTGACAACTTTTCGTAAGGTTTTTTTCCTAGCCCCCTCTCACAACGCGCTATAAGGAATTTCGTTCCAAATGGTCCGTGATTGGTAATTGGAGCTAATTGGAGGGCCGGATAATCGAGTTTCTGCTGTAGATTATAATTTTATAATTTATTTAAAAAAATTAATTACTACATTTTGACAACTCTGTTATCACTTTGTATACTTTAATCTTTTTTTTACATTTATAATCAAATAATGTTATTGGGATTAGTGGATTAAACTCTTTATGGTTATTAATAATACGTCGCGTCCAAGGAGGTTACGACTGTAATAAATAAGAAAATAAAAAGAGGTATATATGCACCACCGCTATACCTATGTACGGCTTGTCTAAGTAGGTTGCATGTTCGTGAAAAGAGGTTGCAAGTGTCAAGTTTTCTGGCTGAATGCGCAAGTCTTGTTAAGCTGCATCGGCTGCATGCTATATAGAAAACACGTGTAATAGCTTAGGGACTAATGAAGGTCTGAATATATATCATTTGCCTGGAAAAAAATATCTTGGGCCATTTTGCATTTAAGTAAAATATAGGTGTTATTTTCGCAACTGACCTTTAAATGGCCAACTTTGCTTTCGTCTGTCTGTGTGTTTGGTTCGTTTACGTAGAGGCCGTATTTTTGAACCGATCCCGACGAAACTTGGTATACAGGTAATTAATAGAATTTGGAGCAGGTACTACACGTTTGGATTTACAGTAGATAAAACATGACCTTTTTATAAAAGCATAGATATAATAATTATTTTTGATAAAATTGTTACGTAAATAACATTTAATACATTCTTACGTAGAGATTTCAATTTTCGATTCATCATTAAAGTGATACACCAAAAATATATATATAAAATATCCTCCTACTCAACAGATCATCTATTGGTACTTACATATTATTTTGTTATCATAAATACAATTGTATAATACATTTGTTTCAATAGTATCTATAACTCAATATTGGTTTTATACATGTCACATATTAAACACTAATACTAATACCACTTACCTATTTAATTGACCTCCAATTTAACGTGTCATCCGATCTACGATAGCACCTTGATAAAAATGGCACTTTTTAAACAACAGTCTTGTGCATGAAGACCTATCCAAAAGCTGACCGCATCGACCAATGCTTAACCTCGATGATCGAGTCAGAACACCTAAGTTAGTCGACCTACAGGCGCGACCTACTAGCAAGCCAAGGTACCAACGTACCTTTCTTTATCTATTAGTCGAACATTTGCCCTTTCTGTGGCAGGTGAGTGTATTGCCCTTTCCCTTTGTTTGAACCTTTGATAGTTACATCTGTAAGGCTACAAATAATATTTTACGGCTTTCATGAAAAAGATACTGCTTTCATATTATCAAAGGGCAGCGTTAATCAAAATAGTTTCTCTTCATTCCAAAACTTTGTAAAATAATGTTTCTTTTATTGAAATTCTACAGTATTCTGCTGTTGTAATAGTTTGTTGATACAATCGAATTACAAAGATTATTTATGCTACTCAAAGTAGATTGTGATAGAGTTTAAATAATTATGCTCAGTGTAGTGCCCAAGCTACTAAGCTAAGCAACTGTCGATGCGAACGATGTTTGGATGGGTGACCATGCACAAGACTGTCGTTTTTATGTAGCATTTTCATTTGGGCGCTACCGTGGATCGGATGACACGTTAAATTGTAGGTCTCGGCTGTAAGTCCTTTGTACAAGCAGTCGTTAAGCCAAGTCAGAGGCCTTTGGGCGGCTTGAAAACTCTCGACACTAGAGTTTGGCCACTTAGCTCATACGAAGAAGAAGCATTGTCTCGAGTATAGTAGGTACCTGATAAGTGAGTGGAAACGGAAGCCTGGGGTCATTCGGAATGACATGGTTGAAGTTGTGCTTTGAGGTGGAATTTCAAAGCAATTGTTAGGGATGTCACGCAGTTACACACGTTAGTTGTGTGACAGGGCTGTCGCGTACTTTTGTAAAAAAGTCAGAAGCTTTTGAACAGTTTGCAAAGAAAAAGGTTAAATTATCCAGGTTATTAAGGACTTTGCTTAACTAGATGCTGAAGTTCTTAATATACTTAGAAAGAGATATTTCTACTATTGTAATGTGTTTATTACAAGCAAAACATTTTAAATTTTAATACGGCTATCTTTCAAAAAATAAAACTTTTGAGCGAACTGAACGTAATCGTTTTTTGGAACTATAAAGTTTTTTAACACTGAAATAAACTGCAAACTTCGATCAAATACATATATACCAGATTCAGTATTGCATACAAACGCAGTACAAAAAATGGTATGAGATTACTATACTATTGTGTCCAATAAAGAATTTTATATCTATTACAAAAAATATTTCAATTCAAGTCAACCTTCTGTCCACAAGCTATCTTGCTCGCGATAACAGCTACACAATTTTAAGACCGTACGCAGTAAGCGTTAGAAAATTCAACTGTATTACTATACTAATAACACTTAAATTCCTCAAACCCAAATAAGACCACACTCTTACTTGTGGTCTTATTTTCCTTGACGTTCTTAGAGACATCACCATATATATCTAGTACATTCTTGATCAAAGCCTTCAGTGCTAGTTACTCGCAGTCCGGGATAAAGTTACAAAGATTTGATCACCAACTCAAGAACTGTGTGTGTGATGTGGCTCTGTATAGTGTTATAATGCTCGCTGACATTTATAATGTACCCTGCACCTTCAACCTAGAGACGAGCAGCTAATGTTACGACCTACGCTCACATTGACTGATAGTGTAGGAGTAGATACTATACACTGGCTTTTGAGGGTTGAGATATGAAAGATTAGCGGAAACTCGGAGGGGTTTTCTTTGTACCACTGCTTTAAGTCATTAGTATACAATCCTTTTTAAATGCTACGCAACTTGGGCCGTGACGTCACTAGTGCCATATGGCATGGTACAATTTTCAAACAAATATGATAAAATATTTTTATCATATCAATTATATTATATTCATTATATTAGTAAAATTCAATAAGAAACATTTTATATTATTATGCAAATGTTACCAAATCTACTACCTACTAATACGATCCAAGTCCCATAGCATTTGAACAGCGTTGTTTGATACAAAACGAGTGGTCTGTATGCAAGTTCTGATTCTCACAAGGAAATTGCGAAACTTAGAATAGCACCACGTATCTTTCATCCACGACGCCACTCCCCGGGACAACTCCTCGCGTCTGGCGGCAGCTTGGTGGGTGACGATTGTCAAGTAGCTTATGCTCCTTATTGAAATGCAGAACAGTATTGACTGTACACACGGCACAGTAAATATCCTTGGTGAAGCGACGCGCGACACTATTTAGGATATATTAAAGAGTAACTCTGTACTACGGCGCGGCGATGAGAAGCCCGTACGATTCCAGAGACACTGCCTCAGGCCGCGACGCGCGGACTGCAGGTTTTGTAGTTCTACCCTCATTTCACAATAATACCTTTATGAGAATCGAACAAGCGTTCTACGTCGATTTCAAACCATTTTTGACGTTTTCTGGGATTTTTTTTTACGTTCGAAAATTTGTAATTTCTGTATTAAATCGAAATTATAGGGCCTAAATTTCTAGCGGGTTTTTGGACTGATAAGATGTACATAATCCACATGTAACGTATCTAAGTAGACCAACACATAACTTAAAAAGCAAGTATGCATGCAAATTACGTAATGCTTACCATCCGGACTGCCAATCCGAAGGTTCCGGGTTCGATTCCCGGCACGCCCAACATCTTTGTGCTGAATTAAATTTTTTGGCTGTCGGTCTGGGTGTTAAATATGTATCTATATAAAATATGTATGTATGTATGAATATGTAGTATATCAGTTGTGTTAGCAACCATAATACGAACTAGAAATGGTTCAGTTTTTTTTTATGTTGGTTAGGCAAGCGCTTGATCGAAACTCATCTGATGTTAAGTGATGTTGTGATCTAGGGTTAATTGTTAATTATGGGGTTAACCAGCCGTGTGAAAAAAAAATATGGCGTAGGGCCGGAATAGAACCAGAGGATGTCATTGATTGAAAAGCAAATGTTTCCCATCGAGCCACACTCGCGTTTTTTAAAAGGCTACTATCACTTACTCCTAATTCAAGTGCAAATGAAATGGCCACGACCTCACCTCAGTCAATCATCGTTTGTACCCTTCTGTAACTTGCACTGGGCCCAGGCTTGAAGGACAGGCGATGGGTTGCGAATATAAACCTTATTCTTAAGGCTTTAATGGCGATATTTGAAGTGAGATGCTGAGATGAAGGTACCAGGGGATGCGGCGCGCGCAGCATCTGAAAAGGTAGTGATGAGATAAGCCTAAAAATATGAGACTGTAGATTAGTCTAATCGAGTCTTATTTGTGCTGAACTTAATTTTTTGGCTGTCAGTCTGGCTGTTAACTATGTATCTATATAAAATATGTATGTATGTATATGTAGTATATCAGTTGTGTTAGCAACCATAATACGAACTAGAAATGGTTCAGTATGGTGTTAACCAGCCGTGTGTGAAATGTGTTATAAATTACTTATGATTTTAAGTAGGTATCTATTTGCCTACCAGGCTTTGAAATACGACAATTTTTACCTAGAATGCTAGTATAGAGTAAGCTAGTATATTGTAGTTTTTGCCTTTTACTTTTACTTGGCGACCCGCCAAATAATCCACTGCATTTGCGTTAGATATGGTTATAGGTAGTATGGCATAGAAACCTTTGCTTTAAAGAACGTAGTGAAGCAAAAACTATCGAACTTAATTTATCCCTGCGTTTGGAACGCTGAACTATGTTTATTTCGACCAAATTAGTCATTGCCATTCAACGTGAAAATTTCTGTTCGCTTACCTAACCTAAGATATACTTAAATTGTTTTATAATTTATTAAGTAAACAAAGGTAAAACTTATATACAAAATTAATTAACTATAAACTAGCAAAGAAAAAGTTTTTTTTCTATAAAATAAGGTTAAAGATAAAAACCTAAATTAAAGGGCCTTAATGCGGCAAGCTACAAAATTTTCGTTTTTACTATGCATTGTAAATACTATTCTTAAGTTATGTTAAAATTTATTTTTAACATTACTTTAGTTAATAAACTTATTATAGAAAAAAAAACTAATATAATATATTTTTTTCCTAATTTACATAATAAATTATATACCAATGTATATCTAAGCTTTAGTGACTGAGTAAAACTTCAGTCTTGTTTTCAACTGTTTCTGTCTTTACCCCATCCCTACAGTTCCCAATCGTCCCTCGCGAGAGATGGTCGTATTCACGACTCTGTCTCTAAATAATCTGAAGGAATTTGTGTAAAATACTATCAGTGATACAAAACAAACTATGAATACCACGTAAGGAAGATTCCCAGTGATTTAAAAATGGGAGTGGATAGTTTACCCCCGACCAGACCAACTGTGAGTGTCCAATCTTAATGAAGCATTTCATATATTCTCTAATAGTCATTACGATATGACGTTTTGTTGGGTGTAGAGGCTATTAGGTGGACTCTATCTATTAAATCAAACGTACTTCAACGCATATTTATATATGTATGTATGCATATACCTCAGAAAAAGAGATACAAGAATTGTTAAAATCTTTTATGATGCTTTTTAAATGCCACTAATATTATAGATACGAAAGTGTATGTGTGTATGTTTGAATTCAAAAACCAAAACTACTGATTTTATTTAGATGAAAGGCATGGAGGGAGCTTTTCTTTCAATTAACTGCTACTTTTTAGCATTAGGTTACACTGGGGAGCGTAGCTTGTATAAGTATGTATGCTATATGTAAAAGAATAATACAATTGATAACTCATCGACTGTTTTCGAGTGTATTTGACAAATTCACGTCGATTAACTAAAATCTGTTGATAGCTATAGTGAAATGCACAAACACAGTATTCTTGGCGCAGTGGTTATTACCGATGTTAATTCAATACTCGGTTTTAACGCTTGAGTTTTGGTTACTGCGGTAAAAACCTATGACATTTGTTTTTCTAGCTTCTACTTTTTTTCTTTTTCAGTTCTTATTTTTTAGGGCTCCGTACCTAAAAGGTAAATACGGGACCCTATTACTAAGACTCCGCTGTCTGTCTTTCTATCTCCAGGCTGTATCTCAGAAACCGTAATAGCTAGAAAGCTGAAATTTTCACAAGATATGTATTTCCTGTGCCGCTATATACAACGAATACTAAAAATAAAAATAAAAAATATCAAGGGGGGTCCCGATACAATAAACGTGTTTTTTCCTATATTTTTTTCTATATTATATCAATAACGGTAAGTGCTAGACACTTAAAATTTACTCAAAAAACATAAAAATATATTGGCTATCAAATTCAATTTGAAATAAAATAAATATTAAAGGGGGGCTCCCATACAACAATGGTACGGAACCCTTCATGGGCGAGCCCAACTCGCACATGCCCAATTTTCATAATACAGTCAGGTTAAATAGCCAGAAGGGCGCGTAACCACACGAGACTGCGACAACCTGGCCGTAGATAGAGCATGCCTAGTCTGAAATTACTGGCATTAGGTGCTTAGCGACAGATTCTCAATTTGATGTATGAACTCGTTTAGTAACAGCTAGACAAAAGAGAATAGTTTTCAAAGCGGTTTACTGATTCAAGGTAATTTAACAGAGGGTCTACGAAATTCGTAGCTTCGTAGCAAGCGACCTACGAAAAATGTAATGGTAAGGGACTTCGTACACCTAGTCTATTTTCCAGTGTAAAACTGAAAAAATATAATTTTGAAATATATTTTGTTACGAGTGGCGCCTAATCCAGGGTCTATGCTATCATCATGCCAAATTTCATCGAAATCTGTTCAGCCGGTTGCCAGCTTGTTGGACACGTTGCCTTCCAGTGCTGGTCTAGACCTTTGGACTTAGTTTAGTTATTTATCCAAATCTGTTGATCTGGTTGTAGTTAGTCGGTATATTATTTATTGAAAAAAGACAAAAATTCAAATATTTAATAAATTTTGGTCTAGTACTAACACGCTCACAAAACTGTCACGTTTTTAATTAATAGGTTAACGTCATATCTTGATTTACAGCAAATATTATTAGTTAATAGCTATTCACTACACATATTACTAAAAAATATATAGGTACAATATATTTTTTTATTACTCTTACAGATTTACATTTCAAAAGACATAACCACAGAGTGTGTTTTACAATACCTAAATCTGAAACTAAATAAAATTAAGATTAGAGGGTGTTCTCAAAGCAAAGGTCCCAAATTACACAAACAGTCTCCTGAAATAGGTTCTCGTATTTTTGTCACGCCCACGCCGTTTGATCTGTAATTAAAGTAATCGTTGTTTGGCTGTTAGGATGGAATTAATTAACTATGCTTGGAGCAAGCATATCTAGTTTTATTTAGCATCTTAATCTTATATATAAAATTTCCGTGTCACAGTGTTTGTTACCGTACTCCTCCGAAACGGCTTGACCGATTTTTTCCAAATTTTATATGCGTATTCAGTAGGTCTGAGAATCGGCTACTGTATATTTAGTTTTTTTTTTATTAATGTAAAACAACGTTTGCCAGGTCAGCTAGTTATTATATATAAGAACTATTCATCACTATTATTGCAATTTGTAGCATACAAACAAAATATACAATTGAAAATAAATCATAAAATGAAATATTATCGGTTTATGATATATATTTTTAAATTAATCATAAAATTAAATATTATTATTTAATACTATATTTTTATGCTCGGGATAAAATTATTAAAACAACTGTCATGTTAAGAGACTTAGTGACAGTTGTTCTAATAATTTTATCCCGAGCATAAAAATATATATATATCATTTCAGGACACATTTCACACACTGCTGGTTATAACATAATACTCATATAAAACCTTACTAACTAAAACATAACCTAAAAATGACCAGAGTTAGAGGGAAAGATGCCCAAAATGCTGGCAGCAATGGATGGCAAAGCTTAAAAATAAAATATTATTATTATTTTTAATCCCATACTGAACCATTTCTAGTTCGTATTATGGTTGCTAACACAACTGATATACTACATATACATACATACATACATACATACATACATATTTTATACATAGATACATACATTTTTAACACCCAGACCCACAGCCAACAAATTTAGTTAAGCACAAAAATGTTGGCCGAGCCGGGAGTCGAACCCGGAACCTTCTGATTGGCAGTCCGGTATGGTAACCATTACGCCAACGAGGTTGTCAAAAAACTTCATAAAGTAAAAAACCGATAAGATTTAATTTTATGATTTATTTTAAATTGTATGTTTTGTCTGTATAAGTTTAAAATGCTAAATACAAGTATTTTTAATTTTTCAAAAGATATCTATAAAGGTCATTCATTCCTTATATGTATTTTTACGGTTGCTAGCAAAACTTTAACCTTTCAGGAAGCTTACATACACAAAATTATTTACACAAGGTCTTCTAGAAAGCAGGTTAACTATTTGTCGCAATGTAATATATAAATAGAATCTGTGTTGTACTTTCAATGCCAAGGTGAAGCCTCTATAGAATTGAAGAAAGCCTATTGGTACAGTTACTGGTTGACACGATAGCTCGCCGAGTTACAAATCCTTACAATACCAATATTATAAAGAGGAAAAGTTTGTTTGTTTGACGCGAATAGGCTCCGAAAGTACTGGACTGATTTGAAAAATTCTTTCACCGTTGGAAGCTACATTATCTCGAGTAACATCTTAATATATATAAATCTCGTGTCACAATGTTTGACCTCAATGGACTAATAAGGGTTATAATTTAAGTAAACAGAAATCGGTTTAATCACCTAATTTTCTTAAAAATAAACGATGGTAAATATGTCAATTAAAAATAAATGACTGAATGAATCATCAAATGAAGTCCATAAATAGGTGGTATTGATTGAATTATATATTAAATGTCATACAAAAGTTAAAACTATGTATAACTAAAAACACAGTAGGTACACATTCGTCTTGTTTTTACCAATTACATTGGTGTAGGGCCGGGATCGAACCAGGGGCCGTCAGAATGAAAAGCACACGTTTTCCTATTTTCCAGTCCTGAGGTGCCATTAAATTGTACCGAACTGTACGCGTCTAGTTCAAGGGTGCCCGAAGCCTTAGAAATAAAAGTAGACGTATTTTCTTACACGGCTCAGATTTCAAAGAGTGGCTCCGTTTGATTCAGGAGTCGACAGCTATTGATTTTATTTTAGTTCTAGCCCCTAAGAACTAAGTTTTTTTTTTCAATACCACAGTGAACAGGTTTCTCATAGGTAAGCACGCTCCACTATAGACATATATTACAATTTTAAGTATTATTTAGTAGCGCCTGTAGCTTGGCTAGCTAAGGTGATATGACACGATCATCTCGCGATCATCAATAAGCAACGATCGATGCGGACTGTCGTTTTTCAAAAGACGTTTTCACTTGGGCGCTACCGTTGGTCGGATGACACGTTAAATTGTAGGTCCCGGCTGTTAGTCTTAGTACAAGCAGTCGTTAAGCCAAGTCAGAGGCCTTCGGGCGGCTTGAAAACTCTCGACACCAGAGTTTAGCTCATACGAAGAAGAAGAAGTATCATTTTATTTATATAATGTTAATATTGTCATATACATTTGTTTTGTTTGTATATACTCATATGACTATTCCAAGTGCATGTAATTTGCATTGGCTAAAATATACTTTGACTTTGACAATGTTACTTACGAGACATACACACTTACACACTTACAAACAAACTTTCGAATTTATTATATTAGTAGGATTAGGATTTTATTTATCATGTATCCAATAATACAAACAAGTGACTGTCTGTGCGTACATAATGGTATGAACGTAAAATGGAATCCTTACATTCAATCCCGTGAAAACGTAATCTTATCAATTGTGGACGTGTTGAGAGAATTAGGTTACGGCTTTTTATCAGATCATGGTAATATAATAAAGTTGAATCGGTTTTAGGGTTCCTTAAAGGTTAAAACGGGACCTTATTACTAAACCTCCGCTGTTTGTCTGTCACCAGGCTGTATCTCGGAAACCGTAATATATAGAAATACTAGCTGACACGGAAAACGTTGTAATTCCGTATAAATTAATTCTATTAATAAAAAAAATAACGGTGAACAATTATCACTTAAGGGTATGAAAAGTAAATTACAAATTTTCTATAACAATATTACAACGAGAAAAAGTCTGATATTTTATTTGTTTGACGCAAATAGGCTCCGTAACTACTGGACCGATTTGAAAAATTCTTTCACCGTTGACGCTACATTATCCCTGAGTAACATAGGCTATATTTTGTTTCTCTTTGCAACTTCGGCCCCTACGCGACGTGCTATATAATACCTTAACGCTTTATCCGAAATCTAAGAAATCGATGTCTTCTGTAGTGCCGTCACTTGCATCGTGTTTGCATTCAGGAGTGTAGTTTATAAGTCTAAAACAGTTAGCGCTTTGGTGTAAAAACTGTTGTAGCTATTTAGTTGAATAAATGAATAAATGTTTGTGTGTTGAAAACTTATATTTTTTTTTAGCCCGTGCGAAGCCGGGACGATCTGCTAGTTTAAGTATAAGTTGCGTTACAGTAAATCTGTTTTTATCTCGAAATGTACCAGTAACGACGCCAACATAATAACGACCTAATAAATTGATACTTTCCTCAGATTATTGAATCTGTTCGAGCGATAAAAGCCTGTCTGTATCGAAATGTAATATAAGGCCTGATATTCTGTAATAATAGACTACTAGCCAACCCGGCAAACGTTGTTTTGCCTCACTTAGGGGTATGAAAAATAGATAGTGTAGCTTATATGACACGTTCGTAGATTTACCATAGCAGCGCCATCTATTGATTACTTACTCAACCCAGTCAAAAGGTATCGACATCTGTTAGAATCATTTGGAGTTAACAGATAATTGTGACTGTCAAATAATAACAGACAATAATTAGCAATAAATTAAAATTGCGACTATAAATTGAGATTTAAACTATCCTATCTCTCAAGTTGGATCGAACTGCACATGGTGTGCGAATTTTATTATAATCGGTTAAGTGGTTTAGGAGTCCATTGAGGACAAACATTGTGACACGAGATTTATATATATTAAGAAAGATTAAGATTAGCTGCGCCTGGTGCTACTTGCGTTAATTCGGGATAAAAGTAATTTGTATGTTATGGATTAACACACGGGCTACTTTTGTTTTACATTGAAACGAAAAGTTCTATACTACTAATATAATAAATGCGAAAGTTTGTATGTTTGTGCGTGTGTTTACTACTCTAGAGTTTAGCCATCGTGAGTTTTTGAGCTACCAATGGCCTCTAACTTAGATTATTGTCGCGTGTGCTAAGACTAACAGCTGAGACTTAGAATTCTACGTTTCATCCAAACTACTATATTTTTTTTTAATTTTTATCCATGATAGGTTAGCGTTTGACTACAGTTAGACTGATGTTAAGCTGCACTGCAGTCTACGGTGTGGCACGCTTACCTAGAAGATACCCATTAACTCTACTTTTGAAGGCCCCCGGATGATACCTCTCAGGAACAAGAGACTCAGGCAGTGAGTTCCAAAGCTTCGCAGTCCTAACAATAAAGGTCGACGCAAAGCGTTTTGTACGAAAGTTTGGAACTTCTACTCTGTATCGGTGTCTCTTCACTGTACTACTCATGGACTACTATTTTTGCATTTGCTGCCATAAATATTTTTGGAATTTCTGAAGCCGATAGTAACCGTAGCCTAATCGGAGCCTTTCTAGAGAAGCGTGACTGAACAAAAGATTACTTGATTAAATTTTATATCCGAGGCATTAAATATATTGAGCACTTTTGTATCCCAGCTTTACCGTTGGGCGAAGGGATTTTCTGTTACAAGTTAGAAGTTGGCCCTAAAAGAAAAATATTAAGGAAATTATTTACGTTTGATTTATAGGAATCCCATTAATTTCTCATTTATATATTTTTAGTATTTGTTTGTGATAGCGGCACGAGAAATAGCTATTTCGGTTTCAAGTAAAAAGTTGTCTCGAAAAATTACAATATAACGATATAACAACAAATACTGGAAATATAATGAAATATAAATGGGGCCCTATACAATAAACGTACATGGTCCGAAACATGGACTCTGCGAGACGTGGAAAGAAAGAAAATAGACGCTCTGGAGATGTGGTGCTGGAGAAGGATGCTTGAAGTTTCTTGGACTGAATTTCGAACAAATATCTCCATACTCCATGAACTCGGCATAAAGCAGCGTCTATTTACAACAGTACAGTCTCGCATTCTTTCCTTCTTTGGTCATGTTTCGAGGCGTGATAATCTGTCCATAGAACGCCTAGTCGTACAGGGCAAAGTAGAGGGTACTAGACCGCGCGGGAGGTCACCCACTCGATGGACTGACCAAATAAGGACAATCGTGGGTACCCCCTTAAATGAGTGCGCCAGGATGACCTCTAACAGAGAAAAATGGCGAGGCATCGTGAGGCGTGTACTATCCGTCCCATCCACTACTACTTCTTGACGACCACGACCGCTCTGTCAAGAGCGTACCGACTTAGAAGAAGAAGAGACAATAAACGTGTTATTACGTATTTCTTAACTTACTCAATTTTCACAAAATTTGTAGTTGTATATTAGCTTTCAAAATAATTATATAAAATAAAATAAATATTTTAAGCCCCCTTTAAATATTTATTTTATTTTTGTACAACATTTTTAATTTTTAATTAGTTTTTACTCATAACAACATTTAGTAGGCCCTTTAAATAATAATATAATTGTTCTATAAATAATTTAACAAATTATTTAATATTATAAAAAATATTTACGTTTATTTTATTTTTTATATTTTTAGTATTTGTTTGTTATAGCGGCACGGGAAATACATAACTAGTGAAAATTTCAGCTTTCTAGCTATTAAGGTTTCTAAGACAGCTTGGTTACAGACACACAAGGTAAGCTAAGTAATAGGGTCCCGTATTTAACTTTTAGGTACGGAGCCCTAAAAATATCATAACCGTAACTCCAACCAATCTTTACGTAACTTTTTTCTTAGTCGTTGTTTTTTATTATTATAAAAGTCCTTATAAAAAACATCTATTAACACGTTCCAAGCGGCACAAAATTTTCTATTCTTTCTATTCCTGCGGTACCGGGCGTATAACACCTGGACCTAAAACTACCATTGCGGCGGTACAAGGCTTATAATACCCTGTAACGTTAAAAAAACTTTAATCCTTTTTTTGGCTTCATGAAAAGAAAAAACATATTTTTTTGCTTTGAGTATTAGTATTAATGAATTGATTTAAGAGATCCTGACGGCGTACGTGGACAGCTTCTTTGGTTTAGAATCTATAGCTTAAATAAAATACAGGGTTTTATGTACCCTGTGCCGCACTGAACAAGAGGATGTTTATGCATATTTTAGGGATGGGAAAAACAGATATCGATGGGCTTAAGTTTTATTGAAGAAATAAAAGAAAAAATAATATTCATTAATGTTTTTCATTGAAACAATCCAAACAGAAGTTTCTTTTGCATGCGTTACATTCTGTTATTTTTTTTTTACTTTTTTGTAAGCTTGACGACTTGTTAAAATTGTTCGAAGCTTTTCGTAGCATCCAACACAGTTTCTCTTCTACATTTGCTTGTAGGCCAAAAATCGACTCTGTTACCTAAAAAGCTTGACATACGAGTACTATTTATAGTACTTAAAGACCGTAAATTATGTAATAACACAAATAATTATTATAGTACATATTATTATCTAAAGAAAGTGTACTCGTAATTATCACCTACCTATTTATTAGCAAATCCAATAAATAGTAATTTATTTTTCATAATTTACGGTCTTTAAGTACTGTAAATAGTACTCGTATAGTAATCTATACTTTGATTTATTACTATCATCATTGTCTTCAATATTATCATCACTGTCTTCAATGTGGTGGAGTTTTATTCTTTTACTACACCGTTTCGCTGATGTTGAAGTCATTGTCGACGCAAGCGTTCACTCAATTACGATCACAACACTAACCGTGCGAAGCCAGCGCGGGGTGCGGTACCAGATGAGCGAGGGTACCAGGTGTATTCAACCCGCACCCGCACTGTGATGAAATTTTATTTGTTCAGTGCGGTACCAGGTATAAAATATCCGGTATTAAGATAGGCACACCACTGGATTCTATTTTAATAGCCCATCTCAGATATGTATTTATCTCTTTCCTACACCGAACCCATCTGAAGTTACGCTCTTCGCACGACAGAGAAGCCTATACTTTTCGTAGCCGCACCACAAGCGAGATATGGACCAGGAGTTTTCGACCTGGTTTCGCATGGAACGTGTTAAAAGTTTGTAAAATATTGCACAGCTGCTACTTCAAATGAACTAAGATTGTTTCAACATCAGAGAAAACAAAATTGTATCAAAAAGCTTTCTTTACAATATATTTTCTACCTAAGTGGCCAAGCTCTGGTGTCGAGTATTTTCAAGCCACCCAAAACCCTCTAACTTGGCTTGACGAATATTTATTATATTAAGATTGACATATGCGACCTATTCAACGTGTCATCTGACCAACGGTAGCGCCTATATATAACTGACATTTGTAAATATTTTATTTTGATATTTTTTACTATTTATGATTTATAATAAATAAATATTAGGACGCATTTCACACACGGATGGTTAACCCCATACTGAGCCATTTCTAGTTCGTATTATGGTTGCTAACACGACTGATTACTACATATACATACATACATATTTTATATAGATACATATTTAACACCCAGACCGACAGCCAACAAATTTAGTTCAGCACAAAGATGTTATATTATGCCGTGCCGGGAATCGAACTCGGAACCTTCTGATTGGCAGTCCGGCATGGTAATTATTACGCCAACGAGGTCGTCAATATTATAATATTATTATTCTAAGATTAAAGTTGCGACGTCCAATTCAACGTGTCATCTGACCAACGGTACCGCCTATATATAACTGAAATTTGTATATAATTTTTCGATATTTTTTATTTATAATGAATAAACTATAAATATAAGATTTTTCCCTGGTCATCGTCTTAATGCCAAAATTTTTATATTTCAACGTATATTTTTGCAAATTGTTCCACACACTGCTAGTGATGTCACGGGCCAAGTCGCATAGCATTTGAACAGCGTTGTATACACGTAACACGAATGTGTATGGGCTAAACAAACATAAGACAAGCGCTGACCACAGACTTTGCACAGCGTCCAGGGTCCAGATGATTGCGTGGGAAGATGAGAACCATATTTGAGTACTAAATACTCGATTAAATTTAGTCTGTGGTATCATATTAGGCTGTTTTGATAACGGCTAGTTTCGCATGTCATAACATTAGTTAAAGTCCTTAGGGTGTTCCCACACTAGCTGATAATAAGCACTTAGGTATTTAGAAATAAACAAAAATTACGACACATTTCACACACGAGAGGTTAGCCCCATACTAAACATTAAAAAAAAACTGGTTGCTGACACAACTGTTGTACCACATATACATAAACACTTTATATAGATACATATTTAAGCCACCCAGACCGACAGCTAACAAATTTAGTTCAGCACAAAAATGTTGGCCGTGCCGGGAATCGAACTTGGAACCTTCTGATTGGTAGTCCGGCGTGGTAACCAACGAGATGCGTTACAATCTGGCCGTTACAAACATGCCGATCGAGCATCCCTGTCGCTCGTTCCCAGCTCTCGCGGAACGTGACATTTATTCATGCATGCAACCGGCAAAAATCTACATTTTCCACTTTTTTAATAATTCATTGTGCAGGCTAGCGTATGCTGAGCTTTTTAATTTCACTTTTACATTTGAATTCGGACGCTTACTTAGCATGCTGATTATTCTAACGGTTTTTATGAAAGATGGAAAATAAGGAAAATGGGTCAAAATTATTAAAGAGCGATATATTTCACTTATTTCTTTTTGAAGATTTTTGAACAATTTTTTTTCTTTGCATGATTACAATGATTTTTATTATTTAATTATAACATATTATAATGAAAAATTTATATTGTGGGGGTTAATGTTTCATCCGTTCGGAATCTACGAATACATACACAGACTCACACACACACACACACATTCATTCGATATTTAAGAGCTAGGCTCTTGTCCGTGGAGTTTTTTCTAGGTAGTTCTATCTTCGGCCAAATCCTTGACCTCCCTATACGACACGACTTTCGCCTTCTCCTTAATTTGGTCTAAATATGATCTTCTAGGTCTTTCTCTTCCTCTCCTGGCTTTTATCTTTCCTTCTATGATATTTTTAATGAGATTACACACACACAACCATATAACAAATCGTCGTAACGCATGTGTCGGGGCTTTAAACTTAAAATGTCAAAATTTTAAAATAAGAACAGTGTTTATCGATGCGTTCAGAAAATCTCCCAAATCTGACAGCCGTTTCACCTTGCATAAATTCGCAACGGCTGACATCGGAAATTGCTGCTCGATATTTATAGTGCGGTAAATCCCCATTTAGCGACACACAAGCAACAAGTGCTTCCATTAGCAAACACTCACTTATTGATGGCACTGTCACACGTGTGTCAATATCGGAGCGGGTTTGAAAAAAAAGGTAATATTCTTGTAGGTTTTTGGGTGTGAAGGGTTTTACCAATGATAATATCCAACTAGATGGCGCACTGCATTACCTCTGTTCCAAAACAAGTAAATCCTTCTTCTTCTTCGTATGAGCTAAGTGGCCAAGCTCTGGTGTCGAGAGTTTTCATGCCACCCGAAGGCCTCTGACTTGGCTTAACAGATGCTTGTACTAAGACAAACAGCCGGGACCTTGTCATCTGATCCACGGCAGCGCCCAAAATAAAATGCCACTTGAAAAGAGACTGTCTTGTGCGTGGCTACCCCCATTCAAAGACTGTTCACATCGACCGTTGCTTCTTTGATCGCGTCAGATCACCTTAGCTAGCCGAGCTACAGGCGCTACAATAAGTGTAAAAAGTGTTTATGTCTCTCAACTATAGCTTTGCCTTTCTCGCTATGTATGCAATTTTAATAAATTCAGTAAGACATTGAAAAGCAGTTGTAATCAAAAGAAGCAATTTCTTTAATAGCTTCCGATTTATAAAGCTATTACAGAAATTGCGACCTGAATTGATTTCCTTCGACATTCATTCATTCATTTATGAGCGCCCCACAATAGCGCCCTCTGCCCTCGTGTCGGCGAAACTGTCACGTTTTTACGAAAACCTATCTATGCAAGCGGCTAAAATTGTAAACTGCGGAGTTTCTAAGCGTTTTGTCGTCAATAAAGGCATGTGGCGCCGTTGTTACCCGCAAAAGTAACGTTGTCGTACCGCTGTGTACAGGTTTTATTGTCGAATCGTCCCATAAACCGCATTTACGAGGTCAGAAACGAAGGAATTATTCCCGTTTATCGGTTTACTTCCTCGTGCGCATGTCATTATGGTGCTGTACGGAACCCGTGCTGTATTAATTATATTATTTTGTTTTTTTTTAGTTCCTTCCTCTATGGCAGAAAGTAATTGAGCTTGACAATTTCTATATCGATATTTATTCTTATTGCGTTTGTTTGATTTAAATTTTAGCAGTGAAAAGTTATAAATAAATAATTTATGAATTTTAATGATTTTTTTTTAATTAGCACAAAGGCTACCAATCGGGCGGTCCCGGAATTATGAAAGCTAGTGTTTATCCCTTGCATGTGTTGCATGTATGTTTATTGCATCATCGAAAAAGAATAATAAAATAAGAGCCATTTATGTGTAATCTTTTAAGATTATGTTAATTATTAATGTCAATAAAATCTTGATATTAAAAAAAAGAAATTGCTCCGTTCGAATTAATTTAAAAACTAGCTGCACCCCGTGGTCCGCATTGATCCGGGTAAAAAAAATCCTTTTTACCGAATTTCATCGAAATAAGTTCAGCCGCTCAAGCTTTATGTAATATAATAGATGCGCCCCGCGTTTTCACCCACGTTAATCCGAGATAAAAGTAGTCTATGTGTTTATCCAAGGTCTAAACTATCTCCATACTAAGTTTCATCTTAATCGGTTCATACGTTTGAGCGTGAAGAAGTAACAAACATACTCACAGGTTCACTTACATACAAACTTTCGCATTTATAATATTAGTAGTAGGATTCGTAAGAAGTAGAATTATTATTAGTAGGATTCGTAATTATTGGTAGGATGGTATAATAACTAATATTATTATTACTAGGATTCGTAATTATTGGTAGGATGGTATAATAACTAATATTATTATTACTAGGATTCGTAATTATTGGTAGGATGGTATAATAACTAATATTATTATTAGTAGGATTCGTAATTATTGGTAGGATGGTATAATAACTAATATTATTATTAGTAGGATTCGTAAGAAGTAGGATTACCATGAAAGCAACTTTATCTGAAGTCTCATAATCCATGTTGTGATGAAAATAGCTCCTTTTCCAATGGCGGTAAAATATTACTTCTAAATATAACTGAACTTTATTGCTTCAAATGCGAAATGGAACGAATAAAAGTAGCTTAATACTTATATTCTGGGTTAATACAGAAACAGTATTTATAATAAGGGTTTAAAAAAAGTTTTTCTTCGGCTTTGTATCTGCTGTATAATATTAGGCACTTATTTGTTTTGGTAGGTAATAAGATATAAAGTTTGTTGTCTTGGATTTTTATTTTTATGTTTTGTCATTTTTGTGTATGTAATCTTATATCTAATGTGGAGATGACGGGTGATAGAGTGAAGCGAAAAACTAGCTGTGCCGACCCCACCTAGTGGGAAATGGTAAAGGAGAAGAAGAAGAAGAATCTTATATCTAATGTTTGTATTCTATGATAATTGTAATAAGTATTTTATGATATATTTTTATTACAATTCTTATTTGATAATATTTTAATGACCAAAAGTCTGAAATAAACCATTTGAATTTTAATTAGTAGGATAAAACAAATCCTCCCTTTCCAAATAGCGCTGTAAAAGTTATAGGCTGAAATGGTTTCATTTTGCCCGCGAATGGAGCGCTTTCCGTCTCATTGAGTGTGACAGCCAAACCCGGGTGTGACGTGACGGGAACGTGACAGGACAGGGACGGTGATGGCACGACGCAGTGGCACTCCATTTACTTATAACATTTTGAAATATTTTTAAACTATATATTTTTAAAGCAGCCCACAGCAGCACGGGCTATATACGGGCTTGTGTTACATTATTGGATTTTAAGTAAGGATCTTAATTTTTTTTAAACAAAATATAGCCCAAATATTTTGTTTAAAAAAAAAATTAACTCGAGGTTAATGTAGCTTTCCAACGGGGAAATAATTTATCAAATCGGTCCAGTAGTTTCGCAGCCTATTCGCGTCAAATAAACAAACTTTTCTTCTTTGTAATATTAGTTAAGAACCATATAAAAATAAATGTAGTATTTAATTATATACATAACCTTTGTTAAGCATAATTTATTTAACGGTGTTAAAATAATTTATAGTATATATATTTTATTGATCTGTAATATTTTTCTGTATAAAATAAACGAAATGAATTTGAATGAAACATATCAGATAACAACCAATGTAAGACTCACATTACTGAACTGGATGTATTTAGTAACAGTCTCAGTCAATTTAGAAATAATATAAGTTATAGGTTAAATTGTTTTAGTACTTAAGATTTCCCCTTTTTTGTGTATATATGAACCTTCCTTATCATTAAGTTTACACTAGCATGCTGTGTACTCTTTTTTTTGGATTGCAGACTTGTTTTTGTTCCTTTTAGTTTAGTTATGTTAAAAGGAATGTTTGTAATCTGTCTGAGTGCCTAATAAATAAATAAATAAATATCAGTTGCTTATAATAATAATAATATATTGTTATTAAATCGTTCCAGTTACAACTGGAAGCGGGCGCCGGCGAAGGGCCCGGTCCCCCAGCGAACAACAACTCCGAGGGAGCTGCGGCCAGTTCCCCCCGAGACGACAACCACAACCCGCCCCAACCCACAGCCTGCCCCCGCGCTCGACAACTCACTCCCGCTGGTGAGTAAACATAATTATATCGCTTACTACACTTATACACTCACTGACCCACTCTCTCAGTCACTGACTCCAGGTGGTAAGTGAAACTGACTACTTACTAAACTTAGTCACTCGCTCCTTCTGGTTAGTGAAGCTAACAACTGTAAAGGCGCGGTGGCTAGTACCCCCTGAGATGATAACCACGACCTGCCGCAACCCACAGCCTGTCCCCGCGCTCGACAACCCACTCCCGCTGGTGAGTGAACATATATCGCTTACTATACTTATACACTCAATCACTCACTCACTGACCCCGGGTGGTAAGTGAAACTAACTTCTTACTAAATTTAGTCACTCGCTCCTTATTAGTGAAGCTCAAAATTCAACTGCAAATTCAAATGCACGTCATGTTACTTGCGCTGGTGGGTGATCAGCAACTTACTATACTCATGCACGCACTGACTCAATCACTCACTCACTGACTTCGGGTGGTAAGTGAAACTGACTACTTACTAAACTAAGTCACTCACTACTTCCGGTGAGTGAACTCCGAGGGCGCATCGGCTAGTACCGTCTGAGATGATAACCACGACTTGCCGCAACCCACAGCTTGTCCCCGCGCGCGTCAATTTACTCCCGCTGGTGAGTGAACATCACTTACTATACTTATACATTCCATAACCCACTCACTGACTCTGGGTGGTAATTGAAACTAACTACATACTAAACTAAGTCACTCACTCTTTGGTGGGAACCAAGATGACCACAACCCAACGTTATGCGCCATCTCACACCGCGCACAATCTACCTGATAGTGTGTCAATATAACAACTTACTCACTCGCTTACTGAATGAGTGATAGTCACTTGTTCACTGATCCAACGTCTGTGAGCAAGTGACTCCCCCTTTTTCGCTGGTAAGTGAAGTTTAAAGCTTTCGGCGATTCTAAAGCGCGCGCGAACAAAGACCTGGGTTCTCTACTAGGGAACAACTCCGAGAGCGCAGGGTCAAGTTCGTCCAAGGAAACAACTACATACGTATAAGAATACCTCGCTTTATAATAAGAAAAGCAATTGACTGAATAATAATGGAATGAAGGGCTGAAACTTTTCAAAAGCTTTTAAGGACTGATTAAACTAAAACAAAAGCTTATTTGATTTGTTCTGTAGTTGACTTGTTCGAATGTAAGTTTGACTTCATCGGCGTGTTTGACTTGTTTTCGCTAGAGAGCGCAGACCTCGGCCCTTTGTGCCTAAACCCGCGGTATTTCGACCCCCGGGGAGAAAGCTATGAACTGCAAAGGACAAAAGAATCCCTAAATATTTAGAAATACAATCGAGAGACCCATTTCGTTGATTTAAAACGTGGCTGGGAACGTTTGATTAAATGGTGGAGCCACGTGATAGCTGTGTATAACTTATTGTTACTCGATATTGGAGGAGGCTTTTTTTTACATCTGGGCCGGTCCGGAGAGAGGGTGGCAGCTTACGATTAATGGAAAAATGCCGAAATTGAAGAACTAGTGGTAACATAATAGGCAAAACAAAAGTTCACAAACTTCGCGGGATCGGTCACTTAGAAAGGATAGAATCGGGCGGTACTGTAAAGAGAGCGTACTTGAACCGGTGGTCGCGGACCGATTGGACGTCGCAAATACCACTGGAAAGATCAGGTGGAGGAAAATCTGATCTCGGACTCCAAGCCACCCAGTAGCAGGAGACAGCACAGGACGGACGAGAGTGCCGTCTCTTGGCACTAGGGACCAAATTCTAGTTTGTATCATTGCACCGACATAGTTAATTAGTTTTTTGTACATACTAGACGCGTAGAACAAATACTACAGCTAGGCAAACTTTACAGGTAGGCATTTGCCCTGCAGAGCGCGTAACCACACAATACAGCAACATCCATCCATCCTCAGGCTTTAAGCCAAATACCAGAGCTCGACTGGATATAATACTTATTCTGTTATTATTATTATTTTTTTTATTAAAAATTTTTCCGCCAGTTCTCCCTTAACACTTAGTCAAGGACGTTGTTTGGGTTGAACAATTGCTTGCGCATTTAATGTATTTGTTAAGATCGGTCAATTTGGTACCTCATGTAGTGAAATGAATAACATATTAAACAATTATATATACTAGAAATATAAATTAATATATATATATATTATTATTTTTTTCTCTTTTTTTGTATTATATTTATGTTTTTTTTTTATAATATATGTATAAATCATAAGCTTAAAGTACATAGTAATCTAGTTAACTACTATTAAACTATCTTTACATTCCTATACCTTTATAAATGGGCTGACCTGAGCCTTGCATGCTCAGCATGCAGACTCATCTCATTTACTAATGCTTAATCTATTTACATAACTTCTGCAGATATGACAACCATATACTTATGCTATTAGGGCCAAAACTGTTACGTTCAAGGATCGTTACGCCTTGTGTATCCTTTGATAGAAAAGGGCGCATTATAATACCACATGCTGGAAGAAGTTAAGTTACATCGGCACAGATTCTGGGACATCGCAAAGTTATTATTTTTAAGGGATAAGGGTTTTTGGGTCACATTGTGTTCGGATTCTAAAGATAAAGTTACGGACTAGCTGACTCACGCTTTTTGTGAGACATATTTTGTAGCATCCCTTTTTTATGCCTGTAACTTAGAAATTTGATTGAGTGGTATACAAAATGATTTTATTTGACAGAATTACAACGTTACAGTTTACGCTTACAATAATTAAGAACAATATACCTGATTCATAAAGTGTAAATGTAGAGACCCTGCCTGCTGCTTTAGCGTGAGCTGTGTTGCAGCAGTCAGTCTTCCCCATTCTAATGATAACTAGCGTACAAAAACGAAACTATTAAATTTTTCTAATAAAAGTGGTATCGAAAACATATTTGAGTACTATCGAGATGAGTAGGTATCGATACTTCGATTAAAGTAGGTAAGGAAGGGTATAAAATAATAATGGCGTGTTCAGTCGCCTCTAAAAATTGAAATTATTTATCATCAATTTATCAAGATATTGTTATATATGTATAAGCACGGAACAACGACCAATCAGACACTATAAATTCGCACGAACTACCGTTTGCGTGTTTTAACACTGTACAGCGACATCTAGTTTGTTTCATACGAACTAAACATCAGTGGCGGAAATAAAGATGTTCCGCCCTGCAGCTGTACGGAGAAGCACCAAGCAGCTGGTAGAGGTTTCGGGTGTCCATAATCCTTCTTTTATTTCGGTCAGAAACTAAGCATTGCACCTTTTCCTCTACCACTGATCTTTTATAGGTTAAGTTTTAGTTAGTAATTTTTAATTTAGGTTTTTATTTAGTGTATTTGACTTTCACCTTCTCCTTAATTTGATCTAGATATGATCTTCTAGGTCTTCCTCTTCCTCTCCTAGCTTCTACCTTTCCTTCTAAATCCTTTCTTTAAAATGTAGTCATGTCGTATAATATGGCCTACCATGTTTCCTCTTCTGTTGTCTAACAGAAGAAATTGTATTTAATATGGTTTTTGGTTCTTGTACTAGGCACCTGGCGGATTCTTATGACAGTAGGTTAAATATATTATACTATTTGACGTCAGTTAAGGGAGGGTGCGTGATTTGAAAGTATCGCTTAGCAGGAAAGGGAAGCGAACGAGGAAATTTGACGCATTTCAAATTTCGCAAAATGTTAAAAAAAAAACTAAAATTTTTATCTATTATTTTTAAATAGCAATGATTATTTCCATAAATAACTTAGTTTTAAAATATTTAACAATTAAAACAAAGCCATAATTTAATCTATTTTAAGGTGATTGGTTAATATATATTTAGACACTACTTTATATTTATTTCTTAAGTTAACATTTTTGTATAAATATACTAAATTCACTGTACATTACAACTTCACCAAGTAAATTTTATTTAAATTCAAAAGTTGAGTATTTTGCTACTTTCAACTACCAACTGGACTTAACATTGAATTACAAAGATCTGAAGGAAATCTTTTAATTTAAAAAATTGATTTGAATGCTTAACTAAACCAATTCTTTTCGAAAAATGTATATAAATATTTAATTGTCATTATTTATTCTCGGAACATCTGTCTGCGATTTTCAGAGAAGTACATAGATTAAAATTATTTTTTTGTAACTTTTGTCGCTTTTACAATAATATGTTTTTGTATGTCAATATACGTCCAGCCGTTCCCACATGTACAAATATACGCTAGAAAACATAACCCATTTACTCGCACTAGGGTAAACATAAGGCCTACCTTTTTGCTAAGTAGAGCAACCACTCCAATAAGGTGAGACTGCGTAAAATCAGTGAAGATTTATAGCCACGATTTTTCACGCTCTGTCTGAGATCATTTTCCTTGTTCCTCCACTTTTTTAGGGTGTTTGCAATTTACTCAAGGTCGTTATACTTTTCATCCATCATCTTCATTTATTGTATTTTTCCAAATCATGTCAATGGTCAAAGTTTGGGTTTTAGATTATTTTGTAGATCCTCGCTATATAGACTACTGCAAGTGGTTATTAAGGTGGTATAGGCACAATATACAATTAGAAAAAGGCACATTTAGAAAAAAAACCTGAGTAAATGATGACGGGTGGAGCAAACTTGCAACCGAGTGGTGGCCAAGGCTAGGAAAGAGGAGCGTCGGTCGTCCAGCGGCAAGATGGGTCGCGGGTCGAACCTGGACCAGATTGGCACAGGACCGAAACATATGGCATGACAGGAGAGAGGCCTATACCCAGCAGTGGGATAGAATCGGCTGTGGATGATGATGATGAAATGATAGGGCTATGACTTTATAAGTTTATTAACGTAGTTTCTATATTTGATTCAGTCTGCTTTACCTCCCAAAAACCTAAACTTTTGGGAAAAGCTCGCTATAAGCCAAGTCAATGGCTCTTGAGTGGCTTGAAAACTGTGCACACCAGGGCTTAGCCACTTAACTCATGCGTAGAGGTAGAAACTTGAAGCTAGCACTATAATAATGACGACCTCGTTGGCGTAATGGTTACCATGCTGGATAGAAGACCAAGCTACCATCAGAAGGTCCCGGGTTCGATTCCCAACATCTTTGTGCTGAACTAAACTTGTTGGCTGTCGGACTGTGTGTGAAATATGTATCTATATAAAATATGTATGGATGTATATATATTACTATATCAGTTGTGTTAGCAACCATAATACGAACTAGAAATGGTTCAGTATGGGGTTAACTAAACCAGCCGTGTGTGAAATGTGTCCTAATATTATTAGAAGGCTGCTCAGTATCTGTGAGGTATACGCTCGTGGTCATGGTCTTTTAAACAATGGCAAAAAAAGTCAGTTTATGGTGTTTAGGGCCCCCGGTGTTGAATGCCCTACGCGCTTACCTGATGTGCTATTAAATGGTGAACGTCTAGACCGAGTGTATCAATTCAAATATTTAGGGCATGTTCTCACCGAGGACCTTAAAGATGTAGCCGATATTGACCGGGAACGGAGAGCACTGTCAGTACGAGCCAACATGATCGCCCGCAGGTTTGCACGCTGTTCAGGTGACGTGAAGATCTCGTTATTTAAGGCGTTCTGCACGTCTCTGTATACGTGCAGCCTGTGGGTTGACTACACTGAAAAGGCCTACAGTGCTCTCCGCGTCCAGTACAATAACGCGTTCCGGGCGGTAGTGGGGCTGCCTCGCTTCTGCAGCGCATCAGGGATGTTTGCTGTTGGTCGCACCGATTGTTTCCACGCCACTATGCGTAAGCGGTGCGCATCCCTGGTGCGCCGGGTGCGAGCCAGCTCCAATGCCGTCTTAGCTATGATTGCTGCTAGATACGATTGTCAGTATATAAATAATGGGTGCCTAAGACACTGCGCGATATCCATACTTGACAAATAAAAAAAAATAAAATGTAATGTTGATTTTTGTAAATTAAATGTAATATTATGTTTATTAATTTGTAAATTGTAATTGTAATTTAATATTCTCATTTTTAATTTATTTTATTTTATTTTTGACATTTTCTAATTGTATAGTTTTTTTTTTTTTTTTTTGTCATTATATAGGTATTTTCTTTAACATGTACTTATGTATGAGTCCTTGTAACTTGAAAATAAATGATTTGAAATTTGATTTGAAATTATTATTCATAAATTACCACCTAATTAGTGCTGGTATTTACCAACAGATACATGAAACTCTAGAACTCTAGAATTCCTAGTCGTCTAATAAAACATGGTACTTTCAACAAACAACCTCCCAGTCCACGGTTCCTAGCTCTAAGATAGGTAATAAAGTTGTAGTGCAAGCAATTTGTCGCCACTCTAACTTTGCTATTCCCGCTGGAAACCAATCTAGGCGGTAATTAGCTACCTACCGGAAACCTGGGACTTCACCTTGAGACCTAAATTGGTGGCCTAATATAACCTACTAATATTATAAAAGGGAAAGTTTGTTTCTTCACGTACTGTCAGTCGAACCTATTAAGATAAAACAAATAAACAAACAAACTATAATTGATCAGTTATCGAGCAGGATGAAAAATTATTAAATTACTAAAATGGCCATAATAAAATAGGGGTTGGTGGTAAAAGAGTAAAAATTTAGGGTTGTGTGTATTTAAGTAGTTGTCTATATTAAATAATAAAATTTAAGGGTGAACAACCCTTATCACTTAGGTGTATCGAAAATAGATAGTAGCCGATTCTCAGACCTACTGAATACGCATATAAAGTTTGGTAAAATCGGTTAAGCCGTTTTGGAGGACGGTAACTAACATTGTGACATGGAAATTTTATATATAACTAGCTGACCCGGCAAACGTTGTTTTGCCTTAATAAAAAAAAAAAAAACTAAATATACAGTAGCCGATTCTCAGACCTACTGAATACGCATATAAAATTTGGAAAAAATCGGTCAAGCCGTTTCGGAGGAGTACGGTAACAAACACTGTGACACGGAAATTTTATATATAAGATAATATAAGAAGATAAGATTATTTTTTATTTTTTACTAAATAATTTGACGACCTCGTTGGCGTCAAGGTTACCATGCCGGATTGCCACTCAAAAGGTTCCGGGTTCGATTCCCGGCCCGGCCAACATCTTTGTGCTTAACTAAATTTGTTGGCTGTGGGTCTGGGTGTTAAATATGTATCTATATAAAATATGTATGTATGTATATGTAGTATATCAGTTGTGTTAGCAACTATAATACGAACTAGAAATGTTTCAGTATAGGGTTAACCAGCCTTGTGTGAAATGTGGCCTATATAAAAAAAAAATATCATGCCTAATACTATTGAATAATTAATTGAAATTGCTATGACTTTTGAAAACTTTGAAATAACTATGAACTAGCGCGAACCTGACTCACGCTTGGCCAATTTTTATTATCAAACATTATCGTACTTGAGAATGTGCCCTAAACCAATATGATCCTTCAAAACAATGTGGTATTAGATTCCCGAGTGTAGTGACTGGTAAATAATCTGTGGCTTACTGAAGCTGTAGTCACGTAAACACAATTTGTCTAACTTTAGATTTATTTATAGCACAAATACTTAAGCCCTTACTAATCGAGGCGTGACTAAAATACCAGGGTATTTCCAGGAATACTATGTTTATTATTTCTTCTTCTTTGCCTTCACCTTTTCCGAATTTCATCGAAATCAGTTCATCCGTTTGAGCGTGATAAAGTAACAAACAAACACACACAAGGCCCGTTTCTCTCAAATATGTATAGCGTGAATGAACCAGTAACTCTATATATATGCTATAAACATGAATAATACTACTAAAAGAGTTTTATATAAGCATAAGCAGCCCACTATACGTTCCCACTACCGGGACTCGGGGCCTTCTCTCACTAGGAGAAAGCTATAAATATTAGGTTACAGAGTTGGCGAATGACACACATCTTCGGATATGCAGTCCTCAAACGTGTCACTTTCCCACGATGTTTTTCTTTGCCGTAAAGCGAGTGCAAATCCACACATAACTTGAAAAACAAGTCATTGGTGTAGGGCCTGGACCGAACCAAGGGCCGTTTGATTGAAAAGCAGACGTTTTTACCACCGAGCCACAGTCGGTTATAAAAAGAGTTTTTTTTTTAAGAGTTTGATATTGATATACTACGGCGTAACTTACCTAACTCTAGGAACTTAAAAAATCTTCCACGTCGCCGCGAACTTCGATGGTGGCATTTATAAACCTCTGACAAGTAGGTCAGTGGGTCAGCCAGATATATTGCAGCGGGAAGGTACGGAGGTGGTTATTTACTGCTATTTATTTGTAGAGCCCTTTATATAAACTAGGATGTAGTGATGGATTCAGGTGGTGGAGGTGAAGAGATACGAGTACATAATAGAGATAACCTTAAATGTAAGCATGATTTTAAGTTTTAAATTAGTGAAAAAATATTGTAACTAAGGTGTATATTTTTTCTAATATAACTAAGTTTTTGAGCAGTTATTTAAATATTCGAGATGTTATTGAAAAATATATGGGGGTTGATTATTGCGACAGTAAATCAAGGTCAGTAATAAACGTCAATTAGTCGGATATTTTTTCACACAATGTCAATCCTAAAAATAATTGAGCATCACGGTTAGGTTAGGATGATTTTTGTCAGATGGCCAGACTTAATCGCTCGTTCAATAATTTTACCGCCCATTTAATTATTTTCCTGCAAAATTATATATATGCTGACCCATTTTATTATTTTTTATAACTCATTTTTGTTTACTGCTTAGTTACTAATTAATAAACGTGCCATTTGTACGAGTAATTTTTATTCGTAGCTTACCAAAACCGCAACTGCTTCTTCAGTGCCATAAAAAAATGTCTTTTATAATGTGAACGTGTCATGAAAAATTTTGATTTTGTTTGAAAGACGTTGTAGTAAGTGGTTTTAGCTATGTTTGATGAAAATCGAACCAAGATCGGCCATCTTGGTTCACAAAGTTTACTCTGCTTTTACTTTTAATTTACATTTTTTCAGTAAGTATCGAATAGGAAACATTTCGCTTTGCAAAAGAGATCCGTTCGGATAATGGCCAATGCTGCATACATTATATTAATTACATTTATGTATATCTTAAATGATAACTCGTAATTGTATAAATGTAGTAAGTTAATAACTTGTAATTTAATATTTATCAATAAATATGAATATTAGTTAACATACAAGCATATCGTTATCAAGTTATTATTTTGCTTGTATTGTATTACTTTGAATTTGTATAGGTTTATAATTATTATATTGTATGGCTAGTTTATAAGTATATATCTTCTTATTTATAAAAATTCCATGTCACAGTGTTAGTTACCGTATTCCTCCGAAACGGCTCGACCAATTTTCACCAAATTTTATATGCGTATTCAGTAGGTCTGAGAATCGGCTACTATCTATTTTTCATACCCCTAATTGTTACTAATGGCTACTGTTACAAATGTTTCTTGTATATCTTTAGTTTAGTAAATATACATTTGATTTGAATATGCATAAATTAACGTAATATTAGCATGATCTCCGTTTTAGCAAGTCCATAAAACTTTTCTAACAATAAATCTCCCAGGTGGCGCGTCGCTATACGAAATAATAAATAGAGCCCAAATGTGGGTCAATGGGCCATTCCGGGGTACAGTACGCGGCACAACCAGGGACTACTAGATGTGACTACGTTGTCACTTAGACGCTCGATTTACTGGCTGACCCTGTACCTTGAAGATATAGAAATGAGATACTTTAGAATCCAGGGTTTCCTGTTTTTTATATAAACTCTTTACTTGGAATATGGGAACAAAGAAGTATATTTTGATTTGATTTTATGAAAAACCTATAAAATTCTGCTTAAATGATGGGGCTACAATTTTTTTCTTTTTTACCTCTAATTCAGTGTTAAGAATCATTAGAATTCCAAAACAGGACTGCGTGAAATTCGCTCGACAGTTTTAAATTTTGAAAAATAATTGTTATAAAATTTAAATATGTTGGGCTTCTTAAATAAATCTATTTTTATTTGTTTGTTTGACGCAATTAGGCTCCGATACTACTGGGCCGATTTGAAAAATTATTTCACCACTAGCTGACCCGGCAAACGTTGTTTTGCCTTAAAAATATATAGTAGCTGATTCTCAGACCTACTAAATACGCATATGAAATTTGGTAAAAATCGGTCAAGCCGTTTCGGAGAAGTACGGTAACTAACATTGTGTCATGGAAATTTTATAATTCTTTATTGGACACATAAATAAAAAAGGCACAGTAAAAAACAATTAACTTAAAAAAAACCGCCAATTGTGCCACAATTGGCGGCCTTAGTGCTTAAAGCGATCTCATCCAGGCAACCTTTGGATGGAAAGGAATTTATAAACGACTGAAGAAGGACGTAGTGTACAATAAAGAATAATAAAAAACATACATATAATATTAATAATCTTATCTTAATTTATATAAATCTCGTGCCACATTGTTTGTCCTCAATGGACTCCTAAAACACTTAACCGATTATAATAAAATTCGTATACCATGTGCAGTTCGATCCAACTTGAGAGATAGGACAGTTTAAATCTCAAATTATAGTCGCAATTTTAATTTATTGCTAATTATTTTCTGTTATTATTTGACAGTCACAATTATCTGTTAACTCCAAATGATTCTAACAGATGTCGATACCTTTCGACTGGGTTGAGTAAGTAATCAATAGATGGCACTGCTATGGTAAATCTACGAACGTGTCATATAAGCTACACTATCTATTTTTCATACCCTTAAGTGAGGCAAAACCTAGTTTGCCGGGTCAGCTAGTATTATATATTAGACAACAGTTTAGCTCTGAGAAGAACTTTTGCGTATGTGTAGTTAAAAGAACAAAATCAAAAAAAAAAACCCGAAAATTATTAGACTTTGCGCACGACCGCTGCGATGGGAGCCAACCTCGTGACTGAGCGGCGCGGGTACCTTACTCATAGATCTAAACACCCCTCCCCCGCACACGCCCTCTTCGCAACGGGCCGTGCAGCAGAAATCGTAATATTTTAATTTCACCATAACTTCAAAACCAAACGTCCAATTTTAATCATTCAAAGACCAAATATTATCAACACAAACTGTTCTTATTGATGAAATAATTTATTTTGATAAGGATTAATAGTGTATTGCTTAAAATCGCTTCGTAAATAAGCCATTATTTCTCGTACAAAGTAAAGGATAAAAAATGGTTATTGTGGGTTATTCCTAAGAGATAAACATATACCATCACGGACTTTTTTGTAGACCTTTTTAAGTTGTACAATACTGTAGTAAATTGTTTTGATCTATCTTGTAGGATTCAGTCAGCGTTTGCAATGTAAGCGCAAAAAATGTGTTTTTTTTACGACCTCACATTAAAAACCTCAAAAATTGTAGCCTATGTGTTATTCTGATGTATAAGCTATAGCCTATGTGTTATTCTGATGTATAAGCTATATTGTGGTAAAATTTCATTCAAATCCATTCAGTAGTTTTTACGTGAAAGAGTAACAAACATACATCCATACATCCATACATCCATACATACAAACTTTCGCCTTTATAATAGTAGTAGGATTTGGAAGCTACATTATCCCCGAATCTTTGCAATTTAGTTTATTTTATAGCCCGTGCGAAGCCGGGACAATCTGCTAGTAAAGAAATAAAGAGAAATTTTCTTTCTTGTAGGAATTATGAGAGCATATAATTTCAATATGTTAATTTGTTATTTTATTTATAAGTATTTCTTATTTCACTGTTTTAAAACTGTCGTAAGGCATACATATTTGAATAATGTTGTATCTTATTTCGTAAATAATAGTAGTTTAAAAAAACTAAAAAACACGCTTATCTGGCCGTTTTAAGTGGGTCAAAATCGCGCCCAAAGAAGTCGGTTACAAACAAACATACAAAAAAATACAAAAATATGTAATAATTTTATCAAAATAGTGTATTGTCATCGGTCCTCAAGAAATCTACAAAGTT
This sequence comes from Mellilla xanthometata, assembly GCA_035578125.1. Classification (NCBI taxonomy): domain Eukaryota; kingdom Metazoa; phylum Arthropoda; class Insecta; order Lepidoptera; family Geometridae; genus Mellilla; species Mellilla xanthometata. The sequence continues at coordinate 17,971,971 of JAPUBQ010000024.1, read as the reverse complement.
TCAACGAAATCTGGCCGTTTAAAGTGGGTCAAAATCGCGCCATAAGAAGTCGGTTACAAACATATTCAGGTGAAGCTAATATAAAGCGTGTAAAAATCTACAGCCGTGTGGTAAGCGCTTTGCTCAATAATATCAACATATGTATAGCGTGTCGGCACTCGGTACAATAGCGTCCATCTTCTATCCTAGGGTTAAAATAGAGAACCTACGTATGTGTTCGCCCTTCGCCCTCTCAACAATAGCACGTGCACTGCGGAGCACTCAGGCGGACCTTCTTCGATGCTCGCCTGACATTTATCTCAAGCGCCCTTCCTATGTAGGTCAACATGTGCCACGGATTACTAGTCTATAGATACCGGAGCGGAAGATACGAGTTTATAACACCTCGAATTAATAGAGAAAATATTTGTTCGTGTCCTCTCAATAATTGCATAAGCAAATGAGTTTGAGCAAGAGGTAAAGAACTTTTAATTGTTTATATTGACTTGAATTATAAACAAGTATTGAGTCAGGTCTGTAAGTAATCGTGAAGATTTTCTATAGACAAGGGTTTGAATCTTGTTATCATCTTGTCATCTTGTAGTGAATAAAATGAAATTATATTAAGACCAGATCACACATCTTTTTTCAATTATTAATTGTTACACACCATTTTCAAGATACAATAAAAAATAGCATGTGGGATTCATGTTCTTTAGTTCCAAAAGAAATTGTTAAGCGCGTTATGACCGGCCCTAGTAACGATTAATGCCCGTGGGGTGGTCGTCCTTAGAAATCTCCTGTCAAGAGACAATCCGACGTTCGTTTCAAAAATATTTGAGACGATAACATGAGCAAATCTCCATCTCACAGTTTTAAAATTATTGAATATTTTTTTTAATAATTGAAATAAATACTTAAAGGCCATTTAAAGGGCAACCCTAAAATACATCAATTTTGATACGAATCAGAAATTGAAATGAAATGAAATAACTTTATTTGCGTAGCCACAGGTAAAATATAAACATGGAAAATATAGTGTCCTTTGTAGGCTCCCGCATATGCAGTGTGCAAATGCAGATTTATCGACATGAAACTAAATCTTAGAACAAGTTTTTTTTTCTATTTCAAGCTTGCGTACTGCTTTATCTACAGGCAGTAATCTGTGGCCTCGCTCTCACATAACTGCAAGAAACAAGCAGCGCGTGTATGTTCGCGCGGAGCATTGAGTTGCTAATGATGTTGTGGTCTCGGTAGAGGGCGCACTTGATGGGTTCTTATACAAGGTGACAGATTCATTAGTGCCTCAAGTATTATTGATTTACATAGTACCTATATATACAGTCACTGGCAAAAACTTCTAAGGCGATAACAAAGAAAAAATCATGAATTAACAGTTTTTTGTCTAAATCATAAAATGCAAAAAATTGAGTTTGAATTTGAATTAAAAAAATATAATTACATTTCTTGAACCAGTTTTATTTCATATGTAAATTGATCACTTAAAGAGCGGGTTCGGTACAAACAATTTTTGTATACAACAATCTACAACCTAAGCGCATCGCATCTAGCGCTATTGTAGGTACCGAGTTCCAGAGCACCATACATATTTGAGCCAAGTGTCTGCCGCCCGGCAGTAGGTTTTTAACTAAATTAACTTATATAACATCTACAATCAATATCGAAATTAAAAGCTCTACACCAATTCCAATTATATATATTATAAAAAGTAAGATATAGTTTAATTTCTTTGTTAAGTACCTACATACTTTCTGAATCACGACTATTTTTTAGAAAATAAAATGATCGGGGGAATTTCTTGTAATCGTGTTTTGGAACTGAACATTCTTAGCACTGAATTAAAGATAATAAAACTGTTAAAACCGTAGCCATTTACGCAGGATTACATATTTATTTTCTAAATACATACTCCCATACCGCCTTCAACAAATCTAACGTATTTCCATTTGACTGAACAATTTATGTAAGTGACTTACTAGAATTTACAGTGAATGCAAAGCTCCGTATGATTTCAGCACAATGACCTATTGTGATTCGATGGAATTGGATGGCTTCTAGTGAATCGCGCCGTTTTCAATCGGAGGTGATTTAGTAACATTTTCCTTCTATTTTTGGCAGAGCAAAGGTTTATGTAGCCTGGACGGTCATTGCTATTATTTGCGTAACAGGCGCAAGTTTAGTCTTGGGCTACGACGGTCTGTCTCCTTTTTATCACCGTCATCGTCAGCCAAATGCGGTGTAGCCATAAACTGATAATTTATACACAAAATTATTTTTAGTCTCGTATTCCGCATATTTGCTTGTGTTTGTATGTTCGCGCATTCGGAAAATTTGCGAAATACAGCGACGATAGTCTGCCTCCATCTAGCAAAGGGAAATCCCCCGGACAGATATTGTGTCCGGAGACGGCCGTCCGACGGTTATGCATTGTAGCTAGGACTAGATTTTTGCTATCACTTAAGATTTAACACAAAACTACAATAACTCGAATGGTTTCGTTCTTTTTAATCTTCAAGTCATCTGTATTGTCAAGGAGCTGGATAGCCTCGACATACATAAATATACTTAAAGACAGTTTTACCCTTTACCCATGAAGACCCCATTATTTGTCTCCATGTTCCAGAAGCCCTGAAGCTGTACGGAGACCGGCTGTCGGAGTGGGAGCGGAACGAGATCCGGAAGTACCCCGAGGTGTGGTTCCTGGGGCTGGACTCCAACAAGGTGCAGGCGAGGTCCAACCTCCCCAACAACTGCGGGTTCGATGACGAGAACGGCAGTTATACTAAGGTTAGTTACAGACAACGAGGTTGTACTGAGGCTATTCATACTTAGAGGTAAAAATTAAGCTCATAAATTAGCAGGCACACAAAATTGATTGGTTAATTTTAGGTCCTTTCTTATGTTCATTCCACGTCCACTGCCGACTTCGCCTATACATGTTACGTTCTTGATGCTTCCTGACTTATTTGAGCGTTATTATTAGAACCTATCTACTGCCACCTGAATAAGATTGTCAAGTGGTCAGGACTTATTAAATGTGTTTTCAAGAATGTAATGCAACTCTCTCTGAACATGCTTACATACAACTATTACAATACCAGCTTAAAAATGGTCCGTCTGAAAAGTTATCCACTGTATACGTTGTTTACTTTCCTGCTAATCTTCTTCTTTAATATATAAAATTTCCATGATTTTTACCAAATTTATTATGCGAATTCAGTAGGTCTGAGAATCGGCTACTATCTATTTTTTGTACCCCTAACTGTACTTAAGGCAAAACAACGTTTGCCGGGTCAGCTAGTATATACTCGTAAAAATCCCATTCATGCCTCATTCACTAATTCATCACCTTTCAACCACTTAGAGATTGTTATTTTTTCTGTATAATTTAACTCTACTTTTACTCAACTTTACGTGCCCTGTTGGTCAAATTCCTAACTTTATAGTTAGGAATGTTTTTACTCCATAAGGAAAAGTTTACAGAAAATGCAAACACCTGAACATCCCGTAACTTTTGCGTTATGAAAGTTATTTCCAAAGGTCTAGGTCTAGCTAGAAATCATGGCCGAGGCTACATCGACCGAGGCTATGCACTTCAATGGCTTACTTGCCGGAAGTTGTTCAGGCAATGTTAGAAAACTTGCAAGTGAAATCACGTGCATGCTTGCTATTATTATAAATAAACTTTACCACGATATAACTGCTTCGGCAGTTTACGTGTTTATACTTATGTGCACTTGACTTTTCCTTTAGTACGAAAACACCAATTCGAACAAATTGAAATTAAAAATTTTGTAAAGTTCCGAATAAATTTTGTTTTCTTGTAGCATTAATTCACTGAACCGAAAATCTGTCCTAATACTTATTGTTTATTATAGTGACAGCCGTTTAATATTTTCGACAGTCTATTGGACGGTGATAAGAATTTGTAAGCTAAACCGTGCCATGATATGTTGCAGCAAATCCACGACCACATAGCGTACCGGTACGAGATCCTGGAAGTGATCGGCAAGGGCTCCTTCGGCCAGGTCATAAGGGCGCTCGACCACCGCTCCGGCACACAGGTATAAAGGCTATACTACCTCAGCTCATATTCAGATTTCATCCACACTTAACCTCGACCGTAGCTGAACCATCTGAACTACAGACAAAACAACTGAAATCAAATTACAATTTAAATAATTGTTTATCATGCTTGTTAAAGCGAATTATGTATAAAGGTTACTAATAGTCTCTACTGAGTCGTAGATAACAATTACTGTAGACAAATTATTCAATTTTTGGGCGAAAAAGGTATAGGTAATACTAGGTCGAAAAAGTACCTAATATGAATTTAAGAGTAAAAAAATAGTAAAGAAAACAATTACCAAATTGACTTGTACTTCTCCAGGTGGCCATCAAGATAATCCGCAACAAGAAGCGGTTCCACCACCAGGCCCTGGTGGAGGTCCGCGTGCTGGACCACCTGCGGATGAAGGACAAGGATCAGACGCACAACGTCATCCACATGCTCGACTACTTCTACTTCAGGAACCACCTCTGCATCAGCTTCGAGCTCATGAGGTTCGGTCTTTCTTTCAACACATATAGAATTACGTATTCTTCTTCTTTATTGCAATTACGTACCCCTAACTACCTAACGTCACAGCCAGCCTCAACGGAAGACCAGCGTTGGTTGCTCTCCAGCAACCAGCATTTAGTTTGATGCTGTGTTGTGTCAAATTTAAGTTTATTTACTTTATTTAAATGTATGTTGGTTATTTATTTTTTGTCATGTATGTTGTTCTATTTGTCACAATAAATAATTTTCTTTACTTATACACTTCAAACTTAAACTTCAATATTTTTGTTAATGTCATCGAGAAACGAGACTTATCAATACGCTCAACGCCTTCTGATATACGAGTATCTCATGGCTAGTAGGCCCTTATCATCATTATCATAATTTATGGAGGATACCAGTTTTCTCCCTTTGATAGGAATAGATCTCTCTTCTAACATGCCATTCACATATATGCCCTGTAGAATATTAATTATGAAGCTTTTTGGATACTAACCTATACAACCTATATTCATCTTATAACACAGTAAAGTTTAACATCAGAAAAGCTGCGGTCAAACGTAAGCCTATTCATAATTTAAAAAAAATATATATGTAGCTTCTATAGTTTCGCCAAGATGCGCCAGAGCGTGGTCACTTAGCTCTTACAAGAAAGTTCCAAGAATATTATTATGTTCACTGGATCTGATCCTCATCTTATTCTCCACGTTTAATGTTTCAGCATCAACCTGTACGAGCTGATCAAGAAGAACAACTACCAAGGCTTCAGCTTGAGCCTCATCCGAAGGTTCGCTAGCTCGCTGCTCCGGTGTCTGCGGCTGCTCGAGGCTGAGAACATCATACACTGCGACCTTAAACCGGTATGCATTATCAGCTCACTATACTACGATATGTTTCTTCATTGAGAGAACTGCGAAGCTTTGTAACTCTATTTCTGAGTATTTTTTCCTGAGGAGTACAATTTGTATTCAAATCTAGAGTAAATAGGTCCTTCTAGGCAAGCGTGTTACTTCTTAGACCACAGTAAAGATTATCATAATTTGGGATTTCACGATTCGAAATTCGGAACCTGCTCTTGTAAGAACAGGCAAAAGGCATAATCCACTAACCCGTCCAAACGCGAGTTGACCTCTTCAGAATATGCGTTCCTGGACCATGTGGGTTTCCTCATGACGTTATTTTTCACCGTATGAGCCAATGGAAATTCCACACATAAGATGAAAATAAGTTTTAATTACTAACCTATTAGCTTAGGCGTTACTTTGCGGAAATCAATTTTATATAGAAGACAAAAATAAATATTTAGTGTACTTCCGCTGTGATCTGTAACCAAATTGCACAAAAAGTGCACCCTGTTCACTTTTTATGTTATACATTTATTGTGTTGCTTATAAAGACATTTTGAATTTGAATCATACCAAATTTTATCCCAATTAGTTCAGTCGCTTGAGCGCGAAGGAACAAATTCACACACAAAATTTCGCTTCGCACAACTGGTTTAAATCTTCATACTTACCTATTCTCTTTCTCTTGATTTCTACATTGCAGGAAAACATCCTCCTGAAGGCGCGAGGAAGCTCCTCCATCAAGGTGATCGACTTCGGCAGCAGTTGTTACACTCACGCCCGGGTCTACACGTACATCCAGTCGCGGTTCTACCGCAGCCCCGAGGTCATCCTCGGGCTTCAGTACGGAACTGCTATTGACATGTGGAGTATGGGTCAGTACAGACTTGAAGTCATTTGGTTTGGAATTAAAAAGTGCAATCAAATTGACATGAAGCAAAGTGCCTCGTTCCTTGACTTTTCGAATTTATCGGTTAATAGACGTAAAAAGAGCAAAATTGATAGGTATAGACATTACCCCATTTATATCTCTCATTTCTATGCGGATGAGCCTAAGATTTTGTAAATCAATTACTTTTGCGACTTATCTGGACACATTTAAAAAATTAATCCAGAAAAAAATGATCCCAATACCAAAAAGAGGCATGCGTACATTTTTATTACTTAGTATATACAAAAAAATAATATTTACAATAGAAGTTTCCAATAATAATCCATTCATACGTATTGATGCCTAGATTAGAAATGAAACTAAACTCTTTAAGTAATAGGCGTTCGCCATTTTAGGATAATGAGGACACTCTCTAATCAGAGACTATGAAACAAAAGAATCTCGGACATAAATAATCCCAATTAGAGATCAATACGTCGTTCTTTGTGAGAGGTTTCATAATGGCAGTGTCATAACTATTGTAACTGCAAAATATCATCAATATATCACATAATGGTACATCACTTGTTGTAATGAGTGGATTTGAATCATTCATCATTGTATACGTACCTATAAGAACTAGCATGACTTCTTTGTAGAGCAATCTGTCCACAGGAATAATTAACTACAATTTTAACTTGGAAGTTTCGCTCTGTGAGGCGATTTTTTCTTCATATGGGCTTCCTAAAGCTTTAAGGCCTAAGGCTTCCTCTTTTCTAATCCGGAGGATCTCTATTTTGCAGTTGTTTGACATCTTTATTTTTCTAAGATCATCAGACTTAGAAAGAGAAGACACCGATGTAAAAGATTCACTTTCTGTAAGATATTTTTGGGCACCTCATATTTTACTGTAAGATTTTTGAAACGAATATATATTTAAGTCAGTCTGACTTAAATATTCCTTTAAAATATGTTACAGAATAATATGGGATGCAGCCCAAAAATATTAAAACCTGGAAGATAATGTTGTATTATGCTAATAATATAAAGACTGTAAGGTAGGAGAAATCAAACCTTTTATAGAGAAAGTGTGAATAACACGCATGTAAAAATTTACTCCAAAGTACTTAGTGTCCAATTAAGTGGTAAAATTACCGTAAACTCTCTGATTTTACTAACTCTAATCTCAAGCAAACAAATCAATCAGACGCCTCACCGGTTCTAACTTGGTCGACAAACAGAACTTTAACCTATTTGGTTATACCTTAATGTCCAGTAATAAAGCACAAGCTTGTCAGGTCGAGATGTAAGTATAAAGTAGCCAAACACGATGTCAATGAGGCGCGAATGAGCGATTACGTATCAATAGCGGAGGCATCGCTTGCATAATACACGAGTATGTAGAAAGCCAGGGAAAGGTGTTCGCACGGCAAATATCGAAACTTGCACCGCGCCCGGTGCACAGAATATTTAGATACGAAAGGGCAATTCAGGAAAGGCATTATTTCTATTATAACTCGTGTCAGTAAAGAAAACATTTATTGTTATGTCCTCTCGCTTACAAAACCCAATGAGCGCAAGCAAGAAGAAGAAAACTTCGAACTATTGAATCAAGTTATCCAAACAAAATGTTAAACCAACTTACAGATTAACATAATTTATTAAAAATTGAGAGGATCCTCTTAAATATAAATCAATTCAATCGTGTTAGCAACCATAATACAAATTAGATAATATTATGGTTTTGTATGGGTCTAATCAGCCATGTGTGAAATGCGTCCATATATTTATAGATAATTTTTATTTAAACAATTTCCTATTAAACGGGCTAGCACAATAGACAGATATCGGTTCTTTTCTATTCCGTTCTACGTCTCCTTCGATAATGCAAAGAATCTCGTCTTTACGCAATACATGATGGATGTCCGGAACAACCTGTTGAAGAACTTCGCAGTTCACGAGTGATTGATCTCGCCGCCTTGACATTTGCCCAATTCTTCATGGTAAACTCGAGCTACTCTTATGTGTTTGCCATAGATAATAGGATTGATATTGGCTTCTATATTTAGGACGCAGGTGACGGGTGCGGACTTTTTTGCTATCAAACTCTATGAACGCATACATGTTTCGTGTATATTGTTTCTTTTTATCTCTTGTCTTTATATACGATTTTATGAGACAACAAACATATAGAATTAGTTGTTACTTTACATTCAAATAGGTAAGTATTTATGATGATTTTATAAGATATAAAGTAAAATTAATCATTCATAATGACAAAATATACTTTTTGTCCCAGGATGCATCCTTGCGGAACTCCACACGGGTTATCCCCTGTTCCCGGGCGAGAATGAGGCGGAACAGCTAGCTTGCATCATGGAGCTGCTAGGCCCACCTCCTCCTGACCTACTGCTGCATGCCACCAGGAAACGACTGTTTTTTGGTACGTGGAATAGTTGAACAGACTGTCGAATGCTTTATGCAGTTCAGGAGTTTAGAGTTTAGCAAAGCTGATTTTTAATTTTTAGCTATATTTGTTGACTCTAACTATTAGCTGCTTTTATTGATGCTTATGTTAATTAAGGGTCTAACTATCTCCATACCAATTTATTTAAAAACAGACTTGAATTTTAAAATGTAAAAGAGTACCTCACATTCACACATAACGAATAGTAGAAATACTAATTAACGCAAAGAATATCTTAGTTAATATGGCTTAAAGAAATTATGCAACTTTGAGGTCACGCAGGAGTAGATAAAGTGATGTATGTATTTTTTTCAGACTCAAAAGGTTCACCTCGTAGCGTGACGAACTCAAAGGGCCGGAAGCGAAGGCCTGCCTCCAGGACCCTCTCGTCAGCAGTGCGGACCGACGACCCTGCCTTCCTGCATTTCCTACACAGGTGTCTAGAGTAAGTGATCATATATTTTTATCGTAATAGAGCATTTGCTCATCTAGTTTCCCCTTAAGTTGAAAATCTGTCACCAACGACCTAACCTTGAGTTCCGGCAGCTTTGTCATCAGGTGTGTTGGCAACCATAATACATACTATAAATGGTTTAGTAAATTCTTATTGGTAATTTTTTTTTTTATTTGTGCGTAATAAATATTTTTTCTTGTTAACCAGCCATGTGTGAGAAATGTGTCATAATAGATATAAAAACATAAAAAGAATTAAATTCGAAATAAAACATTTCAATAAAACATTACATAAACAAACATGGCAAGTTGAACGGCTATAACTTTTTTATTGCAAGCAAGTTTAGGAACAATCTTATTATCTCACAATCGCCTCCTACGCGTAGTCTATCTCTGTCACTTTCTGGCCTAAGGCTTTAAACTGGATTCCTTCCAAGTTTTATTTTCAAGTATTCGACTCTTAAGTATAGTTACGCGTGATGGGAAAGCGATGAGCTAGCTTTGATTCCTATTACGGAATGATGGCGTCGTTGCATAACGGTGCCGTCACATAGTGAACCCATGCTGTGGTTTCTTACATCGGTATCGTAATTGGCTGGTAGCATATCGTCACAAAAACCAGAATGGCGATGGGCATAAGATAGAATAAAAACAATAATAAAGAGATAAAAAGATGATTGACTTCAATAATTATGGTACTCGTATGCACATAGACACAAAACACTTTTATGATTTACTAATCATAATTATAATTGTTATATTATAAATTTTTGATGACTAAAATATTAACAATTATAAATCTGGAGGAATATTACCAAATAAGGAACATTCATAATATGAAAGAAAGAAAGAAACATTTATTGAATTGACATGCTTCCAGTTAGTTAATGTATACTTGAATAGCAAAACAAACTTTATGACATATTTACCCGTAGATTCAAATCTACAATCAAAATCTTCAAATCTTGAATGAACGGGTTTGTTATATAAAATAGAAATCACATAAGTCTGCCTTGTACAGGAAACGTTAATGCTATTATGTTAAGTTTATCATTATCAGATTTAGGCATTAGCTATGCGTGTTAGATAACTTTGATGGATAATGTGGTCTAACCGTAATAATCTGGTTAATTAAATTGCCCATGTATCCGCCAATTTGCTGGTAATATATTCTATCTACTTTGAACCATCAATAGCAATATTATTCATATGAATAATTATAGGTAATTAATTTGCTATCAATACAAATTTTATCTATAAAGGTTTTGTGTTTTAGAAATTGAAGTAGGTTTTTCATTATTTAATTGTAAGCTGGTCTCAAAAAGCGAGCTTGGTAAAAAATAAAAACGATTGATTCTATTTGGATATGCTTTATTTGTTTTTTTTTCGAGTGTAGCTAGGTGGTAAAACAGCGTCTCTCCAATCTGAAGGCTCCTGGTTCGATTCCATCAAAACCAATGACTTGATTTTCAAGTGATGTGTGGATTGGCATTCGCTTTACGGTGACGGAAAACATCGTGAGGAAACCGACATGTCAGAGGACCACAATTTCCAAAGACGTGTGTCAACTGCTAACCCGCGCTAGGCCGAGTCAGAGGCCTTCGGGTGGCTTGAAAACTCTCGACACTTGGCCACTTAGCTCTTTAGATGAAGAAGAAGATGAAGAAGCGCCGTGGACTATGAGGCCCCGAGGGCCAGCAGTATAGTGAGCTGCTTAGGCTTATTTGTTTAAATATTCAATATCAGCATATACAAAGCACGGTTCACCTTTACGTCGATAACAACACATCTATACTATAAGAATCTTTGTCCTGACTCATTCATTCATTCATTCATCTATAGGCAACGCAGAGCCATAACGGCTAGTCCTAGGGGAATGAAATTTGGAGGGTGTATTTGTTTTAGTATGTAGCCGCGTATTAAGAACGGATTTTTGGATTTTCCACCCCTAAGGGGGTGAAACGGGGTAAAACAATTTGTATGAAACTTCTTTCCCGTTTTTGAGCTTCTAGCAATGAAACTTGGAAAATGTAAATGGAAAATGTATAGTTTATGTGAAATAAAAAAATATGGTATTAAGTTTTTTTGCCAGGGGTGAACTAAAGGTTTGTAATGGGGTGAAAGTGTGTATGGAAAAATCTTTATTTATCAAGTTAATGTTTTGAAAATTATTACGGAAGTAGATTATTAAATTGTTAAAATAAAATTATGATAACATTTTCCAGGGGTACATTAAAGGGGATGTCAATGGGGTGGGAAGTTCAAAATTAAAGTTTTTTGAAATCAAGGGTGTGAAATTTGGAGGGTGTATTTTTTTATCGACCTACACGCGGGCGGAGTTGCGGGAAACTGCTAGTATAAAATATAATACAAAAGCAAACCCACACTAGCATTAAAGCAAACAGCATAAAACCGTGACTTTCTACCTTCGGTTCCCACCTTCTTGGTTCGCGCGGAATCGGAACTTGGCGACGATTTGCTATTGTGTTTAAGATGAACTGTGATGAAATGATCACACAATTTTTTTACGATAATTAAGGTAATAGAGTTACTGCAAAAAGTAATATCTGAGCGATTGATGATAATAATACAAGTTTTTATACAACTTCCATTTTATGTATGTATGTTCGAGTCCTTTTTTTGCACGAAATAGGTCAGCGCTTACCACAATTCAGACGGCCTATAAACCGTGCCGTTGCAAAAAAAACAATCAAAAAAAAATATTACGGGGTGTCTCCATACATTAGATGTTATTTACACATATTTACATTAAAAATAATAAAATAAAAAACTTATTACAATTATAAATATTTTTATCATTTTTTACGCATATTAGGCTTGCGCTTGACAACAACTCACCTGATGTTATGTGACAATGCAGTCTAAGATGAAGCGCGCTTGCCTAGAAGAAACCGCTTTTTCATATAACAAACGTATTTCTGTAGCAATTTTTCACTCGATCTTTATAACGACATCTGGTAGACCCTCTAAACTATAAGAGAATATTTAATGATAATATTACATCTAGAAATAAACTACACAATTAGAAATAATGAAATTTATTTATTATTTTTAAATATTTTAATAAATCACAATTAGAATAGAATAGAAATAAAAAAAATATCTTTCCTTGTGAGAGACGGCCCCGAGTCCCAGCAGTGGGAACGTATAGTGGGCTGCTTATGCATTTTATGCAATTTAAATAAAATTAAAATTTATCCATGCAACATAATACGTACATATTTTTTGCCATTCATTTAATATAATGGTACTGAACCCTTCATGCGCGAGTCCGAGTCGCACTTGGTCTGTAATTTCTAAGTTTGTCTTTGATCTGATAACGAACTCACGAGCACATATCTTGTAAAAAAATTATTACATTCGTTTGAAACATGAATGAAAGTGAGTGGGCAAGTGGAGGTCGGTCGTGTACCTCCGAAGCCGTCAACTTTCACCCTTAACCCACATTGAAGTTATGGCGATTTCGCGAACTCTACTCGTCGGGTTTTTTATGCTAGATTTTGTATTTTAAATATTAGGACACATTTCACACATGGCTGGTGATGACCCCATACTGAACCATTTCTGGTTTGTGTTATGGCAGTTAATACTACTGAAATCCTAACAAATAGTAGATTAAATCTAAATCAGTGTCCGCGGGTAAGGTGCCTAAAATGCTGGCGGCATTACCTCGCTGGATCGCCAAGCTTATGCGTTGGCCGAGGTAAGCGCCAGCTCTTGGGTCATTATCATCATCACACTACTGATATACTACACATACATATATATTTAACACCCAGACCCACACAGCCAATAGATTTAGTTAAGCACAAAGATGCTTGCCGGGAATCGAACCCGGAACCTTCTGATTGGCAGTCCGGCATGGCAACTGTTACGCCAACGAGATCCTCGAACGTAGATGGGTTTGCGCTGGATCACAATTCACCTGATGGTCAGCGGTAGCGATTTAAGGTGGAACGCGATGACCCTGGCTTATAGAGGTATTTTTGCAATAGATATGTGATAATGATGTTGGGTATATTTATTTATGCACACAATTCATGAAACTATCAATGATTTTATAAGATTAATAGAAAATTCAATTTTGAAGATATAAAAAATTAAAAAATATGAGCACATTGAGTTCTATTAAGCGTAAAGCATAAGCAGCCCACTATACGTTCCCACTGCTGGGACTCGGGGCCTTCTCTCACTAGGAGAGAACTCAATTATGCCGGTTTCCTCACGATGTTTTCGTTCACCGTAAAGCGAGTGCAATTCCACATATAACCTGAAAAACAAGTCATTGGTGTAGGGCCGGGATCGAACCAGGGGCCGTCTGATTTAAAAGCAGACGTTATTACCACTGAGTTACACTCGCTTAGCACTATAATGAATATATTCGTAATCTGGGCACTTAAAAACGTAACAATTTGCGATCATATCCAGAGCAACAAATAAAAGTTTTTTTTTTTGTTTAGCTGTGTGATTTATGTTTAGTGATAATTTCCAAGGCACGTTGATAGTAATCAACGCGTCAAGTCGTACGTGCCCGCCCCTAGGCCGCTTTCCCCGACCGTATCACTTCAACTTAGGTCAGAGGTCACCGCAGTCCATTACGATATGGATGATAGAAAATGACGCGTAAGAGCTAATACGCACTTTCGACTAGTCGACTGTGTCTTCATCATCAGCCTATGTTCGTCCACTACTGGACATAGGCCTCTCCTAAGGCACGCCTCTTGGCCCTATCCTGTGCTTCTCTTCGCCATCCACTACCCGCTACCTTCTTCAGATCATCGCTCCACCTGGTTGTAGGGCGTCCTACACTACGTTTGCCGAGACGCGGTCTCCACTCTAGAACTCGTCTACTCGTCTCTCTCTCTATACCATAACGGTCATCGGTTCTTCGGCAGATATGTCCGGCCCATTGCCACTTCAGCTTGCTTATGCGTTGGGCTATGTCGGTGACTCTGGTTCGACTGTGACTTACTACAGTTTAAATAGACGTTTACGCACTTAGTTGTCGATCGCTCAAGCAACTGCCGGTCGCTGGCGATTTATATGAGCACGGCTTCGAATGGAAGCATCTTCGATTACATACCAAATTCAGTGTTGCATACAAACACAGCAAATAATGGCAATGAGTTTACTATACTATCGTATTTATTACAATATACTACGTCACAAAAAATATTTCAATTCAAGTCAACAATACTATCAGGTTGAGTTTCGACTAGTGCCGTTATAAACATAAGCTATCTTGCTCCGCGATAACAGCTATTACATTTTATGACCGTACGCAGTGAGCGTTAGAAAATTCAACTGCATTACTATACTAATAACGCTTAAATTCCTCAAACTCAAATAAGACCACACTCTTGCTTTTGGTCTTATTTTCCTTGCCGTTTTTAGAGACATCACCCTAGTACATTATTGATCGAAGGGAAGCATTTACACTGCGAGCAACAGTCCTAACGACCGAATGTACTGCCCGAATATACATATTTGGAATAGTGTCGCTCGGTTTGGTCTCTTGGGCCTATATTTTGGTAGCCGAGCGAGCGAGTTGCCGGCGATAAGTCGACAGTGTGTAGCGGCTGTAAGTCTCACGTACTCAGTACTAAAATGATATAACAAAGTACAGAGTCGTAAACTGGAGGTGAAAAGAGATTCGCTACTTAAGATTCTCACTTTTAATGTCTAACCGATAAAAAAGAATCACAATAGAAACAGAAAATAATAATTTTGAGAAAATTATAGTTTTGAAGTGATGATAGCTCAGTCCTGAATATCGTAGGTTCGACACCCGCCAACGAGCTCGAACTTGTGGTGGAGGAAAACATCGAGAGGACATTTATTTGCTGTCACAATAATAAATAAAAAAAAACTTAGTGAGCATAATGGTAGAGCATTTTCTCGAATTCGTCTGGCTAGCAACCACCCTCATGTTAGAAATCTGTCGTCAATCATTTTACGGTGTGTCCCCGCAGTCTCTTTTAGCGTCAGACACTCCAAACTAGGCATGCTCTAACTTAGGCCAGTGTATAATCTCTAGTGGATACGCGACCAGCTGGTCAGATCCCTATCCGTGATTCTTAACTAAGTTTAATGAAAATCAGTCTTACTTGGTCTCTTCTTCTTCTTTTCCATTTCCCACTAGGTGGGGTCGGCACAGCCTGCTTTTCGCTTCCACGCCACTCTATCAGCCGTCATCTCCACATTCACTCCCTTCTCATTCATATCTTTCATCTTCACAAAATTCATCCAATGTGGTCTTACTTGGTACTTACTACGGTAAATGACAAATTCTTTTTATTGATTTATTTTTTGTTACTACATTAGGTAAATTCACTGAGGTACTGTAATACGCTAGTAAGATAGTTCAATGGGTAAAGTCAGCTAAAACTTGCAAACTGGGTGAAGGGCTATTAACCTCTGTTTAGAAAGGAGGTTAATAAGATGCGCCTTTCGTACTATTTATTGGTTTTAGAACTAAAAACGGTTTTGTAACAATTTGCGTAGGCTTAATGGTTTAGATCGTGAAGACATAATGCACCAAAATTTGTTGTTTGAACTTTGACCCCATGGTTTGACTGCGTATATGTTCTAGAATACCATATTTTTTATTAAACAGGGTAAAGAGATTGTATTTATGCGGGGCTAATAATTCGTAACGGTGCAAAAATAAAACAATTAAACTCAAAATCTATAAAATTAAATTAAAATCATGAAGAGTACCAAAGTCTTAAAAAAAGGAAACAAAAAACTCGTTTGTTGTATGGGAGCCCATATAAATTAATGAATATTTAGAGGATCTACCAAATGTCGTTACAAAGATTGAATAAATAATTACTCAAATATTATTACGTTTGTTGTATGGGAGCCCCGCTTTAATGTTTGTTTTACTTTTACTCAATAATGTCTTTTGAGATGTTGATGATCAATCTTAAAATACTGAATATTCTGTTTCTGGCTTCTAAACATTTTAGGCGTCTGCCTGTTACCGTTATTAATATTGAGCTAAAAAAGAAAAAAAAAAACACATTTAAGATTTAAGATATGTAAAGCCCTTCATATTATTTTGTTATTTTTAGTATTTGTTGTTATAGCGGCAACGGAAATACGTAATCTGTGAAAGTCTGGTGACAGACAGCCTAGACAGCGGAGGTTTTGTAATAGGGTCCCGTTTTAGGTTACGGAGCCCTAATATTTTACAGATAATGGTACAGGACCCTGCGACTCACACTTGGCTAAGTTTTAACAGCCCAAAATTTTTACTTATTGGTAAGATAATCAGATAAATAATTGGAAATTAAAAATAAAGCTACTAAAGTATTAAGGAATTTATCAATGACAAATTAATTAATAATTGACATATGTTTATAAAATAATGATTGTAGAACGACTTGTAAATCTATATTTATCAATATATTATCTGTATCTGAAATAAGCTAATTTTCCGCCAGCGTGGTTTTAACGCAACGCTCAGTATACGCACGCGGAACCCGCAGTGAAAGGTTATGGAGACGCGCGTTGACGCAACCTCACCACCGCACTACTATTAACTACCATTATGACTTACTGGGTTACTCGTCATGAACTGGATCAAAATTAAAAAAAATAATTTATTAACCTTACGGCATCGCGCCGTACTGGGCAAGTCAATACAATTATTCAATAATACAATTGAATTTATATACACATGCATAGAATAGAATAGATGAAATGGATATTTATTTACTTTATGACATCGCGTCATATAGGGCAAGACAAATTACAAATTACAATGTCAAATTATAAATTATAATGTCAATAGGGCAAGTCAAATTACAAATTCATACTTTATATTAATCTCCTTTCTTACCCCCGACGCAAAAATCGACGTGATATCATAAGTCTGTGTGCGAGTGTGTGTGTGTGAGTGTTTGTTTGTCTGTGCAATCAGCGTGTTAATCCAGGGTCTAACTTATTTGCACACCAAATAAATAAATATAGATAAATCGATCCAGCCGTTTGAGCGTGAAGGAGTAACAAACGCAGTAACACACACACCCAAACTTTCGCGTTTATAATTACCGTGAACAAGTAACAAACATGCACAAACACACTCACAAACTTGCATTTATAATTTAAGTGGGATTATCAAATGGCGTGATAAGGTACATCACTACATAACCTCTGACTAACCCTGTATGCCACAGAATAATATAACAGTAGATCACCGCCTGTGAACTGTTATGATGTAACGGCCATGTGAACGATGGTTCTTGTGAACTGCTTCATACTTGTTATCAAAGATAACGCCTCTAGCTCGGCTAGCTAAGGTGATCTGACACGATCATCGAAGCTAGTACCTGATAATGTAAACTGACCTTAACTCTCTTGTTATCTTTGTTATCTTATTTTTTTTAAATCGAACTGTGACCTAATCAATTTAATATTGAATAATTTATGTAATGTGAACTTGACGAGATTATATTGTATCCTTTTAGTAAATAACCTTCAAATTGTAATAAGTAGGATACATTACGACGAATAAAGAATATTCTATTCTATGAGCTGTCATATTAATTTTATTGTTGTGCTATTTGGTGTGTGTGAATGAAAATGATTATGTAATTAAGATGAATTTAAGTGTTCATTAATTTAGATGTTATTTTTTGTATGATTACATTAAATATAATTTACATAAAAGGACATAAAATTATAACTTATAATAACCTGATAATCTATAATAACTTTATGATGGTCTGCAATAAATGATTTGAATTTGAATTTAGTGCAACGGTCGATGACCTCAATTAGACAAACATACTAACTAAATAATATCTGCAAAAAAAATATTTCTGGAACCGCTGTGAACTAAAGAGGGAAAAAAGTATCCGTCGATCTTCTTCTTCTTCGTATGACCTAATTGGCCAATCTCTAGTGTCAACAGTTTTGAAGTCGCCCACAGGCCTCTGACTTGGCTTAACGACTGCTTGTACTAAGACTAACAGCCGGGGTCTGCAATTTAACGTGTCATCCGACCCACGTAATCGACCAGATGAAAATGCCACTTTTAAAACGACAGTCTTGTGCATCCACCCATTCAAAGAGTGTCCGCATCGACCGTTGCTTCGATGATCGCGTCAGATCACCTTAGCTAGCCGAGCTACAAGCGCTACAACGTTATCTAGTTTCGGAGTTATTCCAGTTAGTTGTCAGTAGCCCTGTATTGTTAAAGTATATGTACATTTAAGAATTGAACCATTATTAACTCCTCAATATAACCTGACAAAGGTGATTAACTTCTTATGTTGGTGTATTAGATGCATTAATCTTTGCCCTCTTCGGGCAGAGATGATGCAATCACGTCATAGCCGAGAACGCGCCTACCGGTTATAACATGTAAATGCACTAGGGAGAATAACTGGCCAAAAGCGTGTCGGGGTCGCGCATGTAGGGTTCCGTACAATTATCATTCGACAACCTCGTTGGCGCAATGCTTACCATGCTGGACAGTCAACACGAGGGTCCCGGGTTCGATTACCGGCACGGCCAACATCTTGGAGATATACTAACACGTACATAAATATGTAACGAAATAAAGTAGTTATGTATGTATATGTAGTATATCAGTTGTGTTAGCAACCATATACGAACTGTAAATGGTTAAATATGGGCTAACCAGCCGTGTGTGAAATGTGTCCTAATATTTATTGATTATTTATTTATTTATCAATCAAATATGGTAATAACACGTTTTTATATAGCTCCACTCCACGCCTCTGTAAATGTTTATTTTATTTTAATAATGATAGTTGAATATATCAAATTTAATACATATATTAAATATTCTATTAATATTGAAAGGGTCTAAATGCCATTATAAAGATCGAGTCAAAAATTGCTTAAAATACGAATGTCGCATGGGAATTTATTTTTCATTATATAGGTACTTTAATCTCCCGTTTTTACCTCATGGGTGCATAACTATAAAAACTAGACATTGTCACGAAGAAAACGACGTACATACAAATAATATTTAATTTAAACCGTTAAACTTAATGCATGTTCACCATGCGGTAGATGATTTGTATGATAGATGTGGTTAGAAGTTCGAGTTTAACTCAGAATAGTCGACAAATTGTGCCTCCGAAGCATGCCACT
This sequence comes from Mellilla xanthometata, assembly GCA_035578125.1. NCBI lineage: Eukaryota > Metazoa > Arthropoda > Insecta > Lepidoptera > Geometridae > Mellilla > Mellilla xanthometata. Next base: position 17,952,619 of record JAPUBQ010000024.1, on the reverse strand, counting down.
TTAATCATATTGTGCTGGATTTCTTCATTACTTCTCAATATGGTAGTGATATATCTTCCAAACTGACCGTTTTGTCATCCTACTAATATTATAAATGTGAAAGTTTGTGTTTTACTTCTTATGTATGTTTCTTACTTCTTCACGCTCAAACGGCTGAACTGATTTAGTTGAAATTTGGTGTGAATATAAGTTAGACCTTGGATTAACACATAGGCTACTTTTTACCCTTAAAACAATTGTGGTTTTCGTGGGATACGCAAATAACTTCAAAATCTTTGTTACTTCGTCACGCTCCAACGGATGGACCAATTTTGATGAGATAGGTTCTAACTTATAAAAAGTAAAGTATATAAAAAATTCCCTACCAAGGTCTACCTTTGAGTAGAGAACTTTTTATCACAGCATAACTTCTTTTGTCGCTGGCGGGCGGCAGTCTCTTTCAGGCCCACGTGATGTACCGTTTTGGTGAGGTGGCATATCACGCTCTCCCTCTAACTCGCACTACTGATCGTCCGTTAGAATGGGACTTCCGCACGCCAGGGTTTAGTTTTATTTTTCTTTGTTATACGTTATATAATATTTTTAGTGCTAATTTAGAGAACACTGCAATGGAGGTTAAACCTCATCGAGGCTTTTTTCATTGTACATATCATTATAAGTTATATTTTTGTAAAACAAGTAATAAATAAAAAAATAATTAACACGGGCAACGCTGCGGCGCGCAGCTAGTACCTAGTATCGACATTTGACTTCTTTGTCAAGTGTAAAGAAACATCAGGAACTATTTGCTCTTAGGTCATAATATTGCAATGTAATGATAAAAATTAATCTTGTATTATGTGTGACATTCCAAATGTTCCGGGCTTACCAAATCGATATCGCGTGAACTAAATAATGATTTACTTATTTCAACATTTGATTTTCTATTCAGTTATGTCGCTCCATGCAAGATTTCATGACGGCACAAAATTAAATACATAATACGGACCCAAATAATTGTGTAAGAAATATCAAATCAGTAGGTTACCTAATTTAATAATCGAAACATAACTCCAACATTGTTGTTCAATCATTATTATTTTATGTACTTTAGCTTCTTTTTAAAATCAGGTATACCAAGTCGAATGCTAATTTATCATGCTACTATTTCAAACACATTTTTTTTTGTTTGTTAGTCTTCGTCTCTCGAAGACGAAGATGAAGAAGCATAAAAAAATTAGGACACATTTCACACATGACTGGTTAGGTCATCAATAGGGTCATCGCTACGTGTATTATTCGATACACGTAGCGCTATCTATTCCTATTTTCTTGAAACTTGAGGCACGCAATTTACTATCGTTGTATCACTATGCGACTGCAGCGTGTTGAGGATTTTAGCGGCAGCTAGTCTGCACGCTGGCTTTACAGCGCCATCTAGGTTTCATCGGTAATTATGACAAACTTCCGCGCCACGCTTTATTGTGTGTAAATCAGCAATCCTCTTTAGCATAGGTACTGATCCCTGATAACACGGAAAAATCCACGGGACGGACCTAGTATGTTTATAAATTTTCAAGCCCAATTAAGCTTCCTACTCAACAATTTCTCGTTAAATTATCTACGTGCCTTTTGTCAGTGGCTGGTAGTCACGATCTACATTCTTCGCTGCCGGCTTGATACCTAATTTATCAACCTCAAAGCGAGCAAGCTTATGGTCTGCATTATTTATAGTTATTTTAAGTCCTAAGAGAGTAATCCGGTCGGGGCCTCTACAATGAGTATAGGTACATTTTGTATGACGGCATCGGGCCACCTATCGTCCCGGAGGTTGTGGATTCAATCCCTGCTCCAGCTTTCAGTGAAGGAAAGAGAAAGAAGAAAGAACTGAAGTTCAAAAATCTGAATGAATGATTTATTATAGTTTATGAAACTAAGTACTTAAGGTGGTATTATATAGAATGACATAAAAAGTTAAAATTATTTACAACTTGAAACACTCTAGGTAATGATTCTTCCCCCCCGTGGGGCCCCGCATTGTCGAGGCGGGGGGGCTCAGTAACCGTGGCCTGGTCACCCACGGTGAAGCGAAGAGGGTCCCTGAGGCGGGCCACTCCCTAGACTTGTAATCCCTGTACGCAAGTTCTAGATGGAGTGGCACCAGTAGGTTGCGGGACCTCGCTCCGGGGGTTTTCGGGGAGGTTTCGCAACTGAGGCGGGCTTGCGGTGTGGATAGGGAGGCACCGCAGCTGAAAGTGTGGGGCCGCGGCAGGAGAGAAGTGTCGGTATTACGATGCGCCGCTCTTCCTACCTGCCGCGGCCTCGACGGGGTCGCCACCGTTGATGGCGGACGCGGTGGGGCCGCAGGGAGAAGGGAGTGGTAACCGGAGACTACCACTATCCCTATTCTCTGCGGCCGTAGTGGCATGTGACGGGGCCACAGACCCGACCCGTCACGGGGGACTTAGGACGTCGGACCGGGGTTCTCCGGCGTCCATTGCACTCACGGTCCCCGAGGTGGTTGCAGTGCACCAGGTGCACTGCAAGGGGAGTCATCCCCAGAGGCGGAGTCTCGCAGGCTAGCCGAGGTGGGCGGGGTGGTGCGTTAATGCGAGAAGCGGAACCTCATCCCGCCCTTTCCGGTGAGAAGGCCATCGTGAGGTTTTAGTCGGTAGTGATGCCCTTCTGGCATCGAGCCCGACATACCCCACCCACCTCCCCGGGTGTGGTGGGCATGCGTAAATGCATTTCCTCACGTAAAAAAAAAAAAAAAAAAAAAGGTAATGATTCTTAATATGGGTAAAAACTAAAATAAATATTCATACATAGGTGGTATTATATAAAATGACATAAAAAGTTATTATTATTTACAACTTGAAAAACAGTAGATAATGATTCTTAATATAGGTAAAAACTAGAATAAATATTCTAGATTTTCCCTATGTAAATATTAAATATTGTGTAAATATTAACTTCCATACTTAAAGCTCATGTCTGTAAGCCCTTTAGCTAAAAACTAGAATAAAAGTTAATATTTAAGACACTTAGTCATATTCATGTAATTATCGCCAAGGAAGAGTTTAATACTATAGTAGGCTTTTTTACACAAAAAGGTATCCAACATAGTTTTAAATATATAAGTAAGTTAGTAATATACAATACAGTGTAATCAAGCAGCCTCGTTAGATCCTGTTACTCCAGACTAGGCTTGCATTACCTTATGCCAGTTACTAACTCGTTTGAAGTACGCGCCCTGTTGGTCAAATACCTGGCTGTAAAGATTAAAAAGAAATTTTTAGAGTAATCCCCCTGGAAGCTGGTCAGAAAGAGATTGTCGTTGCCTTGGTCTAGTTAGAGTACGTTACCTTCGCAGGACGCCGGCCAGATGGTCACTGCACCGTGTGTCGTTTTAGGAAATCTTTTGGAAGGTTTACAAAGGGCAACATTGATATAGTATGTGTATCATGTCCTAGCGGTTTTGGGTATACCATAATTTGTCAGTATATGGCCATATATACATAGTATGTCAGCATATTACGCAAAAATGATTGAAAACTATTCTTTACCACCAATTTTTTTTGGATACATTTCACACACTGCTTGTTAACCTCAATCTAAACTATTTCTAGTTTTCAAGTTGTTATGCTTGCTAACACAACTGATACATATAACACAGACCGGCAGCCAACAAATCTAGTTCACCACAAAGATGTTGGCCGTGCCGGGATTCCAACCCGGGAGCCTCTATGGCATGGTAGCCATTACGCAAACGATGTATACGTTACGAGTATGCACTTATGTAGAAATATTTACTTTTAAAAAGACAGCCTTGTACGTGGTCGTACCCATCCAAACACCGTCCGCATTGAACGTTGCTTAGCTTCGATGACCACCTTAGCTAGCCGAGCTACTGTTTTTACGTTTATTGATAAACATTTGAAAGTTTACGTCCTCTCGCTTGATGATGAACTTTCAAATGTTTTCTTTATTAATTCATTGACGATTAAAGCGAGTTATATTGATCAATATTGTCTTGGAAGGGGGTAATAAGCTTATTACCACCTACCATGAGAGTCAGTGAAGAGACATCGATAGGTACAGTTGAAGTTCCAAACTTTCGTACAGAACGCTTTGCGTCGACCTTTATTGTTAGGACTGCGAAGCTTTGGAACACTCTACCTGAGCATCTGTTTCTTGAGTGGTATCATCCGGTTCTAAGTAAGCGTGCCACACCGTAGACTGCAGCGCAGCAACACCAGTCTACCTGTAGTCTAAAGCAAACCTATTAAGGATAAAAAAAAATGTTCATATATTCCTCTATCTTTCCAGATGGGACCCGAAGCGACGGATCACGCCGACCGAAGCATCCCGCCACGAGTTCGTTACCGGCTGTCCCCTCGGCAGTACACCAACCGGAGTGCTGGCTCTCCCGAGGCTGGCCCCCCCGCGACCCACTCGGGGGGCGTTGCTGCACTCGCAGTCGGCAGGGGACGTGGCCGCCATGCTGGGCCGCGCGTGACCCCCCCAAACCTCCTGAGAGAGGGCCCACTCGGGCTCCTCAAACCTCCCCGTCTAGTCAACCCGGATACCAACACTGCGGGAGAAATATCAAATAATCAAATTATAGGAAGAAAACTCGGTCTATAAATCATCATCATCATAATCAGCCTATATGTACCCACTGGTGGGTATAGGCCTCTTCTCTCTTGTACCAGGGTGTACGATCTTGTGCTTCACGGCTCCAGAGAGAGTTCTCTATGGACCGGAAGCCATTGATCCTTTGGCTGGTCTTCTGCCTATAGGTCGCTTTCTAACCCGTGGAAACCATTCAGTAGTTGTTTTGCTCCATCTATTGCCATGACGTCTGGCAACGAGTCTCAAAGCGAGCAAGCTTATGGTCTGCATTATTTATATTGATTTTAAGTCCTAAGAGAATAATCCGTTGTGTCCTGCTATTACATTCTTAAAAGCTTTTTTCCTGCTAAAGTTTCTAGACATTTCCGTGTGGTTGTTTATTTTCAAGTTATTTTCATGTCTCTGAAAGTAACTTATGCAAGATAGAAATGTAAACAAAAGACGAATTGCATCGACTGGCATTTAGCTATCTTCAGCACCTATACAGACAATAGGTAACAATAACATTTAGCATTTGCTAACAAGTTGTATGCACTTAACACTTCATTCTATCATTCAATTTAAACACTGCGATTACCAAGAGCTTTATTATTTGTGATAAAGTTCGGTGAAGCAACATCTAGTGCTTGCGAAATACGTTTAAGTACAGAGTTTTGAAAGTGCTTGCTTTCGATCTTCTATATTGCTAAACGATTAACCGTCTTGTTTAGTTTAAACTAAATGCCTCTGGAGCTATAAACCACGGATAACTGAAAAAAGGATATGGTACGTTAGAAAATGATCAATTCTTGGCTGTGTTAAATTGGCACAGCTAAAATATAATAACTATAAGACTATGTCACGTAAATTAAAAGTAAACATTATTGTCGTCTTATTTTGCATTTCAGTTTTTTTTTAGAAACCAATTGAAAGATAATTGACCAATACTTCAAATTACAATTTACGTCGCATTCATTTATTTGACGAGCTAGTTCTAATGTTCAAAACCAGATGTCGTGTGAGAAGACATAGACGTTTATCTACATTATTATCTTTATTTGTGAGATATAATAGTCAAAGTTGTGCCTATGTAGGCGATATTTCTTCCCGTATCATTCCTAAATAATCTTATTTTCTTAAGTACCATATCTTTTTTTCTGTTATCCATGTGTCATTTATTATATGAGTACAATAAACACAATGCAATTCCGAAATTCCAATCTCTTTGTCAAAATACCATTTGATAAGTTTTGCAACGGATTTTGACTCACAAAAGCAGAATGAAGTCATCCTAAGTAGGTCTTACAGACGTTTTTAATATTACGGCATGAGAGAGCGGATTTGAATTGATAGATTGTATTTGGATCGGCCTAGATGACTGAATGGAAAGAAAAGATGCGTGACTCAGGAAAATAATGAATATAGACTATTTTTCGGGTTAACTTGGCACCATTTCAAAGCGTTTATGGTAGGCACTGTGTTTCTTACATGACCCTGAGAGAAACTATCAAGTCTTTTTTTGTTGTATAACATATTTAAATATTTATTCATTGACGAGGTCACATTATCAAAGTTCAAATAAAATAATCACTAAAATAGCCCGGTGCAAATTGGTTCCAATACTAGAAGCGTTACTTTGCTGAAATAGCTATGGCTATCCTTTGCATCGATGATGACCCAGAGCGGGTGTCACCAGTCTTGTCCTTAATAAAGCCCTTAAAGTTCTTTACTCAAAACATATAATAATATATGTATTATCAAAATAAATATATATCCATCTAATATCTATTCTAAGTCCAGTCAGTTATTAGCAGTAATTTCGGCAGATACTTTTGCCTCACGACACCGACCATGGACTGTATGTAATTTTCAAATTCAAATTCAAAACTTTATTTACAAAGACTCAACTTTGTATTAACATGTTTTGGGCTTGAATTTAGTTTTTTACTAAAATAAAAACCTACTAACGATAAAGAAAATGTTATGTACATATGTACCAACCCAGCTCCTTTCATAACTAGGTGCAATTGTGAAAGAAGGCGAAATATCAAAAATTATAGCCAATTGCGAACATAACGTCTTGAAAGCCTACTAAAAGCTATTATTATGGTCAAAATGTGTTAATCAGAATCAGATGGAGTGTGTTCATAGCTGTTAAATGAAATAACTAAAATATGTGCTAACTTCTTTGTGGCAACAATAAAATTTATAATAGAAGACGTAAGTGCCAAAGAGTAGATAGATTTGGGATGAATATACCAGTTTCAGACCAAGAATAGACCAAGTTATTACCTAAAAGTTAATATAATGTGGGACAGAGGTCTTAGTACATGCAGTCGTTATGACAAAGGCTTTGGGCGGCTTGAAAGTTTTCGAGTACCTAGTCATATGATTGTGTGAGAACGGATCAACGATTTTTAAAACTTTGCATGTGCCATTTTACAGAATAAAAAAATGTTTTGGCCATCTCGATTTGAAATCTTTCGTAGTGTGTGTGTATTCTACTAGTCAAGCCTTTTCATTTGATGATTGTTTGTGATGTTTGAGTCGTATAAAATGTGGCGGCGGGCTGAAAAAAAATAGGTTCTGGTGGCGACCAACTTAGACCGATTTTTATCAAACGTAGCTAAGAACACAATCGACTTATTAATCTTGCAAACAAAAAAAACGAAATCAAAATCGGCCTAGCGTTTCAAAAGTATGATGACCTGTTTTTTCTGATCCGTGGATGTCACGAACACACAAGCACAGACAAACATATAACAACCTCTATTTTTGCGTCGATAGTTAGTACTTATAAGTCTCGACGCAAAACTTTTGACTTTAGTCAAAAGTAATTGATATAATTTTGACTAGTCAAAAGTTTAACAATTACCAAGAGGCTAGTCTTTTCATACTTTATTAAAAAAAATGATAACGTGGAATAAAAAATGGTTTTTGATGTGGCATAGTACAAGATAGTATACGTCTTCTCATATCAAATAAATATCCTATTGTCTCTAATTGTCACCCTGTAGAGCATTGCTAGCTAGACCACTGTTTTTACTGTTTGGTCAATATACTGAATATACTTAGTGTAGGATGAAAAGTGTTTGGAATATCGTGGTTTAGTGTCGTATATAAAGACAATTGAGTCTTCAATTTGATTGTTGTGCTATAAAAGTGAAAAACGTTTTACGTTATTATGAGTTGGGTATATTATAATATATTATAATTTGGACCGAGCGAGACCCTTTTAAAATATTTTGAAGTTTCGATGACAACATATTAAAAAAATGTGTTCTTTTTTTTAAACGTAGGATTTTATGAAAAATATTTTCCGTATTTCCACAAAAAAACAAGTCATTTATGATTCTCTCACTCGGTCTAAAATTTTAAGACAATATGGTGGCGATTTAGCGGCACACACGACTAAACTAAATTTAAAGAAGCCCCGTCTCTTTTCATCTTAGGTGGCCAGAAAGAGACGGCACGTTCTGAAACACAGACAAAACAACTAAAATCACGTCTTCGGGCTTCTTTAAATTTAGTTGAGTCGTGTGTGCCGCTGAATCGCCATCATTTTCATAGTCTGAATTAACTATATTTAGGACACATTTTTCTTTTAATAACCGTGTCACCGCCTTCATATTATTTACGTATATTTTAACAGTCACAAACGCAATTATTTGTAGCCCTGTATGTATAATAATATATATTCATATATAATGATCGTTATTCTGTGTTTAGTGGGCTGTAGTGAGTCCGATAAAGTTGAAAGCTTTAAAAAAGCCTTCTAACGATTAAATTAGAAGTTCTTACATAATAATCGTAGCTAATGGATTGACTTTAGCTAGTTAGATTTCTAAAAATTGGGTACTAGTCAATGTTAGTTAAAGTGATGTCTAGAATTTTGTAAAACTGTTAAATTAGTAAACTTAAAAATAAGCTTTCTATAAAATAATTAAGTATTGTGTCTCTCTTGCCAACGTGTTAGAAATTATGATTGAATTAAATATCTTCTTGCTCATTAATTAAATGACATAATTCATTTTCAAAGGTAGTTATTATGCTCATTAAATGGTTCATTTCTTACATTAAAAGTAGTAATTTTGGGGAGATTTTTTGTTTTCCTTAAGGACTGAAATCTCTTAGTCGAGATGTACGTATGTATTCAAGTACTTCTTTAGCATATAAAAATAGTTTTAGTTGCCTAAAATTCTAGGTATCTCATAAGTGTATTGCTTAACATTTTTGTATCATTTTGTCTTTATGTACCTGTACTTAACTTTCTTAGATCTAAATCAAGATCTGATGAATTAATTCTTCTTGTATATTAGGTACCAAATATACCATATATAAACTAAGCATTTGTTCTACCCCAAATTAGAAAAATAACATCGAAAGAGAAGAAATATTGTACATAAAGTTTTGTTTACGAGTAGATTTAGCTTAGAATTTGTTATTTATAGAAAATTGTCTAAAAAGACATGTACATAACTTTTATCATTAAAAATAAGTAGTTAATTGTATACATGTGAATAGATTAGGCGAAGCCAAAACTGTGAATTGATTTGTTTTTATATACAGAGAGATGAGAACTGCGAAGCTTAGGAGCTCTCTTCCTGAGTCTCTTATTCCCGAGAAGTACAATTTGGGAGTTCTAAAATCTAGAGTAAACAGGTCCTTTCTAGGTAAGCGTGATACATCTTAGACCACAGCAAAGCTAAATAAACATCGGGCAAGCTGCGGTCAAACGTAAATCATAATTAAAAAAAAAAACGTATTTATGTTTATGATACCTATCGATAATTTAGTTGAAAACATCATAGTAAGAAAGATAGAAAGAGAGGTCTTCCTCTCTTTCTATCTTTCTTTATCGAGGAAGACTTTGATAATTATTTATTTACTACCAAATTAAGTAGAAGGCAAAAATCATGTCGTAAAGGAAAATTGAGGATTTGGCCGACTTTCCAATAAAAATAAAGGATAAAAATGTCTGGGAAAACTCTACGGACAAGAGCCCAGCTCTTAAATATTGGTTGAATTATTGATGATATTATTACATTCGTAACTTAAAAAATAATGTTCGATTGATTATTGTAATAAATAATCAATCTATTTTAAACGTGTAACTGTAGATCTACCAACTTGTCATGACTAGAGAAATGTCAATTCCACAATCAAGCAGATATAAACAAATTCAATTCAATGTTTAATGGTATTGAACCTCTAATGCCTGTCTTAGCGTATCATAGTTGTTATCCAACAAGGTACTCGTATTGCTGCCATCATGTTGGGCTCGTTGCTCATTAATAGCGGGCTAACGCATTGGTATTATCTTTAGTTAAATAAAATAAATAAATATTAGAACACATTCCACACACGGCTGGTTAACCCCATACTGAACCATTTCTAGTTCGTGTTATGGTAGCTAGCACAGCTGATATACTACATATAAATACATACATATTTTATATAGATAAATATTTAACACCCAGACCCACAGCCAACAAATTTAGTTAAGCACAAAGATGTTGGCCGGGCTGGGAATCGAACCCGGAACCTTTTGATTAACAGGCCGGCATGGTAACCTTTACGCCAACGAGGTCGTCAAATCTAAAATTATCCAGTTATATAACCTATAGTTAGTAGTTAATCATGTTTAAAAAATACTGAAATGAATCTCTCTGTGTATAAAACAATATTGACTATATACATATAATAATGATAGTGTAACGATGTGTTTGTCACAGACTAGTCATAGATATAATGGTTGTTGCGCCTATTTATCATTAAATTATTCAATCTACTTGTACGATATATTTATTAATACAGTATTTGTTTAAAATTAATTGTCATGATTAAAGTTCTTCCAAATGTGATATTTGTTTTATTACATTAACTAGTAATATATAAATACATGTGTTTTAGTTCGAATTAAAATTAAAAAAACTAAACTAAACCTATTTATAACTCCTTATTTACTATATAACTATATACAAACAATAAAAAGCAGGCATGACTGTAGAATTTTTGAACATATAGAAAAAAAGGGATAATATATAATATTAATTATTTTGTATTCATTTATACTTTTAAGTTTTATAATAAAATCATATAAATAAAATACAAATAGCTAAGCTACCGGCGGTAGGAGCTACAGGGACAGGAACCTCCGGACAATGAGCGCCGTGTCGAGTATGACTGCTTTTTGTATCCGACCCTTGATCCATCCATCTAGCGAGAGCCTCGCAAGATGTTGGTCGAGGCTCTTAATTCAAATTAATTACTATCATCTTAATTATAATTAGATACTTCTGTAAAGTAGGAACATTTATAAATACAAGATATTTACTGAATTATTTTTTTAACAATAATTTTGGAAATTATCAAAAAATTTGCAACAGTTAAAAGCAAAAAGCCTTTTGTTTTTTTTGTTTAGTTATTCAAAATTATTAATCACACTAAATTGGAATATGTTAAATCAGTTTTAGCAAAATCAATTCCATGATCTAAAGTCGTTCAAAACCTCTCACTCTCTCTAATTTATACGAAAAGTTGTTATAATCTAAATAAATTATTAAAAATCCATAAATAAAATTCATGAGAACCATTCCGAATGAAAGATTGCATAATCGAAATAATATACTCGAACGAATTAACTTCTTTTAATTATATTTACCTAATACCTACAAATCGAGTCCAATACTCGTTATGTAATAACCATATATTATTTACACAATATTTTTAACATGGGCCACTTTCTAAAACACATGGGGTCTTTAAATATGCCAAAGACTAAAGAGAACGGTTCGTTGTGAAAGATAGAAGCAATCCCATCTGCTTTTGCTTAACTTACTATTTGAGATTAGCTAATCTATAGTAGATACTAATATTTAAACGTTAGTAGTTTGGTCTGTCTGTTTGTTACGGCTAAACGAAATTTCAGTTCAGTCTGAAATGTTACTTACAGGAAACTTTGTAACAATCCTGAAAATTGGGCATATGAAATAATTTTAAAACAAAAATCTTTGATTATTTACTTGTCAAATAATCAAAGACAAAAATATACCCTACGCATTTTTTGCGTATACAATTTAGGGACGCCATTTGGAAACTTATCATTAACTGACTATAAAAAAAAAAATTAAAATTAAAACAGATGGCGTCATATATTCTACATAATGTTAACAATTTTTATTAACATAATGTAGAATGAAAAAACAAGTCGATATCATTTGACGGCTAAGAAATGTAAGTTACACATAATGCACGCACAATGTTTATTATACGCGTTTTACTTATATCCTAAACTAACAAACTAAATTAATAAAATATACATATATTAGGACACATTTCACACACGGCTGGTTAGCCCCATACTTAACCATTTCTAGATTGTATTATGGTTGCTAACACAGATTATAAACTACATATACATACAAATGTAAATACTTTATATCGATACATATTTACCACGCAAACCATACTTTTTTTATAATGCGGGCGGAGCCGCACGTAACAACTAGTATTGAATAAGTATTGGTATTTCGTTATAGATACTAAAAGACAATGTCGACAACTTCTGATAGTTATAATGTTAGTTATTATGTATTGTGTTTCGGTAATAAGATACCGTTGGGTGTTAGCACATCCTACTAATAAAAAAAACCTATGCGAATGTATGTATAATATGATAATGGATGTAAGTATATATGAATAGAATAGAATATTACTTTATTGTACAACCACATAAAAAATGGATTAAATTAAGAAAATAAAATACTTAAACATACAGTACAAACAAGGAATGAAGAGGAACAGTACAGATAGAATAGTCTTGAAACGATTGGGTTTAAATTTGGTATGTCATCTTCGTCTTAGGGTCCCGTTTGTAACCCTTGGGTACAAAACCCTAAAATAATTTTAAGGAGTAGGTACTTTCGTCATTAAAAGTACTAGGAACTAACTAATAGACAACGTTAGCAAATTAGACATTGACCTGTCTTGTAACTGTCTGTACTTAATATTTATTAAAAGTAAAAAGTAAATTTTTAAAATAGCTTTACATCTTTCAACACACTTACTCATCTTAGCCGCTGACATTTCGAGAAAACAACAATAAAAATAACGTAAAAATTAACTGTTATTAATTAACGTTTTTTACAAATAGCTTCTTCAAGGTCCAACTAAATAACGGGTAACATTAAAGTTTGAAAGAAAACTGCTAATTTCCTTAACAAAGAGTTAAATGCTTAATTAGTTATGGGGTTTACAAAGTTTCGGCCCTTTGTGGGGCCATGGCTAATTGGATATTTATGGCTTCTGGCCTAAGTATCAGAAAGTACATAGTTTAAGAAAAGGGACAAAGTTAATTCACAAGACGATTTGTAACTGAAACCTAATTTCAAATTCAAACCATTTATTTCGTCTATTTTTTCATGTTATAGAAATAACGTAAACTTTAATATAAAAAAGATAAATTAAATAAATACAGCAGATGTCAAAGAAATTCGAAAATAATATTCATATTGAATTTACATATTTTTACAGTATAGTACATTAGGCAGTACATGAACCTTATGGCAATGGTTCATGTGCTGACAGTCAAAACGATTAGCAAATACTTTCAAGATGCTGTTAGATGATTGATGTTTTAGGGCTAGCCCGGACTCTGCGCTCTAGGGTTGTACATCTCTTGCGCATTTGTGGTGACGCATCTCTTGGTGACGTTGTTTTAACTTGATATTTGATTGATTTATATTATTCGAGTATACTCATACGTGTTCGTATATAACATAGGTAAAATTCGCATTCGCATCAAACATAAGTAAAATTATAAGTATAAACTTATTATGGCCTTAGGAATTTAATTCATTTACAAACAAACATCCTACTTTTACTACGTTCCACCTATTTTATAAATATTTAAAAGAGAAGATTTGCAAAATATACTCATAATTCTTTGTATCCAATGACGCGGAAAGCAATGCACGTATTTTAAGGTGATATGGTGGTGAGTTCAGTAGCGCCGTACATATTTGAGCAAAGCGCACGAAGTGATCCAGTAGGTCTTTCAAAATAAGAAAAATAAATTCATATAAAATAAAAAAATAACAATATTGAATAATTTTTTTGATTGTAGATTATATCATTACGTACAAATAAACAGGATTTGTTTTATAATTTCTTCATCGCCTCGTGCTAGCTCTCTGAAGCCTGTTTAGCGAACCGCAGTTGTTCCCACTCCATTTGTAACACAATGAACATAGTTTTTGAGTAAAAAAGTTTAGATAATATATATCGTAGTAACAAAAGACACACGAGACTTGTGGGTTATGATCTGATTTGAGCTATTTTGACACAAAAATGCGTAATTAGGTGCTGACGATTTTTTTTTGCAAAAAATGTGACATGTACCCATTTAGTAATTAGACATTCAAGTACATCTTGATTAAGTAAACAATTAAAACAAAGTGTAGAACAACACAGGTCTCTTTTTTGCTTGTCTTGGTTATAATTTGAGGTTCTGCATTCTTTTTTTTCGCTTTATGTTTAAAAAGTTGTATTGTATATAATTAGAGACTGTTTGCATATGTAGGTGTAGATATGATTCAATACAGAAACACACAACACAATCATGACATCACTTTAAAGTTCCCGATGACCCAACATACATTACAAAACTGCACAATGCAAACCTGCTAATTTCAAAAGATCCTATCTTCCAAACATTCCACGAAGAAGGTGCAGGTTTCGCAATTCACCAAGGTATACAATCCTACCAGCATCCGAAGATCTCTCCAATAGAGCATTGTGCAAAGGCGGCAGGGGTCTCGCAAATTGTCAAGTTATTTACTTTCTCCGAGACGCAAGGTCAGTAGAAAGCGAACACTGATGCGCGTAAGAATTCCGCTTTTGCGTAAAATTACGTTTTGATGGTGCGGTGACGAGGTGCGAGTGAAAAGGCTGGTAGAGATAGCTAGTTTTTATTTGCGAGATTTATTAATATTTAATATTATCTTCTAGTCTACTAATATGTAAAATTTCCATGTCACAATGTTAGTAACCGTACTCCTCCGAAACGGCTTGATCGATTTTCACCAAATAATATATGTGTATTCAGTAGATCTGAGAATCGGCTACTATCTATTTGTCATATTATCCTTAAATGATAACGGTTGTTCACCACTATTTTTTTTTATTGATGAAATTTTATTTTTTTTTATACTTAATGTGACAGTACATACATACAACCCTATTTTTTTAACCTCTATTTTTCATGGCCATTTTAGTAATTTAATCATTTTTCATCCCGCTCGAAAACTAATCAATTATAGTGTACTTAGGCAGAACAACGTTTGCCGGGTCAGCTAGTCTTATTATTTTTACTAGTTGCGCCCAGCGGTGTTACCCGCGTCTATCAGAGACAGATAGAAATTAATCCGGGATAAAAATTTGTTTATGTTGTTTTTCAAGGTCTAACCTATCTGCATAGTAAATCTCATCAAAAGCGCTCCAACCGTTGAATCGTGAAGGAGTAACATAGATTTGGAAGTTATTTGCTTATCCCACGGGAACCACTACTGTTTTCGGGATAAAAAGTAGCTTGTGTGTTAATCCTATTTGCGCACCAAATTTCATCAAAATCGGTTCAGTCGTTTGAGTGTGAAGAAGTAACAAACAGACACTCTTACACACAAACTTTCCCATGAATATTATTAGTAGGAAAATGATAAACCATAAATTAAGATTTGGCCTATATCATCGTTCATGTAACATTTTTTTATTCCTAATGTATAAAAGGTAATTTATATTTTTTTCTGAACAAATCGATAGGCAGGGTTGCTAACTCAATGGCTCGGTTGAGTGCTAGGTAATATCTCAAATAGTGCTAAATTGCTAGAAATTTCCAAAAATAGTGCCAAATATATGAAATTAATAAAAAAATTACACATAACAGAATATGTTTATATAAATATATACAGAATAGAATATCTTTTAAAGTTAGGATAGTATTCTCAAAACTGCGTCCAAGACAAGGAGACGGATCAAGAAAATTGAGGACAACATACAAGGTTTGACAAACAATTAGTTATCTTAGAGAAAAGGACAAACATATGACTGCGTTAAACAAACAGACTACTCCAAAAATAGTGCTAGATGAAGTGCTGGGTGCTGTTCCTTAAATTTCAGTGCTAGGCACATAAAAATAGTGCTGAATCTAGCACTCAAAGTGCTGAGTTGGCAACCCTGTCGATAGGATTCGGGCTGAACTAAATATCTTTATTTTTCGTATTTTTTGTAATTTTCGGTTCCTCAGCTCGTCGATTTGAATATATACGCGTTTGGCCCGATTAAGGCAAAAGCCTTAAGGAATTTTCTCAAGACGCTATGAGTTGGATCTTCATTCTTCAGATTAGTCCATCAGTTGT
Organism: Mellilla xanthometata; assembly: GCA_035578125.1. NCBI lineage: Eukaryota > Metazoa > Arthropoda > Insecta > Lepidoptera > Geometridae > Mellilla > Mellilla xanthometata. The sequence goes on along the minus strand of JAPUBQ010000024.1, from coordinate 17,936,609 downwards.
CTAATTATGGTGATTAACGCTTTGTAACGTGGAAAGCTAGGAAATGCGGCGTTCACCCGGAATGTAGGTCGGCTCCCACACACATGCAGATTAGATAATAGTCAAAGGGAATTTAGATCAGTGGGCCTCAAAGTTTGGTGAAGTTAGGAAAGTCAACACATGTGTGGACTCTCAGTTTGGACACAAAGATTTGAAGAACAAGTTTTACTCCTCATTTAGACATTTGACCTACAGGACGCGTTAACATACCAGCCAGCGATACTCCGGCCTGTCTAGTCAGGAATACAAGGAATTAAAGTAAGGAGAAATGCAACAAACACACAAGTTGTGTTTGGATGTTTTGTAACAAAATTTGATGCATGCTATGCTTGTCTTAGCGTGTCTTTATATTATTCTTAACTCATTATTAAACTCACAATAATTCTAAATATTTAATTTAAAAACAAAAATTAAATACGTAGAATTAAACCATTGTAAGTATAATTAATGACCCTTAATTAAAAAATAAAAATTAATCGTTACGATATCATTACTAGCCGAGACATACAGAGCAATTTGCAAATCAGTAGGATTACTAAAAATGTTCAAACTCAAAGACATATAATAGAGTCTCCGCTCCATCCTAGACCGCAATATCACTTAACGACAGGTAAGTTGTGGTCAAGCGCAAACCTATCATGCATAAAAAAAATGGTTGCCTGTAAAGTCGGTTTTACGGGAGAAGATTTTACGTGACAACGTCTGCCGCGTGCTGCGCGCGCGGCAGACCGATCATAGTTGAGTGGGAGAGAGACGCAAGGCATTCGGCGGGCCTCTCTCTCGTTCGGTGACTCATCGTAACGTTACCGGGCGTTACACTTTTTCATAAGTGACTCCCAGCCGCAACCTAATTTAAGACGTTGTCACGTCAAAATACAATTCTAAATAAAAAAGGTCCACAGACACGTCGATTTAATATTGCCGTGTAGAAAACGGTCACATTTATGTACCTACATTATTATTAAAAGTTGAAATGAGTCCAAAACAGTTTCGGTGCTTTACGATCACCATCTTCTTTACATCGTTTAAAAATAAAAAATGATATTTTTTTCCCAGAGGGTCCAAATTTTGGTCCACCTTTGAGAACCTTAGCGCCATAATAGCTAGTTCTCCTATGGTGTTTTAATTACATTAACCCGCTGTAATATAGCGCTGATTGTACTGGACTTGTACATTATGTTACCTCATGTACAATTAGTAGTTCTCCGAACGGTAGTCCTAGCGAAAAATCTTGAAACATCGTTTGTGTATTTTCCGAAATTTTGTCACTACGCATCTCAACAGTAATTTGGCCAATTTTATACATATTTGAAAATGAAAAATTATTTAAAAATAAGGTACTTTATTGCTATTAAAAGTATAATTTAAATCAACCGGTATTTTTTTTTATCGACGACCTCATTGGCTTGATGTTTACTATGCCGGCCGGACTACTAACCAGAGGATTTCGGGTTCGAGTCCCTGGGCCACCTAAGTTGAAGACCGGGCTGACTGGAAAGAGAGGAGGGAGCCCTCCCTTGTCCTTTGCCCAGCAGTGGGACACAACAGGCTTATAATAATAATAATAAATAAACCTATTGAGTAGAAGTAGTTCTAGTACCTGTATACCAACTATCGACACTGGTTCAAAATAACGACCACTACGCGAAAGTCAAAGAATTAAGAGAAAATTAAGAAACTTATATTTACTACACAAAATTAATACAGAAACTTCGCTCACTACGCTCGTTCGGTGAATTACGCGTTGCCGCATCTTGCATCATGCGAGAGAACTATAAGTGGACAATATGTTAGTTGATACTTGTGCCAGTCATATGCCACTCTTTATGCAAGTATAAAAACTGCAATTGTAAATTATAAATACGTATTAGCAATACAGAAAAATATTAATCTTGAAATATTGAGGACACGCGGAAGTTCATCTATCGCCCCACATTACATTTGGAGGATTCTACGTATATAATGTTCTCTTTCATGTACATATATACATACGTGAATATTATTTATATATTTTACGTTATGTTTTGAAATATCTCGCCGTGGTTTAAAACTTCAAATTTAGGTCATACTAAGTAATGAATAAAAAAAAATGTTTAAAAAAATATTTTTAAATGAGAACTTGCAGATCGGTACAGATGAGCATGAAGTAATAACAAATATACTACACTCGTTTTCGCATTTATAATATTAGTGGGATGGCCAAATATATTTAGATATTTTAATGATAACCAAAGTAATTAAATAAGAGATAAGGATTATACGTATTATACGGTTTTGCATTCGTTGGAAAGGTCTTGCGCTCCGTTTGTAGCAAACAAAATTGAGAGAAAATTTGATTAGCAAAAAAATCTAAATTAAACGCGGGCGGAGCCGCGGGATAAGATCAATAAATTATTGTTTTATTTTCTCAAACATTTAGCTTATTATCAGCATCCCGGAACCGGATGTAAGGAAGAAAATTCTCAAAAAACGGAAGTGTCAAATCTGCGAAGCCTCTCATAGGAAACTGTACAGACAAACTGTCTGTTTGTTAGCCTTAAAGCCTTAGAATGAGAGAATCTAAATCATTTTACAGGCATGTCTTTGTTTTGTTTGATAATGCATTTTTTGTGAAGGCTCGCTCTACCAGGAAGACATAATTAAAACTCAGCCAACCTACAAATGAAGTGTCGGTGACCTCTAAGGCTGTGTGAATACAACCTTACATCTTCAAAGCTATTTACTTGATAGTATCTCTTAGCAAGTTCATTATAACAAACACCTAATTTCTTTGAGTTTCTAAACAAATATCACTATTCATTGAGGCTTAGGTAAGGATAAATAAGATATATACTCGTATATAAGATTACACGGCTGGATAACCCCATACTGAACCAATTCTAGTTCGTATTGTGGTAGCTAACACAACTGATATACTACCCACTCAAACGTCCGAGGGACAATTTTGTTCCAATAAAAAGACGGTGTTGAACATCCGAGGGCCAATTTTGTACCATTTTTTCTTCATACGATTACCTACCTTACCCTGATTGAAATAGCGCGCCTGATATTAATTCTAGAGTTGTGACGTGAACCATAGAGAAGGAAGGGACATAGCCACAGTTTATTTGTTCCAGTTGATTTTTGTACATACATACAAACATATTTTATATAGATACATATTTAACACCCAGACCCACAACCTACAAATTTATTAAGCACAAAGATGTTGCCCGGGCCGGGAATCGAACCCGGAACCTTCTAATTGGCAGTCCGTCATGGTTAGTCCTATTTCTGAGCCTGTCTCGTATATATCTCTCCTTGTAAGAGAAGGCCCTGTCCCAGTAATGGGAACGTACGTTTAATGAGCTGCTTACGCTATCTCGAAGCCTATCAGAGCATTGTAACAATCGACAAGTCGTTTTGTGATAATTTCTTCCGCATTAGGGCAGAGCGATACCGTGGTTGCGTGACTACTCGTCGCGGTGGTTACGTGACGCAGGTCAACGTGTCGCCCGTGCCGTGTCACCACGTGACGAAATTTACACTTTTTTTTACTCTTTTTCGTCATCATCATCAGCCACTGCTGGGTATAGGGCTCTTCTCTCGGCGGTGTTGAAGCATATTTTTGGTATATTGGTCATATTTTGAAAAAAACCTATAAAGTCCCGCGTGTATCCTATAAAGTAACGGCTTGTTCAGTTTTATTATCTTTCATTCAGTTTTAGAGTCCACTACACTATTACGTAAAATTTGCTCGACAGTTTTTTTTTTAATAATGTTGTGCTTCTGAGAGTAATGAAGAAATTAAAACTAACCTCTGTTATTTTGTAGGTATGTTATATAGAATTGTTAGAGCGTATAATTTCAGTTTTTGAAACTGTTGATTTTATATGATTTTATTTCGTAAAAAATCTACTGGCGCTCCGCTCAAATATGTATGGCGCGGTATCGCGCGCTCAAATCGGTACAATAACGACTTCATTGAGTAAATTCAATAATTATTACGAAAATAAGCTAACTTAGGAGCTAAATATACAGTATATAATAAATATATACAGTACATAATAAATATATCATTATAGGTAAGCCATATAATATAGTATAATACAATAGCCACATGCTTCAAGAGCCTGAGAATTGAATTTGAAAATTGAATTGAAAATGAGAGAATATTTTAAATCTGAAAAAGAGAGATATCATCATTCTTCTCTTTAATCATACTAGTCTCTTCTTGAGAAAGAAGGGTCGAAGTTCCAGCAGTACCAGTAACTGTATAGTGAATGTTGTGTCTTGTATGGTATTTGCGTAAATATTGCCAATATGCAAGCTTTTAAATTATATTTTTATGCTTCGATTATGAGTATTTTATGTTAATTTTCTTTGTGTTTCGGCTGTTATTATTTTACGGGTTAATTTGGATACTATTTCTTAAAGATTTAAATTCGTTTCTATTCATTGTGAGGCAATATTTACATGCAATAGGTTTATGTAACAATTTTTCTACGATACAATATTTTTCTGCTTCCTTCATAGGTATGTCAAAATAATGAAATAAAAAAGGGTTAAGAAATTAATAAGTTACTAAAGGGATGTTGACTGGGTCAAAAATAAATGATAAACCAAATTCGTTCTCATTTTACAAAAAAAAATATAATTAAAATACTAACGTGCTGGTGTCCTACTTTTTATATAAAAATCTAATCACATGCTTTTCAATAAATTATTAAATAAAATAAATAATAAAGACTTATAAGAGAGAAAGACATGGGAGTGAGTGTAGAGATGACGGCTCATAGAGAAGAGTGGAAGAAGAAAATCTGCTGTGCCGACCTCATCTACTAAGTCAAATAACGTGAGAAAGAAGAAAATACAGAATAGCATACAAAAAGAGCAAAACGTTTTCGTTTTCATGTTAATTTAAAACTACTACGCTATGAATTATAAACATTAAACAACTCTATAAGACGTTTTTAATTGTATTTTTTTAGAAACACTACTATTTGAGAAAAAAATAGAAGTTTTATTGTGCAATTTGCGGTATAGGTTAACGTAGGTTAACTAACTACATCTGTAACTTCGTACTCTATTACTTAAAACACTCTCTAAAGCCTTGAATCTTCATCACTTTACGCAGTGATCCGCTTCGAATTTCATCAGTCCTTTTAACATATCTGAATCTCGCATTTAGCGTTAAAATGCAGATATTATTGTGCGATACGTTAACAATGGATGTTGCGAAGTGCACCACTGAAATACTGGACTAAATTGCTGGTTTCGGTAACTGACAGGATATGCCAGTACCTAGTTGTTCTAAATCCAGTCGACAAAGTAATGAATCGTAGAAGCTTTTGTTGCATAAGAGTGTTTACTATAATCCGGAAATTACAAAGTTTACATCTTTTAAAAAAAAACTAGCAGATCGTCAAAAGTTGCAAAGTAAAACAAAAATAGCCTATGCTACTCGGGAATAATAATTATAGCTTCCCAACGGTGAAAAAAAAAATCAAACTGGTCCAGTAGTTTCGGAGCCTATTCGCGTCAAACAAACAAACAAGAAAATCAAACCTTTCGTCCTTATAATATTGGTATATGATATATATTATATGTGATTATGTCAATCACTTCTTCTATTTTGTGAATTTTGCAACACAATTTGTTGTTATCTGTAACCGCTATACCAATTTCATGAAATTTGGTAGATACGAATATAGCTTCTTGAATTAACACATAAACCAATTTTATCCTAGCTTAATTCCTGGATTAACGCTACCAGCGTGTAGATGCTTAGATAAACCAATAAATAGGAATTAAAAATAAAGAATTAGGAATTCTAATTTGAATGTGATACGAAGCGTAACACCGAGTACCGGTGGTCTTTGTGACGAATAAAGCATAGAGCAAACCAACGCGCTCAATTTGCGACCGCGATGGCGAACAGGCTTAAGCTACAAGTTACGTATTTTAACCAATGGCAATAGTTACCACCCTTGGACTTCTGTTATGGTGACGTGACAGTAGACAAATCTTATTTATCACTAGCATCCCGTCCCGGCTTTGCACGGGCTCTAAAATAATCTAAGTTAAAAACAAAATATAGCCTTTGTTATTCGGGCATAATGTACTCGTAGCTTCACAACGGTGAAGGAATTTTTCGAATCGGTCCAGTAGTTTCGGAGTCTATTCACGTCAAACAAACCAAAAATCAAACTTTCCTCTTTATAATATTGGTATACCAGGTGTCAGTTGCCATTTGCTAAAATACTTGATTGAGATGGGGGCTTCTGTTTGTGAGTGCGATCTTGTAGAAAGAAAATCCCAACAAGATTTATTTATTTACTTTCTGCCATGTTACAGTGAAACATATCAACCTCAATAAATATTTTATTTAAAGTACTATCGCACGCGTTGTGGGCAAACTTTAAAAGATTGGCCCTACTTTTCGGCGCTACAAAAATAGGGATAATCAATATCTAAGCGTTCTCTAATTGGTCTTTCACAGAAATCGCCATCGCGCTTTGTCTTGACCCAGCCTTTACAATTACACTAATTAAGCTTTACGAGTACAAAGAATATGAATAGGTATGATTTATGCATGTATTTATATGATTCCTAGCATGATAAATGATAATAAGAATCATGGAAGCGTTGGAGCAACAAACAAAAAATAAGTCACGTAAGAACTTTTAACACTTTTTATTATGCTGTAAAATAAATAGAGGCTAAAATACTAACTAAATAATGTAGTAAGGTTTAGGTTAGGCTTTAGTTTAGTATTTTATATCATTGTTATGTTGGTTGTAAATTAATGTTTATTTATAAAAGAAAATATTTATATAAATCCCCTGAAGAAGTAAGTATACCTGTTATTTGTATTAACCACTACCATCCCGTCCCGGCTTCGCACGGACTCTAAAATAATCTAAGTAGCAAAGTGAAACAAAATATAGCCTATGTTACTCGCAGATAATGTAGCTTCCATACGGTGAAAGAATTTTTCAAATCGGTCCTGAAGTTTCGGAGCCTATTCGCGTCAAACAAAAAAACATAAAGTCAGACTTTTCCTCTTTATATATTGGTATAGATAATTTTGGATGATGGATGTTTTTAATACAGTGATCATTGGAATGATCTATAAAAAAATATTATCTGGTACCTCAACTTATTTTTAAGAAGTCACCTTACCTAAATAGGATGAATTACCACGATACATATTTGGTTTTGACGGCGCTGTCTTTTTAGGTCTTTTTAACACAGTTATATTTTTTGGTACCGAAACTCGCCCGTTTTTAAGCTGTTACGGTCTTCGATCAAGCGCGATTTAGTGGAAGAAACGTATTCACATCTAAAATAAGATAAACAAGAAGTGCTTCTTCTTTATAATCTCTATATTTTTGTACTCAATTATATTCGTTTTGGCGTATCCGGAGATAAAGTAACATTTGTAGGTGTTATGTAAACTAAAAAGGCCTTTATTCTTCTATTGCATAAGATTTAAGAAATATACATTTTTAATACATATTTACTCGTACATATATGCAAAAGTCGCCTTCTGGACATAGGCCTCCCCGGTTATTCTCCAACTTTCTCTCTCTCTTCTCTCGACCATGTTGGTCCACATATCTTTAGGAGTAGGTCCCTCCATCTTTTCCTCTGTCTAGAAGACATTCCTCTTGTTATATAGAGAAACCCACTCCTCTAGATTCTAAGTGCTATGTAAGTAATTATAATAATAAAATGCATACACTTATAAATAAAATAGAAAGTTTGTCCTTTCGTCCTTCGACCACGTTAATAAAATAAAGTGAGTATTAAAAGATTCTTACTTAATTAATTAATTGAGCAACAATCAGTTCCCAATCTGGATTGTATCTTTAATTAAAACAAAACGCGTCCAGTACAATCTGTAGATACAGTATACAGGGTTTACTGTTAAAAAAGTTTTTACTGTTAAAAAAAGAGATAAATAAAATTAAAGACCAATTAAAATAAATATGGCAGTATTTGAAAAATACAACCCATATAACGCAAAAAGATTAAAATCGGTTCATAATCAAAAGTAAACACAAAATCGAGGTAACCTAATTAATTAAAGCATAAATAAGTTTCTTTGCCCCAATGAATATTCATTCTTGTTTGCAATTATGTAGGTATTTCGTATAAATATTGTAACGTTTGATAAACTAATTAAGAATCAAACATTTACTGTAACACGGCAGTGGTTAGTTAAAATATAAATTAAAATTTTAAGCCAAAACACACAACGATTATGCACGTATACATATTCTAGTCGCAAACTTCGTAGGGCTAGTCCGAGTTTAAGTTTTTTTGGATTGGAATGTACTTAATCGTGTGTTTTTATTTTTATAACAATATGAGAAATATTTTTTGTGTCGCAAATATTTTGAAGAAATTTACAAAGATATAGCTTCAAACGCAGCAAAAAAAAGTGAAAGTAACAGAAACGAGCAGATTATTGCTCTCCGGTGGAGAAATTGTCCACTACCTATACTTGGCCCGCCGCTGAAGTTCTCAAGTTTCCCGGTAACCCAGTATGCGTTGCCCAAGCCATTCCGGTTTGGTGTAAACGGTGCAAAGCGATTGTGATCCGACCACAATCGTACAATTACCCCCTGTGAGACATGCACCATTATTCTTTTCACTAGACATGGCCCAATCCCGGCTCTGCCTATTGTCTTCATGGTACGTTAGTCGTTACAAAACCAGATATCGCGCCCGATTAATGATTTTACCATAAGATTTCAAACAAATGAAGCCTTGCAAAAGGGAGGGTTTCGAAATCAGCGGTTGTTTACCTGTCGATGTGACTTATTGGTCTGTCTCGAATGGAACGCTGTTTCTTAATTTGAATTTATTTCGGTTTTGCGACATTTTTTTTTCAGTGGTTGCCTGTATTGAACATCTTGATTTAGGCAACCAAATTTTAAATGAATTTGGAACTAATTCGAATATCAGAATAGGTCTCCCGCTGATTATGAAATTGAACTTGAATAATCTGTTTTTATCGCGATCTTCTATGTAGTGTTGAAAAACGAAAGCAGAACTGCGTCTCGTCAGATTAAGTTGATGTTGTTGCAAAAGGTATATAAGCTAAGTAAATTATCAACTTGCTAAATAGTATGCCTTCAAATTTAATACCGACACAGTTATCTTTCAAATAAATAATCATTTAAAACTTTCAACAGAAAAGTCTAAACGAAGAAATACTAAAAAAAACATTTACGTGGCCTGAAATAAAAGTGCCTATCGCGGCAAAAAAAAAAAACGAATTTGTGATTTTTTTTATTTATGACAGTTCTCACATTGACCGCATCGAATCATCCTAATTCGGCGTTTGGTTTTTTGACTTCAATTCATTCGGAACGATTTTTTTTACTTAAACTTTGACCGTTCGGCTCTGACTGACGAGCGTTCTTTAGTAATCAAAACTAGAGTTTTACTAAAATCTACGTATTAAACTCTTTATTTTTGGTATACTGGCTTATTTTTTTTTTTTGGTAAGGTAAATCGGTTTATTTGTGATTCAGTCAAAACTGAAAAGGTTTTCATATCACCGCATTTGCAAGACATGTCGGCATTTCTTACTTGGTCTTTTGAACAACTTTAACGAGTTGATTTATTTTCCTTCTTCTTTTGTTTTTTTATGAACAATAAATAGGACGAAATTTAAATACTTGTGTTGGTAACAACATAACAGCGGCGTCTGTTTTCTTATTTCATTGCAGTTTAATATACAATTCTCTAGCACCTTCCATCAAGTGAACTGATAACAAGCCGAAAAGAAACTCGCACTCACAATGCAAATCACTATAATTTACTATTGCAGAAGCTGCATCGTTCCGAATGATGTACATCTAACTGCAGAAGAACCAAGTCGGCCATGACACGAATATGGGTCGATCTAAGTTTATTGACTGCCTCACTCCATTTACTTTCTTTTCCGCGGCCTCAAACTTAAAATTCCTTATTAATTTATGCAATATCCATTTACAATTACCTCTGAGTATCTCAAAACTTCTTGTCCTTTCGAAACGAGTAGGGGCATTTAGTAGGAGGGGTGGTAAAACGGAACGCATCTCGCGTCTCGCGCTATTGCCGTATGCACTGCCGACGCGTGCGTCCATTTTCGCGGCGAAAAAAGTTAACTGTCATTTTTGACGTTTTGTTTTCGCGCCAATATTTTCGAACTTTTTTCTTTTTTTGTCTCTGTGTCGTGCCAGTGTTTTTGAGTTTGTATTGGTGAGTGCGGGGTGTAAGGAGGTTGCCAGTGTTGTGTGATGGTACTCGGCCGCTCTAGTAGTTGAGAGTGCAGCATGAGGGGCGCTTGGCAGTGTTTGTTGTTGGCGCATGTCGTCTGCGCCATCACGTCTCCTAGAGTAAGTACTTACTTTATTCACTTTAATTGACATTTTTGAGAATAATAAAGATTTTTTAAAAGCTTGTAATTCACTCAGTGGAAATGGCAAAAAGTGCTCTAAGTAGGTATACATAGCTACATACTTTACAATTATATTAGTTATAGAACGTTTCACCTCTGTATTTACTCCTATTTAAATGAAACATTTTTAGAGGCTCCTACGAGCCGAGCTAAGTATTAGTATTATAGTACATATATCAGTTGTGATAGCAACCATAATTGTATCTAAAAATAGTTTAAAAAGGGCTAACCAGTCGTGTGTAAAATGTGTCATAATATTATAATTTATATATTTTAAGTGTTTTTTATTATTTTTGACTTAACTTTTTATTTTCTACTTACCCCAAAATATTTCGTTTTACTTAAAACGGGTCAATATAAAACACTTATATTTTTTAATAATATCCATTGTTTTAGTAAAACAAAAATATTCCAAGCCATTGTCCAATAAAAAACAAAACAAAGAAAGTGGCAAAGAAAGTAAATTTTATGCATCAGAAGAGTTAAATCATAGTCATAAAATTAAATAAGCGTTATGATTGTAACAGTTGCAATTAATTCTGTATTTGAATTCACATGACCGTTATAATAAGGCTTTAATATGTTAATGTTATGCGGATAGATGTTACGGAGGCTATAATATGTTAGCTATCGATCTGACATGAATAAATTAGAGAATATTAAAAATAAAATATTGTGTAAAGAATTTATATATAGAAAAGCTGCGCAATTTTTTTATATCACACATGGCTAATCTTAACCATTTTTAGTTTGTATTATGGTAGTTTTTGGTTGATTAAAAAAAGTTTTAATGATGCATAATTTATCCTAGACATAACTGTAAAACTACCTGTTATGAAACCGCGGTGTTTATGTAAATATTTCGTTTACTTCTTTGATTTGTAATCAACAATTAATAAAAGAAAATACAACATCTATTTAAAAAAACACTTAACCAGTTCGATAAAATTAATATGAAACCATTTGGGAAAAAAATATCCTTTTCAATGAAAGAGAAGAAAAATCGCGTGGTATTATCGGCCCATTTATCGCACGCATACTTTAACTCTAGACTTTTTAAAGTCAGTTATAAATATAATGAACCTCTTTTATAGTCCAATTATTTCGTAACAATTAAAACAAAGGCGCCTGACTTACGGAAAAGGAAGCCTCCACTTCTATTTCCTTCTGTCATTCATTGTTGAGTTGTAATTAGAACGATACGTTGTTTTACTACTGCCCTGCATGCGCCGGCGCATCGCGGCCTCTGAGCGATTGCCGAGCTCTTTAGTTTAACTTTTTTTTTTCTCTGACACTGTGTCAAGATTTATTAAAAATCCGTCATACACAGCAGTCCGAGCATTGTGGTCCTTAAAACTAGGGTGTGTTTATGGTCTATTTGTCGTCGTCCTTGAAGACCATGGTGCTGTGGCACTTGCCTTTAAAACTTGTCTTTAATACTATGTGACACGTCTTTATCTATAACTAGCTGACCCGGCAAACATTGTTTTTCCGTATAAATTATTTTTATTACTAAAAAAGCATAAAAGGGTCATGGTAAATAGATAGTAGCCGATTCTCAGATGAGATATAAAAATAAGTCGGGTTTTTCTTCCTGACGCTATAGCTCCAGAGCGCTCGAACTGTTTTCACCAGTTTGCATTCGTTGGAAAGGTCTCGGGCTCCGTGAGGTTTGTAGCAAACAAAATTCAGGAAAAAATCGATTCGCTAAAAAATCGACCTACCGCGTGCAACAGCCATAAACTTGGATAAGCCCATTGGTTTTTGTAAATAAAATATTTCAATTCATCATTAAATTAAATAATATACTAATCGAAAAAACAATAGTGTTTTAATCTATCATAGAAATACCAAGAGCATGTAAGATCTGATAAAAATCACAATTAAACATAATCAGAGCCATAAACCGCTCATAATCTGTAGTTAATAAAATATGAATAAAAACTAAGGTAATAAGTATACTTAATCCATTGTATAATATTGTATACACCATTAAACTTATAACGCTCCTTGACCCACGGAAATGGGAATTTAGAAGACAATGGGCACCTAGTAAACTTGTAAATTATACAAAAATATAAAATATTATTTGTTAGAGTTGTATATTAACAAAATAATATTAATTTTGACCCGAGTAAAATAGTTACCACATTTTCAGAGATCCGCGTCGAAATTATACCAACGAATCCTTTTACTGGCATTTGAAACGATGGCAGCTCAGTCGGGCTTGCAGCTTCGTTACTGCTCGTAATTACTGCGTGGTCATGGGTTTGGTCCCCGCCAATGACTTCAAGCTTTCCGTTAAGAAAAGCATATTGAGAAAGTCATAGCATTCTAGTACTTGCATTGCTAGCAACCAAATCTATCACCAATCACCTAACCGTGTTTTAATCGTAAAATCGTAAATAGATAGCCTTTTTGAGAGCCAAATACAGACTAGGCATACTCCACCTTCAATTACCACCATTGGTTTTGTGGTAGTGACGGCTCCTCGAGCCCGACATACCCCGCCCGCCTCTCCTCCAGACTTGTGGCGGGAGATGCGTAAGTGCATTTCCTCACGGAAAAAAGGCATACTCCACCTTAGGTTAGAGTGACGCTGACTCGTGTCCTGCTGGTTAAATACCCAGTTGTAATGATTAAATAAAGAACTCTGCTATCCGTCTTTTCTCCTGTCTATCATCATAGCCAGTCAATTGAAATGGACTCAGATAATGTACTTAAAATATATAACAAATTAAATAGTGATCCAAAAAGCCTTTGGTGGTGAAAAACCCGTTCAGAATGCTAGCAGCATTATCACAATGAATGGCAAAGCTCAATTATAGGCCAGTACAACGTAAACCTGTCACTTCCACAAAAAATTGTAGGTGTTTTAATTTTATTCAAACTATCCTATCCTCCAACACAATCATTTTTTGTAAAAACATTGGGAAGCGGTCCTCGCTTCTGGAGATCCAAGAGTGGCAGCTATTTCTTACAGAGACTAAGTTTATCTATACAACGGGGCATTTGATTGCTGACAGCATCTTGGAAACTCTGCCACGAAGTGACAGCCTAGAATATAGTGAGCTTACTTTAATTTAAATTGTAATTTTTTTTATTTTCCTTGTTCTTTTCTTTTTATCTTTAAGTTTGTTCATATTATTTTTAAATCTTTTCTGTAATAAGCTTAATCTCTTTGTTACTCTGTTATTATTACGAATGAGTTAATAAAGTCTTATTTATACATAATATAAGAAGCTTCTATGTCGCTTCTCTGACGTAAGAGCAGCAGACGACAGTTTATACCATCTTACATAAGTGCGGGAAATGCCAGACAAACTTGTGAAAGAGTGTTAGTTTAACATACTCATATGGAAATTGGAATCGTGAATAGCGAATTCAGTTTTGGTTTAGAATATAAATGGAGCTATAAACGTGTCTTTTTTGCGTTTTGTTTCTGTGTTTTTGAATATCCGGTTACTAGGTCACATTTCGACCAAGTACATAGTGTACGTCTGCTTTTCCATGAGATGGCCCCTGGTTCGATCCCGGCCCTACACCAATGACTTGTTTTTCAAGTTATGTGTAGATTTCTTGCACTCGCACTTTCATTATGATGAAATGTAATATGAAGAATGAAAAATGTACCAGAATAAAAAAGATGTTATTCCTTATTGTTTACGTAGGAATATAGGTAAAGTTCTACCAGCAAATAGACTAGCTAAAGTACAGAAACAGGGATTTTATACAAAAATATTAATGTACAACAAGTTGCCAGAGAAAATAACAAATCTTAATAGTAGTATGTTTAAACAGAAAATAAAGAGTTTTTTTGAAAGTAATTCCTTTTGTAATTTAAGCTAATATATGAATATGGAGCTTGCAGAATCGTTATTCATGTGTAAACAGTAGTATTTTAAATTTAATAAACATGGAAAACAAGTGCTAATGTGTGTAGTATTTAATGGGGTAGAATATTTATTTAATGAAATTTGTAAGTTTATTTAATTTTATCTAAGTAATGTTTTTAAGTATTAAGTAATTATTGTAGTATGACTTGCCTTTAACGTATGTTATTTAGGGCTAATAAAGTTCTGTATTTCTGTGTTTCTGTATTTCTGAAGATAATTTAGACCTTGGATAAACACGTAGCCTACTTTTTATCCCTGATTAATTTCTTTAGTTCCGGATTAACGCAGGTAACGAGGCACAGCTATTATTATAAAATAATATTTTGCCGCATTGTTTGAAAGCATTTATAAAATATATTTTTTGCCAATAATGCAAGAATTAATCTAGTACTCATGTCTCAATTTTAAACTTCGTAAAAAACAAATACATTCATAATTTGGAAGACTTCAACACGATCGTAATGCTACGGTCTACGGCGCTACAAATGGATTACTGGTATATGTGTTCTTTAGGCTATTTTTTCGTTATTTTCACCATTTATGATTTATAAAGAATTAGCAGGATGCTTCGCACGGACTATAAAATAATTAAAACCAAGTTGTAAAGAGAAACAAAGCATAGTTTATGTTACTCGGCGATAATGTCACCCAACGATGAAATAATTTTTCAAATCAGTCCAGTAGTTTCGGAACCTATTTGCGTCAAACAAACAAACAATCAAACTTTCCCTCTTTATAATGTTGGTATAAAAAAACTGTAAATTCAAGAATTTGCCATTGTACATATTTGCATCGCTTTAACTAATATTTAGTTTGAAGGACAATAAAGTAATTTTATTGAAGATATCAATATCATCCTTCACTTTATATAGCCATAGTTAATTAAGTGTAATATTAATGGTTTAATAGCGTAAGTAGCGTGTCTACTAACTATAATAACGATACATGCCTGTTTTTGTCATTATAAATATATATGATATATAATATAATTATATATGATGACTAATACTATCATAAATATATATTTAGCTTTTGTATATGAAGTAGATGATTTGTTGTTAGATACCTACTTTAATTTTAGTATAACAATTGCTATTATATTAAAAACATGTTCCACCTTCGACATTGTCGCTAACTCTTTAGATATCTTTGTTGTTGTTACATAAAATTAAAATTTAAACATATCTATAATTGTTTTGTCAAAATAATCTACCGCGAGGTCCAAAAGTGGGTCACCGCAACCCGATTTCAAAAGTTCTTAGAAAAATATCAATACTTCAAGCTGTTTTAACTGTAACTAATACAAATTATACAACGAATATCTTTTTTTTTCAATCGGCTTAACAAAAGAGACATGTTATTTAGTAATATTTAGTTCCGGCCGCCATTACCTCATTTGACAGATGCGTCATAACATAAATGTCATAATTGACAATAGTTTCTCGCGTGTCAAGAGCAGCGGCTTTCACCACGTCCGGCGATGCACCTGCGCATATAATCTCTACTTACTTGTTGTACTTATATTCATCTTACTTCGAATGGACGGAGTATCTGATAGTTAATCGAAGAAAGGCGCAGTATAATATTAAATGATGTAGGTATGTAAAACTATTGAAATAAAGGGATACCAGAGACCGTACTTTGTTAGATACAATTGTTTCGAAATAAATCGTAAACGGTTTAAGTTATTTACTAACGTATGTTGGTATTCTTCTTTTGATTTATTTTATATTTCTTTTTGTTTCTATGTGTATGCCTTTACATGACAAAAACATACGATTTTTTAAAATTCATATTCTATTTATTTCAAATAGAATATGAATGAAAAAAAATCGTTAAATTTGTTTTTTTTTTTTTAATTTCTGTAAACGATTTTTGTATAAATCGTAAATGATCACGTAGTTATAGTTGTTTTTAACTGGCTTCAAAAAAGGAGGAGGTTATTTTCTCTCTTTTTTTACATATAAGGTACCTATCTATATTATACACGAATTTTAATGACATGATAATTATTTTTTTAATTTACCAATAATTAACACTTTAGCTATAACTATATTACAAGTAAAAAAATAATTGCTAAAATAACACAAGATAGGTCGACAACATTACGGCTGTCGCGGGTCGATCCTGGACTAGATTGGCACAAGACCGAAGCAGATGTCAAGACAGGAGAGAGGCCTATACTCAGCAGTGGGATAGAACAGACTGTGGATAATGATGATGATGAAAATAACTCAATAATTTGTATTCAATTTATAACTATCTTTCTTTACAAGCCGTAAATTGAGCACTATGACATACATAGTTTATATCTTATACCATACTACTTTTAATTGCCTTCATTGAATTAAACTGTGCCAGAGGATTAAGCATTCATGAAACACGATTGATATCGTTCAGGTAATTCGATAATGACAGGCTTACTGCATCAAAGTCATGGGCACTGAAAGAAACGTCCATCAATATGAATTATTGATTCGATAATACCCGCTTCGATAAGTCGATCATTGTGTTAAGAATAGGCTATTAACTGATCGATAGTTTGCTAGATCGATAATATATTGTTGTTAGGTTAGTTATACTTGTATGTATATATATTTTTTATCAGTTCCACAAAACTTTCTCTCACGAGGCAAGATACCTTATTTATCGTAAGTTTGTCTAAATCTAGATTGCTCAAATAGCGGTTAGTTATATGTGTATATTGCTTAGTGACCTCTTGTAGCTATGTTTTAGATAATTTGTAATAAAAAGTAATCTGTTAGCTTACATAAGAATAAGCTACCTCGTGAATTTCCATGACATTTGGTTCGGCCGATGGAACGTGAAGAAGTAACAATTACATATACACAAACATACATACAACAAGCCTTCGCTTATATGATTTTATATGCATTTACTTATTTTCTAAACCTATTTCTTAAATTTAGTTAAATTGTAGTTTGTAGAAATAATTTTAAATTTAGTCCTTCTGAGGATCTATGTGGAAATGTACAACATCTGCGTTCCATATTCGAAATACTTTTTCACCCTAAAGCGGAAAAGTATGATGGAAAAGTATATTTTGAGCAAAACTAATCTTTCTATATTTCATTAATGGTGTTTAAATAATTATCCCTATTGGTTCGGAATATTCTAGTTAGCACCTTGTACCAATAAAACATTGCTAAATTTTAGCACTCCTAGGTAAATAAATTGCGCTTAGATTTCCTAACCATGCTAATTAATTTAATCAGGTAGATTTTCCAAATCAAACAAATTCTCGTTTCTAGTCTTGCAAAAAACTTAAAAGGAAGTTCTGGCAATGCGACTACCAAATAGATCAGTTTGTTTTTTACTAGTCTACCGAGCAGGATAGATAGATAGAAAATTATTTATTAGATACAAACATGAAATTAAAAATGAATAAGTGCTTACTAATTATTATAAGTGTGCCACAATTGGCAGCCTAATCGCTTAAAGCGATCTCTTCTAGGCAATCTTTGGATGGAGAGGAGTTTATAAACGACTGAACAACGACGTAGTGTACAATAAAGATGAGAATAAAATACATAAAATAAAATAATAATGATATACATATATTATGTGATGTGTTTGTTACAAGTTTTTGAAAAACTGTGTTAGTGTAGTGTAGTGAACTTTCAAATTTCCGATTTTCCTAATACCTTCTAATAATTATAAAATACAAGATTTCTAAGACCTCTTAAAACATGAAAAATAAACTTTGTTCGTATGACCTAACCTTATTCACAAAGATTTCTAAATTACCCACAAAAAAAAACATAACACAACCTGTATCCAAACAAGTTTAAAATCTTCCACCGCCGCGCCGGATACCATCATAACATAATATTCGTAACTTGTAACATTGCGCGGGTTAAATCATCAGGAAGCTTATGTCATAACTTTCACTGAACCGAGTCGAGCTTTCGGTTTCGTCGCAAAGGTCAGCGTGGCTTGAATACGCTCTACAATGGGACTTATTATCTGCTGTTATGTGATCCGTGCTAGGTCAATGACGTTATTCAGGTAACTTTTATTGGGTGTGGCAAATTAAACGCTTGTAGCTTAAACTGTGTCTTATAGTCAGAACAGTTTGTATGGTTCTTCTTCCTTGCCTTATCCCACTAGGTGGGGTCGGCACAGCAAATTTTCCTCTTCCACTCTCCTCTATCAGCCATCGTCTCTACACTCACTCCTTTCACTCTCATGTCCTCATTCACACACTCCATCCATGTCTTCTTCGGTCGGCCTCTTGCCCTTCTTCCTTGCACTTCCATTTCCATGGTATTTCCATTTGTATGGTGGTAGAGAATTTTCTTTTCCAAAGACTCCGAGGGTTTCCGGGTTTCTGTTTCCGATTTCTAGGTCTTGGCAACATGACCTATTTTTTTTTCATGCAAAAAAAGACCTTATCAGGCTACTCTGTTAAAAATGGTCTAACTACTTTTTTATGCATCATGCATATTGGCTATTTTGGCTTGCGCTTAACCACAGCTTATCTGATATTTGACTTGTAACTTTGGTGTTATCAATAAATGATTTGTATTTGTTTTAAGTGATATAAAAAAAGTATTCGTCGTCTTGAGAAACTCAGTTTTTCGCCAATCAAGAATTAGGAACACCAGGATATGTCAGATATCCCTATTCGTTTTTCCCATGAATGGGGATTATTGGACTATTTAACTATTATTGTTCAAAAGTCACCTTGGTCTTTCGTAAGGCTTGTAATGGTGATTTTGACTATAAAATATGAAAAAAGTACGCCCCGTGGTGTTACCGTTACCGGCGTTAATCTGGGATAAAAATAGTGAGCCTGTGTTAATCCAGGGTCTTACCGTCTCTATTCCAAATTTCAGCAAAATCGGTAGAACCGTTATCAAGTACCGAAGTAACAACAAACACTTACTTACCTACACACAAACTTGGCAAATATTATAGTATTAGTAAGAAAAAACAATGAATATGGGTACGTTTTCCATCGATGGGGAATTCACCCGACACAGCAGCATCCAGGCTTGCAGGTCAGCATTTTGGGTTGTTAGAAACCGATATACGAGTAACATTTGTAAAATGCCACATGTCATCAGAATGATTGCAAGAGCAACCTTCCTCGGAGTCAGCAGTTGCATGGCAGATTCGCACGGCCACGGCACAATCGCTCTGTTGCCTAATTCCTATTCGTCTCGGTTTCAATGTTAGAGATTGACACCGATACACAATGTTATAGACACGTGACAGATACAAAAACATTAAAATATATTCCTTATAACATAATTAATATTACCAACATATCAGTAAATAATTTAAAGACAAATGAATAATAATTTAAATGAAAAAAACTAGATCTAAATATAGTATTAAGTAATTATGATGCCTCTCAGGAAACAGACTCGGGTAGAGAGTTCCAAAGCTTCGCAGTCCTCACAATAAATGTCGACGCAACGGAAGTTTGGAACTTCAACTCTGTATCGATCTCTTCACTGACTCTCTTCTCGTTCTATGAGGATAATTAATACATTAAGGATAATCGGGATACCGATATCCCGATTATCCTTAATGTATTAATTATCCTTTGAGACTTTTATAAGTTTCTAACAACCACAGTGTATCCAAAACCTTTTTTAAAAGCTTTTTTTTCTTATTTTTGCCCGTCTTAATAGGTAAGAGCTAGTTCTCAACTGGTCTCACAACGCTCTCGACTCCCGTCATCCACCATGAATACCAATTGTTGTAGCAGTTTCCATAAAACGAGGAAAGTTTACTTTCGTCGGACCACGAGCCATGTTTTATTGATGTGCACGGCCATGGCTACTTTTGATTGCAAACGGCGCCATTAAACGTTACACAGAATTGTTACTACAATTTGCATATTTGAAATTAATCGGTCCATATTGTTGCTGGTGACTATAAATTATTTCAATTTAGTGTAATAATTATGCATCGTTATGATAATAAATAAAATCTGTTCTATTCATGAATTAAATAATATAATTCAACTTTTTTTCATGCGAGTCCTGCACGCGGGATCTTCATGTTGATTATTTTACTTGTAATTCATAAAGGTTTATGAATAGGACAGGTATCCTATTCCTATCGTCCTTCCAGACATTATAGGTATTTTTAAGAGATCAATAAAACTTATAGATCTCTCTAATCTTCACCAATCTGAAAATATTAGTGAGTAGAAGCAGCAGTAATTTAAGGTAATTCAATGTTATTTAGAAATGTATTTAACGCACATAATTTATTAACGTAAAATTGTGTATATACAAAAATGTAAAGTTTTCCATGGTATATAATTTTTTTTTACATCATACTATTTTTGACCGGTTAGAATGCAGTAGGTACATTTACCTACATATTAATGCATCTTCTTATTACAGATTAGAATGCAATAGGTACATTTACCTACATATCACGTAACACAGGTCTCGTTAGCGACTTGTCGCCGATCGGAAGTCAGACGGAACTTACATTCTTACATAACATGTGCGACAAACTAACTGGCAAGTGTGACGGGTTTAAAAACCTGGAAACAGAATACTTTCGATTTTATATTGTTGACTTTACGGGTTGTAGGTACGCTACGTACAATAAAAGCAACGGTAAACTTTGGCACCACTTTTTAGCCTTGGATCATCTCATATAGAAACTTTACTAGTTTATAATTATATTATTGCTTATAATTCGATAATTACTTCACCGAAATACATTTTATTAATATGGATAAAACCAGTTAAAATGAAATATTTCATTCCATTTAAAAAATAACGCAATATCAGCTGTCAAAGTTACTCTATCTATGTTCTATGTTATGTTCTCGGAAAATTCTTTAAATACGGAACATTAAAGTTACAATTTGCGTAGTATTTATTTTTTTAACTAGCTTCTATTGTTCTAATCTAGAAGACATACACATTGACAGATTATTCCTGACATATAAAAGCCGAAAATAGCGTAACACAGCGTTATGGTTCTTAAAGGTATTTCAGTTGTGTCAATTTGGCACAACCATACACCTTGTTTGTTCCAGACTTACCATATCTTTTTTTTGTTATCTGTGGTATTATCCGTAAATATCGGGGTTATACATTACTTAAAAAGTGAAGTAGGTAAGTAGCCAGTGACCGGAAAGAGATCCGGAAACAATCTGTGAAACTAATGTAATAATCTGTGACATTACAATAACTCTGACCGTGACAATCATTTGGATACGAACACAAGACAATATTGAAAAAAAAATTGTCTACAAAGTCAGTTTACGTGCAATCATTTTACGTAATAATGTCTTGGGAAATTCATAGATTAAGTTACCGTATCTTCACTATATGTATAGCATAAGCAGCCCATTATACGTTCCCACTGCTGGCACTCGGGGCCTTCTCTCACGTAGAGGCTATAATCCACCACGCTGGTCAAGTGCGGGTTGGCGGATGACACACGTCTTCGGATATTGTGGTCCTAAAACATGCCGGTTTCCTCACGATGTTTTCCTTCGAAGCGAGTGCAAATCCACACATAACTTGAAAAACAAGTCATTGGTGTAGGGCCGGGATCGAACCCGGGGCCTCCTGATTGAAAAGCAGACGTGTTACCATCGAGCCACACTCGCTTTTTTATACTTAAAAAGCTTGGTAAAAAAGCCGTTTCGGAGGAGTACCTAACAATGTGACATGGAAATTTTATATATTAGAAAATATATATTAAATAAATTACAGATTGCTTTGCCCGAATGGGTTTCATTGGTTTCACGTGTATAAAATAAACATAAGTATGATTGTGTGATCATGTAAGGAAACCATCATAATCCGCTGGAGAGCGTCGCACGCGCACCTCTCGGCATTCGGTCCGTGACGCATCGGCGGCATGAAAGTGCATTCCTCCGAGCCACTACGGTGCAGCGACGGTGCACTCTGATCACAGATGTTTCTCATTTATTGTCTGTCAACATCGATATTTCAAATCGAGATATTGTACCTAGGTTTCTTTCTTGACAAGTCCATAATGCATATTGTTAGTAATAAAAATATCAAAAACTTAAATAAAATTAATATTTGAGGCGGGCTTCCATACAACAAACGTTATTTTTAAACTTTTGTCTATCTTTATAACGATATTTGATAAACCCTATATTATACATTCACAGAATATTGAATAAGGTATTAAATTTAAAAAAATATTATAAAATCATTAAAATATTTAAGGGGCGCCCATACAACAATGGTACGGAACCCTTCATGAGCGAGCCCAACTCGCACTTGGCCATTTATTTTTAACTTTTAGGTATGGACTCTAACAATCGGTTTTCAATGCCAGATTGAGCTGGTTTCTTCTGGGCAAGCGCACTCCACCTTAGATCATAATGTCGCTTACCATCAGTAGGTGAGATCCGATCAAGCTCAAGCCCATTTAATGTATAAAAAAAACGAATCGTAAAACTACAGATTAACACAAATACAAATCATTTATTGATAACACCAAAGTTACAAGTCAAATAATATGATAGCAATACAAAAGTATATGATATGTATCCATGTCAATTCAAAACATGGAGGTCAACATTTCTTATGAAACTCGTCCCGGCTTTGTGTACCACATTGTAGTATTAAAAGTAAATGTGAGTAATTCTCGTAAGCGTCGCTTCTCTCAGGAAATGTTTGAAACTATGTAATGTTGTGTGAAAGGTGAAGTGATTCGAAAGTGAAACTGCAAAAACATTTACTCGACTGAGCCATGTTACAACTTACGAACTTTGTTCTCACAAATTATGGATCTTGTAAACTGCTTCGGGCGGCTAGAAAACTCTCGACAACAGAGCTTGGCCACTTATCTTATACGAAGATTGAGAATAATAAATGCTTAAAATTGACCTAGTTTTGAAGAGTTATTTTCTTTTGTTTGAAATATACTCGTAACATGTCCACTATCGGACGAGCAGGGAAACACCAAGGCGGCATCGGTTTACGGTTGAGGTGCCCAAGGCACGCACAAAGCGTTTTGCCTTCACCTTTGTTGTCCGAACCGCCAAACTTTAGAATTCCTTGCCGAATTCCCTGTTCCCCAATGACTACAATCTAGCGATTTTCAAGGCGAGAGTGAACCGGTTCCTTCTAGGTAAGCGCAATCCACCGTAGACCTCAATATCACTTACCATCAGGTGAATTGTGGTCAAGCGCTGGTCTATTCTGAAAAAAAAATGTTAGATTGAACATTTTTTAATGCTGACCTGGCTAGCTACCACCCTGGAGATGAAAAATCTGCCGCCAACCACCAAACGGTGTTCCGGCAGCTTTTTTAAGAGTCAAATAATCTAAACTAGGCATGCTCCTCCGGCCAGAGAGCTACTGGCTGATACAATTACGTCCTATCGGTGAGAATACCTTCCACGACGACAGCCATCGTAAACAAGATAAACCATTTATCTATTGATTATTATTCAATTATACGTCAAAAAATAAAAAATGACAATATGTAATACAATTAATTTGTAATAAATGTCAATATTAATACCTAATAAAATAATAATAATATTCAACAATTCATTTTTTCATTCAACCTGTCACGACAAACATGATTCATAGAATAAAAAGTTTTCTGAATGAGCCAGTTCTTGAGCTTATTTTTGCTGTAAAATTAAACCACAAGTATTTTTGCTGTCGTAAAATAAAACCACAAGTATTTCTTTAACTCAAATGTTTGAGAAAAAAGTCACTTATCAACTCGAATCACAGTTAGAATTAACCACAAAAAGCGCTAAAAGGTAGTCTTTTGTATGCAAATGATTTTGGAGAAAGTGCTTCGACGGTTACATCATTAAGGAGGTTGTTTGTGTGAAGATAACAGAAAACAGTTAAAAATATAAGGGCAATTAGGTACATATGAATAACTGGTTAGAGGCAATATATTCCTTACATTGTTGTGTATCACTATTATCATCATCTACGCCCGATTCTCTTCTACTACTAGAAACAAGCTACTCTTCTCGGCTTCCAGACAGTCCGTTCGTCGGATTTGGTCGTCCCGGGGTTGACCTTGTGGTCTCGCATTTGGTATCCATTTTACGGAGATATTTAGCATCATTTGACATCCAAAAAGTATATAATAAATATAAAAATATTTAGGTACAGGTAGGGCACTTGCCTGATATTGTTGTACATCATTCAGATCATCCACAGCTGAATATACTCTCCCACTGCCGGAAATTCTCGACTGCTATCGGGAATTCTTTCCCACTGCCGGGGATTCTCTCTTCGGGAATACGCCTCTCTCCTTACATACGAGTACCATTCAATTTAGTCCAGTTGGTTATTAGTACTTGCGAAACATCAACAACAAAGTGTATCTAATTGAAAAGCATATTGCAACTCTATTTATTACAAATGTTCGATCCATATTCATAAACTCACATTTTAAGTTTATAACAACTCTATCGGTCTCTTGTTTATGTAACAGGGAATATTGATGAACCAGCATACAGATTTACTAGTAAGTAAAACAAATCCTTATAAAGGCGGCTTTGGAAAGTCTAGACAAATAAGTTTTGGAAATTCGCGGAAGAAATAATCACTTTTCCAAAAAGTTTTGTTTACGCCTTAGCGATCTTTTTGTATAGAACAGCAGATTATTGGAACGAAGTGCCTTATCGCGAAAGGGGGCTAGACGGAAAATTCTTACAAAATTTTGTCACGACACTTGCTATAGTAAGCTATTGTAAGCTGTGCGGCGTGCGCATGTTTCTCTGTCTCTCTCTATCTTATGGAAAGCAAGCCAGATATTTTCATTTCTATTTCGCATGAAACAGTGTGGTGTCGCAACAGTTAATGAGATTATAGATTATTTATATAATGATTAATGAGATGAATGAACTTCGTTCCATCCGACTGTCCCTTGACACCTCCCAAGGTTTTTTTTGCGAATTTCCACAGCCGTAGATGTAGCAAAGGTTGTATGTCTAGGCGTACTAACGCCACCCCTAAAAAGTTTGGTTTTAGTCACAAATAACCCTATATATCTATCATTGACATGGATTCAGTACGGTTGACTGGATGTTTGTAACAATATTTTTGTGCTTACATACAAACAGTTTTAAACTTTATTACTTACAAGTTATTTAGGTTTTTTAATTGACAAATTCCTATAATACCCGACGTTATAAAAAGTATCATATTATTTTATTAAAGTCAGTTCAACTGTTTTAAAGGTGAAAATGACATACTCACAATTTTAAGTTTATCCCAAAGATTGCCCGCACCTGTTATTAGGTCCCAATTGTTTTTTTTTACCACTCTCGTTAAAATAGATCTATTTCTATTTTCTGTGATAAACGAGTACTGCAATCAGCACCGATTTAATTAATTGAAATGCTTGCTCGAATGAAGCGATATGCTCTCATTTCTACTGTAATTAACTGTCACGCCTCGCCATAAATATTTGCTAATCTGCAGTTAACAAGATCAATTGAAGATATTACGATGAATCATATTCCTTTCGTGCTTTGTTTTTCATTACGTACCTACTGAACCTACTTAATAGTCTTTAAAAAAGTATTATTTTTCTGAAAATATTTAGCTTTAATTTTTTAAGGTTCAGTGCCTATTTATTATTGACATCGTAGGTATATTCAGGATAAAAAAAAGTAGCCTATGTGAATCCAGGGTCAAAGCTACCAAATTTCATTACATTCAGTTGTTTTAGCATGATGAAGTAACAAACACATACACACACACACACACTTACATAAACTTTCGCCCTTATTATATTAGTAGGATAAATAAAATTCGTACGAGTCATCTCGGCTATCTCTTCGGATTCTTGTTTGAATTTCCATGATTATGAAACTAAATGTAACCAAACGACAAATTGATTGTGGTATGGTGACGCAACCAAATAGCGTATGGTTACCCGCAGCTCGGTTGCGCGGATTGACGGCGAATTAAGTAATATTTACTTAATGAGACGCGGTTTTATAACTTGCGAAGAAGCTTTTAGTGGTGTGATAAAATTGCGTCTTCACGTACACAATCTTAGAGCAATATGTATAATACAATTCGCAACATTTTTTGATAAGTATGAAGCGATGACAGCTTAGTCGTTTGTGCGGCCGCCACAAGTCCCGCGAGTCGTGTGTTCGATTCCCGCCAATGAGCTCGAGTTTTCTGTGAAAGAAAATATTGTTAGGAAACCATAGCATGGTGGTAGAGTATTTTATAGTGCTCGCTTAGCTAGCAACTTCTCTTAGGTTGAAAAATCTGTCGCCAAGCATCAAACGGTGTAATCCGGCAGCTTCCTTCAGATACAGTTCAGACTAGGCAAGCTCCACCTTCGGCCACGGTGTCACTAAGCCGTGTGCTCATGCACCCTGCTGGTCAAATGCAAAAAGGAAATAAATAAACAAAATCAAATCAAACATCACACTGTGCTCCAAAACACGCATCATAGATATTGGTCAAAAGGCAGCCGAACTGAAGTGGAATTGGGCTGGGCACATCAGCCGGATGTCGGAGGATCTGTGGGCTAAACGCACCACCCAGTGGGTACCACAGAGCGTCCGACGTCGCGGCAGGCCCAGCCGGAGATGGCGGGATGAACTGGATAAACACTGCAAAAACTGGCAAGAAATAGCAATCGATCGTGATAAATGGAAAGAGGGTAGAGAGGCCTTTTCTCTTCAATGAGACAAAACAGGCTCATAATAATAATAATAACATAAACAAAATCTTTCTTAAAAAATATGTTTTACAAATTATATATATCTACCGTTTAGTTCGTTTACCAAATTGACCAATCTCGGTTAAGAAACTATGTAGGCACATAATATTTCGTTGTTTACGTAAAATAAATTGCAAGTGTCAAATTAAATAAACTTAACGCAATAGAACCACCTTTTGACACAAAAGATCAATTGATCGGTCACGCAGTGGCAAGAGTTAACGCAGAAAATTGCTAATTCATGAAATAACTACAAATCACTATCTACAATAACGTTTCCTAAGAAACAAATAAGAAAAATGTGTTCAGAGAGCTAACACTTTTATTTACTTACTCACATTTTTACAGTTAATAATTGGACCGTAAAGAGTTTGAATTTCGTAACATTTAATTGGATAATTGCAACAAAAAGTTATATTTGCCGACAAAATGCAGACAGAAGTTTATTAAATTTAAAGGATTTCTTTGTTCCTCTTCTAATTGGTATAATTTACTTTACGGAAGTAATGTTTAATATACGCCCTACTTATAATATTCTTCTTAATTATACATTAAAAATAATCCAGTTATTTCGATTAAAAAAATTACTGAAGACATATGTATTATTTTCTTTCGAGGCCCTGTGATATCTTGCAATATTATATCAATATATAATATTATAACATTATATACAATACATATCGTCTTAAATGTTTTTACTTACTCGTACCTATATTTCCTAATGAATAAGTGCGTTTCTTGTATTTCCACTAGAATAACCAAATTTTTTGTCTCTTTTCAGATAGAAAATGAATACGACAGAAGAAGACAGGCGGCGGTCGGTCACCCTGGCTTCAACGAACATCAAACGAGGTTCGGTTTGAACTCGCCGCTACAGAACTTCCAGAATCAACCCAACTTGCTGTCCAGCCCCGCTCCCTCCCCTCTCCAGTTCCAACAACAAGTGTTCCCTCAGCAACCCCAGCTGCAGCAATCACAGCTGCAGCAATCGCAACTGCAGCAACCATATGTCCCCCAGTTCAATAACCTCCTCCCAACGCAAAACATCCCTAACAATGTAAACCTTCAGAACAACGTTCCTCTTCCCTCCAACAATGGGTTTCAATACCAACAATCTATCAGCCAGCAAGTGCTGCCTAACTCATTCACGCCACAGCAGACTTTTAGGCAGAGCCCTCAAAACATAGGTCCTCAAGTACCACCAACGTTGGCGACTTTCCAAAACAATATCCCAGTTCAAACTGCACCGCAGTTCAGTCAGCAAATCCCTACCGTGTCCCATACAGTCAACATCGGTCAGCAAAGACCAACAACAGCTGCTTTCCTTCCAACTATTCCTACATCACAAAACCAACAGATATTCAGCAACCCTAGCCCAATAACTATCCAGCCTGCCCCAAATCTAGCTCCGCAAAACCTGAACCTGAACTACAATCAACAGAACAATCAAGCTCAAATCCCATTCCAACCGACCCTCGGACAAGCCCAAGTACTATCAAACAATCAAAACGCGCAAATTCAAGAATATTACGAGCAACAATCGAAAGAAAATCTTGAAAAGATAAAAGAACTCCAAGAGAGAGCTAGAATAATTCAGAAACACCAGGAGTTCGTTCAAAAGCAGCAGCAGAAGCAACAAGAAAAAGTTGAGAAGTTGCATGAAGAGTTTGTAAGCAAGCAAGCAACTAAATCGGTTCCCATTTACACGACTACAGAAAGCTATGACGATTTGTACAACAGGAATCAGGAGAGGAGGAGACCGATCCAGCCTCATGAGACGGATTTGTTCAGGAAAGCCGTGGAACTGTATGAGAAGGATCACCCGACTACCACCACCACGACGACGACCACCACTACCACCACGACACCTCCTCCTCCCTCACCACCGACAACCCGATACAAATCTAGGGGAAAACCGAAACCCAGACAACCCCCACAAGACAGAAATAAGGCGAAACTGTACAACGAAATCAAGAACCTACTCGAAGAAAGCGAAACGAAAGGTTTTGACGACAATCTGAGAGCAAAGAGCGCTGAGCTCTTACAGAAACCAGATATCTTGAAACAACTGAAAGTAGCGTTAGCAGAAAACCCAGAAGATTTTGACGGGAAGAACTTTTCATCCCGTGAGATTAATCTTAACGGACAAAAGTTTGAAGTGATCAGGACAACTAATCCCAATCTGATACCCAAAGGAGCAATATCTGCGGAGAGTCCGAACCTAGCCAGAGAGATTGCAAAAGCGCAGGCACAAGACCGCGTAAAAGAAAGTCCTGTCTCTTTCGATGATCTAACCAAAGGCGTATTACCACCAGGCGCTAACTTTGAATTAGTGAGACAAGCGGAAAATGGAAAGCTCGAAGAAGTGAAAACGCCAACTGAAATTCAAAACAAAAAGAAAGTCACGTTTGTATTTCTAGAAGAACAGGACGATGGTTCTTTCAAAGTAAAAGGTGTCAAAGCGAACGGACAGCAGACCGAAGAAGGTCCCGAAGTAGAAAATATCCTTAACAAAATAAAGAACGGCGAAATCCAGCTACCTGGATCCACAAAGATTTCCAATGGCATACATTTCAGTTCAACCACAGCCAGCCCTAGTCCAGTAACCGACATCAATGAATACGTCGCTGCATCTTCTCACGCGCCTTCTACATATGTTACCACTACGAATCACGGCTCAAGCGGTCACACCAACCCATTCAACTTCGTAACTACTCCGTCATCGATATCGCCATCTCCATCACCACAGCAATCTCCAAGTTACAGCATCTACAGAACAAGCCCACAACAAACACAAACCTATTCCGCTTCTCCAGCAACCAGCACTGAAAGGTTTTCGTACAAATCGAGCACTCCAAGCTACGTTAGCTCTCCCTCAAGCAGGAATACGATTAGACAAGAGCCCAGAAGCACTTTCCCTAGTTCAACATACTCGACTATCATTAACAGCACGCCATCTTATAGAGCGCAGCAGGCGAAAGATCTAGTTGTGATCGGGTCCAGCACAGCAGCACCGAGCATAGACACTGGAAGCTCCCAGTTGAACTTTGCTAGTCAAGGCAGTCCAGGCTTAGTTGATATCTTGAAAGAGAACGGTCTGTTCGCCACCGCCAAGTACCTGAAACAGTCTGGCTTGGACACAATTCTGAATGAGACTGGACCGTACACTATTTTCGCGCCCACGGACAAGGCTTTTAGGACTCTGTTGGTACAGCTTGGAGGACCTGACAAGGCCGAGGAGAAGTTCCGTGACAACCCCAGGCTTCTCAGTGGAGTAAGTATTTCATTCCCAATAGATACTAATACTAGGTAAAAGAACATATGTACCTACATCGAAATATGAAGTCGATGATGACAATTAAGCATATTCAAGTTTTTTTTTGTATGCGCCATGTAACTGGTAAAAAATCTACTACGGCTGTAACATTCAAAGATAGCTTAATTTAGCAATTATTCTCGAATTATAAAAAAAAAAAAACAGTAAAGCATTAAACGCCTCCAACCCAAAGCCTGTCATAAATATGACCGCATCTGTAGCTTTCGCATCACCATAATCTGCATAGAGCGCATCACTGATTTCATAACCATTCCAAAACTACAAAAAAAGCACGTCTCATAGATTCAAAAACCTGTGGCGTCTCTGTCGCACTTCACCCCCCGCTACCAATCAAAGCATTCGTTCTGAATTGCACAAGCAGTATTTACAACGCGCGTACGACTGGTCCTAACTACAATGGGACTACCTAGGGACGGCCGTCTCCGGACACATCATCTGTCCGGGAGGATATCCCTTTGCTAGATGTAGCCAGACCGACCAATAATGAAGGCAGTATTCCTCAAACCTGTTTCTTCCACAGCTGTTACTCCACCACGTGATCCCCGGCGCATTCGACATCGGTTCCCTCCAAGACGAGATGACTGGTGTCTCCCTGGCGGGCACGCAGCTGCGCGTGAACCAGTACGACATGCACGATGTCGAGTGGAACGAGGTCCGAGTCACAACCATCAACGGAGCCAGGGTCCTGGATGATAAGAAGGATATACACATTCCTCAGGTAAGAGTACCAGAACAGCTCATTTGCTAGGAGTTATTTGTTATTTGTTCTAGAAGGCATTTGTCGCAAGGCAAGCTGTAAATATAAGCATGTAAATAGTTAGTTTTAAGTTAATCGTGTAATCAGCAATAAAGGCTTATTTTATTATTTATTTTTATTTCATTAGTTGCTGAACAATGCTTTTGACTGTAAAAAAGCCAAAATAGTTACATAGTAATAAGTATTTGACAAGACTGCTTAAAACTTTTGGGGCGTGTAATTGGATGTCAATAAGATCAGAACATTATTAGTTGGCATTTAAACGTTGACTAACATGTGTTTTACGTGAGTAGCGCCTGTAGCTATGCTAGCTAAGTTGATCTGACGCGATCATCGAAGCTAAGAAACGATAAACACGGACGGTGTTTGGATGGGTGACTATGCACAAGACTGTCGTTTCAAGTCATGTAGTATTATCATCTGGGCGCTACCGTGGATCAGATAACACGTTAAATTTTAGGTCCAGGCTGTTTGTATTAGTACAAGCAGTCGTTTAAGCCAAGTCAGAGGCCTTCGGGCGGCTTGAAAACTCTACACCAGAGCTTGTGTGTTTTATATATTCTTTACATTCTTATAATAGTTAAGTAACTACTCGTTTGATTGTAACTTCGTGATGAATCACGAATGATTGAAATCATTCCTTATCTTAGACTACTATTATTCATAATTTAGGTATTTATTAACATTTGACCTGGTACCAACAAAATGGGAATTTATAATCACTGTTTTTTTTTAATTTTAGAAGCAGATAATATAATTATTTGAACTGTTAATATATGGTAATACTGGTACCAATAATATGGTAATTAATGATCACAGTATTTTTTTTTTACTTTAGGAGTCGATAAGATAATTATTTGAACTGTTAATGTATACCTAATAACTGTAGTAGAGGGAGACCGAGGACCCGCTGGCGTGACGATCTTGACCTGTTTTCGAATGCCTGGTGAGAGGAAGCTATCGACCGGGATTCGTGGAGGGAGTTGGGGGAGATCTTTGCCTAGCAGCGGGACAGTATTATTATTATTATTATTTATTATTATCAGCTTATTGTGTCCCACTGCTGGGCAAAGGCCTCTCTTCCCTCCTTCCACACAGCCCGGTCTTCAGCTTTGGTGGCCCAGTTTGTGTCATGTTCGTCTAGGTCATGACGCCTTTGTCTGGGTCGACCCCGAGATCGTTTCGCGTTCGGTACCCAAGTAGTACAAACCTTCGCCCAACGGTCACCTGACATTCGGCAGACATGTCCCGCCCAATCCCATTTCAGCTGTGCAGACTTTTGGGACAGCATAGGTTAAGAAAAAAATATATATGTATAATATTATTGTATGGTATGATTGCAGGGCATCGCGCACGCAGTAGACCGCGTGATGTTCCCGTTGCCAGTCGGAGACCTGGTGCAGACGCTGCAGGCGGACCGCGACCGACGCTTCACCACCTTCCTCAAGGCCATACACGCTAGCGGCTTCGAGAACACTCTAGCAGGTGAACTACTATTGCTGTACAACACTGCTGAGCAGTAGACCAGCAGATCGAGTAACCACACGAGTAAACGACACACTTCTCACTCACAGGCTGAAGACGAGCATGTCTATTCTGCAATTACTGGTTATCAAGGGGACTGTCAGAACAAAGATGCTTGGCGACAGATTGCCAACTTAATAAGTCACTACCTCGATATCTTAATTTACTCGTAGCATCTGACACTTACGACACATTTACAATAACTAGGATTCTGGACCTGGGTGTAAGGCGGTATGGGAAGTAAAATAACATACATATTTAAAAAAAATATATAATGCCCTGCGCAAATGATAGGGCCTACGATGTTTTCAGATTAAAAAATAAACTAAATCTTTGATTCAGTATTAAGAATCGTTAGTTCCAATAGATACCGATAGTTTTACTTTATTGAAAAATAGTAGTTTTACTATTGTGATTTTGAAAGTAATAAAGAAATTAAAACAAATTTTACCTCTTTTTGTAGGTACTGAATATTATTTTAAATCGTTAGAACTTATAATTTGAATGTTGTTAATTGTTGATTTATTTCGTGAAATACCTGTCGCGGTTCAGGCGCTTCGCCCAAATGTTCCCAAATGCACGGCTGAACTCTGTACAACATCGCTTAAACTATAAATATCGTAACGCTATTCCTACCTATGTTTCAGAGAGCAAAACCTACACAGTATTCGCGCCGACGGACGCGGCGTTCGCGCGGCTCACCCCCGCCGAGGTTGCCCGGTACGCGGACAAGGCGGCTGCGCGTGCGCTGGTCGCGCGCCACGTGCTGCCCGGCACGCTATACAGCGCCGGCATGCGGTACTACCAGCTCAGGAACTCTATGGAGGACGCCAAGCCGCTCACACTGCAGAAGAATGCCGGTAAATGTCCAACAAACTAACATTTTCAATGTCACTAGTGTCGCATTGCAGTGTTACCAGTGTGATCTGAGATATTTATAGCATAAGCAGCCCACTATACGTTCCCACTGCTGGGACTCGGGGTCTTCTCTAACGAGGAGAGAGATATAGGCCATAATCCACCACGCTGGCCAAGTGCGGGTTGGCGGATTACGGGTGCGGGTTGCGGGTCGGCGATCTGAGATATTTGATTATCTAGAATTGAAAATTGATATTTTATTCATATCATATACTTTTGTATTGATATTATATTACTAGAATTAGTAGTGAAAATTGTCATTTTGATTAATATCATATACTATTGTAATGATATTATATTACTAGAATATAATTGAAAATTGATATTTATACATATCATATACTTTTGTTATGATATCATATTATTTGACTTGTAACTTTGGTGTTATATGATTTGGATTTGGATAAAAGCAGTAATCTTTTTTATGAGGAAAATGCATTAACGCATCCCCACCACAGCCCTGGGCACAGAGTATGTTGGGCTCAAACAAATACCGACTAAAAACCTCACGATGTTCCACAACTTCAGCAGGGATCGGAATAGCTGGTTCCACAATATTAAAGTAACCTAACCCCATGGTTAATTTCATCGAAATTGGTATAACCGTTGGAGCGTGAAGTGAGAAACATTTGTGTCACCTTTATAGGTATTATTAGTAAACTAGCTACGCCCAGTGGTGATTCCCACATCGTAATGAGGGATAGAAATAATATATTCAAAACTGTTTTCATACAAGATTACATTTCAATCAGTTCGTGATAAGATAATAGGATTTATGTATGGTTTGAACCCCTCTGCCCGCAGGTCGCATCAAAGTGAACAACGCGCAAGTGGTAACGCACAACATCCCGGCGACGAACGGCGTCATTCACGCAGTGGACACGCTACTCTAACCTCAAACTCATTCGCGCCTACTTCACTCACTATACAATACAATACAACCAGCGAACTAGAATAAACGGAAGGGTGACTCCATACAATTGCCGCTTAAAATTTGGATCCATCTACGCACACAATTATACTGCTATCCCAACGGAACACACACACAAAGCTCGCACGCGATTGGTCGCCGCCACACCATGTGAAGCCACGCGGGTGCGCGGGTAGCTGTTTTGCCCCGCCCACCTCGGTATTTTACGCGTGGACGGTGAAACCATTTTATCAACCAAGTTACTAATCTATTTATTCTAATTCGCTGAATACAACATAATTTTTGTATTTCACGTGTGTCAATTTGACACAGCCGTAGACCACGTTTTTTTCTGATGTACAGCATCTTTTTTCTGTTATCCGTGTCCTTTTATCATTTTTGTTTCGAAAATGTCTAAAAATATAGCATGTGTATGAAAAGTCAATACGGTACATGAAATTAAAATACAGTAAAACTACTGAATACCCACAGTGTGTCTGAAGAAATTTCCTAATTTGCCTCGTAAATTTTTGGCATGATTCGGTCCTTGTCTCGCCTCTAGAGTTTAAGAGAGACAGAGATAGTCTTGTCAAAAAGTACCATCCAATTTCACGACGACAAAATAATAATAATATTTATTATTAAACTGACTACTCGTTTAATGCACTGATTTGCAGTTCGGTCTAAAAACAAAATTATACTAAATAATAATTTTATTTCTTCGTATTGACTCTTGGTCTAAGCCTTAAAAAATTTACACATAAGATAAGATAGTCAGTGGAGTAGGCTTCTCTACTAACTCAAAATTAAAAATTCGACTAAGTCTGCTAAAATCGATCAACGAATTTATCTCGATATAGCACAGTAGAAAAACTTTGTATGTAAACTTAACATTTCTCAGCTAAATCACCAAAGTTATCCTACTGTGTTTATTATACTGTGTCATGTTTGCTATGATTGCTATATTTGTGGATTGCCACATCGATATGAATTTAATTAAGACTGTAAATATAAAATTAGGATAGTTAATTATTTATACCAACGTGTTTTTGTAAATAAATCTTAAAACTTTTTTTAATATGTTGTTTTATTCTTTAAATTACCAATTATTAGTACAGTATAATCTCTCTGCCTCTTCTTCTTTATATGAGCTAAGTGGCCAAGCTCTGGTATCGAGAGTTTTCAAGTCACCCGAAGGCCTCTGAGTTGGCTTAACGTCTGCTTGTACGAACAGTCGGGATATACAATATAAAACATGTATTCCGAAAACCTTTCTAATCCGACACTATTAAGAACTATAGGAACATTTTAATTGATGACCTCGTTGGCGCAATGATTACCATGCCGGACTGCCAATGAGAAGGTTCCGGGTTCGATTCCCAGCTCAGCCAACATCTTTGAGCTTAACTAAATTTGTTGGCTGTCGATCTGAGTGTTAATATGTATTTATATAAATTTATGTGTAGTTTGTATGTATAGTATGTTAATAAAATTTTATATGTAGTGTATCAATTGTGTTAGCCACCATACACAAACTAGAAATGGTTCAGTATGAGGTTAACCAGCTGTGTGTAAAAAAATTTGAATGTTTGGATTACTGGATTATAGACTATCACTATTCATAAATAAACACACAGTGTTTCAGTTAATTTTTAAAAATAAAAATCTTTATTAGATTTTAACTTTCTTTTTATTTAAATTCATTAGCAAGTTACAAGTGTCTTTTGATTTTTGTACTCGTTAAAACAAACCTAAGGTAATATAAAAAAAAAATTTGGAAAGTAGTATTTACTACGGAATATAAATACACACAAACAAACACTCCATTATGAATACTGAGCCGGCATTAAGGCTATTTTAATTGCCAAATGATTAATATTTTTATTACTATGAAACTAAAGTACTCTAAAGTCCACCTTGACTTTAGAGTAAAAACAAATTTCATTGCAAAATTTGGAGGAATTTCTTTCTAAAACAACTGGAAGTACAATACCATTTGACAATAAAAATATCAATATCTCTGCCGTAAATTTGTGACTGTCCCTCCGTCCATTCATCTGCTCCAAAGGAGGTGCAAAAAATTTGATTAATATGCAAAGTGGGTTATATTTTATACACTCTATTAAGTACTTTATAATATTGGTGCCAAAACAGATTTGTTGAACGTTCAAGTTGTTTTAAGCTATACGAAAGTGGATCATGCCTAGTCTGGAATATCTGGCTCTCATGGAGGCTGCCAGAACATACTGTTAGGTGGTTGGCGATCGAGTTTTCATTTTAAGGGTGGTTGCTAGCCTGGCGAGCACTAGAAAATGCTCTACCATCGAAAGTTCGAGCTCATTGGCAGGGATAGAAGCCACGACCCACGGGACGAAAAGTATCTGCAAGCCTGACTGATATACCATCGTTTTAAATATCTCAGATTTTATTTCATCTATACACAATGATAACCTCAAATTTCCACAACGTAACTTTTGAATCAATAGATTAAAAAAAAACAGACTAACCAGTTACACTCCCTTCGTCACAGACAAACGAACACACAAGCCCTCAATCACATGTTCTTAAACTTCGCGAGCATCATTTTCAACTTTTCAATCTCCTCATTTTTGGCAGCCAACTCTTCTTTCAACGTCTTGATCGTTTCATCTTTATTCTCAGACAAGTTCTTTAGTTCTTCTAGCAGTTGTGTCGTATCCAGCCTTTTGCTGGGTCGGCGCTGAACCAGTTTGCCGATGATGTGGGCTATTTTGGGGTAGTTAGCTGTAAGGTGGGCCGGTATTTGACCCTTGCGAAGGTCAGTGATGGTCTTCACTCGCTCCATGTCCGTGCTGAATGCTTCCACCATCTCGAGGAGAATTATGCCCAGGCTATACATGTCGCTCTGGAAAATATGTACAAGCTGAGTTAATAATAAATCGTTTATTTCTAAAAATACTGTTTAAATAGCGAGGACTAGGATCCCCGAGAATATAATTGGGTCGAAGGACGTTATATAAAAAAAAAACAACCAAAAACACTGTCAAAGTAGTTTAAATAGATATTTTAGTTTAATTTTAATAGTTACTATTCCAAATTTGATGACGATGAGCTCCAAACTAGACTGATTATTATCTGATTTTTGGGCCCTTAACCTTACAATAATTGATGGTTAGCTAATAAACTAATAAGCTGAATAAACGTGTGTGATTAGAATATGGTGATGAGGTTATCATTATTTTTGGCAAAGTTATCTAATAAAATTCTAAACTAGTATTCAATCTAATATTTGGAAGCAGTAATGTACATATTATATTTTGGTATAAGGGTATGGTGAAATGACCAAACAAATAATTTAAGCTGTTGCAACAAATAAGAATCCTAAAACAGTTTCTGTTGATGTAAAGCTATACATCAAATATGTACGTAACTATAACACAACTTCTCAACTAGACTTTTAACATTTATACAATACATTTATCGTTTTGATGTTTGCTACAATTTTATTGCCAGGCACTAGGACCATCATAATAGACATTGATCATTCATTGATTGCAAGGTCTATATTAATATGCTCCAGTTTTCCTTGAATTTCAATGCTTTTGTTTGAAGCAAATACGCAATTTACTGTAATATATGTGCATACATTTGCTAACAATCGGGTAAGAATGGTAACTTTGTACCAGCTTAGTAGTATATCTATGTAAAAACAAAATAAAATAAAAACTTTTTAATATTTGAATATTGCGTCTACCTGACTCATGTGAATGACCCTTAATATGACAAATCACATCTTTTCTATTTTACTTGCAGCCTGTACTGGCATGAGCGATATAATTTTCACTTTACTACAGGATCACATAGAAACCAAAAATATAGTCTATGCCACTAAAGGACACTGTAACTTTCCAATGGTGAAAGAACCAATTGGTGTAGCAAGATAGACAAAAAGATTCAATCTATGATGAAATGTTATTTGTAATGTGTATCTCACCTTTGGATTGCACTGGCCGTCGAGTTGTTCCGGCGCTGCATACAGATGCGTCCCGAGCCCCAGCCCACTGTGCGACTGCTGCAGCGGACAGGCCAGACCAAAGTCTCCCAGCTGCACCACCACACCACTCTCGTTCCGCTCCACAAATATATTACTCGGCTTGATGTCATGGTGAATGATACCTCGGGAGTGTATATAATGTAGACCCTTAACCAGCTGGGTGAACATGTCTATCAGTAAGTCTATGTGGGTCCAAGATACCGGGTGTTTCAGATCGGGAGGCTCGGAACAAGAGTCATTGGAATCGCTGTGATGGATCATCGTCATATCATCGGAGCTCTTGCGTGTCAGAGCCATGTGCTGGTTCCTTTCGTCCAACCATTGCTTCAAGGTCTGCTGGCAGAATGTCATCTGGATGTATAGAGTTGCCCATTTCAGGTTCACTCGGGAGCAGTTCTCGTATTCGCCATTAGAGAACAGCTTCATTGCCACGTCTTGATGTGATGTCGTGTCGGACTCACTCTCCGATTCGTACAAGTCTTCCTTTGAGTTGGAGAGTTCCTCGAAACTGCCGGAGTTTTCAAAGGAAATAACGAAATCGGAAACGCTGTTCTGTTTTCGCAACTCTTTGGAATTGTGGGTCTTGAACGACGTAATGATGTTCGGATGCGCCGAAGATCTAAAGTCGGAGCTTAGTGTATAGTCGTCACTGTCCGTGTCCATAGGAATCTTGTGTTTCTTTGTCAGAGACGACTCGATCATGGGTTCGAGCCAGGCCGCTTTATAATTGACGATGTTTGGATGATTCAAACTGGCTATGGTCTTAACTTCTGCCAAATGACTCATAATGGAATCTACATCGGAAGATTTGATGTACACTTTTTTGACGGCGTACTGGACTCCGTCGAGACGATGTTTCGCTTTGAAGACGCTACCAAATCCACCGCCGGCGATGAAGTATAGCTCTTCAAACTCTCGATGGTAGCGAGACCATTCTAGACCGGAAGGTTGCACGATGGGCCACGTTGACGGTAGAGAGATGGGTATTTCGGAGCCGCTGGCTACGGTCACGAGTTGGTAGAGAGCTCGCTGGTACTGGCTCCTCATGGCTTCAAACTCTCCCATGGCGTAGGAGTCGTCGATCAAATGCATGCTGTGTAGCTTCTCGCATATAGTGTTGTATAGCTGGTTGGCTCTATGGTTGTCCTTCTCGAGCAGAGAGCAGAGTTGTTTGACGAGGGACTGCACCAGGATGCTGATGGGTGTGGTGGTAGCTGCGTCTATGATATCTACCTGCTTTATGTTCTTGTGTAATACTGTCCGTGCGTGGTGCCGCTCGTGTTGGGTGATACCTGGAACATACAGTGACATATAGTTACTAGTAGCTTTCTAAACATGGGCGGGCATGGTTTCCTGGAACATTGTTTTTATGGAAAGTTTATGATGTTTATATCTCTACAAACACAGACCAGTGACCAATATTATTTAAAGTTAATTTTTTTTTAGGGTTATAGTATTCAAGTGCTTCGCTATATATTATATCAACCAATAAACAGCTTCTAATTAACATAAGTCAACAACAAAAATATTCTATGGAGTGCTAGAACCCATGTTTCAAGTTGTGTCAGGATTGGTTAACATCTATGTGAAGCAACATACAAACTTACAGGCAAAACCAAAATTGGCTGAAAAAAAAAATGCTGATGGACATAGTAGAGACTTTGGCTATTTTGCTTGGTCCATCAGCATTATTTTTCTGCAATACTCTAGTTTTTCATACACTTTCAAGTTTAGCCTGTAGCTCAGCTAAATTAGCTTATTCAGCATATTTTAGGATTGCATTTGCACCTGTCAGCTAAAACAGTGTATTCATGGTATTACTATACTTTTATTCCTGAATAGAAAATAATTAAACTATCCAATTATAACAATAAATTAATAAAATCTATATGAGAAGGACAATTTAACAGGAATAATGTTCCAGAAATGTTATGTGGTTTTAAACCACAATATCACAGAGCCAGAGCTGTGGTCAAGTTTATCTTATATATCTCTCTCGGCTTTAGTATCACATACAATATACAACGGGAATGGAGAGGGGGATAATTATTTAAGTATATAAATATATTTTAAAATATAGTATAAGTACTTAAATGATTATCAATTAATAATATTATCAATTAATTAGTATTAGAAATACAAATTAGTGAAAATTAACAAGGACTGTATGTTGAAAAAATAAAACTTAATTTACATTCTTTTTTCACGGTTTTGCACAAATTTTTGGGGACTAATAATTTGATTCTCTCAGCATTATGCAGAATTTGTTCCTTTTGTGCCCTCAATATTTGTGGAAATGATCTATTGTAAATTGTAAGTATATTTTATTTTCTGCACAATAAATGTATTTTCTTTCTTTCTTTTTATTTATTAGATAAATCCAATCTAGAACTACTATTGCTATTTCCATATACCTACCTCACAACCTTTTTAATATGCCCAATATACACTTATTTTTGGAGACATTTTTTTTTTATAATGTTTCATAATTGTTTAGATGTCATTAACACAGTTAGAAGATAGTACTGCAGTGTAATTTTATAGCTTTAAATCAGCTTGAAATAGCTGTATTCTGATTTACAAGCTACTCCTGCTGGAATAACGGTATTTGAATATATTTATATAAAAGTAGTTAAAAGCGAGATAGGTATAACAGTACATAAATGAAACGAAATTTTTAGGTTGTCCCAGATACTTTTTGGTTAGGAGTTGATCTAAATTAATTGTTACTTAGTAGTAGATTAATTATTTACCTAAATCGAAGGCTTTGACGGTAGCCAAGGCCTTCCATTTGTCTTGTTTATGTTCATCCATTATTTGTCCTTGTTCGCTCGACTACTATAGTATTTTCTGGATCCACGATTTTAACTCGTGAAAGTTGACGAAAAGCATCTTGCTGCTACTCCATGGTGCCTGGTCAGTAAAAACTAACGGAAAATGTAAAAAATATAATGTAAATAAACACAAAAATCACACGACACAATCACTCTCTCACGCAATAAATTTAATAGTGATGGGACCAGGGAAGGGAAATAAACTTAATAAATTTTGTTCATATGACTGGTGATAGGTAAAAATATTTATCGATCACTCGAATATATCCGTAACTAGATTATGATATCGATCTAAAAATGCATTTATATAAAAAGCAGTACTGACTCGACGCACGTATGATGTTAAATTATTAAAATAAAAAGATTCCAGGTCATGTCACGGTCGAAAGAATTGTTTACTTTAATTGATATTTTTATGATTAATCATGTAGAACGTATATCCGTTATGCACTCGATTCAGAACAAAATTTCTTCAATCCATCACTACTAGAAATCGAACAGTTTGACAATGACAGCAATTTATTTTCGACATTTTAGCACAATTGACATTGACTTACTTTACCTTTCATCAACAATGACAATTAAATAAATAAACAAACATGTAGTACATGTGCATTATCAAAATAATTATAATTGCGACTTTTCTTTTCAGTTTCCATTTATAGACTGTAAAATAACAATTTAAAATGAATCTCTTACCTAAAAGTCATAAAGAGTTCAGTGACAAGGATTACTGGAATAAATTTTTCAAAAAACGTGGTAATAAAGCTTTTGAATGGTAGGTTAAGATTTCTATATTTCTAGCTAAAATACGAGTTTAACTTTTTATTTAAAGCCTGTTTTCATTATATTTTTATGTTTTAGGTACGGCGAGTATCTGGAGCTATGTGGACAACTTCATAAATATGTAAAACCAAAAGATTCAATTCTTATTACCGGTTGCGGTAACTCAAGTCTTAGTGCCGACCTGTACGATGTAGGCTACGAAAATATTACCAACATAGATGTTTCCGAGGTCGCCATAAGACAGATGACAGCTATTAATGCTCATAGAAGCAATATGAAGTTTTTGTATATGGATGCTATGAAAATGGGGTTTGATAACGACTATTTTACTGTGGTACTTGATAAAGGTACGCTTGACGCTCTGATGCCAGACGATTCTGAAGAAACTGTGAAGGGAATAGACAAATATTTTGCAGAAATAAAGAGGGTGCTAAAGTTTGGCGGTCGTTTTGTGTGTATATCTTTACTTCAGAGCCATATTCTTACCAAGCTGTTGTCGTCCTTCTGTGATAAGTCATGGCTGATTAGAGTAGTAAGATGTCATGAGGCAGAGGAGAAAAATGCAGAGCTTGGAGATGGGATGACACTGCCAGTGTTTGTGGTAGTTATTACCAAGTTCAAAGAAATGCCACAATTGGT
This sequence comes from Mellilla xanthometata, assembly GCA_035578125.1. Classification (NCBI taxonomy): domain Eukaryota; kingdom Metazoa; phylum Arthropoda; class Insecta; order Lepidoptera; family Geometridae; genus Mellilla; species Mellilla xanthometata. The sequence continues at coordinate 17,893,787 of JAPUBQ010000024.1, read as the reverse complement.
AAGCTATAATTTAATGTAACACATTATATTAATATAGTAGAAGAGCCGTGGAAGATCGTCCTTCACCGATCTGATAACCAGATGAGACGTATTTTTTATCAAATATTTTTTATAAACAAATATGCCTAAAACTGCTTGCCTATCGAAAAGTGGTCATGGCTATTTTTAATTAAATAAACTTTTATCGATTTTTTTTCATCACCTTCATCCTTTTGATAACCAAATGAAATTTATTACACTGATAGTTTTTAATACACAGAATATGCCTCGGTATGCTTGCCTACTCATTTCAGTGTGTAACTACTTGGCAAGCACGTGTAAACAGGTAAGTCAAAATAGGTGACTCCACCGATCTGATAACTTATCGAAAGTTATCTCAAATTTTAGATTATTTTATTTCAAAATCAGAAATATATACTTGCCTGCGAAAAATCGTACTTAAAGTACTATTGCCAACTTAAAAACTTTTAGAATTTTAACCACTTGATAGGTGCGACAGAGAAAGTAGAGCGGCCGAGGTCCGTGTGACAGAACAGGACACAACATAGCAGCTGCTCGCTACCTCACCTTAGAATATATCCGAGTGCATCCAAAGTAACACCGGGGTCAAAGGTTTTAATTAAATCTTCCGATACCGACGTCATGATTATTTTGCTTGGAAACATACATAAATTGGAACTATCAGTTTGGATAGCAAGTTCAACAAATAAAAAAAAAAAATCTACAGACCTCGTTTGCATTAATTGCACAGAATTGGCCAAAAAATTAGGAACAACACTATGCCAAAGCCTACCAGCTTTCCATGTGTATACTGGCTGTGATTACACAGCGGCATTTTATTAAAAAGGAAAAGTTCGGCCATTAAAACTGTTCTCCAAAAATGAATTATACCAAATCATATTTGCGTCGTTACTAGATGAAGCGGATATTTTCATAAATGAAAAAATGCAGGCTGTGCAGGAGTTTACCTCTCGTATGTATGGTATAAAAAATTGCACGAGTGTGAATAACGCCAGGTATCGCATTTTTATGAAAAGTTATTCCGCAAAAGAAGATAATGAGCACTTTTTGAAAAAAGTAAAAAGCTATGACTCTAAAAATTTGCCACCATGCTGGTCTTCTTTAACCCAAAAAAAAAAAAAAAAAATAATAACAATTTGCCACCATGCTCCCAAAAAATTTTACGAACAATTTATGTCAATTTTATGTGGCTTCATGCCACTGATCAAGATTGTTTAAAATTGCGCCCTGAAAACTGTGGTTGGCTCTTAGAAGATGATCATTTTATACTAATTGGATTTGTTGGGGACCAAACACTCTTGAAAATTGATGATATCGCACAAGTTATGGATAATGGAGAATTAGAATCTGATAATCAGTATTCAACTTCCGATGATTCTGATAATGAATAATAAAAATAACAATAAATGTTTAAATTTAATTTTTTTATGTATTTTTTATATTTCGTAATAAATGGTTTTAACAACATACAAGTGTTAATTTTTTTTTATTCTAAAATTTGAAAAGTAACACTTATTCTTTCCCGTTTTAGGACATTTATTTAAATTAAAATAATAAATAAATTATTCATTATTTAATTTTAAATAAAGAAGATGGATTATTTTTTAAATTTTACAATTTAACTTTAAAATGATAAAAAGTTTCGTTGAATTTTTTTTTAATAATTAATTAATATAATAATATATAAAATTATTTATTTTTGATTATTGCATAGCTGTAAGTATGTATAATGTGAAATAATATCAAAATTGTGATCGAAATTAGTTATAATAAATTGGAGTTCAAAATTACTGACAAGTGTAAATAAATGCTGTCTCCGTCACTCACACGTGCACGAGCATGCGCACTCGTACGGTGAGGTAGCGAGCAGCTGCTATGTTGTGTCCTGTTCTATCACACAACCTCGGCCGCTCTACTTTCTCTGTCGCACCTATCAAGTGGTTAAAATTCTAAAAGTTTTTAGGCTGGCAATAGTACTTTAAGTACGATTTTTCGCAGGCAAGTATATATTTCTGATTTTGAAATAAAATAATCTAAAATTTGAGATAACTTTCGATAAGTTATCAGATCGGTGGAGTCACCTATTTTGACTTACCTGTTTACACCTGCTTGCCAGGTAGTTACACACTGAAATGAGTAGGCAAGCATACCGAGGCATATTCTGTGTATTAAAAACTATCAGTGAAATTAATTTCATTTGGTTATCAAAAGGATGAAGGTGATGAAAAAAAATCGATAAAAGAATATTTAATTAAAAATAGCCATGACCACTTTTCGATAGGCAAGCAATTTTAGGCATATTTGTTTATGAAAAATATTTGATAAAAAATACGTCTCATCTGGTTATCAGATCGGTGAAGGACGATCTTCCACGGCTCTTAGACCAATATATTCAGTCTTCTCTTACAACTGTCAGATTAATTTTTGCCTGATTAAAAACTCATATATTGAAAATTGGAATTATAATAATTATTGTATTAATTAATTGTAAAGTGGAACCAAAATTTTACTTTTACTTTCAATATTTTAACAACACCATCATAAGTACATTTAAAGTAACTAATGTAATAGTTTTTTACTAAAGATTACTGTTTATCTTTAATCTTACTTGCTTTACTTAACTATTATCCAATTTGCTTAACTATTTCACTAATTAGTTGCTATTAATGTCAATAAAAAATTTAAGAATATAGGAAAATAAATCATGAATGAATAAATTGTGTTTTCTGATTTCAGATATTAGAGATTTGCCTTGCAGGAGAAAAAATGCACAGGTTAAAAACTCCAGAAGAAATGCAAGCGCACATCAAGTCTGCACAAGACACTGCATTCATCACCAATGGTCTGGCACGGACTAATATTGAAGGGGATAATGAGGTAAATAAATAGTGTCTCATGAAGGGTGGGTGAGCTACCAAGGGCTGTGCTTTGTTACTTTACGGAGATTGGATGGCTTGGGTGAACTATTGGAAGGAACTGTACAAAATAGTACATCTTTGCAAGTTGTCAGTGCAGACCTGATTGCTTTTATTTACATTTATTATTTGAAATAATGAATGAAAATAAAAGAAAAGCAAATATTTCGAATTCTGGTTTTGAGTTATTAAGACTCTATGGTGTTAACTGTCTTAATGCAGCACTCAAACGTAATAAAATATTAACTGCCATACCAAAAAACCACAATCAAACCCTGATAACTTCATTTTAATTCTATTCTTTTTAGATCACAAACTAAAAGCAGATGTATCTGCCCATTAATTTATTAACCAATTTCAAAATAATCTCAATGCAATCAAAATCTTAGTTTGCCTGTATTTTTTTAATAATCAGTTGATTCGATTATGTTGTAACTAAGACATTAAAAGGTCAAATTAAATCAATTTTTCACTGTAGTTAAAAGTTAATTTGATGATAAAAATAAATTACCCGTAAGTGAATTCTGATCCATAATCGATTCAATTTCAGCAAAGAGATTTATTAATTTGTAACGATAATTAATTACTATAATTTGTTGTCTGCAGGTATCTCTAGACCTGATGCAGCCGGGTGAAGAGTCCCCTCGGTACACCATGTATGTGGTGGACCAGCAGCAAGCGCAGACCGCCAACAAATATGCCGTGTTCATTGTACCACAGGGCAGGTATGCCAGTAATGTACATAGTCACTCATACTATCCTACTAAAGTAGGTAATAGCGCCTGTAGCTCGGCTAAGGTGATCTGACGCGATCATCGAAGCTAAGCATTGGTTGATGCAGACAGTGTTTGGATGGGTTGGATGGGTGACCATGCACAAGACTGTCGTTTTTCAAGTGGCATTTTCATCTGAGCGCTACCGTGGGTCGGATGACAAGTTTTTTTTACTCTCCCTTTTTTATTTTTATTTTAGTTACTAAGCACAACTAGTTATTTCCTATTTAAAATCGGATCTTTTCCAAACTAGACTTAAATGAGATGCCTTGAGTTGTGCCTTAATATAGATAGGCCTATTCTCAGCATTGGAGGCAGTCGATCAGGTGACGCAATAGATAAAATATTTAAAAGAACTTAAAAAGTATTTAATTAGCCTTACTAATAAGCTACTACAAAAATATAGTGGTTATTTAGCGGTTAATTATTGTAAGATAAATGTTAAATAAAAATAATACTTAATGAGTATGTCAGTATGTTATCTCTTTGTTTACACTATAAATATATCTTACACAAGTTCAAATTTAAAATTTACAAACCCTGACGAAATTTTAAGGGCGGCCATCTTGGTTTTTGAAATCTATCATAATGTTTGTATTCTACTAGTAAAAAATACCTTTCATTTGATACCCATATTGTGGCAGTTGCAAAAAAATTTACATCCGCCATTTTGTAGCGGCGCTAATCTTGGACCGATTTTCATCAAACATAGCTAAGAACAATATACTCTCGGCCTATTTTTTTTTACTCAAATAGGTCAGAGCTTGACCACAATTTACCTGATGGTAAGTGACATTGAGGTCTACGGTGGAACACGCATACATAGAACGAATCGGTTCACTCTCGCCTTAAAAATCGCTAGATTATAGTCATTGGGGAACAGAGAATTCTGCAAGGAATTCCGAAGTTTGGCGGTTCGTACAACAAAGGTGGAATACACTTATAACCATTAAACTGTGGCTCTTTGCCGAAATCACTGTTCCCACTGAATTATAACCTCAGTCTTCAAGGCGGGAGACAATCAGTTTCTTTCAGGAGCGCGCTTGCTAGGCGAGCGCGCTTCTAGATCGCGACATCATAAGTGATGTTAAGACATCGGGTAAGTTGCGATAAGCGCTTTCCTATCCATCATAAAAAAACACTTTTCAAACAAAGAAAACAAAATCGGTCCACCCGTTTAGGAGCTACGATGCTACAAACATACAGAGAGTCAAACTTATAACACCCCGTCGTTTTTGCGTCGTGAGTTAACAAAGAGACGCATTCTGGCCTGCCATTCAAGGCCACTGCACTTACTGTAAACAACTGTGGGTGTAATCCGCAATCTTCGTAAACGCAGCGCGACCGAAATAGCATCCGCCATGCGGCTTCAACTTAGGACTGTTGATAAAATATCGATGTATCCAAATATCGATATTATTATGTAGAAATATCGATATATATTTCAATACTTTTTTGGACGATATATCGATAGTTCGATACTGAAACGCAGATACCGAAACTCGATATTTATTTTAATTTAGTTGTTAGTTTTCGCCAATTATTTAAATTATAACAATCAATCTTTAGTGCCTACTAATCGTAGTAGTTAAACAACGTATTTTTAAAAACTTTTACTGGGAAATATTGGAACGCATTATTGTTTTATTCAAATTTAACAATAATTACTAAAACCTTACATTTTCAAACATAAAAACTTACTAAACTTATTTTTTCAAATAATTATACTGAATTTAACATTGTAAATTATTATTGAGCCGACTTAAGATTGTTTTTTTTTTTTAAATAAAGCCGACAAAATAAAATCGAATAAAATATCAATATATGAAAATATTGTATTTTTTTTCGATATATCAAACTCCGATATTTAAAAATATCGATATATCGAGGATTCGATATTTAGTAAAATATCAACAGCCCTATGAACGGCTGACGCGTAAACAAAACGCCGATCTATTTATTCAACGTTGTTTATCTCGTGAACTGGGAGAATATATAAATACCTATCTTCTGGTTTGCAATGTTTACGAAAACATTCGATTATTTATTCATCTGTTTTTTTCGTTTGATTGAGTGGGATTTCTATACATCTTGTTCTTGGATAATTTAGGGTTTTATATCACATATTTAATATCACGGTTTCTGAGATACAGATAGGGTTACGTTTTTACCTTTTAGATACGAAACCCTAAAAAGGGGGAGCTAAAAGTGTGGGAAATGTTAAAACATATTCGATATACTTCACTCATGATCATGATATATTCACCTCATTTTATTTGACGGATTCTTATTTTAGCGCTTCAGCGCTGAAATAAGAATCCGTCTGAATCGAACTGAAATAATATTTGTGATGAATTATGACAGCTCATCTCATAAAGCGTGGTTTATAGCCAGGTCAGGTGCGAGTTGAAAGATATCATATAATTACCGAGTACGAAACACTCCGATACTTCTTTTCTTCTTCTTTTGTATATGGCTTTCTGCGGTCGGTATGGCCACAATTTAGGCAATGTCTTCTTCTTCTTCTTTTGTATATGGCTTTCTGCGGTCGGTATGGCCACAATTTAGCCAATGTCGCGTGTTGTGTTGCAGACAAACGCTGATTGGATTGGACAGTGACAAAGTAATTAAGGTAAGATACTGAGCAGATGGCCAGTGGCAAAATTTTGAATTCTGAGATAACTAATATTTTTTTTTTTTTTTTTTTATTATTATTATTATTATTTTTTCCCCCTTTTTTTTCCCACATAAATCTGAAACAAACACAAGGACATATACAGGACGGCACAAATGTTAGTATGTTAGGACTAGATATGTACAAAACGCATGCTTATTATAATTTAATATTGTTAATGTTAATAAATTTGTTAAGTGTATATACAAAATTCGTATGTACAAGAGGGAGAAGAGAGGTGAAGTTAGAGGGACGGGGGAGATCAGAGGGGATCATATCATATAGGGAGCAGCGGAGTTTGGGGCAGTCGAAGAAAATATGATCAGTGGTCCCTATGTCGATGCCACATTCACAGAGAGAGTTATCACGGACTCTGATCTTAGCTAAAAACACTGGAGTGCAGGCGTGGCCCAGTCGTAGGCGGCATAACGTAGATGTAACTTTTTTGTCTAATTTTTTGAATTTTGAAAACCATGGTTTGGTTGGGAGATCATTTTGGATTTGGCCGTAAAATTTCCCTACAGTCATTTTGGTTGTTTGCCATACACATTCCCACATACTACGTGACACGGATTGGCATACTGAGGAGAGGTCATGGCAGTATAGAGAGTAATGTTTATTGTTACCAGAGCTTACAGCATTCTTAGCACAAAGGTCAGCAGTTTCATTACCTGGGATACCGATATGTCCTGGGATCCAGGCAAGAGTAACTTGTAGTCCTAGTAGGTGACATTGCAATAACTCTTTCTTAATTTGGTGCATAATGGGAAATTTGTTTTTGCATGAGAGTTGGTTGGCTATTAATGCTTGAAGGCAGCTTTTGGAGTCAGAGAATATTAAGGATTTACTAATATTGTGGGATTTAACATAAACAATGGCTTCAAGTATTGCTATGGCCTCGCCGGTAAATACAGAGGCAAGAGGAGGACTTTTGAAGCTAAGGATGACATTATAGTGAGGGATCCACACTGCAGAGCCTATGTCATTGTCCTTGTCCAGCTTAGATGCATCAGTGAATACTTGAAGCCAGTCCGACCAATCTTTGTTTATGTTGAATAAGAAGGTTTTTGAGGGTTCAGGGGAATTTTTATGGATACCAAAATCTAGAAGGATGGAAGGTTGATAAATTAATGCAGCAAAATCTGTGAGAAACAGGGGGTTGCCAGGAAATTGAGAAATTTGGTAGTGAATGCCTTTTTTTTTTTTTTTTTTTTTTTTTTTTAATCCTTGATAGGTTAGCGTTTGACTACAGCTAGCCTGATGTTAAGCTGCACTGCAGTCTACGGTGTGGCACGCTTACCTAGAAGATACCTATTAACTCTACTTTTGAAGGCCCCCGGATGATACCTCTCAGGAAACAGAGACTCAGGTAGTGAGTTCCAAAGCTTCGCAGTCCTAACAATAAAGGTCGACGCAAAGCGTTTTGTACGAAAGTTCGGAACTTCAACTCTGTATCGGTGTCTCTTCACTGTCTCTCTGCTCGTTCTGTAGTAGAACGGAGATGGTGGAATCAAATTATGAAGTTCCATAGCACACTCACCGAAATGTAACCGATAAAAAACCGACAAACTAGCAACCTTGCGTCGGTGCTCTAGGCTCTGAAGTTTCGCCTTCGCAACGCAAGAATTGCCGATGAGCTTCTTAGCTCGTCTCTCAATGGACTCAAGTGCTTCTAGCTGATATTTGGCAGAACCATCCCAAAGATGCGAACAGTACTCCATGCACGACCGAACTTGCGCTTTATACAAGGTGAGCAGCTGTTCAGGCCTGAAGTACTGTCGCACCTTTGAGAGGATACCCAGCTTTTTTGCAGCCACTTGCGCTTTGGATTCAATATATGAACCAAAATTGAGAGACGAGGTCAAGGTGATACCGAGAAGCTCTAACTGGTTTGTGATCGGAACGGACACATTTCGGAAAGTAGGGGCCAGATGAAATGGCCTCTTCTTGGCGGAGAATAGACACGCCTGAGTCTTAGCAGCATTAAATTTAACCAGATTGGCATCGCCCCAATCGGAGACTGCCTGTAAGGTGTCGTTTATGCGCTCGACCATGCCCTCTCTGAGTAACTGGATATCAGCCGCACTGGCTCGTGCGTTGGACATATAGCTCTCTACAACCGTGCTGTCGTCTGCATACCCTATGATGCCAGGCTTGAGCAGATCATTAATATGCAGCAAGAAGAGAGTTGCAGAGAGCACTGAACCTTGAGGGACACCGGCGTTTATAGCCATTCGATCAGACGAGCAGCCATCTATGACTACTCGGATTGATCGATCCCTCAAAAAGTTTGATATCCACGCACAAAAACCAGTGGGCAAACCGAAGGAGGAAAGCTTGCTGATAAGGCCGTCGTGCCAAACCCTGTCAAAGGCCTTAGAAATATCGAGAGAAACCGCTAGGGCTTCTCCGAATTTCTCGATGGCCTCACTCCAGATGTGCGTGGCGTACACTAGAAGATCCCCAGTTGACCGGTTCCGGCGAAAGCCATATTGTCGGTCACTGAGGAGGTCGTTCGATTCTAGGTACGCCAGGAGCCTGTTGTTCAGGACACGTTCCATACTCTTGCAGAGTATGGAAGTGACCGAAATGGGCCTGTAGTTGGCAGGGTCGGCTCGACTACCTTTTTTGGGCACTGGCTGCACGTTAGCAAGTTTCCAGGACTTCGGTACTAATCCAGTCTCAAGAGAGAGTCTAAAGAGGCGTGTCAATATAGGGGACAACTCGGGCGCACATGTCCTCAGTACAATTGCAGGAATACCATCTGGTCCACTGGCCTTATTCACGTCTAGATTGCGCAGCGTTTTTCGAACCTCAGCCTGGCGAATCCGGATCTCTGGCATTACCACCGGACAACCGGGCATAACTGGAGGAATCGCGCTACCAGCATCTAGACGTGAAGACTCCGCAAACAGAGATGCAAACAAGTTTGCCTTCTCTTCAGCGGTGTGTGCCAGCGAACCGTCAGGCTTCTGCAATGGAGGCAACGAGGGGCGGCAGAAGTTCGCTTCAACCGCTTTAGCTAGGGACCAAAACGCTTTACTACCCGACGGGTATGAAGCCAGTTTGATCCCTATTCGACCAATATGGTCAAAACGAGCCTTCTGTAAGACCTTCTTGCAGGACTTAGCGGCCTTATTAAAAGCTCTCTTCTTTTCACGAATATCAGATGCCTTGCGCTGTCGAGCTTCAGCCCAGGCTTGGTATGCCTGATGTTTGCACGCTTCTGCGCGTCCACACTCAGGTCCGAACCATGGGCGAGTCTTACCAGTCGATGGAACATCAGAGAATGGAATATAATATTCCATCCCTTTCCGTATCACATCAGTTACGGCATCAGCACAGACACTGGGATCGCTAGAAGAGAAGCAAACTGGCCGCCAAGGGAAAGATGCAAAAAATGACCGCATCTCATCCCAATCTGCTGACTTGTATCGCCACATCCGCCGCGAACCTTTAGGACTAGGATCGGGCGGGGAGTAAACGGATACAGATTTCACCAAACAGTGATCGGAACGACCCAGTGGCGATGAAATCGAAACCGAGTACCTGTCCGGATCAGTTGTCAGCAGAAGGTCCAAGCAATAAGGTGTGTGCGTGTCAACATCTGGTACCCGAGTGGCTCCATGGACAAGCTGGGTGAGACCTAAACTGAGAGCAAGCTTCCGCGTCTCTTTCCCAGCATGATTGGTGTCCAGGTATGGATGTAGCCAATCTTGGTGATGGCAATTAAAATCCCCTAGTAACACCAGTTGAGCCGAAGGGTACATCTGTTGAGCTTCATCCGCCTTCTCGCTGAGGTAATCAATTAGCCGAGTTGTCTCCATATCTCCGCTGTGCGACCGGTACACACAGGCATAAAGAATTTTCTCAATGCCTGTGTCTACCAGTGACCATAGCACTGAGAAGCAGGGGTCCTCAAATCTCCGGAGACGCCGAATGCAGATGTCATCGCGAGCGTATAAGCATACGCCCGCATGTGGTTTAAAATTGTGCTCCAGGGTATACCCTGGGTAAGATAAGTACGACACATCGGATGGACATCTGATCTGCGTCTCCGTGAGAAACAGGAGGTGCGGTTTATCTGTCTCGAGGTGGTAGTGGACAGGTACGATATTAGAGTGCAGCCCTCTAATATTTATGAGGTGCACTTTTAAAGAGAGGGAGTGAAACCGCTGTGGAGCTCTTTTCCATTTTCTGCTTCTCATAATTAAAAGTTGAGGTAAGGTAAGAGGTCGGCAGTAGAACGAGGCGTTCACGTCGTGTGACCAGTGAGACACAGCAGGACCACACACACCGAAGGGGGACTAGCCTGGAGACTGCGGGGACGCCCGAGCCCCCCCGAAAGTGTTCATCGCGCCCTCTCTTCCGGTAGCCAACCGGCACGATGACGCACTCCCGGGATTTTTCGCAAGTTGGCGGGACAGCCTCACGTGAGTGGCGAACTCACGATTGGGTCCCCTACTGACTGCGGTCGGCCAGCGGTGCACCGTGCCTCGGATCCCGCTACCCTCCGCGACTAGTCTCCCGATGTTGTGGCTCAGCGTGACTCATGTTCGGTATCAGACTGTGGCACGCAACTGTTCTGACCCGACCTCTCGGAACGGTGTCACCGGACTACACACCGGAACGTGGCTAGGCCACTTGGCGGCGTGATTTAGTCCGGCGGGTGGTCACTAACCACGGCCGAAGCCTACCACCAGTATGTGACGCCTGATTCGCACCACCCGAGGATCACGTGTGGGGCTACATATTCGGGGTATTCTCCCACGGACGGAGGCGACTCAATCCTCAAATGCCATACCAATACTTGGAGAAACTTTTGACTAAACAAGGGATATGGGATTGAACAGGATTTTCATAAATGGAGTTGTGGAGTTTTTCTAGGGGGAACCACAGAAGGTGGTTAGAATTTTGAATGATTTTACAGAAGAATCTGTCTGACAAAAGCTGCCTACGCAGGTGAAGAGGGGGGTCTCCACTTTCCACCTGCATAGCATTGATGGGAGAGCTTTTCATAGTCCCTAGGATGACCCTGAGGCTTTTAGCTTGAATTTTTGATAATTTACCTAGGGCAATTTTGTTTTCATGATCTAGCAGGAAAGACCCATAGTCTAAATGACTACGGATTATCGAATTGTATAGGAGTTTTTGAGAAAATGGATGTGAGCCCCACCAGACTCCAGAAAGAGATCTAAGGATATTTAAGTTTTTTTCACATTTGGAAGTAATGTAGTCAAAGTGTGTCTGTCCTGTAAGTTTTGAGTCTAGCCAAATACCTAAAAATTTAACTGTATTGGATTGAGGGATGGGTTCATTGTTATAGATTACATTAATGGATGGGATGACCCTTTTTCTTGTGAAGACAACTGAGGAGCTTTTAGGAACAGATATTGATAATCCGTGGTCAAATAGCCATGAGTCTAGGTATACCAGAGCATTATTAATGTTATTTTCTGCCTCTAATAAATTTTTAGAAGATGTGTATAAGACGAGGTCATCTGCATATTGGAGAGCCTGGCAATAAGGATTAGTTGATTCCTCTAGATCGATTGTATATAGGCTATATAATAGAGGGCTAAGAACAGATCCCTGGGGTAAGCCTTTCCAGACAGTTCTGGAGGCTGAGGCAGAGTTAAGTGAGCGTATTATTACATGTCTCTCCATTAAAAAACAGCATATAAAATTAATCAGCTTCACTGAGATTCTCAGCTGCAACATTTTGTTTCTGAGGATCGGAAGGATGATGTTATCATAGGCTGCTTCAATATCGAGGAAGACAGCTATTAGAAATTCTTGTTTTTTATGTGCTAATCTAATGTCTGTAGTAAGAATGCTAAGGCTGTCTAATGTGCTGAATCCTTTCCTAAACCCAAACTGAGTTTTAGCCAATAATTGCGAGTTCTCTAAATACCATTCTAGTTTATTTTTGACAAGGGCCTCAGTAATTTTAGCGATCACACAGGAGAGGGCTATGGGACGATAGGAATTTGGATCAGAAGGGTTCTTGGAGGGTTTTAAGATAGGGATGATAATTTGTGATTTCCATGAATTAGGGATTTCTCCTTTTTCATAAAATTCATTAATGAAATTTAGGAGGATATGTTGGGATTTTGTACTGGCTTTAGTAAGAAACGAATATGGGATACCATCGATTCCAGAGGCTGAATCTGTAAGGCCATTTAAAATTAGTTGAAGCTCGCTAAATGAAAATGGAGGATCAAAATGGGATGAAGAGGGAAAGGAGCAAATGGGGAAAGGTGGACAGAAATGGGGAACATATGGAGGAGCCAGTTTGTTAGCAAATGCCTCTAGCCAGGAAGAGGGATCATTGGGGAAATGTCTGTATGGTTATATGATCCTCGGAATTTACGGATTTGTTTCCAGACAGTGGAGGCAGGGGTGGTTGGAGAGAGGGATTCGCAGAAAGTGAACCATCCTTGCTTTTTATTGGAGGCTAGAATTTTTCTACACTTTGCTGCAGCTTTTTTGTATTCAAGGAAGTTGCTCTTTGACATATGTTGGTTGTATGTTTTTTCCGCCATCTTTCGCAACTTTACTGCATGAGTGCAATCAGAATTCCACCAGGGAGGAGAGGATAGCTTTTGGTTGGGGTTTTTTAATGGAATATGATCATTGGCTGCAGATACAATCGCATCTACAAATGAATCATATCTATTTGATAATGTTGATATGTCGGAAGGGGGAAGAGACTCTAGGTTTAGATCTAGAGAAGAGGAATAAGGGCTCCAGTTTGCACTAGAGATCCTATATTTTAGTAGGGGAGATGGGGGAGGGGGAAGGCTAATACCAAGGGATAAGGTTATTTGCAAGGGGAAGTGGTCACTTCCGCATGTAAAAGGATGGACTTTCCAAGTAACAGAAGGAAGAAGGGCAGGAGAGCATACAGTTAGGTCAGGGGCCGATCTAGGATTCTGGGAAGGATAGGGTCTGCGAGTAGGGGAGCCATCGTTTACTACACAGACGTCCAGATCGGAGAAGAGATCAATTAGTAGGAGACCAAATGCATTACATTCATGTGAGCCCCATGCAGTATGTTGAGCATTGAGATCTCCCATGAGGATAATAGGGGGGGGAACAGATGAAAGGATCAGACCTATATCAGGGATGTGACAGGGTTGTGGGTGGGGGATATACATAGATATGAAGGAAATATTAAATGTGCGAACAGCCACAGCATTGATCTCTGAGCTGAACGCAGGAAGGGTAACCTGAGAGAAAGGCAGGTTACGCTTAATAAAAAGAGCACATCCGGCAGCCCCGTCCTGGCGGTCATCCCGGAGACATGAGAATCCTGCGACTCTGTAGCGAGTTGCTGGGACAAACCACGTCTCCGAGACAGCCACCAGAACAGGGTTGAACTTACGGATGAGGTGAAGAAGATCAGGCACCTTCTGACGAAGGCTCCTCGAGTTCCATTGGAGAAGGGACAGGTCCATTATTGGAGAGGGTGGAAATTTGGCTGATCAGTTGGGCAACGTAGTTCGGTAAATGGATAGAGCGTTGGGAAATAATACTTATGATGATAGACAGTAATTGGACAAGAAGGTCATTCTGATCATTTCCAGGAGAAAGAGTCAGGGGGGAGGACTGTAGGAGTTGTAAAGCGGAACCATTTGGGAGGGATGATTGGACAGGAGCGATGATATCATTGTGGGTGGATTTGTCGTATGTTTTACCTAGAGGGGCTCTAGGGGGAGGGTTACGGACAACCGTTTTTCTGTATGACTGAGTAAGTGGGGATGGGGTTAGGGATGTGGGTTGTTGGGGAGGATAGGAAACAGGTGGCGTGGATTTTACTACCTCATTGAATGGTTTGGAGGGATGGAACCTGGATTGTGCCTCTTGATAAGAGATGCCATCTTTGGCCATGGTAGCTTTAATATTTTTTTGTCTACTTTGTTCAGGGCATGACTTATTTGTGGCAGCATGGGGACCGTGACAGTAAAGGCAGGAAATAGATGAGTCAGGGATGGTGCATTCATCTCCAAGGTGTGGCTGGGCACATTTAAAGCATCTTGGCTTGGATCGGCATTGAGACTTGATATGACCAAAACGGCAGCACGCCATACATTGGATAGTGGGGTATTCATATAATTCTACATTTAATGCTGAGTAAAAACAATATATTTTTTGGGGAAGCTGCTGTCCTCTGAAAGTAACTACCACAGTCTGAGTCGGAACCCAGACTACAGAGTTATCTTCCTTCACTTTTCTGTTCATTCTTCGTGCTTTTAGGATATGTGTCGAACTACCTGATATTTCGGCAGTTTTAACGAAGTCTTCCATAGACCAATCCACAGGTACCCCTCGAACAACGCCCATTCGAGTCACATTGTATGTGGGTATGGTGACATTCAGTTTTTGAGCAGTGAGTAATGGGCTATCTAGGAATTTGTTTGCAGATTCAGCTGATTTAAATTGAATTGACATTTTGTTACGGCCAACCCTTTTGATTCCATCGCGACAAATATTTTCAATCTTATTTACGTACAAAATTTTTCCAAATTTAATAGGCCGGAAGATACCGCCTACGGTGGGATCATCGTCAGGTTTGGTAACGTGGACTACATAGGGACCAGAGTCGGTACTTTCGTATTGTCTAATTCCCATGATGGTGAATGACGGGTGGGTGTATGTTGTTTGAACAGAGGGATTCGCTGCATCTCTGTCTTCAACAATAATTTTTTTGCCCCGAGGGCAAGAGTCTCCTTCTACAGCGGCATGAGATCGCTTACCTCGGTAAGTTACGGCAGGAACGGCAGGAGCCGGCCCCGGCGTTATCGTCGGTGAAAGGTCCGGCGGGACCGGTGGATTGGGGGGAATGGGATCCATTTCCCCCAATCAAAAGCACACAAAACACTTACCAACACCAAATATTAGTAATTAATTATCTCAGGAAGAGAAAAAATCAGCCAAATTTGAAAATATTAGTTCACAATCACTACAACACGTGTGTTCCCAAGCACGGAGGAATGGCGACCGTATCTTAGATTGTAATCGACTTTTAGGCAATGTCGCCTGTTGTGTTGCAGACAAACGTTGATTGGATTGGACAGTGACAAAGTAATAAAGGTATGACACTGAGCAGATGGCCAGTGGCAAAATTTTGAATTCTGAGATAATTATTATATTTTTCCCTTTTTTTTTCCACATTAATCTGAAACAAACACATGACACTTCTCTTAGTAATATGGCAAATAGAAGTTGGTAAAGATTTAACCGAGTTTTTTTTGTAAGGTAGCGGGTAGTAGATGGCGAAGAGAAGTACAGGATAGGGCCAAGTGACGTGCCTTGGGAGAGGCTTATATCCAGCAGTGGACGAGCATAGTATAGTTGATAATGATGAAAGATTTTACAAATGAAATAAGTATTTTACAAGAATTAGTGATCCCGCGTTCTGATTCGCGTGAGATTAGACGCCCTATTGAGAATTTCCTGGCTGTATTAGTCTAAGAGCCCGTGAAGATCGTCCTTCACCGATCTGATAACCAGATGAGAAGTATTTTTTATAAACAAATATGCCTAAAATTGCTTGCCTATCGAAAAGTGCTCATGGCTTTTTTTGCCCATGCTCGTGTATAGTCAAATGATAATTTAGGTACAATTATCAAAAATAAAAATAACATTCTAACTGTTCAGAATCGTTGTTACTCCTATGAAGCGCATCAAAATCGAATGAGTCACCTATTTTGACTTACCTGTTTACACCTGCTTGCCAGGTAGTTATACACTGAAATGAGTAAGCAAGCATACCGAGGCATATTCTGTGTATTAAAAACTATCAGTGAAATAAATTTCATTTGGTTATCAAAAGTATGAAGGTGATGAAAAAATCAGTAAAAGTTTATTTAATTGAAAATAGCCATCAGCACTTTTCAATGGGCAAGCAATTTGAGGCATATTTGTTTATAAAAAATATTTAATAAAAAATACGTCTCATCTGGTTATCAGATCGGTGAAGGACGATCTTCACGGGCTCTTCTACTATATAGAAAAAAAGCTTTATGGAACCCCCCTTAAATATTTTTTTTATTAAAAAAATAATTTAAATTGAAAAGTTTTATACATTTATAATTATTCTGTGAATTTTTTAAACGTCTATCCTTTTTTATATAATATAGCAAAAGAATACGAAAAAACTCGTTTATTGTATTGGGACCTCACCTAATATTTTCTTTTTTTTTGTATTTTTCGTTATAGCGGCACAGACAATACGTAACTTGTAAAAGTTTAAGCTTTACAGCTATCACGGTTTCTGAGATACAACCTGGAGACAGACAGCCAGACAAGGAGGCTCAGTAATAGGGTCCCGTTTTTACCTTTTAGTTACGGAATCCTAAAATCATCTTTACAATGGTCCAGTAACAAAGGAAGAGCCTAGATATGTCTTTAATGTTGGTTATAATTGTATGATACATATCCTACTACCTATTATAAACGCGAAAGTGTATGTGTAAGTGAGTATGTGTGTATGTTTGCCACTTCTTCACGCTCAAACGGCTGAACCGATATTAATGAAATTTGGTGTGAACATAGGTACTTAAGACCTTTGATAACAACACATAAGTAACATTTTTATCCCGAAAGCAATTGTGGTTCCCGTGGGACTCGCAAGTGACTTCAAAATCTATGTAACTCCTTCACGCTCCAACTGGACTGGACCGATTTTAATGAGATTTACTATGAAGATAGTTTAGACCTTGTATAAACACATAGGCTACTTTTTATCCCGGATAAACTTATTATGTCCCGGATTAATGCGGGTAACACCGCGAGACGCAGCCAGTACATCATAATGCGCATCAAGACGATATTGGATGGATGCCCGTTGTTTGGACCACACCCGCGATCTTCTGTACTTGTTGACTTGACGCACGATACGCACACACTGTGTGGGAAACCTCTGGAGCTAACGCAAGGCTGGTCCAGAGATCTGGACTGACATTTTAAAAAAAAAAACAAAAAGAAAAAACAAATCAAATCATTGTTTACTGTTGACTAAGTCCATATAGAAAACATAAAAAAAAAACAGAATAGTGCACGTCCACTAAAGATATATTCTTTTGGTGTAAAAGTATTTTTTTTGTGTGACCCCAAAACTGTGCTTTCGTTACTCGGGTGAAAAAAAAACAATATTTTTTGAAAAGTTAAAATTTTACTTTAAGATGTTATTTAACCGACCGATAAGACGCTTTTTATAAATAGCTGATAAAAATACTTTGCAGACAGAAAAAGATTTGTACATATTTTGAAAAATACTTTAATATATGGTTTAATGTTAAATTTAACTCGTTTTTGGAAGAAACTGATTCCTGGCTAACTAAGGTAATGTTTTAGTGCAACTTGAACTAAGTTTTTGGATAACTTCTTTCCAGCATTACATAAAAACTTTTGACTTAAATAATAATTGCATGAAATACTAATAAAGCTTCAATTAAATATAAAATATATTCCCAATAGATTTATCGCATGATTTGAATACTATACATACGTATGTATATTTTATTTTTAAAGTTCCTTACCTAAACGATAAAAACGGGACCCTATTACTAAGCCACCGCTGTATGTCTGTCACCAGACTATCTCATAAACCGTAATAGCCAAAAAGCTGAAAGTTCACATCTTATGTATTTTCGTTGCAGTTTTAACAACAAATACTAAAAATAAGGCGAGTGCCCACAATAAACTTGTTATTTGGTATTTTGCCCAATATTGAGAACGGTAACAGGTTTAAATTTTCACAGAATATGTAAGTAGTTAGAGTTGTATATTACCTTTTTATATTTATCATAAATAGTGAAATGAAAATAAATAAAATTTTGAAGAGGCTCCCATACCAACGTAACTTTTGCCATTTTTAGACAACGAAAACCTTAATCCGAAAGTCTGACACGCACTTGACCAATTTTTCATATATACTATTTTGATCGAAAAGTCTAGAACCTAGTTTCAACGACCTAACACACAGCACCCACGCGTTCGTTTGCACGGATCATCAAAATGTAAACACTTACGTTCGTGCTCTAAAATTATTTTTGCAAAGTTTATTTTGGCGTGTCATATTGTTGCACATCCATCAGAGCTGTGTATCATCACCACATCTCGCTTAAGGTGAACGTACACTTGCTCTTGCTAGATTTATAATGGATATAAAAGATTAACTTAATTAAATTAAAGGATTCACGTATTATTTTTTATCGTTATTTATTCCTTTAGCTTTTAAGTTTTTTACAATGAATTATATAAAAATTAAAATTCAATAACCACTTGTATGTTGAAACACCGGCTCCCGGTATAAACACATTTTCGCCGCAACTGTTGACATACCGGGAGCCGGTGTGGGTAAAACTAAAACTTGGAACTTGATTTTTTTTAACAGATAATACAAAATGGGCTAATGTCATTCAACATACGAACGGTTAAAGTATTATAAAAAAAATATGATGAATAGGCTCAAGTTTGACCGCAGCTTGCCTGATGTTAAGCTTAGCTGTGGTCTAAGTTGTAACACGCTTGCCTAGAAGGAACCTATTTACTCTAGATTCGTATAACCCCAATAGTACTTCCTAAAAGATATATATTATTATAATTATGAGTATTATAAATAATTTGTCACGACTAAGTGTGCCAACTCCTTAAGAAGTGGCAGCGTACTCCGCCTACTCGTAGATCCATGTGATAAAAACATTGACGTCTTTATAAACTATTCTAAAACAAATATGACGACTCTTGTAAAATTAAACTGACGAAAGACAACCGACTAAAATAAATTATATTTTAACCCCGGACGCAAAAACGATTACGAAAACTTGATAAGTAGAATACTCACACTATCATAAAATCCTAAATAAATTCAAGAAGGTTGTCACTACAAAATAAAAAAAAAAACATTTCTAGTTTTTAACCCCCTTCAAAAAAGGAGGAGGTTATATATAGGACTGTATGTATTTTTTTTTTTGCATTATGCTAACACAACTAATATACTACTCGTACAAATACGTTTTTTATATCGATACATATTGAACACCCAGTACCCTTAATTTAATTTAATTAGTATTTTTAAGTATTAAGTAATTATTGTAGTGTGACTTGCCTTTAACGTATGTATGTTATTTATGGCTAATACAAATCTGTATTTTGTATCACTTACCATTAGGTGAATTGTGATCAAGCGCTGACCTATGCAGTGTAAAAAAAGTTGAGCCATAAAATGTAAGGTTGCCTGGCAGAAATCGCCTTAGGCGATAAGACCGCCTAATGTACTACCTCTGTTATTCTGTTTCTTGTTATAAAACTGTTTTGTTTTTTTGTATTTTGGTGTGCAATAAAGTCATATTGTATTGTATTGTATTGTATTGTATATCATTTCCAGAGAATCTGAGTGGTTATTCGGCACACCGGCGGGTCGGCGTCAGCTGCAAGCGTCCGCCCGGTTCGGTCGGCTGGTGGTGTGCGTGCTGCGCCGCGGACACAGCTTCGAGTCCCTCGACGCTGTGAAGGAGGAGCTCGCTCATCCCGCCAAGATGCTCATACCTAACGGGTTCATTGGACAGGTAGGAATACTATACCCTTATAACACTATACCCTTATGATACGTGACGACCTCGTTGGCGTAATGGTTACCATGCCGGTCTGCTAATCAGAAGGTTCCGGGTTCGATTCCCGGCCCGGTCAACATCTTTGTGCTTAACTAAATTTGTTGGCTGTGGGTCTGGGTGTTAAATATGTATTTATATATAATATGTATGTATATGTAGTATATCAGTTGTGTTAGCAATCATAATACGAGCTAGAAATGGTTCAGTATGGGGCTAACCAGCCGTGTGTGAATGTGTATTTAAAAAATATATATATATCTTCTTCTTCTTGTCATCTTTCAATTCTAATATACATATAACACTAGCATTCCGTCCCGGCTTCGCACGGGCTCTAAAACAATCTGAGTAGCAAACAGAAACAAAATATAGCCTATGTTACTCGGAGATAATGTAGCTTTCCAACGGAGAAATAATTTTTCAAATCGGTCCAGTAGTTTCGGAGCCTAAGTGGTGGTCTAAGATGTATCACGCCTAGAAGGAACCTATTTACTCTAGATATGAAATTAGTAAGATATCATGTTTTTCTTCTCCTTTAGATCCCGTTCCTCTCCCTGGGCAGTGACGTGGGCAGCCGCGTCAAGGTGCACGAAGGTCGCTCCGAGCTCTCCGGACCTTACGTCATCGAGGATGTGTCTGTGGACGGCGCCACCTACCGGCGGCTCGTGTTCCTCGACAACCAGTTCTTGGTGCAGTCTGAGGCCAAGCTCAAGGAAAGTAAGTGTATCACACCTCCTCACGTCACAAAAGTTGTGGGTTCGAGCCCCGATAATGAGTTCGATCTTACGGTGAAGGAAAACATCGTGAAGAAAATATAGCATGGTGGTAAAGTATTTTCTAGTGCTCGCCTGACTAGCAATCACCCACAAGTTGAAGAAGAAGACTAAGGACTTCTTCTTCTTCAACTTGAAGGTGATGTGAACAGTGTATTCCGGCAGTGTTCTTGAGAGCCAGTTAGCCAGACTAAGGATGCTCTACTTTAGCCTGGAGTGTCACTAACTCGTGTAGTCACACACCCTGCTGGTCAAAAACACACTGATCGTATCGCATTAAAAACCACACTTACCACATAAAAGTCATCATAAACTCAAAAATCAACATATTACTGTATGATTCTTTAATGGATTGATCCATCAATAAAAACAATAACTATTTCATTAACGCTAATTTCTGACCTGAATTTACAGGACTAACTCGGATTGCGAGACTCACTAATGTTTTGCTTTTTAAGTTTAAATTTCTTCATATTGTTCAACATGTTTTTTCTACGTAGGGCTGGTACAGCAAGTCCAGAACATTCTTCATTTTTACATTTCCAATTTTCAACATTAACTTCAACATACAAATTCTTCAACTTCCAGTAAAGGGCAAGCATTCGACCCGCCTCGCGGTGGACTTTGGTCACATGTCCACGTACCAGTCGTTCATGTGTGCGCGCGTGTGTGACGTCACGGACGCGCGTGACGTCACTCGGTGCGCGCTGCTCGGGCTCGGCGGCGGCGGGCTCGCCATGTTCCTCAGGAAGTGCTACGATCATCTCAAGGTACGAGTGTCTTCTTCTTCTTCTTCTTCAGTCACATGTCCACATACCAGTGGTTTATTGCGCGCGTGTGTGACGTCACGGACGCGCGTGACGTCACTCGGTGCGCGCTGCTCGGGCTCGGCGGCGGCGGGCTCGCCATGTTCCTCAGGAAGTGCTACGATCATCTCAAGGTACGAGTGTCTTCTTCTTCTTCTTCTTCAGTCACATGTCCACATACCAGTGGTTTATTGCGCGCGTGTGTGACGTCACGGACGCGCGTGACGTCACGCGGTGCGCGCTGCTTGGGCTGGGTGGCGGCGGGCTCGCCATGTTCCTCAAGAAGTGCTATGATCATCTCAAGGTACGAGTGTCTTCTTCTTCTTCTTCGGTCACATGTCCACGTACCAGTCGTTCATGTGTGCGCGCGTGTGTGACGTCACGGACGCGCGTGACGTCACGCGGTGCGCGCTGCTCGGGCTCGGGGGCGGCGGGCTCGCCATGTTCCTCAGGAAGTGCTACGATCATCTCAAGGTACGAGTCTAATTATATATGACTTCGTGGCTCATGACCTAAGTGGCCAAGCTCTGATGTCGGGAGTTTTGAAGCCTCTCGAAGGCCTGAGGGTTTTTTTATGACGAGTGTGAAATCTTCAACTTGATACTGTGAGGTTTTAGGAAATGCGGGTAGTTGTATATGAGATATACTGTGTGCAAAATGAATTAACCAGTCAGCTGTCAACACCGGCTTTTACTTGACGTCCCAGATACCTGGTTACGATGAGACGCAGCCAGGTTATGTGGGATTTGTACCCACTAAAACCCCCTCGGTGACTTGCCTCTGTGCTTAACGGAGGACTCCGGGTTCTTCCGGGAAACACTCTGGAGACGTCCTTGCTGTGGCCCTTACTGGATTGCTAATCAATACGCCAACTACGGCGACGGTCACGCGACGCTGTCATTCATCCCGGACTCGGAAGCGGGTGTCGGAGCCCCATCTCCGACCATCCTCGAGTCTGACGCCCCATTCTTCTAGTCGCCTCTTACGACAGGCAGGAGCAGTTCCGCAGCCTTATTCTTTCACCCAGGCAACAAGGTTCGGGCCTCTGACCTAGAACTAAGACTTACAGCCAAAACCTACAATTCATCGTGCCATCTGAGAGTTTTAGTGAAATCGAGTGACGTTACATGCAGTTTACACTGTATAAACTTTGTGTCGATATACTAAAATGTATATAGTTTCGATAAAATAAAGATGTAATATTTTTGTGATTAATCTCAGATTACAGCAGTGGACATAGACCCGGCGATGCTGCAGATAGCTCGGGATTACTTCGAGCTGAAGACTGATAGTAACCTGGAGGTGCAGGTCAAGGATGGACTGGACTTCTTGGCAGATGAGGCTCAAAAAGGTAAGCTCTCTTCTATATTCTTTCTGTGGAATCGTTTGAGATGTTTTTTGAATAATATTACGTATTTTCATATATATTTTGAAATGATAATACTAGTTGCGCCACGCGGTGTTACCCGCGTTAATCTGGGACTTAAAATAGCCTGTGTGTTAATCCGGGTCTAGCTATCTCCATACCAAATTTCATCGAAATCGTTTATCATAATCGGTCGAGGCGTTTGAGTAACATAGATTTTGATGTTACTTGCGTATCCCACGGGACATGTTTTCAAATCTACACATAACATGAAAAACAGGTCATCAAACAAAGGCCGTCTGATTAAAAAGCAGACGTTTTTACCACCGCGGCACAACACTCAGATATTTTATTTTGACGTGACAACGTCTTAAATTAGGTTGCGGCTGGGAGTCACTTATGAAAAAGTGTAACGCCCGGTAACGTTACGATGAGTCACCGAACGAGAGAGAGGCCCGCCGAATGCCTTGCGTCTCTCTCCCACTCAACTATGATCGATCTGCCGCGGCAGACGTTGTCACGTAAAATCTTCGCCCGTAAAACCGACTTTACAGGCAACCATTTTTTACTCTGAATCTCTGGTCAGAGACCACAATTCACCTGATAGTAAGTGATATTGAGGTCAAAATAACTTATTGACTCAGGCGTTACTTTGCGGAAATCCATTGTAAATAGAAAACTAAATTAAATATCTAGTGTACTTCCGCTGTGATCCGAAATCCAAATTAAGACAAGTAAAGGAAAAATTAACTAAGATTAATTAAGATTAATGTTACCTATCACAATTCGGATATTGAGGTCTACGGTGGATCGCGCTTACCTAAAACCTTTTTTTGTATATACTCGCAGGCAGTCGGTTCGAGTGTGTGATATTCGACGTGGACAACAAGGACCGCTCGCTCGGTCTCTCCTGCCCGCCCACGCTCTTCCTGCAGGAACACGTGCTGCGGAACGTTACCACTCTACTCACTGAGGACGGTCAGTGTTTACTTTTTTTTTAATCATTTATTTAATTTTATACAGGGTTTTAATAAGATGTCGCGTCGGATCACATTAGTTAGACACAGATCGAATTTAAAACTGTAAACACCAGAGTTTAGCCTCTTTTCTCTCTCGAAGAAAATAACTATTTTTTTATTTTCAATTTCAAAATATATTTATTGACCTATAGTTACAACATAACCGCACGAAACTAGAGTACATTGATATAATCTTTTTTACGTGTGCACTTCCTAATAAACAGTTTATTTACGATCCAGGAACAAACACTAAGGTATTAATAAATATATGGTGCGTTAAAGCTATGATCTGATGACGGGTGATTATATAGTAACACGGGCAACAAAACACTAATATGAAACGAGCGCAGCGAGTTTCATAATAGTAACGAGTGTTTTAATAACCTTCATTATATTATGACAATTGCATACACTACTTTATCTTCACTAATGCAATTAATCAAACAACAAGAGTAAAAATTCACGCGTACGTGTATTGTCACAGTGAACTTGCCGCCATTAAAATCTAACCAATGAGAGCGCAGCTGCGCGCGCAGGGCCAATCAGGAGCGAGCGAGTGATGTTATAATGAGATTTTTCGATATCGATGTGGATATTATACCATCATGTGAAATTGCTTAAATTGAGTGTTTTTTTGTCTGCGCTATAACAGTAGTCATTATAATACAAGTATTGAAAACATAAGTAGAATGTTACAACATTAGTGAAGATAAAATTGTTAAAAACATGTATAATGAATGCTACTAAAGAAATCATTTGAATTGCCAGGCCAGTTCATCCTCAACCTAGTCTGCAGAGACACGAACCTTCAAGCCTCCATCCTCGACACACTGCGGCAACACTTCGCTCACCTCGTCTCCGTCAAACTTTACGAAGACGTCAACGAAATCATCTTCGCCACGAACAGCGCTAAACCTTACACCAAGGCAGGTCTGGAGGAATCCGTCAAAGCCCTCAACACGGCCGCGAGAAGGAAGGGCCTGGTTAAAATCAAGTGTGTGGACATTAAAGACTTTTTGCAATCTGTTAATATTATTGCGTAGTTTTTGACTCAAAAACGAGGGGGTGGGAACTACGATGCCACCGACACCTCAAACTTGAAACAGTCCGTCGGTTTAGCGTCGTGGATGATAAATTAGAAACGGTATCATTTTCAAATAATTGGCCAAGTGCGAGGTAGGCTTGCGCAAGAAGGGTTCCGTACATTGATGATAGGAGCCCCATTTAAATATTTAAATTGTATTTAACTTTTATGATATCATTTGATAGCTAATATACATTTATATATTTTGTGTAATTTTTAAGTGCCTAGCAGCTACCGTTACTGATATATACAAAAAAAAACACGAAAAATAACGTTTATTGTATGGACACAATTTAGTATTTGTTGTAATAGCGGCACGGGAAATAAATATTTTGCGAAAGTTTCAGCTTTCTAGATATTACGGTTTCTGAGATACAGCCTGTAGACAGACAGACAACGGAGGCATGGTAATAGGGTCCCGTTTTTACCTTTTAGGTACGGAACCCTAAAAACGACACGATCACGGCTTGCAATCCGGGTCGAAACTCCTATTTTTGACCAAGCGAGCGAAGCGTCTACATACTTCGTTGGCACAATGGTTTTTATGCCGGACTACCAATTAGACGGTTCCGGATTCGATTCTCGGCACGGACAACTTCTTTCGGCTAAATCGATCTAAATCTGCTCGAAGGACTACCAGTAAATATTTATATATTATATTAAGTGTTAAGAAATGAGAGGTAATTTAAGTTTTTAAGATTTTAATTAGTTATAAGACTATTGCTAGTTAAGTTTTTCTATGTGAAAGGACAGCTTATTTTTGTATTGCTGATTTCCAAGAACAAAAAAACAGAATTCTATTCTGTTTATCTATTATCATATATAACTATTTTTTTATTCATTTATTTATATCCTACTAATATTATAAATGCGAAAGTTTGTGTGAGTATGTTTGTTCTTCTTCACACACAAACGGCTAAACTGATTTCTATGTAATTTGGTATGGAGATAGGTTAGACCTTGGATTAACATATAGGCTACATTAATCTCGAAAACAAATGTGGTTGCCGTGGGAAACGCAAATAACTTATATGATATTCCTTCACCTACAATAAAAAATCTATGTTACTCGTTCACGCTCCAGCAGCTGGACCGATTTTGATGAAATTTACTATGAAGATAGGTTAGACCTTGGATTCACACTAGTCTATTTCTTTATTCCGGATTAACGCGGGTACCACTGCGGGGCGCAGCTAGTTAATATTTATGATTATAATAAGTTAGTTAATAAATATTTTTCATTTTCATATTAATAGTCTAAACTGTATGTAATAATAATAAACAATAATAGTAGTTTAAAAACACGATTATCTGGCCGTTTTAAGTGGGTCAAAATCGCGTCCTTAGAAGTCGGTTACAAATACCTAAACATACAAGCAAAAATACAAAAAAAAATAATAATTTTATCAAATTAGTGTATTTTCATCGGTCCTCGATAAATCTACAAAGTTTCAACAAAATCTGGCCGTTTCAAGTGGGTCAAAATCGCGCCAAAACAAGTCGGTTACAAAAATACAAACATACAGGTGAAGCTAATATAAAGCGTGTAAAAATGGGTTTGCAAGGAATGCCACCTAATTTTATTTTCTGCAAATTAATAATCATGTGCGATACAAGGCCACCCAACGTTATTGTTCCGCATTTAGCATTCTGATATATTATTAAAATGATAAAACATTTGTTATGGAAAAACGATAAGATAGTCATCTGTGTGAAACGTGGTGTGAAGGAAAAATACTACATATTTAAATCATTTCTCAAAACGTTTAGTGAAGATATCTATCTTTTTACTGACTTTTTTTTAAAAATTTACTGACAGTAGTCTAGCATCCCTACCGTAATAGTAGAGGGCCAACTTAATATATACCAATTGTACCTAGGGTAAACTCTATATAACGACACTGAAGGGACTGTGCATTTTATGGCGTTATAGAGAGTGGTAGTTAAATGGAGAGAATGTATCATTGTATGAAATACAAGCAAAACCAACTAAAGCCGTTTGATTTCGAGGCTTTAGAGAGTTTGTCGTTAAATCAAGTGATGTTACATGGAGTTTACACTATTTTGTCTAAAATAAAAGATTTGATTAGTTGTTCAGGCTTCTAGCTTATGCAAGGAGATTTAGTAAGGGAGAAGCCCTTAACTGTGGTTACTTTGAAAAAAAAATGTGCAAACGTTGGGAACAATTTGGTTCTTTTGTTATACAACAATTTGCTATACTATTATATATTAATTTTAGGTTTATATTCAGTACTTACTATACCTAATTTGAAGATATTTTATAACAAGAATTATACTTACATATCCAATATTTTGTTGTCTTATAAAAGACCTTGTATTTTTAGGTTATTTGCCGCTTACCATCAAATCTGCTGTGATAAGTGAACTATGTAAAAAATATTGTAAAAATGAAACACAAGAAATAAAACGTATGCATTTAATGCAGTTTCTTTTGTTACACGAAACCGCTCCTCGCTGTTTTATATTGTCACACTCTTCATTCACGCTAACTTCCTCATTACCTTAGAGCGTTATCTGAGGCTTTACCACCTAACTTACTGATACTCCGTTATGGCGAAGATAAAAGGACCAAAACTTGATTTTATGATGTGAAAATCTAGAGCCGCACGTAAAATCTTTATTTAGTATATTTATAAAGTTAGGTTAGTTCTTTTGTTTATTTATTATTTGTTTTTTTTTTCTTTCTTTTAAGTTTGTACACCGCCCTCTGCTTGTCCGTAGCTTAAATCCATCCAAAGGTTGCCTGGCAGAAATCGCCTTAGGCGATAAGGCCGCCTAATGTACGATAAGGCCGCCTAATGTACTACCTCTGTTATTCTGTTTCTTGTTATAAAACTGTTTTTTTTTTTTTGTATTTTGCAATAAAGTCATATTCTATCGTATTGTAAAATCGATTTCTGGCGTAGCGACGCGACTATTACTGAAGTCACTGATTAAACAAATTAGGTAGTCACGATTTGGAATAAATTTGTAGATTTTTGATGTCATGAAATTAAAGGTTTATTAAATATCATAGTTATCTGGAAAAAAAATCGTAATATTTTATTTAATCTTCATAGCATATATAGTTCCTACAACAATATGATTTTTCTGCATATTACTTTTACAAAATAATGTCGATGTTACACATCTTCCAGGCGTCCCGTGACGGCTCATGTTTTTTTTTCACTATAAAGGCCGTCAACTGTAAATATATGTATAAGTACTTATTTTGGAACCAATCAGACTTAGGTTTCAATATAAAGAAAAACTGGTTCCAACATAACTTAATTTCAGATTTTTTTAACCAGTCATATTTCCAATTCATAAATCTAATTAGTACTAAAAATAAGTATAAATATTCTTATAGTGGTTCTTCAGACGGTCTTCTAGCTATATTTTCTATCTTTTTTTTACGTTTCCGATTTATAGCGAAAAAAACTGCAAAATCAAAATTTTCCCCGTATCTTCGCCTTAAATAAAATAACAAATTAAACAAACAATATTGGGAATAATACAATAATTAAATTAGTTCGCGTTTCAACCAAGTTAATAATAACCATAGGATTTCTTTCAAGTTTACGTACCCTATCTAGCAACTAACTTTCCTGCATCATTCATATTTCCTATCATAATACATTCAAAATAGACCACACGTTTGCCGTTCATAAGGCATAAGGCTGAAAAGAAGCGAGTTCTTTAAGTGATACTAAAAGAGCAACTTATACTGTAAAATTGAATATTCTACCTAAACTTATCTGACTAGGCTAATAATTTATTGTACCTATAATCACATAAATAAATTAACAATATACATAATTCGTGATTGATTTTTGATTAATAAATAAACATAATTTGTAATTAAAAATAATTTTAAAGCTAAGTTAGGCGGTAAAGCGTGGATCTGTTCTTGGTAAATTAACATAATATGATATTGTTCTAAAATTAATTGAAAATTGTCATACAGCACTCAGCACAAATCAACGAACAAGCTAACAATAAAATTAGGCTTCCTAATTTATCACAATTGGCACCTGAGTTCTAATACACTACAAAATGGCGAACAACCAGGACAGTGTTTCGAAGCTATATCAGTCAATATTCAAAGATTTGGAAAAATATCATACAAAAGATCGAATAAATACAAGAAAAACATCTAAAGAAACATGATAGTGAAGTCAGGTCTTTGCATCAGACATGCCTTTATGAGTAAATACTTAAAAATAATACAAATATACTCTCAATGAAACCAAACACACATTAAAAAAATAACCATTCCATAAAAAATTAACAAACAAAAAAAACATTCACGCACAAACCTTAAAATTAATTATTCTAAAGCATAAATCTAAGTCAACAAAGACCTGTAGAATAGAAGAGAAACTTGCCCAAAACCACTACCCTGGCTGCAACCACAACGCAACAAACAATCACAATTTGATATTACAATAATTACAATAATTTAAAATTACATAAATTTAATATTCGCAAGGAAATAAATTACAATAGCTTACACCGTTAAGCGAGTTAAATTATACACAATTAAAAAATTGAGTCTTTAAAACACTTTCTTCAGAATATTTTTCAGACTTTTCTTCTTCTTGCCTCCGCTGACACTGTCTTGGCCGTTGGAGATCTCTGTTGATTCCGACCAAAGGCTTCCCGTAGGGGATTCCGAAGCGGCCTTAGTTGTCACGTTGCCATTGTAAGCAGGCTCTAAGTTCCTCACGACAGGGCTGGGATTGCTCCGCGTGCTCTGCCGACTGAAGGTCCTGAGGAATGCTGGGGAGGAAAGTCGTCGAGTCTTCATAGTTTTAGCTTTCAGACTGTTGAAGAAAGACCCATTAGTTTTGACCGCGGGCGGCGGCGAAGGCTCGGTGCCGTTGAACTCTTTGGGCTCCGAGACAGGCGCGAAGAATTCCTCCTCGTCTAAAGGTATCGGGTTCTCATTTAGTTTCCCGATGCTGTCCTGTCGAGACCATGCTTTTTCTGTCTCCGTCTGTCTGTGTATGATGGAGGTTTTTCTCCGTCGGTTCTTCCTGGCTACTATCCACTCTCCGTCGTTATCTTCTCTGGTATCTTCCGACTGTCTC
Organism: Mellilla xanthometata; assembly: GCA_035578125.1. Lineage (NCBI taxonomy): Eukaryota > Metazoa > Arthropoda > Insecta > Lepidoptera > Geometridae > Mellilla > Mellilla xanthometata. The sequence goes on along the minus strand of JAPUBQ010000024.1, from coordinate 17,863,644 downwards.
GCTATCTGCAGAGCCTCCTCGCTCGGGCGTCGTTTCTTGGCTGCCGGCGTCGCATGCCCGCTCACACCCTCCACTGATTTTCTCCTGAACTTGTCCTGTTTCTTCCGAGTTTTCTTCGGAATGGTAACTATCACCGGTTCCACTTTCCGCCTTTTGTTGAATAAATAGAATATGACGGCTAGTATTACTGTTTGCAGTACTATAAATTTGAACAGGTTAATGTTGCCGAACCAGCTATCCCTTTCTTCCATGAGAGTTGTGACAGCCAGTGCCATTTGTCCTATCTGCTCTTGCATTGTAGATAGCTGCTCGATGTATTTCTGTTCTCGTTCGTTGCTCTTCCTTCGTTCCTCACTCATCTGTTGTACGGTCTTCTCGAAGGTCTTCTGCATTTCTTCCACTTGCTTCTTATATCGTCGACTGAGTTCTTCTAAATACTGGCCGGATAAGGACATGTTTCTTTCCAGCGTCTGAAGAGGAAAAATAATATAAAGATTAATACATATACAGAGCTATAGCTGAATCATTTATTGAAATTTGATGTGATATATCGTAAACATAAATGGTATTTTGACACGGATATCACAATACCTATTGTTTGACATAATACATTCGCAACATTAAGTGTATACTTTCAGATATTATGAGGAAATTGTTATTATAATTATTTTTGGGACAAACCAATGAGTCAAACCCCATACACGGGATTTATATGGGGCAAATAGAATATAATCGAATAAATTAGCATTATAACCAACATTATTATGTATGTCTTTAAAATCATGTTTTGTTCAGATTAAAATATTAAATTCAAAATGCTCTCACCTTGACCCTGTTAGAGAGTCTAAGAAAGACAGACTCCTTCTGCAGCGTGGTTTGCTGGTTCTGGTTATTGAAGGCTTGCGTGCCTGCCGGCGTCGGATCCACCGCCATCTGGTCTAAATCTGATATAAAACTATCGTTGTCTATGATTATCGTATCAGCCGGTTCTTCGCCGTTGCTTGGTTCTTTAGGCTTGTCTATAGTTGCTTCTGCTTTACCATTCTTGCCCTCTAGTTTAGGCACTTCTCTGTTTTCATGCTCGGGAATGTCTAGTTTTTCTGACTCGGGTAAACCATTTTCTGGCTCCGGTGCGGGTTTATCTTCTGGGACCGGTTCATCTTTTTTATCCTCTTTTTTCTCTTTTTCTTCGCTGGGTAAATCTACAGGTACTGGTGTGTTTTCTTCGATAACTTCAGGTGTGGGCTTTTCATTTTGAGCGGTTTCGTTTATTCTTTCATCTGATCCGTTCATTTTGTCCGGGGTCAACTTGATTTCTTGATCCTGGTTCGTATCACTGCTGAGCGCCACCGACGAGTCATCGACGGTCATGTTAGTAGTAACGTTCGACTCCGTCTCGAAACTAGAGTTCAACACAACCTTTTTCTCTTTTATGGCTAAAATATTGCATAAGGCGGCTAAATACTTTTGGGGGAATAGAACGTTCATGTAGGCGACCCGTTCCTCACTGAACTCTATTGTCTTTGTACTTTTGAAATCCAGTCCGTATTGATGGCAGATGCCGGTACACTTGAGCGTGTCTCGCACGAATGCCTGGCGTAAGAGAGATGCGAGCCGATCGGAGCTGCAGCTAATAAGCTCAAACACCTCGCTGTAAAGAGTCTCGCTGCAGTTGTCGCACACGATGATGTGGCTTGGCGAGCAACAGCGCCGGTACGCCTCGTCTGTTGACGTGTCGTTGTTTTCGCTCGTCGCGTTTTGGGGTACTTCAGACTTGACCAGCGCTTGAGCAGCTTTTTTCATAATAGACATGACTGCGTCTCGCGCGGAGCCAAAAAGGTTCTTGGTCGGTTCCGTCTCTGCAGCGGGAATGTCGGGAACGTCGATGATTTCATCGTCCTCATCTTCGTCTATATGCGCGGGATGCTGCGCGTTCTCCTTCTCCAGCACTTCAAACTCGGAAGTACCGTACACTTTGAACAGGGAAATGGGGCAGTAGTGCTCCGAACCGTGGTGCGAGAGCATCTCCACCTTGATGAACTTGCCGAACATGTGAGGGAAGAGGTCGAAAGTCTGCACGTCACGCATGTCCTGCGCCGTGAACTGGCCGACGCTGGCCCAGTCGCGTGTAGGAAAGCGGTCGCTAAAATACACTGCGATGTCTTTAGGAGTGGACGAGAATAGCTCGAAGTTGGCGATTTCAATCTTCTGCGCCTGAACAGGTTCGCACAGCTCCACCACGAACCAGATTCGACTATTGCAGGTGTTGAGCATGTACTCGTCTCGATTAGGTGACAATATAGCGCTAGGCGAGCCTGCCTCGGGATTGACGGCCACCACCTTAGCCCCGCAAATCAGCGATGCGTAGTTTTTTGACCGGAGCTTTGTGCTTTTACTACTAAAATTCGTATTACTATGACTAGGTTGACTCGAATGGTTGAGGACTATGTCTTTTTTCTCCGCCTCGGCGAGCTGTTTCTGCGCCCACTCCGAAAAGGACGGTATGTCCTCCTGGGGAGTCTCAGGTTTGACTGGAATGTTTTCTGTTTCATCTTTTTGTTCCTCATGGGATTCAGCCGGCTCTTCTAGCGGCGGCACGGGCTCTTCGGTCTGCCTGACCTCGTGCATGGGGCGCGCCTTCACCACTAGCCTCGGCTCGGTGCTCTCCCTATCACCATCCTGTCTGGTGTCCTCCACCAACACGTCCGTGTCTACGATAGCGAACGTCTTGGTGTCGTTGTGCTCTTCAGAGTCGTTGACGAACAATAAATCGTCGGGAGTTTTCAGCTCCAACTTGGCAGTGTCTGCGAGCGATATCAGCACTGGAGGCTGGCCCGTGTCAGGTAACCTGGAAATGAGAGAAAATCTCTATTAATTATCACATTAACATCATTCTCAATATTCTTCATAATATTATTATTATGTTAAGTGGTTGCCGAATGAGTCATATTCACCGCTGGGGAATGGTAATTACTTAATAAGGGGTCCAGACATTTATCAGGGCGGGAGCAGACAATGGGCGTTGTAACAGTAGTTGTAATTAGTAAGTATAATGTCATCGGTCTGGCGGCATGCCATCACCTCGTCACCTTTGTACCGAGCTTCATTTACCACGAACTAAATAAGAACTGTTTCCCGAGACTACAGATATTGGGCTAAAAAATTATCTACAGACAAATCGGTCGTTTAAAGCATTGCTTTGTGGAGTTGTTATTACTTATTTAAGACAATAGTCTACATGTACAGTTAAAATCATATAAAGAAAATACCACAAGAAGATTTATTATGATAAAGACTTATTGTGAGTAAGATTAATACATATTTTGTGAAAAACTTGGTATTATGAGTTAGTATTTTATTTTATGATACAGTTTCATGTGTCACATAAATGTGCATAAAGACTTTAAACCTTTCCCACAAACTGGGTTCACAGAAAATAATGATAAAAGAGAAGGTACACGATACTATACTATACGAACATATACAAGAAATTGTTTTGAAAAACATATCTAGAGAACGACGAATTCGCGTCTCTACAAGCTCAGATGTTCACAGGAGTATTGGAGCTTGTTTATAGTGAAGTAGACTTTCATACATATGAAATAGAGTGGCATATAACCTAATTTATATTTATTGAACACATGTGCCCAATTGAGGCAATCAGCTTTATGAATTCCACGTCCAGGGTGACCGCATAACGGGACGGATTTTGTTACTGTAGTAACAAAGCTTAAATAATAATGCTGGTATGGGGTACCTTAGTCGACAATTTATTCAATCGAGTTATGTTAATACTTTTGGAGTATAATATTCCATTGTCTATTACTTAGCTTGCTAAATAATAAGTGGGACATTTTTAAACCTACCATTGTGTGTCTACAAAGATGAACACTAATCACATTATGATATTTTGTGTAAACTGGAAACGATCTGATCTGTGTCAGAGTTTTAAATTTAAAATAAATGCGATAAGAATGTTTTTTTTTGTTCTGGAATGGTCACACAATTTTATATCTATAACTACTAAAAGAATGCTGTTTTTGTCGACCCATTACTTCGACTTAGTCCATTATATTTAGCTAGGTAATGTATAATATTTATTATATTGTGCTGTTATCCGATTTAAGTTTTCTATTTATCCTTAATTGTGTTTAGTAAATTTCTAGGCCTCCGGAGGTAGCGCACAGAAATTTACCCAATTGAAATTCAATGGAAAGCAAATTGGTGTGAATTAATTTGTATTTTTCGAGACTGAAATCGGATCTAGGGAATCTAATGAATATTAATGCCACCATTCGCACCGTATCGATACTAGATTCGATCGAGATAGGTATTTCGTGTCTTCCATTAGTTCGCTGTTAGTTATTTTCATTAGGTAAATGGGAAAGCCCGAGTGCTCGGATTGAATTTACAATCGTGATAAATAGACCTGATTTGTTGTGCAATTGGAGCGAATTGTTCAATTGCTTATTTAAGGATTTTTGTTAATAATATACGTATTAATTTGCATAAGCGTCATGTAGCTACTATTACAAAGGATGGGACATAAGAAAAAGGAATTTTTACAATCCATCACTTTGGACATCACGAGAAGTGTTAGTCCGCAGATTGCTTACTAGTAACTATCAGTAGTGCTAGTAGGTATGAAGATCACGTGTAGCCGGTTACTTTATCACTTGACTAGTCCCGCGTATGGTAAACCACTACCTGAGATTAAGAAGCCGTATAAGCATTCTGCGTAGTGTATCCGTTATACATGATCAGGTTGTGGTTATCTTTTTTCTTATTTTAGATATGGTCCTTCGAGCCGGAATTGGTTGTTTGATTGATTATTATCATTAATCTGGCTCACTATTAAATCTATCTTGATGGCCTTGAAAGAAACAGATTACACTCCGCAAAAGTAAAAAAATATAGACAGTCAAACATAGAAGTTCATTCTTTTCGGAGTCACTTAAAAATAATAATATTTCATATAAAATAATGTTTTCTGGTCCTCCGAGCCGGATGGAAGTTTTGTGAGTTCGCCGGTACGTTACGCCAACTTACGTGTAGAATATCTTGGTGAGCCCTTGGTGGCCGCCGTAGCTGAGCAGCTGGCACACGAGCAACGCCGCCAGGAGCGCCCGCGGCGGCGACATCCGGCAGGCGGCGGCCGCGCATTGGCGTCGCGCCGCCGCACCTATCCCCCCACGAGCACACGGCAGCGCGTCACTACCTCCCCGTACCACTGTCGACGTACTGAGCGGGGCTCTAAGCGCTGATCACTGCTTTAGGCACTGGCTTCAACGCTGTCACGGAGTTAGGACCGCTTTGGGCACAGTGGCTTAAAACACAATCACGGCTTTTCGATCACTTGTCTGTACAACTCACGCGCAGCAATTCACTGGTACAGCAAACAAGTCTGATCACTCTTGTAGAACTTAGAACTTTTAGTTTTTTTCTTTTAGATCCTTTTAGAGCAAAAAGTTTATAACTTTTATTTACACTTTTGTAAAACTCTAGCAGAAAATTGGCGCTAGTGTCTTGTGGAAATAATGCCACAAAATAGAGCGCACTTTTTAATGCTATTTAAGCACTTTAAAATATCACTTTTAGAGTACGTCACGGATGCACTATAACTATTCTAAACGTTAGTCACAGAGCACTCATGTCTATCACATTTGATCGGCGTCACTAAATGCACTTTTGTTTGTTTGTCAAATAAGTTCGGATTGTCGATACTCATTTGCTAATTAATGACTTAGTTTTATGAGCTCATTTACGTCGGACAACTGAAAACATGATTATTATAGATTTCTGGATTTTGTGATGTGGTATAATGTCTTATTTAAATAAAAATAAAGTTGTTGTTTGAACAGGCATCTTTGCACCTCGTATTTCGAAGCTTCTAAATATGACTCAAGATGCTGCAGTGTTTGCAAAACATAGAACATAAAGAACAGCTGAAATGTTGCTTGAAGAACAATAGAATTATTTATTACTTGAAAACGTTCTTACAGAGGTATTCTCTATTCGAGTCATGGAAGATACTCATAAATTTTTAGACATTCACTTAGGTATTGTATTGGCCAGCATACATTATTTGGACATAATTTCGTAATTCTTGCAATAGAATGAGTAGATGGACAAAGTATGGCCATAATACATAATATGAACGTAAATTACTTTTACGTAATGTATCTTTTCACAAGTCCTATATACAAAACACGTCTAGGCAGCTACAAAGTAAAGCCAGTCCCCATCTAACAAAACGCTAACAAATCTAAACGACGCCTACGGACTGGCGCGGCGGGAACAATCATATCTATGTATAGTTGAGATAATGGGAGAGCAATCACAACCAAGAGTCAAAACTGTGATAGCGACAGTAGAAACGAGCGCTTTATTGGACAAACGAGAGTTGCCGAGATGCGCAGTATTCGATCGTAATAGGCCGTTTGATGCTAGACAGGAGAATGGGAGAAAATTGAATAACAAATTAGTCATGGGGAGATAATCAGATAATCTGTATGAATATAATCATTATTTGAATCCAGGAGTTTGATTTCAATAGATCTATGTGTAACTCGATCTATTGAAATCAAACTCCTGATTCATTATTTCAGTAGTAAATTTGAATATAGAAACAAACTCGAATAATCTAAGATGTAGACATTCGAGTTAATATTTTGATCTTTCATAATGAGGCAACAAAAAAGGGAAAAGAAGTAACATAATAAATGCCTTCCCCATTGAACATGAGACTGTAAACTGAGAAAAATGGTAGTTACAAGTTGATTTCACAAAGATATAATCTAGGCTAGTGCTCGTTTAATGCTCCGACCTACTCACATACCTATGGTAATGTGGGTATCTGGAATAATTAAAGCGTTACAAATAGCCCGCGACCAAAGACCTTCGGTACTGAACTGAAGCGAGACCTACATTATCGTGTGTAAACAGCCAACCAAGCTCGTTAAATATTGAACAAAAAGTACCGAAGAAAATTAAACCGTAAAGCAGAATTTTACCAATATGGAACTCAATCGATCACATAAACTTGATAAAACAGTGATCAGATACAAGGTTTAAATCATATCGGAATGTATTATTTTGACATGATACGGTCATTAATTTAACTCTCATGCAAACAAGATCAAAGAAAACGCCTAAAGCGAAAACATGGTTGATAAATTCGCTTCTTACGATGATGCTAATCTGATAAACAATACAATACAATCGTTATCATCAACCGTGGGATTCCTCGAGCCACGTGGAGTGACGCGGAGAGGAGTACACGTGGACTGACCTACTCATAGATATTATATACACAGTATATAAATATATAGAGTAGAATGATGATGTACGAATGAATGACGCAATATACATAAGTGGTAATCGTTCAAAGTTCAAGCAATGTTTTATATGGGTAGAGCTTGGGTAGTCTTATAAAAATGCCGTTAAATTAATATAGAACAGAATATACGCCTAGTGCACACAACGATGACTCTGATTATATGAGAGCAACACACGTACATATAATATTTTACCGTACGTGTTGAGTGCTGATAACATTTCGTATCTACATGTGCCAACATAAGCTTAATATAATTGCTTAGAATAGAATAATGTGCGAGAAAAGTAAAAGCACTTGAGAATTCACATCATGAGTCAGATTAATAATGTACCGTAGACATGATGTCCTTCACACAAAAAACTGAGAGAAAATAAAGGAAAGGAAAATATTTAGATTTTCAAACAATAAGATTAAACATGCTAAACAAGGTAGAGCATAATATTTTTACAAATTCTGTCGTGTTCAAAAGAACACGAAAACGTAAAACGTAATGAAATAAAGAATCCACAAAGGAGTCGAGGAAACGGAAGACGTTAAAGTATTTCGGTAAAAACGATCCAAAGAAATAACTTCCGGACATCCTGGTAGGTTAACTTAATTTGTTAGAGACGCAACATAAACACGTACACGTAGTTGATTGATGTGTGGTTCAATTATTAATTAAATACTAAGGAGGTCAGTAAAAATAAATATATATTTTTAGACACAAACATATTTGAGACAAAAACAGTATTTTATTAAGATTTCTACTCATAGCTGAGTAACATACAATGAGAATGTACAGGCAAAAGAAGCACGAGCCCACTGGCGCAGCCAATCCGGCAACCGACCTTGTCGGTGTTCTAATTGCACATAAACATGTTATTATGCATATGAGTAAGGACAGACTAGTCAACATCAACATGTAAAAAAGCAAAGAACTCACGTATCATTAGCCTGATATAAAAATAGAAAACTAGCAGTGTTATCGATCGAACATGTTTTTATGCAAACATATTGACTTTGGCTATAAAATATAGATCGATAGATAAAAACAAATGCAATCTGATATGAAAATAAGGTATTATCTAACATTTTAAATGTCATCATACAATAATACGATAAAAAATATTTGAAATGACATAATAAATATTAAAGTTTGTAAAGGTCAATAGTAAAAATAGACTAAAATAATAAGTCAAGAGCGTTCCAATGACGTAAACTTAGAAGAGCATCCGAAAATAGTGTACAACTGTAGAGACAGCCAAACATTCCGAGCTGTACCATTTATATAATCAATCTAAGCGCGTCTGTCAGTCAAACTTTCGATTTCGTCGTGAGTTCTCAATGCGTATGCTGTCTAACTGCCGAAGATTTATTATGAATATCGCGAAGCTTACGAGATTAGCTGTACATTTGTATAGCTTTCGCCTTAGTGCAGCGTAGGTGCAACGCCCTGGGTAGGCGAGCTGGTTCTGCATACATAAACCGATAAGGATACACACATACTGTTAAAATACGAAATATGTGGGATTCCACCACGGTTCTTTAAACAAAGCGCAAAGGTAGGTAAAAAATAATAAGATTGAACTAAAGGAAAATTAATGTGGAAAAGACATCTTCATGATTCAAAAAAAATTATTAAAGTACACATTTAAAGGCAGGGAAATATATAAACTTATAATACTGCAGGACTAGTTCTATAGCTAGTCCTAAATAGAGTATAAGTGGTAGACAAAAAGTTATAGGGCGACACAAAACAGCCATAAATACCATAGACGTTATACGAGTACAAAGAAGATTACTTCAATTTACTTTCCAAAAATAATAAACTCAAAGTGTACCTAGAAAGTGCAGGATAAAACTGACATAACATTAACTAGTTTTTAATAACATGGAAAATAATACTATAGAAAGTTCAGTTATCCAGAGCTAGTGTCATTTATTACGCAGAACAAGTACCGAGGCGAGTAATTTTAGAGGGGCTCATAAGCACTGTCATAACGTAATTTAATCTAGCAATTTATTGGAATAATTGAAAGCTAAAGCAGCCACTGGAACAACTAAGTAAGGATATTAATATTCGCGGCTATTTAGAGGCGATAATATCAATAAAGGTATAAACAATTCCAACGATAGAAACTTGACAGTTATTATAGATTTGCCCGACAGCAACAGAGAAAATGCGTGCCTTGCGACGCGTATATCACTTCAATGGCTTACAATGTTCTTGGTATCACTATATCCGCAAGTAGACGATTTCATTGGTTTATACATAGTTGCATTAACAATAGAATCATTTCCTGTCTCAAATACAATGAATGTCATTTCAAGCTGGTGGAGGATAACTTCGAATAAGAATACAAAATCTTAAAGGATAAAAGTCGCAGTGTGATGCTACTTGGATATTAATAGTCAGCTCAGTCGAGCAATCATCGGGAAAGCAAAAGAAAAAAAACAATAGAAAATAAGTCAACAACATCAAAAAATATTCTAAAAACGCGATTCCAGTTCGATAAAATTGGTATTGTTATCTTAATTAAGATCATTCTGTCCGAATATACACTGAGTTGCATATTGGACAAATAATATTTTAATGCAATTCTAGAACATTCGCCATGTTTATCTGTTTTATCTGTTTATCACAAAATACTATGCAGTAAAGGTCGCCGATCAAGCAGATAAGCGATGATCAGCAGACAGTCATAAAAAGTTCAAAACAAATTTTGCTCATTTTATGTATAGAGATAGGATTTCATAACGATTAAAGTAAATTATTGATTTTTTTCTATTTCTATCTAGGGGATAATGTATTTTCGTAAAGTTGTCTCAGCAGCTTGCACAATGTAATTTCTATCGGATTAAACTAGGGAATTTCGTTGCTCAATGCAATATCTGAATTTATTGGTCAAGAGCTGTAACCGATGGTTTATCGAGTGACCTGCGATAACTAGTATTCTGTTAAAGCCGTTAGAAATTCCGGGCATGCTGAGATAATAAATGAAATTATATCTGTAACTACAAATGCCGATAATAAATTGAATATGTGCGTACTGGCACTGCACAAATGAATATCGTAAATCTATAGACATGAACAATTCATCAGAGAATCAAGTTGCAGATCGGCGTCCACTGCAAAAGTATAAATCTACATCAATGTAAGTTTCCGCTGGATAATGTGAAGGCGAAGAAATTCTAAATTGAAATTAATGTATGAATCGAGAATTTCTAAATACGGCGAGTCTGAGATCATTGCCGTAAAGACGGTCAAAGGAAAGAGCTTATTGTGGGCATAAAGAGCTTTCATAAAGAACAACCGTTCATTCTAACGTTTGCTTAGTAGGCCTGTGTGAATGAAGCATAATTTGTGCGACATCTTACTTGTATGCCATGAAATTTGATGGCTGCGTGCAATTTCTGTGTCCTTTGAAAGGCTAGATTAGGAGCGGTAGTGCATCAAGAGCTGATCGCCTACGCGAGCTCAGTCCCGGTGTCACAGTGGGCGCGATATAATGAATGCCGGTCGCAATGACAATCCGCAATAAGCCGCTATTTACCGGCTATTGTCTAGGAGCTATTCCTACGAATGCGTATGGCGCAACGTCGCAGGATACTACGCTCGACTGTGTTGCGTACAGATACTAATTAAAACCTGACAACCACTACTCACATTTGAGACATTGGAATTCAGAGTATAGATAGGACGGAAAATCAATTACAAAGCTGCTAGTAATTAGCAGATAAACGAGCTTTTATCTCAGTACGAAATGCTTATTACGCAGAAGACAGTAATAGCGTTAGTAATAGATTCAATCGGTTCAGACCACACACGTAGCTCATGAAATGTTAATGCAAAAGAAAAGTTAGCTTCTGAAGAAATTCAAACCGGCATTAAATCCCAGATTGATAGAATAACAAGTCCAGATAATGTGTCAGTGATGTCCTAGTTAGCTCCTAAGAAACAAGCCAGAAACATTGACCCAGATGGTGAGCATCATCTAAAACAATGCCACACAACAGAGGAAGGTCTATTTGGAAACATGCTAACATGTCATAAACATAGAACAGAAAGAAAACGTTATAAGAAAATATAAAGAAACATCTCTCTGCCATAGAATGCCATTTGCAGAATTCGGAACATGAGCCAAACAAATCAATAGATTCAAAAATATCATAGGTTTTTTGCAAAATTGCGGAAGGATCACTTACAATGTTGTAATTTGCACATGTATCGGTTTTCGCGCACCGTTCTCCGTCTCTTATTACCGCGCCTATAAATAAACAAACTAGTAGTCTATTTAGACTACTAGTTTGTTTATTGTAGTCTATTTAGTGGAGCTATGCCCATTTGGGCATAGCTCCACATTCAAGGTTTTGTACTGACCTGAATCGAGCAGCTAGCCTGTATGGAAACTTGCGAACATATGCATTAACACCTTTTCAGAGCTAGCTTTTGAACATTTCCTTATCGAAAATCATTGTAGCGAACATTTTGTGGTAGCGATAAGGTTTGTTTCTTACTTAGCCTGTACATTACGCACGTCTTGTATCACTCTTGGCTATATTATACTAGTATATTGGTGTGTTTCAGTAACTGCTTATTAAGTTGCACTGTTATATTTGAAAGAAAGCAGCAAGATTTCGAAACCGCGTCTTTTGGCACACCGGACATTTTTTTACTCCTTACAGCTAGATATTTGACCAGGAGGGCACGTTAAGACTGATATATTTTCTTAAGTTAAAAAATAACCTCAGAGAGGGTGTAACACAAACAAATTATTTTTTAAATTCTCTATCACATATTTCATATTGTAGAAAAATTCAAATAAGTTTACAAGGTTTCTAGAGTTATTTTTGCTCAGTAATGAATACCAGCGTACTAAGTAATTAGCATAATACCTCGTATGTTAAGTCAAATAGATGGAAATGGTTTTCAAGGGCCGTTGCATATTGAAAGGATTACTTGAAAATTCACTGCTTGTTCGGTTTTATGTCTTCGTTACGTCAACATTTATCTCAAATAATATGAATAGTTATATTTGTTAAACCTATGAATAATTATTTTATAGTTAGTCTTTCATTTTTATTAAGCTTCTTTATCGTTAAAAAAAATTAAATGTATATTGCTACATTTTATTGAATTAAGAGCACTTATTAAACTAACTTACTGTAAGTGAAAAAAAAGTGGCATTGCTAAAGAGAATGTGATTCTAAAATCTACAGCCTTTGTCATCTATGTCAGTCCCACCAAAAACCGTTATTAAAGACGAGTCACAAGCGGAATAACGGGAATACTATATTTTGCCAAAGGCTAAACTTAAGGCACATATTATTATCGTGCTTCAATAAAGAAAACATTTAAAGGACATTACAACTTTCGAGATGTAACGTCTTGACGCTTGAGGCGAAACAAAAACTAAATTAAATGTAGATAGTAGCTAAAAAACATAATTAATTAATTAGAAGTTATATTTTCTCTAATAATTTATGAACAATAAACCAAAATACTCACTAATATTGCAGTTTGACAAATCAATTGTGATAAAAGCATCATATCAGTAGGCATATTCCTTTGCGGTAATGAGAGTTATTACTTACGTCTTTAAATCATAATATGATTAACCCTTTCCACCCGGGGTAGTGATTTTTGACGAATTTCCGCTTTTCAACTTTATTATCATAATAAGGTATGTAAAAGGAAACGCTCAGATTATTTTAAGATTTTTATTGTACCTAGAAGTATTATTTCCAGGACCTAGACTTAAAAGTACCCTCAGGAACTTTGTGTTATTACAATGTTAGGAACTAGGATAGAAAATACAAAAATAATGAGATCCAATATTTACATAGTTATAATTAAATAAATAGGTTTTTAATTACAAATTGACCTCGTGGTATTCAGCAAAACAATTTTTCTTTTCATTTACACACAAAAACACGTTGCAATGAGAACATTTACTATGAGGTTTCGACTGAATCTTTTTCAAACTACAAACCTCACACCTTCCCCTATTTTCTACGAAAGTAGGCCAATGGATGCCTCTATTACCCAAGCGAACGTCTTTTACAGTAGAGTACTCAGATTTGCGTCTTTTGGAAGGGCCAGCTTTCGCAGTATTATCAGTAGAAGTCTTTCTTTTCTGACTAACATCTTTCATTGTCATCAAGCCTTGAGTAACAGAGCGTCGAAAATCTTTTACAGTGGTTTGTTTCATTATGAGTCCATGAATGACATATGAATTGACAAATGCGATGTCCAGAAGACCCCAAAACAACAATAATAGCAAATCTGTCTCTGGGCATTGTTTTGCAGAGAAGTGCATTATTGAGATCAGATGCCGAAGAGTAATGGTCTCTCCACGCCGGACGAGTATTGTAACCCATAAAATAGTTCATACCTATAAATGTTAGAAGTTCTTCCTTTTTTAGGTTCAATACTTTGCCTCTCTGAGTAGCATAAAGGTTGCTTTGGTACACAATATTATCAATAATATCTTCAATCAATACTAAAAATATATCAGTCGGGGTGTTACAGTGAGCAAAGTAGTCTTCTATTACTCCAGTATCTAGAACGTATTCCGGTAAAATTGTATCTAGGTCCTTCTTTTTCCATTTACGGTTTGGTTCAGGTAATCGCTGATTAGTTCTGTGTGAGGACGTATTTGCAGACGGTAGATCAGTCTGAACACTAGATCCAGGTATTGGTGATGGTGGTACCTGATTTACAGGGCACTCCAGTTCAACTTGTTTTGAAGGCGATGATGGCGGATCTTCGGCTAAAGTATTTTCTAGAGCTCTTTCAAAAATCTCATCGAAGCCTATTGGTGAGGGTAGTTGAATATTTTCCACTTCATCATCGGACACACCTGCATCAGACTCTTCGTTACAGTCCGGAATCTCTTCTAATAGCAGGGCTTCAATTAGAGCAGTATTCTTACTAATATCCATCTCAATGGCTAAAACAATAAAAAAATTGCTTAGAAATAATAATAAAAAGAAAAAACAATAATGTTTGATAAACCAAAATACCTACTTCATCGAGTATGTGTATTATCAAAGTTCATGATTTTTTAGACTAAAATCACCTAACGGTACTTTTAAGTCCTCATCAGTTTTTATCAAATATTCTTATAAAATAAAGTGATAATATGTTATACCAGCTTTTATAAATGTACTCCGTGATATAAACAACGTAATTAGTAAAAAAAATAGTACTTACCTATGATATTCTATTTATAAACATTTTACAATTACACCGCACAGTAAAGTGAAAAAATGTCCGACCAGTTGTAACTCGCTGTTCAAATTTCTCGACAATGTCGCGCGGTAATACAAATAACGCGCTGTGATTGGCTTACGGAAACGGTACTCTAAAGGAACGTCAGTTGTTGTTAACATAAAGTTATTTCGTACTTAAGTTATTAGACGAAAAATGTGGAGGTACTTCTAAGTACCGTAAGGAGGGAAAGGGTTAAGTACGTCATTGCCTAATAAAGTTTTAATTGACAATTAAAATCTATGGTTAGTTAGAGTACTAATATTTCTCCGAATAGACCTCGTGAATCGTTTTATGCGATATTTTTCGTTCGATCGCCAATGACAAAAATCTATGAAATACGATTAATTAATGTAAGAGAACATCCAAATTTAAACTGAAGTTTTTACAGTATTATTGGATTTGTAAGTAAGTATATCATAAAATTAAGATATGCAAGCAGTTATCGTACTTACAGCTACAATTTAGAAATAAATAAAAATCCGGAGGCAAAATGCACAGCCAGCGTTTTGAAGGCAAACAAGGCCACATTAGCCCAGTAATAACTGTCTACATGAATAACAGGAGAGCCAAGGGACTACCCTCGCGCACACCCACCACCAGTCTAACTATCGCACGCCGCAAACTATGTAAATCGAGGCAAAGGGCCGGCCGCGCAGCTTTTCACGTTTTCTACCAAGCAGAGAAAATCCGAATTCACAATCTGCGAGCAAACGTCAATTAGGGCTTAATAAGCCGTCATCTGGTTAGCGAGTCGCAAGCCCCGGCGAGATCACGAGTAATAGAGATTGACAAGTGCGGTAAAGGCGACAAGAGCTTGGAATCTGTGCGGTTAATTTGTTGCGGACCGACTGTCGAACGGCTGTTGTTTATTATTAACCATTATTGAATAAAGACTTTTATGCAGCCAAACAAAACACTACTATCAAATAACAAGTTAAGTAACTCGTAAGTGGAATGGAAACAAGGATGCTGTATTAATACCATAGAAGTGGCAATGAAATGAGAGGGTCCTTTTTAACCGCGACGGAACTAAAGCCGGTAAAATCATTTTGGGTGACAGGATGTTTTTGTCCAATCTTATATTACCATTTATCTCCAAAAATTAGTTCGTATTTAATTCGGTTTTCAGTAACGAGTTTGGATTTGATCAACTCATCAAGTAGGCGCTGCAGTAAACGAATTACTCAGGTACGCCAATAAAATTTATCACGGGTTATTTATATTTTAATGTGGTGTTGACGCTATGCAAAATAGTGAAAATATACAACTTTGGCAGTGTAAAGTGCCTTTGGAAGACATATCGTTGAGACTAGATTGATTTAATAAGTATTTACTGGCATAGACAAATTACAATAAATACAGCGTTAAGTGTACATAATATTATAATTGAGCATCATTAAAGGTAAAGTAAGCTAAATAAGGATGATTTACAAATATGCCGATATATGTAGTTTGAAAAATATTGACGAGTGAGAAAACTTGAACTTGACTAAAGTGAAAAGTTACTCCAATAAGGTAATTGATATAGCAGTTGAAAAATAATATACACTAAGACGTTTTGTAATGTCACACTTAATTCAATAAAACTTCTTGATTTCCAAGCTTAGTAGCCTGAGAAAAATTACAGATCCAAATACGATAATTTTAGATAATTTGAAACTAATTACATACAGTCCTTCTTTATCGATTATAAATTATACCTACCTACGAGTGAATGCATTTAAGAATTAAATACACCTAATGATTTTAAGTAATTGTCAATGCTATTGTTTTGCTTTCCAAGTAAGATATTTGAGAAGCATTATTATTAGTCATAACGGTAAGTCGAGTGGCTAAAAGTACACAATAATACCTTTATAAATTATGTAATGTATACCTTTTCACACGTACTGCATCGCTTTAAAATTGTGACGATAATTTTAGTTGTAATTATTATTTTATTTAGGTTAAATAAAAAATATATATATATTATGTAAGATATTAAAATCATTTATCAAATCAACACAAACGCTTTAAGTTAAGATCTCGTATATGTATTTTTTGTGTAGTAGCATTTCTCTACAAATATTATAAAGAGGAAAAGTTTGATTTTTTGTTTGTTTGTTCGACGCGAATAGGCTCCGAAACTACGCAACCGATTCGAAAAATTCTTTCACCGTTGGGAAGCTACTTTATTGCCGACTAACATAGGCTTTATTTTGTTTCTCTTCACAACTTGGATTATTTTCGGGACTGGCTGCTAGTGTATTATGTTTAGATAAGAAATTATATATTTAATACGTTATAAGTTTTACAATGAAAGAAAAAAATATGTTACTAAAATTATAAATTTTATTTAATTAAGTACAAATAAAAAAAAACATTATGATATAAAATCTTTTTTTTATTGTTGACTAAAATGGACAAAAGAGTTAAGTTGCAATGCAATTCAATAGGTGCAATTAATAATTTATTGTAAAGTAAACATAGCGCTATATTTATTTTGTAATATTTTATCGAATACCTACAAACTTACGTACGTACGGATATAGCTACTAGCTACTCGTACGTAGGGTGATAAAATAAATGGTTCAAAACAAGCAAAGTTTACTAAATTAAACCGACAGTCGAGTTACTTAGTTAGTACCTATGTACAATTTCGAAGAGAAAGTTGCCAAAATAAGCAATTCAAATACCGAACAAATAAAGGTACTTAGAACAAAATACTTACGGTTAAAAATCTTTAAACAATAATACAAAATTACCTATTACAAAAAGGATCTTATTTAGCATCAATTAATAAAAATTAATTGATTTCCAAAAAGTTCTACATCGCATAACGATTGTTGCTAATATTGGTATCTAAAATGTTGTTCACACGGACTTCAAACACCGCATCGATGTTTTGCAAACACGCAAAGGATTTTCCCATTCAACCCCCCGGAAAAGACTCACGTTCCAGCAATGATACCACAATCCAAAACCATCAGATACTACTAAAAGTTAGCACAGACACATGTGAGACAGACACGTCTCCGGGCATTAAAATTGAACCTAAGTTTGTCGAATTTACGATCGCGCCGCAAAGTGTATTGGATATCCGCTCGTGCGAAACACGAGTGTCGAGTACGCGGTCACGCGCCTTACTGAATTATTACCGAGTCAAAGAGAGTACAGAGTCTGGCGGCGGTTGAGAGCGAAATTACTTTCCGAACTCTACAACAAACCGAGCTCTACTAGACTTAGATTAGAGCACTCCTTCGAACGGCAATGCCTCCATTTTTTCCGCACAAACCTTGCAAACAGGTTGTGCTCGAGAAATTCACCGTCTGCCAGGAAATTGACATGTACTCGTACATCTTTAGCATTTGACCGACAACGAGATCGCTGCATCGAGATGTTCACAAGAGCGATGATCGGAACGCCCGACGATCATTTGTAAGGATTCCGTTATCCACCTGTATTAGAGGAAAGCTGATTGAATATATTTGTAAGGGAAATCGATTTGTGCAGCGGCTTCATTGCGATGCAGTATTTCAGTGAGCGCGGAACGTGTCGCGGAGATCGCTATGATAGAGGCAGTTCACACGATAAGTTACGTCAGGCGACAGTTTTCAACGATAATGATCAATAATGGTGGTCGCTCGGGAGGAATAATTTCCGCGTTATGGTAAGTTTATCCAACATTGTCAAGCAGGGTGCGGCGCGCCTGGCTAAAATCAGAAGTGAGATACAGTAGAACGCCTATCATCCGAATTATTTGGGACCGAAGACGACTCAAACAATCGGACATTGACTGTTTATTAAGAAGAACGAACTTCTTCTTCCTTGCCTTATCCTACTAGGTGGGGTCGGCAGCAAATTTTCCTCTTCCACTCTCCTCTATCAGTCGTCGTCTTTACACTCACTCCTTCACATATCGAACAGTCACAAATAAAATATTTTTTAGTAAGTTGAACAAACACAGTTTTACAATCAGCCTCTTTCTGTCATTTTTTAATTGGTTACGGCCGTTAATTGAGGTAAGTAAATAAATAAATAAAAAACAATTACTTAATCTATCTGGACTCCAACTACTTCCACCTTTACACTTTTTGACTCGTAACTTTGGTGTTATCAATAAATGATTTGTATTTGTACAAAAACAAAACAAAACTAGATTGGTTTTAATATTTTATATTGAGCTTAGAACCGATTCGGATTCGGATAATTGACAATTCGGTTAGTCTGCGTTCGGATGAGCGGCGTTCGTTTCGTGTACAAAGTGTAGTGGATGTAAGCGGGGTTGTTCGGGCGGCTAGACCGCGGTGGGCTAATGCGAGAACGATGTACCGTGAAGTAACGGATCACCAGGCGCGCATGCTGACCGGGACCATACTCCATATACTCGACATGAATAATGCAACGCCAGATCTAAACTATAACGATATTCAACTAATTAATTACTTCAAAATAGAATCTGTTTCAAATGCTATAGCCCAAATATAAATATGCGACCTGTAATATGTGTATTTTGACTACAGAAAGCATTGGTTGGTTTAGCTTGTATTCTATACAATGATATATACTCTCCATTTAACGACCACTCTCTAGAACGCATATGTATAAATTAACAATTTAGGGAACCCCCTACATAACATTTTGTACTGTCAGCAATCTAGGATTTTTTTTACATAGTAGGTATTCTAATTAAAAAGCTAGTTTGGCTCGGTGGGAAAAACGGCTGCTTTTCAATCAGACGAAAACGACCCCTGGTTCAATCACAGTCCACCAATGACTTGTTTTTCAAGTTACGTGTGGATTGGCACTCGCTTTACGGTGAAGGAAAACATCATGAGGAAACCGACATGTTCGAAGATCACATCCGAAAACGTGTGTCATCCGCCAATCCACAATTTGCCAGAGTGGTGAATTATGGCCTAGGAGTCCCAGCAGGAAAGTATAGTGGTATCCTTTATGCTTATGTATTCTACTATGCGAGACCTTCCATTTGATGACACCCATATATAAGCAGTTGTGAATAAATATGTCATCCGCAATTTCGTAGCGGCTGATTTGAGATCAATAATCGCTAAAAACAATCTACTGACGCACCTCTCGAACATAAAAAAAAGGAAATCAAAATCACTTCATCCATTCGATACATTTTTAAATACCTACAACCATTGTTTGTGAATAGGAAAAATCGAGAATATTCACGTTAAATACTGTAGTTAACTGACGTAATATTGAATAAAATTTGGTAACATTAAAAACAACATCAAAACAAATTTTACGTACGTATCTACACAATCTTTTCTAGAATAACCAGCCAGCAAATGAAGCTGTCTGAAAATATTTATACAATTGTACCAATGTACAATAGAATGTTAATGAACTCTGAAATACCCAGTTAACGTGGAAGGGGGGGGAGGGGGGCATAGCAACGGCGACGTCATTCTGTAGACACGTAATGGCAGTGGGACACGTTTTATTTCAGTTCATTGTTTTTGTGACGTAAAATTCTTTGAAGACGACACAAATTATGTAAATAGGAACAATTTCTGTGAAAAAATAACTTCCCTTTAAATAAATATTAGGACACAGAGAAGAAAACGAAGATTTGTTGCCGGAGTGTTTCGGCTGCCATCTTGAGAGCCAGTTAGTTATTCCAAACACAGTGTCGCTAGCCCGTGTGATAACGCGCCCGGCTGATCAAACGCTAAACTGTATTGGGTAAAAAAGTAACTGAAAGCAGTAAGCGCATGAATTGCGCCCCTTACCGCTACAAACGATTACACAGCGATGGACCGAATCTACATTGTAAGTTCCCAGGAAGTGTATGGCGTCTACAAAACGGTTTCTAGGACGATCCCTAGCACCGGATGGTAATTCTCGATCACGATGATATATCTCCCTCTTCCCATTGTTGCACAATCAGTGCAGAGGTCGCCGCTCCCAAGGAAACACGTAATCTGCCTTACGCTATTGATAATTCACATGATGTATACCAGTGGTTCCCGAACTAGAGAACGCCGGGGGAGAAAATAAGCTTTTTTTTGAGGAATCTAGTGACTCAGGCGCTTTTTTTGCGGAAATCCATTGTAGATAGAAGAAAATCTGAAGCTAACCGTTTTTCTGTTGTCTAACAAAATATTGTTGTCGGTTAGATAACACGAAAACAGGGAAGAAGTCCCGAATTAAGAGTAATAACTAAATCGAGACGAATATTGAGGTTTAATACTTGTATTGATACGATTTTAAGTTCGGGGTAAATTGTATCCCTAGCACTATTGAAAAGATTAGGAACCACTAATTTAGAATGAAGACAAATCTAGAAAGTAATAGGTATTACGATTATAGCTCGCTTTTTTAATTGGCTGTCTCTAAATGTATTGTGAAAGCTACACATAAAGTGATTGATGATCATCTGAAGATAATAAAGGTAGGACCAGACAGAGACCATTAGGGGCCGATGAAAAGAAATTCGCTCGTAAATATACCATTAGGCTTAACCACAATTACATCTCAGATGTTTTAACAATTAATAACTTTAATAGAGTACCACTCTAAGACAAAAAGGATAAAGTTTAAGTTTAAATTATAACCGGCATCGTAAATTCATTCAGTGAAACGTGATCGCCACGGTAGCACAACCACAAACAAGTTGAAAACTGTCACCTAACAGTTTCAGGCATTCGCCAGTAATTCCAGAAGGACCATGCTTAGCTTCATTTTAGGCCGATGTGTCGCAAATGGTTACGCGTCCTGATGGTCAAATGCCCAGCTGTAAAGAATATAAAATAACAACTCTATTAGAGCTATAAATCAAAGATCTGAACTATACCAAAGGTTACTTATAAGGTTTAAACAAGTCGGAGAACGTCTTTATACGGTCTTTAGGAATCAATTACACCAAACAATGGTTCACGTAAGCGACGCGGTCACAGACTGACCCCAGATGCAAAATGAGGGTATTTACGAGTACCATGCACATTGTTGGCATCGACAACTATAAAGGTAAGTAAGTAGAGCATTTTTTTAAGTAGAGCTGTTAGCAGCATCAGCTAATACTAATTCCACTGTAGGAGACTATTTTGTTTATTTGATTGATTACTTACTTTAGTTGATTACTTTGGTAAATTATTCCAAAATTTACATAATTTAATCATACGCTAGTATGAATTGAATACAATGTTGAACATTAAGTTTTTTAATAAGCTTGTTAAGTCGGTAGTTTTGTAACTTACAAGAATGAGATAGAAAAAAAAACTTGTTGGATTTAGAAATAGGTTTACGACTTACCAAAATTTATGTTATGACTGTCTGCATTCATGAATACCTCTCGACAAAACTTAGAAGTCTTGGTTAAATAATGATTAATTAACGGTTAAAGTATATATACATTATGGTAAATTTCAAATCCGCTACCTAATAATGTAGCGTCACTCAAACCTCCGACAATACTTGCTATATGTAGGTGTTTGGTTATTCACCCCATCTTATATTGTATTTTCTTCCGTACATTGGTTGCCTGGAAGAGTCATCATTTGTAGTACTAGTTAAAAGTATTTTTCCTGTTATTATATTGTTCCTTATCTGTGTCACAATAGAGAATTTATCTATCTATCTGTCTACATGTTTAAGTGGCAGTCATCTTGGATTTGTAATTCGTCTTAATGTATTTACACACTTGTCGCATGAAACTTGAACATCTCCATATCTCCTCATAGCGAGCAGCAGCGGTTAAGCCCCATGGCTTAGGGGTCCATTTGCTACAGATTTACTATTATCACGTAACATGAACCCTTTAATGGGATCACCACCGGCGGCCACGTGCGTCGATCTCGTGCACCGGCTCGTGGTCGTCTCGCGGCTATGCATTAAGCCAATCTGAGAACTGCCTGTTTATGTGTATCTATAAAACCTGTCCTAGACTAAAGGGTATTTGTAGCCCCGATGCAAAAACTATGGGGTGTTATGTTAACTTTGACGAGTCTCTCTGTATGTATGTGTATATCTGTAAGTTCTATCATACCTCCCAAACAGATGCACCGATTTGAATTTAAGTTGATTTTGTGTGTGTCAAGAAACAGTAAGGACTAACTGCAATAAAACATAGACATTTTTCACCATCGATCTGAGTGATTGCAATCATAGCAAGTGACAAGCAAACAGGAATAAGACATATAATCTCCATTAAAAAAATAGGTTAAGCAACGGTTCACAACAAAAAAAAAAGAAATAACTTAATTCAAACACTTAAACAACCTAACCAGCCACTAACAGTTTTCGATGCAATGGTGTCCGTCCATAAAGCTATTGCAGCATTGTCGCACTGTATTACTACCATTAGCCAAATCGAAAATAAATTATTTCATGCACATATAAAAAATATGTATTATTACCAGGTGATCTGAGGAAGGTAGTAGTAGGTAGTGTATGGCGAAGAGAAGCACGGGATCTGCCCAAATGGGTGCCCTGGGAGAGGCCTATATCTAGTAGTGAACGAGCATAGGCTGATGTTGATGATAAAGCAAATATTTTTAAGTATATCGACGTAACCATAGATCATTAATTATAATATGTCGAAGATATGGACATAAAAGTGTTGCAAATACATTTCATAGAGCATATAGAACACAATCTAACTAGCTCGCGTTCCGTTGTGGCCACATCGCACCTTATCTCTAGACCAGCTAATTATATTGGCGGACTGAATACCGAATTGAACTTTAAATGTCAAACTGCATGTCAACAGTGGAGGATAGCATGTCACAAAGAGCTGTCTAATCTTGCCAAAGAGGAACTGTCGAGGTAATGAAATTAATTGAGTAATGACTAATTTCAGTTTCGACTATGAGGAGAAATTAATTTCACTGCAAAAAATAACTGGGTAATAAATAATAATAAAAGTAATGTCGGTTTCCTCACGACGTTTTCCTTCACCGTAAAGCCAGTGCAAATTTCGACGATAAGGTGAATTAATTTAATAACTATCTCTCAAGGAGTGAAAGGGTTGAATAAGAATATTCTTAAAGGTTTTTCGTTCTTCTTAATGGAATACGTGCCTTATAAAATCGAGTGAAGTATAACCCGTATTTGATGTTCCAGTTAGAACGAAGATACAATCGATAGTTCTTTATATGCAAATAGAAATGCACGCTTGACAGATCTTGATCGGAGCAAGTATTTAGAAATAGATGAAATGCGTTTTGCGTGAGGACTTGCTTGGATTATCTCTTAGGCAATTTTTGATGAGTGATCGGTGCATTCATTATACGTGAAGCCTTCTTGTATGATCTGATAGTGATATTTTGTTTACAATGGCATTTAAAAACTATACAAGTAGTAGTTGACCTTGCGAAGAAAATTCTTTAGAAATTCTTTTATAATTACCAAAATAAAATGACATCATAACTTAATAATCAATTCACCAATTTTATTCATTTTCCGAATTTTTTTGAGAATAAAGTATTAAATCGCCCTCTTGAACATTTTTTAAAATTGACCAGTAAATACCGCCGCTACAATGTTATGCCTTCTTTGTGGTGACAAGCTAAAGTCACTGTGACATCTAGTACCTGTATACCAAGTTTCAATGAGATGCTTTTAAAATTAAGGCCTCTACATGAGACTGAAAGATACAAACATACAGAGAAACTAAAGCAAAATTAGCCAATAAATTCAAAGACTGTTCGCTCAGTCAATTGTGATAACCATGATAAAAACAATGATGATAGAAAATAATTATACCACAGAAGATGACGACATTACAAGACAATGCAAGTGAACAGAATAGAATAAGTAGACACAAAACTAAAAATAAATAAAACCTTCCACATCACTAAGAAACTGGCAAAAAGTATAAAACAAAATACATTTTTACAACAGCCTTAAAACATTTATAACTCAAAAGGAAGCAAACTAAAACCGGTGGTATAAAAGTGTCGTCTACATTCAAAGACAGCGGCGAGGGTCTTCTGCCTTGCGGTAGGCTGGGAAGTGCAGCGGGCCGCGTAAACCGTCCAACCTTACTAACCTAGTTAACCCGCCGACCGCGGAAATAGTTCGCCGCTTGTGACACAGGCTTTCAAACTGCCTTTTTGGAATGACCTCGTTGTTGGTCTGCGAATTTAGTGTCTGTCAAAGTTTAGTCTGTATATATTTTGATAACAATTTTAGTACATAACGGCACGGATAAATTACACTTCAAGGTAGTATAGCCTACTGTGACTGCAGACGCACCTTCTCAGACTTTTTGGTAAAGCTACATATCACAGCATAAGAAGCCACTACGTTCCCACGGCAGGGACTCGAGGCCTTCACTCACTCACTCACTCACTTGAAGAGAGATATAGGCCATAATCCACCACTCTGGCCAAATGCTGGGATGACACACGTCTTCGGATATTGTGTTCCTCAAACGTGTCGGTTTCTTCACGATGTTTTCCTTCACCGTGAAGGTATTGCTACAAGATTAAAGATTTGTATTTGTATTATAAATGATTTTCATGACAAAAAATATTTTTGCCACACAACTGTTTCTAACTGCAATTTCAGCTGTTAGTTTTAGTTTCAAGTAGTCGTTAAGTCATATGAAACCTTTGGGCGGCCTATAAACTCTCGAAGCCAGAGATTCTGGCCACTTAGCTCATACGAAGAAGATCTTAAGGCGCTATTGTTCCGAGTTCGGCGACGATTTAATATGATATTCAAAAAAATATTTTTTTCTCTAGCGACCTGAATAAAGTTGTGTGTCGAAAGAAGTCTTATATTTTAGTTGGCGTATCGTTTACGGTTATATGGTATCTATGGACACCATATACAAGACTAGGCATCACAGTGCGTTTCTTGACATAAGCGACAATGCGTGACATAACAAGTTTCTCGTGTGTCGTTGTTTACATACAACTGCGTATTCTGCTAGCCTTTGCCAAATCCGACTTCAAGTCTATGCCAACTGGGTAAACTAAACAATATTAACTTTAGAGATTACATTTTGGCGTATAACGCTAATGACCTGAACGCCTTAGTTGCTAAAAATAATCCAGTCTTCGGTTCCGATAAAGAATCGTTGAACTTCTCACAAAGTCAATGTACTAAACAGAACGTTTTTGCAATCCAGGAAGAGTTGGCGGTTCCAAATTCCAGATTATGTTTCTGAAAAATTGAATAAAACATGAAAGAAAGGTTTGCCTTATAATAACCTAACAGGAATGAATGATTTATTGTCTTAAGTAGGTAATATTCAATGTCATAATAAGCAAAACTTTTAAAAGTAAATTAATTATTTCGCTATTTTGTACCCAAAGGGTTTTTAACAAGAATTAATTAAATACGCCAGCGATTGAATATTAACATACGAGTAGCAAGTATCAATTGAACTAAGTCCATCTCCCGGATCCATCATCAGAAAAGCTAAGCGGTACCATATTCTATTGTAGTTACTTTCACCGAAGGTTCAGAAGAGAACCAATTTAAGATCTAATCTAGATTTCAAGATTTCACCCGAACAAACATAATAAAATCCTGTACAAGTAAGGAATAATTCTTCAAAAATTCTTATCTCAGAAAAAAAGAATAAATATATAACTAAAACTGCCCTGTGTTACCATCCCTCATCATAAAATCATACAAGATTATTATACGACGCCGACAAATGTGGCCATACTTCAGCGTTAGAATGTATATCGCATTGCATACATCAACCGACTAGGGTTACCATTCAAGAGATAAAAGAAGGATAAAAATATAATAAATGTAAATAAAAAAAAATATGATAAATATAAATGAACCAGTAATTCCACGAAAAATAAGAAGAAGCAGTTTATCTCAATATTATATTTCTACTTCTCCGTATGAGCTAAGTGGCGAAGCTCCAGCGGCGAGTTTTCAAGCCGACTTAAATCCCCTGTCTTGGCTTAGCAACTGCTTGTACTAAGACTAACTAACAGCCGGGACCAAAAATTTTACTTGCTATCCGACTCCCCGTAGCACTTAGATCAAAATGCCACTTTAAATGGCATTCTTGTGTTTGGAAAGTCTGCCCGCATCAACCGCTGCGTAACCTCGACGATCGCGTCAGATCACCTAAGTTAGCCGAGCTACACGCGCTATCTCAATTTTCGTTTCCTGCGCTGCGTATCCGCGGAATCCACAACAGATGCAGCACGTACAAAGACAAAGTCACATTTGGCTCCGCGAGCAGTTTTCATAAATATTTCAGCAACGCTTTGTGACCGACTCGCAATGTTTACGTACCGACTCGCAATGGTTGCGTTCAGGGAACATGCAAGTTTGTTTTCGTGTTTGAAATTATGAACATTGCGATTGGCGAATAATGCACACGGCATACTAAATGTGCAACATTATACGTGCAGTGGTTGGGGGAGCCACTGTTGCGTTTCTGAACCAAGTTTGTTCGTTTTACCTGAATACTTTTATTTGTCAGATTTGACCATTTTCAAATTTACTTTGTTTAACTTGTTATTTATTCGCCAGGGTCAAGGAAATGTCAATTTCTGGTATGAATAATAAACAGTTCTGTTATTATTTTAATCGATAATGGACTTCAGAACTATGCTTTAACGGGTCAATCGAAATCATATGTATTTTGTATATGTATTTTCCGTGCCGCCATTGTAACAAAAACTAAACATGTGAAAAAATGTTGAAAAGGCTCAACATGATGAAAAATATAATGGATCTAGACCACGTCAAACATATTATGAAAAATCTAGAATACACTGATAAAACTTCGTACAAGTACGCGATTTAGATAAATAAATGATTAATTATGACTGTATTTACAAAAACTGCGTGGGAATTCATTAGATTAATTCTAAACAAAAGATTTACGACTTTAAATCTACTTCGCTTCAAGAAAAACTAAAATACATAACACAATTTAATGAAAGAACAAACAGAGGTAGAGGGAGTCTAAGGCGATCTCATTAATCTACAGGACAAGTAGAAAATCGGCCCATTGCCACCCCTGCCTAGTAGAATAATCACCAAAGCGCTTCGAGTCGAGAATGACGAAGTAAAAAACGAGTCAGTCTCTCAGTGGGAAAACGTCTGCTTTTCAATCTGACGGCCCTTGGTTCGATCCCTGGCTTACACCAATGACTTGTTTTTCAAGTAAGGTATGGAGTTGTACTCGTTTTACTGTGAGGAAAAATGTGGTGATGAAAACGGCATTTTTGAGAACCACAACATCAAAATACGTGTGTAATCTGCCAACCCGCACTTGACCATCGTGGTGGATTATGGCTATATCTCTCTCCTCGTGAGTGTGTGAAGTACCAGCAGTGGGCTGCTTATGTATTTAGGTATATATGTTATGTGTTTCCACAGTTAACATTTCTGATTCGAGCGATTCGTGGAAATGTTCAAAAAAATCTACCAAGCAACCTTTGGCTATAGAAAGCAATCCCGTTAATAAAAGTACACTTTACCATATTAGCTCGCTCGTGCGCCATGCGCGTGCGCACTTTCAGCAGACGATGAAAGCGACTTAATATTTCATATGATCTTTAACGCTACAAGACATTTTTGGCACAAACAATCATTGGCAATATGCCGTTGATTATGATATATGTCAAATCAAAAGGAATATATCCTATTTTAATATAATAAAAGCGAAAGTTTGTGTGTATGTTTGTAACACTTCACGCTCAAGTGGCTGAACCGATTTTGATGAAATTTGGTGTGAATATAGGTTAGATCTTGGATTAACACATAGGCTACTATTTATAACTTATTGACTCATCAGGCGTTACTTTGCGGAATTCCATTATAAATAGAAGAAAAAATTAAATATTTAGTGTACTTCCGCTGTGATCCGAAACCCAAATTAAGACAAGTAAAGGAAAACTTAACTTAAATCAATTAACTAAGATAAATCAACTAATATTAATTAAGATTAACGTTACCTATCACAATCCGGAAATTCTTAACTCAACACGTGTTTCGCCTTTCCACAAGGCATCATCAGGAGATGTTGACTTTTCGAACGACGAATCTAAAGGCACTACTATTTATCCCGGATAAGCTACCACGATACCAAATTTCATTTAAATCGGTTATGTCGTTTGCGCGTGAAGGAGTAAAACATACACAGTAATATACGAATTTTCGCATTTATAATATTAGTAGGAAGTAAGTAAGGACAGGATAGAAATGTACAAACAAATCGTAACTAACAATTGAAACAACTATTTATCAGTTACTAGCTGTTGCCCGCGGCACCGCCCGCATCTAGGTCGAATCGAATTTTCCCTGAATTTTGTTTGCTACATACAAACCGCACGGAGCTCGAGGCATTTCCAACGAATGAAAGAACAAAGGAAACCCCGACTTATTTTTACATTATAGATAACGAATCCTAAAAGGACGAAACTAAAGAACAACTCTTTGATTTCACTACAAACTATTTTGTTGTTGTTTAGCAACTGGGCACTTCTACTTTTATCAAAACATCTAATTAATAATATTGACTTGCAACTAACATTATTCAGGCATGTGTATAAATCACGTATAAATATAAACATAATCTAAGGAATGCGATTATTGATTAACTATCTATCATAAATATCTTTGTTCATTTGCTTTGCGATACATTATTTCATAATACGCAGTTCTTTCCCCTTTTAAAGATGATAAGACCTACTTTTGCATATCATACCTGAAAGGGAAAACTAATCGCTGTATCATTTAATTAAATAACGCAATAAGCCTTGATTATCATATAAAATATAAATATTGAAATATTTCTCAACACACACCTATTTAAGTATGTATATTTTCTACACACTTAAGTAGAAAAAGTGTATATTTTTACTATTTTAACACATATTTTTCAATGGTAGTAAGTAAAAAAATTTGCCGGACTGCCAATCGAGAGTTTTCGGGTTCCATTCCCGGCACGGCCAACATCTTTGTGCTGAACTAAATTTGTTGGCTGTCAGTCTCGATAAATATGTATCTATATAAAATATGTATGTATGTATACGTTGTATATCAGTTGTGTTAGCAACCATAATACGAACTAGAAATGGTTCAGTATGGGGTTAACCAGCCGTGTGTGAAATGTGGCAAAAAAACAGTTGTAAGTTCAAAATCAGCACGAAGCGTTTAAATAAATAAAAAAATAAATAAAACGTTTGTTTTAAATGAAATAGTCTACAATAATAACAGAGTTTCGCTTCCACATTGATTGTGCAGACAATCAAACTGTGGAACTCTTTGCCGGAATCCCAAACTCTCAATTCGCGTTTGATTCTCCGTCCTATTTTATGATTGGTTGAAAAATACTCACGCTCCCGACATCATTTGTCTCACTAGCTCTAGCAAATCATGTGCGTGGTGATCGTGACTGATAAACATATTTACTTTTATCAAATTTGAACCAAAATAAATATAATAAATACAGATAACAGAGAAGTTATTGTGATATGGCTTTATTTGAGCTGTTACTACATTGTTATACACATAATTATTTAATTTAAAGACGAATTCATCTTTTATATACAGCTGAGTTCTCATGTTCAATTTTTTATTTGTAATAATAATATTATATTATAAGTAACTTATAAACAGTGTGATAATAATGACCATAATCTATGATACGAGTATTATTGTAATTACTCATTTATTTTTTAATTAAAAGACTATTTAAAAAACAAATACACAAAAATAATGTAAAACCCCGATGTTACTTTTTTGTGACGGCATCCACCTTGGATTTTTCTATTTATCTAGTCTCTTCAATTTTATACCCATATTGAGACAAAATAATATATCTTCCGCCATATTGTGGCGGCGGCTATCTTGCACCGATTTTTATCAAACATACATATAGTCAAACATAGACATAAAGGTATGTTACCTTCTTAAAACTAAATTCAAATCGGTTCATCCATTCAAGACACTAACAAACCCTTCGTCCACTTTCGTAACTAAAAATTTCGTAACTGGTTATGAACATGGAATTATTTTCACTGTTTCGTAACCAATTACTAACAAACACTTATTCGTCCACTTTCGTTACTAAAAACACCTTAACACACAATCATAAAATGTTCCTAAGAGTCAATGTGTAAAATAAATTACCTAACTTGAACATCTAACTAAAGTACATACATGTTAAGTTAGATATTCACGGATCAATAACTTTACCCAGTCTGGCTCTCAGCCAAAGTCTAGATCGGCCGGGCAAAGGTCACTAGCGTACATGTAATATGACCCAAAATTATCTAAGTAGATCAAGCCTGGGTCTGAAGTCTCTTTGATCAGGGGTCTGAAGTAGGATCAAGCCGTAACCTACATCTTAGACTGACTTCTAGATAAGATTAGGTATATACTTACTATCTAAAGTAACCAAAGCAACCCTACTCTTATTTTAGCGATAATAGTTACTAGTACGAAGTACAAGTTATTATTCTGTGTTACTAGTAAGACAGTAAGACTTATTTTACTTTTAATGGGCTTGCGCTTGATCGCAATTCACTTGATGGTAAGCGATATTGCGATATTGTTATTATATTGATAGTAAGGATTTGTTTTATTCCTTTAATGGTCGGTACTACAGTGGCTATGGTCAAGGTTATCGAAAGGTCGGAAAAAAAGAAAGAGGAAAATGGGATTTGCATTTGAAAGGAAATTAGGTTGAAAAAGTATATTTTAGAAAATAATCTACTCTTTTTACACTGCACATTTTTTATGTACCTACATTTATTCGACCAGACGTAAACACACGAGTTTGCGACACTGACCTTACGTCTATTATACCTAGTTCGGAATAACTGGCTCTCAAGGAGGCTGAGAGGACACACGATTTTTCAGACTAGACATGCTCCACTTTAGGTGTTGCTAACTTGTGTGGTTAAGCGCCCTTTTTTGTCAAATGCCTAGCGTGTAATTTGAAAAAAGAAACTAATCTACATGTCAAGAAAGGAAGATTGAATCTAAGTTCACAAAACATCATAATCTTCGAATTAAAGAGTTACGCAGATATAGAGATAGATAGAGATATACATATACATTAGTGATTCGTCTTCTTCTTCGTGTGAGCTAAGTGACCAAGCTCTGGTGTCAAAAGTTTTCGAGCCGCTCGAAGCCCTCTTGTCTTAACGACTGCTTATACTGAGACTAACAGCGGGTACGTCCAATTTAACGTGTCAGCTGTCAACCGAACCACGGTAGCGCCCAGATGGAAATGACATTCATACTACCCGCATGGTCCGTTGCTTGACTTTGATGATCGCGTCAGAACACCTTGGTTAGCTGAGCTACGGGCGCTACACATCAGTGGTGAATGATCTTTGGCATTGACCTGCAAAACACTTGTATAACTGCGATAGAAGACGTCATCTCGCACTCGCACTGTTACGAATACGTCATTTGGATGTAAATAGATTTATTATACGAGGAATACAGTGTGTTTACATCGGAACCCAGTTACGTAACGCAACGTTGTTAGGTTTAAAAAGTTAAAAAAAAACTTTTCAAGAATTTGACGTTTAGTTTTGTCGTTAGTAATGACTGCTAGACAAAACCTTACGATCGGACGCCGCAACTCGAACAGCTTCCTTGAAAGCCAATTATTCCAGACTAGGCATGCCCGACCTTAGACAGCTCAGGCCTATATATGCAAAAATTTTACTAATTCAAAAAGGTCAAGGTTCGGGTCCGCTATGGCAATTAAATATTTAATAAACTACCTGACAGTTTAAAAAATATAGAAAATGACATTAAATTTGAAAAATCTCTCAAAAATCTATTATTATATAAATGTTATTATGACGTACAAAAATATATTAATGATAATAATTTTAATGACGTAAACTTAGAATAATAATTAATGGATATAATATAAATCGGCACGCTCCAAACATACATTGCTACACTCTACATTGAGGGGGTACAGGGTATGTTAAGTGTTTTTTTAAACGTAAATATTGTACGAGTTACATACAATTTAATAATGCAATAAATGTTTGACTTTGACATTGACTTTAGGTAAGGATGAAAAAAAAATGCACAACAGGCAAATATTTGGCACCTCGAACGTTAGGAGTTAAACACACACATCACAGACGTAATAAGTGCATAGACAACCAAAGCACTACCGACTACCACTAGCAAACAAGTGAAGACCGTGATCGACAAACAAAAATGGCGACGCAAAAGCACACACTAAGAGATGACTTGAAAACAATTTGGAAGACGAAAACACGGATACTAGTTTTTTGGCCTCTCGAAATGAATTTGAGATTTTTATTTCTTTATTTATTAGGCACTCAAACAGATAACAAACACTCTTTATAATATTACAACTACAACGAACAAGTCTGCAATCCAATGCAGAGTACACAACATGTTAGTACTTTAGAAGAAGGTAGGTTCAGCTCTGATATACATATTAAAAAAGTGTAATCTTAAGTACTATGCAAACTTAACAATTTAACCTATAACTTACATTATTTCTAAATGAGAGAGAAATAAAAAATCTAGTGATGTTACGAGTATGTTCTCTGAAATCTCTGTATTAACTGCTCAATGATGTTATTATTCCAGACCCGACTAATGTATCCTATACATCCTACTTATCAAATAATTACGAAAATTTATGTGTAAGTGTTGTTGCTCCTTCACGCTCGAACTGCTAGATGAATTTTAACGAAATTTGGTATGCAGGTAGCTCATAACTTTTTTTGCCATTTTCTAGTGCTTGCCTGGCTAGCCCACAAACTCAAAAAAAAAATCGCCAAACAAACAAAAGTGTGTTCCGGCTACCTTCTTGAGAGCCAGTTATTCCAGAATACGCGACGCGACGGCCGGTTAGCTCCATACTAAACCATTTCTAGTTAGTATTATGGCATCGAATATGACGATATGACCAGGAAGGGTGTGAATACAGAGGTGACGAATGACAGAGACGTATGGAAGAAGCGTACATACTGTACCGACCCCACATGAAGTGGGATAAGGTAAACAAGAAGAAGAAGATTATGGCATCTAAAACAACTGATATACTACATACATACTTACATACATACATACTTTATATACTTAGATACAAATTTAACACCCAGATCGAGAGCCAACAAATTTAGTTTAGCACAAAGATGTTGGTCGTACCGGGAATCGAAACCGGAACCTTCGGATTGGCAGTCCAGCATGGTAACCATAACGCCAACGAGGTCGTCAAGTCAAGCCAGGTTGGCCAATAGCACAGTTTTCAATGAAGCATGTCGCAGTGCAGTAAATCCCGGAGCAATAACACTAAAACCTCTGGTTGCCAATAACACTCAGGCCAGATTTACTTCGAGCGGTGTTATCACAGGAAATGATACTAAAGCCATAACGGGCGACATTTCTAACTCGAAACCCGAGGTGATCGGATTCCGCGACGAACTTTCTACGCCTAGGTCGGAGGAAAATATAAACACCATTTTTCTAAAAGAACGAAAAAATTGGTTATGATTAAATTATTGGTTAAGTGCGATTCTGTGAAGGGATCGCCTTGAATGAAGGGTTCCGTTCAGTTACCTTTAAAAAAAAATGGCGAGAAAACACGTTTGTTACATGAAAGCCCTCCGGCGAATATAAAGGCAAAATCTTGACAATACATATAACATCTAATACACAGACAAATACTTTACAGTTTTTTCGCTACTAACCGTAAACGTTAAAAAATATCGAACAATAGCAAGAACAACTCTAAGAATATTTATAGTACTTATTTTGGTGTAAATCTTACATATATTTTTTTTAATTGATTTTTAATATTAATACATACTCGTAATAAAATATTCTGTGAGTGTTTAGACGGTCTTCTAAAACAGGCATTACGCACTCAGCCCGACTCCCAAGATGATCGCGTTAGATCACCGTAGTGAGCCGACATACCATTACCCAGTCAACTCAAATTTGAATGGATAGCTATGTTTGAAATCTGAAAGCCATCTCTAAATATTGCATAATGTAAAGCAACTAATTTGGATAGTTTTATCGTAACTGTTAAACAGCATAATGAACTGTTGATCGAGAGGATTGAAATCTA
This sequence comes from Mellilla xanthometata, assembly GCA_035578125.1. Lineage (NCBI taxonomy): Eukaryota > Metazoa > Arthropoda > Insecta > Lepidoptera > Geometridae > Mellilla > Mellilla xanthometata. Next base: position 17,829,018 of record JAPUBQ010000024.1, on the reverse strand, counting down.
AGATGCGATAATCAACGTTTAAAGTGTTAATTCCGATCAATTATGCAATTGAAATTGGGCTTTCTGTATCGGATCGAATTTTACTAAAGATTGAATTTCGTTTACGTAACGAGAAATAAGATATACCATCTGAACTGGCATTAGGTTTAAATTAACCTTATTACTAATTAATGTTAAAATAGAGCTGGGCTCTTATTAATGGAGTATTTTCAATTTCATTTTCTTTCGACAAACTTATACGACACTACTAATTCCGGTGCCTCCTTAATTTGGTTTTGAAATAACCTATCAAAATAATTAAGTTCTACATAATTACTATTTTAACTAAAAGTTCGAGACAATAAAGAAAACATAGGAAGTTTTTTCCTCTTGCTCACACTTATTTGGATAGCTCATATGAAGAAGAAGATGTTAGGCAAGTGAGAGGAACACGTACACTTTCAAACGTTTTCTTTATTATTTCAAGCTATATTGCCTATATGGAGCGTATTTATAACACTTCAATTATTTATTTAGTTTCAACAAGATCCAACAACGATTTTGTTTCCGCGCAAGATCATCCCTGCATATTTTACTTGATAAAAGCGCTAATAAGCCGCAAGTGAGGAAATCGGAAACGCCATATTTCAATGCACAGATAGGTATGCCATTGAAGGGGAAAGTAGCCGATAGCTTCTCTCGTCTAATGAAGATTGATCATTCGGAAGTCTGTCTGATTCAACTCTTAATAGCTTCATAAAAAGCTAGAAACGTACCTATCTGAAGTGTTAGTGGGTTTTTGGGTAAACCTAGCAACAAAACTTAATAGCTTTAAAAACGTATCATTAATAGTAAATTTAAATTACAACCTGTAAGTGCACACATAAGTTGAATTAATTTTATTGTAAATTTTCAGAGACCAATTATTTTTTGATATGTGTACACTAACTTTTGCCTGAATACACTATTATTATAATTGAGTTTATAGGATAGACGGTACAAAAGGAAATTAACACATTATTTTTTTTGAAAAATCTGTTTCCCGAGAAGTGTCATCTGGTAATTTTCAAATCTAGATTTAATGGATAGTATCATATGTTAATAGTATAATTTTGTATTTGTAAATTTTAACTCCCGTGGTATGTATGGACAAATTAAAATGAATAATGAATATGCAAGCGTGTTACATCGCCGACCAGAGCGAAGTTTAACATTAGAGAACCTGTGGTCTCTAATGTTAAACAAAACTATGCTCTAAAAAATAAAGCAAATTGGGTTCCTAATCTCTTAAAAGTAAAACTGTCAAACTGGGATATTTTTTCTTAGACGTAGCAAGCCAATTGCATTTGCTAAGCAGGATTGCATTTTAACCGACTTCAAAAAAGAAGGAGGTTATATATTTGACTGTATGTATTTTTTTAACAAGTGCATGTCGTAACAGTGTTCAATATTAAAGTTATTTACACAATAGGTACGCATACTTCACTACAAACTCTCAGGCAGTAAAGTCGTCTCCTATTCCACAGAAACTGCGGTCAAGCAAAACGCTTTCCATTTGCACTAATTGAGAAAGCTAAGATAGAGCAACTAAAGTTTTAACTACCTTATAAGCACCTCGAGCAAAAATTAAGTTGTCCGCTGTACTTTACGATTATTATATGCTGTGACAGGATTTACAATATATTTTGCAATTACCTAAACCATAAAAATAGCTTTGAAGACTTAATTTTGCCATAGTTTAACAATATTATGGCCTTTGCTTTAACTAACTTTAGAACTTAAGTAGTAAAACTTAATTACCGAACATTTATTTGTAATAAAATAAAATAATGTGATTTCACACATCAAGTAGGTTGTTAATGGTGTTGTTAAAAAATGATTAAGCTATATTAATTTATTTACTACGTAAAAAATCGGAAGCTTACTGAATAACATTCACAGTTGGCCGGACATCACAATTTCTCCAGACAACGCTCTGTACTCTGTCATTCGTATCTTTGATCTACATACATATTGACCTCGCAATGAAAAATTTAAGGAACATATATGTGTATATCTCAACCATTACTGGACCAATTCTATTTACATTCAAACATTTTTATAATGTGGTATTTAATCACTCTAAAATATCACCAAAATCTACCAGTAAATAGGCATAATATACCGTTGCAAACAATTTCCCCCTTTTTGTGGGAACCATGCCCCGAATCAACATTCGTCAACGACTAAAAGTTCCATTGAGTATTAGTACCTGTGTGTCTGTATATTACGTCAAGATTAGTTCAAAATTACGTCTTCTATACGAGAATCAACATAACAGGCAAACGAACGCAAAATAGTCCAGTTTTTGCAGACTTCACTCGTTTCACTCGCTGGGTTAAAAAAGTAATTACAAAAACCCAGAACAAAACACATTGTTCATGTTTCGTAATATGCACATAGCAATGGCAGATCGAAAGTTCAATCTAGACTAACCTCAGGCACAAAGTCGTAATATCATTACACGAGTAAACACTACTAAATATTCTATGCAACATTTTAATAAAATTATGTAAGCCGAACATGATACTCTACAAGGCATGCTAGACCGATAGCCCGCTTTGGAACCTAATTATCTCGGCAAAGTAATCCATTACATTGTAATACATTACATAATAGAATTATCAACCAAATCTGAGCTGAGGAAAATAAGGCTAGATATAGCAAATACTTGAAAACGCTTGAACCTAGGCGATAGGGTCAGACGCGGCCATATATAAGCACGTCGCCAGTATAATAGGGATGACCACGAAAACAAACCTTGTACTACAAAAGTAACTTTAAGATTGAATTGCAAAAGAGGGGGGGAGAGGATGAGAAAGAAAGGGAGTGAGAGAGAGACAGAGAGAGATATGGGTTTCAGGGTAGATTAAGTTGGTAATAATAAAATAGGTCATATAAGAGACCCCATAACTCCAACATAAAGTTAAGCAGACTTTCACAATATCTGGACTGTTATTATCACAAGTCATGGTGTAGAGCCGGGATCGAACCAGGGGCTGTCTAATGGAATAGCAGACGTTATTACCACTGAGTCACACTCGCTATACAGAATCAATATGTCGCCTTTCCAATATTAATAACCCGGTGGCTGAACCCACAATTCATCGGACGGTGCGAAATGTGAACATCCGAGCTTTATGGAGAAAGTGGGAAATATTACAATGCGCTATTCGAAGGAACGAACTCACAGTTTACTGAAGAAACAGTTTACCTTAGTGTACATTAGAAATGTAGAAATAAGCACCAGCCGACACTACGGCTTTTAAATTGTTTCACAACGTAACAGAGGATTCAGAGAGTTAACTAACAACGTCAAAACTTTCATTACAAATCTTAAGAACTTACTCGTTCTAAAATCTTATAAAAATATCTATTTGAATGACCGAACATACAAAATAGTTACATATTCATTCAAATACATTAAAGTTTTTTACATTGACTTTGAAAACTCACGAATTTGATAGAAATTAATACTGTAATCGCAAGTGCAAAATAAAAATAAATGTTTTTGGAGATGAGATTGTTCTCATAAAAAGCTATGCAAAGCTCTGTAATTCTTCCTAACAAAAGTATATGTATTCGTTATTTGTAAATTTAAGTAACATATTTAAGAAGTATAGCAAGTGTTAGCAAACTCAGAATAAACCTTAATTTGTTTTCCTCGACTGCGCGAATTTTAAATTCCAAATTAAAAACAACCCCACATTTTCCTCGAGTCTTGTTTGAATTTAATCGATTTAAAGGCAATGAAAGTTACAATGTCATTAAAAGTATTGCAATTTTCTGGGAGGACTGCCTTAAGAGGCGATCGATATAAATACTTTGAAGCGACAATGAGGCAAAGACAATAGGACAAGTGAAACAGAATCCGCACGACACCCGTATTCATATTTTGTATGTTTTTTTTTGTACTGTTATTAAACTGTCATGTCTGTAATAAAACTGTTACCAAACACCTAACGGCTGCTACACACGTTACGATTTGACAGTACCGTTCAAATGTAAGTTTAAAAGTAGCGCCAGTGAGTGAGAAATCAAAGAGTGGAAGGTTAGCGTGGTTTGGACATGTGATGCGTAGAGAGGAGAAGCATGATATTAGGAGATGTATGGAAAAGGTGGTGCAAGGAAGAAGGGCAAGAGGCCGACCGAAGAAGGCATGGATGGAGTGTATGAATGAGGACATGAGAGAGAAAAGAGTGAGTGTAGGGCAAGATGCCGACCGAAGAAGGCATGGATGGAGTGTGTGAATGAGGACATGAGAGAGAAAAGAGTGAGTGTAGGGCAAGATGCCGACCGAAGAAGGCATGGATGGAGTGTGTGAATGAGGACATGAGGCAGAAAGGAGTGAATGTAGAGACGAAGGCTGGTAGAGGAGAGTGGAAAAGTAAAATTTGCTGTGCCGACCCCACCTAGAAGAATAAGGCAAGGATGGCAAAGAAGAAGATGAAGTACAGTTCAAATGCATAGATAAATCTACACGTTGTGTGATACACACAATAACAAAACTCGTGTGGTTACAAGACCTGACGCGACGGTCAAATACAAAGTAAACATTCTCGTTCTTTTCGCAAAAACCTAGTCAATCAAATTCAATACCTATATTTAGCTTAAAAATATATGGTATTCTTTAGGCCACACAAGAATGCTTTCAAAGGAAAATCCAATAGTTTCTTCCATTTCCATTACGAGACGTGTTACAATCATTTTACAAAGGGATCCGACAAAGGGCTCATGAGAAAGTGCATCGTAAAATGTTATTGAGATCGCAAGAGTGTTTTATAAGCTCGCTTTAACTCTCACACGTAATTAAGTCTCAAATAGTTATAGATCAAATTAAAGTTTGGAATTTTGAGATTATATCAAGTAAGTTAGCTATGAGATATTTTTCTGCAAAAAACAGAGCTGTTTGGTTTGTACTGATTTAGGGATTTAAAATCGTTATGGGTGCACATAGCGTATTTAGAAAATCATTTTGAAATCCTGCGTAAACATAGCTGTATCGATCAAGTTTAAAGGAGGTTGGTTTAAAAATACGACCTCTATATACTGCAAAGATTTCGCTCACTCGGTCAAAAACATATTCAGATATATGAGTAAGTGTATAATTCAAAATTATATACTGGAAACTTTCAATTTCTCAGAATCACAATTTGATTTGTTATTGAATGACAGAGAGTTATGCTTACGATCAACACTTTATTGGTGCAAAATAAATAGACTGAAAGTTTCCACTGAGATCGTAAACCTCGGATAATCGGGTACACTTAACAGTTACAATTAGAATATCAGAGACATCAAGCGACAATAAACCTGACACTTTCAGGCGAGGCCTACTAGTAGAGAATTTACCTGAGATAGGGTATCATTTAATTTGTTTATGTAATGTATTATTCGATGACGACCTCGTTAGCGTAATGTTTACTATGCGGGACTGTCAATCGGAAGGTTTCTGGTTCGATTCCCGGCACGGCCAACATCTTTGTGCTATACTAAATCTGTTGGCTGTCGGTCTGGGTATTAAATAAGTACCTATCTATATAAAGTATGTATGTATATGTTGTATATCAACCATTACACACTAGAAATAGTTTAGTATGGGACTAACTTTTATACCGATACATATTTAACACCCAGACCGTCGGGCAAGAAATGTAGCTTACCACAAAGGTGATGGCCGTACCAAGAATCCAACCTGGGTACCTCTAGTTGGAATTCCCGCATGGTAACCATTACGCCAAAGAGGTCATCATTAGACAATTACTCTGCTAATGCCATTTCACAGAAGACTAATAAAACAATATTATAACCGTCAATCCCTGAGTACTAACGCCCCATCAAGCAGTAGTGGTATAATAAAATAAAGATGCCTATAAATTATCTGTGTACAGCGTAAAGAACACCTTACTTTCCAAAAGCATTTCTAGGAAGGTGAATTTCACTTGGATTTATTTACAGAGTCTATATAATAGGCTGCATAAATAGACCGTAAGTGGCGAATCTCAAATCGTTTAGCGCTTGTCTAGGCAAGGGGCATAAAACATAATTGATGTGTAAATATGCGTAAATTTGTAAACATTAGTGCTAAGCGAGAAAATCGTCAGGATTCAATTGTTTTTTTTCACCATTATTCCGAGTTTTTTGAGCTTGAGATCTCGTTAACCATCACAGCACAGCTATTTAGCTCACACTTTTAAAATGAGCCACAAAAACCATAACACTGAAATACAAAAACCATAACCCTGTTTACGCCAATTTAGAATTTAACTTCTCAGGAGTAAAGACCTGTCAGTATGCATGTCTTCTCACAACCCGTCTAGTTCTGATCATTAGAACTAGCTCGTTTAATAAACAAACATCATGCAAATTGTGTTATGGGTCGACGACATTGCAGCTATCGCGGGTCGATCCTGGACTAGGTTGGCACAAAAACCGGGGAAGATGGCATGACAGGAGAGAGATACCCAGCAGTGGGATAGAATCGGCTGTGTATGATGATGCAAATTTTAAATTATTTAGTTAATTACTTAGTAACAAGCCTTTAATTACGGCTTATTACTAAGTAATTAACTAAATAATTTCCGATGCAAAACACGAACTGTAACTTTGACGTAGGATTGGCTACATCGGCTTCTACAGAAGAGTAGTGAGTATCACCCGGTTGGAAGAAACCCCTCACGGCCAAACATCTGGTTAGACTGAGCTAGCAGCTGGTTCGCCCTAATGCATTAATTTCCCTCGCCGATTATGGTTTGTGATGGTTTCGCACGCATCGCTCGCAGCGCCGCCGAGCCAAGGTTGGATGTAAACTAGACAAGCTCTACTATTATCTGTGCCGCGACAAGGCGAAGGCCTCAATATTAAGGTATTTGAAGTGTCGCCGTTTGACACTTGACACGCACTGTATCGCTCCGCGATTCTTACTTATATCTTGCACAATGTCGCTAGTAGAAAGTGATAACAAGTACGAGGAGGTGCAGAAAACACTGGGGATCCTGTTGAGTAAAGTGGATTGCCTAGAAAACCTGGTACGCGATCAATCTGAGGTAATTAACTTTCTTAGTCAACAACTTCAAGCCCAACTTGTACCGCAAACATCTACGCCAACCCTCAATCCGGTGGTAAAAATTGCCTACTCGGATGCGACAAAGCAACAGGAGAGACAGAGACAGCCTACCCGAGCGGCCAGCGTTCGGGCCAAAGCAGCCATCTCAGTCACAACTAATAAAGCCCGGTCTGGTAAGAAATCACCGCTGTCGTTGGTTCTGCCGAGCACCTCCGCCGGCGCGAAGGAGATGGCCTCTGGAAGATCGCCGTCGCCGGCGCCGTCGCTACTGCCGTCGCCGAGCTGCGCTCTCACTCGCACTCCGGCGCTCGCGGATATGAATGAAGTTCCGAGCAAAACAAACGACGACAACTGGACTGAAGTAAGGCGCAGAAAATCTCGCGCTCCTCAGAATGTCATCACCGGAGCGGCTGCCCCGGGCAAAACACAACTCGAGGCTTCCGAACGTTGGAAGTACTATCATCTTTACTATGTCAAGGTCGGCACCACTGATAAGCAGATAAGCCATCACTTAAAAGTTATATCCAGCTCGGAAAAATGCACCGTAGAAACACTAAAACCTAAAGGTTCTAACTATGCATCTTTTAAAATAGGCATTCCAGCTAAAATGTCTGATGCTATCGTCGCCGCTGAAAATTGGGCGGAAAATATATGTATAAAGCCGTGGCGATTTCGCATCCACAACACCGCCTCGTAACTCAAAGAATACGGTCACACTCACTTGTATATACCAAAATGTGCGCGGATTGCGTACGAAGTTACCTGCATTAAAACAAACTGTTGTTAATTACTTGTACGACATCGTAGCCGTCACCGAGACGTACCTCAACGAGTCTGTCTACAACGGCGAGATGTTTCCCCCCGGGTACACGGTGCTGAGGAAGGACCGGGAGCACGACACCGGCTGGGGAGGAGTCATGCTGGCGGTCAGGCGTCCCCTCGCCGCCAAGCACGTCACGCACATCGACGGATTAGCGCCGGAACACGAAGTACTTATCACCTTGGTAACTCTCAAAACGAAAAGCAAATTTCTGTGTTGCGTTGTTTATTTTCCGCCGTGGTATAATAACAATGAATACATTGAAGTTTTAAATGTACTAGAAAACGCGATATGTAAATATTCAACATTGGATGTTCTAATTTTAGGTGACTTTAATCTTAATTCTTTCGGTACTACTATTCGCAATAACTATGCTATGTTTTTGGAATTTTGTAAATTGAAACAATTTAACTCTGTGTTTAACGTGTACGGTAATATGTTGGATCTGGTATTGAGTAACTTGTCATATAGCTGCGTTAGGATCTCGGATCATTCGGAGTCTCTAGTGGAGAAGATAGACCCGCACCACCCGCCGGTGTGGCTCACGTTATCACTGCAGAGCGCGGCCGGCGGCGCGTGCGCACCGCGCCCGCGCACCTCACCCCGCGCGCAACCCGCTCCACAACAACAACATATTTCTTGGAATTTCTACAAAGCTGATTTGTTTACTTTGTATGACTTAATTGATAATACAACTTGGGACGAAGTTATTTCTCTCGATTGTGTTGACTCTGCTGTTGACTTGTTCTACAGTAAAATTCATGAATGTTTTGATCGATCTGTGCCTCGGAAAAAATCATTCACTGTAAATAATAACTACTCGTATCCTACTTGGTTCACAAGCGATATTATACGCAACATAAAAAACAAATATTTCCACCACAAGCGATATAAACGTGATAGCAAAGATTTCAATTATGAAATGTTTAAGTATTATAGGAGTGTTGTTAAAGAACAAATACAAAACGCTTATGATAGTTATATAAAAAAGATAGAATCGGATTTTATAAGGGAGCCCAAAGCATTTTGGGGCTATGTGAAGAGGCAACGTAGCGAGCAACAAGAGTGTGACGAGTTTAGGTATGATGGCGAGATCGTCTCGGGCCAGAGTGCAGCTGATACATTCGCTAGCTATTTCGCTTCGGTTTTTCTCGATAAAGTACCTAAGCTCGACGTTTATGACGCGCAGAGCGGGGACACCCGCTTGCCATCCTCTCATATAACGGTTCAGAGTGTTAGTGTCGATGACCTCGTACTTGCCATAAAACGTTTGAAACCCCAATCTGCTATTGGGCCGGATGGAGTACCGTCTTATGTAGTGAAGGATTGTGCGGTTAAGCTACTCAAACCTCTCCTACATATCTTCAATCTCGCCATCCATACAGGCGTGTACCCCGCCAGCTGGAAGGTCTCGCGCGTCACGCCGGTACACAAGGGGGGGGATAAGGAAGATATCACGAACTATCGTCCCATTGCGGTGCTTTCAGTATTCGGTAAACTATTTGAAATGGTACTTAATAGGCGAATAGTCCAACAACTAGCTATCTATCTTGACGACGCTCAGCATGGCTTCAGGCCACAGCGGTCGACTACCACGAACCATATAAATTTTGTAGACTATGTGACAGCTAGTTTGGACGCTGGTTTTCAGGTGGATGTCGCATATTTTGATTTCCAAAAAGCGTTTGACCGAGTTGATAATGATACATTGCTTCGGAAATGCTCTTTGATTGGATTTAATCCCAAATTACTAACCCTTGTTGCTAGCTATCTTAGCAATCGTTCGCAATACGTTCAGCTGGCTGGCGGCCGGTTTTGTAGTACTAGTTACTATACTAGATCTGGTGTCAGCCAAGGCTCGACCATCGGTCCTACGCAGTTTTTGATAATGGTGAACGATTTGCCGAGTGTCGTCAGTACCTCCAAATGCTTGCTCTTCGCAGACGATCTTAAATTATTTGCAACAATAAAAGATACAGGCGACTGCGAGGCCTTCCAGCGGGATATCTGCGCAGTCGCTGAGTGGAGCGCTCGGAACCATCTTCTTTTCAACTCTAGTAAATGTAAAATAATGTCAATTTCTCGTAAGCTCGAAAAAATTCACTGTGATTATAAATTCGCTGACACAACTACGATCGAGAGGGTAACCGATGTTAAAGATCTGGGCTTGCTAGTAGACACAACTTTGAGTTTCAAAGGTCACATTATTGAAACTTGTAAACAAGCGTATAGGATGCTAGGCTTTATTATGCGGACTTCCTATAAGTTTACTAACCCTCAAGCTACTATGGCGCTTTATAACGCATATGTACGGAGTAAACTCGAATTTAACGCTATAATTTGGGATCCTTATGAGAAGAAGTATAGCTTTATGGTAGAACGAATACAGCGCAAATATGCTAGATATGTGTACAGGAAAATGTACGGCTATTATCCGTACATGTACCCGTCCATTTTTGTTTCCGGCATGGTAGGTATCTACACGCTAGAAATCAGACGCAAGTGTAGCCTTATCGTGCACTATTACTTATTATTGCAAGGTCAAGTGAATGATCCGAGCACGCTGAGCCGGCTGGCGCTGGCGGTGCCGCCGGCCAGCATGGCGCAGTACTCGGCGCCAGGCGGGCCGCGCCGCCGCCGCTGCCTGTTGGCTCCCGCGCCCTCGCTCCGCCGCCCGCGCACGGTACAGGGTAGTAATGCTCCCTCGCACCGAGCTATCCTCCTTATCAATGACATGATTACTCAATTGCCAGATCTAGATGTATTCGCCGATAGGTTTGCCACATTCCGTGATGGAGTGTTGGCATACCTTAACAATTCAATTATTACTATTAGTACAACCTATGGTTAAGTGTCTAGTTTAAAATCTTATCTGTTCCTACCTATATAATGCGTTGGATGTAATCTGTGAATTATATAGTTGCTGAATAAATAAATAAATAAATAAATAAATAAGGTGCGTTTGTCACGAGCTGCGTAGGCGACAAACGGAGAAAGCACCATTTCTCCAATGCGGGCTTGCCTTTGAGATGTTACAGGCAGAGTGACATAGGATTCCAGACTGAAGCCATGCAACTTAGATGAGATTATAAAAATATAATGAAAAATTCTGGTATGGCGTCAACAGATTCCTTACAACTCGTTTTGCTAGAAAAAAGCATGATATCAGTAGGTTCTATTTACCATGAATTAATTTTACAACTAAGCTAACCTGTTCCACAACACAATATAAAATTTACACTGGTTGAACTGACATGACCCATCCAGTTTTTATTCGTTTAGACTTCATAGTCATAATAACTTCACAATCAAAATAACTTATTGACTCAGGCGTTACTTTGCGGAAATCCATTGTAAATAGATGACAAAATTAAATATTTAGTGTACTTCCGCTGTGATCCGAAATCCAAATTAAGACAAGTAAAGGAATAATCAACTAAGATCAATTAACCAAGCTTAATTAACTAAGATTAATTAACTAAGATCAATTAACTAAGTCGACAAGTCGAGAGTATCTCGACTTGTCTTTCGAAGAGTCAGCATCTCCTGATGATGCCTTGTGGTTAGGCGAAACACGTGTAGAGTTAAGAATTTCCGAATTGTGATAGGTAACGTTAATCTTAGTTAATTGATCTTAGTTAATTAAGCTTGGTTAATTGATCTTAGTTGATTTTTCCTTTACTTGGCGGAAGTACACTAAGTATTTAATTTTGGCATCTATTTACAATCATAATAATTTAAGTGAGTCTTAATTGCGACACTTAGGAAAATCGAATAGTAATCACGAGTGAGAATAAGTAACTTAGATTCGGCCTTTGTATTATCTGGAACCTTTGTATTACACGATCTGTCTGTTTTTTCTACTCTACGCCTGGCTTCACAAGGCACAGAGGCGGCAAGGGCTTAGGCCGGCGTATCATTCATCTGCTCCCATTATAAATCATTCATTTAGTCACGCATAGGCACTTGTATTAATAATTATTCCGCACCATAGGTATCGCAGGGGAAAGTGGAAACAGAATCCAGAAGCTTCCACATTGCTTATCCAGTTTTGAACCACGTGAAGAGCACACAAAGTGTCCTATTTCTTACTTAACTTATATAACTTGATTGAATGAACAAAATAGTTGAATGCATTGTAAGCGAGAGGACATGAACCTTGAATTTTTTTTTTTAATGAAGGCAGTTACATATGCGAACGTTAGTGAGGATAGATGGACTTACTTGGCTTAATTTTTTTATGCTCTAACCTCTGAACCAATTGATACTTATGAAATTTGGTATAGAGATGGCTGAGACCCTGGTTGAACAAATAGGCTACTTTTTACTACGGCTACCGAATTAAAGCGGGTAGTTCAATTAAATATTTTCTTGACATTTTAGGGTTACGTTTTTAGATTAGTAAAAGAAAAATTTCTCTACCAGATTAATTGTCGAGGCCGGTAAGTTGGAGCACTTTAAGTGTTTATATTTATATGTTCTATATAAATCAGTGTTCACTCGACTGCCTACAAATGGTCCAGAGCTTTACAATTTAAAGACATTTCTCCAAATGTCCAATTCGATACGGAACTGGCATTGGTATACTTTGCATCATTGTTCATCGTAAGCCGACAGAACTCGGCCATGAAAATTATACTAAGTCAGACACAGAATACCCGAAGATTATAGAACATAGATTACTTTAGTTAAAAAAAATCCTTGTTAAAATAGCTTGTATTGCTGCTGGCGGTTAGAAGACTCTGAGCTGGATAGTTTGTTGGTAGCTGCATAAGACTTTTCTAATTTTCTTTAATGTAGCTTGGGCAATTCCAATCCTGTTGCGTACTTCTTCTTCGCTATTAGAAAAGTATTTTTTTTTGTTTTTTTTTGGCTTATCTAAATTTGGTTTCAGATCGCAGCGGAAGTACACTAAATATTTCAGATTTTCTTCCATCTAGCTCAGTATTTAGTAGGTGGTTATTTTCAGCTAGAATACCGGTGCAGTGCGCGCGGTCTCGCAATTACCGGCTAAGCAGGCAGGTGCGGAGATTTATAGTGCGCGTGCGCTTTTCACTCTCGACACCGTGTTGCTATCAAGAAACGCGAACAACGTGGTAGACTGCCCGTCTGTCTGTCTGTTCGCGTCTAAGCGCACGTTCTCCTGCAGTGACCACACATGTGCGACGCGTCTTCTTCCTCGAATGAGCTAAGTGGCCAAGCTCTGATGTCGAGTTTTCAAGCTGCTCTAAGGCCTCTGACTTGGCTTAAAAACAGCTTGTACTAAGACTAACAGCCGGGACTTATAATTTAACGTGTCATCCGACCTACGGTAGCACCCGGATGAAAATGCCAATGACGTTTTATTAACACAGTTGGTGTTGATAAAATATGTATTTCCGACGCAACATGAAGTATAGGAACAACCTAACTAATTGTAGTCGAGTGTTGATAGGTTATTCTCTACACTTTTATGATTGTAATCTTTTGTTTGAATTTTAACCGGTCGCGTAAAAAAACTAAACATTCGATCTTTTCTTCTGTTTCGTATGAGCTAAGTGGCTCTGGTATCGAGTTTTCAAGCCGCCCGAAGGCCTCTGACTTGACTTTTACATACGATAATTATATCGTATCGGTTATTGTGGAAACAACACCATTAAATAAATTAAAGTAAAAACACATTCGACACTTTGTCGGACAGACCAAAACGTGTCGTGTCGTACGTATGTGAACACCGCGTGAACACGCCTTTAGATGGGGTATTCCTTTGCAAGATCGTTTGATTCGATACGCTTGAGCGTTGTATTGTTTGTCTGTCCGCCTCATTTATATGCACATAATTTTCTGTGTTCAACGCTGAAATCTGAAAGTGTAATATTAAATTTTATTTGTTTCGCATAATTTTTACGATTATAAGGAATTTTCATAAACACTGATTGTAACAAAAATTCATAACTAGCAGCTTTTTGTTCGTGTGAGCTAACTCGCCAAGCTCTGGTGTCGAAAGTTTCCAAGTCACCCAAAGGCCTCTAATTTGGCTTAACGACTGCTTGTTCTAAGACTATCAGCCGGGACCTACAATTTACCGTGTCAACCGACCCACGGTAGCGCCCAGATGAAAAAAAACAGACTTATGTGCGGTCACCCATCTAAAGACTGTCGACATCGACCGTTGCTTAACCTCGATGATCGCGTCAGATCATCTTACTTAGCCGAGCTACAGGCGCTACGCTTGATTGCATCGCAAACGAGTCTAATGTGATTCGATGAAGAGTTACCTTTTCACATCTACGTTAGCCTACGTCTAATCACAGTTAATTTGTTTAGATAAACACCAAAGCACCATACTAAAGCACGCGATTCACCGACATCCCAGTAGGCTTTCAAGCTGGGAAGCTCGAAAGCCTCCATTAGCTTTACTAGCTTTCTGTTTGCATTGTAAAGATTATTCAGAACGAAAGTGTAGGTAAAGTTAATTAACCTAAAAATTTGCATTTACGCTTAAATTATATATGATTAGAAAATTCCAATGCATACTTGTAAACTTCTAAGACTTTAGCAGATGTTAAAGACTTGGGCGAAATAGGTTAATGTTAACAAATACTAATAGATATAATAGGTTTCAGATCCAATTTAATGCTAAGTATTATTAACCTCAACTACTTGATATAAAATTCTACAACTATTAGGTTCTTTCAGTCAAATAAATGTAATAAAATTTAAATGTATAACTAAAAATGAAAATTATATATATATTTTTTATTTCAAGTACTTGTAACTTTTTTATTGCAGCGTACTCTGTTGAGTTGTAAATCGTTATACCTATTTAAAAACACACACACACTATACATTTTAACACTTACTGTATCAAAATTGAAGTAGTAGTTTTGCAGATAAATGAGAACACCCTCTCACACGAAACGCATACCGTGGGTCGGAGGACACGTTAAATTTGTAGGTCCCGGCTGTTAGTACAAGCAATTGTTAAGCCAAGTTCGAGACATTCGGGCGGCCGGAAAACTCTCGACACCAGAGCTTAGTCTCTTAGCTCGTACGAATTAGAAGAAGACCAAACACAAATGCCTCCGCAACACCGCGGGTACAAAGAGATACAAATACAAATCATTTATTGATAACACCAAAGTTACAAGTCAAATAATATGATATCATTACAAAAGTATTACAAAAGTACCACATAAGTAACACAGGTTCTCTGCTCCAGTCAAGTAGACAGAGAAAAAATTAAAAAGACAAAGTGAGGTGGAAAAAAGATGAAAATTCTATTCGTTTTAGTAACCTACGCCGGCTCCTTACACGCAACACTCTTGGCGACCAGGCTAACACTTTCCAAGACCCACCAAGTCGACGGAAACTCTAAACAGCTTAGCCGCAGTCACTTCTAGGCTTTGACGGAACTAATACTCATTCATTTTAACAACAAGGGCAGAGTGACATGGCCATTATCCTAGGATTAGGCTGGCCTAGTCGCGCTACATAGAATCAGGCCGATTTACTCAAGACCGGTGTAAACAATGATCTTATCCGACTTGATGGCGCATAGTACTAACTACCCGCAAAAAGTAAGAGTAAGTGATTTCGTCATTAAATCGAGCTTATGTCTGAATTAATAAAATTATTCTAGATTTTTTTTCTACAGGTAAGATTCATTTTTGAATAAACCGTAACTTACTTATACTCTGTATACCACAGATATTATGATGCAACAAGCGTAAGTTAAAACACCCACACCCTGTTGAATTCTTTAGTCCGTCCTGCTCTATCGCACGGACTTATTATAGCTCTATCCTTTGCTAGCACGGTGTCTCGCGACCGCAGCAGTGAAAAGTGCTAATAAGAGACATTGCTTACATCGGCCATCAAGCGGGATATTATCATTGGGTGCAAGCTTTCCCAATGACAATCGTAAACAAGGAATTCATTTGGAATAACATAAGCGAGTAACCAAGCCTGCGGATAACTGCAGCTGTTATTCATTGCCAATAACTGGTGGAACGGTTGCTAGGGACGGCCTGCATGGATGTTTAGACGGATAGCCAAAATTATATCAAGGAAATTACATAAATATATAGGCTTTTAAATAGGAATTACACCCGGGAATTTAGGAGTACAGAAAAAGCTAGAAACCTGATATGAGAAAGCTGAAAACGTCTTCAAAAGCTACAAAATTGAATATTTCGTGAATGTTATAAAATATATTTTACCGCATAAAGCTTTTATTTCAAAAGCGTCCATTAGGAGTTCATTGTGTCTGAAATTCCCTGAATCATTAGTTGATTAAACATTTTGGGTAACAAAAATTATGTACATACGGCGAAAATAATAGTGTGTATTATATGATAAATCTATCAATATTTAAGAGCTGGGCTCTTGCCTAAAGGTTTCAGTTTTTTTCCAGAAAGTTCTATCCTCGACCCAATCCTGGATCTCCCAATACGACAGGACATATGCTTTCTCCTTAATTTGGTCTATAAATTACTTTCTTAGGTCTTCCTTTTACTTTTCTTCAATCTTTCCTTCTATGATGTTTATAATTAAATTGTTTCTTCTAGTATAGGGTCAATGTGGGTAAATGTAAACAGTTTTGAAAAAAAATACAAGTTGCAGTACTATTATTGTCATTATAAAAAATGTGTTGATGTGGTGTACTAACTTTTTTTCAGAGACCCTAGAGGGATTAGTGATGTACATATTAATCTATAAAAGATCCTTCTAGCATGTATAATTTATGTTTTGTTACTAGTTTACATATACCCCAACTTAAAATTTAAAAAACAACCTTTTTGGGGGAATTGTAAACATTGTATTCCATATTGTATGCTTTAATAACACAGAAAGATAGGTTATTAGTGCACATTTAGACTCTGCAATAAATATATTAGAGAAAAAAGTCTTTATCTGTAGAAGGAGGTAAATATAAACAAACAAAAAAGTATCCTATAATGTTCTGAACTAACAGCTGAGGTAAATGGAAATGAATAACTTATTTTGGGGTAAAAGTAAACTAAATGATTATGTTAGTACAACATTCTGACTAATTAAAGGGGGTAAATGAAAACAATTCGGTGCAATATTTGTTAAGCATTTATTTTAAGGGATTATGCTTTTTCAAATACATCTATTGGTTTAGGAAACTTATAAAAAAATATTTCTCCTTTTAGAGATATCAGTGGCTCTGGTAACATACCAATGATATCAGTAATAGGCACGCAACTACATTAGTATCTTCTTCGTCAATACTATTAACCATACAAAGATATCGAAATACAGTAGCCAGTCTTTTTCCTCCTCTGAATTGTGCCAACACAAAGTTACCTTTTATGAAATTGTCAGTGCCCTTCGGTTCCAACCAATCACATTCTACATTTTCACATTCTGTATTGTAGTCAGTGTTGTCACTTTCTGCATATGGTATCACTTCCTGTTCTTCCTCTGAATCACTATTATTGGTATAAACTCTCATTTTCCTGCACTTATTTTTTAAATTATCTTGTTTGCCTTGATCATTTTCAGTTAACATTTCTTCAAGTTCTATATAATTTTTATTGTCTTGTTTTTTTTTTGCTCTATTATTTTCCTTTTAATCTGTTTCATGCAAATTGGCAGATTTTGTTCTTTTTCCTTGACCTTTATTAATACTTTTTCGACTTTAATTTTCTTCTCCTTGCTTGTCTTTCCCACTTCAGCTTTTTTCAGACGATCTTTAACAGCATCACTAGTAAGAACTCCACCATTAAGTGGCGAGAAGTGAAGAAGAAAGTACTGAAACAAAATGTTTACAATCACCCACCATCACCCCCACAAAAAATTGAAGCAAAAATTATGTTGTTTCCAATTTCCCCACACATTTACATTTACCTCATATTGTGTTTACATTTTACCCCATGAACAAAATATTGAGATAAATGTAAACGCGGCTTCAAAAAATAGCGGACCCCTTTTGCAGTGAAAATGAAACCAACAACATGCAAATTAATCCACTTTGATCACATTAGTGAAAAAGTTTTATGACTTACCTTGTTTGTTTTTTAGTTATATACATTACTATTCACCACTATCAAACTGTTTTTCAATGGATTTTACAAAAAAAAATTAAACACATCAAACACCTGGTTTCTGACCTCTGAAATTGACATTTCAAAATTGCTGTCTTAGATAATAAACTATAGATGCAAATCGTTTCACTCAGATACTGATATTAATAAAAACTACGAAATTATGGAATGTGTTTCCATTTACCTCAGTTTACATTTACCCACATTGACCCTAATCATTAATCATGATAAAAAAGCTCCATAGAGATTCCCTTGAAAATGAACCGGCATAATATCAAATTCCGGTGTCTACCTCATCCCTAGTGGAAACACCATTCAACCGTGACTGTTATGGTGCCGGAGAAGTGCCAACATTTACACAGCGGAGTGATAAAGCTAAAGATTTAGAGTTATTAAATGCGTTCGAATACAAGCATAGCCTATCGAGGCATATTACAATGAAATAGATATAGGAATAGGGTTGATTGTACAGATTTCAATGTATGTATATTTCAAATTATTGCTTAGTTCACGGCGAAGGAAAACATCGTGTGGAAATACACATGCTTCAAGGATCATTAAATCCTAAGATGAGTGCATTCCTTCAACCTGTATGGTACATATCTCTCTTCGTGCGAGATTAGGCACCGTATCCCAGCTATGGGAATATATATGTATATAGTGGACCGCTTATACACTTAAAGTTTTAAAAATATTAAACCGTGTTTCTGAAAGCTCGGATGTGTTTTTTTAATTGTTTGACTAGCTGCGCCCCACGGTGTTACTCGCGTTAATCCGGGATAAAAATAGCCTTTGTGTTAATCCAAGGTATAAGCTACCATACCAAATTTAATTTGCCGTTTGAGCGTGAAGATTTTACAAAAATACAAATACAATCGCATTTATAATGCAAATGAGTTATCTACTTAATATTTTCAAGTTTAACTTATCTGTTGTTGTTTCTTTTCAGTAGCTAATTTGTGAATATTTAAACTGTATCATTTACAAATTACTTCGATGCTTAAATGCTGCTTTGGTATACAAATGATTTGTTTACCAATAAAAGCCTATCGACCCGATATTATATCAAAAAAATCTAACAGTATTTCCTGAATCACAAGGTCATAAGAACATGTAACACTAGTTATTTTCAAAACCAGATTAATCACCAGATGGTTATTGCTATAATTCCTGCAATCAATCAATTGGTCATAGGAAATTAAATCTTATTTTCTGGACATAAAGGTGTGTTATCGAATTCTTTGATGGGCGTGGTTAGCTAATGGTCAACAAAAAGTGGTCAGCTGTTGTGGGTACATTGAATTTATCACTTTCCCTAGAGCTCTTACTGCAGACCTGAAGCTGTCTATCGTTTATCTTACAAATGTAGCTACTACTTGTTCTCGATTGATTCGAAAATAATCAAATTTGTCATTGCGACATCAATAAAAAAAACCACACCATTATCCATCCATTTTTACAAGGTAACATTTTTACAGTAGTTCGACTAATTTTATATGGGACCATTGGGGAAGTATTTACAAAATTGCTGATTTTGTAAAAGAAATTTACTATTTACAGTTCATAAATGACCGAATTAGTGGCATTTTATCTGTGTGCTACCGTGGGTTGGATGACACACACAAGCAGTCGTTAAGCTGAGTACAATTTAATACGAAACTGTTTATATTTCAGCGTATATTTTATAAATTCTACCACTTTTGTTGCTAAAAGCAAGTTGTAAATCTATTGCGGATATGCAAACTGCTTTGCAACTTTATTAACATGACAATTAGAGACGCAAGTGGTCGAGTACTGAAATAAACAATACCTATGCTAAACACAAGGTTATGTAATTGTTACATAAATAATGAATAAATAAACTATTGACAGGTAGAAAGGCCACTTTTTAAATATACAGTGTAAACGACACTGAAGGGACTATGCATTTTATGGCGTTGTAGAGAGTGGTCGTTAAATGGAGAGATATATTCATTGTATGGAATACAAGCTAAAACAATTAAAGCAAATTGATTTCGACACTTTAGAGAGTTTGTCGTTAAATAGGGTGACATTACATGGAGTTTACACTGTACTTGCGCTTGACCACACTCACCTGAGGTGAAGTGATGTTGCGGTCTAGAATGGAATGCGCATGTTAAAAAAAAACCTTCATTATCGTCTTGAAGACAGTAATTTTTTTAGTTCACTGGGGTTTTGTTATCATATATTTTTGTAATGATATCATAGTTATTATTTGACTTGTAACTTTGGTGTTATCAATAAAAAAAAGGTGAAACGAAAAACACATACAGACGAATATATAACCTTTTTTGAAGTCGGTTAAAAACTAAGTTATATGCCATTATAATTTATATTAGGTGCTGTTACATTACAGTTTAGGTACATTATTTGAAAGTGTGTGTTTTGTATTTATCTAATGTTATGCTAAACTAGACAGCACAATGAGTACAAAGTATCTGTCTACTAGCGACTAGCTTTCGAGTATTTACTCGAGCGCAACACGCGTTTCCGCAAGAATTGTTCGAGAAACAATGGTAGGGACCGCTGTCAGCCAGGTCAATGACCGATTACGAAGCCTACGAGACTCGGTTGACTCCGTGATAACGTAACTTAAGGATGGTCAGCCAGAGCCTTTCGGAAGTGAGGCTTATCAGTTGCATAAAATTCTTATCAGAGTCTATTTATCTACATACTTATTTATGGCACTAACTTAGCATAGAACAATGATTTGGACTATATGTATATATTTCTATAACAAATAACCTAAATAATTTGTTTGTTTCACGCAAATAGGCTTCGAAACTACTGGACCGATTTGAAAAATTCTTTCACCGTTGAGAAGCTAAATTATCCCTGAGTAAAATAGACTATATTTAGTTTCTCTTTGCAACTTAGATTATTTTTATAGCCCGTGCGAAGCCGGGACGTTTTACTAGTATATTATACTTTAGGTTTGCGCTTGACCACAATTCAACTGGTGGTGATATATTGCAGCCGATCCGATGCGATCTTCTTCTTCTTCTTCGTATGAGCTAAGTCGCCGAGCTTTGGAGTCGAGTTTTCAACCAGCCCGAAGGCCTCTGACTGCTTTTAATAGTACTAACAGCCGGGAACCTACAATTTAACGTGTCATCCGAGATGTTAATGCCACCTTTAAAAAGTAATTCTTGTGCGAGGGTGACCATGCACAAGACTGTCTTTTTAGAATATTAGAAGTGTTTTAAATATGAATATTATATTCTGTATGAAATATCCATCAGCAATTTCTACTTGAAAGTACCTCAGCCTAATTAATTTTCTCGGAAAATCTACCACACTTAATTAATCTCGAGGGAAACAAGGTTGGTTAGAGCATTGGCAACCGATCACGCTGTCGTAGAGTTATGATTATGACTAGAGAGAAATGTATTTACAGAACACCTTGTATAATTATGACAGGTTTATTTATGGACCACCTTGTAAATCTATACCTGACCGCTAAACGTGTGGCAATGAAATAGTATTTTGGGTATTCAAATATTATTTGACTACAATGCTTGCGATATTTTTTTTTAAACGAAATTATTTATTTGCCAAAATGTACTTAGAGCAATACTAGGGGCTTAATCAATATCTTGAATATTTCGTTTTTTTATTGTAAATCATAAACGATAAAAAAAATTGGAAAAAAACCTTAATTTCGATAAAAAACTGGTTCACCATTTTTTTTATTGAGTTTTTTTTTCAATTGATAAATCTGATTGAAACCAAAAGGAAATAAATGTTCTTAAGATGGTCTAAAGGCTATATTTTCAATATATTTTTTGCCATTATGATTTATAATGGCAAAAAATTATTGAACTTTAACTTATACTTTTTCGCATTTTTCTTTTCATATCGTGATATATTTATTACACGTAGACATTCCGCGTCTACGTCTTTCTTTAGACCGCTTTTCAGCGACAAGCGCTTATTTGCTTGCATGATTAGGGGCGGGTGTTTTATAACGTTTGAATTTGTATGTAAACTGACAAATACGGGCGCCATTTAAAACGACGTGTCAGATAACATACATCACAACCGCTTTCCATAGCTCCTGACTTTGTGGGTTTTAAGGTTAAAACTTCTTCTTTCTGGCTACAACCCTAGTTTTGGGTAAACATATAGGTCATCTAAAACTTATCTGACCCACATAATCTTATCAAATATACGAGTATTATTAATAAGTCTTACTAAAAACACACTTTGTAAAATTTGCACATATTCGTTTAGTACATTGATAAGGAAGTAAAGAGTACATCACGACGTAATCTCTTTCGAAACATTCAACACTACAGAGATAAGAGGCTTTTGATCTGGCCTTAAAACTTTTTTACATAATGTTTTTTAAACATTGTTTGGCTTTTATTTTAATTGCTTTTGTGTCGTCTACGGCGGCGTTGCTTTATGTTTAAAGATTAATAAAATAAAACTTTAGCGGTATACACGTAAAGATAACTCTACGCACCGCACCAATGATATAATCCCGCTAGATAGCGCATAGCTTGAATTCCGAAACAAGTAAGTCATCTATCAATAACTCTTTTTGTGCAGCTACGCCCTTAATTTATGTTTAAATATATAAAATCCATCCGACTGGAATTGAAATCCGTGAATTTCTTTCTACGAGTAACTTAACTGTTCAATAATCCGTAAATTACTTAATAAGGAATTACAGAAAATATGATGAACATGCGAAAATTAAAACACTGACACCGCACTGAACTCTTTAGTCTGTCCTGCTCTGCCACACGAACACATTATAGCTCTGTCCTTTGCTAGCACCTCGTCCCGCGACCGCAGCAGTGAACAGCGCTTATATGAGACATTGCTTACGTCGGCCATCAAGTGTTATATTATCATAGCACCGCACTGTGCGGCTCGCCTGCGTGATGGTCTCTGTGGTTCGTATATGGGAATGACAAAGTAAGAAAAATGTATCTAACACCTTAGGTACCGGATCATCTGTTTGATCTTGTGCGAACTTACATGTATATATGTATTTGTATACCTTTTCACAGAAACTAAAAAATAATAATCAATAATAGAGTGATAAAGCAGATCTAGAAAATATTTTGACAGATACAAAAAGGTACTTTTATCTCAATGAAGATGGTTAAAAAATACAAAAACAATATTAATGTATTATTTTAAGCTTAGATTTTCTTTATACAAGAGCTCTCTTTAATTATGATCTATATTTTTTTGGACATACATAAAAACCTCCTAGATAATGAACATTTCTAGCCATAGACATAGACTTTCGCTTTCTATACGCGCTGCGTGACTGACTGGCTGGATCACTGTATTACTAGACCGCTCAATAGATGGGCTATAAAAAGTCACGCCGATTGTAAACACATTGTAATTATTTGTTTAATGATAGTAATTGCGCAAGATTATGTAAGTGATTTATAGCAGTTTAACTGTACTTAAATAATTTTACACACATACACAGAAGATGTACTTCTATACCAATATTATAAAGAAGTTAGATTTTTTGTTTGTTTGTTTGACGCAAATAGGCTCCG
Organism: Mellilla xanthometata; assembly: GCA_035578125.1. Lineage (NCBI taxonomy): Eukaryota > Metazoa > Arthropoda > Insecta > Lepidoptera > Geometridae > Mellilla > Mellilla xanthometata. Next base: position 17,805,510 of record JAPUBQ010000024.1, on the reverse strand, counting down.
AAACTACTAGAACGGTTAGAATTTGAAAATGTATGTCACAAATGTTTGGGAAGCTACATTATCCCTGAGTAACATAGGCTATACATATTTTGTTTCTCCTTGCAACTTAGATTATTTTGTAGCCCGTGCGAAGATGGGACGATTTTCTAGTATACTATAACTCCCTTTAGTAAAGAAAACATTTGAAAGTCCATGTCTTCTCACTTGCATAACTAAATGAGTGTGAGCAAGAGGAAGTGAACTTTCAAATGATTTCTTTATTGACACGAGTTATGTAGTCATAAAGAATTGGTCATAGTTGATAATGAATCATAGGAAAGATGCGTTTATTATTTGGTAAGTATGGTTTATTTATTACATTCTCTACTCCCAGGAATGTAAGACGCAAGCCAGTTGCAAGGTGCTTGATTAGTAATTAGCTAACAACCTCACGTTGAAAATATGTCTCCATGTACCTACGGGGCGTTCCGGCAGCCTCATTCAGAGACCACTGATCAGAAAAAACAGATTTATTTTACCAGAGGCATTCTTCACCGTCGGTCAGTTTCGCTGACTTGTGTGGATATGCGCCTTGCTAATAATCAGAAACACTATTCATAGGTAAAACTAATTTAAAAAATACTAGCTGACCCGGCAAACGTTGTTTTGCCTTATAAAATATTTCTATTAATTAAAAAAAATGGCATATGGTAAATAGATAGTAGCCGATTCTCAGACCTACTGAATACGCATATAAAATTTGGTAAAAATCGGTCAAGCCGTTTCGGAGGAGTACGGTAACTAACATTGGGACATGGAAATTTTATATACTTATAAGAAGATGTTACGTTTCGCTCTGCGATTATCAATTATTATTATCACAAATTCCCACAAAATGACGCAGTTAGAATAAATCGTCCTTCACGTTTGATTCGCACATGCTATACACATCTCATTACGTAACGTGATTTCTATGGCACTTGAATATTTATGTTTTAAACATATGTAAGGAAATACAGATGTGACAAAACAAAGAGTCATAGTTAAATATTCTTAAAAGATTTTTTGAATAGTATAGAATTTTGGTCAAGTAAATGTTCAGATAATTTTCGGTAACTAATTACGAACAATGTTCATTGAAATATTATTCGCGAGATCCATTCTTCAAGCCGATTCGTTGTACCTTTCTTGTGAGGAGCAAAACTTTGGAATTCTCTTCCTGAGTCTCTGTTTCCTGAGAAGTACCACCTGGGGTTTTCAAATCTAGAGTTAATAGGTATTTTCTAGGTAAGCGTGTAACAGTAGGCCATAGTATTGTTTAACACCAGGCAAGCTGTGGTCAAACGCAAACCTATGAGTTTTAAAAAAAAAATCTTCAGAGGGCTACTAGTTTTATGAATTATGACATCTTCGAGAGTGATTCAAAACATGATTAATATTTAATTTAAGGCAATATGAGAGCAAAATAGCATATTTTGAAAAGTTCCGCGTAAATGATAGGGCTAAGATTTTTTCAGTTTCATTATCTTTAATTTAGCTGAAGAACCTAGCCGTGTTTTATAACTCTGACAATTAAGAATAGTCAGAGTTCGTAAAATCACTTGGTAGTTTTATTTTTTTGAAAATAGTAATTTTAAAATGTACAAATGAAAATTAAACATATCTAACTTTTTTAGTAGTCATATTATCTAGGATCGTTAAAGCTTATAATGTCAATATTTTTAATAGTTGATTTTTGAATTTATTTCGTAGTATTTCTACTTCTATTCTTCTATTCGCTCAAATATGTAAGGCGCGACTGAACTCCGTACAATAAATAGCGCCTTTAATTCCAAACTGCGACCTACTGTGTTTGAAACGATCCATATCCGTGATAAAATCAATCGCCCTTGACGAGTTTCCCTCGACGTTTGTGACAAGTGGCAAGGTCACCCATTTCAATCTATGTGTATCTATACTTATCAATGCTATGTATAGCGTTACAACGACATACGGGCTCTGGAAATGCGGGTTTTGTCTATAGGTCTACATTTACAACATGGGAGTGATACATAGATTAAATTTATCTATACTATTTTCACAGAGAGAATGTATATATTTAAGACGGCAGGAGGCACCTAAACCAATGATAATTGTGTCTTTTTTGTGGAGAATATTGTACAGTCTAAAAAACAGCACACAACTTTATACGGATGAGACTGCATTATGTAGTTACATTGCTCTTGTTTTTAACACTTTATAGGTATTTAACAAACAAGGTAAAGAACACAAATTGTACAAAAATTTGTTTTAAAGTACTATCAATGTGAAAAACAGAACTTTGCTGCAATACAAAGTACTGAGTTGTTTACAAGTATTATGCAAAATTATTGTAAACCATTGCAAGGACAGTACACAATGAATTTTACAACAATGATAATCTGCTTTATATAATGAACTAGCTGACCCGTTGTTTTGCCTCACTTAGGGGTACAGCGCTTCTATTGATTACTTACTCAACCCAGTCGAAAGGTATCGACATCTGTTAGAATCATTTGGAGTTAACAGATAATTGTGACTGTCAAATAATAACAGACAATAATTAGCAATAAATTAAAATTGCGACTATAATTTGAGATTATACTAATTACTATACTAACTACTAATTACTATTAAACTATCCTATCTCTCAAGTTGGATAGAACTGCACATGGTGTGCAAATTTTATTATAATTGGTTAAGTGGTTTAGGAGTCCATTGAGAACAAATATTGTGACACGGGATTTATATATATTAAGATATCAGAAATAGGCTTGGCCAAAACAGCAAATAGCCTACAGACAATAAGATCCCTATTCACAAAACTAAGCTTAAACCTGTCAGGATGTATAACATACAACTGTGGGGAATTGCATATAAAATACAATATACTATAAATTAGAGCAATAACTAATACTTATACCAGGAGTTAGGCAGTAAGTTAGTACTTAACATATATTTATGTATTTGTATTATTACATTATAAGGTTTTATTGAGAACTCTGCCAGTTTGATTATTCAAACACAGTAATAACATATTTAATTAAAAATCAGAAAATTTGGAAATAGGCCTAAATAAATGTCAGATTTATCAAAACCGTAAATGTCAATCAATCATTAGCATAAGCATAATGATTTTCACACGCAGTAATAATTTAAATAAAATTAAAAATAATTGGAAATAGGATACAGAAGGCCTAAACAAACGTCAGATGTATCAAAACTAGTAAATGACAAATTATATCAATAAACATGGTCATGGAATAGGGCAATAGAAATTCCTCGCATCAGATTGCTGCCAATTTCTACTTCAAAAATCGTAACACCGCCCACTTATTTTTGTCTACTAGATATTATAGCTTGTAACTATGTGCTAGATCAGTTTCACAGACGGACATACTGATAATAGTTTAGCAACGTCACTGGCTTATAGGTGTGTCTGTGTGCTAATAACCTGTCTTATAAACTTGTAATAGAGATCAATTTTGAATGAGAAGTCTGACACCCTGTACTAATTTATCATCAAACATTTTAATTAATAGTGTATTTCAAATAGAGCAGAATTAATACACTACAAATACATTTTATTTAGCTATTTATCTATTTCTTGTAATTTTTTTGTAACCAAAGATGACAGAAACAATATAAAAAGAGCTTTAGTTATAAAGATCTCATGAAAATATTGGACAAAAAACAATTAAGTTTTGTCTACATTGTTTCAAATTGCACTTTAAAAGACAATAAAACAGTGAATGTTGCAAAGACACTTAAGAAAATAAAACTACTATGTAATTTTAAAAGCCATTCACTTTCTCCCAACAGTGGCTTACCAATAAAAGTGGCTTAGGCTTAGTGCTTTTAAGCAAATTGGTAACTTTAGACAAAATTGTATAGATTACACAAGTGATTAAGTACTTTCATTATTTTAATTACTCTCAATTTTTCAGTGAATGTAATAGTTATCAGTCTTGAATATAGGCAAGTGTGAGACCTTAATTATTTATTAAAGTGTTAGAGAGAAAATTATTGTTGATCAACTAATTATTTATTATTATCAATTTAATGGTTTGTTGTTATTAGGATTGTTTATCAATAAATTGTTTAATCCAGAGGATAACTAACAATGTAATAATCTCCCATGATTTTATATTACAAAAAAATTTTTGAAGGTATTATCAACTACATTTTTGTTAATATTATAAGTAGGTTTGGAGCATTGAATGTAATAAGACTTCTTAGCAGTTAATTTAAGCAACACCAACTTATGTTAATGCTTACTCGGAGAACAATAGATATTTAAAATTAATTAGAATTGATTAGTAAACTTTCCATGTCAAATGGATTTAAACCTATAAGGAATTGAGGTCAATCGTAGTTGGAAAGTTAAAAAGAAGCTAGTAATTGCCATTCCCTTTTTTAATCTAAACATAGAACTAACTTCATTATTCAAAACTTCGATCATCAATGGTATTGATGATCGAAGATTCAAAAATTACTGATTGACAGTAAGAAAACATAATAGTTATAATATTAATAATTTAAAAGGCATATAAAAATTGTGGATATAGAAATTTAAGTACTATAGAAAAATAATTACTTATAAAATAAATGATGCAATAACCTAATAATAATAGTGTTAATCAGCCTTGCTAATAATAATCAGTTTATTCTATGACTTACCCATCTGTAGTGACTGAATTCAAGGACAGCGCCTCAGCAAATATCATCTCTTGATTTTCAGTAGTAGCCTCGGTTTCCTCCACCATGACCTGCCCGGCGGGCCCGTCGGGAACTGGTCCAGAAGGCAGGGAAACTGGATTTTGTCCACCTCCTGTCTGAGTCCCAGTAATAACCTTCTGACTAACATTATGCAGCCCAGAGAGATCAACCTTAGGTTCCACGCCACCCTCAGCTTGTAAAGCCTCTGATACCACTAAAATGAAGAGGGCACAGCTGGAAATAAAATAAAATTCAATGAAAAAACTGTACTGTACCCAAATCTATTTTACCATTAAATTACAATGTCAAACTCACCTGGAAATCACTGAAATTGTCAGTAGAGACGTGTAAATAATACACAATCCACCCTTCATCGTATTATTAATGAAAAATCCACAGTACATAACATTTTGTGCGAAAACTATTGGCTAACACATTTGCACGATATTTTGCACCTGAATTAAAACTGTCGCACTATTCATGTACACGAAACAAGATCACATTCACAATTTACGCGTCCGAACGAAAATAATATCACCAGCTGCTTCCAAGAAACGTTAAAATTGGGTAACTAATTTTTTATTCAATTTTACTGAAATCGAAAGAATTTGATTGACATGACAAATGTCAACTTTTTCCAAACTACTTTCCGATTGGACTAAAAGTCGAATCAAACGTAGTTGTAGCAATACACCAATAGCAGATTAACAATTTTACATGATCTTTTAATTTATTGGTTAAATCGAAAACAATAAAAAAAATTATTCATTCCACGCAGAACTAGATTTTACCTATGCACTAGATTTGTTATATTTATTTTAATTTCGATTTCAAAAGAGGGTGATATGATTTTGATAATAATATGAAAGCTTTTGATTTCTTTCGGCCAATATATGATATGTTTTTGTAAATTAGGCGTACAGTAAGTAATATCACAAATCTGAAGACCAAAATAGACCGTTTTAATATCTAAGGAGTGCAACACATATCCTATCTGTTAAATGTATAGTTCAATAGTACAGAACTTAATAAAGAAAATTATACACAATGATTTTGGTTTTACGACTATTGTGTTTGCTTAAATAAAGCAATCATTTCCTTCTTCTCTTTCTACGTCCTTTGAGTAACATTGTCAAATTTGAAAGTGTCAAACAAACTGTCAAAACGTCATCGAAGGAGGAACGCGAGCGATTGCGAACGGGCGATTTGGGAAAACGTATAATTATTTATCTTTACTAATACAGAATGGAGTCGTTATATGCTATCCCATTCAATGTTCTCGAAATACCAAATATAAAAATCAAAAAACCGCTATGGCTACAGCCTCCATCAGCAATGACAACGTTTTCTCTGGTGTTATTCTCGTACTTTTTGGTTACCGGAGGTGGGTGATGTTTTCTCATTATATTCTTATTAGAAATTGTTATATAGCTTCAATATACTAAATAATGATGTTAATTGTTTTCAGGAATCATTTACGATGTCATTGTGGAGCCTCCGAGCGTGGGTTCAACGACAGACGAGCACGGTCATAGCAGACCAGTAGCGTTCATGCCGAATAGAGTAAACGGACAATATATCATGGAAGGTCTCGCATCCAGCTTCTTATTTTCCCTCGGGGGATTAGGATTTATCATTCTGGATCGTACACACAACCCGTCCACGCCGAAATTGAACCGAATCTTACTGATTTCTGTAGCCTTCCTGTGCATTCTTGTCTCCTTCTTTACTACCTGGATTTTTATGAGAATGAAGTTGCCAGGATACCTCCAGAACTAGCGTCGCTAGCTATTTAATATATGTTTATAATATGAGGAGTGTAATCCTTTCTTTTTGGGCTATTTTGTAAGTTAATTAAGTAAAATATTTTACATTGAATCATGAGACTGTTTCATTTCAATTTTATAATGTCTATAAAGTTTTACACTGAGAATTAAAAATAACTGCCTTTTCTAAATAAGGTTTTATACATTCAGCAGTCTTTCTGGTTAATAATTATATGTTTAATATATTTAAAATTTGGTTTAATGTGTTAACATAATACCTATAGATAAACAGGCTATATTTTTTCCCAAAATATGATAAATTTGTATATGTAACAGGTAAAATTGCAAGTATAATTTTCTTGCGGAGTGTTAATTAAACAAAAAGCATTAATATTAACATTTATTTGGCAGTACATTTGATATTTAGAAGAACATATTGTAAAATGTAAATAAAAAATACCTATAAATCACAACTTCAAATATTCACATTGATAAAACTAAATAATAATTAATCCTTGAAAATTTCATTTACAACACAATCACAACAAACCAGTATAATATATTTTTATCAGATCATTATTTTTATGAACTACTGATAATAATGTAAACAACTTACAGTGAACACATTACTTATATCGTCGCCGTAGTTGGAAAATTAAATAACTAACCAATTTCGTGAAATCGACTTTTTTGCATTATCATAAAGTCCAATTCAAGCGGCATCTTTCTGTCTCACTAAAATTGTAATATCTTAATTAATCACAAAATAAACTACACATAAACATTACAACGCACTATAGTTGGAAAAATAAATATCGAATATAAGAGAATAATTTAGCGAAGGAAAATAAGCTAACTCGGAAATAATTAGATAACTACACCCATGCGTCAATTCAAGAGCGAATAAAGTGCATCAAAGTCTTTTGTTTAATTTTCCCTCGACACATTTGTGCTCTATTGGACCAATATGGTCTCGAAAAAAGTTATTAAAGGCAGTTATGTAATATTTCGTGTCTCATGAAATGTGAATAAGTGCTTTTATTATGGGCTTTTTGTATCTTAATGAAAGATATTGGCGAAGGAGAACTAAATAACTAACATGCAAAACTAAATAATTACATGAAATATTAAAATTTTGGGCGAGGGAGAAATACATAGTGGCTATTTTTTGCTTTTCTCATAAACGAATCAATTGAAATAAAATTTCTCTGAATGAATAACTAGATGCTTTATCAATCTTTAACATATTAAAATTTAAACAGCAAAATTGTTTTTAAAAAAAAAGTTATCATCATATTTGTTGCAAAAAAACAGTAAATTGCGTTTTTCTCGCAATTTTGATTTTGTTAGTTATTTAATTTTCCAACTACGGCGACGATATATCTATAAATGCTTTAGTTATTCAGATTGTCATGCAGAAAAGAGAGTAGACTACCAGGGGGGCAACTGCCTAGTAAATATTGACTGTAAATACTTTTGTTGTCTTGTCATATAGTTCAGGCTATGTGTTTTTAACAAAAAATAGATCAGTACTTTACCACAATTGATCTGATGGGCAATTATATTGTGATCTACAGTAGAACACATTTACCTACCTGTTTTTATAGTCATTGTTTATGTATTGTGGTAATTCATACTAGGTTGTTTTTTATTTTTTTAGTGAGATTAATTAACTTAAAAATATCATATATGTATAATTTACTTAAGCAGTACCATATGATAAGACAAGACAAACAAAATTATACTTATGATTTAATTAAAGTAGCTGATTCCTATTATGTGTACTCTTAAAACAGCCCTGGATCTGTGGGGGTATAAGCTTAATAACCTTTTTTTTTACCGCATGATGGTAAGAAATATACAGTGATCTCCTTTATAATATCAACTTCCTGTTTTCAGAAAATAATTTAGGCTGCCCCCTTATGTTAATACCTATTTATACCCTATTTATAAAACATTTTCTAGCTTGGTATGATTATTAAATTAACTAATAAAAATTTCTACTGAGATTACTTTTGTTTTTAAGTCCATTTGTTATTTGTGACTTGAATCACAGAAGTACTTAGTATGACATACAGATTTATCAACACAACCTTTGGTACTCCTCAGGTCTTCAGAGCCTTATCCTGAATGCACTGAAACAAAGATAAAAAATATATAATACAGAATAATATATTAGCAAGTGGCTAGCTGATGATGACAAAACTAAGTCTAAGCAGAATATAGCTTAGACCTTGGATTATAACATACTTGTAATCAATTTCATAGATCTCCTTCAAAATCTTTGGCCTATTTATTTGGATGAGTAAATAATTTGAAAGGTTTTGTATAACAGCCACATGGCTCAGCTTGTTGTAATCAAGTCTTGGATGGGTGACTGAAAAACAGATATTATCACCCATTTATTTATGTATACGCTAAAAGTTACATATCATACTTTCGTTTTGCATACTACAGCAGTTATTAAGCTGTGTCAGAAACCTTTGTGGTAGATCAAAAACTAGTACCAGTGGTCATCCAATTCTCATCTCATATGAAAAGATAATGTACAATGTGAAAAGATGATGACGCATACATAGGCTCAGTTGTAGATATAAGCTATCAGGTGTGTGGTCAACCGGCAAGACATGTCATATGTCTTACAGGGTTGGTCAGGGTGAAAGTATGATTCCTGCCATTGGGTTTGAACTTCTGGTGAAGGTGAACATTGTAAGAAAATCAAAGCATGGTGGTAGAGAATTTTCTTCACCTGAATAACCATGAACAACCTTCAAATTGAAAATCGCTTGCCACACACTTAACATTGTACATTGGCAGCCTTGTTGAGGGTCAATCATTCTAGATTAGGCATGCTTTACCTTTGACCACTTGTTCACATCCCATTAGGTGAGATAGCAGTCAAAAGAAATGCTAACTGTGTTATAAGTGTAGTATAGTATAAGCAACCCACCATATGTTCCCACTGCTGTAACTCGGGGCCTTCTTTCACGAGGAAAGATATAGGCCATAATCCACCATGCTGGCCAAGTGCGAGTTGGCGGATGAAACACGACATCGGATATTGTGGTCATCAAACATGCTGGTTTCCTCAAGATGTTTTCCTTCACCGTAAAGCGAGTGCAAATCTACACATTACTTGAAAAACAAGTTATTGGTGTAGGACCGGGATCAAACCAAATGCGGTCAGATTGAAAAGCAGACCTCCGAGCCACACTCACTTTTGAGTGTGTTATAAAATAAACTAAAATACTAACTGGCAGAAATCAGAGCTTTTATCAATGATATGTTCAAACTCTGCAAAGGACAGGGCTCCATCATCATCCAGGTCAGCCTCCTCGAGTACATTCTGCACTAGCTGCTGTAGTTCGGAGTCGGAGAGCTTCAGCTCTGGTCCACAGAGCCGTTCAATGACTTCTCGCAGGTCTGACACACCTATCATGTCATCACCATCAAAATCTGGAACATTAATGGTAAAAGAATAAGATTGATACAACAAACAGCAAAGGTCAATGGTTTTTATTTGTATATAAAATATCCATGTCACAATGTTAGTTACTGTACTCCTCCGAAAAGGATTGACTGATTTTTACCAAATTTTTTAATGTGTATTCAGTAGGTCTGAGAATCGACTACTATCTATTTTTTATATAAGTGAGGCAAAACAATGTTTGCCAGGTCAGCTAGTTTTCATGTGCTTGTTTTAGAATTGGGTGAGTGAGTAAATAAATTCATACTAAACTTAAATACCATGAAAAGATTTTTACTAAAACAACTATAAACATTTGTATTTATATATTTCTTGAAATTGAATAAATTTTCTTATTTATATGTATGTGATGTGGTTGATTTTAAAGAACACGAAAGATATAAAGATTAAATATCATTAAAATGTTGGCAAACTACATTAACATCTTTCAATGTGAGAGCAAATTAGCTTCTTTCCTTATCAATTATTACTTGATTATAAATGAACTTAGGCCTTGGCTTGGTACTAGTTTGATAATAGAATCCCAATGTTGATTTCAATTTTTTACTTATTAAGTAACACTATTTTGGTGGCATTGCAAGATTTAAATACAGTTAAAATTAATAAATCACATCAGACATGAATACTTTTTTACACAATTATCTATTATTATCTTTTACTTAATATCATATAGAATAGAATCTTCATTGTACATCCACTGGTAAAATGTACTTATGTTATGAAAAAACTTAAAACATGTATGAGTGCAAAGGTGGTATGACCCTTGGTAATCTCTACCAGACATATATTGAAACATATTTTTTTCAATTGAAAACTAACTAAGCCAAAGAGCTACATCAAAATAGAAACAAAAGACTAAAGTGTCACATCATACAATGCTTATATTTCCCTTGTTACTCAAATAAAATTAGCAAAAAACAAATTGAATACATTACACTTACCAAATATCCTAAAAGCATGCTCTGCCTTCACAGCCTTAGGTGCCATCTCACTGAAGACAGACATCATATCGAGGAAGTCTTCAAATGTACAATCTCCATCATTACTTGAACTGAAGACTTTACAGATCCGGTCCCGGAAGGGGTTCACTCGCAGCTCAGGGTACTGCAGGATCTTGGCCATCGGAAGTTTGGCATTCTTGTTGTGACCTACTTTCTCAGGAGCAAGCGCTTTGAATTTGCTGTGTGCACTGGAAATTGTAAAAAAGTACTCTTTTAAAAAAATATTATTAGTCAATTTTATAACGAGTCTTTATTCATATTTTTGAGATGAATAAAAAAATATCTACTTAGCTTCTTTTCTCATGCTTTCAAAGATAACTTTGGCTAGCAAATTACATCGAGCTGCATTATTAATGACAAAGAATAAAAAAATACTCACTACAAAACTTCTTTCTTCGTAAAATACGTAAGATCCTGTAATATGAAAGAGTGTTAGTCATAGTGTGCTTAGAGAAAGGAAAAATGATCTTGTGAAATTGACTCTGGAAAATGATCTTGTGAAAATCTGACTTACTTCATAGTCTTGGAGTTCTTCTTCAGTGAACTGGCTTTTGCCCTGACCCATTTCTGATTGATTTTAGTGCACAATTCACATAAAAATATATTTAATTCAAAACATAAACAAATAACACCACCCAACACAATGGAAATTGGAATCACAGAACACATAAAATGATTTGAATGAAGGGCGGCGGCGTAGTCTTAAGTGTAATGGAAAAATATCGATGAATCGAAATATCGATATATTTTTGTCATACACGTTTACTGAAGTAGCAAACTGGGTTGTGTGATACATCCATGAAACAAGTGGACACACCAAAAATTAAATTGATTGGCAAATCAAGCATCGACATGCATTCTCAGAGTTACGAAGTATTTTCAAGTAGTGTGTGAGTTAATACTAATTATATTTATTAGCTTTAGATATATCTAAAGCTAGTCTAAAAGCCTACTTATATACGAAAGGCAGTGTGACTAACATTCTGGCAGCAAGTGAACCAAGTGAAACGACAAGTTTGAGCTAGGAATATCCAGGATTTAAGCTTCGCTCTCAGACGAGGCTTCGCTTTGGCCTTCGGATGTGTTTTGGAAAATGGTATGGTAATGGTAATGGGCTCCCAAGACCCATACTTCTCTACGCTAAAAGGCTTAAATATTTAACTCAGTACGACTGCCAATAAATACATATTAAAACGTTATATTTTTAGTTAAACCTAAGTTTTCGACTCGAAGTTTTATTAATATCGACATATCAATATTTTTTTCACTTTACATCTCTAAATCAAGGAAGGAGGTAGAGAAATTTGCATTGACAGTGACAATCATATAAAATTTGACAGTTAAGCTTTTAATTTTCAGAGTCTGCATTTTAAAATATTCTGTAAATCGCTTGGGTATGGTTCGAGTGTAATTTACATATCATCATTTTCATCACCATTAGGTTTAGTCATGGTATCTGCAAAGTAAATAAACGTACTGTAATGTGAACACATAATATATTACTAGACAAAGCAATCTATCTCCACTAACCATTGTCGTTTCTATGTCGCGAAGCGAATATGGACCGCCTTTTATAAGGTCCTCCAGGAAGAAGTTCACAAAAGACCTTGTGGTGTTTCTTACATGGTGTTGACAACCAAGTCTTGCGCCGTGTTATGAGCATACAGTCATACTTGGTGTAGTTTTTTCTAGGATGACCGGGGGCCCAGGCGCGGAACGTCGTGCAGTCCATAGAATCACCTGGTAACGTCAACTATTTAAATTACGCTTAAGGTCAATAAAATCAGTAAATAATTAATGGTAAATACTAATAACTCCTGCAAGAAAACCTGTCTTGTTTTTTTAGATTTATTGGGGAGTAAAGCAAAACTATATTCATGGCGTCATCATCATCATATCAAACGACTAATCGATAGAAAATAGGGAAAATGATAATGGGCTGGGTTTCCAACCAAACCAAAGGTTTGGTTTTTGAAAAAATAAATATAACTTTTGCCACCATTTGCCGAAGGACGGTAACTCTCCTATTTGTAGAATCTCATTTACATTGGCCTCCTTTTTGAACCCTGACGCAAACACCTGGGGTGCTATAAATTAGTGTGTGTGTCTGTCTATGGCATTTTAGCTCCCGAACTGAAAACCTACATCGATTTTTTTGTTGAAGTCTGTTAGTCGAGGGTTCTTTGCTTTGTTATGTTTGGTAAAATTATCTAAGATGGCGGCTGATGACATAATATATTTCTTAACTGCCTAAATATGGATATCAAATGATTGGGCTTATATGAGTAATCCACAACGAAGTCATTCGCCAGAGAACAAAACTAACCGACATAGCTCAAAGTATTTTAGCATAGGTCACATTTGTCGCAGAACCGATAACCGTTGGGGTAGACCAGTTCTGGAGTGGAGACCGCGTACCGGCACACGTAGTGTAGGACGTCCTGCATTGAGGTGGAGTGACGATATACGGAAAAAAACAGGTAGTGGATTTGAGACGAGATGCCCAGGATAAGATCAAGTGGTGTGTCTTGGGAGAGGCCTATGTCCAGCAGTGGACGCAGACAGACTGATGATGATGATAATGATATGAGTAGAATACATACACTGTGATAACTTTTAAGTGTCCACAAATTGTTGAGATAGGAGTTTTTATAAATTTTATTTATGTTTGAAGCTACTACTAACCTCTATCACCCACAAATAAGCTGTTATTTTTTCTCCTCCAGCCCGCGAATACAGCATCTATCCCTGCCCCCGCCAGAGCCTGCGCGAGCGCATCCGTGCGTTGCTCGGAGATGACGTCAGGCAGGACACCGGTCTGGGGATCAACAAATTACAAATATCTACAAATTTATTTATTAACAAAGGGTTTAACAGAACCTAATACTACTTCTTTTATGTGAAGTTATATTAGTTTCTTATATAATTCAATTCAATAAGTATAACTTATTCAAGTTTTCCATTGTAACATGATCGTAGTAAGTGGTCACTAAAGCCCAACGCACACGACGCTTGTTTTGCTGCTAGATAGCTTGCTAGAATTTGCCGCTGGGTTCGAAGTTGGCTGTGGCGCTGGGTGCGCTGATGGCTCCCTTGGTAGGTTGGCTTCACACGGTGCTTGTCGCTAGGCGTGCTAAGATCACGTTATAATAAAAAAAATTGAAATTGAACTAAAATAAAATTAGACGTACTCGTAAAACATATTCATTAAACAAAAGCTAGCGCCATTTTACTGCGCAATTTAAGCAAACATTTTTGCTTATTCGGCAAGCCCTGCAAGCCAAAACTGCAAATTTGCAAATAGAGCAAGTAGAGCTTGCGGAATCGGTAAGACGCAATTTGAGCAAGCACTTTGCTCAGTAAGCAAGCTCAACAAAGGCGCTGCAAGCACCTTGCGCAGAACACACTTTGCGGAATCGGCAAGCTAGTGCAAAAGCAAGCGCCTTGCTCAGCGTGCAAGCTCAGCAAGGCACCGCAAGCAACACCTGCGCAGAACACACTTTAAGTAAACTGTATTAAATATTGTAAACGTTAAGTTAATAGTATTAATAATTGTAAATTTGCCGTACTAATTAAGTAAACCGTATTAAATATTGTAAACATTAAGGAGGGGAAAAAAAAACTGTATTAATTAAGTTAATAGTATTAATAATTGTACATGTCTGCAAAATTTATAATTGTATTGCTGTATTAATTAAGTAAACTGTATTTATTAAATATTGTAAGTGTAAAAAAAAATAAGTTAATAGTATTAATAATTGTAAATTTGCCGTATTAATTAAGTAAACTGTATTAAATATTGTAAAAGTTAAGGAAAAGAAAATAATAATAATAATAAATAAAGGATTCTTGTATTAATTAAGTTTATGGTATTAATCATTATAAATGTTTGCAAAACTTAACTGGATTCCTGTATTAATTTAGTTTTGTACATTAAAGTTGTAAAATAACCCACACTCACACATACTCATCCCACACCACACAACCAACACAGCAAATTCTCAAGCTCCTCCCACAACAACACTCAACACCTTTAACCCACACAGCGTCACAACACTCAACAACTCAGTCTACGGAAGTGCGAAGTATACCGATAGCATCGAGCTTCCGTTGACTACCCCACGCAAGGTGTGGTTTTAGTCGGTAACCTGCGGATTCCAGTGCACGGTATATATACCATGTATTGGAGTTCGCAGGAGTCCGACATCACTGGGTTCCACCATTCCCAGTATCTATAAAAGATTTCCACACCTTGGAAAAAAAATAAAAAAAATCTAGCGCCAATTGATTTCGATGCTTTAGAGAGTTTGTCGTTGAGTCGAATGCCGTTACATGGAGTTTAAGTTGACTTATATTATGCAGCCCTGGATATTTATATTCTTTTAAGTGTCTAGAAATTGAAAATTGTTGGCCTTACTTTGCCTTACTTACTCCCACTTCCAAGCCTCGCTCTGCTCATCTTTGCCCGTTTCGCTCGAATTTATACTTATTCCAATTTTACTAGACTGGTAAAGAGGTATTTTTTACCTAAGAAGTAAATAATTTGCCAAGTGCGAGTCGAGCTCGCGCATGAAGGGTTCCGTACCTTTTGATTACGGAACGTTAGTGTTTTTTCTTATAGCGTTACGGGAAATACATAAGCATAAAGCATAAGCAGCCCAATATACTGTTCCTACTGCTGGGACTTGGGGCCTTCTAACTATGAGAGAATTATAGACCATAATCCATTGATTCAGACGACGTTGGCGGATGTCACATGTCTTTGGATATTATAGTCCTCAAACGTGTCGGTTTTCTCACAATGTTTTCCTTCACCGTAAATCGAGTGCATTCACACATTATTTGAAAAACAAGTCATTGGTATAAGGCTGAGGAATCGAACCAGGGGGAGAAATTCAGACGTTATTACCACAGAGCCACACTCGCTTTTCACGGCAAATACATGACTTGTGAAATTTCAGCTTTCTAGCTATGTTAGCCACTTTTCAGTTCAGTGTTTAGTAAGGGAGTTAGTTTTGACCTACCAGGTTGCGGCATAGTGCCCGTCCCGAGGTGTAGTTGACGCGACGTGGTACCAAGTGGAACATACCCACCGATGGTACGCAAGTGGCGTTTACGTTTGCTGAAATAAAGAAAATCGGTTGTAATCTACTTCTACTATACTATAAGAATCTTGGTCCTGACTCATTCATTCATTCATCTATAGGCAATTCATAACCCAAACAGCTGGTTCTAGGGATATGGAATTTGGAGAGTGTATTTGTTTTAGTACGAAGACAAGTATTACTTAGAACGGATTTTTAGAAATTCTTCCACTAAGCGGGTAAAAGGGGGTAAAAAGTTTGTTTGAAACTTATTTGTTTTTAAACTTATAGCAATGAAAAACAATAGTATCAAAGTTTTTTGCGTCGCTCCGTAATTATTTTATCTATAACCATTTATGGAGCAACGACGGGCTGCCTCCGATATTCCCCGAACAGATTATGTTGTGTCCGGAAACGGCCGTCCGTCATACATTACAATGTAAAGTATATTACAATGTATATTTAGATTTAGCATTTTATTTTATTTTATCTGTCTTGTTTTGTTTTATTATGGGTTATTTGCCTGGCAATAAATCATTATTATTATTATTATAATTCAAATAATAGGTCCTAGCTACAGCTAGGACCAGTCGTACGCGCGTTGTAAATATCGCTTGCGCGATTCAGAACGAGCGCTCCGATTGGTAGCGGGCGGTGACGTGTGACAGTGGCGCCAAACATTGATACCAGAGGTCATTATAGATGAGGGTGGCATATGTTGCGATTATTGGCGCTTACCTCGGCTAACGTATAAGCTTGGCGATCCAGCGAGGTAACGCCGCCAGCATTTTAGGCACCTTACCCGCGGACACTGACTTAGATTTAATGTTCTATTTGTAAGGTTTTTTTATTGTATGTGTGTATTTTTATTTATGAAATTATTTTATTTATCAATCATTCACTTAAATATCTAAAATATGTCTTGAATATAGACACTCTACTGACTCGATTTATATACAGATGAGTATATACTCACGTAAAGGTTTCCCATACAGGCTGTAATAATCAAACGCCGAATCATTAACGAGCGAATTTCCCCCATCAGCCTCCGCACATTTCAGCACCTCGCAAGAATACTCCGCACCTTTCCTCACTTCCGGCGGACTGAAGTTTAATGCCAGTGCTTTTTTGGCAATGCCTAGTTTGTGACAACTGGATAGTGATGTAAAGTTGGCCTTAGCGACAATGCCTAGTTTGGAGCGGTAGCATCGTTCGATGAGGTTGTATTTGGGAAGAGCTGGGGAGTCGGTTGAGCATTGCTTGTTTGTCAGTACTGGTAGTGTGTTTAGAAAGATGATAAACAAATACATTATCCAAGCCGATGTTGCACCAGACATATTTGAAACGCCTGAACAACAGTAGTAAGTATTTCACGAAATAGATTCATATAAAATAAACAATTTTCAAATTATAAGCTCATTAGTTATGTAATGTAATTACATAGCTAAAAGTAAGATTTGCTTGTATTTTATAGGATTTTTATAATATGTTATTACTGCTGCAAAAAATGTCTTGATCACCACTTCTACGCGTCGTTTTCGGAGAGTTAAGTTTAGGGGCAGTCTGGCATTGTATTTTGGAAAATGTTTTTTTACCATTTTGATCTATAGTAGACCGCGCTTCGGTAACCTCATAGCTTGGAATTCTTTGGGTTATCTGTAAATCTTTACTGGGATTTGAAGAAATCAATAACGCAAAAAGAAATCTTAAATAATCACGAATCGCTAGAAGAATCCGGGGTCCCACGGCTTATGTTACTATTTGTGATCTTGTAGCTACACATAAGTAATACCACTGTAATCCAATATCCAGTAACTACTAGATAGATTTATGCTCTCAAACAAGCTGTGTTCACCAGACCACAACGTCATTTCAGATAACCTGTAGCTAACTGGGGCAAACCTAACGTTCCGCTTATTAGGTCCTACACAGGTTGTCAGCATATCACTCTTCTTCTGACAGATTAATTAGATTTACCATGGAATCTCTATTATGTTTCTTTTCTTCATTATCATCATGAGTTTGTTACTCGCTCATGAGTACCTTTTACTCTGAGTGAAAACTCTTTGGATGGCACATTAAAACCTACGTCACATAAAACCTGTACCGACAATATGTCATTCCTTAAACTGACCACTAAAAAGTTTTTTTGAAATCCGTCAAAAATCTAGATGCGCATTCAAACAGCTGTCAACCATTTGGAAATGTCGTTTTATTTCGTTCTTTTTACTGTGGAATTTAATTAAAGTATTGTAATTGTGTCGATTAACTACCGTGCGAAATGGGCTGTTACTTTTCCAAGGACTTCGAAACTGTAAGTGCGTTTTTTGCATGGAGCTAGAAGTCATGTGACGACCTCGTTGGCGTAATGGTTACCATGCTTGACTGCCAATCAGAAGGTTCCGGGATCGATTCCCGGCACGGCCAACATTTCTGTGATAAACTAAATTTGGCTGTCGGTCTGGGTGTTAAATTTGTATCTATATAAAGTATGTATGTATTTGTAGTGTATCGATTGTGCTAGCAACCATAATACAAACTAGAAATGGTTTAGAATGGAGCTATCTAAGGAGAATCTTTTTTTCCTATTACTAACACTAAATTTAATTAAGTATCTATAATGTTTATAACGTTATTATTGCAGCCTGCAATGCAAATTATTACAGTCATGTCCAATGGGGAGCATGCATCTCCTATATACAAGCTTCCATGCTTAGTTTAGAGATGCAGCCTCATTTCTTGTAGCTTTTAATACAAAAAATGTAAAAATATAGATATAGATATTAGATATAATTTGTATTTTTACACGAAACAAACGGTCACACTTACTTTAAAAAAAATCGTTGGATATACGTCCAACGGGTTTCAACGCATTACGAGCGTCATCATCAGGGACGAGCTGCACACGGACTGTCACCGACGAGATCCGCACGCAGTTTTTTTTTAAAGTAAGTGTGACCGTTTGTTTCGTGTAAATATATAATATGCCTTACGATAACAGTTTACAAAGTAAGTATAAGTTGTATTGTGTAATAATAAACATTCTCCATCCAGGAAGAGGCGTTTTACGACATGTCGCCGATCCGGCACCTGCCCGTGATATTCGTGAACGGCGTCCCGGGCGCCGGCAACCAGACGGTGGCGCAGACCATCGCCGGTATCACCGGGTACTCCTTGATCCGGCCGGGCGAGCTGGTGCGCGCGGAGGCGCTCCGGGACTCGCCCAGGGGCAGGTTCATCGCGGACCGCTTGCAGGCTTTGGAAGATGTGCCTGAGGTACAGTGTATCCCGTAATAAAACTGCTAAAAGGGGCTTTTTAGGTAAGAACTCCTGGCAAGTTGTGGTCAAATGGAAACCTTTTTGTAGGTACAAAAATAAAGCTTCTCAGTTATGTCGGGAATATCATAGAAATACACTCAAGCAATACAAACACGTCCAAACACGAAATAGACCATCGAGCCTCCCCAATCGAAATTTTCTCTCACTACGGAAATCGAAACCCGAGACCTCGCGATTTGCAGTTTGAGTACAGATCACTAGGCGGATATGGCGCTCCATTAAGCCTCAAGTACTTTGACAATTACTAAATATTTTTTCTCAAAGGTTTAGGGTTCTATTTTGTACCTTTGTTAGGTTTAGGTCTAGTGTTCACGTGTTTAATTTTACGCATGATTTTATCTTTTTTTTTTTTTAATACTGTATATTAATTGATTATTGTTCCCATCTTCCGATTTATACTAGATGGTTTGAGCTTGATCGCAATTCACCTGATGGTAAGTGACATTGCGATCTAAGGTGGAACGGAAAACTATGTTGGAAAGTGAAACCGGTTCACGGAACAGAGTATTTGGCAAAGAGTTCCACACCTTGGCAGTTCGCACAATGAAGTTATGCGTTCTTTTAATCAGATATTCTTTTTTAATCTATTTATTTACGTCAGTTTTCCAACCTTTTTCAGCAAATGACAGTAGACCTGATAAAGGAGGCGATGTTGGCACAGCAAGACGCCAAGGGTTTCATACTGGTGGGGTTCCCGAGGAATCCTCGCATGTCTTCCATCTTCAACCGGCAGGTCAAGTGGCCAGAGAAGGTGGTTGCGCTACACGTGGATAATGAGGTACATTGCATACTTAAGATAAACGAGATTACGTATATGGTTGTTTCCGGGCATCACATCTGTTCGGAAGGATATCTCTTTGCTAAATGGAGTCAGACCGTCGTTGCTCCATAGACGTGACACATCTGTTACCGACCCCTTTATTTATTTATTTTATTTATAGGTTAGCAGCAATATGCTGATCTGCCTATATCACACTGAGTTAAAATTATTTTTTAACAGTTCATAATAAGATGTCCATTATTCAATGTCAATGTTTACAGTCCATCGGTGCACTGATCACATGTTAGCAAGAGATTTTTTTGTTTTCTGCAACCAAGCTATCAAGCCGGTTTTTAAAGCTGTTCACTGACGTAGCACTCACTACTTCCTCGGGCAACTTGTTCCCAATTATAAAACACCCTGTTGCTGAATATATGATGCCTTGTATTTGAGTTCGCAAGATCACGCTAGATTTTCTGGTTATGGCTTCTGCTATTCTCGCAACGATTACAGTTTTTAAGACTCTAATGCCCCCCCCCTAAATAGCCACATGTCGAAGGTCACCGGAACCACTGCAGGCAGCAAGCCTCCAAGCTACAAGTCACCGAGCTCAAGTAGCTGGTTTACTCGCTCCATGAGCTTTCTTCCAATCTGATTTTGAGAATCCGATTGGATGCTCGCTCACTCGCTAGCTTTTAAACTTGCCAACTAGCAACTCGTCTAGTCCAGTGTCTACTGAGCCAATAGATAACTGTGCGTTAGTTTCTAGTTAACCTGTACTTGTTATTTTATCTGTGGCACCGTATCAGGTGGCTGCCTCCAGGCTGCAGAGCAAGCTGTCGGAGCTGGGCCGGCCGGAGAGTGAGATCAACGCGGCGCACGCCGTGGTGCGCCAGGCGGCCGAGCGTGTGCGACACGTGCACAAACGCTTCGGCAGGCACATCATCACGGTATGCAGTAACGGACGTACTAAGTTACCACCAGTAAACTGCAAGTGCACCCCCCGGTGCTTAACTCTGATATCCGATGATACTCGCCGTTATTTCTTGCTTCCATAAATCTATTTAAATTTTTTCACTTTCAAAAATTCTTTATTCATATACTTATACATACACATGTGGGGGAACATTGTTAGTGTACTTATAACCTAACATATTACATCATAATTATTATAAAATGTTTCGCAAGCTCGTTTGCTCATTTTAAACTTATTGCATTTATATTTTTAGTACCTAATTCACAGACAATAAGTTTGTTTTTAATTTAACACATTATCTGAATTATAGTTTATGTACGCTTTAGTGATAGCTAATACATTTTTTATTTAGAATTTAGCCAACTCAGCCAGTTGGTGAATTCACTATTCCAATCCCTCATTCTGAATCGTGCAAAGAAAAACAACAACAAAATTACGATCATTGGATAGCCGTCCACAGACACATCTATCCGTTAGAGTGGATTCCCTTTCCTATATGGAGACAATCCGACATCACTGCACGATTCAGAATGCCTTTTGTTTTGTGTATAGCTGAGATGAGCTTTGTAGTGTTGCCCACGTTTATCCAGGATATAAAGTATTCTATGTATTAATTCTGAGTCTAAATTATATCCGTACTAAATTTAATCAGAATCGATTCAGCCATTTGAGCGTGACGTTGAACAACTATACACACTTACACACTAACTTTCGCATTTATCATATTATAAGAAAGATAAATAACCTTTTTTTTCTGATTCCAGTTGGACAGCACAGGTAATCCGTCAGCCCTAGCGTCGACGCTCAAAGAAATACTCTCAGACATGATTGAGAAGTCAAAAGAAGAATCCCCCGGTCAACGCGCGGGGACGACGGTGTCTGCCCCCGCGGTGTCCCCTGCAGTGGTCCCTGTGACGGTGCCCACGACAGACGTCCTTAATGACACCCTGTCATCCCCTGAAGAGACTACGGTCGAGGCATAGACTAACTACCTACTAGTGTAATTAATTGTGATTCGTTTTAAATTTGTTTTATTGTTAATACATGTTATTTAATTTTTACTGGGTTCTTTCAATCAAACGTGGAGGCGGTTACATATCTATGTATTTCCCATTATACTATTTTTGTGCACCTCTTAGTTATATTACCGTATGTATATAGACTTATTTGTATAATTTGTAGGCATAACTTATTTGTATGCCTAAGCAGTGATTTTGTTTGATTTTGGAAAACTAGTCGTAAGTACCAAGAGTCAGAGTTTCTAAATTAACACTCGTAATGTGTTTTAGAGAGCCTACGATACGGGAGTATGAAGAAAAACATATATTTTTTTGTGTTCCGATCAATTTTAATGTTTTATTTCATAAAAACTAGCCGACTGCGGCCTCTATTCTGCTTCTTTACTTCTCTTCTTGACCTTCCCGAGAGCATCCATTCTTTCTTTCTCTTGTTTTCGTTGTTCTTCATCTTCTTTTTCTTCTAGTTCCTTTTGGTTTTGCTTTTCTTTCATGACAGCTACCATTGCGTTGATTGCTGCGGTCACTTTGCCGAATATCTCTTCGACTGGTTTATCCGCATCTACCTGAAGAGTTAAAAAATCATCATCATTATCAGCCCGTAGACGCCCACTGCTGAGCATACGCTCTTCTAGTACGCCAGTCATCTTGGTTTTGCGCTGCTTTCATCCATGTCCTGCCTGTGATGGTACTGACTCGAAAAATAAGTAGTGAAAAAACCATCTATGTGTAATCAAAAAACGGACCTAGAAGAATATAGTCACATATCATCAGAAAATTACTCGTGGGAAAGCGAAACAAAAAGGGCTGCTGAGTTGGGAGAAAAAACGACAAATTTAAAAAAAATGTCTGAGGTGTCCAGCAGAGTGAAGAGAAACAACTTCGTTGTGTGAAGGAAGATAGATGTGCCATACCAGTGTGAGTTGATAGGAGGTGTATTAGGAGGTGCATAAGTAGCCCACTATACGCTTCTACTGATAACACTTGCTTCCTCTCACGAGAAGAGAGATATAGGCCATAATCCACCAGACTGGCCATGAGGTTTGTCAGATGACACACGTCCTCGTATATTGTGGTCCTCAAAAGTGTCGGTTACCTCATAACGGTCGGTTTCCTCACGATGTTTTCCTTCACCGAAAAGCGAGTGCAAATCCACACATACATAACTTGAATAACAAGTCATTGGTGTAGAGCCGGGATCGAACCAAGGATCGAACGATTGAAAATCAGCTTTCCCCATCGAGTCACATGGTCGTTCGGAGAAGCACCGCATTTTCATTTTAGATATTTCTTAGGTTTATCTCAATTTGGTTTCAGATCACAGCGGAAATACAATAAATATTTCAGATTGTATACCATCTCCAACAAACCTTAGTGAGGATGTTCGGGAACTGATCGAGAATCTTCTGGTAGTTGTCGTAGAAGAACTTGAGGCGTGTGTTGATGAAGTTTCTCGTCTCTACTTCACTGATCGTCGCCGCGTGCGGCCGATTGCGTAACCTCGTCTCGAGCACATCGCGGTGTGCGTCCAGAAAAATGATGGCCTGGGTAATCATGTAAATGATAAATAAATCTTTTATCCCCCAAAAACTCGGTATAAATGGTGTTATTTAGGTTAACTTTATTATTTTTTTAATATTATTACAGCCCTGAATTAATTTGTGTGAAACATGCCCCTAAGTGATTGTCTATTCGTCTTTTCGGCGTCTTCTGTTTAAGACGTGTCGAGCCTGGACGGTGAGAAAATTTTATAAATTCATAGCCGATAATTTAATAAATCGTAAATATATAAATATTTCAAATCTTTGCAATATATAGTCAGGCATTTGACCAGCACCGTCTCATTGGCTAATTGTGAAACATGCAAAGCTTGGAGCTCAGAGCTCCTGGAGCTTTTAAAGAGGCTGCTGTTAGGTTCATAGAAACAGATTATCAACTTGAGGATGGTAGCTAACCAAGCGATCACAAGAAAATGATCCTCCACACTTACGTTAGCTGGTGTGAGAGTTTTCTCAAACGCTATGCCCTGGCGCAGCGTCCGCGGGTACCCCTCGATAACGAAGCCTTTAGCGGACTGGATGCGAGCCTCCATCGACTCCTTCAGCAGACCCAGCACCAGGTCATCAGGGGCGAGGGTTCCTGGGGGATGCCACATCCTACTGAATACCCACGTTATTAAAGATCAGTAGAATGAAGGTAAAATGCGAATTGAATTCTTCTGACCCTAGAGCTTACGAAGAAGAAGAAGAAGAACTCGTGATGTCACCGCATATCCTAACGGAAGACCAGCACTGGTTGTTTGTAGCTTCTAAAATTAATACTTATTTTTGTATTATTTTTAGAAAGAATGTTTTTTTTTCTGAGAAGGGTCAATGACGCTGTTGATCTAAAGTTATTGGTACCTATTTAACGCCCTCGTAAAGGATACGTAAAGATCACGGATAACAGACAAAAATGACGTAGGTCCAAACGACATCTAGTTTTTGAACATAAGAATAACTCGTTTAATAAATGCTACACCCAAATTTTTACTCTAACGTTTCTTGACAAAAGATATTCATAAACATAAATAGTACTCGCAAACAATGTAACCTTTTGTAGTTATAAGTTCTTCGTATGAGCTAAGTAGTCAAGCTCTGGTGTCGAGAATTTCCAAGCCACCCGAAGGCCTCTAACTTGGCTTAACGACTGCTTGTACTAAGACTAACAGCCGGGACCTACAATTTAACGTGTCATCCGTTATTAGTAGTTAACACTAAAAACTGTTACATATTTGAATTTTCACCTACCCCTCTCGATTCACTTTACATTTAAAAAGGTATCCATCCTTACCATGTTCCAAAACAGACAAGAGACACTTAGCGCGGTCAGTGCCTCTGGCTACTTCCTCACGCAGCAACTTCCCCGTAGAGAGATGGGTATATCCGAACTTGCTGGCGATCTTGGAACATTGGTCTCCTTTCCCTGAACCGGGGCCACCTATCACCCATATGATTGGTATTTTGAAGTAATCTATGGGTTTCTGAAAAAGTTATAACTAAGTAATTAGGTAAGCTCTATGTCTAGCGTAAAAAACTTTAGGTATTCTTGTTTTGTTATTGTATAATAAGTATAATTATTAAAACTTAAATTTGTAACCTTTCCTGTAATTTCGTATGTGACATCACCGGTCGGCTCCAGCGGAAGACCAGCGCTGTTTGCTTGCAGTCAGCACACGCTGAGCTGGGGCCGGTTTTTGTGCCACGTAAATGTTTTTATTGTTTTTTATGTATTGTTTTTCTGTGTGTCACAAAAAAAATGTTTCTTTCTTTCTTGTAGGGTACTTATACTTGGACACGCTCATTGTTGTTTAGCAACGGTAGGTATATGCGAATAGCCATTGGATGGGTGAAAATACACAAAACTGTCTTTTAAAAAGAGGCCTTTTTTAATTTTCTGGCGGCTACCATAGGTCGGATGACACGTTAAACTGTAGGTCCCGGTTGTTAGTCTTAGTACATGCAGTCTTTAAGCCAAGTCACAGGCTTTACGGCGGTTTGAAAACTCTTGAGGTTGGTCACTAAGTTACTAAGTACGAAGGAGAAGAAAAAAGATTGAAAACTTACTTTCTTTTTATAAGAAGCGCACTTCTCGGAGCCACACTGCAGGGGACATCCTGGAACTTTCTCCTCGACTGGCTCTTCACATCTCCGGCAGAACTTCTCCTCGTTCATTGTGATGTATATTAATTTAGCGCCATTTTTAAAATTGTGTATTGTTTTGGGATCAATCAGCAAACATTTTGAATTAGTTTTCTTACGATTTTACTGTACAATTTATGAGATGTATATTAGAATTTTTGAAACTTCACAATTCTGTGCCTTTTCTGTCAGTGTCAGCATGACAGGATCATGGCATATCTATATTCTTCTTTCAACGTTTAATTAAACCTCTTTTCGAGGCTACACTTCCGCTATGCATAGTATAGATTAAGTAATACTAGAACCTCCTATACATCTTGGAAGACCTCTTCTACCGTCTGTTCTGCTTTTATCTGCAAATCCGTTCTGAGGTATAACCTATAACAATATTTTGTATCAACCATCGAAATACAAGTAAACTATTTTCAATACTACTCTACTTAACATTAATTCATTTACTTTACGAATATTTGCTTTACATTGCGGGGATTTACATATATTTAGGCAAGGGATAAGATTAAGTTTATTTTTGGTTGGGAATGCCTTTTTTTATGTTTTATAGCTAGGTTTTGACGGCTCGCTCAATTTAAATATGTTTGTTTAATATTTAAAAATTGTTTGCTTTCAAAATTGTTTCATCATTTTGTAGTTATATTTATGAAGAAATTTCGTTTATATAATAACTAATTTTTGGCGAGATTTTTGACGTTTGCCATTGGCTAATTCTTACAGAGGAAGGGATATGTCAATGCAAAGAATGAAGTCTGGGTTTTTGCCAGCTAGGAAAGAAGAGTTCGCTTCCTTCAAGCCAAATAAATTTAGTTAGATTAGTCACAATAGATCCGCAAATTGATCTTTGATGAAAGAAACATAATGAGATACGTGAATAGTGATGTAAATAAATGATGATAAGATATGCAAAGGTCCCGTGAGAAGTAAGCAAGGGAGAACTAATTCTTAAGCTGAATTTGGCCCCTTTGTGCACACTGGTACCAATAGTAATACAAAATAAGCAATTGTATTATAAGTACTTACTTTTATGTGCACAATACATTATTATTTTTTCTTTCTACCGTATGGAAGCTGAAACACCTATCATCTAGGGTAAGACTGACATTATTCGATACCAATGTAAAAAGTGTCCATTACATTCATTTTCAAACATAACCAAGTCTACATAAACCGTTGCTTTCTATCAAATTCTCGAAAACTTTAATATCGCGTGTTTATTTGCATTTGATGTACGGCGACCTAAAATAAATAAAACAAAGTGGTATAACAAAAACAAATGAGCTTTATTCAGTAATAAATTAACAATGTTTAAAATTAAAGTAAGTAGCAGTAGTTTATGTACAGTGTTGTGAGGTAACAGAGGTTCACGCCGCCACTCGGACCAGGGGGTCAAGGATGGCCTCTACTTCGCTGAAGATCTTGTCCACAGACTGTTCTGCGTCTATCTGTAATTGGAAGAAAAATATACATTGCTTACACATATAATAAGATTAAGGTGAAGAAAAGGGTAAAATCTTGATATAACAGTTTTTTCGCTATAAATCGTAAACGGTAAGCGAAAGAGAAAAAGTAGCTTAAACGCCGTCTTGAGGACAACTCAAAAAATATTGTCGCGAAGCTCCCAGAACAGAATGTTCTAGAAAACACAGGAACACCTTCGGTGTCGCTCTCACACATATTTGTTGTCTCACTGCTACAGTTACCTCGAACTTTCTAGTATAGAATATTCGAAAACTTCCCGAACGCCGCCTGTTTGTTTACGTGTGTAAACAAACATCTTCCATCTCACTCACACACTGCCTCGAATTCTCCTGAAGAATAGTTCCGAACGTTCGTAATAGAAATTACGAGAGCTTGTATGATCGGGTATAAAAGAGCGGACGGAACGATCGGTGGACAGTTATCTGCGAGATGTCGTAGAGTTAACTGCGAGTTGTCGGAGAGTTAACTCCGAGCGATACCCCGAGCGAAAAGTGCGATTAGTGACTGCGAGTGTACGACTCCGGCGAGGAATAAGGATTGCGACTGCATACGAGTTGGACGTTTCGACGAGTTGGAAGACCAGACACGTATCCGGCGTGGGGATTCCATACTTAATAAATCCTAGTTATCCACGAAACCGACGTTTTAGTCATATACCCAAACCTTTATCCCGAGTGCCCCGCCCAGCACGTAACATTTGGTGTCAGAAGTGGGATAAAGGTGTGGTATACTGGTTTCTGCGTGGATTAACATGGAAGCGGGACGTCACCAGGGGAAGCAGGAACGAAGGCAAGAGGACAGCCTGGACCAGGCGCGATTCAGGAGCAACTCGCTGTTTGTTGGTGTCAGCCGAGAGCGTGAATCATCGAATGGTGGACAGGCTGGGGCCGATGCTGCTTGCCAAGGATCAGATTTGGAAAGTGCAGTTGCAACTTGCGATTTTGGTGACTTAATACGGATGGCGCAGTGTATGTATGAAGAGCAGAAACGCATGCGTGAAGAGCAGAAACGCATGCGTGAAGAGCAGAAACGCATGCTTGAAGAGCAGAGAGTGGTTTTGTCGGCCCTGAACAATGTGGTGTACCAGTGTCAGAAAAGAGTCAACATCTTGAGAGAAGGAACTGACCAGGTAGTTCAGGAAGATGAAGCTGACATCTTGAGAGAAGGAACTGACCAGGTAGTTCAGGAAGATGGAGCAGGCATCTTGAGAGAAGGAGCTGACCAGGTAGTTCAGGAAGATGGAGCAGGCATCTTCAGAGAAGGAGCTGACCAGGTAGTTCAGGAAGATGGAGCTGACATCTTGAGAGAAGGAACTGACCAGGTAGTTCAGGAAGATGGAACAGGCATCTTCAGAGAAGGAGCTGACCAGGTAGTTCAGGAAGATGGAGCAGGCATCTTGAGCGAAGGAACTGACCAGGTAGTTCAAGAAGATGAAGCTGGCATCTTGAGAGAGGAAACTGACCAGGCAGTTCGGGAAGATGAAGCTGGCATCTTAGGAAAGGTGACTGACCAGGTTAAGGAAGATGAACAGGTATTGCAGAGGGAATATGCTGACGTTTTTAATGAGACCAGCAGCAAGTTGTTAAACCTGTATAACGAGGCATTTGCACATATCGAAAACGAAGAGGTTAACTATCCGAGGGACAGTGGGAAGTTGAGCCTTAGTGAGAATCTGCGAGGAAATAGTTATCACCTGAAGATGAATGAGATTAAGGTTCCTGTAGTCTTACATCGATTCAAGAACACCGGAAGTTATATTGGTGACAGTAAGAATCTGATCGGGAAAAGAAAACGGATAATGTGGATCTATCACAGAGAAGATGGGGACTATTGGATACGGAAGAACACGACATATGCAGCAGTGAGAAATCGTTATGTTTATATTGGAGGAGCGCGAAAGCTATACCATCACGATGTCGGGCCACCCTGGGAGAGAAGCCAGTTATCAAGCGTCGCGAGGCCAGTACAGAACATTCGTGAGTACAGTTTGACGATGCTCGGGACGAGCATCTCTTAGGAAGGGGGCAATGTCGCGAAGCTCCCAGAACAGAATGTTCTAGAAAACACAGGAACACCTTCGGTGTCGCTCTCACACATATTTGTTGTCTCACTGCTACAGTTACCTCGAACTTTCTAGTATAGAATATTCGAAAACTTCCCGAACGCCGCCTGTTTGTTTACGTGTGTAAACAAACATCTTCCATCTCACTCACACACTGCCTCGAATTCTCCTGAAGAATAGTTCCGAACGTTCGTAATAGAAATTACGAGAGCTTGTATGATCGGGTATAAAAGAGCGGACGGAACGATCGGTGGACAGTTATCTGCGAGATGTCGTAGAGTTAACTGCGAGTTGTCGGAGAGTTAACTCCGAGCGATACCCCGAGCGAAAAGTGCGATTAGTGACTGCGAGTGTACGACTCCGGCGAGGAATAAGGATTGCGACTGCATACGAGTTGGACGTTTCGACGAGTTGGAAGACCAGACACGTATCCGGCGTGGGGATTCCATACTTAATAAATCCTAGTTATCCACGAAACCGACGTTTTAGTCATATACCCAAACCTTTATCCCGAGTGCCCCGCCCAGCACGTAACAATATTTTAAATTATTTGGTACCAATCAGACTTATGAATTTTTTTTATAGCGAAAACGCTGTAAAATCTTAATTTTACCCTTGTCATCGCTCTAAGCTAAAATATTTTTAAAACAAGCTTTTTCGGTATGAATATAAACATTGTCGTTTTATCCACGGATAACAGAAACAAAAGGATACTGTATGTCAGGAAAGAGATTTACTATGGCTATACTAAATTGGCAAAACTGAAAAACAAAAACCATAACGCCAACCTAATTTCAGCCTAACCAATTTTGACTTTTATATCTCAAGGATCTGTCATTATGTATGTCTTGTCACGCGACATCTAATTTAATACATTATAACTACAGCTAGATAGTTTTTTTAGCTATGCAAATTTTAAAAAATAACTTAAACATTTGTAACTAAACATACATTGTAACTTTGACGTAGGATTGGCTACATTGCCTTCTAAAGAGAAGCAGTGAGATTACTCATTTGGTTTCATCAAACCCTTTTAGATGAACCCAAACACAAGTCTCTTTCTACGTGTAGTAATTTAAGTGTTTGTATATTGTTATTTAATTTGTATGTTTATTAAGTGATGCATTTATAGTTTTTGACGTGACAACGTCTTAAATTAGGTTGCGGCTGGGAGTCACTTATGAAAAAGTGTAACGCCCGGTAACGTTACGATGAGTCACCGAACGAGAGAGAGGCCCGCCGAATGCCTTGCGTCTCTCTCCCACTCAACTATGATCGGTCTGCCGATTTGTCGAGCACGATCGATTTGACGAGACGTTGTCACGTAAAATCTTCGCCCGTAAAACCGACTTTACAGGCAACCATTTTTATCTTTTTTATTTAATTAACTTTTTGTTAATTTTAAGAATGTAGCACTCTAGAGACTTTGTACCCTGTAATGCTATATTTTAAGTAATAATTAAATTTGAATTTGATGGGTTTATCTTGTTTAGTTCAGAATTTCTTTCTTATGTAGGCGACATGACTCACCCTCCTGAGCTTGTCAGGGTACTGCGCGAGGACCAGGTCGTTGTTGTCGAGGAAGGTCTTCAGTCGCAGCTTGATGGTCTCCTCGTTGTCGTCGGCACGGCCCGAGGACGCCGCGCGACCCAGTAGCCGCTTCGTTAGCGTCTCCGAGGACGCCTCGAAGTAGATTATCACCTGGAACGATACGGTTGAAATATGATTTAAACCAGTTACCTCATATTGCTTAATCAGTTAGAATCAGAGCTAAGGCATAATTATTACTTTTTACGCGAGAGAAATTGTTCGGTTCAAGAAGACATCAATAGTTAGTTCGTACGTTTCGTACTAGATGGCGCCACTAGAAAACTCAGCTCGCGCAAACGGTGTGTTGAATCATTTTGACAACGAATAATTTGTTTCAATTAGACCAAGTTTTTCTGACCCCAAACCCCGACTTTAATACACGTCAGAAGTGCCGCTCACAGAATCTTCTTAGATGCTCTGCAATGAGGTACAGCCAGGGAATTTTCATAACCTGGCCCACACAGTAAAACCACTCAATTGACATCCATTATATTTGTTTTAAGAGGATTCTGGTATGGTGGGAACCAGGGAGGCACTAGAACTACTTTCACTACTTTGGTTTGAAAGGTCTTTCTGCTCACTTTAGCTCGTTTAGTTAGCTAGATGGTTTTATCCTCAAATAAGAATTCCTATTTACCCCCAAATTCAATTCAATAATATTTATTTAGGATTTCATCCATAAATTTTATAATAATTCACAATTATTTTTCACCAAGTATGCAAAACCAATTAAAATCATATCATGTTAGACAAACAAATTCAAGAAGGTACCCGGTTGTTCTCTACTGTTTCTTTCAGCGACTTCTTACTTCATAATATTGAACCGGTACTTACAGTAACGGGCGCAATAGTCTGCTCGAAGGCGACACCCTGCGACTTCTCCCGCGGGTATCCGTCGATAAGGAATCCGTTGGCCTTCTCGGCGCGAGCCTCGATCGCTTCCTTCAGCAGCTCCAGCACAACCTCGTTGGAGACCAGACCTCCTGGAATATCAAATAGATTTACGTCCAGATGATGGATTTAGCAAATGTTGACATGAATTCAAATAATATAGGAAATACACTTCATTTATTAAAATGACATCATAGCAAAATGTGCCTGTTGGGGTCTTAACAGTTGTTAAATGTTTGATATACACACATTTTATTTAGGTAAACTATATAATATTATTATATTTAGGTAAAGATAATATATTTAGGTAAAGATAATAAAGGCGCTTCTTCCTTTCCTTTTCTGCGGGTACGTAGTTAATTTTCTTATTTGACTTCTCTTTATAGAGATGACGGGTATCATCTCTCCTAAAACTCCTACGCACCTTTCTCTCTCTTATGTCATCATCATTCTAAAACTTTTTTATCTTCTAATCCTAGTCCGTAGAATAGGCATCTATTACAATAGATACATAGAAATCAACATCTGCATTATCACCAATTAAAGGCATCTATTGTATAATAGATGCCTATTCTTCGCTTACGTAATTTATAAAATGTGAATAAGTACCAGTTTAAATTAATAGTTTAAATGGACTTGTTTCCCTCATATAGGTAATTAAGACGCGTCATTAAAGTGTATGTGTTTATTAACGTTCTCAAATGAAGCAGCAATTCCTACGGCCCTGTTATATAGGCTCTTGGTAGTCCTAAAGCAGGGCGTAGTTCTCCCTACAGCGTACCAGTTAATCTTAAGGTATCATGTAGACGTAAGAACTTTGTACGTACACTTTCTTATTTTACAAATAAATTTAAATCTTTATCTCTTTATCTTTACCTATTTTTTATTTTTCTCTTACTCGAATCTTATGGAAGTACACCTAAAAGAAATAGAAATGACGACTCACCGGACTCCATAACAGCGGTAAGCGCCTTCGCCCTATCGGATCCGCTCTTCACCTCTGCCCTGAGCAAGTCTCCCGTAGAGAGGTGAGTGAACCCGTACTTGGCGATGATCTTGTCGCATTGCGTGCCTTTGCCTGAGCCGGGGCCTCCCAGCACCCACACGATGGGCTTCTTGCCGAAATCTATGGGGGCCTGGGAAGGTAAACATAAATAAATAAGTAAATAAATATTAGGAAACTTTCACACACGGCTGGTTAGCCCCATACTGAACCATTTCTATCTCGTATTATGGTTGCTAACACAACTGATATACTACATATACATATACTATACTACAGACCCCCAGCCAACAAATTTTGTTAAGCACAAAGATGTTGACCGGGCCGGGAATCGAACCCGGAACCTTCTGATTAGCAGACCGGCAAGGTAACCTTTACGCCAACGAGGTCGTCGGAATAACATTATTATAAAACCACGTAATTGTAAATACAAATACATATACAAAATGGGACTGGGTAGGGCACGGCAAATAGAAAATTTGCAGGGGTGCATTAAGAGGGATGCCATTGGGGTTGAAAGTTCAAACTGAAAGTTTTGTGTTTGAACTTCTAGCAAATAAATATGGAATATGTATAGTTAATAAGAAAAAAAAATAATCATACCAATTTTTATTTCCAGTGCTGAATTAAGGGATTGTAATAGGGTGAAAGTTTGCATGGAAATATTCTTATACATCAAATTAAAGTCTTGAAATTTACTATGGATGTAGTTTATTAAACGCTTAAAATAAAAATTTTAAAAAATGCCAGGGGTGCATTAAAGGAGATACCATTGGGGTTGAAAGTTCGAACTGCAAGTTTTGTGTTTTTGAAATTAAATACGTAAAAATTGGTATTATACTTATAATAGTTCACTTAATGGAAGGAGTAAAATAAAGTTTTTTTTTTGCAACTGCTAGTAATAAAAAAAATATTCAACCAGAAACAGCAAAAATAAAATGAAAATAAAGTCGTTCTGAGGTAAGTAAGTATACATAACTTATAATAATTTTGTATCAACCAAGTAAACTATTTTCAATACTTACTCTACTTACCATTATTTGGTTTACTTACTTCACGTATATTTATATCTTTGCATTGCGGGGATTTACATTTATTTGGGCAAGGGATAAGATTCGGTTTATTATTTGTTGGGTTTGCCATTTTTATATTTTTTGAAGCCATTTGTTGATGGGTTTGCAAAATTTTAGATATTTATTTCATCATTTTGTAGTTTTATTTTTGAAAAACATTGCGTTGTAATTACAACTGATATAATTAGGTACAAAGTTTTAGCGGAATTTTTGACGTTTGGCATTGGCAAATTATCACAGAGGAAAGAATATGTCAATGCAAAGAATGAAGTCTGGCTCTTTGCCAGCTAGGAAAGAAGAGTTTGCTACCTTCAAGCCAAAATAATAATAATAACATTAGTCAAATAGATCTAAGCTAAGACATAGATTTGATGAAAGATCCCTCTCAAAAAAAAAAAACTTTTACCTTTACTAATGAAATAATGGAAATTACCAAAGATTTTGAAGGAATTGTGTAGAAATTACCTTATGAAGACGTTTAGCATTTTCATTAACGCATTTGGAACAAACCAAATGCTGTCTGTTCGAACAGGGATCCGACATTTTGAGGTAAATTTAAAATTGTGTATTTGTTTTATTTATGTTGTTCTAGTAATAAAATCTTTGCTTAATGTTTGTTGAACATTTAATATATATTATATTTAATATTTTTGGCGGTGTCAAATCACATTTGATTTTTTTTTAAAGTTGATGTCTTGAGAAATTAAACCTGTTTGGTATGACATAAAAGTTCCAATGGTGACCTCAAAAACTTCTTTTTAAAAAACTTTTTGCTGTGGAATAAAAGCTCTTAGGTAAAAAAACATGTATGTACTTGTATATTTAATTTTAATGAATGGAACACTGCTGTGCTATATAACAGGTGTTGTTTGGATTAATTAAGACCAATTTAATTCCAATGACGTGAACGGCGAATGTGCTTCAAAATATGTAGATATAATAGATCTCTATCATACTCAGCTGTATCAAATGTGAATGTAAGTATGTATGTAGGTATATCATGTTTTAAAAGCAGCCCACTATACGTTCCCACTGCTGGAAATCGGGGCCTTCTCTTACGAGGAGAGAGGTAAAGGTCACATAATCCACGCTGGACAAGTGCGGGTTGACGGATGACACACATCTTCAGATATTGCAGTCCTCAAACATGTCGGTTTCCTCACGATGTTTTCCTTCACCGTAAAGCTAGTGCAAATCTACACCATAACTTGAAAGTCATTGGCCGGGATCGAACCAGGGGCCGTCTGATCAAAAAACTGCAATCTTAACACCGCGCCACACTCGCTTTTGTACCCGTAACTTATACCTAAACATGATTGACATCGTTCAATAGCTTTTCCTTGGAAAGCCTCTAACCACCCCTGCATAGTTAATGGTGATCGATCTGATATGACTGAACACTGCCAATCGAACACGCTAACTGATCGATTGGCTATTATTCTTCAACTTGAATTGTTTTGTTATGTAAGTAAGTAATAGATCTGCAAGTATCTTTACTATTTATTTTCCTGTCTTAAAAAAAACCAGCGCTGGAGTGCTCCCAGCATTATAAATAAAATAAAATTAGTATGCTGAATGTACTTCTTTTGTGCATGTAATAATAATACTCAATTTATGATTTTATATAATTATGTTTCATTCACATAAAAACTGTATGCACAATAAATTATTTTCTTTCTTTTCTTTTTTTCTTTATTATTTTTTTAAGCTTTTCTTAACTAGTTTTTTTACACTAAATACGCGCTTGACCACAATTCACCTGATGGTAAGTGATAAGGTCTAGAATAGAGCGTTGAAAATAGCCAGATTGTAATTACTGGGGAACAGGGAACTCAGCAAGGAAATTATGATGGGTTGTGATTTTAGCATAACATGACCGGTCCGTGTCTAGACTCAATTTTTTTTGTCATCACACTAACATATGTAATGTAACGTAAATGTGATGTCAAAAAATATATAATGTTAGGGTGATGTTTGTATAATTATGTTTGTTATTTCACCACGCTCGGATCGATTATCCGATTTGCATTTGTTGTAAAGATCAGTCAAGTCAAGGGTCTGCCTTGACTATCGACATAGACGAGTACATAGGCTTACTACAGTGAAACTTGGTTTAAGTGGGACCTGGATAAGTGAGAAACCTCAATAACTGGAGCTCATGCTGAGGTCCCATCACTTTGGCACTGAATTACATCTGTTAGTGGGACGAGGTAAACCTCTGGGATTTGTTCTTTCGATTTATCATCATAGTTACCTCTATAACTGAGACAGCGAGTAAATTTTATATGCATAAACCTCTGTAACTGAGGTAACATTTTTTGTTTACTCGTTCTCATTCTACCCACAAATTCCACACGTAATTCCAAGTACGTAAGTACTAATTTTGAGCTTCAATTACCTTCTGTTTTAGTTTTGCTTTACTATCATACATATGTTTATTTGAAAAATGTCAAAACGAAAGCTACAATCGTTATCATTACGTGAAAAACTGAAGGAATGTAATGGAACCCTCTGTAAATGAGACAGATATTTATGTACCTGTATATCTGAGACACAGGGTAAGTGGAATACCTCTATAAGTGAAACTACATTGCAGGTCCCTTGATGTCTCACTTAACCAGGTTTCACTGTATTTCACAACGTTCCATCGTAGATCGGTATTTCAACGATTAAGTATGTAATTTTTTAATGAATTTATAAACTACGCTTAATCTAAATTGCTTATATTGTAAGCGAATTCATTATAAATAAATATTTCTTTTTTTTTTAATATTGATTTTTTTTAATATAAAAGCAAATACGCTCTCATACATCCAAAATTGTTTGTACAGTTTCTTCAATAACAGAATTCACGCTATTTTCAAGTCAGCGCCGTTCAGAATAAAACAGACAGTTAGACACGCAAGGTTAACTTTTATTTTAGTAAATACATTAACAATAAGCGGTCTGATTTGTTAGCACGCTACCAAAATATTTAAATCGGTTTAACGTTTTTAAATAGATGGACTCTTACCGTGAAATTTGGTCGAAGAATTACGACGGTATGGAAGCAAAGTAGTATACATATTTTGTAAATATTTATTTAAAATAATGTAAATGAATCATCACTTTTAATAAAAAAAGACTAAAAGAGAGGACCTACTAAAGATTAATTATTTGCTCATCAATGCTCCAAAAAAATAACCATTATCCATATACTAGTGTGCGAGAATAATCATGCGCAAACGCACCCGTGACTCTTTCCACCTTTCAGGGCAAGACAAGGGCAAAATCTTGAATTTTTACTGTTTTGCTTATATTTAGTTTTTGTTATAAATCGCAACGATTAAAAATATTGAAAAAATGGCTTAAGACCCCATACAGGGTTATCAGGAAAGGGTATGGTAAGCCGAAAATCCCTAAAAGTACTCGTTATAAAGAATGTGTTCTGAAAGTTTCAGCGGGAAACCAGCAAATTTTTGTTTCCATACAAAAGTTGAAAATTATTTTTTATAAAAAAAAAATAGCACAACCCTAACTTACTACGATCACCCATTCATTCAAAACATTCAAAGAAACAATATGGCCTCTCGGCTACGTAAACAGAGAACAACTCTAAAATATTTATACTTTTATTGGTACCTAATTCTAACTCAAAAGTCGGATGGATACATTTATAATTCTTAATATCGTAAAATTTCCAATTCATAAGTGGGATTGGTACTGGTAATACTCGTAAGCATAAATGTTTTTAGAGTGCTTCTTTAGACGGTCTTTACGCTTTTTTTCAATATTTTGTACCCTCTATGATTTAAAATAATAAAAACGGCAATTTCAAGATTTTCCCTTTCTCATCGTCTGAAACGAGACTGCTTATAACTCTATATAAAACGTCACTTTTTAAACATTCATACTATCACTAGCTAGTTGTCAAAGCCAAGCACAGAGAGAGGAGGGATCTATTTCTGTTCGCAACATTGACAGTGACCCAAACTTCCGCGTCGCGCTAGACTAGACGACAATGATGAATGATTAGCTACATACAAAATACAAAAATAAATATAAAATATTATTATTTTCTTTTTAAATTGTGTACATGTGATAATATATTTCTCTATTTGTTTATTTTCTCTGTCTGATAATATATTTCTCTATCTGTTTTCTCTGTCGTAGTTTAGTTTGTTTTTATTCTCATTCTTTTTGTGTATTTCTTTCTTGTAACGTAAGTTTTTAATAGTTAATTTAAGTGTTAGTAAGTGTGTAGTGGCAATTGGTTTGGCGCCAGCGAACTAGATTATTCTAGTTCGCTGATCGGCGCGGATAAAACTGTAGCCCCGCAGCACATAATCGCAAGATACTTAGCGCGGGGCACAGCGTCCCAAGAACGTACCACAAAATGTACTTACTCCTTCCACTCTTATCTTTAGATCCTTTGCTGTGGGGCTACAGTTTACCTTACCACCATGCTATGGTTCCCTCACGATGTTTACCTTCACTAGCTCGAGGTCATTGGCGGGGACCGAATCCTTGGCCATGGGGACATGTGGCGGCCGCAGGTCCGACTGAGCTGTCATAGTTTCAAAAGCTACTACAAATAAAGTACGTCAAATAGTATTGTTTTAACCTCTGATGCTAAAAAGACTGACGATTTTAATTTAATATTTGTTTGTAAAATGTGTTTTAGTCGAGAATGTTCTTAGCTGTTTTAGTAAAGTAATATAAGCTATACTCGTATATATTTTTTCGCAAATTGAGTTTATTTATTCTTCTTTCGTTGATATTTTAAAAATCTTTTCATTATTTAAAAACGTTACAACGGCGTTGTAATGAGGCCAAGTTTTAATGAGACATTTTGAAAGAGCTTTTTGTATAATGAGACCGTGCGAAACAGAGGGTCTTTGAAACGGGAAGGTTACTCAGGAAGCCTTTTCTTTAGCTAAAAGCAAGAGCTGTATTTATTTTTGTATGTTTACTAGACTTTTTAAGCATTCATTTTATGAGTTCTACTTTCTATGTACATAGTTATGAAGATCTCGCTCGTGAAATGGTTGTCATGCCGGACTACCAACCAGAGGGTCCCGGATTCGTGTCCTGACACGGCCAACATCTTTGCGATGAACTACATTTGTTGGCTGTCACTTTGTGTGTTAAATAAGTATCGATATAAAGTATTTATGTGTGTATATGAATTATATCAATTGTGTAAGTAAACATAATACAAACTAGAAATAGAAGACAAAATTAAATATTTAGTGTACTTCCGCTGTGATCTGAAAATCTTCGAGGAAGAAGTATCGAACTTACATTTACACATACTTGGGCATTTATAATATTAGGACGTTTTTTTTTCAAACCTCTGCAAAGTATAGGTTCAAATCAACTTAAAGCAACGATTCATTATATCCACCTATAAAACGGAAAGATAAATATAGATCAATCACTTGAAAAAAACACTACTTCATCGCAAACATATGTATGTACTAGCTACTCGTATTTTACCTTCAAAATAAGCTTCTTCGAGTCAAATCTCACTTCAAACAACAGTCCAATCACTAACACAGCTCCGTAAGCTAGTTTGCAGACACTTTCCTTGCTTTTCATAACAAATACGATAGAAATTTGAGGGCCACAGATTCTCTCCCACTCTCTAAATAACAGGCAAACGCTTGCCAAGAGCGAAGCTTGGCTCGACTGTGAAACACTGACTACAGATGTTGTGAACATTTTACTGGATGATTTTGGAGAAAATCCAGATGTATTTTCTCACTTCGGGGGTTATGGCCGAGTGTTTATTTGATGATTGTGGTATTGGCAAGAAGCCCGGTAGAGAGCTTTGTTTTCATTGACTGACTTTCATTGATGTAGATATATAAGCGAAGATTCAATTCAAATTCAAATCAATTTATTTCGAATATAGTAATAGTACACAGGCAGGTATTCGGTCAAAGAAAAAGTACACTATGTTCTGCCTACCGGCGTACAATTTTTTTTACTAGAGTAAAAAAAATGTATGCTGGTCAAGCGCTGACCTATTTAGAAATTGGTCAGCCCTTATTAACTCAGTACTTTTTAGCACTTGACCACAAATTCACCTGATGGTAAGTGACATTGAGGTCTACGGTGAAGCGCGCTTACCTAGAAGGAACCATATAATGAACCATAAACCAATGTTTTAACATACTTATATACCATACCAAACGTATATAAGTATGTTAAAACATTTTTGCTTAAAAATATAGGTATCGTATTATTTCTTTGTCTATGGATATTGAAGAATTGAAACTTATTTTGGAAAGATTCTACTGAAATATATGCATATTGCATATCAAATATGACTTATACCTACTTTTGATGACTTTTTTATCACCTCTTTCTTCCAATATCAATCTATAAGTAGATAGATAGTATATATTTGTATAAATATATATCTATAGTATAGTGTTTAATACCGCAGTAGATAATATACATATAGTAACCGCTTCTTCGATCGATTTGCAGCTAACTCTTATCTTTCTATGATAAGATGTCATTAGCCTGCATTTATATAATTAGTCGTATTGAAGATAAAGATAAAGTGAAAATACATTGCAGTATTTCTTTTTAGATAAGATTTATACAGAAAGTTATTTAAAATAGCTGGCTTTGAATTATTTTAGCTTTATGTAAAGAACCTGCGTTATCGATCATTTTTCGACTTCAAAAAAGGATTATCCTTGCTGGTTGTCTTGAATCAGTTTCATATTACATATTAATAAACAGTTTCATATTAATAAATCATAAATCATAAACGGTTAAATTGATTAAACAAAAATTATAACTTATAGAACTTCTAAGAATTTTATAAATCTTTCAAAGCATCCTTTAAACACATATTCTGTGTTTATTGTTTTTATTTTTAAGGAATTAGATAAAACTCTAGTAAATCAATCAATCAATTGTTTATTTCAGACTTTTGGACCATAAAATAGTATCAAATAAGTATTAAAATTATTATTATCATTGAATAATAAAAAAATGATTTTTTTTCATATTTATAAACCTGATTGGTATAAATATTCTTAGAATTGTTCTATAGAGCTCTATAGACATTCTAATAAAGTTATTTTATATCTTAGAATTGTTGTATACAGATCTATAGAGGTTTTATTTAAAATTATTTAATATCTTAGAATTGTTGTATACAGATCTATAGAGGTTTTAGTTTAGTTAAAGTTATTTTATATCTTAGAATTGTTGTATACAGATCTATGGAGGTTTTATTTAAAGTTATTTTATATCTTAAAATTGCTGTTTACAGATCTATAGAGGCTTTAGTTTAGTTAAAGTTATTTTATATCTTAGAATTGTTGTATACATATCTATGGAGGTTTTATTTAAAGTTATTTTATATCTTAAAATTGTTATTTACAGATCTATAGAGGCTTTAGTTTAGTTAAAGTTATTTTATATCTTAGAATTGTTGTATACAGATCTATGGAGGTTTTATTTAAAGTTATTTTATATCTTAAAATTGCTGTTTACAGATCTATAGAGGTTTTAGTTTAGTTACAGTTATTTTATATCTTAGAATTGTTGTATACAGATCTATGGAGGTTTTATTTAAAGTTATTTTATATCTTAAAATTGCTGTTTACAGATCTATAGAGGTTTTAGTTTAGTTACAGTTATTTTATATCTTAGAATTGTTGTATACAGATCTATAGAGGTTTCATTTAAAGTTGTTTTATATCTTAGAATTGTTGTATACAGATCTATAGAGGTTTTATTTAAAGTTATTTTATATCTTAGAATTGTTGTATACAGATCTATAGAGGTTTTATTTAAAATTATTTTATATAACTGCAACAAAGTCGTCGTGTTCAGTTAATGAGACAGTTAAATCAGTCGGTTCGTGCGGCTTCTTTAGCATACTTAGGTAATTTATAAAACGCTGCAATGCGGTTTGCTTAGGTATTAAGGTAAAATACCTATATACATAGGTATTTATAACCAAAGTAAAGTTGTAGGTAAATACCTATAACTTTTAACATGCCTAGTCTGGAAAAACTAACTTTCAGATCCTGAGTTAGACATTTAGGTTAAGTATTTACCGATAGCTTTTGATTTGATTCCATCAGAAAATATAGAATCCCACGTGTTTCACATTCGGTGGTTTACCAACGTATGCTCTGCCTCATTTGTGTTCAATGTAAGCCTAGTGTTAAATTTAAGATACGACACTTTGTTAAATAATATAAATAAAAGCTATTTGTATTTAATCACTTAATTACAATATTAGCAGTGCCATTAAACATATATATTTTTCCGTTATTATAAAACAAATATTATATGTTTATGTTAAAAGACTGAATAACAACTTTTAATCTACATATCGTTCGGCCCTTATTAACTCAGTACTTTTTAGTACTCAGTTTTTTGTGCGACATGTGTCATTATTATATTACCTATACCTAAGTACTTTATTGTAATTATTTTTGTTTTTTGTTTTATTGATTTGACTATAATAAATTTAACCCGACACCAATGTTTGTGTTTTTTCCTTTTTTTATAATAGGTGCAAACCTATTATAAAAAAAGGAAAAAGAAGAAAAAAACTTGATCAAAATTTACCTGATGGTAAGCGACATTGCGATCTATGGTGAAGCGCGCTTGCCCAGAAAACCCCGGGAAAGAGCTGGTATATAATTTGTTTGTTAAATTTTGATACTGAAATACATGAATTTGAATAAATACATGTATTTATACTCAGATAGTTCTAGAATTTATGCACCTTACTATTCCAAAGAACTCGACTAATACGAAATCAAATAAAGAGAGCAATATTATTGACTTACTTCATATATTTATTGGCTCTACATCGCAAGATCACGATTCACAACCGCATAGCTAACATGCATTATAAATAACTAGAGATTATTATATAATCTGTCGCCGATACTGGTCTATTTCTAAACAAAAACATTAGATTTGAACAAGAATGCCGACTTTTGCCGCCTATTATTACCGCTTGAATGACGTAACGCACGCTGAAAACTATTGGAAATACCGTGAAAATGCAGAAAAAAATTATAACATGATACTTTTCCTACCGAAAAAAACGAATTTTCATTAAAAAAACTGTTCATAAAAGCTTAGAAATAGTAAAAACGAGTCAATTGACTTACCATTTTGTGTAAAATAAAGCGCGTGTGGTCCTTGTGTTATGGCAGGGGATCGCGTCCGTCCGTGGCGAGGTCCGCGGCTCGACTGGCGCGGCGCGTTCGGTCAAGGTCGGGGAAACTGTGCCAAACACTATGATCGACCTCCCGGTAGCGCTGGGGAATTGGCGGGAAAATTGGCGCGCCATGGCAAATTTAGCGAAATAATTATACTAATTCATAACCACTTTTAAAAACAGTACCTGGATGACGGTTTTTTTTATAAGACATTTTCTAAAAATGATTCCTAGCTAGATCGATTTATCGCCCCCGAAACCCCCTATATACTAAATTTCATGAATATCGTTGGAGCCGATTCCGAGATTCCAATTATAGTATATAGAAGAATTGCTCATAAAGATATAAGATTAAGCATAAGCAAGAGAGAAAACATCGCGAGGCGAATCACAACATTTTCTATTGTGCCTAGTTAGCAACAACCTTCTTTGGAAAATGTCTATCGCTAAGTACCGGACGGTGTGTTCTAACAGCCTCTGAAAGCCATTTTTTCCAAACTAGGCATGCTAGATTAGCCAATAGTGTTTCTAATTCGTGTGGTTACACGCCCTGCTGGTTAAATCCCACAAAAAAAATAGCTGTACTTTATAAAAGTACTTTCAAGTTTATTTTAACTAAATCTAA
This sequence comes from Mellilla xanthometata, assembly GCA_035578125.1. Classification (NCBI taxonomy): domain Eukaryota; kingdom Metazoa; phylum Arthropoda; class Insecta; order Lepidoptera; family Geometridae; genus Mellilla; species Mellilla xanthometata. The sequence goes on along the minus strand of JAPUBQ010000024.1, from coordinate 17,761,754 downwards.
ATCATTGTTTACGTTTTTGACATAAAGATTCTAATTAAAAATGGTTTAAATAAAAGTCGGAATAATTACAAAAGTGCTTTTATTTTAAGAAAAAATAACATTGGTATTTGATCTATGGACAAACACAATAAGTGATATGCCCTGAGTCATTAAAGAATACATTTAAAAGTTGGTGTTAGCTCGTTTACATTACCTAGAGGGCGCGAGCAAGAATGGGCGAACTTTCAAATGTTTTCTCTATGGACTGGAATTTATAGACAATTTTTTGTCTAAATAATATTTTATTTCGGTGTTTTAGTATATACGTACAATGCATGGCTACTTTTTCGTGTAAAAATATAAAAATAATTTAATCTTACGGTCAAAATTAAGATGTTTACATAATTCTCATTTTAACGTTACCAAAGAAAAAGGTTATTTTTTTAGGTTAGGAGCCTCCATAATATAGTACCTGATGCAAAGGTTATCCATTTCCATACAACGCGTAAATGCCATGAGTGTTATATGTGTTTTCGTCATGTTCAATCTGTATAGGTTTGTAGATTAATGCGATGTAAGACCGAGTTAAGCTGCGTTAAACATAAATATTTGAGCAAAGCGCCTAAAGCGCTACAGTTGGAATTTCACGAAATAAATCCATATACAATCAATATTTAACAATATTGAAATTAAAAGCTCTAACGATTCTACATAATACCTTTACCAACAAAATAGTAAAATTTGTTTTAATCTTTTATCATTTTCAGAAACAATATTTTTCCAATTAATTAGAACGTAATAAAAAATAGTAATAAATCGTAGAACTACAGCTACAACCAGCCACAGATTACGAAATAGTTACTTCCCAGCTAAGTTTATCGTAGAACTAAGCCTACGAAGGACTACGCGGGTCCAGTATGCGTAGGCGCAGGCGTAGCGGTGTAGCACATGCTACGGTCATTCTTCAATTTATCTGTAGCATTATTATTTCTGCGTAGAAAACGGTCACACTTACTTTATTATTAAAGAAAGCACCGAATCTGTTGGACTCATTCCAACTTTTAATAATATTGTAAGTGTGCCCGTTTTCCACGCGGAAATTTTAAGATGCCTTACATGAACAGTTTACATTGTTCTTTGTAGCTTTTAGTTATTTTTACGTATTCATTTATTTCAAAATAAAGACTCATATAAATTTTATATGAAATCAAACTAAACTCTACATTTCGTAACTAAATAAACACATCAATAATTTCATTCCTGCCTTATCATTTACAAAACAATTTTTAAAGATTTTGTATTGTTTTCTCACTAAAATATATACCTAATATGTATTTAAAATATGAAACATCATAAAATAATAGTATATATGTGTATCAATATTTGCCTAACCTTTTCAAAATAGATGTTTTCTCTGCAGCAGACGTCTTAAAAAGAATATTTCTTATAAAAATTAAATTATTTTAATCCATATAAAAGTGCTATTTATATTTTGTTACTTATATTCTATCTACCCGAGTGATAATATTATTCTTCAAATTACTAAGTTAGTTATACATTTGCTCTGAGTGAATTTTATTTCTTACTAAAGTATACATAATATTATATTACCTGTAATTATAATTCTTGTCATTTATGACGAAACTCAACCAAAACGTAGGTTGATAAACATACAAAAATAAAAATTATTGTTACTTAATATAAATTAAATGGTTATATTCTCATTTAAAATTGAGATTTTTGTATTTTTGTAGAATATAGTAAAAAGGCGAAATAAAAACAAATAATCGTAATTGATAGTAAAAAAAGGAATACATGGATATTCATTTTTGTAAACTTATTGTTGAATAATCTTTCAACAACTATAGGTACAATAATTAAATAAGTACACATTTATAACTTTTCTACGTCTAAATTGGCCTCTGATTGTGAATAGTCTATCTACGTGTAATATAATTATGTATATCTACATTTATTTATTCTAATATTATGCAAACTACACCTAATTTGAGTGTTCGTATAAAAAGCAGGTACTATGTGCTATGACCACTATAAATAAATTAATTTGACCATTTTAAACAAAATATACATAATGTGATCATTATACTTATAAGAGTTTTAAAAAAATATAGTATTATTGTTTTTGATTTCTTTATAACCTTTTTAATTTACTAAATTATAATCAAGGTACGTAATGATTTTTATCCCTGAAAATATATTTATACCAAATGTTTTTCGTGCTTTATTTTCTTGACATATGGTTTTTTATTAGTTGTAACATAAAAAATAATTGTAACTTATTTCTATTTACATATTTGGTGATCTGAGTCGTGAAATTTTTTTTTCTATGAAAAGAGATAACAATAAAAAATAACTTAAAAATTTATTTTTAGGTTTCTTTCTGCCCTTTCTTTGTTTCAACCCAGAATTAATTATGTAGATATGGTTCTTTTCAATAGCTCTCTGTTATTATTATAACCTAAGAAATATTATTTAATTTACCTATATACTACTCCTACCGTATTATTTTGCACTTTAACTAAAGTACTTCTAAAAATATTTTTACGCCAAGGCACTTATTACAAACTTCATGTGCGTTATTAATTATTTCTAATTTTAACATTTTATTAAATTATATTATAACATTTTTGGTCCTTCTGTTCCGATTTATATTCTTGGTCCATTAATTTTAATATTATCTACAAGATAGTTTAATTTTTGTTTTTAAATGATGATACTAATTATCTGAAATTATTTAATAAACATATAGTTTGAAGATTTATTTTGTTTAATTATTTTTACAAAACATATTTTATTGTGTCTCTTGAAATTAAGTGTTATACTCGTATCTTATAGTAACAACAGTTGCGTTGCACAGTGTCTCCCACACTATTCAGGGTTAAGATAAATCTTGTGTTAATTTGAGGTAAAAAATACCATATTTTTAAAAATACAAACCTTACCGAAATCGTTTCAACCGTTTAAACGGAAAGGAATAATATACACACATCCATAAACTTTCGTCTTTATAATAATAGGATTCTTTAGTTCACATTTCAACATTACTTAAGGTAGCATTAAGTACAAGGTTTATATTTTATTTATTTATTTACTATTCGGCACTTTAACGACATCGTATTTGAGACTTAACATAGTCCCTAATTATCTTAAACTATGATATTTTTTTGTACCACAACTACTACACAAATAGTATTTAAAGAAATCTCCCCCCCCCTCGCCCTCCTTTAATTTGTTCAATTTCCTTAGGTTACATTGAGTATAAGAACTACCGGCACACTAGAACTTCCTTTCCTAAGAATAAGTATTAAAACCCAATGAAATGAAACAAGAAAAAGAAGCTGATAGAACTTCTGCCCCTCTATAATTGGTAAAAGAACTTCCTCCCCCTATAATAGATTAAAGAGCTTCTTTCCTCTAAAGTAAGTTAAGGAATTTCATCTCCAACAAAAAGTACTAGAACTTTCTTTCTCTACAATAGGTACTAGGACTCCCTTTACCTATGATAGGTACTAGTTTTCTCCCCTTTCAACAGGTACAGGAACTTCCATTCTCTATAATAGGTGCTAGAACTTCCATCCCCTACCATAGGTTCTAGAACTTCTTTTCTCTATAATAGGTGCTAGAACTTTCTTCCCATACCATAGTTGCTAGAACTTCGTTCTCATAATGTATAAGTACTAGATATGTATAGGTACTAAAACTTAAATTATAGGAGAAGAATTCCCTATATAGGTGCTAGAACTTCTTTCCCCTACTATAGGTTCTAGAACATTCTCTGCCTTCCTCTCTCCTAAAGGTCCAGAGACCTAGAGAGAGAGGTCTAGAGGCCTTACAGCTTGTCCAGTAGTGCTAGGAGACTACATGTGAGTGTTGAGTTGCAACTCCCCCGTGCTCTGCTCGTAAAGGCGTCGCACGTCGTCGTGGGTCATCGCGGACACCGTGGGGATCTTCGATGGGTTCTCCAGTACTGGCTTCACCTAGGAAATAATGTTAATTAAGGAAAAATATTAACTCTGTGAACTGTTCACGTAAGCATAAGCAGTCCACTATACATTCCCATTGCTGGGACTCGGGGCCTTCTCTCACGTGGAGAGAGATATAGGCCATAATCCACCACGCTGGCCAAGTGCAGGTTGGCGGATAACGTAAGGCATCTTAGTAATTTCCACGTAGAAAACGGTCACACTTACATTATGCCAAGTCAGAGGCCTGTTGAGGAGCGGCTTGAAAACTCTTGACACAATAGTTTGGCCACTTATCATCCGAAGAAGAAGAAGATTAAAAGTTGGAATGAGTCCAACAGTTTCGACGAGATCTCGTCGGCGACGGTCCGTGTAACACTCGCCCCTGAAGATAGTGCTCGGAAAGCACCGAAACTGTTGGACTCATTCCAACTTTTAATAATAAAATGTAAGTGTTACCGTTCTCTACGTAGAAATTAAATATTATTTTTAGTTGTAAGCTTCTTTTAGGGGGCCTACAAGGAAAATTAATGCAGTACCTACTTATTACACATTGATAAACAAATGAACTATTGAAAATTGAATATCAGACTTTAATTTAAAAAGAACGGTTCTTATATGACGGAGTTATGAACAAATTAGCAAAAATCCAGTAAAAAAAGTCTCCTTTTTGGAAATTGATTAACTAAATATACGGCAACATACAGGTCAGTACTTTTCAGTACGTTTTGATTTGATCATATTACGCAGAACTAATTATATGGAATTCTCAGTTTCAACCCAGTAACTCGATATATAATCCTTACTAATGTGTTTACCTTGTTGCTAGGTAGAAATCCGTTCCCGACGCCGTTAGGTAACGATCCGTTAGCGACGCCGCCGTTGGGTAACGCCCCGTTAGCGTGGCCGTTAGCCACTGCGCGTGCGCCGCCCATGCGGGACATCGCGTGCGCGAACTGTTGCATCGACGACATGTCTGTGAGAAAAAAAAATATGTTTTCGGTTTTTAAATCGAATTATTATTTAATAGTAATTTTTGTCACAGGTGTGTCATACCCCTGTGTCAGAAAAAGTGTAAGTATCCGAAACCTCTTTTAAACCGATTTGAACGGTTAGCGTGGTATGAATGTCGTGGCCAAATCACTGAATTGATAATTTCATGAAATGGTTGAGCATTTCGTGAAGTGTTCACGTTTCACAAAGTGGCCAACTAATGGTAACCAAATCATTAAACGATAAACGTTTAGCAATTTGATCACCCACGTTTGACCATATCGTAAAATGGGGTAGCCATAAAATATTTAATGAAATCCCAGAACAATTGTGTTACGTACTTGTTTAATTTTAGTTGTTTTAATTTTGAATTGAATTGAATTAAGTATAACAAAGTGACTTAATCTAACATGGACATGTAATGCATAGAGAGGATAGAGCAGGAGAGGAGAGGATGCATGCGACTAGGAGAAGTATAGTTGACCAGCGACAATGCGCTGTGCGGTCCTGCATCCCTGCCCCCGTCGTGAGATGGGACACCGTGAGGTTGTAGTCGGTAGTGACGGTCCTTCTGGCCCTCGAGCCCGACATACCCCGCCCGCCTCCCCCAGGCTTGGCGGGAGATGAGTAAAAGCATTTCCTCACGACCTATCTTCACACCAAATTTTAAATATACATTCTTTTCTATGAACTATTTGTAAACACGGCAACGCTCGTCGTTGTAACCTGACAATTATGTGTGAAATTTGGTCGTTAAAAGCGGAAAGTCGTTGTAAGCGGAGTCGTAATAAACGAATATCTATTTATTCAAGTTAATACTAAAACAAATGCCTAAACTTTCGACGCTAAAAACGGTTGGTTGCTATATGCGAATTGGTACGAAACGGACTACACTGTATATACAAACATACACATACAAACTTTGCATATATGAAATCTAAAGTTTCTAATATCTTGTATATAAAATTTCCGTGTCACAGTGTTTGTTACCGTACTCCTCCGAAACGGCTTGACCGATTTTTACCAAATTTTATATGCGTATTCAGTAGGTCTGTAATAAAAATTATCATGTCAAGAAAATAAAATCATGTTAGGCAAACCCGCCCATGACCGTACCTGGTGCAAAGGTGCCCATAACACTGGCTGCGTTTCCACGCTGAATAGCAATGGCTATCCTCTGTACCAAGTACGTTCGAGAACGGGGATCCCCCGTCCTATCCACTAGTCTTCGCCCGAGTTCTTCCACTAGCCTCCTCGCATCTGCACCACTGCCCATAGTCTCAACAGCGAAAGGAATAAAAAAATATTGAGACTCAAGACCCGCACATTTAACTTTTTTTTTTAAATATTGACAACCTCGTTAGCGTAAAGGTTACCATGCCGGTCTGCTAATCAGAAGGTTCCGGGTTCGATTCCCGGCCCGGTCAACATCTTTGTGCTTAACTAAATTCGTTGGCTGTGGGTCTGGGTGTTAAATATGTATTTATACATAATATATATATATGTATGTATATGTAGTATATCAGTTGTGTTAGCAACCATAATACGAGCTAGAAATGGTTCAGTATGGGGCTAACCAGCCGTGTGTGAAATGTGTCCTAATATTTAATTTTATATATTTACTAGCTGACCCGGCAAACGTTGTTTTGCGTTAATAATTATTTCTAAATATACAGTAGCCGATTCTCACACCTACTGAATACGCATATAAAATTTGGAAAAAATCGGTCAAGCCGTTACAGAGGAGTACGGTGACAAACACTGTGACACGGAAATTATATATATAAGATAGTCTCAACAGCGAAAGGAATAAAAAATATTGAGACTCAAGAATTTTTTTTAAAATATAATTAGTAGGATATTGTCATACCGGTCCGGGGTCCGGGCGCGGGCGGGTGTCTCGGTATGGCGGCGATAGCCTCCGCCTTCTCCATCTCCTCACCCAGCACGCGGGAGAACTCCGCCTGCACCTCCTCGGAGTCCGTGTCGCCGTCCACCTGAACATAGATAAATAAATAAATAAATATTAAGACACATTCCACACACGGCTGGTTAACCCCATGCTGAACCCCATTTCTAGTTCATGTTATGGTAGCTAACACAGCTGATATACTACATATTACATACATACATATTTTATATCTTATATATAAAATTTCCGTGTCACAGTGTTTGTTACCGTACTCCTCCGAAACGGCTTGACCGATTTTTTCCAAATTTTATATGCGTATTCAGTAGGTCTGAGAATCGGTTACTGTATATTTAGAAATAATTACTAAGGCAAAACAACGTTTGCCGGGTCAGCTAGTAAATAAATAAATATTAAGACACATTCCACATACGGCTGGAACCCCATACTGAACCCCATTTCTAGTTCGTGTTATGGTAGCTAACACAGCTGATATACTACATAGTACATACATACATATTTTACATAGATACATATTATTTAACACACAGACCCACAGCCAACAAATTTAGTTAAGCACAAAGATGTTGGCCGTGCCGGGAATCGAACCCGGAACCTTCTGATTGACAGGCCGCCATGGTAACCTTTACGCCAACGAGGTCGTCAACATATTCATGAAACATTGTAATGAGGCAGGAATCTGAATACTAGAGAGGATGGCTGATTCCCAGACAATACAGCGAAGCGCCGAAGTTTGCCATGATAGGGACAAAGACCATTTCAATACTTTAATGACAACCTCGTTGGCGTAATAGTTACCACGCCGGACTGCCAATCAGAAGGTTCCGGGTTCGATTCCCGGCACGGCCAACATTTTTGTGCTGAACTCAATTTGTTGGCTGTCAGTCTAGGCGTTTAATATCTTATATATAAAATTTCCGTGTCACCCTGACCGTTGGGCAAAGGTTTCCATGGAGTGGGACTTCTTAGAGGGCAGAAGACGACGAGGCAGGCCGCCAACTCGATGGCGCAAGGAGTTGGTGGACTTCCACACCAACTGGAAGGAACTGGCCCAGGACAGAAAAGCGTGGACATCATTGGGAGAGACCTTTGCCCAACAGTGGGACAATATAGGTTAGATAAAAAAAAAAGTGTTTGTTACCGTACTCCTCCGAACCGGCTTGACCGATTTTTTCCAAATTTTATATGCGTATTCAGTATGTCTGAGAATTGGCTACTGTATATTCAGAAATAATTATTAAGGCAAACTACGTTTGCCGGGTCAGCTAGTATATCTATAAATTAGGTACGTTTGTTTATGTATATCAGTTGTGTTAGCAACCATAATACGAACCAGAAATGGTTCAGTATGGGGTTAACCAGTCGTGTGTGAATTGTGTCCTTATATATATAAAAAATGATACTTTTGCTCCATTTAACAACCACTCTCTATAACGCCATAAAATGCACAGTCCCTTCAGTGTCGTTATCTAGAGTATGTACTGTATATTAGAATATCCGAAAAATATTTACTTACTTCACTTACCCTTTTTGTGTGTCTTTTTTTTGTGTGTGAAAGTAGCCCCAATGAGGGAGAAAATAAAGAGTGGAAGGTTAGCGTGGTATGGACATGTGATGCGTAGAGAGGAGATGCATGTCACTAGGAGATGTATGGAAATGGTAGTGCAAGGAAGAAGAGCAAGAGGCCGCCCGAAAAAGACATGGATGGAGACATGGAGTGTGTGAATGAGGACATGAGAGAGAAAGGATTGAGTGTGGAGATGACGTCTGATAGAGGAGAGTGGAAGAAGAAGATTTGCTGTGCCGACCCCACCTAAGTGGGATAAGGTTAAGAATAAGAAGAAGACTGCGCTTACCCTTTTTATGGTATGAACTGTTTGTTTTATATTTTATTTTTTCTACACACGTTTACTCACAATACCTAGTTAACTATCAGTGATAACAATGGTATTGTTATCAGGAGCAATAAATGCGTTAAATTGCCAAAACGTGTTGTGTGTGTAATTTTTTTATATTGTTTTAATGTTCACGTGATAACATTGCAAAAATAATTGGCAAAGTGCGAGTACGGCTCGCGCATGAAGGGTTCCGTACCATTGTTGTATGGGATCCGCTTATATATTAATATAATATTAACATTAATAATTTATTTTTAAAGTTGATACATAATTAAATATTTAAAAAATATTAAATAAAAGCTACCGTTATTGATATATAGCAAAAAATACGAAAAAATACGTCTATTGTATGGGGACCCCATCAAAAAAATATATTTTTAGTATTTATTGTTATAGCGGCACGGGATATACATAACTTGTGAAATTTTCAGCTTTCTAGCTATCACGGCTTCTGAGATACAGCTTGGTGACAGACAGACAGACAGAAAGGCTTAGTAATAGGGTATTTACCTTTTAGGTACGAAACCCTTAAAACTATATGGCATGACTATTACTTACTTTTCAAAAAAAGCAATATATATCAGCCTATACACAGACATATTGAATTTTCTCATGACACCATCAAAATCTAGCCAGCCGTTTAGGCAGTAGAGAGTAAAAACGCCATGTACAAAAATAACCTAAGATATAAGTTTAGTTCAGCTAACCAAAGTGGGGATTTTTTTTTACACTCACAATCATAAGTCTGTGATCCTGGTCAAGTGTCTTCAGCATGGGCAAGCTGAGTTCTCGGAACACCTCCAGGCGTCTTCTGAAGGCCGCTACGGAGTCGTCCCGTCGGCCGCGCCCGAGCTGCAGCTTGGAACAGTCCAGGAGGACCATCCGGGGGGTTAACTGGAACTGCGAAGTGGGGTAAAAGATTAATAAATGTCTAACTTATTGACTCAGGCGTTACATTGCGGAAATCCATTGTAAATAGAAGACAAAATTAAATATTTAGTGTACTTCCGCTGTGATCCGAAATCCAAATTAAGACAAGTAAAGGAAAAATCAACTAAGATCAATTAACCAAGCTTAATTAACTAAGATTAATTAACTAAGATTAACGTCACCTATCACAATTCGGAAATTCTTAACTCTACACGTGTTTTGCCTAACCAAAAGGCATCATCAGGAGATGCTGAGTTAATTAAGCTTGGTTAATTGATCTTAGTTGATTTTTCCTTTACTTGTCTTAATTTGGATTTCGGATCACAGCGGAAGTACACTAAATATTTAATTTTGTCTTCTATTAATAAATTTTATTTTTGGAAATGGACCTTTATTATATGACACCATATAAGAGGCATATGGAACTGAAAATGGGGTCAAAGTTTTCTATTAGTGTTTTATTCATTTTACAGCCATTTTAAAGCACAATTTAGCACCACATCTCCTTGGATTTAGGGTTGTGTTTTATTTGATCACATATTATGATTCCAAGTCGGTTTCGGCCACGGCGACTGTTTGTCTAGGTTTTAGGTCTAGTTTGTAGGTTACTCTATGAGTCCTCACATCGCTGATGTAACCTATTTTAGCAGTATATGTTCGAGAACGTTCGAGAACAAGTGCTACATGTGAGGACACCAGCAATAAAAAAAACACAAAAGGAAACCGATTATGGTATATACAATAAGGAAACCGAGATTATGACTATAGAAATAAAAATGAGAAATATTATTTGTGTTGTCAAGATTTTGAAGAAATTTACAAAAATATAACTTGAAACAGCAAAAAACAAAACAAAAAAAAAGGAAACCGATTATGATAATGATGATAGACATACCTCTGTCTGGAAGTGCTTCATCTGTTCCAGATCTCTCGGGTAGCCATCCAAGACGAGTCCGTGGCCGCTTCTACTCGCGTCCGTCACTGCGGCTCTCACTAGTTTGGTCACCAGTTCTTTTGGAACCAGTTCTCCTCCACTGATTGATGTTCTGGCCAGAGCGCCATCGGAAGCTGGTCCTCCGCCAGCGTCGGCGATGGCACGGAGACGTTGCCCGAGGCTGGAATGTGGAAAAAAAATTATGAGTCTGGTCGATCTCTCTTAGGTTCTTAAATTATCAGATAAAGATATTTTTTTTTGTTCAGTGCAGGTACATATTGGTTAGTAATAAAATATATAGTAAGTACCTATAGACGTTTGCCTAAGGTACATACGTTGGAGGAACTTGCGCTCCATAAGCGAGTGTGGCTTGGAGAGTGAGAAAACGTCTGTTTTTCAATCTGACGGATCCGGATAACTTTTTTTTAGTTAGGTCTGGATTTGCACTCGTTTTACGGTGAAAAAAAAACGTCATGGAGAACCTAATGTTTTAAGACAACAAAATCCGAAGAAATGTGTCTTCTGCGAAAAAACCAAGTCACCAAGCACCTAACAGTATGTTCCGGCAGCCTTTTTGAGAGCTAGTTATTTTTATACTAGGCTCCACATTTTTCTTGGATACATTTCACCCACGGCTGGTTATGCCTAGACTTTCTGGCTTGCATTATGGTTGCTAGCACAACTGATATTCTACATAAACATACTTGTACATAAATACTGTATATCGATACATATTTAACACCCAAAGCGACAGCCAACAAATTTAGTTCATCACAAAGATGTTGGCCGTGCCGTGAATCGGACGCGGGACCTTCTGGTTGGCAGTTCGGCATGGTAACCATGACGCCAACGAGGTGGTCACACATTTGGCCAGAGTGTCGTTAACTCGTGTGGTTACGCGCTCTGCGGGTCAAATTCCTTTTTTTTGACATAGAGGAAATGCATTTACGCATGCTGGCCAATCCTCGGGGGAGGTGGCGGGGTATGTCGGGCTCGGCGCCAGAGTGGCGACCACTACCGACTAAAACCTCCACGGTGTTCCCTCGCGCGCCTTAAAGCCGGGGGTTGGAACATGTATGTACTCTTCAACCTGCGGGTCAAATGCCTAGTTGTTATGAGTAAAATAATATAGATATACCTGTAGTGGGTCCAGCCCGAGCGTAGCGCGACGGCTCGCTGGCAGAGAGAGGCCTTGTTGCTGCCGGGGCCGCCCACCACCCACACCATGGCCGGCGTGGTGCTGGCTCCTCGCACCCGGATCATTTCCGCCTGGAATGTGCAAATAAAAAAATAAACATAAAAATAACTTTATTTAAGCAAAGAATTTACAATATTAATAAGTAGGAACTAGACTTAGTACTAAATATCGATGCTTGTTTGAGCTGCCACCAAACCCGAACTGAGTAACAATACTCGTATATCGGGATTATGGTAGCTTCACAAACAATCAGTATCAAATAAGATACTTTATTTTGTTCATAGTAATATAAACGAGGTCGAGAACGATTAGTTTGAGGCGAAATAGGAGATTCTAAAACTCCATACGCAACGATTTGACTTCACATTCATCAAACTTAGTGCCAGGGATCAAAATACATGAGACGATTGCTGATTCCCTTACAATAAATCGTGGCGTGGTAGTTTGCCATATTTTGTTATAAGACTGTATTATTTATATGTATGTGAGTTTATTTGCCAAGTGTAAAGGAGTAGGTTGAAAACCAGCGCTGGAGTACCTAGTGTACTTACAGCCCATGCTGAACCTGCTCCTTTTGTGCACATACACATTACCATATATGTAGTATGTATTGCTTAAATAATTGTGTCAATTGTCTTTGTGTGCACTATAAACTTTTTCTTTATTTCTTCTTTCTTTCCATAGGTACTGATTAAACCTACGACACAAAAAATACTAAATTGGCGCTACTTCTCAAAGTTTACATCGGTTTCAAATACACAGTTGTAATAAAACTAGAGCTAATAAAACCTAATTTACTTTAGCTATTCTATATGCTGCCACTGATAGGGATTTTTACGAGTTTCCCTACGCCATTATTCGAATAAGTCGGTCACGGTCCCACAAGCTAAGGAAAGTAGTTGGTAGGTGTACGCAAAATACCTCAATATTTGGTCAATAATTGATCAAAACCAGCCAAGTGCGCGTCGGACAAACGCGCGACGGGTTCAGTATATTTTTATCAATAAAGAACTGAAAAAACACGCCAGTTGTTTCGGAGGCTCCTTGAAATATTTTTTCTTTTTAGGGTTGCCTACCCAAAAGGTATGTCCCCTTAACTTAGGAGGCCCTAAGGCAAGTCTCCTTGGGACTCTCATACTAACACTTCGTTGTCCGTAAGTCACCAGACTGTATTTCATGAAACGTGACAATAAGAGAGTTGAAATTTCCATAGATAATGTATATTTATTGCTACTATAAAATAAATACGAAAATTATAATAAAAAAAATAAATAAGGGGAGCTCACATACAAAAAGCGTATTTATTGCCATTTTTTATTTTTTCTAGTAAGGAACCTTTAATGCGTGAGGCTATTTAATTATTTCTTAATATACAGTAGCCGATTCTCAGACCTAATGAATACGCATATAAAATTTGGTAAAGATCAGTCAAGCCGTTTCGGAGGAGTACGGTAACAAACACTGTGACACGGAAATCTTATATATAAAATTTCCGTGTCACAGTGTTTGTTACCGTACTCCTTCGAAACGGCTTGACCGATTTTTTCCAAATTTTATATGCGTATTCAGTAGGTCTGAGAATCGGCTACTGTATATTTAGAAATAATTATTAAGGCAAAACAACGTTTGTCGGGTCAGCTAGTTTTATATATAAGATATATAACATACTACATAAATACATCATTTGTAAATCCATAAATGGTAGTTGTTCAATCTATCACGGATAAGAGATACAGTTTGGTGACCGACAGACGTTCGGACGGACAGCGGCGTCGTTCCATTTGTACTCCTTGGGTACGGAACCCTAAAAACATGCCCAATAGGTCAAGGCGGGTGTCCGTTGCCGACCTTTCTATTCACAGAATGATAAATAGGTATGCACCAATACCTACATTGTTATCTTTTCGTCAAGTCATTGACATGTCGTAGGGCCCTATGCACAGATTACTACTATAGATATCGCTTTAAGGCACCGAGACGAGTTTCGCGGCGTCATTCCTATTTGAGAGAAACGCCTAAAGCTCAGCAGTAGGTACTGCAAGAAATAAATTCATATAAAATCACATTAAAAAAAATTATAAGCTCACGATTCTAGACTATTATTCATTTTCTATTATAAAGTACTTTTTTAAGTGTCATAACTACTTTAATTTTATTTTTAACAAAATGCGCTATTTTATATTTTTTTTAATCAACTGTTTAATAAAAATATTTATTTGGCCTTCGGGGGGCTTGAAAACCCTTGATACCAGAGCTTGGCCACTTAGCTCATAAGACCAGACTGAACCTGGCAGTCATAATATATAATATAGGTATTGCAACAAACATTTTCAACTCACCTTTGGCGTAACAACTCTCTCAGTCTGCGCTTGCGCCGGCAACGACATAGGGTTGCCAACCGGTACCGGCATTATCGACTGCGCTGGCAACGAAACCGGCTGCCTTATAGGGATCGGGGCTTTTGGTATTACAGCCTCATCCCTCTCTGTCACTCTCGTGTCATCGAGTCTCGTGTCTCGCTCTGGCGCGGGTTCCACGCCTACTATTTCCCCGGGGATGCCGTTGATGCCGTTTTGGTCGTCCGTCGAGCCGAGGATCTGGAGTACGGCCGCGCGGAAATCTTTGTAGACCTCTTCAGGGTTGCGTTCACCGTTTACCTGGAAGAAAGTATAGAGTCTTCATTAATGGTCTAAAAGCCCGCGACGCCTAGACCTTCGTTATATTATAACACTAGAGGTTACCCGCGGCTCCGCCCGCGTGTATGTCGCTTTTCGCGTAACCTGTGGAAAATTCTATTGTATCCCATTTCCGTGCCAATTTTATATAAACATTACACTGCTACGATAACAAAATGAGTCGCATCTGTCTTTCCGCATTTGATTCCTGAGATCTACTTAACCTCTGTTTTTAAAGTCAAAGTCAAGTCAAAGTCATATACATTTATTGCTTCGTTATGGCATAATTAAGATGTTATACATTTAAAAGGTAGGTATCTCATAACGGACCCTGTTCGGGTATCGCATTTTAGCTACTTTGGTGATGATGCGAAAGATTAGATCGTGTTCTCCAAGCCATTTTTTTAATTTAAATAATTAGAATACGCGAACCATACCACCAAGTGGAACACATACTTAAATTCCAATTCAGAAGTATTTAATTTAAAAAACACAAAACTTTCCCTTTGAACTTTAAACCCTAATGGCATACCTTAATGCACTCCTGGCAAATATTATAACAAATTTATTTTAACCACCATATAAGCTACAACCATAACAACTTTCAAGGCTTTAACTTGATAAATAAAGAATTTTCCAAACAAACTTTCGCCCTCCCCCCTCCCCCCTACAAACCCTTAGTACATTCCTGGCAAAAAACTTGATACCATTATTTTTAATTTTTTTACATAAACTATACATATTCCAAACACCAATGCCAGAAGTTCAAAAACATAGAAGTTTCATACAAACTGATTTACCTCCTTTCACCCCCTTAAGGGTAGAATTCCCAAAAATCATTTCTTAGTACACGTTTAAGTACTAAAATATATACACACTCCAAATTGTACACCTCTAATTTCAAAAACACAAATCTTTCATTTTTAACTTTAAACCCCCATGGCATCCCCTTAATGCACCCCTGGCAAAAGTTTTTTAAATTTAAATTTGACCATTTAATAAACTACTACTATAACAACTTTCAAGACTTTAACTTGATAAATAAAGAATTTTCCATACAAACTTTCACCCCCCATTACAAACCCTTAGTTCACCCCTGGCAAAAAAACTTGATACCAATATTTTTAATTTTACATAAACTACACATATTCCAAATTTCATTGCTATAAGTTCAAAAACAAAGAAGTTTCATACAAACTATTTTACCCCTTTTCACCCCCTTAAGGGTAGAATTTCCAAAAATCTATTCTTAGTACACGTTTAAGTACTAAAATATATACACACTCCAAATTGTACACCTCTAATTTCAAAAACACAAAACTTTCATTTTTAACTTTAAACCCCCATGGCATCCCCCTTAATGCACCCCTGGCAAAAGTTTTTTAAATTTGACCATTTAATAAACTACTACTATAACAACTTTCAAGACTTTAACTTGATAAATAAATAATTTTCCATACAAACTTTCACCCCCCATTACAAACCCTTAGTTCACCCCTGGCAAAAAAACTTGATACCATTATTTTTAATTTTACATAAACTACACATATTCCAAATTTCATTGCTATAAGTTCAAAAACAAAGAAGTTTCATACAAACTGTTTTACCCCCTTTCACCCCCTTAGGGGTGGAATTTCCAAAAATCCGTTCTTAATACGCGTCTACATACTACAACAAATACACCCTCCAAATTTCACAACCCTAGGACCAGCCGTTTGGGATCTGCGTTGTCTATAGATGAATGAATGAATAGGTCAGGACAAAGAGTCTTATAGTATAGATAGATATATCATGCGCAAGCAGGTAGCCTCCCTGATCCGGCGGATGCGGGGCAGCACAAACACCTACCTAAACCTTATAGCTGATAGGATCGACAGTCCTCTGTTGGGCAGGGTGACACACCTGCATGTGCTGCCGTGGCATCGTTGTGCCAAGTAGAATTATTATTAATGACAAGCAAATATTGACATTCTAATAGTTTTTTAAGAATAATTATGATTTTGATTGATATTATTGTTGGCATTTTTTATTATAAAATTTAATTGTTGTAATTTTGTATAATGTTGTAATATAAGGATGGGTGACACTCTGAAATAAATAAATAAATAAGAAGCTGAAAATTCTTGTTTATATCCCTTATACAGGTATAAGCTAACCCAGCCTATACAACCTGGGTTGAAGTAGCTTTGACAGGTAACAGGTAGTAAAGGTGAGTAAAGTTGTGTTTCAAATATAAAAGAACTTACGGACCAAATTTAAAATATAGACACAGTGATGAAGTTTATAGACAAAACTATCAGTAGGCACTTAAATAAGAAAATTCTAAAAATCAAAAATACTGTTACTTTTCAATGTATTTGAAGTAGATAAGCGCGGGTTACCTGTTTGAGCAGATATAATGTATTGCCAGACGATATCTCGTCGCCCGCGCTAGGGGTTTGCGTCGCATTATACACATAGCTATGTATATACTCAGAGTATGTACACTGCGTGTACAGTATTTTTAACTAAACTTTGCAGTTCTATATGATATCCAAGTTATGATAAAGGAGTTGGAAGGTGGCTGTAGGAACTTATAAATTAATTAAATAACAAGATAAACCCATCCAGTTCAGAAGATTTAAATATTGTTTTAAGAGAGAGAAAGAAATTATCACAGTTGTCATATTGCCTCAAAAGTTTTAAAATCAGAGTTGAAATGAAAACTTACTAATATTTTTCAAGCTAATTAGGACGCGATCTTTAATAGTAGGTTAATAACCGGACTGACACAATTCTTCGTTGGCAACACTTGCATCTTGTATGAGACACCTGTACTACGGGGAATGTATTGACAGAGTTTATACTGGGTTACTTGTAAATAATAAAAACATGTTTGGGTCATCGCTCACGGGTCGCGTCGCCGCGGCCATTTTGTGTCGCGTGCTGTAATTCACAACTCTGCAGCGTGTCGGTATGATGTGTTTGGTTCTAAAGTTTTAAATTATTTCTAAAATGAAAATCGTTTTGAAGATTAGATATGATCAGTAAAAATAAAAGACAAGGCTTCAAAACATAAGGAACAATAATTATTATCCTGTTTTTTTTGCTAGTATGTAACTAAAGGTATAATTATGTACAATTTTTTGACCCGGCAAATATTGCTAACAAAAATAGGTAGAGAGGTATCATCCGGGGGTCTTCAAAATTAGAGTTAATAGGTATCTTCTAGGTAAGCGTGCCACACCGTAGACTACAGCGCAGCTTAACACCAGGCAAGCTTTAGTCAAACGCATACTTATAGAGGGTAAAAAATAATAATTCCACAGCTTGTTTTCCCCCAACACAACCGCAATTCATCGTATACTTTAGGTAGAGCCGGACAGTTCTATACGTCGCGTTCAACACTAACTCTGTATAATACTACAGCGGTATTGGGTCATTGCTTATATAACACTAACTAATAACTGTAGTACTTCACCGTACCATGGAAGGTGATCAGTAAATATTATATGAAGGCGGTTGTTAGCAAAAAATTAATAGCTTCCGGGAAGGTAAATGTTACCTCACCTGCTAAAAATACTCCTCTATTTGATCGAGCGTATGGAAGGAAAGAAGTTCGCTGCAGCGCTTTTTCGTTTAATTTTAAAAATATTTGGCAGAACGATAATGTACCATATACATTTTAAAAAGGTATTCAACATTTTAATAAATTGCCATAAGCAGTCTTTTTAATTCTTTTACACAGTACAGCTGACCATCATAGCGCGGGACCACCACACCAGTTAGCGATACTCTGGCATAAGATGGCTCATCAAAGCTCATGTAGCTTAACTGGCTGTCAAGGAGGCTGCCGGAACACCTCGTTAGGTGATTGACCTCGGCAGATTTTTCAAATTGAGCCAGGCGAGCACTCAATAATACTACCTATGTCACCATGGTTCACTCGCCATGATTTCTTGCACCGAAATCTCGAGCTCCTTGATGAATCGAACCTACGACCAACAGGACGTAAGTTCGCTGCACGCCTGAGCCGTCATCGCTTCAATTATTTATATACTCGTAAGATGAGTGTATGAGTAAGCCTTAGTCCCTCTAGGTAACGGCGAATAAGAAACGGGGACATGAAACTTTCACCACCCAACAGCTGGTGGGACTCCCACAGACTTTAATACTAAATGTACCCAGACATCAAACGGCGTCTAAATAATAGCAGGGATCTGAATATTATAATTCCGTTTGCCATAATTACCGATGAAACCTAGATGGCGCTGCAAAATGACCGTGTAGCCTAGTTGCCGCCAAATTCCGCAACGCGCTGCAGTCGCATAATGATATAACGATAGTAGATTGCGTGACCCGAGTGAAGTCGTTTCAAGAAAATACGAATATATGTATATTGAATACGTGTATTGAATGATCACGTAGTACGGTTTCAACAAGAGGTTGAGCGTTTGTTAATATATAGGTATTAGTCTTTGTCAATATATAAAGAAAACATTTAAAAGATCACGTCCTCTTGCTTATGTATGTGTGAGGAAGCGGAAAATAGCATTATTATTTTTCTGTAGTATTTGATGCAGCCAATCGTGCGTTTAAAGTTAAAATTTGCATAACATTCAATATAAGAAAGAAAAAAGTTTATTGTACACATACAAAACAAGTGAATACTACAACAATCATAATAATTATATTTGTTGGCGGACTGCCAACCAGAGCGTCTCGGGTTCGATTCCCAGCACGGCCAACATCTTTGTGATTAACTCAATTTGTTGGCTATCGGTCTGGGTGTTAAATATATTATGTGTATTGATATAAAGTATGTATGTATAATTATGTAGTATAACAGTTGTGTTAGCAACCATAATACAAACCAGAAAGGGTTGGAAAGTTAGTTACTAAATAACTAACCAACCGCGTATGAAATGTGTCCTAATCTTAATTTAAAAAAAAACCTTAACTGACAATGTTTTTCCCAGACGTATCACATCCAGCTTTTTTCTATTATCCGTGAAGGAAGCCCAAACTTCAATAAACGTTTTACCTCCCCACGGCAGGATTCGTCACTAACAGATCGATATTCAAAACTAGCCAGAGCCTACAATTTAGCATCCAACGTCGATAGTTTTGTCCGTTTTGTCATACTCCGTTCATCGTCAAATATGCATGACCGTGGACTGTAATTGGACAAATTTACAAAGCGCTCTTCAAAGAAAAATAAACCCTAAGTTTTAGTATTTAAGACTCAATTTTCTACTAACTTTACGAAGTTCAGATAATACCTTTTGGGGAATAGTAATGTAATCATTTAGTTATAGTAGGTACTTCGTTGGCGATGACCCCCAGGTTTTGGTAAATACATTTTGAAAGTTATTTCATGAATGTTTTTAATTCCAGACAACTTTTAAATTACTACAGTGGCATAAGCACTGCTGGGACTCGGGGCCTTCTCTCACTAGGAGAGAGATATACGGAGAGAGTTACGAGTATGTGTGGATTTGCACTCGCTTTACGGTGAAGGAAAACATCGTGAGGAAACCGACACGTTTGAAGACCACAATATCCGAAGACGTGTTTCATCCGCCAACCCGCACATGGCCAGCGTGGTGAATTATGGCCTATATCTCTTTTGTAGTGAGAGAAGGCTCCGAGTCCCAGCAGAGGGAACGTATAATCGGTTGCTTATGCGTATTAAACTCAGGTTTAGTTTAATTAATTAAGTTAATATAAGAACCCTATGTAAGAGCACTTTTGTTTAAACGACAATAAATTTATCTTTATATATCTTATAATTATGTACATATCTACATCTTTAGTATATAATTTTACGAACAAATTTTGTTAAGATTTATGTAAGGAGAAATATATGTAATTGAATATTTGTAAGTTATAATTAAATTCGATGTAATAAAATATTGTAAACTTTGAACTTTGTTTATGACGTTCACACATTTTTAAACGCATCGCTTCATATGATTTATTATTAATACATTTATACCGCCATATTGCATAAACATTGTAGTTAAAACTATCTATGTACATAAATTTAAAACCACGTATTAGAACAAATTAAATTGTCTGAATAATAATATCAGTTGCAGCTGGTGTTATCGCTTGAATTAATGATGAGGCGGGAATATTGAAACGTCTTCAGATAGCTAACTAGTTATTATTGCGTTGATAGAATGCAGCTATTCAAATACCTACAGTACATAGACATTAATACTAAAAAAGGTATTTCTCCATTACACATAATATACTTCTTCTTCTTCTTTCTTGCCTTATCCCACTTAGGTGGGGTCGGCACAGCAAATCTTCTTCTTCCTTTCTCCTCTATCAGACGTCATCTCCACACTCACTCCTTTCTCTCATCAAACTCCATCCATGTCTTTTTCGGGCGGCCTCTTGCTCTTCTTCCTTGCACTACCATTTCCTACATGTCCTAGTGACATCCATCTCCTCTCTACGCATCACATGTCCATACCACGCTAACCTTCCACTCTTTATTTTCTCCCTCACTGGGGCTACGTTCACACTTCCTCTAATGTACTCATTCCTTATTTTGTCCATTCTTGTCACTCCACACATCCATCTCAAAACTTGCATCTCTGCTGCATGCACTCCTCTTTCATATCCTACCTTGGTTGCCCAACACTCTGATCCATACAGTACACATAATTACATATAATATACAGGTTTCTAAAATTTTCTTTTTCTTTCTTGTCTTATCCCACTTAGGTGAGGTTGGCACAGCAAATCTTCTTCTTCCACTCTCCTCTATCAGACGTCTTCTCCACACTCAATCCTTTCACTCTCATGTCCTCATTCACACACTCCATCCATGTATTTTTCAGGCGACCTCTTGCTCTTCTTCCTTGCATTACCATCATTTCCATACATCTCCTAGTGACATGCATCTCTTCTCTACGCATCACATGTCCATACCACACTAACCTTTCACTCTTTATTTTCTCCCTCACTGGGGCTACGTTCACACTTCCTCTAATGTACTCATCCCTTATTTTGTCCATTCTTGTCACTCCACACATCCATCTCAACATTCGAATCTCTGCCGCATGCACTCCTCTTTCATATCCTACCTTGGTTGCCCAACACTCTGATCCATACAGTACACATAATATACAATATACAGGTTTCAAAAATCTTCTTCTTCTTTCTTGCCTTATCCCACTAGGTGGAGTAGTATAAAAGAAAACAACGCGATACGCCTAATACGCGATTCTAGCTAGGACTGTAGAGTTTAAATAAAAGTGAACAGATTGTACAAGCTTACACTGGGCAGCTGCAGATGATGATGACACGTGATATCACGTAGAAGTGACGTGACACGTGACACGGAGAGATTTTATTTATTAATTTTTTGACACATTTCACACACGGCTGGTTAACCCCATACTGAACAATTTCTAGTTCGTATTATGGTTGCTAACACAACTTATATACTACATATACATACATATTTTACATAGATACATATTTAACACCCAGACCGACAGCCAGCAAATTTGGTTCAGCACAAAGATGTTGGCCTTGCCGGGAATCAAACCCGGAACCTTCCGATTGGCAGTCCGGCATGGTTTACTTTGGACCTTGGACCTTTACGCCAACGAGGTCGTCAGTGCAAACAAAAGCGAACAGATTGTAGTAGCTGAAACCAGCCAGCTGCAGATGATGATGACACGTGATGACACGTGATGACACGTGATGTCACGTGATGGCGTGTCACGTGACACGGAGAGATGACGAGTGACATTGCACGTTGACCGCTATCGATCGAGGGTCGCGCTCTTCACTTATGGATGGACATCGATTTGTCAACATTAACATGTGACTCGCCCGCGTTCGGGAAATACCAATATGATTATGCTTATGATTCGTAGCGCCTGTAGTTCGGCTAGCCAAGGTGATCTGACGCGATCATCGAAGCTAAGCAACGGTCGATGCGGACGGTGTTTGGATGGGTGACCACGCACAAGACAATGACAACTTCCTTGGCGTAAAGGTTACCATGCCAGACTGTCAATCAGAAGGTTCCAGGTTTGATTCCCGGCCCGGCCAACATCTTTGAGCTTAACTAAATTTGTTGACTGTGGGTCTGGGTATTAAGTATGTATCTATATAAAATATATGTGTATTTATATGTTTTGATTTTGATTTATATGTATTGATTACTATTTTATTGAATAAATGAATTATAATATAAAAAATATATGTAGTATTATTATATATGTAGTATTATATAATATATGTAGTATTATAGTGTTATCTGGGAATTAAATATGTATCAATATAAAGTTTTTATGTAAGTACATGTAGTATATCAGTTGTGTTAGCAACCATAACACAAACAAAAGCTACCGTGGGTCGACGCGTTAAATTGTAGGTTCCGGCTGTAAGTCTTAGTGTAAGCAGTCGTTAAACCAAGTGTCAATCGTTAAACCACTGGCCTTCGGGCGGTTTGAAATCTCTCGACACCAGAGCTTGGCCACTTAGCTCATACGAAGAAGAAGAATGAATTATAATTTTTTTACAAGGACACATTCTCCACACGGCTGGTTAGCCCCATATTAAACCATGTAAACTAGACATGGTTTATAGTTGCTAACACAACTGGTATACTACATGTACTTATATAAAAACTTTATATTGATACTTATTTCATCCAGACCGACAGCCAACAAATGAACTGTTCCCACTGAACTACCTTACTGTCTTCAAGGCGAGAGTGAACCGGTTTCTTCTAGGCAAGCGCACTCCATCCTAGACCGCAATGTCACATAACATCAGGTGAGTTGTGTGGTCAAGCGCAAGCCTATCATGCATAAAAAAATCGTTTATTACAAAGATGTTGGCCGTGCCGGGAATCGAACTCGGGACTCCTGGTTGGTGGATCGGCACGGTAACCTTTACGCCTGGTCGTCATCGATTTAATGTTTTACTTGCAATATAAATGTATGTAATGTTCGGAGAATCTTAGAAGCTAATATGTAACACAAAACACCTTACAGAAAGAAAACTAGCATATTTTGAAAAAATAAAACAATAATAAGGCGTAAATTATAGAGCTTCGAGTTTTTCAGTGTTGTGGTAGATTATATCGTTCAAATTTATAGTATGTTCCTTGAGTACGGGTAGTACATAAATATATCAGTCGTTGTCTGTACTCGCGTCTTTCATTACCTCATAACATTCATTTAATTATCTTTGATCCAGTGTTAAAAATTGATAGTTTCAAAACACGGTTACGTAAAATAAGCTCGATACTTTTATTTTTTGAAAATGTTCGTTAAACAATTTCAAAATGTCGAGCTTCTGTTAGAAAATAAATTAAAACAAATCTTTCTTCTTTAGTACCGTAATAAATGACATCTATTTAATGACGTACGGTATGGTATATTACTTCTAAACCGAAAGGATCAAAATATACTTACTCGTAAATTACCAAACCGCAAAGAAATGTATAGATACTCGTATTGAATCTATAAAGTCTTTGAAAGAATGCTATTAAAAATTAATTAACTAGCAGCCAGTCCCGGCTTCGCACGGGCTATAAAAGAATCTTATTAGCAAAGAGAAACAAAATATAGCCTATGTTACTCAGGGATCATGTAGCTTCCTAACGGTGAAAGAATTTTTCGAATCGGTCCTGTAGTTTCGGAGCCTATTTGCGTCAAACAAACAAACAAAAATCTAACTTTTTTTCTTTATAATATTGGTACATACCGCAAATACACTGATATTGAATCTATTATGTCTTTGAAAGAATGCTAATAAAATTTAATAAACATAACAGTAAAAAAAACTTCCACTGTAGATAGACAGTTGTACGTATAAAGAATGCATGATGCGACAAACCAGTCGTTCACCCGAGCACTCTATAATTTGTGTTTTACAACATAAACGTCTCATAGGGCTATAATTCCAATATTTTATTATAGGTTTTCGCTCAAATAAAAAATAAAAACCCTGAAAATATTGTAGTACAAAAAGAAAATATGGATAAAAAATATGTGGCCCATGAGGGGATCGAACCCGCGACCTTCGCGTTATTAGCACGACGCTCTAACCAACTGAGCTAATGGGCCGATGGATGGAGGGCCAAAATTTGTTATCTGGTTACGAAAGAGATATCTATTATTATAAAGCATTCAGAATTATATGACACACGACAGAACACTTAAAATGCACAACAAATATGTGATTGTTTGAAATAACGATTGTTAATGGATTACTATTTATATAGGCTAGGGATTAGTTCGAACGCGATAAAATCAATGCGAAATAATATAGAATTACCTAGCTGACCCGGCAAACGTTGTTTTGTCTTAAAAAATAGATAGGTTGTAGTAGCCGATTCTCAGACCTCCGAAGACGCATTTAAAATTTGGTAAAAATCGGTCAAACCGTTTCGGAGGAGTACGGTAACTAACATTGTGACATGGAAATTTTATATATTAGATAGAAGATAGATTATTTTAATGTTGCGCGTCGACTCTGACCAATGAGGCTCCCGGAATCTCCGTAATAGTTATACGAGATGAATAGACTAATATAGTTCTACGAAAATCAAACCTCAAGAACAAAATATCTTGTTACATGTCTAACATCGTTTGTAATTTTATTGTTTCTTATCTCAACAATGACTTTATATTCACAAATCTTTTATCAACATGGTAATCGTTCGGCCAAATATCATGAAAATCAATTGTGGGAACCATTCCCTCAGCGAAAAATCGCCAATAAAATTGTAGAGTTTAATTACCTGTGTTCTATTTTTAGCCAAAATTTATTGAAATTTAAGGTCTCCAGAAGAAAACCAACATTCATACAAAAATACGTAAGAATAAGGCCTTGATAATGCAGAGACGTTACTCGCTTCGCTCGATCCGACTCTGTCAAACCATTATGAACTTTATTCCACTTAATGCAAGGAGTAAATTGGCCTGATCGAAGTAGTCAGTGACATATCCTCCTAAAGCAAGAATTCATCTTGACACTGTCAAACCATTATGAACTTTATCTCACTCACCGCAAGGAGTAAATTGGCCTGATCGAAGTAGTCGGCGACGGGCATCACATGGCGGTAGAAGTTGGTCAGTTCCATCCTCGCTAAGGAGAGAACCACGTGACCTAGCCTGGCTCCGTACTCGATCTGTCGTTCTAGCACGCGTTGTCGCCAACTGACTAGCACTACGCCGTTTATTGTTTGGATCTGGAAACAAAAGGACTCTTTAGCTAAGACATATGGGCAAAATCATGAATTTACAGTTTTAGGCTTCCGTACCTAAAAGGTAAAAACGGGAGCCTATTACAAAGACTCCGCCGTCTGTATGTCTCCGGGCTGTATCTCAGAAACCGTAATAGCTAGAAAGCTGAAACATTCACAAGGTATGTATTTCCCGTGCCGCTATAACAACAAAAACTAAAAAGAAAAAAAATGTGCCTGGGGGTCAAAATCTAGAGTTACTAGGTTTATTATAGGTGAGTGTGTAACATCGTTGACTATAGTGTTTTTAAATAAAAAAAATAATGGTTAAAGGTGTGGTCAAACGTAAACGTTTAAGTTGTAAAAAAACTTGTTACACTCCGTCGTTTTCGTGCCTGGAATTACCTAATCAAATTTCCGTACCATTTTTGTATGGTAGTCCCCCTTAAATATTAATTTCATTGAAATTTTATAATTTAATTTGATAGTTAATAAACATTTATACATTTTGTGAATATGTGAAGTGTAGCAGTTACCGTTATTGACATATAGCAAAAAACACGAAAAAAACACGTTTATTGTATGGGGACCCCGCTTAATAATTTTAGTATTATTTGTCGTTATAGCGGAACGGGAAATACATATCTTGTGAAAGTTTCAGCTTTCTAGCTATTACGGTTTCTGAGATATAGCCTGGAGACAGACAGACTGACAGTCAGCGAAGGCTTAGTAATAGGGTCCCGTTTTTACCTTTTAGCTACGGAAGTCTAAAACTGGCAAATAACCGTAAATATTTGAATAGACTGCGAACACTAGGCCTGCTAAATCTAGGCATTGACTGTTTGCACAGCGGTTTCATTGATTTCCATGACGTCGATGGTTTCTGGCTAAAATGATTCATGCAGCCGCGAGTGTTGCTATACCATTGTCAAGAGCGAGGTTCTATTACAAACCGATGGTAAACATAGGTGTATATATATATAAGTGCTGGTCATTATCTATACCAATAATATAATAATAATCTTAATTTAAATAAATCTCGTGTCACAATGTTTGTCCTCAATGGACTCCTAAACCACTTAACCGATTATAATAAAATTCGCACACCATGTGCAGTTCGACCCAACTTGAGAGATAGGATAGTTTAAATCTCAAATTATGGTGGCAATTTTAATTTATTGCTAATGTCTTTTATTATTTGACAGTCACAATTATCTGTTAACTCCAAATGATTCTAACAGATGTCGATACCTTTCGACTGGGTTGAGTAAGTAATCAATAGATGGCGCTGCTATGGTAAATCTACGAACGTGTCATATAAGCTACACTATCTATTTTTCATACCCCTAAGTGGGGCAAAACAACGTTTGCCGGGTCAGCTAGTATAATATATATATTCTTCTTCTTTGTATGAGCTAAGTGGCCAAACTCTGGTGACGAGAGTTTTCAAGCCGCCCGAAGGCCTCTGACTTGGCTTAACGATTGCTTGTACGAACCAGATTCTTGACACTTGACATTTTATATGAATTACATTCAGTGACATAAAATAGATTTTAATTTTATTTTTATTATGACGACCTCGTTAGCGTAAAGGTTACCATGCCGGAATCGCAATCAGAAGGTTCCGGGTTCGATTCCCGGCCCGGCCAACATCTTTGTGCTTAACTAAGTTTGTTGGCTGCGGGTCTGGGTGATAAATATGTATCTATATAAAATATGTATGTACTATATGTAGTATATCAGTTGTGTTAGCTACCATAACACGAACTAGAAATGGTTCAGTATGGGGTTAACCAGCCGTGTGTGAAATGTGTCCTAGTATTTATTTATTTTATATATTTATTTAGTTTTATTATTAATCTTAATTATTGTGATTTAGTTCGTAAAAATTATATAATTTTGATAAAAAGTTTTTTTTAAATGACGTGCCGTTGCTGACAAAAGTAGTCATAAGATTAATAAATGATTTGATTTTGATTCGAACTCAATTCCTAACATCTTTATAATAAACTAAATTTGATTAATGTCGGCGGTTCCAAAATTCTTTGTAATAAAAAACTTCCCTCATTAAATTCTCATTTAAGCCTGTCAAGTTGTAATCATTAGGTACATATATATAGAATATATTAGATGTACACTCCGTACTTGAGCCGCCTGCGGCCTTGACATCAATGGCGCCTTATATTTTTGTCAGTGTCTTCGAATCGATCAGCCCCAAATCAAAATATAATTTATCTGGACGTTCCGTTTCGAAATTACGGCCTTTATACGAGAATATGGACAGATGAAAGCAATACTGGACTACTTCGCGCTCTCAGTCAATTAATATATATATTTTTCAAATTATTTTCACCAAATTTCCTCTCTCACTCTTTCCCCCCTCTCTCTCTCTCTCTCTCTCTCTCTCTTTTTAATTATTTTAACCATATTTCCTCTCTCTAGTCAAGAGACCTTTTTTACTTATCTACCTAGTATTAAAATGTATTCCTCATAACATGGTTAATATTGGTAATATTAATTATGTTATAGGTAGTGTATTTTAATACTCATGTCAGTAATTTTAGGATAAATTAATAATAATTTAAATTTAAAAAACTAGATTAAAGTATAGTATTAAGTAATTTTAAGTAGTCTTAGCTATAGTCTGGCAAACGAAACATGAGACTCGAATTATTTGCAAACTTTTTATATGGCAATGCTATAATAATGACAACGACAATATCCAAAACAAGATGGCGTGTTGTTATGATTTAGTTAAACACTAATTACTCAGCGAAAAATGAAAAAAAATATCAAAAGTGGAGTACGGGAGTTGTTGTTCCGCATGATCTCAAAGTATCATAAAAAACAACAAGAAAAAGAATTGAAATTCGGTGTAATTTCAACGAAAACAAGATTGTTTACATGTGGTGTTTGATTTCTTAGGTTAGTATGACGCTACTAAGTTGATACTTTGTTTTAATTCGTATTTACTATATATCTTTTTGTATAAAGTAATTATCACGATTCACATTATTTTATCATTAGTCAACACCTTCCCACCTTCCTAATAATGCATTTTGGTTATTTATCATACCATAAAATGTTACATTGTAATTTTAACACATTTTTTTTTCTATAACAGGTTAACAGGTTTTTCTTAATCTGGATTCTGCCATTGAGCTGATATGAAGTTTGGGTAAACGCAAAGTGTCAAGTGAAAATATTGCCTTGTCTGTCTTGCGGTGTTGAATCAGAAAAAGTGATTAAAGAGACATTTGGAACCATAACTCCAGAGAAGTGGAAGAATAATATGACTGATAATGTAATATACATTGAAAATTAATATGAAAATAAGATCGGGACAGGATCACCGAAAATAATTTGGAAAGTTTCATTATATTAGGAAACTAATAAATATAAATAAATAAAACTGTGATTCTAGTGACCCCGGTGATCTTTTCAAATTTAAGTCTTAGATTCACATTTTAATTATGACAGTGAATAAAACATTATAGAATACTGTTTTTTTTTATTCAGTTTGATTGTATAATTTCTAAAGTATTACTTCCTTAAGTACTTAAAGCATTTTTATTCAGACGAAATAAAATAAATAATTTCAAAGTATCAAATTAGTTTATTCCAGGTATTTCATATTAGTTTTGGGGTTGCTACACAGATTTTTTAAATTTGCCGCTCTTTTCCAGGGTCATGTTTCGTTTGCCAGACTATATGCCCTAATAACTAAGCACAGAGTGCACACATTTTCTGTATATTTGTGTTTGCTAATAAAGTCAGTTTGAATTTCAATTTATCTAGGTATCTATCTATATCTAATAGTTTTTTATGGTTTACTATATAGTTTATATATTGTATATTATTTATTCTTATTTATGTCTAGATAGATTAGAAATAAAGTAATTGCACATCCAACCATCGACTAAAGTTAAACTAAGAGGATCGATGTCGATACCCTAGTGTCTCATTCCTAGAGTTTATCGTTACATATCGTAGCCTCACTAACTTAGATCCCTATCGCTTGAGGTATTAGAAGAATCTACGAACAGTAGACTTCGCAACGATACAATTTTGCGACAAGGTAGCGTCTCTAGTGTACTTCATTTTAACAGGGGTTAAAAAACTTCGGCAAACATTATCTATAGCAATGGTTACAAGAAAATCTAGTACAGTACCCGGCGATGAATATTGCACATCGACCTTTGGAAAGAGACAATCGGCTAATTTCGGCTTCGTAGAGCGTTGTCTCTGTCACACACTACCTAAGTGATGTTTTCTAACAGATACCGGACTGTTTGTATTTCGTGCGACAGAGCTAATGCTCTACGTAGCCCAAATTAGCCGTTTGTCTCTTTTCAAAGGGTAATGAAAATGTATTTACTTTTTTTTACACATTTTACACACAGCTGGTTAGTCCCTTAATAAACCATTTCTGACCAAACCAACTGATATACGAGATATACATACATAAACACTTACATACATATGTAATACCCAGGTCAAAAGCCAATAGATTTAGTTTTTTTTTATCCATGTTAGGTTAGCGTTTGACTACAGTTAGCCTGATGTTAAGCTACAGTGCAGTCTACGGTGTGGCACGCTTACCTAGAAGATACCTATTAACTCTACTTTTGAAGGCCCCCGGATGATACCTCTCATGAAACAGAGACTCAGGTAGTGAGTTTATCACAAAGATGTTGACAGTGCCGGGAATCGAACTCGGCACGCCCTGGTTGGCAGTCCGGCATGGTAACCATTACGCCAACGTGTTCGTGCTCAACAGCTAACAGGTGTAGAAAAAAAAACAACTTATTATTATACATATAATAAATGAGTTTAATAAATATTAAATTGTTCAGATAATGATGGCGAAGGAACGATGGCGTATTTTTCACATGAAGGTTGTTTGGGCTTTGTTGTCCGTTCGAATACATTCAGGGCCGCTGTGATTATAGAGGTAGGATAGGAGTGTCAAGGTGGAGGACCTTACTACTGATTTGGTGGACGTGCGTTGTACCCCTCGAGTGAGGTCTTCGATCAAAAATGTATTAGATTTAACGTGATGTCTCTAAACAAAAGGGGAATGTGGCTCGGTGGTAATAACGTCTGCTTTTCAATCAGACGGCCACTGGTTCGATCCCAGTCCTGCACCAATGACTTCTTTTTCAAGGTATGTGTGGATTTGCACTCGCTTTATGGTGAAGGAAAACATCGTGAGGAAACCGACATGTTTGAAGACTACAATATCCGAAGACGTGTGTCATCCGCCAATCCGCACTTGGACAGCGTGGTGGATTATGGCCTATATCTCTCTCCTCATGATAGAAGGCCCCCGCTGTTAGTCTTAGTATAAGCAGTCGTCAAGCTAAGTCAGAGGCCTTAGGGCGGCTTTAAAGCTCTTGCCACCAGAGCTTGGCCATTTAGAAGAAGAAATATGATAAATTTATAACCTCTTTGAAAACAGTTTTTTTTAATTTTTAGATGACTATAACCTTTGACATTAATTAGCTTACCGGCCTATGCTAATACTTCTTTGGAGGATACGATACGAAAAAACTACCAAGTCATTATGAGTCAAGCATCATTTTTCCAATCTATTCAATGTAGCCCCAACCATAGGCTTTCCATCACTCACGGCGGTTCCGCGGAAATCACATATATAGGCATGCCTGGGGTTTACGACAGGGAAATTAAAGAGGCGTGAACTCGGAATTATTATTACGGATTTTCTATTTTTAGACATAATGAATATGCATGAGTAATTTGGTTAGTTCGAGCTATATTTGGTAGTGAAAATATTTAAGACTATTCTAGCGCTTTGGGTGGGAAAATTTTATATTATTAAAAAAAAGGAAAACATATTTTGAATATTTTTTACAGTTTTAAGTTAGGTTTTTTGGGTATATTTGATCATTACATTAAATACAAATATTTATTAATAACACTATTAGTCACATTTCAAAAAAAAAACTTAAGTGAATTAACAAGTTTAATGTCAATAAATTACTATGTCAAAAATTAAATTCTAATTACGTCATTTAACATTATTATTCATATTATATTACAAATTAAAAATATTATCATCGGTATATTTTTGGCAGTGATGCTCATAATTGTTCATATTACTCAATATATCTTTAAACAGTTAATGCAAACATTTTGTGTTGGCGGACATATTGGATTTGAAATTTATTACAGTGTATGCTGTCACAAATAAAGACCATTCATTTACCACACATAAAGTAGTAGTAAAAAAAACATAATCATCCATTTTGTGGTAGCCAGATGTCCATCTTGGACCAATTTTCAACAAAAGAACATTCCCAAAGATCACACATTTTAAACAAAAGAAAAAAACTAATTTTAAGGTTAAGTTAAGGCGACGACAAGGGCAAAATCTTCAATTTACAATTTCTTTATTGTAATTCATTACACCTTAAGAATATTGATGCTTATTTTGGTACCAATCCAACTAACGATTTAGAATTAAAACTGGTTAAAAAAATGAGATAAACCAGTTTATAGTATAAATCTGATTGAAACCAAAATAAATAAATATTCTCAGCAGGGTGGTTTTTTGAGGCATTCTATTTTTTAAATATTTTTTACCCTTTATGACTTATAATAAAACACTGCATATTCAAGATTTTCCCCTTTCATTGCCTAAATCCGTTTCAGAGATTACAATGCCACAAACAGTCACTAACACACACACAGAGCGAGAGAGACGTCAAATTAATAAAACCCCTTGGATCAAAAATGTACTAGATTTAAGGTGACGTCTCTAAAATTGGCAAGGAAAATAAAACTACAAGTAAGAGTGTGGTCTTATTTGAGTTTGAGGAATTTAAGCGTTATTAGTATAGTAATACAGTTGAATTTTCTTACGCTCACTGTGTACGGTGATAAAATTTTATAGCTGTGTGCGAGCAAGATAGCTTATGTTTATTACGGCACTAGTCGAAACTCAACTTTAAGATACAGTTGAACTGAAATATTTTTTGTGATGTAGTATATTGTAATAGATACAATAATATAGTAAGCTCATGCCATTTTTTGTGCTGTGTTTGTATGCAACACTGTATCTGGATATATTTGATAGAAGTAAAACCCCGACGTTTTTATGTCGGGGGTTAGTCCAGTGTCTTAGATAATTAACCAGTACAGACTGACCTTATCAGAATACTCAGCAACATCTCGCATAGAGCGCGGGTAGCCCGACACGAGGTAAGTCTTGGCCGTCGGCGCCATCTTCATCTCCAGCATCAGGACTTCCGTCACCGTCTTACTGGACAGGTTGCCGAAGTCTTGCATGTCTGTAAGGAGCAGTGGACAAATTAAGGCACTAGTATTTAAACAAGTACCTGAAAAACCTTAGCCCTACCATTATCGCGCGATATTTCAAAATATGCCATTTTAATAATCTGCTTTCAGACGGCCCCTGGTTTGACCCCGGGCCTACACCAATGTCTTATTTTTCAAGTTATGTGTGAATTTGCACTCGCTTTACAGCGACGGAAAACATTGTGAGATACCAGACCTGTTTGAGGCCCACAATAACCGAAGACGTGTGTCAGCCGCCAATCCGCGCTTGGCTAGAATGATCCAGGATAAAGGCCTGTATCTCTCTCCTCGTGAGAGGAGGCCCCGAGTCCCAGCAGTAGAAATGTATACATAGTGGGCTGCTTATGCTTACGGCGAAGGAAAACATTATGAGAAAACCGGCATGGTTGACGCCCACAATAACCGAAGACGTGTGTCATACGCCAATCCGCGCTTGGCTAGAATGATCCAGGATAAAGGCCTGTATCTCTCTCCTCGTGAGAGGAGGCCCCGAGTCTCGGCGATGGGCTGCTTATGCTTAGGTATGTTAGTTTATTTGTTAACGATCGTTCATATGTACATATGTACTAAGTAAATAATAGGTGACCGATACCAACTGTCCAAGATATGTACATAAAGGTACATATGTAGGTACAGAAACCTTGGTCGAATAGAAACATATGTTCTTTCCCAAGAGGGCGTGGTCTGGGTATTAGTATTAAATGGAACCTTTTGTACTATGTACCTACCTAAATATTTCAGCTACATTTTAAGGTTAATTTATCTATGTTTGATAGAAAAAAGTAAACATCTTTACAGTTCCAATAGACACTCTTGAGATCATTTTAATCTATCACTATCGTATTATAATTACAAAAAATAATATCCACAAATTAATTACTCAGACATTTTAAAGCTATATTTATGTATAACTGATATTTTGATCGGTTTCGGTTTGATATTGATATCACGCCAACCAATTATGATGATTCTTTTTGTATTCGAAAGTTTTTTTATTTTTCGATGATTCATTTTTATATCAAATAAATTCCATAGTTAGCAAGTTTGTGTTTAAAATAGAAGTTTGATTTCCAATCATTAAGTTCGCTTGTAAATGATATTATTTGTGATAATATTATGAATACCGTTGCGGCAGGGTCATGAAATTATTGTAAAATTATGTAAAACATCCACATTCTGCTGCAACCGTGTGTGGTTATAAAATACGCTAATAATTGCTCCCAACACGGCACCTGCTTACGCTAATGCATTAAATGCCGACGACCACACGGAAACTGTCCTGACATTGAAAACTAATTAGGATAATTATATTTATTACAATGTTTTTATTGTAGGAAAATTTCGATTCGCCCCCATTCAAAATCTTTTCTGTTTTATTGATGAATAGGCTTACGTTTGACCGCAGCTAGCCTGATGTCAAGCTTGACTGTGGTCTAAGATGTAACACGCTTGCCTAGAAGGAACCTATTTACTCTAGATTTGAAGACACCCAAGTTGTACTTCTCGGGAAAAAGAGCCTAAGGAGTCACAAGAGTCATAAATATCTAAAACTAAACGTAATGAAAACTAATGGTTTGTGTGCGTGTGTTTGTTACTCCTTCACGCTCAAATAGGCTGCACCGTTTCGGAAAGAATTTTCTGTGGAACTCCGTCGTGCTAATGTATCACCACGCCGCGATTTTTTTTGTTGACGGAGGGGAAATCAACGTCGAGATACCTGGCTACACTGGGGTGCAGCCAGGTTATGTGGGATTTCTACCAACTAAACCAGGTGACCTGCCTCTGTGCCTAACGGAGGCCTCTAGGCTCTTCCGGGAAACATACCAGAGACCTCATCGCACTGCGCTTTAGCCCTTCCCAGTCATTGGCTGACCCACCATCCCGATGTACGACGATGTCCATCGATGTCTATCATACAAAGCTGTTGTACAACCCAGACTCGATATCACCGGTGTTAAAGCACCATCTCCAAACACTCAGGAGTATGATATCCCTTATAGTCGCCCCTACGACAGGCGCCGTCCGCAAACCTTATTCTTTCACCCAGGCTGCAGGGTTGCCACAGCGCTCCTGAGTAGCAATAACTTGAGTCAGAACAGCGCTTACCGTCTGTCTAACCATTAAGTTTACCGTTTCCGATGGCTTTCCGCTGCAGCAGGTAGTAAGAAGCCGTCTGGTTTATCATTTAGCTTACTGCTTGGCTTATGATTTAGCTTACCGTCTGGTTTATCATTTAGCTTACCGTCTGGTTTATCATTTATTTTACCGTCTGGTTTATCATTTAGCTTACCGACTGGTTTATCATTTAGCTTACCGTCTGGTTTATCATTTAGCTTACTCTCTGGTTTATCATTTAGCTTACCGTCTGGTTTATCGTTTAGCTTACCGTCTGGTTTATCATTTAGCTTACCGTCTGGTTTATCATTTAGCTTACCATCTAGTTTATCATTTATCTTACCGTCAAGCTTACCGTTTCCGATGGCGTACTGCTGCAGGAGGTCCGTCATGTTGATGTGCACCACGCCGCGACGCTCCTGCATCAGGTTATCGCAGTGTGTCACCTTGCCGCTGCCTGGGCCACCTAGAGTCATAGATGCACACATTCAGAATAATGTAGAGTAGTTTTTAGTGTATTCAAATTTTTCTGAGCTCTATGGTGTAACTCGCGTTGGTAAAGAAAACTTTTAACAATGTGTCTTCTCGCTTGTGTAACTAAATGAGCGCTAGCTTGAGTGAGAACGAAATTTCAAAGTTTTCTTTTTTGAGTAAGTAAAATTAAATAATCTTTATTAAATCGAGTTATACCTTTTAAAACTGGTGATAGGAAATCTTCGTATGCGTCCTAGTATACAAAGACTTACTATTACCAGATGATTCAAGTATCAATATATATACGAATATCAATGGTATGGTACGAAAATGAAAGATAATATCATTGTTAATATAATCTTTATAAATCCATCGATATGACCATGTGATAGTGCAATAATGATTTCTTGATTTGATTTGATCAACACATTTAAACCCAACTAATTTTTGCTATCTACATTTATGTTCTTTTACTTGCTAAACCAAATGAGTTTGAGCAAGAGAAAGCGAAATCTCAAATGTTTCCTTTATTGATGCGAGTTATAGGTAAAGATGTAGCGCCTGTTACTCGGATGGGCAACCATGCACAAGACTGTCGTTTTTCAAGTGGTATTTTCATCGGTCATGACACGTTAAATAGTAGGTTCCGGCTGTTAGTCTTAGTACAAGCAGTCGTTAAGCCAAGTCAGAGGCCTACGGGCAGCTTGAAAACTCTCGACATCACAGTTTGGCCACTTAGCTCATACAAAGAAGAAGAAGAGGCTAAAAATATTGTTATTGTTATAGAGATATTGTTATTGTAATTTATTGGTTTATTTGGTAAAAGCTAAGGTTTACTCTTTTGAGAACCAAAGAAGGCGAGCTCTAGATGCTCGAAGAGACCAGCTAAAGAACAGACCGCCTTCAAACATCATCTACTCTAACAACAACGGTGTCCTCACATGTAGCACTTGTTCACGAACATTTACTGCTAAAATAGGTTACATCAGCCATGTGAGGACACATAAAGTAACCTGAAAACTGGCAAGCAGTCACCGTGGCCGAAACCAGCCTGGAAATCATCATCATCATCATCATCATCATTGTTATTGTATGACTTGTAACTGTATTGTTATCAATAAATTATTTTGACTTTGGCTCTATTTAGTACTGACCCAGAACGAATATGACAGGATGGCTCTATTTAGTACTGACCCAGGACGAATATGACAGGATGGCTCTATTTAGTACTGACCCAGGACGAATATGACAGGATGGCTCTATTTAGTACTGACCCAGGACGAATATGACAGGATGGCTCTATTTAGTACTGACCCAGAACAAATATGACAGGATGGCTCTATTTAGTACTGACCCAGGACGAATATGACAGGATGGCTCTATTTAGTACTGACCCAGGACGAATATGACAGGATGGCTCTATTTAGTACTGACCCAGGACGAATATGACAGGATGGCTCTATTTAGTACTGACCCAGAACGAATATGACAGGATGGCTCTATTTAGTACTGACCCAGAACGAATATGACAGGATGGCTCTATTTAGTACTGACCCAGAACGAATATGACAGGATGGTTCTATTTAGTACTGACCCAGGACGAATATGACAGGATAGTTGGGTGGCTCGAACTTGACGTGGCTGGTGTTCTGCATGGGGAAGCCGGCAGTGGGCGGCGTGGCGCGGCCGGCCCACGCGCTGGGCCCGCGGGTGCGCTCGCCTGCGCTCTCCACTTCTTCATTGTTTTGTTCTGGACACAACATGTCAAGTTTTTTGAAATTTGAAGCAATCTTTTTTTAACTTAACAATATTTTACATCAAACTAGAGCCCGTCCAACCGCAAATTATGTGACATGAATTTTAAGTAATTTTTTTAAATTTTGTTTTAGGTGAATCTTTATATTTTATAGTGTGTCCAATAAAGAATTTTCTACTTAGTCTAATTGTCTTTAACGATACATGTTGAGTTACTACTAAGATATAATACACACTATAGCCCGTCCAACCGTTTATTTTCTTATTTTTTAACCTCTTAGCTCAAATTAAAACCTCGCCTTTGGAAGCAGACACGTAACAACACGAGTTAGCGATACTCTGGCCAAAGCTGAATCATGCCTAGTCTGGAAATATTGGTTTTCAAGGACAGGTTCCTTGAAAACCAATATTTCCAGACTGAATAGAACATTCTAGTAGGTGCTTTGCGACAGATTTTTCAACTTGAAGGTTGACTGAGGGCCAGGCGAGCTTGTTATGGTTTCCTCACGATGTTTTCCTGCACCGAAAGCTCGAGCTCAATTGGCTCTTCGAACCCGCGACCAGCGTGATGTAAGGCAGCCGCACGCTCTACTGAGTCATTGCTCTAAACCCTCTAATTAGCTCCTAAGAGACAAACGAACATTTTTTTTTCACACTCTTTTTTTCATTTGTTTTTTCATCGAAATTTTGCAATGAACAAACAAACACATGCACACAGACTCAAACTTGAGACACACGTTTAGTTTTTCCATTATAATTAAAAAAATATGATAAATATTGTAAGTAAAATATTTGATAGACCTATGAAAGCTAGCAGCCTGGAAACATTAGTAACTAAACGAAAATTTTTTTTTTTTTAGTTTATACGTCATGCTTTTCCCAAAAACTAGAATAAAGCGTCATCCTGAATTTCAGATAAATATACTCTTTAGAAAATTATAAATATTTCACCAAAACTAAAAAAAAATAAACAAAAACACAGAAGCTAAAAATGTTTTCAACAGAACTATAATCCAGTGGATTTCGAAATCAGTATTCACTTTGATGCATACCCACACTCTTCAATATTGATTCTCAAAATAAATGCAAAAAGTTTTTTTTAAGTAATAAGACATGTTGGCGCACAAACCTGAAAAATATAACCCCACGTTGGGCGCCACTTTCAAAAATAACGAAGGATAGTTCATAATGGCATAAAACACTTTATTTTCGACAAGAGACATAAAAAATGTGTTTTATAGGTGTAATAACATACTTAGTTGCACGACTATCAATAGTTTGGTAAATCAAAGCGTTCACCGAAATTGAAAACATGTATGACGTAGATGCGTGTCACTCACCTGTGTCCAAGCAGATGCCCATATTCCATCAAGATGCAGTTGATACACCGTCTCTCCAGGGAACTAAACAGGCGGCACCTTCTCACACGACATTTGAATTACCTAATTAATCTATCAATTGGCACTTATATCTCCTATAAAATATACATCAAAAACACGCGTTCAGTTCCGTTGTCTGATGGCCACGGGCAATCACACGCCGGCAATTAATAGTTTATCGATTGAAGGACGCGACCTTCGTAAACGAACTTCAAAACAAACTAAACAAAAGCTGTTAAATTCAAAAGAGGCTCGTACATGATTTAAAATTTTCGATTGCACGATCTGTTGTTAGTTATTCGAAAGTTGTGCCTGCGTAATAGCATCTCTGCGAGCGGTCGGAACCTTACGGGCATCGCGGGCCAACCGCTTCCACCGAGTCCCGAGGCGCGACTGAGGGCTCGCGGCTGACCGCTGCGGCCGCCTCGCTCGCCCCCGCGCCAGACCTAACAAGATACACGATACAATGAATTGTTAACGAAGAACCCTGAATGGAGCCGGAGTGCACGCCTGCAACACACAGGATCAGGGTGTTTGCACACCATAAGAAATGCGCTGATCACCGTCATTACAATTCTTCAACTACCCTCTCCGAGGACGACATATTTTATTGACCGTTACACTTTCGATAATTGTCACGTTTAGAAAAGTTCTTCGAAGTATTAATGACACATAAGAAAGTACGGCCCAATTACCAAGGCCCTGGTTGGTAAATATTCGGTTCGGAGAATTGGGGACTTGTAAATGTGTAATTACCGTTTCTTATTAATTTTTGATCGCTATCGACTTCTGTTACAATTGTGAATCATGGGTGACACTTTATTACTCGATTTTAATTGTTATCATGTTTGTCGAAGCACATGAGGTACCTAATTACACTGTGAAAGTATGTTTTAGTAGTTAAAGTAAATAGACTATCTTATTAATTGGGATGTAGGTACAATTTTAACCCTACTAAAGCAAATTTTTCCCCGCGTCGTTTTTTATGTTGCCATTAATCTCTAATACTATTAGATCGATTATAATGCGGATGATTTACCAGGGGACACTGCAATAAACATTATTACAAGTATAATACATACTTATAAATTAAAAAATATATATTATGTTAAGGGCTCCTTATATGTATTTTCATTCATAAACTTATGAATAGAGTGCACACAGCGCTGAAATAAATTTGGATAAGATATATGTGACTCAGCAACGAGGCTTATTAAAATATAGTAAGCATATTATATTACTATTCAAATATTAAAATACCCTCCTAAAGTACGGGCAAACTTCCCAAAGTAAGTAAGGGTTGCTTATATTTTAATTGTAAAAATGCAATTACTGTATAATCTAAATAATACGCTACAAACGTGTCGGTCGAACGGAGAGCCGGATTATTGAGATTATACTGTATTTCTAGAATAGCTTGTTGTTAAGAATATTTGATGGTACAATTTAAAACAGCAATAAATAAAAAAGTAAATGTTAAAACTTCATTTTTATTTAAAACGTGATTTGCACAATAAACTAGTGAATGCAGAGATTCTAAACAATATGAAAGTAAATATAAAACAAATTGACATAGATTCTCTAATGATCACAATTTTATCATATTTAAGTTCGAGCCACTTTACGCCTAAGTAAAGAAGTTAAAAGTTAGAATATTAAGTGGCTTTCTTTTTTTATAAATTAAGTACAAACTTTGTACGAAGAGGTCTGAATAGGTAACTTAAGTTAATGTTAAGTGTTTAGTACAGTATAAAAGTTAATTAACTTGCTTTAAGAATATCTCAGTTGACCTAAATATACGCATTTAAATAATACTCTAAAATCATTTAAGCATTAATTGTAATGATTATTTGAATAATTGTATAAATTCGATATGGACCACGCCAATTTATTTATATTTTCTAATGCTATTTATAATTTTTCTAATATAATTATGCGAAAAAATTGCGTGATGACGATTTGAAATTATTTTGATTTGTATATCCAAATAATACTACAACAAATAGTATTTTAATTACGGCCATACGCTTTGATAAAATATATACCTTGAATGTGAGTTGTAATATATATTTTTTCTTATTAATTACTTATATTATATATACAATAATTGCTCATTTAAAGATATAAGATTTATTTATTTATTAACGCAGGATTTTATAGGATTTTTCAAATTATGCTATTTTGTTCCCATCGCGCTGGTAGCTCGGCTAGCTTAGGTGATCTGACACGATCATCGAAGCTAAGCAACGGTCGATGCGGACAATGTTTAGATGGGTGACCATGCACAAGACTGTCGTTTTTAAAGTTGCATTTTCAGCTGGGCGCTACCGTGGGTTGGATGATACGTTAATTTGTAGATCCCGGCTGTTAGTCTTAGTACAAGCAGTCGTTAAGCCAAGTCAGTGGCCTTCGGTATGAAAACTCTCGACACCAGAGCTTGGCCACTAGGCTCATACGATAAAGAAAAAACGCGGGTAGAAACAGTTCGCATCTAGTACATCTGTCAGTTAATAAATGACCGCTCAGCTATAATTGATTTATGTAAGTACTTAACCCAAATGGCTTTCCTAACAACAGACAAACAATATTAAATCAATCATCAGTTATCGTACAAACAATATGAATACCCGCACACATAAGTTGACATATTGTATGGAAGTT
Organism: Mellilla xanthometata; assembly: GCA_035578125.1. NCBI lineage: Eukaryota > Metazoa > Arthropoda > Insecta > Lepidoptera > Geometridae > Mellilla > Mellilla xanthometata. The sequence goes on along the minus strand of JAPUBQ010000024.1, from coordinate 17,720,303 downwards.
GAGTCAATAGAAAATTAGTCGTGTCACAGCTATTTGACCTTTACCTGCCACGCCTCTAATGGCGTACAGGAAGTTCTTCAGGTCTGTGTCCTTTTTCTAGGCCCTTCCTTTCTTTTACACTTTTAAGCTTCGCACGACTTAGTTATTAATATTGAGGCGATGGCATCGCCTTGAGTTTAGTTATATCGTTATAAATAATAAACAGTTCAAATTATATTTTAGGGTTCCGTACCTAAAAGTAAAAACAGGACCCTATTACTAAGCCTCCGCTGTCTATCTGTCTGTCACCACGGTGTATCGCTTTAATAAGTGATTGCTAGAAGGATAAAACACATATTTTGTATTTCCGTTGCCGCTATAACTTCGATCAAATATAGGTATGCCAGATTCAGTGTTGCATACAAACAATGCACAAAAAAATGGCATGAGTTAACTGTACTACTGTATCTATTACAATATACTTCGTCACAAAAAATATTGCAATTCAAGTCAACCTTACCACTGTATCTTAAGGTTGAGTTTCGACTAGTGCCGTAATAAACATAAGCTCCACGATAACAGCTAGTGCTCGTAAAATTTTATGACCGTACGCAGTGTGCGTTAGAAAATTCAACTGTATTACTATACCAATAACGCTTAAATTCCTCAAACTCAAATAAGACCACACTCTTACTTGTGGTCTTATTTTCCTTGCCGTTTTTACAGACATCACCTTAAGTTAGTACATTTTTGATTGAAGCTATAACAACATATAATAAAAATACTAAGGCGGCCCCCATATACTAAAAGAGATTTTATTGCTCTATATTAATAGATGGACGCTCAAAACTTTCACTATTAACTTTAAATTATAAAATTTAAATTAAATAAATATTTAAGGGCGGCGCTCCCATACAACAAACGTGTCACGTCAATTTTTAAAGGCATTGGTACGGAACTCTTCATGCGCGATCTCGACTCGCACTTGGAAAATTAAGAGAAGTAGAATTTGTTGGTGCCAGAATTTGTATTAATATTCTAAGAGTTGTTCTTTAATAATCTTTTTAGACCGTCTTTAAGCTATTTTTTTAATAGTTTTACCCGTTCATAATTTATACAAAAAAAACTATAAAGTCCATGTTTTTTTCATGTTATCGCCTTACGCTAAATAAAAAAAAAAAAAATAACTAACTAACTGGGTTTGCGCGTCGACCCGAATCGGATCTTGGCCTCCGATACTAAGAGACACCACTGTTCACGCTAAAGCTAAATTAATTTAAAATAATGTTTAAAATTACAAACATAATCATAATTAACATTTTATAAACATATATCCTACTTTACTATACATAATTTCATTTATTCATATATTTGAGTACTTAACAATTAAATGGAAGAACATTATTACTTATTTTCCTACTAAATGCTAGTTATTTACATAATCTACGCGTGAGTATACATGTTGAGTGTTTTTTATTGAATTTAAGTATAGGTATATATTTTTTTATTTTATTATTCTACTAACATTTATAATTCGTGACAGTACAGAAAATATTTTATTCAGCGAACTAGAATAAATTTGAAAAGTAACTTGTCCGATGAAATGGTTCCACCCCACCGCGGTATTTTACGCGTGTAAAATACCGCGGTGGGCGGGGCAAAACTGCTATCCGCACGCCCGCGTCCCATGGTCAGGCGCGTGGCGGCTAATATAGTTGGCGTGATCTTGATGAGACCAATCGCGTACGAGCTTTGTTTGTGTGTGTTTCATTGGGATAGCAGTATAATTGTGTGCGTAGATGGATCCAATTTCTAAGCGGCACTTGTATTGTACTCTTCCGTTTATTCTAGTTCCCAGATTTCTTCGCTCGAAATGAAAAGCCGTTTGAGCGTCATATGACATGATTAAGACGTAACAAACATACATATTAACACTTTTTAAATATATACTATTGAGACTATTAAAAAAAAACAAACAAGTATTTACTATACCTACATATTATATACTCTAAAAGTACCATAGAAATGGTCCCATTTACAATGATAAAATTAGTATTAGTATAATTCCGCTATATATAAATTCATTATATATACAAAAAAATTACAAAACACACGAGCAAAAAATAACAAGTAACGTAAAAAATATCATAATACATCTTTAAAACAAGTCACTGGATGGACTTCAAAATATCACAAGCGATAAGTAGTTATTTAAAAAAAATATAGACGACTTTTGCGGCTTCTAATCTTACAATAGTCTATTCATAGAGTGGAATTAATAGTACGTCAAATCCCTGGTGCCTGATTGGTCAATGATGACGAGTATAGATAACGTTCACCAATCGCAGCCATCAATGCGGCCAAGCGCGTCATTTCTGACGAATCAGGCGCTAAGAATTTTATTTATCTCCTTATTAGTTGCGTTCGCACTCAAATTTCGATCAAACTATAAAATCAAGAATTTGACATGGGCAAAATGAACAACCCTCTGAATATGTATTCTTATTTTGGTACCGATCAGATTTGGGAATACGAAAAAAAAACAGGTTTTTTAACCAATTTTTCTTCTAATTCATAAGTATGTATGTCATAAGTGGTTCTTTAGACGGTATTTAAGTTACATTTAAATATTTTTTACCTATTTTTATTTATAACAATAAAATCTTTAAACGTTTCGATTTTAAGCTATAATTATCCGTAGTAATTACAATATACAATAAATTAATATTAGCTAACTACAAAGCGTAATAATGTACTACTAAAAGCTCAGTTTAGGCACGGTACAATCATACTTGTACCGAGGTTTAGGGACCCTAAGATGAATAATAAATTAGATTTTTTTATTTGGGGCTGTTATTAATAATATACACAATGAAGTTATTTAAATGTATATGTTTTCCATCCATTTTTTGTCATCATATTTGAGATATAAATAAATAGAATACCAGATTCAAATGGTTTGCAATATCTATGTATAATCTAACTACATCGTTTAACTTATATATCTACAAACTGGGGTTAGTCAAGGCAGTGCCACTGAGCCAATGTCTTTTCTTATCATTACAAATGAGCAGAATAGTTATTAAGACGAAATAAATAACTATCAAAGGAACAAAATGTATTTGAGGCCTATATAGTGCTTTTATAATTTAACAAATCTTTAACAGCTGTCTGTCTAAATATTAATTAATAATATATCAACTTAATTGCGGCCCAGTTTTGCAAAATATGTTTAACATTTAATAGAAAAGTAGTCACAGAAAATGACGAGAAGACAATTAAAAAGACATATAAAAAAATAAAATGTTTTTAAAATAGGAAAAGAATAGAAAATATGGTTATATTAAAACTTGTTAATAAAAATGCTTAGAACCAAAATTATAGTCAAAATTAAACTTTTACAAAACTGGACACACAATTAATTAACCATAAGAAAATAACTGTCTTTCCAATAACAACCACGGAATGATAAAATTATCTACTTACATATAAATCCATTCTTATCTATTTCCAAGTCATTTAGGCCGTATCTTCTCATAGAAGTAAGTCTGAGCTACATTATCAGCCTCTTTTACAAGCAGTTTTCTCTTGACAAACTTGAAATGGTCAAGCGCAAACTGGTACAATTCGTTTTCCATTTTCCATATGGACGATTCTTGTATTTTTTCTACCGTATGCAAGTTTGGTTCTATCTTGGCGCTCGTTTGTCGTAGATGTGATTTGTTGCTGTTTAAGTAATATTCTGTTGCTCCTTTAAAGAAGCGAGGCAGTGTCGCTTCCAGGATGGTGATGAAATCGAGCATCTCTTCAGTGACTCCCACTAAGAGGTAATGGTTGACTAGATTGTGTTTCGCTTGCTCTAAAGCCCAGGGGTTGCCTGGCACCCTGCAACAAACATTTATAAAATGAATACACAGAATAGTTACTTTACTTTTACTAAATTTCTCGCATAGCATAAGCAGCCCACTATACGGTCCTACTGCTGGGACTCGGGGCCTTCTCTCACGAGGAGAGAGATATAGGCCATAACCCACCACGCTGGCCAATGCGGGTTGGCGAATGACACACGTCTTCGGATATTGTGGTCCTCAAACATGCCAGATTTCTCACGATGTTTTCCTTCACCGTAAGGAGAGTGCAATTCCACACATAACTTGAAAAACAAGTCATTGGTGTAGGGCCGGGATCGAACCAGGGCCGTCTGATTGAAAAGCAGACGTTATTACCACCGAGCCACACTCGCTAAGCTACGCTAATTTACTGATATTTAAAGAAGTCTTCCAATATCTCATTCCATGCAAATTTTTCAAATTTTGGCCAGACGTATGCATGGAGATAAATTTTAAATAGAATTCAATGTACACAATTGCATTTATCCATCCATTTTATCGATTAATTTTCTTTTTATTCTAGAGTAAGACACGAATAAAAATAAAGTAAGCGTAAGTGTAACTTACCAGCACTCAGCTGCATGTCCACAGAAGAAAGGCACTTGTAGCCACATGTTCTCGGGGTTGCAGTCTGGTTGTTTTTTCTCTACACACTCGTCGAATGTCTGGAATGCATTAACGTATAAATTATTAACATACCTACATAATGACGACCTCGTTGGCCTAGTGGTTACCATGCCGGGCTGCCAATCAGAAGGTTCCGGGTTCGATTCCCGGCACAGCCAACATCTTTGTGCTGAACTAAATTTGTTGACTGTCGGTCTGGGTGTTAAATATGTATCTATATAAAATATCAGTTGTGTTAGCAACCATAATACGAACTAGAAATGGTTCAGTATGGGGTTAACCAGCCGTGTGTGAAATCCTAATATTTATATTTTTATTTTTAGTTAATAGATGGGGCGAGTAGTCTCTACAGGGTTATCAGGAAAGGGTATGGTAAGCCGAAAACACGCTAAAGTACACATCATTCTGAACATCTTTTGTTCAAGCAGTTTCCCGAAAAGCCTCTTAGTTTTTGAAATAAAGCCTTCTAAAGTTTTCACAAAAAAACGTCATTTGCGCCCCTAATGTTCCGGTCAATCACCCGCGCACAGCTAATTGTGACCGTACAGAAATGAAAGCAGTAGCCTAACTTCTTGGCATACGTAACTAAGGTAACAAAACTAAATATGTGGTACGGCTGAAGAGAGTAAGGCACACATACAGTAGTAGTACTTTTCAATTTTTGTTTATTAATGCTTGTATTGTTTTTAATAACATTATTTTCTTCAGTCTTTTGTTTTTCGTTATAACACATGTTTTGTTTCGTTAGTAACGTAATGACAACCAGTTAGGTAGGTACCGATCTCCTATTTTAGTGATTAAATTAATTTCCGTGAATTTATTAAAGTTTCATGTAAGTTGCTGTACTGTATCTACGAACGCCCGCGCTCGCGCATTTATCAATGAACAACGCGGTTAGCGGGGTGCGGGGTGGGTGTGTGGGTGGGATAGCACGCGGTGCTCTGATTGGCGCTCCAATCGTTCCCTGCCTCTCGCACCGACGTCCCGCGCACTCCTGTTGTACTATCACGATCACAAGTGAATTGCTGTTTTCGTTAATTGTTTATTGTTGTCGATTGTTATTATTTGTTGAGTTTGTTTGTTTAAGTTTGTCAGTTAAGTTTTTTTTTGGTAATATTTAAAATTGATTTTAAAATGCGTACTAAAAACATTGTTTTAAAAGGAAATAAACATTTTGTATAAAATGTTTAAGAATAATAATTATAAATAGTTTTAATAAATGAAGAAGTTTAAATAATCTATTTCGTATTATCTTCTAGCATAAGCACTGTACATGAATTTTGAACCACTCCCACTCAAATATCCAACCTGGTACATAAAAAAGGAAAAGTATTGTGTGCGTGACAGTACCCATGCGCAGTAATCCCCTCCACCCGAAGGTCATAGCCAAACTTTCGCCGCGCGATCTGTAGGTATCTACGAACGCCCGCGCTCGCGCATTTATCAATGAACAATAAGTCAACAAACTTTAGAGAGAGAGAGGGACAGACAGAAAAGAAGGAGACAAACATAGGACAATCCTGCCGGACGGTTTTAAGCCGACTACACACTGGAGTCAGATAACTCACGTAACATAATTACGAGTTACAACATTTTGGATAAAATAAATTTACTCAAACGGAAAGCAAGCAAGCATTAGATGTTGATGCTTAAACTAAATAATTAAATAATGACACAGACATGATAATATTTTTTTTACAAGGAATGGGTTTGCACTTGGCCGTAATTCGCCTGATGGTAAGCAATCATTACGGTCTAGGATAGAACGTGCTTAGTAACAGAAATTACAATTTCAAATTAGTACAGCTTATCGTAGCATGACTAAGATAAAAAGAGGCAAACAACTTACTTGAAATTTAATTTAGAATTTTAACAATCGGTACTCATTAATAAAATTGTTGATTTTCACGGAATAGGCCATCAACTCGTTTGATGAAAATTGTTAACCTAGTTAATGTTAATTCTAACATGTACAAATAAATTGTGTACTCGCCTTTATTTTTTACAACTATCTCGTAAGTTATGAAGTCCTGGTATTTCGCTCGAGCACGTAAAATAAATTATGAGAATTGTCGTCTGCTCGCTTAGCTGAGGAGTCTTTTATTACTACTTAAAACTTATGGAACCCTGGTATCGCGGCCAGTTGCCTACAAACTTTCGCGAAACAAAACAAAAAAAATCACTACAAAAAGACCGCGCGCGCGGCGTCTCTTATGTCGGTTCCTTTGTGTCATGGCGGCAATGCGAATAGAATCTGACTGTACAGAAATGAAAGCAGTAGCCTAACTTCTTGTCATACGTAACTAAGGTAACAAAACTAAATATGTTGTACCGTGAGAGAAACGGCTGAAGAAAGTAAAGCACACATACAGTAGTAGGATATGAAAATACCAACCAAATAAATTGTTATAATAAAAAAATAATATTTATTTTGCTAGTTTTAACGAATAATCAGGAATTTATGTGTTGAAAGTAAGATACATAAAACTTTTCAATTTTTGTTTATTAATGCTTGTATTGTTTTTAATAACATTATTTTCTTCAGTCTTTTGTTTTTCGTTATAAAACATGTTTTGTTTCGTTAGTAACATAATGACAACCAGTTAGGTAGGTACCGATCTCCTATTTTAGTGATTAAATTAATTTCCGTGAATTTATTAAAGTTTCATGTAAGTTGCTGTACTGTATCTACGAACGCCCGCGCTCGCGCGGCTTCTCTTTTGTCGGCTCCTTTGCGCCGTGGCGGCAACGCGATATCAAAAGAATCGGTAGCTATCATAGAAAACTTAAAACACAAGACGCAGGGCGCAATGGAGTCGCTAATAATTTATTGTTTGCGGAACTAGGTAAAATGTTAATTTATTATTTAGTACTTTTTTATTCGGATAAAGGCTGATTGTTGTCAAATGGTATATTAATGGTAATATTGACACAATCATCATTAAATAATAAAATATTTTAGTACGTAAATCGAAATCGATAAGTTAACAATGTTTTTTTTTTTATTTGGTTAAAAATATTATAATATGCCACCACTTACCGATATAGTATACTAGCTGCGCTCCGCGGTGTTGCCCGCGGTTTTAAAGGATACTAATGCTGCCCTCCCAAACATAAAGTGCAGTAATAGGAAAAACGAATTACTGTTTGTGTTGTTACATTATTTTTGTTTTAAAATACAATAATTATAACCATTAAGTTTTTTTGGTCTCTCTTACTACAAGTAGTAAAAAACAAAAAAAATATAAAAAACTAGTTAAAATGTATTAAATTCTACTATTACTACACTTTTAAAAGTATACCTTTAATTTTACTTACTAAAGTGCAGTATTAATATAAAAAAACTGCTGTTTAATAGATTTTTTAAATAAGATACTGAAGTTCTTTATTTACAGTGAAAGAAAACTACCTTTAAATTTAATATAAAAATTATGCTTCTCCACTAATTAAAACCACTATTAAATTTAAATGCTACTTATAATACTAAAATAGTTTATGGAAACATCTTACATAGAGCAGTATAAAAATTAAACCCCGTTTAATATAAGTTTAATACGTTTCAAATCTTTTTTTACCTTCATTCTATTTGGTTTTTCACAGGTTCAAAAAAATCTACACAAGTTAAAATGCAGTAATAGCAAATGTACTGAACTAATACTGCACTTTAATTAGGGATACAAATAAAAACTACATTTACAGTAAAATCAACTTGTATGGAGGCAAATAATACTGCACTTTAATAGGTTTTTTTATTTATTCTCCTAGATAAACTTACCACTTAAATTGTTGCAAAATATGTGAAAATACTGCAATTTCGCCGGAGAAATCAAATAATTCTTATGTACTTACTATGTTTTTACTGCAATTTAGCTGGGAAACACTGTATATTTTCAGCAGAATTGACATATTTTTGCAATTTCCGTAAAAGAAAAATATAAAAAAAAACTTCTACAGTTGTTTTTAAAAAAAATATTAATTTCATTTATAGGCTTTTAAAATGCGGATTCAGAATATTATTTAGTTTAAAACTAATAAAAAGTAAATACTGCGGTTTAGGCTCGGGTCAATTTCTCGCATACCAAATGTTATCAAAATTAATCATCATTATTACTCCACTGCTTTCTTTATTCGGTTTTATATTTAATACATTTTATTTTTTCAACTTGTTAGTCTGCTATTAGCTATCAGTTCGTGCGGATTACGAATTTTGAAAGCTACCGGATATTTTTGTTTTGTTTCCGTTAGTTGTATTGTTTTGTTACTTAGTTTATTTGTTGTTACTTGTTATTTAGTTCGTTTTGTGTGTTATTGTTGTGAGTGAGAATGGTGATGTACTCGAATGCAGAGTATTATCACATGATAATGTGCGTAGGTAAATGTGACGGTGTTCTTACGAGTGCGCGAGAACTGTACGCGGAACGGTATCCCAACTTGCCCCTACCGTCATACAATTGTTTTCGTAGTTTGACGAGCCGTCTTTATTCGACGGGGAGCGTGCGTTCATCGCAATCTGAAGGGCGGCCAGTTCCGGCTAGTCGGAGCCGAACTGATTTGGAAGAGCAAGTGCTGGAATACTTCAGAGAGGACCCGAGGCGCAGCACTACCCAAGCCGGTCTAGCTTTTAATTTAAGTCAGAGCGCAGCGTGGGCTATCGTTCACAATGACGACCAGTATCCGTACCACTTCCAGCCTACACAGGAACTTGTGGCGCCAGATTACCCTCAGCGAATTACTTTCTGTGAGTGGTACTTGGCCCAAGTCAGTGAGGACGAACATTTCGGCAGCAAAATATTGTGGTCGGATGAATCCTCCTTTACCAGGGGCGGGATTGGCAACATCCATAACGAACACTACTGGGCGCACGAGAATCCTCATGTATCGAAGGAAGATGCATTCCAGTTCAAGTGGCGGATTAATGTGTGGGCTGGGATGATTGGGTCGCGCCTTATTGGCCCAATATTTCTTCCCAGCAGTATGGGTGCTGCTCAGTATCTGGAGCTGCTGCAGACAGAGCTAGAGGACGCGCTAGACGAGCTGCCGCTGTCTGAGTACAGGAATGTCATATTCCAGCACGACGGCGCGCCAGCTCACTACGCCCGCTCTTGCAGGGCTCACCTTGACGAACGCTTCCCGCTGTGGATTGGCCGAGGTGGACCCGTAGCTTGGCCAGCCCGCTCGCCCGACCTCACGCCCCTTGACTTCTTCTTGTGGGGCTACGTCAAAAATAAAGTTTACGCAGACGATTGCAGTACACAAGAAGACATGCGAGCTCGAATAAGCGCAACATTTGATCAATTGCGAGCGTCGCCGGACATGTTAGCCCGCGCCACAGGTGCCGTTCGACGCCGTGCTGCGCTCTGTATTGAGGTGCAAGGGACCCACTTTGAACCGCTACTATGAAACTTGGGCAGGTATGTTCCTCCTATCATTTATTTATTCATCGCACAGATACAGAAATTAATTTGATTTGTGGTGTGTAAATTATTATTGCCTAAATATTTTGTTTTAAATAAGGTAAAACCAGTTTTGTAATTCAATAATTTAGCCCTGGCACCCGATTGTCTTCTTGCCAAAAGTAAAATAGGTAAAATAAACGTGTCTTGATTTCGGCGCGCGCCAGTCCGAGGCGGCGCGTAGGTACAGAACGAAAAATGTGAATGAATCTACTAGGCGCACAGATGCCACGCGCAGAGTTAACGTGTAGCCGAGAGGCCATCTTGTTTCTTTGATTGTTTTGAATGAATGGGTGATCGTAGTAATTTAGGGTTGTGCTATTTTTTTTATAAAAAATAATTTTCAACTTTTGTATGGAAACAAAAATTTGCTGGTTTCCCGCTGAAACTTTCAGAACACATTCTTTATAACGAGTACTTTTAGGGATTTTCGGCTTACCATACCCTTTCCTGATAACCCTGTATTAACTGGATAATTTTGCTTCATCTGTTTGTATGTATGGTTGTTTGTATGTTGATTCTCACATAGATACCTCACCGTAATTTTGAAGCAGTTTAGACAAAACTTGGTATACAGCAACTACAACTCAAAAGAATTTCATAGTCGTCGGAGATTTATTTACTAGGGGATAGTTCCCACAAATAAGGTGATTTTTGTTGTAGCACTAATAACAGGTCGATTTCTGTGATATTTGGCATAGCGATTTGAAAGAATATGAATAAAATAGGTCTAGTAATTGCTCCGTTACTTTACTCCGGGCTCCGCTACTTTAAGGAGCTTGGATGGCTTGGGTAGGCTGGTAGGGGGAAATGCACAATACGCCTCCTGTGGGTTGTCACTGCAGGTCTGATCGCCCCCATCATAGAATAAGAATAAGATAGGTCAAGTAATCGCCTAGATAAGTGATATCACTTCATACCTAGGCCTATTTTCGGTAATTACAAACGATTTTTCAAGAAATTTGATTCTCTACTGTTCGCAGAACTACAATACATACATGTATTTGTACTTAGTATTATATTATATTTACTTATAGTACAAGTATGTGTCTTTCAAACAATCACGCATTATTATTAATTCAATCTCCTCAAGATCAAATAAAACAACGTACAATGCACTTACGCACATGTTTTGCAGACTAATGAGCCATGACTGCACTTTGATTGATAGTTTTAACCGTAAACACCATTGATATACGATCCAAGTTACTTTGGCAAAGAAAGGACGATTTGCTTGGTTATGTAGGTCATAGCGCAGATTTCCTTTTACAGAAATGTTACTTTGTAACCACAAGCGCTTTTAGCTCGGCTAAGGTGATCTGACGCGATCATCGAGGTTAAGAAACGTTCCAGCAAGGTCATAGCGCATCATAAGCTTTTGACTTGTAACTTTGGTGTTATCAATAAATGATTTGTATTTGTATTTGTAAGATTTCTTTTTACAGAAATGTTACTTTATAACCAACCACAAGCGCTTTTAGCTCGGCTAAGGTGATCTGACGCGATCGTCGAGGTTAAGAAACGTTCCATGCGGAAACTTTTTGGATAGGTGCATGCACAAGACTGTCTTAGAAATTGGCATTTTCATCTGTGCGCTACCGTGGGTCGGATGACACGTTACATTTTAGGTTATTAGTTTTAGTACAAGCAGTAATTAAGCCTTCGCTTTTTCGTATTAGCTAAGCAGCCAAGCTATTGTGTCAAGTGTTTTCAACCCGCCTTCGGGCAGCTGTTTTGTCGTAATGACTGCTAGTAATAAGATTAACCGGGACCTACAATTTAACGTACCACCCAACCCACGGTAGCATCCAGATGAGAATGACACTTTTTAAGGAATGTCTGCATCAACCTTTGAATAACTTCAATGATCTCGTCAGATCATCTCAGTTAGCCGAGCTACAATAGCTGCTGCCTGTTATTTATTTAAACTTTAATATACAATTACCATTTTATCTCCATGCTTTTTCCTCACAAGGTGTGGTCGGAAGTTGTCTCCGTTGCGCAGGAAGTAGTAGTAAGAAACTAGCCGGTCTAGAGGCTTCCTTATTAGATTTATAAACAATGGCTTAGATGCTGTACCCAACCTAGAAATAAATACAATTTGTAATTAAATTAATGTTTGAAAACACTAACCCTACATTTTTAGTATCCCATCCATCAGGACGTCTTGTATTTGCCATAGTCTATTGTATTCTACTAATCAAGTCTTTACTAATCAAGTATTTCATATGAAATGAGTCAATGTAAATTTTCACTCTTGACTTATAATTTGTTAATATTACCAATAAATTGTTTATCTTGTTTATCCTTTCATTTATGTAGTTGTAAAACAAGTTATCATCCATCATTTTGTGGCAGCGGTCTTGGACAAATTTTCATTGAAAAGAGCTCAAAGCACTCCCTGCTATCACACTTTATAAACACACAAATAAATGTGTGTGAGATACACCTTCAGAGAGACATGTAAATTTTTATTTTTGTATTTATTTGATTTATAGGCAAGCAGCATTATGCTGATGTGTCTATAGCACACTGTCAAAGTCTACTTGTGCACTGATCCCAGGTTAGCAAAAATTCAACACAGTTACACATTAGATCACAGTTCAACTATTTATAGTTCAAAACTATGCCATACTTTATTTAGACTTAGAATACTATGCCATATTCTTGAAGATATGAAGGAGTCTGATAATTAAAATTGTGTGGTGGTCAGAAACTAACTTAAAAAGATGTAAAATTGTTATTTCACACAGACTTTGCTCTGGTCACATGCCACTAAATAAATTTGAACACCTGATGGGCCGAGCTGAGACACCTGCTTGCTCTCGTTGTGGAACACTTGAAGATGTCACCCATCTTCTCGTGGAATGTGACCGGAGCGAGTCTTTGAGGGCTAGTATGCGGAGCGAGCACGGGGTCAGGTCGTGTGACGTGGGCATGTTCCAGGGTATCCTGGCGGCACCCGCAAGTGATGCGGCCAGGACCCTGTATACGCTTGTTGCCGCTGTGCTCGCTCTGCGTATGGAAGACCCCACACTTCATTAGTATAATAGTTATAGTAGTAGAATAGTTGTTATTTGCCAGACGGGGCTGACGTAGTCGCGTAGCGACTTAAGTCCCCTAAAAATTAAGAATAAAAAAAATTAAAATTATGCTGATATTATTTCCCCCAGTCTTTGGTTGCTAAACAGTTAAATAACTATGGCTAGATTTACCTTTCAAAGTTCAAGAACGCCATATGCCCATGATAAAGAGCAGGCTTTACCTCCTGCCACTTGGTCACGTTTTGAGCAAACTTATACTGATTATTGAGTGACATGATATGTCTATTCGCAGTTATATTGATATGCAGCACTTTGAAGTTGTTCTTCTTGCAAAGATCGTAAGCGACGCCTACAAAGCTGGTTGAGCCGGTTTTAGGCACCCGGTTGTAAATAATCACAGTGTCATCTTCGACATTCTTGTCCAACACTTTCGGGAAAAATTGTCGAGATTCCGTATGGGTTTGGGACAGTCTGTACTCTGTAAAGAAATGTTCAAAGAGGTTTATTTTCAAGTCAGTTATAAATATAGCAATAAGTTTTTATTTATTATTTGCAGCCTGCCTCGGTTTCACCCACATAAAATAATCTATTTTTCTTCAATTTAATTGCAAAGAGATATTTGATTGAAAATTTTAGCAAGAAACTCTTATATTTTAAGGAGCAAAATATAGCCCATGTCAGGAATGATGTAGCTTTCTAATGGAGAAAAATTGTTTCAAATCGGTCCAATAGTTTCAGAGACTATTTGTGTCAAACAATCAAACTTTTTCTCTTTCTATTATTAGTATAGATGACTTAACTTGAATACTACTTTTTCAAAGCAATGATAGCTTAGTTAGGTGTGCAGTCACATCCCCCAGTGTGTAGGTTTGATCCATGCCGTTGAGCTTATAGCTCAAGCTCAGTGAAGGAAAATGTTATGAGAATATCATTGCATGGTTGTAGAGCAATTCCTAGCGCTCATCTGGTTAGCTACCATTTTTGGAGTTGAAAATATGTCGCCAAGTCTAATGGTTTGTTGCGGCAGTTTCAGAGCTGGCAGCACCAGTTATTCCAGGTGAATTACTAGCTCTCAAGGGCATGGTCTACCTTCGTCTAGAGTCGCGACTCGTGTGGTCAGAACTGCTGCAGATCAAATGCATTGAAGAGTAATAAAACCATAAGAACGAATATTTCTGTATCTTCTGTCAACATTGAAGTAGTAAATTTACGACCAGACTTATAAGTAGTTAAATTTGGTTAAACACGAGTTGTAGCAATTAGAGACGGAAATAAGTTTTCTCTTACCAAGTTTTCGGTTGTTATCTTCGAGTCGCATTATTTCGGACTGGAAATACAGTACAACAATAACAACAACACACACGCACGAAAACAGACACAGTTTGTTAACGCTGAACATTTCTGCAGCGAGTCCCGTTCGAGTCGTGCTAGCACAAAATACCTACTGACATAATTCATACGAGTTTATTATAAATAAACACTATTTAGGACACGTTAAATAAAAATAAATTTTGTCGGTCGTCGCTGTCGCTTCTTTCGGCTTCGCCATAATCATAGAGAATAAAATTCATTTGGAATTCCATTCCATTTTTTTTGTGTTGCCCTATAATTCTTGGCGAGGTAACCATTCAAAAGTATCAACTAACTCGGGCATGTACTGAATTCCTGTAGGAACATTTTTCATGTACCTATGTGACTTTTAAGACTAATTTACACTTGGCTAATGGCTTAGTAAAATAAATGCTAGTATTTAAGTGATATGGCTATGTGTGATGTATAAATAAGTGGTACATTTCAAGATTTGATTATTTTTACGAAAAAACGTAGTTTTATTGTAACTATCATCAGCCAAACATATCAGCAATGTTGTGAGTTTCAAAATAAAATAGTGTTTTTTATTAATTTTGTGAGATTAGCTCACTATTATTCACCACAAATTCAGGAAAATATTCTAAGTATGGTATTATTATATTCCTCACATCAATGTCAATGTCAGAAAACAGTCAACGTCAACTTTGGCTTTGTACGATTCAACATACACATTATATTGTTAATAAAAAAAATATAGAAGGGTAAAATTAGTTTCTTAATATTTTGTATATGTACATTTTTACTAAGATGTATTTTTAACAATATTTTTAAACATTAACAAAAAAAAAATAGTAGCATCATCATTGAACAGCCCCATCGACTAAAATGAATAATGCTTACAATTATGGTTGTTATTTATATAGATATCTTATGGGTACCTAGGAATGTATAATTGTACTTATCTGAAACGAATTCCACATTACACAATGTAGCATTGAATTCAATACCCGACCAAACTCGCCAGAAATTAAATCAACTGGCACATACACAAACAAACCGCAGTTCCGTCCGGCCGTCACACAAATAAATGATCGAACTAGAATACAAAATAATCAATACGTGCCGGGTGGCCGAGGCTAATTTAATTTAACGGACAGATTTGTTGTAAACCTGACGCGAAAACAGACGTTATTAAGTTGAGAGTTTGTCGTTAAATTGAGGTAAAAACAGGACCTAAATGCTAGCAGCATTGCCACGTTGGATGGCAATGCTTCTAGAATGATCTTAGTTATTATTTAAGGTTCATTAATTTCATATTTAAACATATTTTTTTAAGTTAAGATATATATATGTATAATCTAAAAAAACAATCTTCCCACTGGCACTGGTTTTTAGGTTTACGTACCTTAAAGGTAAAAACGGGACCCTATTACTAAGCCTGCGCTGTCTATCTGTCTCCAGGCTGTATCTATCTCAGAAACCGTAATAGACAGAAAGCTGATACTTTCACAAGATATGTATTTCCCATGCCGCTATAACAACAAATACTAAAAATAAAAATAAAAAATATTAGGGACCAATCCCCACACAAACCGGCAAAAGTAAATAAAAACAGCAAGTATTATGTTCAGCGAAAATAGTTCATACATATTAAGTAGACTAATGGTATCGCCACCCCAAGGAATCCAGAGGTGACAAGGGTAAGGGGACAAGGGTGAAGCAAGACAAGAATAGCTATTACGATCAACATTTATCATCATATGGTATCCCTACAGGAAATTTCACCGAACGTGCATCATAGATGATTAGTGTTACTTTTACACCATTCTTTCCCCTCAGTTTTTTTACACATAATGGGCTTGCGCTTGATCGCAATTCACCTGATGGTAAGCGAAATTGCTTGCCCAGTAGAAACCGGTTCACTCTTGCCTTGAAAACCGCTAGATTAGAGTTATCGGGGAACAGGGAATTTGGCAAAGAATTCCACACTTTGGCGGTACGAACAATGAAGGTGAAGGCAAATCGCTTAGTACGCGACTTAGGCACCTCCACAGTGTAACGATGCCGCCTTGGTGTTTCCTTACTCGTCCGATGGTGGTCTTCCCATTTTTCAGAACATGGTCTATCATCATTATATTTCCACACTGTAAGTCAATGTGAAATTTTGTGTAGGTATAATTTATCTTTATTTAGTATTTATAAAGTTAGGTTAGTTCTTTTGTTTATTTATTATTGGTTTTGCTTTTTTTTCTTTCTTTTAAGTTTGTACACCACCCTCTGCTTTTCCGTAACTTAAATCTATCCAAAGGTTGCCTGGCAGAAATCGCCTTAGGCGATAAGGCCGCCTAATGTACTACCTCTGTTTTTCTTTTCCTTGTTATAAATCTGTTTTTTTTTTGGTGTGCAATAAAGTCATATTGTATTGTATGCTTATATAAATAATATATACCTATTTTATTTAACCAATGTCAATATTATAAATTATTACGGACCTTATCTAGCAGCGACTTGATCACTTATGATCATAATATCATGGTCAAAAGTAGTCAAGGTACAAATAGTACAAATTGACTCGTCCCATGGTTCTACCTAGATTTGCGCGTGATCTAAATCCGCCTAATGGTAAGTGATTTGTTTATTTAGCTCTGAATTCGATTCAGTAATCAGTACATGAAAGACGCACAAATTATGTTACAGAAGAAGTAAACATTCTGCCTACACATAAAACGCTGGTAGCTCTAAACAAATCCATTCTTTCAAACAATGTCAAATCGACCCTAATTCCATTTTTTCACGATAGACTTTTCAGCCCGCAGACTAAATCCGAAGTAATCCACTTTCAGTCGCTCTCCGACCGCCGCGGTGCTAGTACGTTTATAAATAACATTGCCCTTCATACGTTTACGACATTTAGTAATAGTTGCGTTTATTTATGCTACTGCGAGTTTTTGTTACAGCTTCATTATGTATTTTGGAGTTATAAGTAATAACAAAACGCTGTACAGTGAATGAAAAACTCTGTGTATCAGTTCTTGTAGGTTTTCCGTACCTTGAGGTGGTTTTTACGGGTTTTCCAGCCGTGTCTTCAGTTTATAAGTCTTGTTTAGTGAGGGTAAAATCTTGAGCTTACAATTTTTTCGTTATAAATCATAAACATAAAAAAAATTGCAAAAATAGTTTAGAGACCGACTAAAGAACCACCCTACGTATATTTATTCTTATTTTCGTACCAATTTCAAAAAACCAGGTTCAACAAATGTAATTATTGATTTCTTGAACCAGTTTTACTTCTAATTCACAAGTCCGCTTGGTACCAAAATAAGTATAATTATTCTTAGAGTTGTTTTTTAGACGATCTTTAACCTATTTTTTCAATATTATATTACTGTTTATTATTTATAAGGAAAAAACTGTAAAATTAATATTTTACCCTTATAAAGAAGCCTTAAAAAAGTCTCTTATTATTTATTTTGACCCCTACTTCTGGTCTAGCGCTGACAAATCTAAAAGAAAACAATATTTATATTCGAATAAAACCCAGGCTAATAAAATAAACACAATGTCTCGTTTTACCAAAGTGGTGATATAGAATGGAAGTGGACCGCATGATGTATATCTTCGGAAGCTTTACCCGGAAGAAGGACAAGCGCAAGTCCCTCGACCAATCATCCATCAGCGCCGGGAACAGTCCGCTGCATTTGAAGAGCAGACCTGTCAGTCAGAGCTTGAGCATACCGCCTAGAACTTCAGCGTACGAGGAAAGAGGTAGAAGGAAAAGTCAGGTGAGTTAATTTACTTAACTATCGATATTTAAATCAGCTGTAGTATTATTATCATTAAAATAAGGGTTCGATTTTCATCACAATTCGTCTGATGGTAATAGTTCCAATTACGATCCTTTAGTACCTTCTTATGAACTTTCTCGTTTTGAGCTAAGTGACTTAGATCTGGTGTCCAGGTGTTTCAAGCCACCTAAAGACCTCTGACTACTCCTACATTGTTTAATAATCGGGACTTACATACAAACTTTATGTGCCATTAAAACTTCGGTAATTCGCCAATTATATGTATTTAAACCGAGGGTCAAGTCGCTTATATAAGACACTGACCAAACACTGGTAATCTATACCTCGATACTAATATTATAAATAGGCAAATATTGATTGCTTGTTTGTTTGACGTGAATAGGCTCCTAAACTACTAGACCGATTTGATAAATTATTTCACCGTTGGGAAGCTACATTATCCCCGAGTAACATAGGCTTTATTTTGTTTCTCTTTACAACTTGGATTAATTTATAGCCCGTGCAAAGCCGGGACTGGCTGCTAGTGGCTTATAATTTAATTTGGTAGTGTGCTAACAAAAGTAGTATCATAGACGTGGATGCCATATCTCTACATATCTTTACCTTATGTTACCCACTGCCAGTGTTAGACCAGACTTAACACCCTGAATTGAGGTTATGTCTCTACCGCAGGTGAAAGAATGGGAATGCAAGCTGTGTGGCAAGGAGCTGGTGGAGCCTCGACTGCTGGGTTGTCTCCACAGCTTCTGCACCAGGTGTCTGCAGGGCATGCCGCATGAAGGCGAGGCTGAAGTCTGGACTGAAGTGGACGGAGGTCAGTGGAGATTTTCCAACCTTTCTAAACGATAGTAACTCAGTTATGCGTGCGGTCGCGTTACGTCCAGCAGGGCGTGGATTCAATCCTTGCCAGTGAGCTTGAGATATAATAATAATATTACTTTACAACACACCAAAAATAGAGAAAAAAAATACAAGGTATAGAACTTAAAAGCTAGAGTACAATCAAGAAAAGGCTTCTTACGATATATAAAATATCGTAAGAAGCCTTTTCTTCTTCATTTTCTTCATTTTCTTTAAAAGGCTTCTTACGATATATAAAATATCGTAAGAAGCCTTTTCTAGAGCTTGCCTGGCTAGCTGACCCTCAAGTTTAAAACTCCGCGTTTAAAACTTAACGGCGAGTTTCGACAAGCTCCTAGAGAGCTAGTAATTTCAGTCTAGATATTCACTACCATGGTAAAGCACCCTGTACCAAACGTAATTTGATTACCATTATAAAGTTTTATGTCATCGGTCTGTGTCACTCAACTGCTGGTAATACCTCCTCCTCAACAGGCAATATAGTGTTTTCATACGATAATAATAAGATATTAGACGACAATTTGCACACCGCATATGTGGTAGCCTACAAGGGACATATTATATTATTTTCCGTGTTTTTATATTACCTGTGGCTACGCAAATAAAATTATTTCATTTCATATCATTTCAATCGCGCTGCTCAGCATAGTATTTGTTGAACATATTGCCACTTGACAGTGGCTATTACCACTGGGAGTGTCGTCAGTTGCCAGTGTCTTAAACGTGAGACTTTACGGGGTTGCTATGAAAAAATACATATAGGTTCTTCTCCCACTTTTTAATCGTATAAGTTATAGATATAGATATATCAAAGATAGATTGAAATATCAAACATTTGATGATTTATTTTGATGGTCACATCCAATAAATACAAAGAGAGTATACATATAGGTATTTACATTCCATTGTTGATTTTATGTGCGTAGAAGCCTTGATTTCTGGTGGAATTCTGAATTAAAAACCTTCATGGTGGACCTTCACGTGGACTCCATTGTGAATCGGCGTGTGAATATTTTTAACAAAGAGGATATACTACATTGGCTTTAAAGCGGTATGTATGCAAAACTGCATAATTTGAAAAAATGCTTCTGAAAGTAATAAAGATATTAACAAACTTATTTATTTTGTAGATATTGATATTATCTACAATCGTCAGAGCTTATAATTTAAATACTGTAATTTATTTTTATGAAAAATCTATTGCCGTGCGTTAGGCACTTCGTTCAAACATTATGTATGCCGCGGTTTGAAGTCGGTACAATAGCGCCTTAAAATATAATTGGCATGATTACTGAATCATAAATAAATTATAAAGCTTAACACGTTCCAAGCGGCACAAAATTTTCTATTCTTTCTATTCCTGCGGTACCGGGCGTATTACACCTGGACCTAAAACTACCATTGCGGCGGTACAAGGCTTATAATACCCTGTAACGTAAAAAAAACTTTAATCCTTTTTTTGGCTTCATGAAAAGAAAAAACATATTTTTTTGCTTTGAGTATTAGTATTAATGAATTGATTTAAGAGATCCTGACGGCGTACGTGGACAGCTTCTTTGGTTTAGAAACTATAGCTTAAATAAAATACAGGGTTTTATGTACCCTGTGCCGCACTGAACAAGAGGATGTTTATGCATATTTTAGGGATGGGAAAAACAGATATCGATGGGCTTAACACGTTCCATGCGAAACCAGGTCGAAAACTCCTGGTCCATATCTCGCTTGTGGTGCGGCTACGAAAAGTATAGACTTCTCTGTCGTGCGAAGAGCGTAACTTCAGATTGGTTCGGTGTAGGAAAGAGATAAATACATATCTGAGATGGGCTATTAAAATAGAATCCAGTGGTGTGCCTATCTTAATACCGGATATTTTATACCTGGTACCGCACTGAACAAATAAAATTTCATCACAGTGCGGGTGCGGGTTGAATACACCTGGTACCCTCGCTCACCTGGTACCGCACCCCGCGCTAGCTTCGCACGGTTAGTGTTGTGATCGTAATTGAGTGAGCGCATGCGTCGACAATGACTTCAACATCAGCGAAACGGTGTCGTAAAAGAATAAAACTCCACCACATTGAAGACAGTGATGATAATTTTGAAGACAATGATGATAGTAATAAATCAAAGTATAGATTACTATACGAGTACTATTTACAGTACTTAAAGACCGTAAATTATGAAAAATAAATTACTATTTATTGAATTTGCTAATAAATAGGTAGGTGATAATTACGAGTACATTTTCATTAGATAGAAGTACTATAATAATTATTTGTGTTATTACATAATTTACGGTCTTTAAGTACTGTAAATAGTACTCGTATGTCAAGTTTTTTAGGTAACAGAGTCGATTTTTGGCCTACAAGCAAATGTAGAAGAGAAACTGTGTGGGATGCTACGAAAAGCTTCGAACAATTTTAACAAAGTCGTCAAGCTTACAAAAAAGTTAAAAAAAAATAACATTATGTAACGCATGCAAAAGAAACTTCTGTTTGGATTGTTTCAATGAAAAACATTAATGGATATTATTTTTTCTTTTATTTCTTCAATTAAACTTAAGCCCATCGATATCTGTTTTTCCCATCCCTAAAATATGCAACATCCTCTTGTTCAGTGCGGCACAGGGTACATAAAACCCTGTATTTTATTTAAGCTATAGTTTCTAAACCAAAGAAGCTGTCCACGTACGCCGTCAGGATCTCTTAAATCAATTCATTAATACTAATACTCAAAGCAAAAAAATATGTTTTTTCTTTTCATGAAGCCAAAAAAAGGATTAAAGTTTTTTTTACGTTACAGGGTATTATAAGCCTTGTACCGCCGCAATGGTAGTTTTAGGTCCAGGTGTAATACGCCCGGTACCGCAGGAATAGAAAGAATAGAAAATTTTGTGCCGCTTGGAACGTGTTAAGTTTAATTGAAGAAATAAAAGAAAAAATAATATCCATTAATGTTTTTCATTGAAACAATCCAAACAGAAGTTTCTTTTGCATGCGTTACATAATGTTATTTTTTTTTAACTTTTTTGTAAGCTTGACGACTTTGTTAAAATTGTTCGAAGCTTTTCGTAGCATCCCACACAGTTTCTCTTCTACATTTGCTTGTAGGCCAAAAATCGACTCTGTTACCTAAAAAACTTGACATACGAGTACTATTTACAGTACTTAAAGACCGTAAATTATGTAATAACACAAATAATTATTATAGTACTTCTATCTAATGAAAATGTACTCGTAATTATCACCTACCTATTTATTAGCAAATTCAATAAATAGTAATTTATTTTTCATAATTTACGGTCTTTAAGTACTGTAAATAGTACTCGTATAGTAATCTATACTTTGATTTATTACTATCATCATTGTCTTCAAAATTATCATCACTGTCTTCAATGTGGTGGAGTTTTATTCTTTTACGACACCGTTTCGCTGATGTTGAAGTCATTGTCGACGCATGCGCTCACTCAATTACGATCACAACACTAACCGTGCGAAGCTAGCGCGGGGTGCGGTACCAGGTGAGCGAGGGTACCAGGTGTATTCAACCCGCACCCGCACTGTGATGAAATTTTATTTGTTCAGTGCGGTACCAGGTATAAAATATCCGGTATTAAGATAGGCACACCACTGGATTCTATTTTAATAGCCCATCTCAGATATGTATTTATCTCTTTCCTACACCGAACCAATCTGAAGTTACGCTCTTCGCACGACAGAGAAGTCTATACTTTTCGTAGCCGCACCACAAGCGAGATATGGACCAGGAGTTTTCGACCTGGTTTCGCATGGAACGTGTTAAGCGTAAAATTAATACATAATATATCTTGTTTAATATCTGTAATATTTTTTGATAAATATTTGAGCAAGATTTGACACCAAAAACACCATTACTAAATATGACTTCACTTCTACCGAATTGCAAACAAAATGTACGGTACGGTTCTCTTTACGTACGTATCAAAATGGCAGTACAATCAAATACAAAAAGAAATAAACCTCTCTCAGTCTTCATTATACCTTACCTTTTTTTTAACGTGAGGAAATGCATGCCCACCACACCCGGGGAGGTGGGTGGGGTATGTCGAGCTCGATGCCAGAAGGGCATCACTACCGACTAAAACCTCACGATGGCCTCCTCACCGGAAAGGGCAGGGTGAGGTTCCGCTCCTCTCATTAACCACCACCCCGCCCACCTCGGCTAGCCTGCGAGACTGCTCCTCAGGGGATGACTCCCTTGCAGTGCATCATACCTTACCTGACCTATCTGGGACTTAATTTACAACCCAATAAAGCACTCAAATAAATAAATTCAGACAAAAACTCGCCATCAAAATAATTGTTTAGAATCGAAGCGTCCAATCTAAGTCGAACTATTTTGCAATCTTTGAAGTGCTACTTCGTACCGTGAGTGAACATTTTCAGGGTTCCAAATTAACTGGTGGGTTCAATGTTAATAAAACCTGAATAAAACATGGTTAATGGTGTTGGCCAAGTGTACGCCAGGAGTGCATCTGGAGAGGCAATTAAATCGTTTAATGGCCCATTAATAGCTTTACAATGAGCCTTTCAGAGGGATACTCGTTACTAGTTTGTTGAAAATTTCTCACGAGATTTTAGGTGGGTAAATTCACTCACAAGATTTTCGATCGGTAAATTTTCAGATGTTATCGATCTGATTTGTTAATCTTTTTTTAAGGATCCGTACCTAAAACCGACTCGTACTTTTTATTATATTAAGAAAACATAAAAGCAATGCATAAGTTATTTATAAATAAGAATATAAGTATTTTTAGACGATTCATTAATGAAACGAAAGCAATTGGTGGTAATTACGTGCCATATTTGGTATTATTTTATCGATTTATAATATCCAGAATAATGACATCAGCTATTTTCACACGCTTTCTATTAGCTTCACCTGTATGTTTGTTTGTAACCGACTTCTTTGGGCGCGATTTGACCCACTTTAAACGGCCAGATTTCGTTCAAACTTTGTAGATTTATTGGAACCGATGACAATACACTAATTTGATAAAATTACGGGTTACTATGAAAAGCGTGTTTTTTAGTTTTTTTTAACGAATATTATTACACATGTAGGCATTTGACCATCATGGCGCCTAGCCACACGAGTAAGCGAAACTTTGGCCTAAGATGGAGCATGCCTACGCTGGTAGCTGCAAGACAAACAGACAGACAGCGGAGGCTTAGTAATAGGGTCCTGTTATTGCCTTTAGGTCCAGACCTTAAAAAGATACCTACTACTACACAAGCAAATTATTTTCTTCAATTCAAATTGTGACCTAATTAATATAATAATGAGTTATTATGTGTGTGTATTTGACGAGAACATTTATATCAGTCTAATGTCGCATTTATTTGTAAAGTATTTGTATACCTACAAAGTTATGCGCTAAATTGTTTTGCACACTGTACCTATTAAAGCATGAAAACTTAGTAAGTTTACTTTGTCTATTAACCATCAGTATTATTTTATTACGATAAAGATGAGATACATTTTAAAATCTTTTTGTAAAATAAACGGGCCTTGAATAAAGAGACCAAAGTTCTCATTTTGTATCATTTTAATTGTAATAACATAGACAATATACTTTGTCTATGGTAATAAGTAGGATATGTAATGAAGAATAAAGGATATTCTATTCTATTCAAAGTTAGCGCAAACTATAATGTAAATAAATAGCCTTTATTATCTATTACTCACATGTAATTTAGAACAAGATTTTACAAATAGATACTAGTTTTTAGAATAAAAAATTCAACAGCCTTTTTAAAATGTAAATGCATTTTTTAACCGACTTCAAAAAGGAGGAGGTTATATATTCGACGTGTATGTTTTTTTTTTTTTTATGTATGTTCACCGATTTCTCAGCCATTTGTGGATCGATTCTCAAAATTCTTTTTTTAATTGAAAGAGTATGGTTCTGAATTGGTCCCATTGTCACCAAAACTGGTTCTGATGATGGACTCTTAGGGAAATCGAAGAAAAACCTAAAAAGTTAGGTTATTTTTACGCATGAAGAGAGATTCACGCTCGGTTGGCTGTACTGATATTCATGAAATTTGAGAAGAAAATAGGTAAGACTATGTGTTAACACATACGCTACCAAATAACACATGACACACTGATTTCGCTAAAATTTGATATAGGGGGTAGACTAGACCTTGTATAACACGAAGGTTACTTTTTAACCGACTTCAAAAAAGGAGGAGGTTATATATTCGACTGTATGTATATTTTTTTTTATCTTAAAAGTCATTCCCGCGGGAAGCCCAAATAACTCGATAACCTATTTTACTTCTTCGCGCTCATACGGCAATACAGATTTCGCTCATAAAATTAGCAGCCTGGCTAACAAAAGTAATCTGACGCGAACATCGAGGCTAAGCAACGGCCCATGCGGCCAGTCTTTGGATGGCTAACCATGCACAAGACTTCCATAAAAAAATGTGATATTTTCATCTGGGCGTTACTGTGCTTCGGATAACAATTTTTCGTTAATTTGTTGGGCCTGGACCACTACTCTTAGTACAAGCAGGGTTCAAACTAAATCAGGGGCTTGAAAAACTCTCGACGCTTGGCCACTTGGGTCATACTTAGTGGAAGAAGGAACTGTAAAATTTGATATATAAATAGACAAGACCCTCGAACGGATAAGGAAAATATTTACGCGCTCGCTTCGCTAGGAGTTATCCCGCTTCGTTCGAATTTCCCCCAGGATGTTCTGGGCTTATGACACTCCAAATATTATATAATTTGTGCTGCTTTGGACTTCAAACGGTTCAAACAAATACGGTGAAAATTTTCGCGCTCGCTTCGCTCGCGCATAGCTCGCTTCGCTCGCAATTAGTTCTAGTACGTTTTGACACAACAAACATTATGTAATTTGTGCTGCGTTGGACTTCTTTATGCTCAAACGGTTGGAACAAATACGGTGAAAATTTTCGCGCTCGCTTCGCTCGCGCATAGCTCGCTTCGCTCGCACTTGGTTCTAGTAAGTTTGACACAACAAACATTATGTAATTTGTGCTGCTTTGGACTTCTTTATGTTCAAACGGTTCGAACAAATACGGTGAAAATTTTTCGCGCTCGCTTCGCTCGCAATTGGTTCTAGTACGTTTTGACATAACAAACATTATGTAATTTGTGCTGCTTTGGACTTCTTTATGCTCAAACGGTTCGAACAAATACGGTGAAAAATTTCGCGCTCGCTTCGATCGCGTATAGCTCGCTTCGCTCGCATCCAGCTCGATTTGCTCCCAATTAGTTGCCTGCCTGGCACGCGCCAAATTTTTTCATCGTGAAGTTTATTTGGCTCTCCATAGCTAAACTTAAACAAAATATCATTACCAACCACTAAAAATATAAAAATAAAATTGTTTTAAAAAACAAACAACCGACTTCAAAAACACAACTAAAAAGGGAAAAATAATTTTAAGCCTAAATCAAATCAAGAATATATAAAATATAATAGGAGAGTTTATTTCATGTACTTATAAAAAACTTTTTACAATTTTTAGTAATCCTGTATTCTTGAAGTCGGTGCCATCTAATAAGAACAAATTAATGTTTGTTAAAAAAAAACTATTTTCAATTGTCTTTCTTTGCTGGCACCGACTCCAAGAATACAGGATTAGTAAAAATTGCAAATAGTTTTTTATAAGTACATGAAATAAACTCTCCTATTATCTATACTATAAGACTCTTTGTCCTGACCTATTCATTCATTCATTCATCTATAGACAACGCAGAGCGCAAACGGCTGGTCCTAGGGTTGTGAAATTTGGAGGGTGTATTTGTTTTGGTATGTAGACGCGTACTAAGAACGGATTTTTGGAAATTCCACCCCTAAGGGGGTGAAAGGGGGTAAAACAGTTTGTATGAAACTTCTTTGTTTTTGAATTTATAGCAATGAAATTTGGAATATGTATAGTTTATGTAAAATTAAAAATAATGGTATCAAGTTTTTTTACCAGGGGTGAACTAAGGGTTTGTTATGGGGGGTGAAAGTTTGTATGGAAAAATCTTTATTTATCAAGTTAAAGTCTTGAAAGTTGTTATGGTAGTAGTTTATTGAATGGTTAAATTAAAATTTTAAAAACTTTTGCCAGGGGTGCATTAAGGGGGATGCCATTGGGGTTGAAAGTTAAATATGAAAGTTTTGTGTTTTTGAACTTAAATGTGTAAAATTTGGAGTGTGTATATATTTTAGTACTTAGACGTGTACTAAGAATAGATTTTTTGAAATTCTACCCTTAGGGGGGGTGAAAGGGGGTAATACAGTTTGTATGAAACTTCTTTGTTATTAAACTTTCAGCAATGAAATTTGTAATATGTATAGTTTATGTAAAATTAAAAATAATGGTATCAAGTATTTTTGCCAGGGGTGAACTAAGGGTTTGTAATGGGGGGTAAAAGTTTGTATGGAAAATTCTTTATTTATCACATTAAAGTCTTGAAAGTTGTCATGGTAATAGAGATTATTAAATGGTTAAATTAAAATTATATTTTTTTTTGCCAGGGGTGTATTAAGGGGGATGCCATTGGGGTTGAAAGTTATTAATGAAAGTTTTGTGTTTTTGAACTTAGAGGTGTAAAATTTGGAGTGTGTATATATATTAGTATTTAAACGTGTACTAAGAACGGATTTTTGGAAATTCCACCCCTGAGGGGGTGAAAGGGGGTAAAACAGTTTGTATGAAACTTCTATGTTTTTGAACTTCTAGGAATGAAATTGGGAATATGTATAGTTTATGTAAAATCAAGTTTTTTTGCCAGGGGTTAATTAAGGGTTTATAGGGGGGAGGGGGGTGAAAGTTTGTTTGGTTTTTTTTTATTTATCAATTCAACAGTCTTGAACGTTGTTTTGGTTGTAGTTTATATGGTGGTTAAAATAAATTTGTAATGATATTTGCTAAAAGTAAATTAAGGTATGCCATTGGGGTTTAAAGTTCAAAGGGAAAGTTTTGTGTGTTTGAAATTAAATACTTATGAATTGGAATTTAAGTATGTGGTTTACTTAGTCGTATGATTCACGTATTCTTATTATTTATATTAAAATAATGGCTTGGAGAAAACGATCTAATCTGTAGCATCACCACCAAAATAGCTAAAACAGAGGTTAACTAGATCTCAGGAATCGAATGAGGAAAGACAGATGCGGCTTATTTTGATATCGTAGCAATGTAGTGTTTATATCAAATTGGCACGGGAATAGGATACAATAGATTTTTTCCACAGGTTACGCAAAAAGTGACCTACACGCGGGCGGAGCCGCGGGTAACCTCTAGTATTTTATATATTCTTGATTTGATTTAGGCTTATTTGTTACAATACTATCAATCTTATAATTTAAAAATACAGTTGGTATCATCAAGTATGTTTATAATTGAGTAGAGGTTAGAGGTAAATATGTTATGTATTATTTAAGTTTTTGTAGATATTATTTTTATTATTCTTTAGTAATATACATCAAACATGTTTTTTTTTCTATGATGACCACACAATTAAATGAATGAAGCATGAAGCTAACACAAAAGATCAGAAAGAAAAATAATAAAACCATACCTATATTATTTATACACCTACATTATTTCTCACAATTACATACACCTACATAAACTATAATATAGCAGGTGTAAATGACATCTTGTCGCAAAGCGGCTACTGCGAAGCCCCGCAAATGTACAAAACGTTACGGAGTGTCCCTCTGACCTAGCTTCCTCGACCTAAACACCCGTAACGTACGATATTTTAATACGATATACAGAGTTACTCGTGTATGGGTGTGTGTGAGTGTGTAACGAGTAACTCTGTACATGACTAATGACTCTGTAACTCTCTCTGGTATCTTCTAGGTAAGCGTGCCACACCGTAGACTGCAGTGCAGCTTAACATCAGGCTAGCTGTAGTCAAACGCTAACCTATCAAGGATAAATAAATAATAATAATATGACATTAAACTGAACGATGACCTAGTATCTTTTTTAGGGTTCCATAACTAAAAGGTAAAAACGGGACCCTATTACTAAGACTCCGCTGTCTGTCAGTCTGCCTCCGGGCTATATCTCAGAAACCGTAATAGCTAGAAATCTGAAACTTTCACAAGATATGTATTTCCCGTGCCGCTATAACAAAAAATACTAAAACTAAAAAAAACTAAATAACGATTAGAAGGCGGCTTCCATACGCCTAAAAAAACAACTTTAATTTTAATAGATTTGGACAAATAAAAATGGAAATGAAACAAGATAAAATTGGACAAATTTTATTTTGGTACATCTTATTTTCATGAATT
This sequence comes from Mellilla xanthometata, assembly GCA_035578125.1. NCBI lineage: Eukaryota > Metazoa > Arthropoda > Insecta > Lepidoptera > Geometridae > Mellilla > Mellilla xanthometata. Next base: position 17,691,011 of record JAPUBQ010000024.1, on the reverse strand, counting down.
TCTACCAGGCTATCAGTCCAGTACCATAGAGGTCGAAACAAAAGAGTTTGCAACAATAATTCGCGTTTGAAGTAACACCGGCAGTCCATACTCCATCAATCCGTCAAAGCTCTGATCTACAATTGTGTTTAAACAAAGATAAACAAACATATAATCTATTTCCTCATAGTATTTGAACCATATTTCATTGACACACCGGAACTCGGTAATGCGTTTGTAAATAGATGAAACCACCGTGGAGTAATGGCGGGAGAGTCATTTTTATAGCTTTTACCATAGACAATATTTTATCTATCTTTTTTTTCACTTTAAGCGCCTTTGTACGTTGTACTAGGGTTTAGCCGCGTTGTACTAGGGTTAAACTCCAACGATTCTAGATACTCGTAATAATGTCAGTACCTACAATAATTGGCCAAGTGCGAGTAAGACTCACGCATGAAGGGTTGTTGTATGGGAGCCCCCTTGAAATATTATTTTTTAAATTATTTTATGACTTTAATAAAAATAATAATATAATATTCTGTATACATAATTCAATATTCTGTAAATGTATAAAGGATCTACCAAATATCGTTATAATGATCGAGTAAAAACTACTTAAAAATTACGTTTGTTGCATAGGGGGGGGGGGAGGCTAATATTTTTTTTTATTACTTATTATGGAACCGTAAAAAGAAAGGTTAGATATTTTTTAATACCCAGGCGCTTTTTTGCCTTTAAACACTACTATATTTAAGTTTATGTTCTGCAGACTTATTACAGCTGTTTAAACTTAATAAAATTAAAACATGTAAATAAAGAAAATCATAATCAAAACAAATCAATCATTCTGTCACTCAAAAATCTTTCCGCGGTGTATCAGGTAAGCGAGCTTTCAGCATTATTTACAGGCGAATCAACCTACAAGCAACATGAAAGGTATCATGTTGTAAACACCCTGATCAATCCACCTTCTGTTTCATATCGTATTGTTTTCATTACGTCATGATTGAGGGCGATTCATTGAACTCCGCGTTTTATTGGCACGATTCATCTTACTGGTTGGTTTGGTGTTGCCATAGAAAATCTATCTTCTATCTTCTAATCTAACCTTTCTTCTTCTTCTTCTATCTATCTTACTTACTTACTTACTATGATGGCTCGCTAACCCCAAAATGGATCCTGGCCACCAAGAGACGCCACTTTTCTCTATCCTGTGCTGTCTCCTGCCAGTCTGTGGCATGAAGTGCGCTCAGGTCTTGCTGCGCTAGGTCTTCCCAGCGATACCTACTTGGGACGACCAACCGGACGTCGGCCAATTGGTCGTCCCAAGTATGCTCGCCTCACAGCCCGATCCTCTCCCATCCTTTCCACGTGGCCGAACCAACGGAGCCGATGTGCTTTACTTTCGCCCATGATGATAGGTTCTGCCACAAGGTCTTCTAATTCTTTGTTTTTTCTATCTATCTAATAAATAAAATTTTCATGTCACAATGTTAGTTACCATACTCCTTCGAAACGGCTTGACCGATTTTTACCAAATTTTATATGTGTATTCAGTAAATCTGAGAATCGGCTACTGTCTATTTTTCATACCCCTTAGTGATAAGGGTGGTTCACCTTTTTTTTTTTGACGACATTTTTGTTTTTATTTTTTTATAATGTGGCATTAAAAAATTAATACGACCCTATATTTTTACTTTATCATCAGCAACCCCTATTTTTTTAACCGACTTCATTATGGCCATTTTAGTAATTTAATCATTTTTCATCCCACTGATAAACTATAGTGTTTTAACTGCACATAAGCCAAACAACGTTTTCCGGGTCAGCTAGTTAACATATAAAACAAAACAAAGTTTGCCGAGTATAATTATGAACATCAATGATTGGCGTGGTGCAAGGTTACCTCTTGAAGCGGCCTCGTGTTATGATTCACGAGCCAAAATAAATGTTGCTTGTTGAATACATCGGCAGCATTATGCTCTTACAGAGAAGCCGGTTATCCTCTATATAAAAACTTTTTAAAGAAACCTCGCGAAGTGTATCTTTCTTTAAGACTAAGTTGCTAAGATTATTATTGTAGGTATGTACAGTATGTAAAGAAATTTGGAAACTAAGTATGAATGTGAATATCCGTCGCAAAAATTTAAAAAATATATAAGCGTGAACAACCCTTATCACTTAGGGATATGGATAGATAGTAGCCGATTCTCAGACCTACTGAATACGCATATAAAATTTGGTAACAATCGGTAATGCCGTTTCCGAGGAGTACGGTAACTACCATTGTGACATGGAAATTTTATATATTAGAAGATATTAGATTAGAAGATAAGTATAAACTTTCCCTTATTATATGACAGTGACATAACATTACGTAGAAGTTCTCTTGTTTGAGTGCATCGCGAGTTGCTTCCGGTAGTAAAAATACATTCATTGCCAAGGCACTGTGACTCAGACACGATTTGTCACGTCCATCATTCGCAAAGATAATATCCGACTTGATGGAATAGAATTCCCTTTCTTCCGAAAAAAAATAAGCAATTTTCATCATAAACTTACTTTTTGTCTACATAAATAAAATCAATTCGCCTTATAGTTTGGTTTTTTTCTACAGGTTAGCTTAATTTATGCGTAATCCGTAATTTATTTTATTAGTAAATACAGACATTTTTACGAACACGCGAAAATTAAAACATTTTCTATGCGCTTACTTTTTGTCTTTAAATAAAATCAATCCGTCTGATAGCTTGATTTTTTTTTCTACAGGTAGGTACTCGTAAGCTTAATTTATACGTAATCCGTAATTTATTTTATCAGTAAATACAGAAATTTTTACGAACACGCCAAAAATTAAAACACTGACATCCCGTAGAACTCTTTAGTCTGTCCTGCTCTACCGCACGGACACATTATAGCTCTGTCCTTTGCTAGCACCCCGTCCCGCGACCACAGTGAACAGTGCTAATATGAGACATTGCTTACATCGGCTATCAAGTGGTATATTATCATTGATCATTCGCGCGAGCGTGGTGGTCTCCGAATTAACTTTCGGAATTTCTTTTTGAAATAAAAAAGCTATAAGTAGTTCTTAGATGTTTACTTAATACGTAGACATATTCCAAAATACTCGTAGCAATAAACTCGGCATGGGTATTAAGAGATTCCAAAAAGTTAATTATACTTTTTTTAGACAATACAGATCGCGTATCCACACGAGACATTGATACTATTAGGTAGATGGTATTAGGTAGAGCACGCCAAGTCTAGAATATCTAGATCTCAAGAAGTCTGCCGAAACACCGTTAGATGCCATATTATGCCGTTGACGACATATTATTACAGTTTGAGAGTGATTGCTAGGAAATAGGAAATGCTCTACCACCATGCCAAGGTTTTTTATCGATGTTTTCTTTCACTGAAAGCTCAAGTTCATTGGTGGGGATCGAACTAACGATCTTCGCCACGTTAGCGGTCGTCCGCCAGACTGTGCTGCCATCCCTTCAAACTCGCAGAGTATCGAAAACTTTTATGCTGCTTAAGCAAATAAAGACATTTACTATTAGCCATTAATGGTCGCTATTATAGGTATGAAAGATTTTAATGACGATCACAATGGTGTCATATTTTTCAAAATATCTATAATAGCAACCACAAATTGATATCTTCTCTTTCTACGTTTGCAACATAACATTTTTTTTGTACATATTTCACACACGGCTGGTTAACCCCATACTGAACCATTTCTAGTTCGTATTATGGTTGCTAACCCAACATACATACATTTTTTATATAGATACATATTTAACATCCAGACCGACAGCCAACAAATTTAGTTCAGCATATAATATAGATAGCCAAAAAATTATTATTGCAAAAAATGTGCACACTGTGCTTAGTAGGGCATGGCTAAGATCGTCATCATAATATGAAACTATCATCCTGATGTAACTGTTTTATTTTTTGTATTTTGGTGTGCAATAAAGTCATATTGTATTGTATTGTATTGTAAATGTTCCAATGTTGTTCCAGGATCTCTCCAGCTGGAGCAAGGTGACTCCAGGTCAGGATCTGGCAACGGTTCAGCTGGTTCAGGGTACGAAAGCGACCTCAGGAACTCCGGCTCTGATGGCAGTTGGGAACTGAAGCCGAAGAAATATGGCATACTGACGAGGAAGGTGAGGGTTTTATGCAACACATATATTAATAAATAAAATAAATAAAAAGTTTATTATTCTACTATTATTGATAAAAATAATTATGCTATTTGCATTGTCACAAACAATTTTGATTTGTCAATCTAATCAATTTACAGTTATATATCATAGTTATATTATTATATTTTTTTAGACTAAAATATATGTTGCACCTGAAATTTAAGACTTTTTATCATTCCGACGGGAAGAGATACAAATACAAATCATTTATAGATAACACCAAAGTTACAAGTCAAATAATATGATATCAATACAAAAGTATATGATATGTATCAATGTTAATTTTCAATTCTAATTCTAATAATAAAATATCATTACTATTATTATTATAATTTTATTAAATATAGATTTAAAATATAGAAAGAGAAAGTATGTCACAGTATCCGAATAAATAAAAATAACCTACTTTGAAAGCAGCTTCTGCGTAATAGAGTGTTTCTAGTGGAGAAGACAAGAAAATGCCAATAATGTATATTTTTTTATGAATGATAGATAAGCTTTTGCTTGACCAACTCACCTGATGTTAAGTGATATTGCAGTCTAGGATGGAGCGCGCTTGCCTAGAAACCGGTTCACTCTCCGCTTGAAGACACTTAAATTGTAATTCAGTAGGAACAGAGACATATTATGCATGATGGATGTGGCATATCCCACTTGCACCCACATCCAAATTTGTTGAATATGATCTAGTAGAACCAATAGTTAGGCAGGAAGAGAGGCAAGAAAATCACTTAATAGTACCAAAGATTTAAACTTTAGATATGTTTTAATCTATATCTGTCCACTGGTAATCCCCTACAGTATTTACTTGCTCAAACCTTTATTATTTTTTCTAGATTTCCGGCAAACACGTACAGTTCGTTCTCTGCCCGACTTGCGGTCACGAGACTGCTCTCCCTCTGGGAGGCATCTCAGCACTGCCTCTAAACTACGTGTTGCTGCGGAGGATGGCGGCACAGCAGGCTGACAGCGTCAACATACTGTGTGACTTGTGTGATACTGATAATAAGGTACTTATTCTGGGAGACATCTCAGCACTTCTTCTAAACTACGACTTGTAGTTTAGAGGAAGTGTTGAGAAGGATGGCGACACAGCAGGCTTTAAAATACTGTGTGAATTGTGTGATACTGATAATAAGGTACTTATTCTGGGAGACATCTCAGCACTGCCTCTCAACCATGTTCTGCTGCGACGGATGACAGCACAGCAGGATGATACAATCAACGTATTTTGTGTGTGTGATACTGATAATAAGATTATTCTGGGAGACATCTCAGCACTGCTTCCAAACTAAGTCTTTCTGCGGAAGATGGTGGCTCAGTAGGCTGAAAGCTAAACATACCCATGAAATTTGATTTATTTAAAAAAAAATGGACGCGCGACATTAAAAAATTGTATATATATCGTATATTATCAACAAAAGTTGTTGTTGTTTTGCGTTACTTAATTTGGGTTTCTATCTAACTACCCCGGAAAGTTGCGCAAATATAAGTAAATTACAAATACAACCAAATTTTCTGCAAATGCATTAATTCGGAAAACTCATGCTAACCACCCACCAGCACAACGATCACCTAGAAGCTATTATTCCAAAACCACATTTCCAGTAATCGATTTATTACACTTACAAAGTCGACATTTATATCGAGCTGGCACTCCACGTGTGTTCATTCGTCCATAAAGACTTTTGTGGGAATTAGAAACACCGAAACACGTACAATTTCAACAAATTACCCTGACAATGTGACGGTTCATTTGAGAAGGTACTTTCTAATTCTTTGTGGAGTATTTCGGGGATTTTGAGGGTCCAATAATGACTGTCATAGAGAATGGATCACGTTTAATGGAGTGGAGTAGAAGCGGTAGATTCTGTTTGCTTTGTTTTGTCTGTATAGTCGGGGTTGTTTGTTGGCTTACACACTACTTACTTTTTATAAGGCTCTTACGTTCCAATATCCAAATAAAAAATCAAGAAATTAAAATGTCATCTCCTCTTGCTCTTATAACGACGTTTGCGTAAGATGAAACAAGCTATCAAATTTCTAATTCATAATTCCGTGGGTCAGATGATACGTTAAATTGTAGGTCCCGGCAGTTAATCTAAGTATAAGCCGCCATTAAGCCAAGTCAGAGGCCTTCGGGAGGCTTGTAAACTCTTGACACCAAAGCTTGGCCACATAGCTCATACGAAGAAGAAGACATAATTCAGGTATATTCGTAAATTAATATATTATGTTTAATATCTGCTGGTTTGTTTCCTGGTGGTATGTTTTAGTCTGCCTCCTCCACGTTTTTTTTCCATTTTTTTACATATTACAGCTAGGCATTTTACGAGCAGGGCGCATAAGAGTATTGGCCTAAGGTTAAGCAAGCCTAGTCTGGAATATCTCGCTCTCAATGAGGCAAAAGGAAGTTTCCTTCAGACAGATGTGTTTGAGGGCGGTCATCCAAAAGTCACAATTTGTATATAACTGGACCAGCACATACAATTTTCATTTGCGCGATTGAGAACGAATGTTTTAATTGTCTGTGGGCGGGAGCAAGCGACGGTGGCTCCGTGTATTTTAATACTCATGTCAGTAATTTTATGATAAATTAATAATAATTTAAGTTTTAATAACTAGATTTAAGTATAGTATTAGGTAATTTTAAGTAGTCTTAGCTATGCCTTAATAACGAAGCACAGAGTGCACATATTCTGTATATTTGTGTTGCTAATAAAGACATTTTGAATATGAATTTGAATCAGCAACTATTCTACATATGTATTCGTCATTGAAAACTTTACTTACCGTTCCAGGCAGAGAGTCGTTGCAACCAATGCTTGGTCAGCATTTGCTCTTCTTGCGGCGAAGCGCACGGGCGACAGAAAGCCACCTCGCGGCACTCCCTGCGAGCTCTCGACCCGGTTCCAGCGCGGTACTGCAGCCAGCATCCGAAAGCCGAGCTTAGTGTTTACTGCTCTTCTTGTCACCAGGTAAGGTGGAACCTCTATTGACTGTTATAAATATATACAGTGTAAACTACATGTAATGTCACTCGATTTAACGACAAACTCTCTAAAGCCTCGAAATCAATTGGCTATTCCATACAATATACAATAATACATTATCCCCATTTAACGACCACTCTCTATAACGCCATAAAATACACAGTCCCTTCAATGTCATTATATAGAGTTTACACTGTATATATAAATCTTTTATAAATACAATTTCCCAAATGTTTCTTTGTTTTGTTTCTTGTACTCTTGCTAATTTTAGTTTTTATGAATGCTGGCAAAGCCACATTTAGACAACTCGTGTGTTATCCGCTAGCCCGCACTAACAGTCTTGTGGATTATGGCCCAACTCTCTACTTATACCTCGCACGAGAAAGCTCCTTGTCCCGGCAATAAGAACGTATTTTGAACTGTTTATGATATAACATAATTAATATTACCAACTAGTCAGCAAATAATTTTAAGAGAAATTAATAATAATTTAAAGTAAAATTACTAGTTAAAAATATAGTATTAAATAAGTAATTTTAAGTAGTCTTAGGTATGCTCTATTAACTAAGCACAGGGTACACATTTCTTGTAATACAATATTTGTGTTGCAAATAAAGACATTTCGATACCCTAATAATAATTTGCAAACCTAGGTACTAACTCCTCTGCAGATTTTTTACGGGAGAGGCTCAAAACGTCATTGTTTAAATTTATTTTAATTTTTAAGGTGAATTTATATTAAATATTACTGTAAACAATGTAAATAAATAAATAAATAAAATAATAATTTTATTTAGATAAATAAAACGTAATACTTATAACTTTATTTTTTATTATAATAATTAAAATAAAGCATAGTTTTTCACGTGATTTTGGTTTTTCTTTATTGCGTAAAATTAAAAATACACTGAAGTTTCGAGCCTCTCCCGTAAAAAAACTCGTAGAGGAGTTAGTAGCTTTTTAAATTGGAATATCGATTTTGAATTTTAATTATAAACACAAAAGATTGTGTTGTAGGTAGCTGATATGATCGCCGGTCAAAATAACTCCTAATTTCGTCTTTTCTCGCCGTGGCCAGGTAATCTGCCGCGAGTGCTGCGTGATCGCGCACGGCGGGCACGCGCTGTGCAGCGCAGCGCGCGCTGCAGCGGAGCGCGGCCGCGTGCTGCGCGACGCGCGCGACCGTGCGCAACACGTGCCCGAGCACGTCGCGCGCGCCACGCGGGCGCTGCACGCTCAGGCTTATGAGATTGATGTAAGTACACTTCATAACTCGAGTTAGTCAGTAAAGAAAACAATTGAAACTTCATGTTCTATCAACTAAGTAAATATGTCAGACCAAACAGAAAACTTTCAATATTCTTTATATTATATATCACTTTAAATAGAAGACAAAATTAAATAAGATTAATTAACGGATCACAGCGGAAGTACATACACTAAATATTTAATTTTGTCTTCTATTTACAATGGATTTCCGCAAAATAATGCCTGAGTCAATAAGTTATATATCACTTACTTGGTGCATTGGAATGTCACAACCCGTTCCTACAATCAAACAAACAAGAAAATGCCAAGAAGACATCGATAAATGCTGGAAATTCCGGTAATCCGTACAAAGCATTTTGCTTCCACTTATGGTGAAAGAATATCTCCCGGACAGATGTTGTGTCCAGAGACGGCCGTCCGACGATCAATCATACATTGTAGCTAGGACCAGTCGTACGCGCGTTCTAAATACTGCTTGCACGATTCGGAACGAGCGCTCTGATTGGTAGCGGGCGGTAAAGTGTGACAAAGACACCATACATATTTACACTGTGGATGATCAAACTTTGAAACTCTTTGGCCGAATCCCTGTTCTCCTCAAAATATAGCTTAGTTGAAGTCCTCTAGGTTGCATCACGTGAGTGCAATCGAAAGGAAGCGACCTTTCCAATGATTTTTTTATTGAATCGAGTTATAACTTCCAGCCCATCTCATTCCAGTCTCAAGCAGCCTGCGTGGAAGCCGAGATCCAGTCGTGGGCGGAGCAGTACCGGAAAGCGGTGGAGGCGCACGGGCGAGCGCTGTGCATCGCCGCGGCCAGGGCAAGGGAGAGACAACGCCAGAGAGTGGACGAGACACACCGCCAGTTGGAGGACAGAGCTAAACACGCTGATGAAGCGGTGCAGTTCGCTGACGAGGTAAGAATCGTAAGAGTCAATTGTTGGTCGTAGAGCTGGTACAAATTGTAGGTGGTTAAAAGATCAATTCAAAAAATGCTAGACTATCTACATTTGATGTACGTGGAGCAAACGCATGTGGCGTCAAGCCAACCGTCAAACCATCGCCTGGCAACACAGCCAAGGCGCGCCCGCGCCGGTAGCGTCGGTGCTGAGTGGCGCCAGGACATTAGATAGAACTTAACTCGACGACCATGAGTCGGACGGTGACTTGGAGGTTAACTGAGACTGTGTAATTGTGTATTTAATAATGTATCCATTATTGTGTATTTAATAATGTATCCATCCGGACCCGACGCCGACCACCTGGAAGACCTGCAGAGCTTCGCAACCCAACTACGTCGCTACATGGCGCATCTGAGGCCAACTCCAACAACACGCCATGGCCAGCGCCCGACCTTCATGGCGAAGGACCTCAGCACAGCGTCTCACGTGTTTCTGCGAGACGACACGGTCAGGCCTTCCCTGAAGCCGCCGTACGCTGGTCCATACAAAGTCGTCTGCAGGAACGATAAAACTATTACCATCACCATAGGTGACAAAGATACCAAAGTGAGCTTGGACCGAGTCAAACCTGCGTACATTCTAGACACCTCCACTTCACTGTCTCCCACACCAGAAAACCAGACACCTGCACATAACAGTATTCCTACTGTTCCGACTGTGCCTACCGCCAAGTCTGCCACAACTGCAGACCCTGCCCCCGACCAAGCAAAACCGGTCACTACAAGATCAGGTCGGACTGTTAGATTCAAAGACCGCCTTGACCTGTAGACCACAGCTACTCCTCCTATAGTATATATACATGTTCTAGTTTTAACCGTCATAATATTATTCATTTATTTTTTTTTACATTTTGCATTGTATAACTTAGGGTGCAATCTTGTACATGTTAATAATAAGTTTTTTTTTAGGATAGGGTAACTTTCTGCCTAGGGGGGTGATGTGGCGTCAAGCCAACCGTCAAACCATCGCCTGGCAACACAGCCAAGGCGCGCCCGCGCCGGTAGCGTCGGTGCTGAGTGGCGCCAGGACATTAGATAGAACTTAACTCGACGACCATGAGTCGGACGGTGACTTGGAGGTTAACTGAGACTGTGTAATTGTGTATTTAATAATGTGACTGTGCAAATAAACTATATATATATAAAAGGCAATGTGTCTCATTTACAAGTGATAGAAAAGGCGATATAATGTCGCCTTACGCAATTAAAGCCACTGCTTGTGCGAGAAAGAGACAACGCTAGTTCGCTGACGAGGTAAGAATCGTAGTAGTGATTTCCTGGTCGTAGAACTACTACAGATCATACGTCGTTTATAGATTACAAAATAGCTATTTACACTAGTAAACAATTCAGTTTGAATTTGAATTGAATTGACTAATTAAAAGTAAACGGAGGAAACGCAAGGAGCCCTGAGCATTGCTGCGGCCAGAACAGTGGAGAATACAGAAACAGAGGCTGATATTTGATGCTACTATGTAATCTTTGTTAAATAATGTAGATGCATTTATGAGCACGTAACTTAAAAGACCAGATTCACAACAACCAATCTTCTTTTTTAGCTGCTTACTCAAGGCAAAGAAGCCGAGATGCTCTCCCTCAGCGGACCAGTTCTCCGGCGCTTGGAAGAGTTGACAGAGTCTCCGGCGGGGGAGGTTCCTAAGCTAGAACTGAGGTTCGCACCAAGAGCACCAGCCGCCCAGGATTCCACCTTAGTTGGGAGGCTGCTGACACAGGCACCTGATCCTGCCAACTGCGTGCTGAGGACCGAAGGTAGCTAACACAGATTTTTTTATATACGGCCAGGCTTTAGACCTACACCAGCTTGCGATGTGCATGCACCTTAGGTCATCAACGAGGCAGGCGGAACACGTTGGGTGCTTGGCGACTGATTTTTCAAACCAAGAATCGTGTTTGTTTCACTCGTGTATATAAATTTCCGAGCAAATTATTAGATTCAAGATTACTCTTTAACTAACTTCTTCTTAATTATATTTTCGCTATTAGTTACTTACTTAATTTTTATGTAATTTTTCAGGATTTCAAGACCTCAGAGTGGACTGCCCTTACGAAGCAATCTTGGAGTTGCGGGACAGCAGCGGGGAGCGAGTGTGGTGTGGCGGAGAACAGGTACCACATAGAAATACCCTTTGGTCGGCATGGTAACCATTACGCCAAGGAGGTCGTCACGATTGGCTTGTCTTGTTCCTTCTTCGTTCTTATAATAAGATGCCGCTTCCCAGGTGGCAGGATACTTCAGACGCCGCGACTCGAGCGCGCGCCCCGCCTCGGCCGCAGTATCAGACCGAGCAGACGGCACCTACTCCGTCATCTTCACGCCGGCTACACCGGGAGCTTACTTGCTCGCTATCACTCTCAATAATAAACCTATCAAGGTGAGACTAAAACAAGTACGGTCGCTATTTAGCCAAAGGAATGGAAACCCTGGAGTCAGGTCATGTCCACGGGTTCGTCCGTGGACATGAATCAATTTTAGCGCGTAAAAATTATTTTTACTCGATTCAGACTCTGTTGTGATAGGCTGAGGGTAGTGACGTCACACAGGTATTTACTAAATAAGGGATATGCGTAAATAATAAAATGCCTGATTTTTTTTCCTGAGCTTCTAAGGTCCTAGCATTACACACAATTCGTTATTTTCTAATTTAATATGTAGGTATTTAATAATTTAAAACATAAATCAAAAATTTACGCACGAAATTCAAATTTGTAAAACGCCTCATCATTCATTGGTCATGACGTCATAGGGCATGTCAGCGTTGCCAGAATGTTAGAAAAGACCCCATCATTTTACTTTCATGTTACACGACTCTAAATATTACTTTTACGTTACTTTTTAAGGATGACATGTATGATTGATTGAAATCCTCATTAGTGCATATGTAGACATAGTTACAACTTTATAAGCAACCATACTTAAGACAAATGAAAGTGGCCAAACGCTGGTAGGTATATATGTACCAAGAGTATAGTAGTCTGGTGTAGAGTTTTCAAGTCACCTAAGGCCACCTGACATGGGTTATCGAGGTAGTAAGAGTAGACAGAGATGGCGAGATATCGTGAGGCCAATTTTATCCGCTGCCTTAAGTGACCCTCCAGAAGGTCTACCTCCTCCTAGGTCCTCCAATCTACCGACTGTCTGTGACTAAAAAGGTGTCATTTTTCTTCTTATTCGTAACGCTCTTGACAGTCACGATCGTTATGGAGGGTCACAAAGGCAGCGGATAAAATTGACCTCACGGTATATTGCCATCTCTGTCTGCTTTTACTATCACGATACTTAATTTCTCTTTCATTTCACACCTTTTTTATTCCATATTCCAGGGTAGCCCGTTCCCTTGCTGCGCGCGCGTGGGGCGCTCCCATACGGGCCAGTTCCACTGCTGTGCCTTCTGCTCTTCCGGAGGGAAGCGAGATGCAGCATGCGCGTGCGGCGCCACCATGCCCGGGGGGTATAAAGGTAAGAAAGATAGACAGAAACAGAAGTAGCGTCACTACGTCACTTCACAAGATTTATAATAAATTGCCAAAGCATATAACTAAATTATAATATCGAATTTAAATGTAAAATTAAATCATTCTTGACATATATAATGCGTTTTATAAATTAGACGAATACCTGGACATAACGCTCACAGAAGGATATTTTCAGTTTAAGTTATAATAAAAAAAAAATTACGTTTATCACAATTTTGCGGACAATTACATTATATTATATATTTAGCATTAAGACATATCACATATCCACTGTAAATGACGTACCAAAAATAATGAATGTTATTGTGGTTAATAAAACATCAGAATCTGAATCAACCCTAGAATACAATTTTTTTAAGTTAATCTGGGATTAATAGATATATTTACGGTCACCAACCCGTTTGATGCTAAACGAAGCCGGTGGCCGAAAATGTAGCACTTTAATCTAGAAGTAACTAACTATTCACTCCAGTTCGACTAACCAACTGGTCGACCAAAGTATTGGTGTTTTATTTTCGGGTTCACCAAAATGGAGCAAAGACAATCTTCATCCATTTAGCGAAGGGATATCCCGCTGAACAGATGTTGTGTCCGGAGACGGCCGTCCCTAGGTCATGCATTGTAGCTAGGACCAGTCGTACGTGCGTTGTAAATACCGCTTGCGCAATTCAGATTCGAGCGCTCTGATTGGTACGGGCGGTGATGTGTGGCAGTAGCGTCACAAAACTTTCTATAGATAAAATGTGGGCTATAAATCATCACCATCATCATCCACAGCCCTCTTTATCCCACTGCTGGGTCTATACCTAGCAGTATGGAGGCCTATGCCTCCCTCTGCATCTGCCACCTGCGTCGATCTTGTGCAGTCCTCGTCCAGGTAGGAGCTGCGACTTCAGTGATGTCGTCAACCCATCTCGCCGCTGGACGACCAACTCCTCGCTTGCCAGTTCTCGGCCACCACTCGGTAACGGCTTTACTCCACCTGTCGTCATTTCTCCTAACCACGTGTCCTGCCCAGCTCCATTTCAGATTTATTTATTTATTCAATTAAATAGCTATTACAGTTTTTACACCAAAGCGCTAACTATTTTAGACTTATAAACTACAGTCCTGAATGCACAGACAATGCAAGTGACGGCACTACAAAAGACATCAATTTCTTGGATTTCGGATAAAGCGTTAAGGTAAGATATAGCACGTCGCGTAGGGGCCAATTTAGCATATGCCGTGCGAGAATGATGAACACTGAACAACTTGTGCCATCGCCGGCCACACGAGCGAGTGTAATAATCAGGGACATACAAAAAGAAAGATGCATATGTTATAAATAAATAGTGCGTAATGTCCGGCAGGTTGCGGGCACGGGCACGCGGGCTGGCCGGGCGCGCGCCACTGGTCGTGCTGCGGCGCCACGCAGCGCCACGCCGACTGCACGCGGGGCAAGCCGCGCTCCAGGCTCTACCAGTTCTCGCTGTGAATCTACTAAACTTTACCAGTTTTCGCTTTAAATGTACAAAACTTTACCAGTTCCAACTGAAAATCTACAATACTTTACCAGTTCTAACTGAAAATCTACAAAACTTTACCAGTTCCAACTGAAAATCTACAAAACTTTACTAGTTCTCAATGAAAATCTACAAAGCTTTACCAGTTCTCAATGAAAATCTACAAAACTTTACCAGTTCCCAATGAAAGTCTACAAAACTTTACCAGTTCTCAATGAAATTCTACAAAACTTTACCAGTTCCCACTAAAAATCTACAAAGCTTTACCAGTTCCAACTGAAAATCTGCAAAACTTTACCAGTTCCCACTGAAAATCTACAAAACTTTACCAGTTCCCACTGAAAATCTACAAAACTTTACCAGTTCCAACTGAAAATCTACTAAACTTTACCAATTCTCACTGTAAATATACAAAATTTTACTTATTCTCAGTGTAAATCTTCTCTTATCTTGACAGTTTCTAATGAGATTATTCGTTTACGTATAAAAACAAAAACGAAACGAAAACTATGTATCTGTACGTAGTTTTGGCATTTATATATGAATTGATTTATATGTATTTGTTGTTTCCTACCACAATAAACTATATTCTATTCTATTCATTACATCAATTCTGTATCGAAAAACTACTGACTCAATTGCGCAGTTGGTTCAAAATAAAAATAATGTACTCTTATGTTACCTTTAACTCTGTTTAAAAAGTTTTTGTTTCAATAAAGTCTTAAATATCAAGTAATTTTTTTTCTTATTATTTAAGGACGTTCCTTTTTTTTAGAACGAACCCCTGTCCTGCCTTTAGAATTATTTTGTATAATTAAACTAAACTGAAACTAAAATAAAGCCGTATTTAATTTACATTCAAGTATATTTTACTAAAATTACAAATATTGATTGCTTAAGTTACTTTACACAACATCAAAATTTTACACAAAAAAATCTCACCAATTGGGACCTCCCAATTAGTAAATAGTGTACAGAAATAAAAAAAATAGAAATCCTCACTCAACATTTTGTAGTTACAGCCATTTTGAATTTAACATTTATCACAATGTATGTATATTACACAACAAGTTTGTATTATGGTTAAAAACACAAATGATATACTACATATACATACTTTATATAATATCCAGACCAACAGCCCAAAATGTAAATTCATCACAACGCTGTTGGTCGTATCGAAACCGGGACCCTCTGGTTGGCAGTCCCGCATGGTAACCATTACGCCAACGAGGTAGTCAATAGGTATATACAGTTAAATTTAAAATCCAAGACAGCCGCTACCACAAAAAGTTGTTTCTAAATATTTAATTTACACTATGGTAAATAAATAATGTATGTCGTATAAAATACTTGCACGAAGAAACGGTCACACTTAAAAAAGAAAACGTTAGATATACATCCTACATACGATATATTATTTTTGAGTAAGTGTGACCGTTTGTTTGTGCAAATATATAATATGCCTTACGATAACAGTTTACAAAGTCTTATAATATACTTGCTGACATTCGTTTGTTTAAGTACTATCAAATAAAACGTCAAATCGAAATCGTTCCTACATCTTGTGAGTACGATTTGAGGCGACGATACGGTACGTTTTGATGACATTAGCAACATTTTAAATCTACAGTTTATCGGTATAATTCACATATAAACGGTTAATTAATCAATTTAATTAATGTTTGTTTTTTTACTACTGACATTGTAATCTTGCAAGCCTGGCGGTAAAAATAGAGGGTCAACTTATTGTATTAACACCAATTGTACTTATTTTGCAAGAAATAAAAGATTCGATTTGATTTTACGGTTATTTAGTTATTGAAAAATAACTTATAGATGAATTAGGAAAAATCTTGTTGAAAAAATCTAAATGAAATTCTCTAAAGAAGTTTTTTTTCTTCATATTAATCTAAAAAAATCCATGTCACAATGTTAGTTACCGTACTCCTCCGAAACGGCTTGACCGATTATTACCAAATTTTATATGCGGTCTGAGAATCGGCTACCATCTATTTTCCATACCCCTAAGTGAAAAGGGTTGTTTACCCTTATTTTTTTTTAATAATAGAATTAATTTATAAGACAAAACAACGTTTGCCGGGTCAGCTAGTTACTTTATATATTTACTTCACTTAACGTCTTTAACCTATAACCAAGTGACAAATTGTATTACATTATAAATATTAAAAATGTTAAATTAAAATAATAACTAATACATTAAAAAATCTGTTTGGTACCAAATTCGGTATAAATATTCTTTAGACTTCACATTCAATAGTTTAACTATTGCATCCATGCCATCGCCTGGAACATATATACACCTAAAAATATACATAACTATGCTGCAAAATACTTAAGTGTTAAATCGGCACTTCTCATCTCTATTCGCTATTCTTTTCGACAAAACTTTGACAAATATCCGAATATGTCATTAATACAGACAAATACGGCCAAATCTACACAAACGAACACGCAAACATATCGAACTCACCATTTTCGCCAAATAAGCGAATAATACAATTACTTTATCAAATATGCTGCTCGAATAATTGCAGTATTTGCCAAATATGCCGAATACGTAAATACGTATACCGTTGTGAAGTCCCATCAATACAATTTCATATTATTATTATTATTCCGAATAAATTTACTGTTAATGTCCGGTGGCATATTTTATATTTGATAAGGTATTTGTATTTTTCGCCTAGTTTTATATACAGCATAAGTTTTATAATAATATAATCTCTATTGCTCGCTTTTTTGACGAATATGTTGAATACACAAATATTTTTTTCTGTGCAATGCTGTATTTGTATATATTTGCATGCTCGCGTATTAGTAATTTTTTGCCAAATACAGCAAACAGCTAATAATAGCGATGAGAAATGCAGCTTAAAAAAATATTGCTTTTAATTTCATAATTCCACATGCGTGATAATAGTCATTACCTTACGAGCGCTGATGTTTCACTAAAATTATCACAGATAATTATCACTTCTGTAAATTAATATAACGCTGTTCTGAAGAGCCCTTACAATCTATTATTAAGAAATAGTATCGTATAATTATGTACTATGACCAAACAATTAAGTTACAGCTAAATAAAAACTACAATATTTCAGCTAATATGATGAGATTTCATACGAACATATTTACAGAATTTTATTACTAATACATCAACTAGTTTTTTACTACATTACACTTTAAGGTGATAATCATTAAAAAAACTCATACTAATCATTTCCTCGATATATTTGTAAAGGTACAATGCGTGTCAACCACAGACTAACAAATATACTCAACCTCTTGTTGAAAATCGTACTACGTGTATCGAATAATACACGGAGCGCCATCTATCATCGTATTTTCTTGAAACGACTTCACTCGGGTCACGCAATCTACTATCGTTATATCACTATGCAACTGCAGCGCGTTGCGGTATTTGGTGGTAGCTAGGCAGCACGCTTGATTTGCAGCGCCATCTAGGTTTCAGCGGTAATTATGGCAAATCAATCATCGATCCTCTCTAGTAATCTGATCCCTGGTATCAATAAAGAAAACATTTAGAAGTGGATGTCCTTTCGCTTGCAAAGCTAATAAATAAAAAAAAAAATATTTTGAGATTCCGATGTTGGTCAATGCCCAGGTACTTGTAAATTTCTATATATTTGTTTTATTTCCAGACAAATGTATATATAATAAATGATATTATGTTTGGTATTTTCTGTAATTCAGAGGTTGACACTCAAACCGAGTTTTACTAAAACAGTGTTTAATTATTCTATGATTATGTACATTTAACTATCTATCTCTTTCTAGTTCACGTTCGTCTACCGGAAGTTAGAAAGAGACAGGTGACTGTCTCTTCAGCTTACTGTCGTTGCCAATCAGGTATAAAGATATCGTCACCTGCCAAAAACATAAAATGAACGTAGAATAGTATACATGATGACTGATAACTAGCGGATAACTCTTAAAGATTTGAAAAAAAAAAATAGTGCGTTGAGGAAGAATGTCTTCAAAGCACGAATTTATTTTATCACAAAATCTGGTTCAATCACAATTCGCGCTTTCAAGAACCCACCATTTTTTTCTTCGTCACATGTGTTTTTTTTTTCACGACATATGTGATTTTTGTTTTGTGCAATTCCAAATATTGTAGAACTAAAATTATTTTTCGACGTACTAAGGCTGGTTTAAAAGGTTTCACGTACATTACCATTCGCTTCATTTCTTTTCTTTCTTTTGTTTTTTCTTCTTAATAAGTACAGTTGCATGATTATAAAGCGTTTCCTAGTATTCACCTAGATACCACACTTTCGGTGAAAATCTGTCGCCAATTGTGTGTTTCCACAGCCTTCTTCAAATCCAGTATAATTCCAGACTATGTACGGTCCAGCTTCGACCATCACTAACTCGTGAGTTTTCTCGTTACGCGGCCTACCGTTCAAATACTTGGCTGCATAGTTTAAAAAAACTCTTTATTGATAGTGGGCCTGAGAGGTTCACAATCCCAGCGCTGGGACCGGTGTGTAGGGAGTGGGCGTTGGCGCGCATGCTTGCCTCACGCTCATTTCCCACGCGTCTAATAGCTGTCCCACTGAACAACTCTTGGGTAACCTGAAGGAAAAAATATTAAAATAAAAAAGGTTTTATTGAAAAAAAACGTGTTTTAAGGTCCATGTACCAACACTAAGGAGCAATAATTAACAGATTTGATTGGGTGCACCGATACTACCGAGTCGAAGTGCCAAAGTTTAGAACAAAACGCCTTGCGTTAGATGTGAGGTAGTAAGCTTCGCAATTTTGTTTTCCTGTGGCTTTGTACCTATGAAGTTATGTACTCATGAGATTGTGTATTCACGAAGATTGGTACCCTCCACGGGGTTTTATACCTGTCAGGTTTGGTACCTACGAGCCTTTGTAATCATGAGGTTTTGTGCCAATGAGCTTTTGTACTCGTTTGTATCTATGAGATTTTGTGCCCACTAAGTTTTGTACTCGTGAGGTTTTGTGCCCATGAAGTTTTGTACTCGTGAGGTTGTGTATCCATGAAGATTGGTACATCCTTTTATATTTATTATTTATTGGCTTTATACCCGTGAGGTGTTGTGCCCATGAGGTTTTGTACTCATGAGGTTTGGTACCCACGAGGTATTGTCCCTTTACACCAAGCAGTGCGTGTACATAGCTCACCTGGCGCAGCGCGCAGCCATGGCTCGCTCGAGGCGCTCGAGGAAGGCGGTGGCGGGGGGAGCGCGGGGCGCGCGGCGCGCTGCGGCCGCCGCGGGGTAGCCGCGCGGCACGTGGAGATGCACGGCGGGCACGCACGGTAGACGCGCGTCATCCAGCGCCGCTACTAGTGAGATGCCGCCGCCGCCAGACAGCTGGAGCGTCTCGAGCGATACCTGCCGATACATAACGACCAATTCAAAATACGCATAATTACAAGGAGACGATTGGCCGAGATGAATGGCATGGTAAAAGAGAGGCCTATTCCCAGCAGTGGAGAGAACCAGCTGAGGATAATGATGATGACGACAGGATTAAATCTAAGTGACTCCAATTATATCGTCTAGAAGATAAAAAAATTACACATCTCTTTTTTATGTAGGTGTGACCGTTTGTTCGTACAAATATATAATATGCCTTAAAGTTTACAAAGTACAAAATTACATGTCGCTTTTTCTTTCAGCCAAACAATAAAAAATACTTAAAATATTAGTGACGTCATACTGGTCTTTTAACCTATTTATATTCAAGTGCTCTTACAGCGGTAAAGTTGCAACCGTTAAATTATATGATGGGTATTAGTTGACTCTGCTAAAGAATTCTACCTAATTTGTTGTTCAGTTTCAAAATTCACTGGAAGCGATTTTCAATTACTTTGTAAAGAATTAGAGTATACATCAAAATTAAAAATGCTTTTACATAAACTTTTACTAAAAGAACCGCTCGCAAAGTTCACAAACCATACCTTGAATCTGGAATCTAATCTTGCTATTTCACCTTGCAGTACATCTGGGATCTCCATTTCAGGCTCTTCTAGCTTAGGCATTTTCTGTGGTGGCGGCAGATTTCTGTAAAGAAAATTAGTTTTAGGCAAAGGCTTTCGTAACCTGGCAATCGCTGTTTTGTCTTATAAATAAAACTGTTTCAAGAAAATTTACGTGTGACAGTCATTGATTGACAGTTATGTAAAAAGCCATATGGTTAAAATTTTAAGTTATAATATTATCATCACTCGCCATCATTCATTAAGATATTTTTACATATTATTATTATGGACAATTCACACACTCTCTTTACTACTGGTGCTATATTATTGTAAACTTTCATTAAATTCAAAATTTTCATTATTCAGACTACAGAAGAGGTCCATGGGTTAGTAGTTACAACTTAAAGATAATGTTAGAATTTGGTAAAAAAATAAAGAGTAGAAATGAGAACAAAATCTGTCCAGAACAAAAGTATCACTGAGGTGATTCTGAGTCATCGGAAAAGATGCTCGAGTTACTCACTCATCACTCTTAGATAATTAATCAAAATCCACTCGGTAATATTTGCGTGAACAAGAAACAAACATCCAGATATCTGTATAAACTTTCGCGTTTATAGTATTAGTAGGATCCTGCTTACTTGATTTCCGGTCCATTCAAGGCGTCAAGCGTGGAGCCAAATGTTCGTTTGAGCGTGTGGTTAGCGAGCGGAGACTGCAGGCAGTTGTTTACCACTTCCAGTAACGGGTTGAAGATTTGCTCCTGCAAAAGTAGGACAAACAGATGTGTTACGTTTATGTGAGAACTGTTATAGTGCCATGCCACCTAAACCTGCCGATAGTGTGGAACTCTATTAGCGTTTTTTTCACACTTTCCTTTTGGCCTTATTTAAACTACCGATGTATAAATGTAACTTTTTTAAAACAATATATTATTCTATCACCTTAGGTTAAGAATATTTACGGTGCAAAAATAAACAATATCTGTTATACCGATTAATTGATTATGTGTAATAAAAAATCTGATTGATTACAAAGATTATCTGATTGGTTAAAGTTGCCTTATTATCGTGAAATTGTAACAAAAGTATTAAAAATAATGTTGCTAATAAACAATTAAAAAACAAAAATTGTTTGATTAAAATAAGTAGGTATCTATTCGAAGAGATCGCTTTAATCTAGAAGGCCGCCAATTGTGGCACACAATTTTTATTTTTAGTTTTTATTATAGTTTAAATAGGTACATTTTTGTGTCAAATAAAGAATCTATCCATTGAAAAACAAAACTTTAAAATTGAACAAAATTTATTTTTATCAGTGTTCTAGGTTGATAAATATTCTGGTAACTTTAAATATAAAGAACGAAAACTATTTTAGGAATTTAGCGGGCTTGCGCTTGACAATATGCCTAATGGTAGAAACTTACCTTCCCAGTGCTAGGTAGTCCCAAGCCCCCTCCCTCCCTGCCCTTGAAGTCCAGTTTCTCGAGCACCACCTCGCACTTCATCAGCGTCTCCAAAGGCATTCGCTTGTTCGGGTTCGACAGGATATCCAGCAGATTCTTCATCTTTGTTAGCTTTTCCACATCTGAAATATGAAACATATTCATTGATCTCTATTTCACTCTATGGTTTAATCACACATTTTACTTCAAGAGAAACCTATGATTCCGCTGTCTATTAAAGTCAAAGTAATTTATTGATAACTAATTATAAACATCAAATCAAATGTTTTTATTTGCAAAGTATAGATGGAGAGGTGCTATATAAGTATTAAATATATTAGGGTGTGTAAATTTATATAATTATGATCTAACACTAATGTAAGTACATTATCTATATTTATCGACAAAATAAACGGAAGTGATAGCCGGTTATATGTATATACGTTTGTTATCTCATGTAATGTCGTAATTTAGCAAGTTTTCACAGATATGTATTACTAAAGCCATTATGTCAAAACATATTTGCTTGATAAGTATGGTAGTAATTTTTGTTTATTCTTTATATTAGAGGGATTCTGTCATGCAGTGACAATGCCATCCCCATTACACTATTCACTATGTACAAAAACAATCTTATTTGGTAGTCGATATTGTTCTAAGCTGTGTTTAGTGAAAATCGTACCAAGACGGCCGGCGGCACAAAACGACTGAACACATTTTTTTTCACAACTCCCTCAAAATGTGTATCAAATAAAAAGGCATGATTAGAAAAAACACTATCACAAAATCTTGAATGAATTCCCTGTTCCCCAATGACTACAATCTAGCGATTTTCAAGGCGAGAGTGAACCGGTTCCTTCTAGGTAAGCGCGATCCACCGTAGACCTCAATATCACTTGCCATCGGGTGAATTGTGGTCAAGCGCTGACCTATTCAGAGTAAAAAAAAATGTTGTCAGAACTTTTCTAATTTTATAATTTTTTTCTTGTTATTATACATAATGGTTGATTCTTGCACGAGCCCGACTCACACGTAGCCAGTTTTTTCAAAAGCTTATTAAAATAATTGCCCCCTCTTCTTTAGTGGCAGTGAATAGATATGTAATTATCTCTCTCTCTCTCTCTCTCTCTCTCTCTCTCTCTCTCTCTCTCTCTCTCTCTCTCTACAGCATATGGCGACTTACTCTCTCCCTCGCTGACCATCCGCTGCACCATGCGCCGCAGCGGCTCTATGTACTTGGAGAGCTGGCGCACCTTCTCCCTGTAAGCCACCTCCTCTCCCCCCGGGGAGCCCACGCCCCCTCCCACGGGGGTGTTCAGGGAGGAGGTGGGAGACGCCACCATGCCCATGCCCAAGTTGCTGGAAGTGGAAACGTTCATTGTGAAAATGTTTAGCGGCCTTTGTCCACACCACATTACTGGCTTGATTAATAGAAATACTAATCGAAAGGAACTAATTATTTACAGAATTACTTTGCACTTACACTACCGACGGGATTATTAACCTCGGAATAACTACAAGTTGAGGGTAATGATAGTAGTTTCAAGGCCAACGAATAGATGGCGTTTTAACATACGAGTAATAGTTTTAAAATACATAACAAGAACTTTATTTTATCTGTTTCTCTATAGCTAGAGAAAAACGTAGCCCCGCGCGGTGGCTACACCGCGCGGGGCTACGTTGAACTCTATAAGCGACGTCTATCGGATTTATTTTGTACTACCATCACGAGCAGCTAAGATTCGAGGTTAAAGTTAATTATTCTGCCCCTTATTTATTTTGATAGAATTATCAAAATCAGATAAATAGAGCTACGTGAAATACTTTGAATTTGATAATTCGATACACGTCTCATTTTAAGTGGTACACTTTTAAAGAAGTCATTGAGCTTGTATTATATTAGTTAGTGTATGGTAACAGACCGTTGCGGCTGCGGCACGTGGTGCTGCATGTGCGGCGGGGCGGAGGGCGAGGGGCTGCCGCCCACCATCCCGCCCAGACCAGACATCGGAGACGGCATGGCGCCGCCCATCACTCCTGCAACAATCACACGTTGCATTTCATTCATTCAATGGTTAGTTTTTTCGATTAAAATATAAGAGAATATTTATGCTCCGTTTCGCTAGCTATTTTATTCGGAATAACTATGATTAATATCTCATATTTTGGGTGACCAAAAACAATAATGTTATTAAGAATAGGAGGCTGATCGAACAACAAAATATTGGTTCAATCTGTAAGTTAATCTTAATTTGTAGCACCTATAGCTCAGCTAGCTAACGTGATCTGTCGCGATCATCAAAACTAAGCAACGGTCGATGCGGACAGTGTTTGGATGAGTAACTATGCAAAAGACTGTCATTTTAAACGTTCGCATTTTTATCTGGGTGCTACCGTGGGTCAGATGACACATTAAATTGTAGATTTTGGCTGTTAGTTTTTGAACAAGCAGTCTTAAAGCCAGTTCTGAGACCTTCGGGCTTGAAAACTCTCGTCACCATAGCTACTTAGCTCATACATATATTGACTTGTAACTTTGGTGTTATCAATAAATGATTTGTATTTGTATAGAAGAAGAAAAATAAGATCAACCTTACTGTCTTCTAGGCAAGCGTGATCCATCCTATATCACAATGCCACTTAACATCAGCTGAGTTGTGGTCAAGCGCATGCATAAAAATGAAGAATCTTAATTAGTTAAGAACGTTACCCATAGGCACGGGGCTGGGTCCGCCCATGCCGGGGCTCGGCGCGGACGGGCTCGGGCTCTGGCGGAGGAACTGGTTGGGCGGCGGCGCGCGGTTGCCGCCCGCGAACATGCCGCCCATCATGCCGCCCTCCGGCTTCTGCCCCCGCAGGTGGAGCATGTTCATGTTCACCATCTGGTTGTTGGCCATGCCGCCTGCAAATAATTATTACAGCGTGTAACATAAGCAGCTCACTTTATGTTCCCACTACTCGGGATATTCTCTCGCAGAGTGAGGTATAGGCCATATTCCACGATTACCAAGGGCAGGACGTAAGACACACTCGAAGCGTATGGGTTCCTTCACGATGAATTACCAAATATAGCTAAGGCCAATGTGAACAGTATCTGGATTGATTATTATGAAAAATGCCAGTGTTTAAAGAAAATATTAAATATTTAGTATACTTCCGCTGTGATCGATACTGTGGGCTCTGACTTATGTCAGAAATCACGTGTTATTTTTTGAAAATTTAAAGTCTTAGTAAAATGAAAGGCTGAAAATTGAAAGTCTTAGTACAAGCTGTCGTTAAGGGAAGTCAGAGGAGACTGGGCGGTTTGAAATACTTGTTTGTCCACTCAGCTCATAACGAAAAAATTGAGTTAAAAATAGATTTACTCACCCATTTGTCCTCCCATTTGCGCTTGCATAGAATTAGGGGCCATCTGCCCACCCATGCCCACCTGAGTGCATGGCATCTGCCCCATGGTGTTAGCCCCACTCAGCGGAACCTGCATCTGATTCTGCATGGACATATTAGGCATCATCTGCCCCTGCATAGTTGGTCCAGACAGCTGATTCTGTAGCTGACTTCCCATTGGATTACCCATCCCACCCATTCCCATATTGCCCCCCATTTGTGTCTGCCCCATTCCCATTGGACCACCAAGTTTTTGTAGCTGCATGTTATTCATCTGTGGTCGTTGGTTGAGGGTTTGGAGTAGGTTTGTTGCGGTCTGCGCTTGAGGCCCCTGGGACACCTGAATAGGGCCCTGGCCCATTTGGCCCTGCATGGCTTGCATGTTGGGGTTTTGGCCCATGACCTGTTGCTGCATTTGGCCCTGGGGACCCATGTTCATCATCTGGTTCCTTGACCCTTGGGAAGCCAGGGTTTGTAATGCGTTGATAGGGTCAGGGGCCATCCCTTGTTGGTTGTTGGGGCCTTGTTGAGGCTGTCCCTGCTGACTTTGTACTTGTGGACTTGGGCCTGATTGGTTCTGATTGGCTTGCATGTTGGGTTGGCCTTGAGCTTGCTTCGGCTGTGCTGCAATATTCATAAAAATTATGAAATATATATTAGATGAATAAATATTATTAAAAAATCTTGCTTATTACACGAAATTAGCTTTCAAAATTTCTGGCCTAAGCATAACATTACAATCAAGATGGCTTGGTTTTTATTAATATTTTCTGAATTATACAGTTAAAGAATGGCAAATTGATGGTTAAATTAGTAACAAAACACTGGTAATTTAGTCATTTATCTCAAAGTCAGATTCCTGCTCAATGCTTTTATTTGATACTTTATTTTATATGGCTGCGTAAATGTATAAATCTTTGGCTTATCTTGAGTTTATGTTTATATTATATATTCAAAACATAGGCACAAATGAATAATAACAATTAAGTTGTACAGATAGGACGTCATTTGGGATTTACAGATCTGATAGTCCAAGGTCCAATAGCAACACCTACTTATGCACAGAGTAAACAAATAAACAGAGAAGCCCAAAGAAATTGTGTCCGAATTTTGTAAATTTTACTAAACTTTGACGCAAAAACGACTGTGTGTGAAGGAGTATATAGGTACACTCGACTATGCTATGCTTGAATAAAATATAGTATATGTATTTTAAATGGCCGCAATCCGAAATGGCAGTAGATATATTTTTCAAAAATGCCTCAATATGAGTATCAAATGAAAGGGCTTGATCTGTAGGATACATACAAAATGATACATATCAAATCTAATATAGCCGCCATCACATATTGTTGCGTCAGGGGATTACGAGAAGCCTTAATTTTTTTGCTACTTAACAATATATAGTTTTAAGCCACTGTTTTGAATCTAATTTACACATGTTACCAACGTCGTCAATCCACAAGAAAAATACGCCAGAAAATGGCACACATTTTTCGTAACAAGTTCTTGTCTATTGAGTAGTTATATCAATGCATCGACTGCGCATCGTTCGATAACATAGTGTGACGAGATAGCAAACACGTCACATTAATCAAAACAACTTTTAAGGAAAACACATGTTCTGCCTTCTTTTGTATGTTTATTTTTCCATTCCCGGTTACCTGGTAGAAATCACCATAGGCCGCCATTATACTCTACTTTTAATTTAAAAAAATAAGTTTTAGTGGTTGTACAATAAACATTTCTTTTCTAAGTTCTACTACTCTGCCACGATTTTATTTTTGCAATTAGCTATTTTTATTGGGGAATAATTCCCACAAAAACGGGGTAAGTTTGAGGCATCGCCATTTTCTCCTGGACTCTTAGTGATATACTGCAAAAAGCGTATAAATACAAACATTATTCTTCTTCTTCCTCGCCTTATTCCACTTAGGTGAGGTCGGCAAAGCAAATTTTCTTCTTTCACTCTCTTCTTTCAGACGTCATCTCCACACTGACCCATTTTTGTTGACATGAATAAAATTGGACTAGTAATTTTTGAGATTCAAGTTCATAGTTTTGGTACGAAAAATGAAGATGTACCAACATTAGTTCTACTTATTTTATTGACTCAAATAACCGCTTACTTATTATCTCTAAAAACCAATTTAATTATTCCATAAGTTTTAAACATCTACAAAATATTTAATTATATTTTAAGCATTTTTTAATACTATATATTTATATGTATGGACATATGTAAGTCTGAAATAAATTATATTAGATATTTAAACTTATTCATATTTATATATATAGACATATGTAGGTCTGAAATAAATTATTTGATTTGATTTGATATTTAAACTTACCATAAGACCACACTCTTTAGTTCTAGTTATTGTCTTTAATGCTATGTAACGCGACTTTTATTTGTTAAAAGTAGTGAGAACCACCAGTTTTACCTTGGATATACCCAGGTTTTTTAGGTAAAATATTTTAATTATAATATGTATTCTGTTTGTGGTAATAATAAATAAATAATACTAATAAAATTTAATAACAATTTAGACATTTTTTAATAATGATGGGCACCTTTGCACCAGGGGCGAGCAGGGGCGGGTTATTTTTAGTTTTTAACATGTGACATGTATTAATTGTAAGAATATAATTTGAACTAATATGAAAATTCGATAATTTAAGATTTTTTTAAATAATATATATTTAAACTTACAATAAGGCCCCGATCACTTTAACACAATGTTATATAATGCAAGTCTTGATGAGTAAATGAATCATACACAACTGACGCAAGTTTATATCGGGCTCTGGGCCGGGATGGTAGTAGATAACATTATTTTTATTAACTTTATAGTTATGTGCATAAAAGTAAACTAGGCATATATCATTTGAATAACCGGCCAAGTGCATGACATAATCGCGTATCAAGGGTTCTGCATTATGTTTAAAAACGTTAATATGAGTAACTAAGGTCCTAAGTAATAAAGAGCTGTGGATATTATGTGAACTGTTTAAAATAAAATTTAAACTCAGTGTTATATAGGCGTATCAGAATAATGCTGCGAGCCTATAAATTAAAATAAATAATTTTCACAGGTGATATTCTTCGCACATGTATTTCTTTTCAGTTTATAACTTTGGATAGAATAGTAATTTAAGAAAGACTAGAACAATTGTGATATTTTTCTCTAGCATACTGGAGATATTATATAGAAAGTGTCTGATTAATTACTTTCATACTAATATAATAAATACAAAAGTTTGAATACATTAGATATAACACATGCATAGCCATGAGTCTTTCTAATGGTACACAGATAAACACTTTTTCAGAACACTCACAATGTCAAAGTAAACATAAAATATAAATAAATATTAGGACACATTTCACACACAGCTGGTTAACCCCATACTGAACCATTTCTAGTTCATATTATGGTTGCTAACACAACTGATATACTACATAAACATAAATATTTTAAATAGATACATATTTAACACCCAGATCAACAGCCAACAAATTTCAGCACAAAGATGTTGGTTGTGCCGGGAATCGAACCTGGTACCTTCCGATTGGCAGTTTGGCATGGTAACCATTATGGCAATGAGGTCATCAAACAACACATAGTTACAAAAGAACTTAAAGGCAAAGGCTTTAAGGTCGCTTCCAGAGGTCAGTTGACACATTAAATTATAGGTCCTTGGTGTTAGTCATATTACTAGCAGTTGTTAGGCTTTGGGTGGCCTTAGAACTCAACACTGACTCTGATCACTTAGCTCATATAAAGAAAAAGACCACTACCGCAAACTGAGTGCATAGGTTTGGCCAAGGCTTTAAGCGTTCAGCCTTCTAATAAGCCCTACTAGAGAATATAGTGCTATGCTATGTTGCTATGGATGCATTTGATATCTACCAGTCATATTCATTGGTGCACATTACGCTTAACACTGGTGAAAACGGGTTCAACTAAGAAGTTTTTAAATGATAGGAAGCTTGAAAACTCTCAACACCAGAGCTTGGCCACTGAGATCATAAGAAGGTGAATATTACCTTGAATTTATTTCTTTTTGTCTCATTATACATTATTATAGATAAACTGTAATTGTTGCAAGCATAGCAGAGTCCATAACCAGAATATCCAGAGTCCAGATCCTGCCAACACTAATATAGGCCATCATATACCCAGCAATAGAGTGGTTCATAATTGGAATAAGTTACCTGAGGAAGTGGTCAGTGCTACATCAGTAAACAGCTTTAAAAACTGGCTTTATAGTTGGTTGCAGAAAACAAAAAAAAATTCTTGCTAACCTCTGATCAGTGCACCAGTGGACTTTAAACATTGACATTGAACTGTGGACATTTTGTGAACTGTTAAAAATTAAATTTCAACTCAGTGTGATTTAGGCGCATTAGCATAATGCTGCCCACCTATAAATCAAATAAATAAATATTTTTTTTGGGTTAAATACTTACACATCTCTCGGACGTGCAGTATGAGCTTGGCGACCATGTTCATGTATTCCTCCCGACTCTTGGCCTTCATGAACACATGGTTCTCCATCTCACTGCTGTTCCTGGCCACCTGCATGCCTGAACGCTGGATCACCTCCTCGCTGGAATGTTGCAGTTTACACGGGTTAGTATAAAGATATTTATATCTCATGTTAAAGATTTACTCTTTGGTATGTAAGCCTAATCCAGTGATAAAAAAATTTTTCCATAATACTCCAGACAGTTCAAAGATAAAACCCAAAAATTCGATTGACTTCGAGGTTCATGGTATTGTTAGAACACAAAATGCATTATTGATCATCATCCTCATCAGCCTGTTACCACCCAGTATTGAGCACAGGCCTGCCTTCGTGTAACAACACTACCGAAAGCAATTATTCTTCATAAATCATAGGTACATGAAATTAAATTAAAATTAAACTTAGTAAAGACATCAAAGGCACAGTTACTCACATCTTCGACACCACGCTTTGCCGAAACGCCTGCGTTCTCCAATTATCTTCTGCAGCCATAATGCTGATTTTATTCAGTTAAGTTAATAATTATGAGTATAATCAAAATTATTAGATACTTTAATTTATTAATTTATAAATATTGCTAATAGTAAAACAATGCAGCCAAAACCTATATCTTCATTCCTTTTTAGAATGAATGAATGAACTGACCGATTGAATGTAACCGTAGAAGGAGA
Organism: Mellilla xanthometata; assembly: GCA_035578125.1. NCBI lineage: Eukaryota > Metazoa > Arthropoda > Insecta > Lepidoptera > Geometridae > Mellilla > Mellilla xanthometata. Next base: position 17,660,553 of record JAPUBQ010000024.1, on the reverse strand, counting down.
AAATCTGTGATTCATTCAGTGTGAAATTGTGATGGACAAAACGGTTCAATTCACGAAGAATAAATTCATTGTTATCTGCGGATAAACTGATATATCCTCGTAAAAATAGTTTATATCTCAGAATTGAAGTTGACCTCGTAATTATTCGAGATTGATTGACCTCGCTGGCTAAACTGGATTTTAAGATAAACTTTTTTGGTTTATCCATTTATCCACGGATAGCAAAATATAGCTTATGTATATGTCCTTCCAGACTAAATCAGACGACATTTAGAGGTTAAAAAAAACTACCTTTCAAATATTGCGAATGCCAAAGTCAAAATAGTAAAAATTAAAATGATCACTGTCATCCATCTGTCTGTTTTGTTTTGATTCTTTCAGCGTGTGGTTATTTGATATATTTGGAAAGCGCGCGCGTTCTTTTCTCTGTCTCTAGTATACTAGATTATTGTTAACAGGTAAGGCAGGCTTATTGGTATTAAGAATGTATTTCATGTCATCGAGATAGACTTTAGAAAAAAAATAACCACACTTTGCGTTCAAAATGTTATCTTCAAGATTCCATTAATGTTTTGTAGGTTTTAATTTGAAATGGCTGCATCAACGGTGCTGAGAGTAAAGAGAAGGCTCGAAGACAACCCTCAAGATGCGCTCGTGCTCATGTGCAAGCGCAAGAAACTAGCTACTGAGGAGATATCGCCTTCACTGTTCGTCTTTCGCGGTACAGTTGATAGCCAGGTTTGTGAATAAATACAAGATCACATTTCACATACGTCTGGTTTAGTATAGGGCTAATCCCTATACTAAACCATTTCCAGTTTGTATTATGGTTGCTAACACAATTGATATACTACATATACATCATATTATTCGATATACTACATATACATCTGTCTGAAACACAAGCTTGTAGCTCAGTTCGGAGCCGGAGACCGATCTCCGAGGAGTGTTCTTAGAATAAGTATACCTTATAATTTAAATTAAGTACCTACACACGAATTTGTAACGTTATGTTAATAAAGATATTTGTATTTGAATATATGTATACACACATAAATACTTTAAATCGTTATATATTTAACACAAAGACTGACAGCCAACAAATGAAAGAAGTTGACCATGCTGGGAGTCGGACCCGGGTGGCAGTTTGACATGGTAACCATTATGCCTATGAGGTGGTCAAAAAGTTTGTGTCTGGAACATGCTTGTAATTTTGTTTATGTAAAGAATGAAAAACAAACAGCCCACTATATGTCTATGAAATGTTAGATAAATGCCATAATCTACTCAGGCCATGGCAGACACATCATTGGATCGCTCCCTGGAGCATGTTGATTTCCTCACGACATTATCCTACACCATGTGAGTGTAAATTCCAATGAAACATAAGGTATTAGTGTAGGACTGAATTTGATTCGAGTCCTACACCAATATGTTAAATATGTATTAATATAGCATTTTTGTATGTATTTGTAGTATATCAGTTATGTTAGCAGCCATAATACAAACTAAAAATGGTTTAGCATGGATCTAACCAGTTGTGAGAGACAAAAATACACATTCAGTCAAAGTCAAAACACATTTATTGCAGATAATAGGTTAATATAGTTGGTAAAACAATAAAAGAATCGGAATGCTTTATTCTCTCTTCCATAGATCATGCAAAAAGAAAAGTTGTTAAAAAAATCCTTTACTGATGACTGTATATTTCAAATATTGTCACTTTTAATTCCAGGAAACATCTCACATAAAAGACCTAGTACCGAAGACAGACCCGAAACACTCTGCATCAAATGTCAAAGATATAATAGACAAACTACGTAAAGAACGCAAAGAACAGTCAACTGTCAGTAGATATGAGGTTATAAACTGCCATAGGGGCTTGGATCATAATGATACGGAGGATTTGATAGATCTAGTCGACTTACAAAAGGCCAATGATGAAGCAAAAGATGTGCAGTATGCTTATGATGTGTATATATCGGCAAAAAAAGATTTTGATGTGTCCATGTTGGATAATATTGTTAGGTAAGTTAGTTTTAGTGTGATTTTGTCTAATTTATCGGAAGAATTTTCTAGCTAACTTTTTAGCTGTACTGTTACTGAAAGCTGTCCATCCCTCTGACACCAGGCATGTATCTTATGAACCGAACTTAAGGCTGTTAATAAGTTCTAAAATGTAGGAGTTATAGCATGCCTTAACTCTGCTGTATATATGGCACAGAACCCTTTATAAGCTAGCCCAACTTGCACTTGGGCAACTATCAATCATAATAAGTATAATTTTTTTTTTTTTTTTTTTTTTTCTTATTTCTCTTCCTATCTGCAATCGGCGACGCCATGAGCAGAACTGTTGTAGAGTGGTCGGGTTTTTGAGGATTGGGGTCCTATGACCTCACATTCCTACTATTTTCTTACAGGTCGGCTATTTTGGCTCTCTTTAGCCGCCTGCATGTGCCTTCGTTGTTTTTAAGCTGAATAGCAAGTGGGTTCACGTGTCTCTCGAGCCTGGCCTGGTATCTCTTACTGTGCTTCGTGACTTCCTCTTTTATAGTAGGCATTTCTAGATACATATGTATTTCCGAGGTTTTCGCATACCAAGGTGCATTAGTTATGTTTCGGAAAACATTGTTTTGGAACCTTTGAAGTACCTCTATGTTGGAGTGGCTTGCAGTTCCCCACAGTTCTATACCATAAGTCCACACTGGTTTGAGTATACTTTTGTAGATTAGCAATTTGTTGTTGACTGATAACCTGGACTGCCTTCTTAAGAGCCACAAAAGAGAACGATACCTTATGTTGCATTCATCTCTTTTCTTTTGTAGGTGTGTTTTCCAGGTTTGACGCCTGTCCAGCCACATCCCCAGATATCGAACCTCGTCTTTCTGGGGGAGTTCCTCATTTCCTAGATGAACATTTGGGCAATATCCTTTCCGCAGAGTAAATGTAATATGTGTTGATTTTGCTGCACTTGCTTTGATTTTCCATTTTTTCATCCACTTATCAATTTTGTTTAGATGAAGTTGTAGGCTATCAGAGGCTGTTTTTGGATTGGAACTGCTACTTAGGGCTGCTGTATCATCAGCGAATGTTGCAGATAGGACATTTTCAGTCTCTGGAAGCTCAGCTGTGTATATTGTGTATAAGACGGGGCCTAACACTGAGCCTTGGGGGACTCCTGCCGTTATTGGAAGTGTGTCTGAGGTCTCATCATTTACTTTGACTCTAAATTTTCTGTCTGAGAGATAGGACTTGAGAATAACAAACATATTGTGCGGAATTTCTTTTTTGAGTTTGAACAAAAGCCCTTGATGCCAAACTTTGTCGAAAGCTTGCTGGACGTCTAGAAAGGCTGCTGAGCAGTATTCTTTGTTTTCTAGAGTTTCGCGAACTTTGTGGACCACTCTGTGCACTTGTTCTATGGTTGAATGGCAGTGACGGAATCCAAACTGATGATCCGGGATAACTTTATTTTCTGCAAGCACTATATGGAGCCGATGTAGTAGGATCTTCTCAAACACCTTAGACATAACAGGTAGTAGGCTGATTGGCCGGTATGATGATACCATTTGTGCAGGTTTATCTGGCTTTAGGATCATAACAACTTCTGAGTATTTCCAGATTGTTGGGTAGTATCCCAGTCTAAGAATAGAATTAAAGAGGGTTGACATATAGATGACGGCTTTTCTGGAAAGGCTTTTTAAGATCTCTGCTGTTATAAGATCAAATCCTGGGGCTTTATTTTTGTCTAGGTTTCTAATAATCCTCCAAACTTCTCTTGGTGAACAGTGTTTCACCGGGAGACTAAGTTGGAGATCACTCTCTAGGTAATCAGTCACCTCTTTCTCCCACTCAGGATCATAGTACTGATTTGGTACAAACACATCTTTAAGGAATGCTCCATAGGCCTGAGCTTTCTCTCTATTTGTGATGGCCCATTTAGAGTTACTGAGTTTGAGAGGGAACTGTGACTGCTCTGGTTTCCTAGATGAGCGGACTGCTTTCCATAATGAGTACTCTCCCATTTTGGAGGGTGCCATCTGTTCTAGTTTTTGTTGCATTGTCTCATTTTCTATCTCTAGAAGGAATGTTTTCAGTTCTCTAGCAGCTTTCTCATACTTGGTTTTGTCATTTTTGTTTCTATGTGTTTGCCAAATTCTACGGAGTCTTCTTTTTTCTAAAATTTTGTCTCTAATTTGTAGTGGTACATTCCTATATGTACACTTTGATCCTACCTGACACGGTGTAGCTCTCCATGCAGCAGTCTGAATAAGATTTGTAAGATTAAATGTTGCATTCTCTATGTCTTCATTAGTTTTGAGCCTAATTTTGAGATAAATGTTTTTGTCTATATACTTGCAGAAACTCTCCCAATCTGTATGTTTATTGCTTAACTGCGAGTTCTGCCCTCTTTCTATGATGGTTGTACTTATTGTAGCAATCACCGGCAAATGATCAGATGAAGTGTCAAAACTGCGTTCACATTTCATAAACAGGCTTTTCATTCCTTTGTGTATAAAGAAGTCTAGTAGATCAGGAAGTTTGGTGGTATCTTCTGGAAAGTGTGTTGGTTCACCGGATGTCAGTATTTGAAGTGAACTTTTGTCACTGCATAATCTTAGCTGTCTTCCTCTAGTATTGGTTATGCGACAACCCCAGTGTGTAGATTTTGCATTCCAGTCACCACCTACAATGAACCTTGAGCCCATTTGTGAGAAGAATGTATCATACATGTTTTCAGTTATTTTGTGTCTGGGTGGACAATATATTGCAGCAACAACCAGTGGGCCTGACTTGTCTAGAATTCTAACTTTAGCACATTGGATATGTGGGGTTCTATAGACAGGTAAGCAGTTGTGCTTGATGTTGTTTTTTATTACGAGGCAACACCCTGCATGAGCAGTTCCATCTGGGTGGGGGGTTGAGTAAACTGTGTAACCGTTTATATTGAATGAAACTCTGTCTGTGAGATGTGTTTCTGTGAGGAGAATGATATCTATTTTGTTCAGATTGATAAATTGTATAACTTCTTGTTTCTTGTTAAGTAAGCCCCGTATGTTCCAAGTAGCTATTCGTAGGCCCGCTACACCTATGACAGCTTTGTTAATATGGTTGTCATGAGGTTCATTAGAGTGCTTATCTGTTGTATTAGCATGTCCAGCTTTTCTGCTTGTTTGGTAAGAATTTCTTCTAAAAAATGTTTGCCTGTAATTAGTGGGGTTTGAGGGTTGTGCTCAGTATGTTGTGTACGGGTAGCCTGTGCATAGGTTGGTTTCTGGGTGTAGGCAACTGGAGCTGTGTGTGTGAAGTGTGCAGGTTGTTTACTCGGTGGAGGATGTTTGCCTTTAATTTTGCTGGCATAGGTGGCTACTTGGCTAGCAGAATTTGGTTCATGACGTGGTAGAGATAGTGGCTTAGAAACAGCTGCAGTTACACTGTTTGGTGTGGTCTTTAAAAGCGGAAAGCTGTTGCTGGTGTGTATAGTTTCTGGCTGTTTACTAATAGGTTCACTTACCAATTGTGTCTTGCTATTTGTCCTCTGGGCTGCCCCAAATTTCCTTTTATGTATTTCAAGGTATACCTGGCATCCTTTGTAGTTGGCGGGGTGTTCACCTGAGCACAGTGCACATGTTGCCGGTGTATTCCTGTCTTGTTTGGGGCAGGAGGTGGTGTCATGTGGCCCAGCACACTTCACACAACGGTGAGGGCGCATGCAGTTGTTCCTGGTGTGTCCATACTGCTGACAACGCTTGCACTGAGGTAAACTTTGCTTTCGTTTGGGATCTTCTATTTGAACTCTTGTATGGTAGATTGTAGTTATTTTCTTAACATCAGCATTGTTTGGGCCCTGTTTAATGTTCACAAAGAATGTTGACAATGGAGTTTTAGCAGGCCCAAACTTAGCATTAATGATCTCACCGAGAACCACATTACCGGAAGCTTCAATTGCTTTCTTTATTTCGTCCATTGGTGTGGATGGATGGAGATTCTTTATAACTATCCGGTAAGGTCTTTCTTCTTTTCTGGTAAATGTATGTCCTATCAGATTTTTTTCTCTTATGATGGTAATGATCTTTTTGTAGCACTCAGTGTTCAAGCAGCTTATTCGGAGTTGTTGTCTTGTTATTACTTTATATGAGAATTCATCCTTTGACACTGCTGTCTCTAGTAGCTCACTAAGTTTTGTGAGATCTTCTATGCCATAGAGCATGATTGGTGGCGGTTTGTTCACTCTTGCCGTTTTTTCTTGAGTATCCTTTTGGTAGATATCATGATCTTCCAGCTGTAACAAGGAATACCGGTTTTCTGTGGGTGTGGCTTCCGCAGTGGGTGACTGGTTCGGCTTCTTACGCTTCATGGGTTGTTGTACTGGAATTCTTTGCCACTGGTTATTGAGAGGAGTCCTACTAGTTGACGGCTCGCTTTGCTCAGGCGCAGTGTTGTTTTTGTTGTGAGGCGATATAAACAGTCCCTGGTGGAACACTTGCTGGGTGTATTTCTTGGGGCGGAGAGCCTTCTCTCCTTCTCTTTGTTGCGGGGATGTGGCGGTTAAGGCCGGTGAACCCACTATTTGCACATCATCGTAAACCTGTTCCATTCTGTTTACTTTCGGCGAAATGTTGTGACTATCGTTATTCATGTTGAGAGGCACAGTTTTCACGACCTGATTTTCCATTTTCTATGCATTTTTCCCGATTTTACGCGAAAATAGCAGTTTTGCAAATAATAAGTATAATGATTTTTATTATTCACCTTCTTATCCAGTATAGAACACTACGAGACAGACCTTGGCTTGGGGCTGTACCGGGACAACGGAGACTCTTCAGATGACGCTGATGATGATGATGACTCAAATGATGAGAACAATTGGAGAAATGAGTACCCTGACTCAGAGAAGAGCAGCATCAACGAGGAAGATATGGTTAGAGCTATGGAGAGAGTAGATTTAGGTAAGAATGAGAATATATATTTATTACATTAAAGGGGAATGTGGACCAGTGGAGAAATGTTTGCTTTTCAATCTGACAGCTGAGATCAAACCATGGGGTTCGATCCTGGCCTTACACCAATTACTTCTAATTCTAATTTGAAGTGGGGGTTGAAGAGACCTGCACTGACATCCCACTAGGGGCTTATTGTGCATTCCCCTTACCAGTCTACCCAAGCCAACCGAGCTCCTTGAAAAAACGGAGCACAGCCCTGGAATACCTGTTCCACCCCTGTTACTTCAGGTGGTCTGTTTGTCTGAGGATTAGCAATCTCTAGCTGCTTTCATCAGGCTCTCTGGTTTGTTTGGTAACCTCACAGTGCAGTTGCATTGTGAGCAGTGTTCTACCGTTTCATTTTCCTTTGGTCACCCTCGACATAGAGGGCTGTCTGTTGTTTTATGTTGGTTGTAATTGAGATAAAATACTCATTACTTGTTATTCATGTTATATTTAGATTTGTATTCACTTTACTGTGAAGGAAAACGTGAGAATACCGACTGAGGATGTGTCTTTCCCGTACCCACACCTGGTCAGTTTGATAGATAGATGAGAAGGGCCTGGGTCCCAGCAGTGGGATGCATGCATGCTTATGCTTCGTTAAAATATACTTTTTACTAACAAAATCTGTTCTCATTTTCCAGAAGACCTGTCAAGCGATGAAGGTGAAGACAACATCTACGACCCTTCCTTCACAGAAGATGTGACTCGATACGGGGCTTCCTACGCCAAGTACAAGGCTCGAGTGATGACGGAGCTCCCTGACCTGAGTGATAGCAAGCAACTTATACATGTCAGCGCTGTTAAGGATATGGACGAAGGTTCGGAAGGTATAAAAACAATCATTTGTACTATATTTGTTGGCTGTCGTTCTGGGCGCTTAATATGTAGAGATATAAAGTATTTATGTGTATATATCATAGCCAGATAAATATAACAGACACTCAACCTCTAAAATATTTCGATACACGTAGCGCCATCTATCCGTATTTTCTTGAAACGACTTCACTCAGTTCATCCAATCGTTATCTAATCTGTCTATGCGACTGCAGCGCGTTGCGGAATTTGGTGGTAATTTGGCTCGATTTGCAGCGCCATCTAGGTTTCATCGTCAATTACGGCAAACTTCCGCGCCACGCTTTATATTGTATGGGAATCAGCAATCCTCTAGTATTTTGATCCCTGGTGTCAATAAAGAAAACATTTAAAAGGGGATGTCCTTTCGCGTGCAAAACAATAAATTATAAATAATAAATTATTTTGTTATGAGATTCCGATGTTGGTCTCACAGGAATTGTTATTCCATATTGAAAGGTATATTCGCTACCTTCATTATCGAGTAATGAAAGTGGTGAGTCTTAACCCCAGACATAAATTTTATTGTAAAATGGTACGGTATCCTTCTTGCGTAACTGCACTAGCAACTGGTCAATTTTTTCTTTTTTTTTTAATACGTGTCGCTTTGCTCCTACTTTTTATAAAAAAACATTTTTTAAAACAACTGTTTCTCATATATTTCCAGGTTATAAAGATGACAGCGACGACGGTTTCTACTATGGCCAAGACGAAGATAGCAAACAATTCCGGGAGCAATACGCTAGCGACCATTCCGATGAATATACACCTGACTAACAAACTTTTTTATTCATAGTTGCTAAGGTTAATACGATGTTTAGAGTAAGGAAAATAAAGTTGGATATGTTTGTAAGATAGTGTTTTAGTGCGTCATTCTGAGACTAGATGGCGCTACATGTATCATATTTTTAAAGTTTACCTTTATAGGGACAAAATGAATTATTAAGCCAGTATGCATTATTTATTTATTACTTTTCATACATCAGATTCTCATAAAACTTGTATGATTCACAAAGACCAATTTAGTACGATAACTTTCGTTCTTCCATTCATCATACATTATCACGTCACTGTTGTGTATCGCATATTTAATGTACTACGCAACATTATCGTTTTGTGGCTGAATTAAAATGCCAATGAACGAATATTATATTTTGGAGAGTGACCGTCTCTTTCTTGCCAATGCTAGTTAACCATAAGCTAGATAGAGACAGTGATTACAGCAATAACGAAGATAATAATTGGCCAAGTGCGAATCGGGCTCGCGCATTAAGGGTTTCGTAGCATTTTTGTATGGGACCCCCATACAACAATGGTGGCCTCTTCAATATTATTTTTATTTTATAATTTATTTTTAAGTTACTACATAATTAAATATTCTGTGAATGTATGGAGGGTATTATAACCAAATGTTATAAAGATGAACTAAGAGAATGCTTAAAAATTACGTTAGTTGTATGAGAGTCCCCCTTAAGTACCTAATTAAAGTTTCAGCTTCCAAGCTATCACAGTGTCTGAGATACAGTCTGGAGACAGACAGACGGAGGCTAAGTAATAGGGTCCCGTCTTTACCTTTTAGGTTCAGAACCCTAAAAAAGGATCGCCACACTAATTTAGGACAAAGATCATAATAGGTTTCTTAGGATTTCCAAATAAAATACCAAATGTAATATGTGATAAATAATTTATTGTCTGGCGGTAATTTTTACAATATCATTGTGTATGCCTACGTCTTTACCGAATTTATAACGAATTAACCGATTTTTTTATTATTATTATTATATTATATTCAGCGGAAAATGTCGGTACAATACAATGTGCTAAATAAATTGTATTTGACTTATGTATTTTGAAGAAAATTGTGAAAAAGTTACTTAAATTTTATAACTGAGTGTAAAGATACAAAATAAAAGAAGATAGGTACAGTCGGTGTAAAAAGCTTTTGAATTTAAATTTCGTTATTTTTATTTTTGAAGTTAGTCAAAAAAAGTCAAATTAAATTTATTATTATAATAATACGTGAATAGTTTTGTTCAATAATAAATTTTAGTAATAGTTGTGCTTTCCAAAAAATGTTGACTTTAATCTTCAAAAAACATAGGCGTTATACAAATATTAATTTGAACGAGCAGTATTCGAGAAAACGACTTATTTTTTGTATTTAACAAGAACACAGAATATATGGCACGTAACATCAGATGCTGTGTTTAGGCAGGGTCACATTTTATCATTAAAAAAATACACATAAAGAATTTACGTTTGAAATATTTAAAATACTCAACATACAATCGTAGATAGAAAACATTTTACAGTAAAATGTGCCGAAAATAAAAATACATAAATAAAGAAATAACAAAAATCACTGATAAATTTGTGACCCGGCTTTGGATTTTACATAAAATCGCTAAATGTCATGTAAGTTACGTTTGCTTAGTTTCCGTACAGTCGCCAATCTTAACTAACGAAAAAACAAAAAACCTAGCAATTCTAAAAAAGGAACAATTACTAAAATTCACTGATCATTTTAACAAGATTATTAACTTATTTTTTAAATTGACCACTATTAATTGAGTAGAAATATATACGAGTTAGTAACGATATAATAATAAAATATTACTCTCATAGAAAATGGACTACATACTTTAAAATAAAACATTTTATATTATAATAAATATGATTAATTAGGTATTCTTCTACAAAATGAAGGTAGTCTGCGTTTTCATCACAAAATCTTGTTATAACATCAGTTAATTTCAGCCTAGTATAACTGTCGACGACTGTACATTTTACGACACAAAATGGAAGATCGATTGTGTGTACCTACAATCCGATTTGAATGCTATGCGACCATGAGATGTCGCATAGCATTTGAATCGGACTGTATTCCAGTAACTATTGCAACATATATCGAGACTCTTTCCTGAAGGACAAACACAGGGTTCCGCATACAAGGTATATCTACGGAACAAGTCTTGTATCACTTAACACTAAAGTTTATACTTAGTGAGATACCTATAAATGCGATACATTATATCTAGCGATCCTTTGGCATGGACAGAACATGGTACAGTGCAGTTTATGAAAGATTACCTCTAGATCTTGAATATTCTTTAAAAAAAAACTTATTGACATGAGCATGTGAAAAAAAACATGAAAATGAATTTCACATTCCTTGAATTAGTTTTTTCGTAAATTATAAGTCAGAATGGTACCAGCATTGATATAAATAATCTTAGGGTTGTTCTTTAGACGGTCTATACATTATTTTACATCTTAATTGTTTATTTATGATTTGATTTTGAAGATTTTGCCCATGTCAATGCCGTAATTTGATTGACAGCGAGACAGCGGATTAAAAAAAATATTGCTTTTAAGGCCAATTTCTGTACAAGGCATAAGTTTACAACGTAAGCGAGTATATATGATTATTATATGTATGTTTTTACATTTATTTACTCGTAATGATTTATGATGAAACCACATTCAACAGTAAAAATCAGTTCATGCGGGTAGATCAACAAAAGAGTGTGTTTTTTTTTATAAAATGTGTTTTTTCGTAAAATTATACACAACAATCATATATTTTCGCTAAAGTCAGTAAATTCTTATCAGTTAGTAGAATAACAAGCAAAGATAAAAAAACCTGTATAAAATTTGAAACTTTCCACTTAACACTGTCAATTCACCTTAAACAAGTCTTCTTTCATAAAAAGCACTAGTAATTTTGTTTAAATGTTTTATAAATTTTGAGAGAAAGCGTTTTTTTTTCGCGTTCAATATCAACAGTTAGATTTAATGTATGAACTTTGAAATGTTCTTGCATTTCGGAATATGCTATTGAAAATATGCAATATCGTATTATATGCCTTTGAATTAGTTGTATCTCAATAATGTTGATCTCTATGATCACTAAATTACTGTTATTTATTGGTCACTAAATAGTGAAGGTGTTACACCTTAGTAGGTAATCATACAGTGAACCTGTGGGTGAAATCCTTCATTTAAAACACTTGACAAACACTGGCACTGGCTAATTTAGTTAAATATGTGTCGAATTATGGCAACCTCTTTCCCGCTATGGAACTTTTTTGATAAATTGTCAGCCTTAAAACATATGGATAATATTCCAGACTGCATGCTACGTCAAATACACAGCTGTACTTAAAATTACTTTGAGATATCTTTAAACATATTCGTAACTAAGAGGCCAAGATCAGATGACCAGAGTTTGCAAGCCGCCTTAGGCTTATACCTTATACCAATATTATAAGAGGAAAAGTTTGTATGTTTGTTTGACGCGAATAGGCTCCGAAACTACTGGACCGATTTGAAAAATTCTTTCACCATTGTCAAGCTTCATTATCTCCGAGTAACATAGGCTATATTTTGTTTCTCTTTGCTACTCAGATTATTTTAGAGCTTGTGCGAAGCCGGGACGGGATACTAGTAGATAAATTTAGAAGTAATATCTACAACTATGTGTTGTGGATATTATGTGGATATTATTATGTGCCAGTGTTCGATCAGTGTCTAAAGAAACTTTCCCTTTGACCATTTCAATACCTATCAATAGTTAAACAAAATTAACAACAAAGAAAGAAACAATCTTAAAACGAATGGTAATAAAATTTAGTTACAATGTAATAATATCTTTACAGCTATTTACAGTTTTGGTAATTATAACGTATACTACCTAATACAAGACTATTATAACACTGACTTAAATACCGAGAGTAACAAAATCTTAGAGGCTTATGTACACTAGCCGATATTTCGTGAAACAAGAAACATCTACCTCAGAGTGAGCACTTAGCTTAACAAGGGAGACCTAGGTACTTAGTTCAACGTACAGCGATTATAAGTCGACCGCGGAACAGAAAGCGATGAAGTTGCTTTTGTTTGAGACTTTGAGAATGTTGGTACCGATTAATTCGATTCGTTTGTGTAAATTCACCTGAATATACAAGAGACAAGCCAACCTAGGTGGTTGGAAAACGAAAGCAAAACTTTTTGCTTTTCGTTTGACGGTTGGCTCCCAAAAGTCTAAAAGGTTTTAGTTAGGGTTTTTCTTTTATTTCATAATTATTCACTAACCAATCGCTATTATGTTTATATTTGAGAAAGTGGTTAGTATTTTGTGGGGTTGCCAGCCTTGGTCATATTGAAAAACGGTAAAAAATTAAAAGTCTCTCAAACTTTTATTCTTATCCATGTCACTACTTGACTGAATATCGAAAATGGCGCCAAACCTTGGTAGATGTTAAGTGTTACTCGCATAATAAAACCCTACAGTTTCTATAAATTGGAAATTTCGAAACCTTTTAATTTGGCATTGATATGCAGTAGTAATAATATATTTAATAATAATCATCAATTATTGCACGTTAATTTTTTATCGAATATAAATCCCGCGGGAATCTTAATTGTCTAATTAGCAACGAAAGCTTTCAACTTTTTGCTAGCGTAATTTTTTGTTTAAGCTTTTGTTATTGGTCGGCAAGAAGCATCTTACCACCATATCCATAGATAGAATTGGGAATAATATGATTATTCCCAAATCTACGGTCATTTCGAACCTTCAAGACAAAAAACTGATTTAAGTTTAAATCACAATTGGCTTTACTTTCTATGAGATTTCAAGAAGAATCTCTTAAAATATAAACGATTTATCTCCAGTGATCACCCCGATCAATAACAAACGCTCCAATATAAACATTCTTAAAGCACGGGCGTATCAGTGACCCTTGCGGTAGGCGCCGGAACATTGTTATTACCGACAGCGTCCTGGTTGTTGGCCATGCAGTAGAACTGCTTGTGGGCTTTGAACGTGTTAACATACTTGAACGATATGTCACAAGTCTTGCAGTAGTTCGGAGTTTCTTCAGTTTCCGGTTCCGGTTCTTCTTTCTTGATGTCGATGGTCGGTGTGGGCGTGACAGTGGCTGGTGGCTCCTCGTCTGGCTCGTCGATGGCGTGCACCAGGCGAGCGTGCCGGATCACGTTCCCGCGGTATGTGGAAGTGTAAGCGCAGGAGGTGCACCGGTGCACCCTCTCGCCGGCCATGGCCGGGCTCGGGGAGGTGGCCTCGCGGCTCTCGTCCTCCAACACGCACGCGATGTACGTCTCCTCCTGGAAATTAAGATTTAAAGGTCGGTTAGTGCTGGAGATGTTGATTAGATTAATGTAGGCGGTATCTTGGAACACACAGGCGACATTTTTTCGGGTTAACACGGGTAGCACCGCGTGGCGCATCTAGTTATAATGAAGGAGGAAGTAAGAATATTCACCTGTAGATCAGCGGGCTTCTTGTTGTTGAAGTGCATGCGTATGTGCGTGCGCATGCCTCGCAGCGTGTTCCCGCGGTACTTGCAGATGGTGCAGCGGAAGGCCTTGACCCCGGCGTGAGCCTCCATGTGGCGCTGCGCCGCGGCCGCCGTGGGAGACACCACGTCGCAGCACGGGCACTTCCAGCCCCCCTCGCGCGCGTCGCCCGCGGCCGGCGGCGCCGGGGCGCGCGGCGAGCGCGTCTCCAGCTTGGTGCAGTAGTACGCCTGGTGCGTGTGCAGGTTGTCCAGCGAGCTGAAGTGTATCCCGCACGCGAGGCAGATCAGCTGGCGGTAGTGACGCGCGCCGGGCTCCGGCGCCGCGGGCTCCTCGCCGCCCGCCGCGCAGTACTTCTGCTTGTGCACGCGGTAGTTCTCGTACAGGTAAAACACGATGTTGCACTCCTTGCACTTGGACACGCCCTGCTTCACCACGGCCGCGGGCGCCGCCGGCTCGCCCGCCAGCCGCAACGCTAGCGCCGCCGGCACCGCGCCTCCGGCCGCCGCGAACTGCTCCTCGGGCCGGAGCTTCTCTTCGGGCCGGAACTTCTCCTCGGGCCGGAACTTGGTGTCGGGTGGCGAGGGCGGCTTGGGCGTGACGACGTGCGAGCGGCGCCGGCGCTTGGGGGAGGGCGCGCCGGCCGGCGAGGCGGAGCGGCGCGGGGAGGAGGCGGGCGAGGCGGGGGACGCCGGCAGCGAGGGCGCGCACACGATCTGCTCGGGCGTGGCCGAGCGCAGCCGGTTCTCCTTCTCCGGGTCGTCGGCGGGCGGGTCCGGCGAGCGCCGCACGCTCAGGTCCAGCGGCGCGGCGTCGCGGCGGTTGGCCGAGCGCAACACCACGCCGCGCTCGCCCTCCGCCGCCGGCACCGCCTGCGCCAGCGGCTGGAACGTGCCGTTGGGCAGCAGGAAGCACGCCGCCTCCGGGTCGGGGAGCGAGGCGCCGGGCAGCGTGCTAGCGTTGCGGAGCAGCCCCACGGGCAGCACCAGGATGGGGTTGGTGGGAAGAGCTATCGCGTACTCTGCGCTGACGGGCGGCGCCGGGGGCGTGAGCCCGGGCGAGGGCGGCGCCGAGCCCGACGTGGCCGATCCCGTGCGCGCGCCCTTCACCACCTGCCGCGTGGTGCAGTAGTGGATCTTGTGCGCGCGGTACGTCTTGATGGAGCTGAAGGGGATGTCGCAGTTGGCGCAGTAGCGGTCCTGCGGCGGCGGGGCGTCGGCCGGCTCGCCGTTAGCGGGCGGCGCGGGCGCGGCGCCGGCTGCAGGCGACGACGAGTGCATACGCATGTGCCTGTTGAGGCTGACCTTCTTGTCGGCGCTGTACGAGCACTGCGTGCACGCGTACTGCTTGCTGGCCGGTCGCGCCGGCTTGCCGTCCCCGCTGGATTCGTCCGCGGCGCCCGGCGACTCCGCGGATGCCGGCTTGGGCGCTCGGTTGGAGCAATAGTACGACTGGTGCGCCTGCAGCGTGCTCAGCGAAGAGTAGCGGATGTTGCACGGCTTGCACATGAAGCTCGGCGCCGCGGCCGGGAACAGGCCGGGGAAGGCGGCCGCCGCGGCCGCCAGGAAGTCGCGCGAGGGCGGCGCGGGCACGGGCGCCGGGGCGGGCGGCGGTGACGGTGAGGGCGGCTCGGGCTTGAGGCGCAGGGCGGCCGGCGCCAGCGCGGGGTCGGTGGCTAGCGCGGCGTTGAGGCGCAGGCGCGGCGGGCTGGGCGCGGCCGGTGCCGGCGACCCGCCGCCGGAGGACGCGGCGCGCTCGCCGCCCGAGCTCGGCGTGCGAGGAGATCCCGGCATCGCCTCGCTCTCGTTTCCCCATTCCTCGTCCTCGCCTGGAAACAGAACGATCGCTCAGTGAGTCGGGAATCCGGCTAGCGAGCACTATCCGCGCTATTAGTGTCGTCAGTAGCGCAGGATGCGAGGGTTGCGGATGGCGCGATACGGCGCTCGTCACGTTCCGCCGCTATCTGCGGCCGTCAGATGGAGTCGCGAGTCGAGGCATACATTAGCGCTCCTAATTGAGACGTGCTCGCGCTATGTAAATGTGTCGGCGTGGGTGGGGCGGGCGTCCGTCAGTCGTGCCCGCCCGCGGACAAACAGAACAAAACCTCCCGGGGCCGTTGTAATTGGATCTGATTTCCAGAAAACGCACGCTCACCTTCCTTTTGGAGCGACAAAGATCTCGCCCGAGCGAGGAATTAACCTATCTTTCGCGCGACGATCTCGACTCAAATGCCAATTAATGAGAGGCTCAACTTCATTCCGGTGCCCCTGTGAAGATCATTATACGGGCACGACAGCGCGATGGACGCGACGATTGGTGCGCGCGCGGCCGACATCTCGCGTAACGAGCGCGCGCGCATCGGGTCACGCTATCCTAGCGCGCGCCGATTGCTCATTACGATTGTGTGACGCGCGATCGGCGCGCTAATGCTGCCGGTATCATACCCTTCGTTAGCCGCAGCTTCTGTCGCGCTAAGTAAGTTATAACATCGGGAGAGGTTGATCAGATAGATGGCGTGACTCGGGGTCGTTTATGCGGCTCCGCGAAACCGAATGTCGATTCGTTAAATGATACCCATCTGTGCCCTTTGTCTTTATAAACATGTCATTGCGTTTGCACAAGAGAGAAACACGCTTTCGTCGGCTCAAAGCGGGCCCGCATTACAGTAGAGTTGACAAACCGTCTGTTAGATTACGTGCATTATTTTAACCTTTGACTGCGGTGGAGCGGCTGGGCGCTATCGTTTCTAATGTTGAATGCGGCGGCGGAAGGTGAGCGAGGTAGACATGAGTGAAACACGTGTTGACATTATGAAACAAAGCCGGCGAGTTATCGCGCCGATGATCGGGAGCCAATTAAAATAGTCGTGCATTGGGCGCGTCACGTCGGATAGCATCTGTGGCGTGAGCGATCACTGCGCGCGCGCATCGCGCCCATCGCCCGCTTCGATCCGGAGATAACGATTTGTTACCCATCTAATAAGAAGGTATATTCGACAAACCTGTATATTCGACAGGTACCTGCTTATTATGCCACTACAATTATACATGTAATATTCGCTTCGATGCCCAACTTAAGGAAACTCTGTTTTTTATTTTTTTTAATTCTAAATGCAAAATTAATATAATGCAACAACGAAAACGTCATAGCTTTAAGTTACATGTACGTCTTTCAATCGAAGACTGAAAATTCGTATTTAAACAGATATTTATAACAATTAATACCTACAAAGAACACATTAGTTTGACAGTATTGAACTAAAATGCGATCTTCCTATGTGCCTAATGAAATACGTTTCTAGTTTACACTACTGTAAGAAACACTTTTACAAAACAAATAAGCTGCCCTCATAATTTTTGCCGGGTTACAGTGAAATATAATTAATTATCTATCTAACGATGTGGGGCGAACTTTAATAGATTGAACGTACTTTTCGGCAAAACAAAAGCAAGGAATGACCGTCTTCGAGTATAATAATAAATACATATAAAAATAGAGTGTAGGTAATTTGGCACGTTTGGGCGGGTGGCTTAATTTATAAAATTATAAAAAATGTTTGCGTATCTATACCAATATTATTTAATTAATTAATTACAACGCGGCAATGCCACGAGCGTTATGGGTACCTTTCCGTCAGGTTCTATCCGGAGTGGCCTATTAAATTAATTTTATTAGTGATTTTGTTTTTAGTTTTTAATTTTATAATTGACTCATTATTTTAAGTTGTATAATAAATTACTAAACTTATTAATTAATTATATTATATTATATATTTAATGTGTCATTAATAAGATACGATAATTATTAATATAGAGTGTCTAAATAATTTCCAAAACTTTCTTATTTAGAAGAGCAACAGGAAGAAAAAATTTTTTTGGGATCTTTATCTGTCTGTCTGGCTCGAAACTACTAGACGGATTTGAACGCAGTTTTCGCAGGTGTGTTACAGTTTAGAGTCTAGATTAACGTATAAGCTACTTTTGACCTCGGAGTTCCGCGGGTTACTCCGAGGTCAAGGGTCAGCTAGCTAGTTTTAATATATACCTAAAATAACGTGCATATTTTTTCGTCGGCAAAACGCCATAAGTCGCAGGGGAGAGATAGCGGGTGACGGTATCTAGCGCACTACGTTAGTGGTATCGCGACGCGAAGACATCAAGATTTATACGTCATGAGCCACGCCGTGGACACTGAGGAAATGTTTATCTATTGTACTCGTGTTACTCTATCTACGATGTATATAGTTGTGTTCAGGGTTAGTGAGGGGTGGTAAATTATTTTTAATCGAACTATTTTGATTTGTCTCTGTTCTCTTACAGTATTATCTTATATATAAAATTTCCATGTCACAATGTTAGTTACCGTACTCGCCCGAAACGGCTTGACCGATTTTTGTCAAATCTAATATGCGTATTCAGTAGGACTGAGAATCGGCTACTAGGTATCTATTTTTCATACCGCTCAGTGAGGCAAAACAATATTTGCTGGGTCAGCTAATAAAGTTATATTATATTTTTTTATGACTAAAATATTTAAAATGTAAGTATGTATATTTTGCCATTCATAATAATAATTATTATTTATTTTATGCAATAGTTGCATTTGTACGAGGTAGCGGAAGTAAAGGTCGACTAAAGGCAGACTAGGAAGACGTGGCTGAATAAAAATAAAAGTTCATCACTTATGGTTTCTCAAACTTTGCTTAAGGTATCTCTGCCAGCTAAGCCAAGTCCTTGGGGCGGCTTGAAAACACACCAGAGCTTGGCTACTTAGCTAATACGACAAAGAAAATGAAGTAACTCTGTATAGTAAGGCGGGTGCAGTAGCAAGCGTTTTTGCCGGGTCGGGTGCGCCGTGGTGCGATACGGCCAAGGAAGTTCTATCTACAACGGTGTCAAATACTGTCTAGGAATGTATTGTGCGGGGCTCCGCTATTGTTCATGAAGATTCACAAGTTTACTCAAAAATATTGACTACATAATATATTACAAAGTCAACTAAACCTATTTTAAGTGACAACGTATTGCCTTAACTTATATCGATCGAAATTAAAAATGGAAATGAAAAAAACTTTAATCAATCGGCATACCAACAATATAAAATTATTGGTAAATAAGTTTTTCTTTAATCGGCATACCAACAAAAAATAAAAATAATAGATAAATAAGTTTTTCTTTAATCGGCATACCAACAAAAAATATACATAAATAAGTTTTTTTATAGCTATTGTAATGTAGCTAAGAACAACATAAATCAGATTGAGAATTCAAAAAGTTTTCATCATCAAAGATTCGCATATTAAAAGACTGATCATTAAACAATAGTAAAATTTATTTTAGCAAAAACATATGTGTTCATTCATTGGCCTTGCCTTTCTAATGTATTAGACGCGCCAGTATCTAAAAGCTTCATTAAGGCGCTACAGGAGCAAAATAACATATTTTGAAACATTCAATAAATGATAGGGCTAAGCTTTTTTTCAGTTTTATCAATTTTAATTCAGTATTAAGAATCTTTAGAGCTTCAAAACACGTGGAATACGTTCGATAGTTTTTGAAAAACAGTCGTTTTATAATTTAAAATGTTATGCTTCTGAAAGTAATATAGATATTACAACAAATCTTACTTGTTGTCGTAGGTTGCCTACAATCGTTAGATCTTATAGATTAAATTTTGTTAATTTTATATGAACTTATTTCGTGAATCCACTGCTGCACGTCATGCGCTCCGCTCAAATATGCAGTATAAAGACTTTGAAGGGACTATGCATTTTATGGCGTAATAGAGAGTAGTCGCTAAATGGAGAGAATATATCATTGTATGAAATACAAGCTAAACCAACTAAAGCCAATTGATTTCGAAGCTTTAGAGAGTTTGTCGTTAAATCGAGTGACGTTACATGGAGTTTACACTGTGTATAGCGCGACTGAACTCGGTACAAAAACGCCTTAAATACTAATTCAAATTTTGATACGTATCGAAACATATAACGCATTTTGCTTCCACATTTCTTACAATCTCTTGGGTCTGTGAACTTCTGAGATCTTCTATCTGATTTTTCACATTTTACAAGAGGAACAATAAACTGATTTATTTAGTCACCGTGAAGACTATTGAAAAAATAAAAAACTTGGTCATTTTTTAAATGCTTTTACTACTAATGTTGCAAAATAGCTATTATTTTGAGCTTTTCTCTATTTGACGGAAGTTAGGAGTTTTAAGTTTTCAAATTCTCAAATGTAAGCTAGGAGGTGTCAGAAGGTCACGGACGTTTGGTCGTTTGCAAAACTCGAAGAAATCTAACCTCTTTTTTTAGCTCATCTAAAAGCATCAAGTTGCTATCAAAAGCTGGACTTTTAACGCATTTAACACGTCGGCTGCGTCGCACGGTATCGTATCGGCGATATGCTAATACACGATCGTGACGCACGACGCCAGCCGGACACTTGCCGATCTGTCGATACCTCGTCTCGTTTATTTTTTGCGCTTAAGCTCTCTTGCTGTGTGCTTTGATGGTTCAAATAATTTAGTTACTTATATTTTTTTTTTTTTTTTTTATTTATAACTTATAGGTTTGCGTTTGACCACAGCTTGCCTGGTGTGTGGTGTGTTAAACAATACTATGGCCTACGATGTTACACGCTTACCTAGAAAAATACCTATTAACTCTAGATTTGAAGACCCCCAGGTGGTACTTCCCAGGAAACAGAGACTCAGGAAGAGAATTATTTAAAGCATAAGCAGCCCACTATATGTTCCCGCTGCTGGTACTTGAAGCCTTCTCTCACGAGGAGAGATATTAAGGCCACAATCCACCTAGTCAAGTGCGGGTAGGCGGATAACAAACGTTTTCGGATATTGTGGTCTTCAAACATGTTCAACCTTCAGCGTAAAGTCAGTGCAAATCCTCACAACTTCACATTAAAAACAAGCCAATTGGTGTAAAGCCGGGGATCGAACCAGGGGCTCTCAATTGAAGAGCAGTCGTTTCCCACCGTTTATTTATTTATTAAGCGCCACTTAAAATAACATTTAAACTTAGAGCTAAGAATGAACAATGGTGGCGATTCAGCGGCACACAAGACTAAACCAAATTTAAAGAAGCTCCGTCTCTTTTCATCTTAGGTGGCCAGAAAGAGACAGCACGCTGTGCACCATAGTCAAACCAACTAAAATCACGTCAAATGTAGAAAATATAGGCTATACTATCTCAGAAATAACGCTAACTCATGTGGATACATGTCCTGCTTGTCAAATTCAAAGCTGAACTTAAAATATCTTCAAGATATCTTTAAGTATCTTCTTCTTCGTATGAGCTGAGTGGCCAAGATCTAGTGTTGTCAGTTTTCAAGCCGCTCGAAGGCCCTTGACTCTGGCTCATACATATATAGTATAGATGTAATATCTATTATCTACTGTGTTAACTTTTGCCAGTCTTTGGCCAGTGTCTTAAACTTGCCTATTGGCCATTTCAATGCCTAACAATAAACAAAATCTAAAAACGAATGGTAGTAAAATTTAGCTAAAATTTAGTTTAGTCGCGATTTCATGTTTTTACTGCCTATACTAAGACTAACTGCATCGTTTAATGTGTCATCCGATCCTCGGTAGCGCCCGGAAGTTTTTTTTTTACACATTCACACACGGCTGGTTAGCCCCATACTGAACCATTTCTAGCTCGTATTATGGTTGCTTACACAACTGATATATTATACTGATATATACATATTTTAACACCCAGACCCACAGCCAACAAATTTAGTTAAGCACAAAGATGTTGACCGGGCCGGGAATCGAACCCGGAACCTTCTGATTAGCAGACCGGCATGGTAACCTTTACGCCAACGAAGTCGTCGAAATGTCTTTATTAATTTAATCAAAAGATTCCTCTTCACTGTAAACTAGTTTTAAATATCAGCTATTTAAAAATGGAGCGTAACTAGCCAGCTAAGCTCCACTCGGTATATGGGCCAAGTACGGTCAACCCTTACAAACGAGCGGTCGCAATCTCAGAATCGCAACCCCGTGCTATGATTGATGTGTGTGTTAATATTCATGAACTGCCACATGTATTTAAAAGTGGGCCGCTCATTGGGAATTGTGGATGTGGTAGTTTGTTACAAGCGGACGGGGTCGGTAAAAAAATGTTTCTCTCTCAATTTTTGATTTTTCTAGTTTATTGGTCGGTAAAAAAATGGTTTCTTTCTAATAGTTTGATCTTTCTAGTACATTGTTGAAGGTCACTATGATCCTCAGGTACCTAATTCAATTCAGTTGCGTTGAAAATTTTACTGATAATGATTATAGTTGTTCAAAAGACTTATTTAGATGGTTTTGCTACAACGATGGCCACTACTTTTTTTTGTTAACGAGATGGAAATCTTCAACCAGATATCTGGGTATAATGGGGCAAATGAAGGGTTTCCTAATACCATAACCTAAAAATGCCAAAAACTCGTTTCTTGTATGAGGACCCACTTAATATTTATTTAGTATTTGTTGTTATAGCGACAATGAAAATACATAATCTGTGAAAATTTCAGCTTTCTAGTTACCAAGGGTTCTGAGATACAGCCTGGTGACAGACAAACGATAGCGGGGTCTTAGTAATAGGGTCCAGTTCTCACCATTTAGGTACGGCATTCTAAAATAAAAAGTGCGAGTTGGGCTCGCGCATAAAGGGTTCCATACTTTTGTTGTAATAAGAGCCCTCCTCAAATATTTATTATATTTATATTTTTTATTTTTTTATTTTTAGTATTTGTTCTTATGTGGCTCAAGAAATACATATCTTGTGAAAGTTTCAGCTTTCTAGCTACGGTTTCTGAGATACATACAGCCTGGAGACAGACAGACAGCGGAGGCTTAGTAATAGGGTCCCGTTATTATATATACAGGTTACCAGTTACGGAATTCTAAAAAAAGTCTCATCCATACTAAAAAGCACATTCGTGCATTAAAGACGCTTATTCATTATGGTATGTGAGTTTCTACTCGTACGTATTTGTAATTAAAAATAAGTAAAGCACTCAGTTACGCGTGTGATTGTGCTGATAAGGGTTGAGGAAATTAAACGGCTTTAGCCTGTTATTATTTCATGTTGTGTTTGTTGATTCCTTATTTAATAGTTTTATACATTGTACTAAAGTTTATTAAAATATAGACACATAACCAAACATGTATAATAATATGCAACACTAATGATTAAGTTTTTTTCAGTGGTAAATAAATATTTTATTATCATTTATTTTTATTAATACTTTGAAAGCTTTCTAGGAAGTAAAGCTATAAGTCACGAAAAGGCGAAAGGGTTAGTACTACTATTCAAATTTGTTTACTACTCTTAATTAGTTATCATCGCATATGCTTCGACTTTCATAGTGCGAACTGCGAAGCTTTGAAACTATCTTCCTGAGTCTATTTTTCCTAAGAAGTACAATTAGGGGGGTTTTAAATCTATTAGACTTTGGGTCCCAGTTATTAGACTTTGTACAGCAGTCCGGGGGTCCTAGAGCGCTTAAAATTTTCCACACCAGGACCCAAACTTTCAAAATTCGTTTCTACAAAGAAATATCTTATGCTTATCTCTCCTAAATTATTTTAAATTTCGAAAAATAATAATAAATACCTATTTTATTAAATTACTACGTTGTATATGATACTGTAATTATACTATTTGTAAATCAACTCATCTATACTATAAGACTCTTTGTCCTGACTCATTCATTCACTCATTCATTCATCTATAGACAACGCAGAGCCCAAACCGCTAGTTAAATATAATACTCCATAACACCAGTTACATGACCTTACCTGTTTAAAATTTATAGCTTTTATAATATCTTTGATTCGCCATCGATTAAATTTAATTATCTAGCTGATTGAAATTAATTTAAATAACACGATACAAGTGTTCCGTCTTGTTTTCTTAAATAAATTAACACTCCCTATAAATTAATATTCGTTTTGAATTTAAATTAACAGTTTGATAGGTGCGAGGCTAAAGCACCATCAAATTATAATGTTTTGTTACTTGCATGCTATTAAATAAAACGTTATCTGTATAAATGGGAATACAAGCTGTACTGACTGATCTCGGGTCTTCTGATTTCAAATTTGGCAAGGAGGATTTTTGGAAGGAACATTCTGGTGTCAAATTTGACATAAGAGATGACAGATGTCAAAATGCCTTTCAAAAGAAAAGTCGAGTCGACTGTTGCTTAATAGGTTTTCCTGGAAAACAAATCAGATGCCGGTGTTACACGAACTTAGTTGCTAAGCTCGGACGGGTTTGTGGAAAAATGTTTTCAGCCATTTTGTGGGGCCATCTTGAGTCATTATCATCAAACATACTAAGCACAATTCCAACTAAGACACCTTTTAAACAAAAATTATCGAAATCTGTTAGATTAAGAATATATTTATTGTTCATTTATACATATATTGTTCATTTCATTTCTTTATGAGCTACGATGCTTAAGAAACAACCTTCGTCAAACTTACTTTTTTGTTTGTTTTTTTTTTGCTTCGGAGTTGTTAGAGAATGTTTTTGACTTAATTACTATTTAATAAATTTTGTAAAGCTTAGATAGCTTCAAAGTCAAATTCAAACAGTTTATTGCATTAGTATGTCACTTTACAGTGATACAGTACATAATTACCCACAAGGCATTGTAATTATTTACTGGAGATGAGCAACCATGTTTCTTAATTTGACTTTTTTAGTGTTCCGTCACTTTAATAATCTTCTATTCTCTAGTACCTTTTTAGGTTAAGAAACGTTTTTAAGTTTGTCAGGACAGTTTTAATATTATCAATACGCTTTAGGTCTACAAGTACTATTGCCGTAGCTATTCGTGAGCGCGAACAATTTTAATTTCATGCCTTAGCCCATACGACCTCTCAACATGCGATCTCAAATCGCAGAAAGCGAACTCGCGACCGCGAAAAAACACAACCACCCACATTCTGGAAAAAATCTAATTCTGATAGGCGCAGGGGTCTATTACGGAGGCACGCCGTAACTCAGAAACAAGTAAACACGGCAGCGGGACATTTGCATAACTATCGAGTTTTTAAATCTATGCAAAACGCGACGATACGTTGCACGGGCTCACGAGGAGACCCCCTGCCCCGCTGCCGCCGCGCCTTCGAAAAAACTCGTGTGATTTCATAATACACCCCCACACCACCTCGCTATGTGACGCTTGATTAATTAACACACGTCCTCCCGCAAAAGTACTCGATTAAAATGTAATTTGAATATAACTTTACGACTATTTAATTACCGCGCCTTATATGCCGTTCCCTAACAGCTATTCCGATGTTTCATTGCTCGAAAACAAGTATTTCCAGAAAACTCAAGATACCGATGCTAATAAGCGACTTTCCGATCAGATAAAATTGTCAGATTACATTTAAATAATTCGATTTGCTTTCTAGTAATGTACCGTCGAGAATCAAGATGGCCGACGAAATATGGCGCTGAATCGATAAAGTGATAAAAATGTAATAATAAATAAACAGTTTAAAAGTTGCGTACACGCATCGCTGGAGGCGTCAAAAGTGGGCGGTACTTGTGATGAATAACGTGACGGAATCCGCCGGCCAATCGTATCGATCTCGATTTTAATTATACGAATCGAGAACATCGCGCCGGCTAGAGATCGAATATTAATATGTCGATTGCGAACGCATCGATAACAACACTCGCTCTTTCATTCGAAGCCGATTCCCGCCGACCACGACGCCGACAAGACGCGGTTCTTTCGGTCGGATTTCGAATTTGTTATGCGTAATTTGATTTGCGGAACCCGCGACATTCCACGAAACAGATGCGCCCGATAATGGTCTTCCGCAAAAGATCGCAGATAGTTGCACCCACGGAGCAAAATAAAAGCACAATTTATTAAAGTTCTCGATGCTACGAGTGGCAAGTATGATCTTGATAAACTTTATTTGCATTCCGAACGTTGGCCTCTACTTTCTTCAAAAGTCGTTTCGAATTCCGTGCGGATGTGTAATGAAATACGTAATGAGTTCTTTACGACGCATTATCGGAGTAACAAAAAATCAAGACAATGAAACTGAAACGTCACAATGATCCATTCCGTCGCGGCACAATCTCGGCGCGATAGGATCTCGCAGCACGCCTACGACACAAAAATAATTAACTCAGTTCGACGTCAAACATGATGTTTAACATCGGCTACTCCCATACCAATTACTACCGACAATCGATCGGCTCACAAAAACAGGCGCCCAACACTAGTTCGGACAGGTTTTTGAAAAAAGAACGATCTAAATATGTGTTGACGGTTGGCCGCGGCCGCCGGAGAGCTAACGAGCGCGTGATGGATCGAGCTGCGCGCTCACACCGTGTACTACTTAGCAGCATTACAATTTCCAGCGACGACAAAGCAGTTTTTATTGGTTAACACCCTTCATAATACGCGACATAAGCACCGGATCCGGCTCGATGGACGGCCGCGATCGCGCCGATACAGCGCAAGAAATCAATTGAATTCATGAATAAATCGCATAAACTTGTCCGGCGTTATCAGTGCGACATAATATTTTTTACAGCTGTTGGTAACTGCGATTGCGGGAAAGCTCCAAGCGCAGCCGTATTATTTTTTAATAAATTCGCGTTCAGTTCGTAATCGGTATCCCGTATCTGCCAAATTGCTAGCGTGGGCAGCGAGATGGACCAGATACGCGGAGTGCACAATGTAAATTATATAATTAAAGAAAACTGAGCAGATTGCGATCGACCACTTTATACGATGTTAATCGAGTAACGTGACTTTTATCGGCGCGTACGTCAAATTAGTTTTTAAAATTACCGCTTTTAAAAAGCGAAGGCGTCGCGATAGTGTTGTGCGAGTGCAGAACGAGTCGGGGATAATATCGGATTGTTGCTCGAAATAAAAACGGTGCGGTGTCGCTTCGATTGTGGCGGGAGAGTGGAGTTCGAGATTTGAAAATTAGCATTTTTGTCGAATAACTCTAGTGCGGTGTCTCGCTGAGCGCCCGATACCGACGAGTTGGCCGAACCTGAGCTTTTTTTCCTTTCATACGATACGAGTTTAAATTTTTCCGTTCTCTCTTACCTAGGCAAGGAGTTTTATCTACCGCGTTCGGAATAGTAGATATGTAACGAACGGGTTTTATTTAGGGCTCTTTCATATTGTGTATTTTAATTATTTTATAATTGCTCTTATAATTAAAATACACAAAACTGCTAATTTTTTTTGGAAAATAAAAAACTAAAGAATATTGAAAAATTAATAGTTAGGCATTTATATAAATCAATAACAACTAAGCATTGCCATCCAACGTGGCAATGCTGCTAGCATTTTGTGCACCTTTTCCTCTACCCCTGGTCTTGTCTAGGTTAAGTTTTAGTCAGTAATGTTTTATGTATGTATTTTTATAAATATTATATTTACATCACTAATACATGCATTTATTAAAAAAAAAAACAATTTTAACGACGCTGACGCCATAATGACGTATTTCCTAATGTACATATGCCATGGTACGTTTGTATTTTTTATATTGTCTTGTACTTATTATCTGCCCGATAAAGAGTTAATCTAACTATTTACGATATCATTCTGGGTAGATTTTTGTGCAATATATTCCTGTCAAAAGCGATCTTCCCAAACCAACATCAAACGCTTGAGCTAAGCGCGTCTGTAAAAATCTGTGACCCTTTATCTTTCCTCTCGCAGCTCGCGCTCATCGGTGCCAGAGCCGAATTTATGTCGGCAAGTAATCCTGGCCCATTTGTATAGATAATTTTTATTATTGCCATCTCTTCGAGCCGGCCGCAGACGATAACCGGCGAACGAAAGAGTTCGTAATGACGATTTAAATAAGGAAGATGTATTCCTTTCGGCGGTCGATAAGTTCAAATTTGAATTTGGAAAGAATTTGTAAGAGGAATTCGAAGTTAGAAGATACGGTTAGGGATGTGCTGCGACCGATTTCTCGATGGATTTATGAGTCGGCGAGGGTTAATTAGACGTTAAAATATTAGTGTCGCTGGCTTTGTATCAAATAGATAGGATTTTTTAAATAACAAAATCTATTTCCAATTTGTAGAATTAGAAAATACTTATACGAGAAAAATCGTCTACTAATAGTTGATCAACTTTTGAAATATTTTACTGACTCTCGCCATTTAGCTGAGTCTGTTACTTTATTTAGACATTTCACCAGCTAGGTGCGTAACTATACGAAACATCAACTATCATTCTGGCACTCAAGCTGGCTGTCGGAACACAATACGTGCTTGGTGACAGATTTTTCAACTTTAATCGGACGTAAGGTGACCGCACGCCAGACTTAGCTGTCATCGCTTTCAAAACCACTGAAGGTTCACCTATACCAATATTATAAAGAGGAAAAGTTTGTTTTTTGTTGTTTTGACGCAAATAGGCTTCGAAACTACTAGACTGATTTGAAAATTCTTTCACCCTTGAGAAGCTACATTATCCTTGAGTAACATAGGCTATAATATTTTGTTTCTCATTGCATCTTAGATTATTTTATCGCCCGTTAGAAGCCGGAACGATCTGCTAGTATAAAGTAAGTATTGTAATGGTTCTTAAATATATAAAGAATCACACATCAACAAAGAAAGAATATTCCCAAAATAATCTTGCTAAAATACTTAGGTTAGTAATAGTCATATAATTGATTTAACATCCAATAACCCTACGCAGTACCAGTAACTATGCGTGTAAACTATTTTTAACATGGCCACACTGAGTTTATCCGCACCCGCACTTATGGCCGCGTTATCTCTCCAGATGCATTAGTCTCCGATAGTGCTGCGATAAGAGCAGATCGGTCGGCGCCATGCTCGACCCGAGATCCTACTCGATTCTAAACAAAAAAAAAAGATTTCACTCGATAAAGTTGTTGTGAGTGTTTTCAACTTGTCGTATTTGCGTTAATTGTAAATTCCAACTTTAATGTACTAAAACTCTGGGTGGGGCTATAAAGGTGTTGTAACAACATAGTTGAGTTCGTTTAATTTTATATTGTGTTTCAATAAACGTCTTCGGATTATTTACTTCTCCAGCGATTACAAATGTAAATAGAGCTATTTAACATGTAGCTATTAGCTCACTTCACTAATCGTCCCGAGCCCACAAAATGGCGGTCTAATTTCCCTCCAAAATTAATAACCCGCATCGCGCGTCGTTTTTCATCAAGCTCATTTTAGTGGCTTTATTATTTATCGCGTTTCCCTGAAAACATCGTTTGCGTCGGTTTATTAAAGCCGACGCACGTTTAAAGACACAAAATTTTCGTCTATTCGACAAAATAGTGCGATATCAGACGCTAATGACAGCAACCGCTATTTAGGACGCGCCATTTTGAATCTAACGTTTTGTTTGTCAACTCGTGTGTAAAGGTTGTTTTAACAGAGAGGATAACAGTTTTTGTGACGCGGCAAAAACGAAAGCTCGCGTCTAATGAAAAACAGTTTATGATTAACAAGAAGACGGGGCTCGTTAACAATGCTCTTTCAGGATTCGAAAAATAAAGTATAACAATCGCCGTAGCACGGGTCGAGGCGAGTGAATACAATCCGTGCACAGTGGGCCGAAAGCGATCCAGATCTAGCTATCGGGATCTCAGTTTGTTCTCACATCATTACCCGCGCCGACGGCTACAAATTTACATCCAACACAATGGCTATCCAACATCGAGACATCATTAAGGTGATGCCGATAGCGCCACTAACAATGCAGAATAAATGCCCTATGCCACTCCATTCGAGTATTCAAAAATATACCGTACCTAATTCTGATACGATTCAAATTTCATTCCGGCGAGATGGCGTTTGTTCGGAAAACTCCAATGAAGCGTGATGACGAAACGTCATATAAGTCGTAGAGGGCCGAGCGACTATGAACTCTACAGCAGAGCAAGTTAGAACTCAAATTGTATCGAAATGGAAGCTTACAAGGCTTCGGGGACGGTTTAGGAAAGGATCAGTTTGAGTCGATGCCCCGGGCTATCTCAGCCGCACAATGGAACTTATAATATGGGTGATTGCGGAAAAATCGCCAATGTGAATTTTATTTTGTATGAAAATCGTGACATTGTGTCAATTCTGTAAAAGGGATTTAAGTTTATCTTGGTTTTTACTGTATGCGGCGATGCCAAGAGTTTTTGATGTAGGAAGGAATGAATAAAAAAATAGCAAACAGCTAAATATACTAAGTTTACGTTGGTAAGTAAAGTAAAGTAAAGCAAAGCATAATAAATTCCTATCTATTTATTATTGCTAGCTGCTGTTGTAAGTTAGGCCGGGTCCTCACGCGCGAGGCGGTTTGCATACAATACAGTTCGTTACGCGCGAGGATTGACGCGCGATCGACATGCGACTCGATATCGTGCGATTTGTGACGCATCGCTTATCGAACGATCGCGCCCTAATTTGCTTTATTCCGCACCTGTCAGTACGCTTTGCCTAGCGATGAGTTTTTGTTTCGAGCACACGGAGCAGTCTCAGAATAAACTTTCGTTGTGACTAAGATTTAAAGCCCCATTGACAGTATTTACAACTGCAATGCTCAATAAAATAAACGCGTTTTATAACACAATTCCGTCGTAAAATTTCTAATTCTCCCCGAGGCCATTCGCTGTCTAATGATATCGATCTATGATGTAGGTGGCTAGATTTCCGTTTGTGTTTATAATTCTCCGATTCAGAGATAAGAACGAAAATAATTGCCTGACAAACGGTATACACGCATCGCTATCGCGATGATCTACATACAATGCGTCAGTTATTTTAAAACAATCAAAATAATTATACTATCGCTTACGTACCGACGCGTATCGTTCGTGCAAAAACAATAACGATACGATGACGAAAACTGGCCGCCCCGGGAACAATCGAGGCTCGGACGAATGTAGAGAAAAGTAAAACATGGCTACCGGGCAAAAATAGCGCAGATAACGCGCGATCGGATCTGTAAACAATGGCGTAGTCCACGCTCTCATTAGCTAGCCGTGTCGAGACGACGGGAAATTGTGCAATTCCGCGGGAATCGCCGCCATCGATCCGATGCGATATCGATCGAGCTCGCGCTCTATAAGGAGTACGACTGTCTTTTGTTTGGTTTTTTGCTCCTCATTGAAGGAGTGGCTGATGCTAACGATACGGCGTAGGCAGCCGAAAATAATGTTCCCAAAATGTCAGTAACAACTGTTATTTTTATCGGCGAATAATGAATATGAATGATACATCTAATCATTGTGAGAACATAAATCTGTAAGCACAGTGGAAGCTTTGTTCCAACAAAATAAACTGATCAAACTGCTGCGTTAAATAAAATCCTCGAGTGAAACCCGGCTGCGGCCACAATGGCGCTAACAAATCGACTACAAATTTCCTACAAAACCTTACATTCCTCAATAAATATCTTAGCACGCGTCCATAGCGCGCGGCGACTTATAAATCCACGCAAACCGCGCGTAAATACACACTCGGTCGCGTTTTGCGATACGATACGACGTAAAATCGTACAACGCAGAGTTTATAATCGTTCAATCGAGTCGCGGGAACTACGGGTGGACATGTCAACGATATTTCGCGAGCGCAATTAGGAGCGCGTCCAGGGTGAATTAATAGCGAAACGATATCGAAAGCGAAGCGAATACATCGACAGACGCAGCTATTGTTCCTCGCACCACCCACTGAGCCTTCATCGCGGCAGATAGCTTTGACAATAGGAAAATTAAGTGCTAATTGTGAGAAACCAAAGTTGCTTCTTTATTACAATAAACTTAACACGTAACTACAAAAAGTGGTTAATATCGAGTTAAAAATGTGCATTTATTATTCCAAATACGAATTTTAACTACAATATCAATTTCAGAGTGGAGAAATAAAAATAATTCAATCGTTTTAAAGACGCCGTTCCAAACAGGGCAGCCTATCGGAGAGTTGAACACTATTTCAAAAGGCGGTCTCCAGACGGTCTGGGGTATTTATATTGAATTTTGACAGATGGTATCATTACAGTGTCCACACTGACCTCTGGCGGACGATTCGCGGCGAGTTCTCGATCTGAAAGGGCGATATCGGGCGAATGACAATATACAGACAGGCGCGCGATCCTGGTCGCGATACTCGATGTGTGGCCACCCTTACTTTTTATTCGATTGTAGATTGTATTGTGTTATGAATCGATATTTATTTCGGCTTGTCTTGTATCTCTTGTGTTTTTATGCGGATTTTATGTGTATTTGGATTAGTGTTGTGACGCGGCGATCTTGTTTAGAGATTGGGAACCTTTTTCAATGGATGCTGTTGAATACGAATTCCTGAACACGGGTCGTGACGCGATGTTTGGGATAGCTAAATGTTTGCTAAAATAACGGAATGATGTAGATGATAATGTTGTTGCATTCGATTTTATTGTGCAGCTAACATGTGCGGTGGAAACGTATTATTGTAGTTGTTTGGTTGTTATCAATCCAATCTAATCTAATCTCATGTTTATTTTATCATTCCTTATCTATCTATCTATGTTTATTAGTGTTCAACCTCAATAAAAAAGCCCATCTTTCAAATACGAGACGTAGAGCGCCACAACCCCATCCCTAGCAAACTTTTCCTTTAATATTGAATAGCCTCTTTGTACGATTAATGGCACATTATACCATAAGAAATAGTGCTGTCCTGATGTGCCGGGAATTTAAAACGCATTTGCGGTCGTTAAGCGATGCGCACTTTGTTGGTAGAATATTGCACTGCCCGCAACTTACCTGAATCATAATATCAATACAAGGTGACTGGTTGAACATTAGCGTTTGTGTAGAATGTCTGGGTTTAGAAAAAGTTCTGTGTAATAAAATTTGTCCTAACTATTCAATTTCATCAACCCATTTTTTTTCAGCCCAAACTGATCCAGGCGGTAATTTGTGGACATCCATTGTAATCGTTATGTATGAATGAATGAATTGAATGAATGTTATTTATTTTCCAATAAGTCACAAAGATATTAACATTTCACTTATAATACTAAACTTTAAATTGGAATCGTCAAAAGATGTCATTAGAATAAATACAATATTTCTTAGCTGTTAAATTACTAATTAATTCAGTTTACTTGTGTTTACACAATGAAAGTACAACTTCATATTATATAAGTATTTTTCAACGTCAAAATGTAAGTAACTATCACGCGGGGTAATGCAGCCAGGGCACGCGCCATTCGGATATGTTGTCAGGCAGACATATTTGTAATATGTTTTCTTTCAAATTTTGTTCTTCTAGTTATGGGTCTTTACAATACAATAAAATATGACTTAATGGCACACCAAAATACAAAAAAAAAACAGTTTTACAACAAGAAACAGAAGAGGTCTTTTTAAGTGTTTACCTTGTTTTTTTCAAAAATTTGCATACTATTTTTTACTTGATATCAAAAAAATACTAAATATATTTATAACAATTATTACTTACAAAAACCAGTATTATTTCAACAACCAGTCACCTTGAATAAATACCTAAACTCGAGTGTGACATGGACACCATACATACCTGCAACAGAGAAAAGTTGTTATTAGGAATGATACATAAAACATAAGTTAATACATTTATATTAATGATAGTCTATTACAAGCTGTTAATAACTCCATACTTGGCCATATTGTATGCTGAACATAACTACGTGACATAAATGTCTGTGTTTTTTGTCCAAGGTGTGTAGGTGATTAAAATGCAGGTGTTTTGATAATTAAAAAAAGCTAGCTGTGCGCCGTGGCTTTACTCAAGTTCGACTAGTTGTAGTAACTTCGTATAAATTAAATCTACATGGACGATAGTAGCTAGAAATATGAAAGAACGAAAGAAAACTATTTATTGTGACAAATAACGCAACACACAAAATAATAATTAATATCGTTATAATCTATACCAATAGTATAAAGAGAAAAAGTTTGATCTTTTGTTTGACACAAATAGGCTCCGAAACTACTGGACCGAATTGAAAAAATATTTCACCGTTGGGAAGCTACATTATACCTGAGTAGCATAGGCTATCTTCTGTTCGATCTTCTATGTGAGAATGCTCCAACGTAGGCCGCAGCGCTACTTAACATCAGGCAAGCTGTGGTCAAACGCAAACATATTTCAAAAAATCTTAAAATATATTATACGAGCTGACCCGGCAAACGTTGTTTTGCCTCACTTAGAAGTATGAAAAATAGATAGTAGCCAATTCTCAGACCTACTGAATACGCATAAAAAATTTGGTAAAAATCTGTCAAGTCGTTTCGGAGGAGTACGGTAACTAACATTGTGACATGGACATTTCCATTCACTCACCATTTAAATATATTTTTTAAATTTCGACGAAAATTCTGTTTTTATATTTTTAGAATGTGGCATTAAAAATACACATAACCCTACACTTTTTTATCACCATGGTTGGTGATATAAATATAGGGGTTATATATATAAATAGGGGATATCTAAAAATAGAGGTTATGGCCTTCTTAGTAATTTAATCAGCTAATCGGCATGGTCAGGTAATATTCGAACCTGCCACCATATACCTAGGCACACACACATACTCACACCACACGCACATATACACCACACACGAACACACACACACACACACATACACGCACGCACTCTCACGCACTCACGCATACACTTGGTGCCATTGAGGGAACACAGACCCTCCAATACAAGTAGTTTACTTAGTGCAGGGTCTGTATACCTAGTATTAGAAATATAAAAAAGAGTGACATTTCTTTTTGCAAGAGTTGCGTATGTTTTACAGAGTCCCCTTAGTTTTTATACATTGTACTAAAGTTATTAAAATATAGACTCATAACCAAACATGTAATAATATGCAACACTAATGATTAAGTTTTTTCAGTGGTAAATAAATATTTTATTATTATTATTTATTATTATATATAAATATACTCGTATTTGTCTATGCTACGTTTAATATGAAACTCGCCTCTCCGCTATAAAACAAAAGTTGTCTGAAGTCTTCATTATTTTAGTGAATTCCGCGCGC
The DNA here is from genome assembly GCA_035578125.1 of Mellilla xanthometata. Lineage (NCBI taxonomy): Eukaryota > Metazoa > Arthropoda > Insecta > Lepidoptera > Geometridae > Mellilla > Mellilla xanthometata. The sequence continues at coordinate 17,625,317 of JAPUBQ010000024.1, read as the reverse complement.
GGCTTCCGCGTGCCGTAAACATTACAGCCTTGTGTTTATAAGCTGACATACTCCCCCGAAACACGCGCATACTTCGCTGACAAATTGTCTTTGTCGTGTGTCGTTTACGTACTTACCCACTTTCACACACATAGTGCTAGGTATATGCTGTTTTTCTAAGGACATTACTAGCTGCGTCCTGCGGTGTTACCCGCGGTTATCCGGGACTAAAGGCAGATAATCCGGGATAATAATAATAATAGTTAAAAAAAAACTAAAAATAACACGCTTATCTGGCCGTTTTGAGTGGGTCAAAATCGCGCCCAAAGAAGTCGGTTACAAACAAACATACAAAAAAATGGAATAATTTTATCAAATTAGTGTATTGTCATCGGTCCTCAATAAATCTACAAAGTTTGAACGAAATCTGGCCGTTTAAAGTGGGTCAAAATCGCGCCCAAAGAAGTCAGTTACAAACAAACATACAGGTGAAGCTAATAAAAAGCGTGTAAAAAGTAGTCTATGTGTTAATCCAAGGCGTAACCTATCTTCGTAATAAACCTCATCAGAAAATAGTTCAATTTGATGTAGGTATACTTAGTACTACTACTACTAAATTCTGCGTTAGATAAATGTTGAAGCACCTGTGGTATGTTATGTCGTATATATTCGTATGTTATGTTATAACTTTTATATTCTAAGTACCTCACTGTGTTCCGGCAGCCTCCTTGACAGTTGTTCCAGGCTACGCATGCTCTGTTTAAAGCCAGAGTGTCTAAAAAATAACTCATGTGGTTAAGCGCCCTGCTGGTCAAATCTTATGCTTTTCAAGATTCCATATACATACCATGCACTACGTTAAATTACTTCTAGTGCAAAATCTGTGTACTCTCAGTGATTAGTCCCATGCCTACATAAAATAATAAAATGAAAATCGTAAATGTCTAGCTTTAAAAAACCTATATAACTTTAGTACCCAGTACCTAGTTGACCTTTGCTCGGTTTTTTTTAAATATGTCATTTTCTAAAAATGATTCCTAGCCTGACCGATTTATCGCCCCCGAAACCCCCTATATACTAAATTTCATGAAAATCGTTGGAGCCGATTTCGAGATTCGAATTATATATATATAAGAGTTGCTCATTTAAAGATATGAAATTTGCTTTTTGGTTGATGTATCTGTTTACCTTTACGTTACCACATTCGCATAACAGATGGCAGCACTAGTCGCACCAAGCGGCGCTTTTTATTAGTGATACGCAGATCGCAGATAGGTCGGCACGGAAGTGTGCCCTGATCCTTATCACACGCATGTTGCGTCCGCTCCTCACGTCAACATGGTGCTTTCACAGGTATACACCACACCATAGACTAATAAAATAATAGACGCTCAAACCTTATGTTGAAAATCGTACGACGTGTATTATTCGACTTACCATTTATTCGTATTTCCTTCAAACGACTTTTTTTTTTTAATTTTAGGACACATTCACACACGGCTGGTTAGCCCCATAGTGAACCATCTCTAGCTCGTATTATGGTTGCTAACACAACTGATATACTACATATACATACATACATATTATATAAATACATATTTAACACCCAGACCCACAGCCAACAAATTTAGTTAAGCACAAAGATGTTGACCGGGCCGGGAATCGAACCCAGGACCTTCTGATTAGCAGACCGGCATGGTAACCTTTACGCTAACGAGGTCGTCTAACTTTACTCGGGTCTTGCAATCTATGACCGTTATATCACTATGCGACTGCAGCGCGTTGCGGAATTGTGCGGCAGCTAGGCTGCATGCTCGATTTGCAGCGCCATCTAGGTTTCATCGGTAATTATAGCAAAATTCCGCGCCACGCTTTATTGAATAAGGAATCAGCAATTGCCTTTTTTATAGTAATACATTTGTTAAAGGTGTTATAAGTTTTTATTCTGTAGCAGTGCAATTTAATAATATTATTTTTAAGACCTTTTGAATGTTATTGGAAATAATAAGAGAAAAAAGATATGATAGCGCCAGTTGATAGTAATTTATGCATTTAATAATAAGCTGTATCTAAATTCATCCAATTCAAACTAAGATAACCATCTTTTTGACCATAAAACAGAAAATATATTAAAAATCACACCGATATTTACATTTTGATAGTTAAGAAAATAATAAAATTAACAAATGCCCCATTCAGGTATTCAGATGAATAGACTAGATTAAACTTTAAATTAAAAACAAAGGTCAGTTTGAGGAAATCAAATCAAATAAAAATTATGCATTCATCACTTTCAGCACGTAGTAAAACTTAATTTTATTCATATGCTGCCACAACGTTCAAATAAATCAATGTGAATTACTGCTAAAGGTTTCGTTTTAAAATTAGATGCGTTGATTAGCGGGAAAGATATTGAGTTTACTGCTTTTCTAAGTTAGTTTTGAAACTAGCAATAGAAAAAAAACACAATTTTACAAAATAGAAATTAAAGAGTTGTGTCGAAGTAATTTAATATTTAATTTTACGACTTCGCTGTTATTTCACAGGGCCAGGCAAATTTTTAATTTAAATTAATTGTCCAAAGACATTGTGTATTGTTTTTTTAAGATTTCGTACCTAAAAGATAAAAATGGGACCCTATTACTAAGACTCCGCTGTCTCTCTGAATATCAGAAACCGTAATAGATAAGAAAGCTGCAACTTTCACAAGATATGTATTTCCCGTGACGCTACAACAACAAATACTAAAGATAATAATATTGAGGGGAGGTCCCCATACAATAAAAGTGTTTTTTTTTTTCGTATTTTTGTATGCTATATTATTTATCAATAACGGTAGCTGCTAGAAATTTAAAATTTTCGCAACAATATAAATGTATATTAGCTATCAAATTAAATTATAAAAATTAATAAAAATAAATATTTCAAGGGGGCTTCTTATTACTATCAACAACATTCATACTCGAATCTAAATCGAATTAAAATGTAGGTAGTTTTGTTTGGTACACCTCCCATTATGTTTATTGTATTTATTACTTAGCTAGGATTATGAACCATATTGTTATTTTGAATAAAATATTATGATTTTTTTTAATTGTATTTTCCATACAAAGGTTGCCTGGAAGAAATTGCTACATGTGATAAGGCCGTCTATTGTGCAACAAAATTGGTGGCATTGTGTTTTTGTTTTCTTTTCACTTATTGTTTTTGGTGTACAATAAAGGATTCTTGTATTGTAGTTGTCTAGTTATGTATACAGAAATACAGAACTTTATTAGCCCTAAATAACATACGTTAAAGGCAAGTCATACTACAATAATTACTTAATACTTAAAAACATTAGTTAGATAAAATTAAATAAACTTACAAATTTCATAAAATAAATATTCTACCCCATTAAATACTACACACATTAGCACTTGTTTTCCATGTTTATTAAATTTAAAATACTACTGTTTACACATTAATAACGATTCTGCAAGCTCCATGTTCATATATTCGCTTAAATTATAAAACAAACAAACAAAACAAAATCTTTATTTGACATGGTAGGTAAATATAAATCAACAAAATTTTATGGAATCCAAAGGCTTCCAAACTAGTTGTAAGAACTGGATATTGGAAGCCAATGTCTTCTCCCAAAAAAAAGTTATTAATTAATTAATTAATCAATTAATTAATTAATTAATCAATAAAAGGAATTACTTTCACAAAAACTCTTTATTTTCTGTTTAAACATACTACTATTAAGATTTGTTATTTTCTCTGGCAACTTCTTGTACATTCATATTTTTGTATAACATCCCTGTTTCTGTACTTTAGCTTTATATGACACAGTGTCACCAAGTACAAGTTATTATTCTGCGGTGTCACTCAGGAGTCCCGTGACAAGGTCCTGTGTCATCGCGTGTCCGCACGTTATCGCGGCACGACGTGCGTGTCGCGTGTGAACGCACCTCTACCTTATCGCCTGCTTTGGGACGCGTAAAAATATTACTTATCTACTGGATAAATAACTGTTGAATTTTATTATTGGCGACCTCGTTGGCGTAAAGGTTACCATGCCGGACTGCCAATCAGAAGGTTCCGGGTTCGATTCCCGGCCCGGCCAACATCTAAATAAATAAATAAATAAATATTAGGACACATTCACACACGGCTGATTAGCCCCATACTGAACCATTTCTAACTCGTATTATGGTTGCTAACACAGCTGATATACTACATATACATACATACATATTATACATAAATACATATTTAACACCCAGACCCACAGCCAACAAATTTAGTTAAGCACAAAGATGTTGACCGGGCCGGGAATTGAACCCGGAACCTTCTGATTAGCAGGCCGGCATGGTAACCTTTACGCTAACGAGGTCGTCAATCAATCTTTCAATCTTTGTGCTTAACTAAATTATAATATGTATGTATATATATGTAGTATATCAGTTGTGTTAGCAACCATAATACGAACTAGAAATGGTTCAGTATGGGGATAACCAGCCGTGTGTGACATGTGTCCTAGTATTTAGTATTTTATTTATTTATTATGATATGCAGTAGATTGGTACGGAGTTATATATTTACGAAAAATGGAGAAGGGTCTTTAGTCGGTGTATTACCATCGATCGCATCTATCCCGTCGGGAATAGTGGTACTTTAGTAAAAATAAATTAATTATGTTTTCAATTAAATAATAATAAATTTAACTAAATATTTTTTAATAGTTTCTTTACTATGTCTCTTTCCTAAGTTTCTGTTCGTTCAGTAATGTTTTTTTTTACTCTTAATGGGCTTACGCTTGATCGCAATTCACCTGATGGTAAGCGAAATTGCGATCTAAGGTGGAGCGCGCTTGCCCGGAAGAAACCGGTTCCCTTTTGCCTTGAAAACCGTTAGAGTACAGTTATCGGGGAACAGGGAATTTGGCAAAGAATTCCACACAATGGAACGGAGACGGCTTCTTTTTCGAAAATTAAATGCTTTCATAATAGATACTTTATAGGTAGCAGCACAATTATGTTCAAGTATATAAAGGTATCTACATACATACATATGTTTATACTTCGCGTCACGGCAGACCGAGGCGAGGCTAGGTGCGGCCACTAGTGTGCCTTATCATAGTTTCGGTAATATCATTAGCATATTGTTGTGTCACAAACCTACTCGTAAAAGGTTAGAGAAAGTTAAATGATGGACATGGTTATTATTTTCGTAACTTCTTCTTCTTCCTTACCTTATCCCACAACCTCGTTGGCGTAAAGGTTACCATGCCAGTCTGCTAATCAGAAGGTTCCAGGTTCGATTCCCGGCCTATTCTCGATTCGGATGGCTTGGGTAGGCTGGTAGGGGGAAATGCCTTTAAATGTTTCCTAATAATTCATATTTTCTGGTCTACTTGGTAAAATAAAGGCATAAAGCCTTAATTTTATATAGGTTCTAAATGTGAATGAATTTTTTTTTCAATAGTTTGTATTTTTAACCGACTTCAAAAATAAGGCATCTAAACTATGTTTATAAAACCTTATATTTATATATGCCTACATTTTACACTCTAGGCATGTACGTAAAAGGCCCGATCTAGTAAATTGAAACCTTATCTGACCTAGTGGAGCCTATCTTAGAACTTCACTTAGTAACTATCAATGCATCTGTGGCTGTATTCCCATGAAAGCTCTCAGACTCTCAGTACTGTTGTCTTCCTCTGCTTGTTGATGTTAGAAAGAGATAGGGCTTGGTTTGTGAAGGTATTGGTTAAGTTTCTAAGGAATCTGTGCTAAACTTCATTATACGTGTTGAGATAGTGCCTTTGCACATACAGCCTTGAGTATCTGTACAGGATTATTGAAAAATAAAGGAAAACCTTTATATAATTGAATTTTCTTAATCTACGAGTACCTAATGAAATATGTTCTTCTAGGTCTTTTTCTTCCTTTCTCTATGCCATAATTATACTATGTACCGCATATCTTAATAATTTCGGACGAAATGTTACCAAATAAATTAATTTAATAATGATTGTATAATAATAGTAAAAAAAAACAAATGTAAAGAAATTTATTTTCTTACTTTCTCAGCGCGCCATAATCGTCATACGATTTTAGGTATCTTTGTTTTGATTTGGGTGGTAAAAGGTTTTCCACAACCGCTTTAGCCTCTTCTCTTATAAAATCATTGTATAACTAATAATTTAATGTTGGATTATAATACTGACATATAAAATGCTATTTTTGTTTGGTACAGTAACATTTTGTAATACTGTCATATAAAATGTCTCCAACCTTGACTTATAATTTGATAATATTACCAATAAATGGTTAATCTGGCTCTCGCTTAAGTCCAGCCAAGATATGACACAGATTTAATAACTATTCAGATGATGCATATAATCATCTCTTATAGATGCAAAACACGAATTTGATGAATTTATATTTTATATTTTTGTCCAGTTCCCAAACGGATCTCTTAATGAGTCATACGATACTTCAATATCATAATATTAATCGGCTTTAAGACCCTATCCTTATCCAGTCGTCTCCATTAGCATTAAAAATCTGCGTTCTTATCAGCGCCAATAAAACTGGGCGCTCATAAATAAAGAACAATAAGTGCGGGTAATTAGGTAATAAATAACACGAGGAGATATGAGAGGTTTTAGTCGGAAAGAGTGCGGTTTGATTTGTTTGCGACCTGACTAGCGGTGCGCGTGCGCATTGTGCAACGTTCAGTTCAGTAGCGCCTGTAGCTCGGCTAGCTAAGGTGATCTGACGCGAACGTCGAAGCTAAGCAACGGTCGACGCCGACGGTGTTTGGATGGATGACCATGCATAAAGTCGTTTTAAAAGTGACATTTTCATCCGGGTGCTACCGTGGGTCGGATGACACGTTAAATTGTAGGTCCTGGCCGTTAGTCTTAGTACAAGCAGCCGTTAAGCCAAGTTAGAGGACTTCGGGCAGCCTCAAAACTCTCGACACCAGAGCTTGGCCACATACATAGCTCATACAAAGAAGAAGAAGTCCAGAAAGATGAAAAGGCGAAAGGCCACATTTAAAATGTCTGTGGAATGCTCTGCCTTTGTCTATTAGGCTCTAGTTATTTTAGTTCATTTCTTTCCAGCTGATCACCAGACACCATAAGTGATCAAAGATACTGATCACCATAAGTGATCGCCGCTTTTGTACTCAATATTAAAATACTTAACTTTCCACTGCTGGTGTTTTTTTATTTGTGGTTGTACAACAAAGCATTTTATTCTATTTAAAATGAATAGAAATGCTTTATCCGAGATCCAAGTTATCAATGTCTTCTGTAGTGCCATCACTAACATTGTGAGCGCGTTAACGCTTTTAGTCTTTATGTCTAAAATAGTTAGCACTTTGGTGTCCTAATTTACACCAAAGTCAACTATTTTCTTGCATATTTTTCTTATTTACGTAGACCATATTTACTGCAGGCTTATAGAAAACCTCACTTTATATTCAGATACCTTGATTTTTGAATCCTTATCCAATGATAAAAATAAGTATTACCCAGTATTCATTGAAAAAGTAACAATAATATATAAAACATTACAATTGATTATCATATGATATTATTATCAATCAATTAATGTGAAAAAAGTTATAATAATTATAATTTCTTGCATACATGAATTATGAAGAACTTTGAGATTTACTGACAAAACTGTTTTTCAGCAGCATACGTCCGTGCCGTACCAAACAACGCGCTCGCACACTCCAAACTATAGATAACTCTGTTTTAAAGCTCCGGCTGCGAATCGATTACACGATATCTGTTTGTCTGTTTGTTTGTCTACAAATACATCGACTGTATCGGGGCTTTTAGCCTATCTCTCGATTTGAGTGGTCTCATGCTAGATCAAATGTGAAACGATCCTTTGGATTACCAGTAGTGTGTGGAAACGACCGACGACCTCGTTGGCGTATTGGTTACCATGCCGGACTGCCAACTAGAACCCTCTGGTTCGATAATACCCGGGTTCGATTCCCAGAATGTCAACATCTTTGTGATGAACTAAATTTGTTGGCTGTAGGTCTGGGTGTTCAATATGTATTGATGTAAAGTATTTATGTATGTATATGTAGTAAATCAGTCGTGTTAGCAACCAGAATACAAACTAGAAATCGTTTAGTATGGAGTAAACCAACCGTGTGTGGAAAAAAAAACTTTCTAAACTATGTTGCTTTATATTGACTGGTCCCCAAATTGATGGCAAAAAAGTTGGAGGACTTCCGCCTCACCTGGAAGGAGCTAGCCTAGCTAGCCTAAATACAGACAGCACGGTCGAGCCTCTTTTATGAAAACTTTCTTTGGATAGTTTATTATGTCGCCGCCGAGACCCGATTTTGAGTGTAAAACATAAGAAGAGTTGTACAACAGAACTGATTGACATCACGTGCTATAAGGTCGGCTAAGCAAGCTTTTTTTTACTCTAAGACTTACGTAAACTAGCTAAAAAGTTAGTTGAGTTTCAATACATTAAATTATTATTATTTATTTCACGCCGGTTCATTCCTTGTGCAAAGATTGGCCTTTACAATACAGCGCGGCAATGCTGCTAGCGTTATGGCTACCCATGCACCGCGAACGGTCTGAGGTAGGTTAATTGATAAGTTTATTTTTAATTTCACACACAAGCCGTTACACAATTAACCTAACTTATACTATCCTAACCTAACATACCTTAGATTTATTTTCACTAACATATTTGCTTAGTCACTAGCATACACCACTGAAGGACGCATCGCATCACTCCTAGCACGAGGGACAACTCTCAGTGTGAGTGCTGCGCGTCAATTATATTGTACATACATTTACAAAGTAGTTATAGTTTATATTATGTGCTTCGTTTTGTTAAGCTTTGTAAATATTTTAGAGATAAATAACTGCTTGATTTATTGGTTGAATGTTTGAACAGTAAAAAAAAAGTTTTTTGACTTTCACATACCTATGTGTTAATTTTTAATTACTTATTTTCATAGTTTATCATGTACACAAGTTTTTAAATTATGACACAAATGCGAATTTAGCGACAACATGTATAAATCCCAAAACAAATCATCTAATCTTCTTATATATAAAATTTCCATGTCACAATGTTAGTTACCGTACTCCTCCGAAACGGTTTGACCGATTTTATATATTATGCGTATTCAGTAGGTCTGAGAATCGGCTACTATATATTTTTTAATGCAAAACAACGTTCGCCAGGTCAGCTAGTTATAATATAAATATAATATTCAATAACCTCCAACTTCTATCTAACCCTTCTATCTAACTAATCAAGCTTTCCAGCATAAAGCCTCGCCATAAAACAAGTTAACAGCAATCATCATAATCTGAGCCGTCACCATAGAGTATCTAAGTCCTAGACGGGCAGAGTAGACGTAGCAGTTATCTGCCGTCTGCAGACCACCCACGTGACCACACAAAACGCTTGTAAGATAAACAGCGGCCGGAGAGAATCGTCGAGGCTAAAATGTGAACTTGCCTAATCTATGACTTTCCTGCTAAAGTCTGGGACACACGAACGCGCATTGCAAAAATTATTGATTGCTAGAAAATAAACCAATAAATAAGTCGGGTTTTCCTACCTAACGCTCCAGAACGCACGAACCGATTTCTACGGTTTTGCATTCGTTGGAAAGGTCTCGAAATTCGTGAGGTTTGTAATAAATAAAATTCATGGAAAATTCGATTCGCAAGAAAATCGACCTACTCGCAGAGGAAGCCTCGGGTAACAGCTAGTTTTCTATAAACAAAAGAAGCAACATACATAATTATAAGGGCTCAACGCGTATAATTTTACGTATGACTTCTTAATGTCTATCTTTATATACGTTTAGTAAAGTTTTAATATAGTTTATGTCAGGTAAAACTAGAAAAGTGGTAGGAGTGTTTGCGCATGGGTACACTTGCGCTTAAGCTTACTACTGGCGCTTGGCTATTTGTTTTATATTTTAATTGGTCTAGTATTAGTAAGCTTAAACTGGACTATAGGTTGACATATCGTAAAAAAATCATACAGGTATTTTACCTTTATCAAAATAAAGAAACTACTCCTGATAAATTTTCTTTTTTTCGAAATCCTGTCTTTAACATGAAAACTAAATTTATCATTACACAAAAAAAAAACGCTTAGAAATACCCACAATAGTTGTCATGTCGTATAATACCTAACTTGAGATCGCAAATCCCCGGTATGGAGTCTGTGGCAAGATTGCGATAGCTCGGGTACGCTCGGGTCGCGTCGGGTACACTCGGCTGTGCTCGCGATCCGTGATAGACCCACGCGCAGGTCGCTGCGAGACAGCTGATTTGATTTTGGAATATGAATAAAACAGCTAGCATTTTTGAAGTAATAATAAGTTAAAAATAAAATAAAAAATTCAGAGACAAAACTTATTTGCCTGTGATTAGGTTTTCATTTGCAGTGAAAACTTTCATTTATAAACCAAACAAAGAAAAATAACGGAAATGTTCTGTAATGTTTTCGCCAGTTCGATTTAATAATAAAGTTAGATGCGCTTATAATAAATGACAAAAAAATAAAAAATAATACAAAGACTGAAAAGCTTACATCGAGTTACATAGAAAATCTTAAAAGATACATTCCCATCTAAAAACTCAGTAACTACCTAAATTAATTTAATCTAATATTTTTTGACACTGTAAGATTACATTTTAGTTCCATATTTAGACATTATGCAACAAATAGATGTCGCTACTGGTCGGTAATACAATCAATTTTGTGTGTATAGTACAGAGTTATCTTCTGGTAAATAGGTTATATATAGCTAGATAATTATTATCTATTATATATCGCTGTCCGATATTTTTCCTGTTACATTTGATATTCTTAGGATACATTCATAAATCATAGTGTACAATATGAAACAAAACCAAATCCTTTTCCCCTAGCACTTTTTCTACAGGGAGTTAGCATTACCGTTCATCCGACTGCAGCGGGTGGGGAGGCGGGGGGTGAGCGATTTCCATCGCCTATTGACCGATACGGCAGATTTATGTGTCGTATCTGCTCCGTCTTAATTTACTACTCTGTGGCAGACTGAGATTACGGCAGCGCTAATTCGAACGTTTGCGATTCGAATAGAGTGCAATTAGGAATGAAAAAAAAGGAATTGAGTGTAAAGAGTTTAGGTGCAGATTTTGTTTATTATTTACTGAACAACTCGTATACGTAATCTTTTTTAAATAATTTGTCAAAAGCTAGCTTCAAAAAAAAAAAAATTTATATGTAATTTTGAATCCGTGCGAGTGCTTAAGTTTATATTAATTTCACATTTAAATAGAAATTGTTAAAATATGGTAGAAATACTGTAAACATGGGTGCAATGTTGCAAATTCGGCACCTTATCTATAATATTACTTACTCGTATTTAAATTGAAATTACGTGTTTTATTTAAGAGTGACAGACACTACTGTGTCTGTCACTTCAGATACTTCTGAACTACGAAACTCGAGGTGTTATATTAGGCTCAAAACTATCTGTATCGCTTCATTAATTAAAAAAACCCGTTGCTTATATTCTTTAGGGAAAAAATAGAATCCAGCTATAGTAATATTTCTACACGAATACTCATTCATCTCATACATAAATACCATTCCTTCCAAATAACAACAGACAAAAAGCTCAAACCGCAAAAATAAATACTAAACTTTTCCCTCCTTACCACATACCACAAAAACTTCTAAAAATAAAAGCACCTACTAGCCAAAATAGTACAGCACAAGTATATTGACTCAGAAAAAAAATATCGTTTTATTTTTAGAAAAAATCTGATCAAGCAATAAGCAGTAATATTTCTACAAGTACTAATATTACTACAGCGGTGATATTACTACATACATCTGATACCATTTCTTCCAAATAACAACCGACAAAAAGCTCAAACTGCAATAAGAAATATTAAAATTTTCCCTCCTTACAACAAACCACAAAAGCTTCTAAAAATAAAAGCACCTATGTACTAGACAAAAAAGTTCAAAAAAAAACATATCCATTTCGTTTTATTCTTTGGAAAAATCTAATCAAGTAATAAGCAGTAATATTTCTACAAGTACAGTAATTCCTCTGGTTACTTTACCATTACTTCCATATAACAACAGACAAAAAGCTCAAACTGCAAAAAGAAATACTAAACTTTTCCCTCCTTACAACAAACCACAAAAGCTTCTAAAAATAAAAGCACCTACAAGCCACAACACTTCAGCACAAGTATATTGACACAGGCACTAAAAGGCTGACTTTAAACTCCATAGTAGGAAATAAAAGGTGCCTGGGCGGCGAAGATAAGGCCGCCCTGTGATGGATGCAGCGTCCTGATAGCCGCCCTTTGACTCCAGGCGAGAGACTCCGTAAACATGATACTCATATTATTATTATTAACAGACTATTCCGGCGCCCGGCGACTCTTTTTTTTTTTTTTTCTTTAATCCTTTATAGGTTAGCGTTTGACTACAGCTAGCCTGATGTTAAGCTGCACTGCAGTCTACGGTGTGGCACGCTTACCTAGAAGATACCTATTAACTCTACTTTTGAAGGCTCTCGGATGATACCTCTCAGGAAACAGAGACTCAGGTAGTGAGTTACAAAGCTTTGCAGTCCTAACAATAAAAGTCGACGCAAAGCGTTTTGTACGAAAGTTCAGAACTTCAACTCTGTATCGGTGTCTCTCTACCTCTTTTAATCCGGTATAAAAAGTAGCATATGTGTTCATTCAGAGTCTTACTGTATCCATACTAAATTTTCCCATCAAATCTTACTCGGTTCTGTTCGGGAAATAACTATTTTACTGATGTTAATGTATTATTACAATTATTATTAATTTATGTACTATTCTGGAATGCCAACTAGATGGTCCCGGGTTCGATTCCCAGCACGGCCAATATCTCTGTGATTCACTAAATTTGGCTGTTGGTCTGGGTGTTAAATATTTATCGATATAATAAAGTGTTTATGTACGTGTATGTAGTATATCAGTTGTGTTATAGCAACCATAATACAAACTGTAAATGGTTTGGTATGGGGCTTAATAGCCGGTGTAATTAAAATATTCTGTATGTGAGTCAAGTGGTTAAGCTCTGTCGAGAGTTTTCAAGCCGCCCGAAGTCCTCTGACTTGGCTTAACGACTGCTTGTACTAAGACTAACAGCCGGTACCTACAATTTAACGTGTCATCCGACGCAGGTAGGTCCCTGATGAAAATGGCATTTTTTATGATAGCCTTACGCATGGTCACCAATAAATTATTTATTTAGGTGAGTAATTTATATTCTGTACTGAATTACTAATTATATTAAATTATTCACAAAAGAAACATAAACCTTAAAAAAGAAACTTAGTGCCGAAAATGGCGGATATCTTATCGCTAAAAGCGATCTCTTCCAGGCAACCAGCCCAACTGTCAAAGACTGTCTGTATAGACCGTTGCTTACGTTTGACGATCGTTTCAGATCACCTTAGTTTGCCGGGCTCCAGGCGCGGTATTAGAGTATATTATCATGAATAGCATGTTGTAGTATAACCTGAGCCGCGCGTAAAGAAGCCAGTAACACCAGTTGAAAGCTATATCTGTCGCTGATGTAGTATCGATAACGCCATAATTTACGAATAAATTACTAAAATTTTAATAATTATATCTTCATAACAGTATTAGATGACAGTCAGATAGGATAATCTGAAATGTTATTCAACTGCGGAGGCGTAGTTAATGTGTTTGGGTAAACATATTTGGGCTAAATTTATTGATATTTATTAGATTATCTATTAGAGGAGGCCTATATTCAGCAGTGAAGAGGTACAGGTTGATGATGATGTTGATGATATATTAATTTACTTTATTAATAATTTCCTGTTCCCCAATGACTATAAAATCTAGGGATTTTCAAGGCGAGAGTGAACCGGTTCCTTCTAGGTAAGCGCGTTTCACCGTAGACCTCAATGTCACTTACCATCGGGTGAATTGTGGTCAAACGCTGTCCCATTTAAATATATATATATATATATATATATATTTTACTGAGAATTTGCCAAGCGGCTGGTAGAGGTTTCGGGTGTCCAGAATGCTGGCTTTTATTTCGGTCAGAAACTAAGCATTGCCATCCAATGTGGCAATGCTGCCAGCATTTTGGGCACCTTTTCCTCTACCCCTGATCTTTTATAGGTTAAGTTTTTGTTGAGTGTTTTATATCATTGTTATTTTGGACTATATTTCAAACGAATTCAATAATGTTTTGTATTATTTAGATATATATTCATTTACTAAATACCTGCATCAACCCGGGATCGATCGAGTCGATTATGCAAATTAAAAAATAATAAATAATTCACTTTTATTACCTCCCATTTATATTTATAATATTAATAATTACTTTAAGAAACAATAACATTTTAAAATTAAAAAAATATATTTTTCCTAAAATACCACAATAGGAGTCAATTTTACGCAATCTCTAACATATCAAAGATTATAAAACTGAGAAGTCGAACGTAAAGTATGAATACCTCAATTATTTCTATAAATAACTGAATTATCTTAATATAAATATAAATCTCGTGTTACAATGTTTGTCCTCAATGGACTCCTAAACCACTTAACCGATTATAATAAAATTCGCACGATCAGTTCGATCCAACTTGAGAGATAGGATAGTTTATCTCAAATTATAGTCGCAATTTTAATTTATTGCAAATTATTGTCTGTTATTATTTGATAGTCACAATTATCTGAGATGTCGATACCTTTCGACTGGGTTGAGTAAGTAATCAATAGATGGCGCTGCTATGGTAAATCTACGAACTTGTCATATTAGCTACACTATCTATTTTTCATACCCCTAAGTAAAGCAAAACAACGTTTGCCGGGTCAGCTAGTATCTATATACGAGTATACCTCAATTATATCTATAAAGCATTTGCAAAACCAAATATTTTCTTTGCGTCAGAGTCAATAAAATAAAACTATATGTACTCAACTCTTGAAGTAAACTTGTAAGCGCATAGCGGAGGGCGATGTAAAATAAAATATTATTTAGTAAAATGACTAAATCAAAGAGACGTCTCATGTTAAAGATAAACATCAATGGATCGGCGTCATTAGTAACGGAAATATTAATTGTGGATTATGAACATATCAAGTTTAAGACGTTGTTGTGAAGATATCATCACTAATAGGGATATAGTTACATTCAGGGTTAGTAGTTACCAGCTAGTTTTTTTTTTTAATTGTAAATTAGAATTGTAATTTAATTTTCCAAAATTTACTGGAGCCTGATTGAAACGATGCCCTACGTTTTTTTAAACGAGCTATTTTATATTTTTGAGTAGAAAACGGTCACACTTACATTATTATTAAAAGTGAGAATGAGTCCTACAGATTCGGTGCTTTCCGAGCACCATTTTTAGTGGCGTTTTCTACTCGAAAAATATTTTAGATGCCTTACGTGTACAGTTTACGATGTTTAATTGAGTTCACTTACTCTAACATTATTAGGGATATTTTTAGTCCTTATAAACTGTTCAAACAGGTAACATATGATCTTACTTTCAAGATTAGTTATCGTTATATTTATTATCTAGCTTTAGTTAGTAAAAGCTAAAGCTCCAGCAAATACTGGTAATGCAACCAGGATTATTTGCATCTTTGTACCAAGTTTGATTTTGGTTTAAAAATATTCATGGATCTATTGGAAGTATTAATAATAATACCATACTTTTTCACTCTATCTAGAAACGATTTATTAGGCTTTCCAAAACAAATCTATACCAATATAATAAAGAGGAAAAGTTGTTTGTTTCGCAAATAGGCTCCGAAATATGGACGGATTTCACCAATTATTTCACCGTTGGGATGCTACATCATACCCGAGTAACATAGGCTATATCATGTTTCCCTTTGCAACTAAGATTATAACTAATAATAAAAAAAATATTTAAGAGCCCGTGCTCTTACGGGACGGGATGCTTGTATCTTTTTAATTTATTTACAATGACGTAAACAGATTCAAATATAAATACAAATTCACAAGTAGTCCTGTACAATATCTAGAGACACATATAACTGAGGGTCAAATGGTGTGTCTACGTTAAGCGTTATTTAAATTGTTTAAACAGTAAATCTACCCACTT
This sequence comes from Mellilla xanthometata, assembly GCA_035578125.1. Taxonomy (NCBI): domain Eukaryota; kingdom Metazoa; phylum Arthropoda; class Insecta; order Lepidoptera; family Geometridae; genus Mellilla; species Mellilla xanthometata. The sequence goes on along the minus strand of JAPUBQ010000024.1, from coordinate 17,609,162 downwards.
TATCAAATGAGGCCTCCGGGTTTTCTGATTATATGGAAAATGAGAATAAATTTGACACGTAGCATCTTTAACATTGATTTTGGTAATATAAGACTTTGGGAAAGATTGGATACTATCATATTCATTGCTACGGGTTTGGTATGCGACTTCTGTGTTTAGATTTTCCATTTATTTTATTTATTACGCATGTTGGTTTGAGAATTAAATTATTTTGTGTCTCAGTTTAAGTATGACAGTTTGAATATATATTTTTTCATTGATTTAATAACATTTAAAAAAAAAAGCAATAAATATTGTACTTGTAAATGAACAATTAATTGTTAACTTAGTATAGGTTCAAAATAAAAATCTTAATTAGTTCAAAAATTTAATAAATAAAACCCGGAGGCCTCATTTGATTAAGTGGGTAGATCTACTGTTTAAACAATTTAAATAAAAAAAACATGAAAACAAAAAAATAGGGTTTTGAACTTTAGCACTACAAAAAATATGACGCTTAATTTAGAATTCATTCTGCAAATAAAAGCTTTTCTAACTTAACTTTTCAACTAAAATGAAACCTTGACAATTTGTACGCGACAGTGACGTATTTGGCGCAAAATAAACGAATGTTAGACGCGTGGTGTGGTGCGATAACGCCGCCCGCCCAGCCGCGGTGCGTGATACCCGCCCGCCCCGGCTTGCCGCCCTGCAGGCACCTACTTGCCGCCTAGCTGCAGGTACACGCTACCTAGCTACAGGTACATGCAGCCTTGCTGCAGTTTCCTATTTGCCACCCTTGTAATATGGATAGATTTGTTCCAAAACCTGCAAACTGTTGATAAGCAGTCGGGTTTTAAAACATAAGTGTGATGGTGGATACTCCAAAAGTGGGCGCGATCGAAACTTCATGATATGATACTCGTATTGTAATATGATATGATTTTATGTTCATGTAAAAACAATGTAAAAAAAAGGCAAAGAAGGTCTCCCGACGTGATACGAATTTGTTCATATATTTCACACAATTCTCATTATACGCATCAAATAAACGAGCTTGACTAAGACGACAACATAGTATATTACCACTATTTTCAATTCTAAAATGCCCGTTATGATAAAAATATAACTTAACTATTCAATTTGTACTTGTTTTAGTTGAAAACTGAATACCTACTTTATTAACATAATTAATTAAAATGCGGTATTTGTAACATTATTCGTCCTATCTTCCTTACAAGTTTAATATCCCAGCTAAACTAAAGCCTCATAAACAAATTAACCCACCTCTTACCAGTATCTCTGTTATATCTAGCAGTATATCTATAGGTCATACATCGCACTACGTGTCCGGACTAAATTCCAGTGATAAAGACCTTCCGTATACTGGGCTAGTACTGTATCAAGTCTACGAGTACTTATGTATAGTGGGAATACAAGGCTAGTTGTAAATCTTAAGAATTAACTAAGCTCGTTTTAGTCAAACGACTGTCAGCTGTTTCTATAGTACGATCTTAAAGCCATTTCTTACTTTAGAGATGACATGTTAAAATAGCTATTAAAACAAGTGACATACTTTATGGCGAATATTTTTTTTGGCGCAAAAGCGTGCCACGTTTTCGGCGTACTATTCTTGGGAATTTGAATTTGCGTCGCGTTTGTATAAAAAAGTAAAAGCCAAGTTTTGGCCTTGTTTACTATGGAGAAAATGCAACTAAAGACAATTCCTTAATTTACTTTTTCTATGGTTAAAACTTGCTGTTTTTATAGAAATTAGGTGTAAGTATTTTGAAACTAGAGATGGCGAAGTCATTAATGACAACCGAAATGACGTTACAATGAAAAGTTATATTAGATATCAATTGTTAGATTTTTGTAGGATACACATTAATTATCTGTCAATTTTGTTATTTTAGCTTGAGTTGTGTTGGTTGGTGTTAAACTTTAATAATACAAAACTTTAATGGTACCAAATATTGTTATTGTTTAAAAAAATTTATTTAAATTTCATGTATTTTTTTTTAATCTAGCAGTTTTCAAGGCAAGAGTGAACCGGTTTCTTCTGGGCAAGCGTGCTCCACCTTAGATCGCAATTTCGCTTACCATCAGGTGAACTGCGATCAAGCGCAAGCCCATTATGAATAAAAAAAAATTAATATTAATGTTCAATAAAATGACTAAGTCCCTGTTATTTTCCAATTTAAGGGATATTTGAATTTGAGGGCATTTATCAGTTTTCTTTCCATATAGCCCTGTATAGGAACGGAAGCTATGCTCGGCGGTCTGCAGCATTCAAAGACATCGGCGGCGATACGTGCACCGATACCCGCTACTTCGCAAGATCCAATACCCACACGAAAGTTCGGCAATCTTGTGTCCCAAACGATGGGAAATGGCGTATTAATAGTTCAACATTGATTTTTTTTAGTAAACAAGCGATTTCGAGCTTCATAAAAGTACTTTTATTTTAACCTATTTAAAGCTTTTACTAAAGTCACGACTAATAATAATATACTAGTTGCCTTTAGCAACTACTAATTACACAAGACCTTAATGAATATTAAGCTATAAATATCAGTACACCCGTACTTACCTATTATATATAAGTACGCATTCATCATGCCAATGTCTCAATCTATATAGTATTAGCTACCTTCATAACAAATTTGTGCCAAACCAGTTCAGCCGTTATTCATCTTTCAACGCTTTTCATTTTCCGAATTTATAATACAAAGTTAAGTCCTTACTTTAAAGTTAACATTTTCATAATATTAATATATAAAACAAGCTAATTCATATGTCAAAAACTAAATCATGTACACATTGACAGATATTTATTTTCAGAAAAATATTAGTCAACACTGACGTAACAAAGCGTTATGGTTTTTGTATTTTAGTCGTGTCAATTTCGGCACAGCCATAACACATGTTTTTTTTCGGACAAACCTACTATTACGCTTGTCGCTTACACTTTGTACCACTTCCAAACAGAGACAAGCATTGCAACTAATACGCGTTAGTTGGTCTTCTAATTAAACTGTTATGCGAGTTCGCGCCTAATGTTGCAATGTCGCGATGTTGCCGCATTAATGTTGCATTTATGTCGCGCCAATGTTGCATTTATGTTGCGCAAATGTTTTGTACGTGCGATAAGGAGTAGCTCCAAGGCGCTCGTTGTTTCTATAATTTGACTTAAACATTGAGATAGGAAACTTTTGTTCGGGATTCTTTTAGGTCTCCAGAGTTTTGTTCTGGACGGTTTCTACTAGGATTTCTTATAGTTGGTACATGATATCTTTTTATGTATTTCAGTTTGCTGGATAGATCAAGGCGTTTGCCACGATGAATTTGCCCAAGATAACTCTCCCAATGAATTAATTGCGCGGGGAGTCACGACCTTCAGAAACAAGGAATACGACTAAAGAAGAAGATGAGGACTCGTGTAAGATAATTATGTACATAAGTCTGTAAGATCTAGTATAGAAAATCTTTTAAGACAGATTATACCCATGCATACATAATAACACATATTTTCTATAGTCGGCATAGATAATAGATTTTAATTACCATCGATATACATGTTGACTATTCATAGATCTTTAAAAAATTGACTAAAACCAATGGTACCTTGCTTTTTTGATTGGACGGAGTACTTAATGGTGTGGAATTATATGTCAGACCAGTCGTTCCCCAAATTAAAATCTAAAAATAAGATGTGTTTTTTCTGGACTAGCAAGCTCATACTTAGATCACTTTTTTTATTCTACCAAGCAAATTGTGGCCAAGCGCAAGTATTTACCATTAAGAGTAAAAATAACGTATTTGATACGAAAAAGTTTACTTATTTGTTTAGGGTTTTTTTCAAGGAAGCGTATCTAAAGATAGTTCTGGATCTTACTTGGCTGTGGTTTTATCTGCGAGTCCGCTTACTAACAATTATTCTGTCTTGTATCCTAGATAATATTAATTAATAGATAACTAGTTGTTTTCTGAATAGTAGACCTCGTGAGCATAATATACAGTAACTTAATGACATCAAATTTTATTAAGTTCTTGGCCAACCAGTTCTTCTTTTATGAATAAGGTTTTATTCATAAACACAATCGTTTTATTGAATATGATTTTTTTATATTATTGGCTGATAAAAAATCTTAAATAGGCTGTGCAAAGTGACACTGAGAAAATTATATAAAATAGCCCCATTTTTGTGAAAACATCTTTCCAAACATGAAAAAAAAAGTAATCGGTGTAGGGCCGGAATCGAACTAGAGGCCTTCAAAAAAGCAGACAACCAATGAGCCACGTACGCTGGTAACATATAAAATAATAATAATAAAAGGTCACATCAGCCTGACACATAAAGTTAATAAGATACAGCGCTAAAATCTACAGGCAAGCAAGATCAACACACGATTCATCTGATAGAGGGTTCTGATAAAGCGAAGTGCTTTTGCCGATAAGCGGACCGAAATCTGAGTATGATTTAAAATTGCAACGGAACCTTATCTCGCTATAAAATGTCAAGGATCCATTCCGTAAGAGGTAAAAAGGTAAACTTTGCGATAGTGCGACGCAGGGGTTTTGTTAAATTGTTCGCGGTTTTAGATAAACAATGCTTTTAAGAAAATAATGTGTTAAAATAATCTTTCTCCTTTATTTCAAAACACAATTGGCATAATAATATTATGTTTGGTTGTAATCTATATTATATCTTTCTCTATGGTTGTAATAGATTTCGAACATGTTTTAATGAAATAATTTGTATAAAAAATAAAAACTATACCCAGGGCTATAAGTAAAACTAAACCTAGAGAAACGTTTAACCATATATGTATAAATAATAAATTTGTACTACCTGAATCCCTGCCTAAATTCATAAAATATAAACTTACTTATAGAATTAAAATATCAAAGCAAACATACAATGCTGGCTATATAATAAGTATTACTTTTAAGCTAGGTAGCATTAACTAATTCCTAGTATATTATATGTAATACTTGTTTGACTAAGTGACAATAATTTTGCCCTATATATTATCGTTTTATTACCTTATTTGTATCGCCTTCCTCTGTATGTCTCTATTTGATATCTTTTTTACCTTAAAGTACGGACTCCTAAAAATACATTCCAGAACTACAAACTTCCACTTAAATCAGCAACTTTATCTCATTCCGCATCAGTCAGTGTTTTAGTTTAAAATTCCACCTCCGCGATCACAGACTGCAGTTATCTGATGCAAAGATAATATACCATTTGATAGCACATAGCTTTACCCCACTTCCGAAACATGTAAGTGATACATCACTAACATTTTAATTTTTTTTTACGCGGAGTGAGCTACGTGCTTATTTTATATCCAAACAAATAAAAACAATCCGTTTGATAGCTTGAATTTATTTCTGTAGGTTAGTTGATTTTATTTTTACATTTAATGGGCTTGCGCTTAATCCCAATACAACTATAAAAGAATAGAACTATTATAAATTCTATGGAAAGCGATATTGTAATTTGAGGTGCAGCGCGCTTACCCAGAATAAACCGGTTCACTCTTGCCTTGAAAACCGCTAGATTATAGTTATCCGGGAACAGAGCGTTTGGCAAAGATCTCTACACCCTGGTGGGTCGCACAATTATATAAAATATGACAAACACGTGAAATTTAAATCACTAATACCCCGTTGACTGACTTTTTAGTTTGTCCTGCTCTACCGCACGGACACATTATAGCTCTGTCCTTTGCTAGCACCGCGTCCCGCGAGCGCAGCAGTGAAAAGCGCTAATATGAGACATTGCATACATCGGCCATCAAGTGGTATGTTATCATTGATCTGATGTTTCCAAACTTCGTCTGGAGAGATATGGCTGATATATTCCGCTTTGAACTGATACCGACTCGCTTCAAACTTGTTTTTACAATGGAGGAGTCAGGTCAGTTTTTTAGCAATTCGTTTTTATACATTTCTACTCGTATTATAAACATTAAGTTTTATAGTCCTAGTCACATAAAAATAATCATTCTTCCAGTAAAATTTATCGGTAATATATGTTATTTATATATTATTATTAATTACGTCTGCTTTTCAATCAGACTGCCCCTGGTTCAATCCCAGCCCTACACCAATGACTTGTTTCTCAAGTTATGTGTGGATTTGCACTCGTTTTACGGTGAAGGAAAACATCGTGAGGAAACTGGCATGTTTGAGGACCACAATATCCGAAGACGTGTGGCATCCGCCAACCCGCCTTTGGACTGCGTGGTGGATTATGGTCTATATCTCTCTCCTAGTGAGAGGAGGTTCCGAGTCCCAGCAGTGGGAAAGTATAGTGGGTTGCTTATGCTTATACGTTATTCCAAACTAAGCATGCTCCAACTTAGGCCGAGTGTTGAGTGTCGCCAATGTGTGGTTACTGGGCAAATGCTTAGTTGTTACGAGTTGTTGTTATGACTCATGTTTTTTTATATTATTAGTTTATTTATTAATGTTGAAAAATAACACTAAAAATTGATGTTTCAAATGCTTTCATATCTATCTAGTCCATTAAAAATCCTTACTTTTGTAATTTAGAAAACTCACATTTCCAGGACAGTACAGCTCTTAAAAAAATGGATCAATAAAAAGAGACTTTAATCTACTTACACAGGCCACATCCCTTCCAAAACGAATTAGCAATAAAATAAAAATCAAACACCTCTCTGTTACAAAGAAGGACATCCGTTACGACATGTCTTATAAAAATTAAACACCGGACAACACCACCGATGAAACGAGCCAGAGAGTACAACCCGAGTAAAACAAGCAAACAATTTAAAACAATCGTGAAGAGGTGTAAACCGTTTGGAAACGGAGTGGCGTTGACCCTTTCAGCGCTAGATAAAGATCAGGAAACATATCGCAGCCTTTACTGTTGAATAAATAAGTGCGGATGCATTAAGGCGGGCTGGGCGGCTAACCGCAGGTGGCCTTCCGCCCGCCCTGTATCGCTGATAACGCGCGTTTAACGGCCGTTAACTGGTGTAACGACGCCGTTAGAAGCGGTCGCTTCCTCTGCCATTGTGTGAGCCAACTTTGTAAAATGCCCCCGAAAGTAAAGATCGTAAATTTGACCGATCGGCCGCCGCTATCGTCTGATGGCTTGTTAGGTTAGTCTGCGGTTAAATGTTACAGCGGCGGGTCCATTCAGCTGCTCCACAGATTTTTAGCGAGATTTTGGTGTATGGTATAAATAAATAAAAAATAATAAACATTAGGATCTCTTTCACAAACGGCCAGCTAACCCCATACTGAACCATTTTTAGTTTGTGTTAAGGTAGCTGACACAACTGATATACTACATATACTAATTTTTAAGTCTACTATAAAAGAATTTTATTTAAAAAAAACTGTCACTGCCAATTTTTTGAATCGCTGTTGGTATTTTATACTGTTGGTTTTATTTTATTGACATTTTAATCAAACTTATGTAAGGTCAGGTCAAGACGATTAAAAATCGGCATTTAAATTTTACCTTTATATACTAACAACAAATAAGACTAGAGACCACCACTACTCAAAACCTAAAACCACTGTTGCCATAGCAACCATAACATTCCTCTTCTACTATGTTTTAAATATAAAAACAGTAGAATAAAAACTAAATCCACTATCAGGCAGCATTAGCAGCACCTGAGCGTTATATTCAATTAGGCGGGCGGGGGCGGATTGAGATGGTATCAGGGCGGGCGGATAGTTGTTCTAACGGCCATTCTCTGTTAACTATTAATGATCTGCTTTGCGATTTATTATACGAAATTCATTGAAAAATATATAATATTGTCGCGTAGAAAACGGTCACACTTACTTATTATTAAAAGTTGCAATGAGTCCAACAGTTTCGGTGCTTTCCGGGCACCAATAAAAAAGTGTAAACGTTTTCTACGCGAAAATATTAAGATGCCTTACGTGAACAGTTTACGATATCCCTATATGACACTGTCAAAAACTATTTTTTTTTCAACGTTTTTCGATTGACCCATAATACACAATTCGTCAAAAAATATATATTATATTATGTTGATGATACATGATGTATCAGAATTATCGTGCCTATTTATGTGTTTTTGGTTGTATTTACAAAGCTGTTTCTTTGAACATAATAATAAATAAATGTGCTCGTATAATTGCATATATTCTAAAAATATGTGTATTATTTACAACAGATTTTGATACGCCCAAAGTTCGCCAAGAGACAAGCAATGTTCTAATCTAAAGAAAGCGTTTATTTAGAGTAAACCGGTTCACTTTTGTCTAAAAACCCGTTATATTGCAGACGATAATAGTTCATTAATAAATATACACTTAAAATACATCTTTAGTAATTTAATCTTTTAAAATCAGTTTTTATACCTCTTTTATTAGTTTTGACCTATACCAATATATTTGCTTTTATCTAAATGCAATTCAAATTGATTTAATATGTATCCAAGTTCTTTTTTAGCACAGATAAGATTACTTATATGCCACGACCCGGAGTCTATTCAAGGAACAATATTAAATTGCCGAATATTATACATTTTAGATTCTCCTAATCAAAAATTTGTGGATTTTTAAAGAATATTCAAAAGTAATATTTTAATTCGATCGATTCTTTAGTCTTTGAAAACTGGTTTTATCTTGTTTTCTATTTTTAACCACATGAAGATAAGAACTCACAGAAAGACAAAAGTCTCTCTGTCTCTATGTGTGAGTGTGTGTGTATGTATGCGTGTGGCTGTCTGTGGTATTGTAGCTCTGAAATGGATGAACCGATTTCATTATTAACCATGTATTTTATTTCCCACGACTGCCAACGTATATTAATCAATAAAATCGACATCCTACTAAAATTATACATGTGAAAGATTGTGTCTTAGTATGTGAGTTTGTACGTTTGTTACTTCTTCACGCTGAACGTGTGTGAAATGTGTCCTAATATGAAACAAATATTAAATACTAGTTGCACCCTGCGCTATTACCCGCGTTAATCCGGGATAAAAAGTAACCTATGTGTTAATCCAAGGTTTAACACATTTTCATAGTAAAACTCATTTATTTCGGTCGAGCCGTTTTGGAGCGTGAAATAATAACATTGATTTTGAAGTTACATATTTTGTTATCCAACGGGAACCATAATTGTTTTTGGGATAAAAAGTAGCCTGTGTTAATCCAAGGTCTAACTTATCTTCACACCAAATTTCATGAAAATCGGTTCAGCCGTTTGAGCGTGAAGAAGTATCAAACATACACACAAACTTTCGCATTTATTATATAAGTAGGATACGTAAGTTTGCGTGTTAGTATTTAAGTATATATGTATGTTTGTTACTTCTTCATTTGTGAATATTAGTAAAATCAGAAAGTACTGACCACTCGCCCTATGGCCACAGCGAGTGGGCTCCCGATACCCTGACCTGTGTAAAGCGAAGGGCCAGCGCGTTATCGCACGATAAAAACTGGCAACTACGGTGACGTGTGGCGTAGCGGCGGCTGAGCAAACGTCGTTACGCCGTTACTGGCGTTACTAAATAAATCGTTAGCGTCGCGCCACAGTGCAGAGATAGCGCACGTAGCGGCTGGAGGGTAGAGCCGCTAGATGTGGCATAGCAATAGAATAATTAATAGTTAAAAAAAAAAAACAAAAAAACACGCTTTTTATAGAAAACCGTAATTTTATCAAATTAGTGTATTGTCATCGGTCCTCAATAAATCTACAAAGTTTGAACGAAATTTGGCCGTTTAAAGTGGGTCAAAAACGCGCCCAAAAAAGTCGGTTACAAACAAACATAGAAACAAAAATACAAAAAATGGAATAATTTTATCAAATTAGTGTATTGTCATCGGTCCTCAATAAATCTACAAAGTTTGAATGAAATCTGGCCGTTTAAAGTGGGTCAAAATCGCGCCCAAAGAAGTCGGTTACAAACAAACATACAGGTGAAGCTAATATAAAGCGTGTAAAAAAACCCGATGATGACGCTCGTAATGCGTCGAAACCCGTTGGACGTATATCTAACGTTTTTTAAGTAAGTGTGACCGCTTGTTCGGGCAAATAGAAAAAAAGTCGAAGAAAAAATCAGACTCGCGCACGAAGGGATTTCGATACCACTTTATGTAGAAAATAAACGTAATAAAACATGAAAGTGGGTCGGATGATGTTAAAATTCAAATTTTGATTATTATTACAGAAAAAAGGTGTACATTACTTTACACTATTTACTATTAATTTGTATTACTATTTATCACTAACTAGCTGCACCGATTAAAAAAAAAATCTCTCACATTTATTATATTTATACAAGTAAAATTGTAAGTCCCAAATCAGGTACCCTAAAACCATCTTTATCTGATTTTAGTGTTAGTTAAAAGGTATCGTAATTTGTCTAGACACTCAAGAGGTAATAAGTTCACAAGCAAATAAGAAAAAAAAAATGTTAGACTTTTACTAAACTTTCTTAAGTAAGTATGACGGTTTTTTCGTGCAATTTGCTAACGTTTCTAATTATTTTGTAAAGAAACAAAACAAAATCTGTGTAACAGTGAAACAAAGATTTAGCACATCTAGTAAATACTATATCTTTGAAAACCCAAACCGTCTCGGCTGGCCAAACAAACTAAAACAGGGAATTATTAGTGTTTTTCGTATTGCAGGATTTGTTACGCCATATCGCTGCTCTCTGCTGAATATACAACGTTTCTGTCTCTGTTCTTTGTAGACGATAAGTGTTACAATGTACATAAGTATTTGTTTTATTTATGCGGAATAAAATCAGCTGTTTATGTATTTAACTAACCATAGAATAAGACTGGGTTGAACCAGCTGACTTTAACATTAACAATATGTTAAAGAACCGGTTAGGCAAATAAATGAGTTGCACCAATAAACACATTTTTAGTTTACGTTCTTCGCTGGTTAAAGCTAAAGTTTATGTTAACTAGCAGTCAGATGCGTCAATTGACTAGCAGCCAAGAAACCTTTTTTTACCTAATTATATAAATAAGGTGCAACAGATTCGAACTATAACTTTGACTTCTATTAAATTGAGCCTAAGATACGATGTAAAACGAGTATGTATAAAATTTCTCAAGTTTTTTTTTAAATTCTTTTGTGTTGTAATAGACAATAATACAACAATATACAACTTAATCTCAATTCACATTGTTTTTTTACTATAGACATATTCTTTTCATTTGTAGGTATTTGACAATTGACTTAATTATTAATGGCTATTTTGGAATTCCGGAAAATTTGCTGACTGCAAGTAACACACTTATTTATTTTCTAATGAAATTGGCTGTTTTTTATTTTTGAGTCGCAGCTCTACTTAACTTTTTGTACGGTGTTTTTTCTCAAATTTCCAAAACAGAAAAGTATTTCGTTACTTTTTATTCAACTAGTCTAAAACAAACATTGTTAGTCTCAGCCTACTAAAACTACCTTTATGTTTCTAGGAACCCTTTCTAACTTTTTGAAACCATTTATGGTTTCAAAAATATATATTAACGCCAAGTTCAAAATGGTTTCAGAATCGACACCTTTTGTTAATATACGTACATTAACAAAAGGTGTCGATTCTGAAACCATACGATAAAATTGCAGTCGAAACGTATACCATCGCGGCCACACAGTGCTTTCGCCTAGAGGCAAGTTTGCACGTCTTTACTTAAAACTGAGATCATATCAACCTCGGCTTTCATTCTAGGGGCGGACTTACACCCTTTACTCGTACAGGGTTAGTTGTAAAGCAAAAATAATCAGCGGTAAAGTAACAATAAAGCGAAAAGGATTATTCTAAATTTCGATCGTAATTCTGTAAAACATAATTATTATTATTATTATTTTTTAATTAAAAATTTAAATGTATTTGAATTACTATGTATTTATATTAGTGTATGGCTGATCGCCTAGTTGTGTTGGAAAAAAAAAAGCAAATCTAAAAAGGCTCCATAGTATGTGAAATTCGCAAAGTTATAAGCCGTCACACATAAAAATTTGTTTACGTTTTTGTGAAAAACGTTCAAACAGCTGTTTTTAGCGATTTCCAAACTAGCTCACGCGAATAAGTTTTTTCATATTAATTAGTACACATATTCAGTTTTGTTATAACGTCTAAGTGTATAAATTAGCACTTAGACTGTTTTCTGATCTTCTTACTAATAGCCCTGTACAAATTTTGCTTCTCGAACATGCAATCAATTTCCAATCTTAAATCAAATGCACTAAGAACTACATTCAATTCCCTTTGATTTGGCAGATTAATCAGTTTTTAGATTGATGCACGCAAATTTGTAGCTTATTCTCTTTAGTTAGACTTTGTTTTTCATTGAGGCTATCCTTAGTTCATTGCAGAAGATAACATTGTTTTGGGATTGAGATGTAGAAGATTCCGTGCTATAAGTGTTTCACGACTTTCATATCCTATTGTGAGAAGATTTTAGAGCTTCAGCATTCGTTAAATCTAAAATCTAATTCAAAATATATACCTCAAGTATACATAAACACGAACTTTCAATATCTATCTTCTAATATATAAAATTTCCATGTCACAATGTTAGTTACCGTACTCCTCCGAAATGGCTTGACCGATTTTTACTAAATTTTATATACGTAATCATCGGATAAGGTGCTTCTTAAATATCATAAACACGTCGTTTGTCATATTTACTTGAAATGTTTAATATTGACATTGAATAAATCATTATTTTTATTTTTAATACCGACAAAGAATAAATCATTATTTGATATTTGAAATATAATAAGTAATATATTTATTCTGCAGTACTATTTTATAAAATAATAAACATCATTTTATTTATGCAAAAGAACTGTTACCTTTTTATGCAAAATGTATGTGCTAAGAATAAATAAAATAAAAGACTTATTTTAATTTTAGCCTTAGCTAAATTTTGAATGTTTGGAGGCTCTAGATTTCTCAGTAGGATTCCCTGAGTTTGAGAAAGCTAATTTCTCTTCTGGAGTGCAGTAAAATAGCTACTTAGAGAATAATACCATAATATTTACTAAAGCTTCTCTAGTAACTACTCTAAGTATCAATATAACAGTTTTCCGAAAAAGACCTAAAATATTTCCGCAAAATTGTTTAAAAACTAAAACATTGTAGAAGCAATAAGCATCAAACATAAATCTGAGCGCACACGTTATAAAACTCGGCGTCGTCGTCTGGGGCGGGCCGATAGCGCGATACGGCTGGGCGGGCGAGATAACAGCGCTGCAGCCTAGGGCGGGCGGAGTGCAAGACTGCCTGTAGAGCGGACGGACTCGTTAACAAAAACGGGACTCTAATTTATGAGTTACATTACTCATACAGTCTTTTAATTAATGTTAATACGTTAATACATGATTCTTATTCATAATTAATACAGTAAAGGCTTAAGTAACTCGGCATTTCTTCAATATTATCGCTGGTGTCGAGTGTTAAGGTCTTATTTGCCCAGATATGAGTATTTATTGTTATTATTTTAAGTTATACGCCTTAGATCCGGTACAGGAAAAAACAAGACTTATAAAAGTGTTATAAAACAGCCAAATAAATTAAGACTGTTCAGATTTGGCCGGTATGGGCCTTCAAGACTTGTTACTTTCTCTTGAGTTAATATTTTAATTAATAAAATATTTAGTTACCACAGAAAAAACTTAAACATTAGTGTTGCATGGTTTGCATATATTGGTTATGAGTCTATATTTTAATAAATAAACTTTATCACAATGTATAAAACTAAGTTTTATTTCGCTCTAACATTAAAAAGCATTAGAATGATGTTAACGCCATCATGAAAGAACGAAGGTTAATGTAATTGTTTATGGACAGTATAAAATGGCGCGATGTGACTTTAAATTAATAATAATTAAATAATTAATTGAGTGTGTATATAAATTATGTTACTTACCTTGTTTTTGGCTTTTAAAGCAAAACCGTTTCATTTTATCAAACAATCGTTTCACTACAGTCTCGTACTTACCTGCAAAAGAAATAGGACATGTTTACTTATCAATTGATTATTTTATTTAGTGAAATATTATTTATATATCAATTGATGACTTCGTTGGCGTAATGGTTACCATGCCGGACTGCCAATTAGAAGGTTCAGGGTTCGATTCCCGGCACGGCCAACAACTTTGTGCTGAACTAAATTTGTTGGATGTGGGTCTGGGTGTTAAATATGTATCTATAAAAAATACACATGTATGTATATGTAGTATATCAGTTGTATTAGCAACCATAATAGGAATGTGTCCTAATATTTAAAAAAAAAAAATATCTTGTCGATGAGCTGTCAAATTAAGTTTCTTGTTGTGCTATTGTGTGTGTGAATGTAAATGATTTTGTAATTGATTATTAGAATTTAAGTGAGTATTTATTAATTTTAGATGTCATTTGTTTATTTTTTGCTAATATTGCATGCCTAAAGGCGAAGAGTGTGAGGGACATAAAATAATAACTTGTGATAACCTAACCTTACCCATTCTGCAATAAAAAAAATTGAATTCGAATAATATAATTAAAACTGTCTTTTATTTTAATAACTTTAATTGGAAATTTCAAACAATCGTAACATTTGGCTTGCGCAATTTGTTATCATTTCTGTAATGATTAGCAAAAATGTGATCTTCTTCAAAGGTACCGGATCTTTCTGACCTTGAGGACCGCTAGATTAATGTTCCCGATAGGGCTTGGATGACAAATTTATTAGTTGTTTAATGCAAAATATCTTCTCAGAGTCAAAAACAGATTGATTTAAAGATAGTGGCAGTAAATTTGAGCGTTACTTTAGATCAGAATAGATAGACCTTCATTTAGTTAAAGTATTTATGTATGCAAAGTCTTTTTAATCTTCAAATACACATAAAGGTCTTAAATCAAAGAGTTGTTATTTGTTATTGAATTGGTCAATGGGGTCAGTATTAAAATTTTATTGCCATATCCAGAGCAAAACATAGCCTGCATTGTCTTCTTATTTCTTAGTTTAATATTAAAGTACCACTCTTTATTTAAAAAACCCAAAAACCCAGAGGCCGGTCGCCCTGCAGCTTTACGGAGAATTTGCCAAGCGGCTGGTAGAGGTTTCGGGTGTCCAGAATGGTGGTTTCTATTTCGGTCAGAAACTAAGCATTGCCATCCAACGTGGCAATTCTGCCAGCATTTTGGACGCCCTTTCCTCTACCCCTAGACTTTTGTAGGTTAAGTTTGTATTAGTTAAGTGTTTTACTATATGATTATTATGTTGGTTATAAATAAATGCCTTTCTACCTAACTGGTTGACAACAATGTTGTTGAATTTAGGCAATATGTAAATTTGAGGTGCCTAGTATAACGCAATGTTATAAGGTTAATAAAGTTCTAAGATTTCTATAATTTCTAACATTTTTTAAAACACTTCATATAATCTTAATAAATAAATGGTTAAGCTGAGATGCTTAGTGTTGTCAAGCCGAGTCCCAGTTTTACATAGAAATGTATTATACCAGTCTCTTTTCTCAATTGAAATTCAAGACTGAGTCTTGAAAATTTTCAAGACTGTTTCCAGGTTCGCCTAGCTCCGGCCGGGAGCGTCCGGGAGTGTTATCGTCGGCAAACACTCTGATAGCGAACACTCTATCTCCCGAGCTCCCGCGTCCGCATAGTTCTCGGACTATTTCAATATTTATCGCTTGCGGATCATCACTATTTTATACAGACTACTTGTGTTTGGGCACAGGTTCACTTCACATCCCACACGCAGCCCACTATACGTACCCACTGCTTTTTTTTTTTTTTTTACGAGGGGGAAATCTTCCATAAGATACCCAGCTACAATGGGGTGCAGCTGGGTTATGTGGGATTTTTACCCACGAAAACCCCCTCGGTACTCTGCCTCGATGCTTTATGGAGGGTTTCAGGTTCTTCGGTGGAAACACACTGAGGCCCTCCTAGCTTTTGCTTGCAGCAACATCCACATACGCAAAAAGAACTACCAACCCTCCCGGGCCCAATTTAAATGGACTGTCGGAACCCCACTTCCGACAGTCCTTGAGCCTGAGGTCCCCGTCCAATCGCCCCCAATGCTAGCCAGTGGACCGTCATTGGTAGCGATCAGACGGGGATGCGAAGGAACCTGCAGGACGGGGAAAAAAGAGCACGTGTCAGCCGCGCTCAATTGCCCAGACCTGCAGGGTCAAGTGCTGGAGCGAATATTGTCACCAACCCTTCGACGGCGTTGCCGTCTTCGGGCAGGATCTGCTCTCTCTCTTTCTCGCTCCGCGGCTTCCTTCTGAGAGAGCACGGCCTCACAGTAGTCGACAACAGCCTGCCATGCAGATTGATCTCTTAGCATAGCTGATATAAGGCTTTCTGGTGACAGATCCAACCCCACTTACGTACCCACTGCTGGGACTCGGGGCCTTTTCTCACGAGGAGAGATAGATACCACAATCCACCAATCTGGCCAAGTGCGAATTGGCGGATGACACAAGTGTTTAGATATTGTGGTCCTCAAACATGTCGGTTTCCTCACAAAGTTTTCCTTCACCGTAAAGCGAGTGCGAAACAACAAACAAATACGCGTAACTTGAAAAACAAGTCATTGATGTAAGACCGGAATTGAACTGTCTGATTGAAAAAAAAAACGTTTTGCCACACTCGCTTTTCTAGCCATACTTGTTTTTTTTTAAGTGTTTTCACTTTACATTGAAGACCTTTTTTATTTTACCATACTTTACTGTCTAACTACGATTTAATTTGGTAATATTTAGCACCCTTTAAAATAAATAATTGTACCAAATACGAGTTAGGCTCGCGCAAATGGCACAAAACTACAGTTTTACGAATACATTTTTATTTATTCATTTTATTTGTAGTTATAGTGGCAACAAAAATACATAATCTGTTAAAAAACAACTCTCTAGCTAGCACGGTATATGAGATACACCTGCGATAGTTTTTAAATAGCCCTTAGGGTACGAGACCCTAAAAAAAGAAATCGTTAGTACGCAATTTGTTTACAAAATTTTCAACAAATACACTTGTTCTAACAAGATAATTTGACGACCCCGTTGGCGCAATGGTTACCATGCCGGACTGCCAATCAGAAGGTACAGGGTTCGATTCTTTCATTTATTCTACATCTTTGTGCTAAATTAAATTTGTTGGCTGTCGGTCTGGGTGTTAAATATGTATCGATATAAAATATGTATGTTTGTATATGTCGTATATCAGTTGTGTTAGCAACCATAATACGAACTAGAAATGGTTCAGTATGGGGTTAGTCAGCCGTGTGTGAAATGTGTCTCAATAAAAAAAAACTCTAGATTAATAAAAAAACATTTTAATAATGACGTGGGTAACACCGCGAGACGCAGCTAGTGAGTTAAAAAAAACGAGGTGAATGATTTGAACTGGCCATATTTATTCAGACGTCTAGACTGATCATAGAAATTATTACTTTCAAGTATTTAATATGCGTATTATATTATTACTTATTTTCGCGGATAAATGTTTCCCACGCTCCGGAATGACCTTCAGATATCTCGAAGATACGATCTTTATATAAACTTAATCAAAACAGGATTGTGTCTCCAAAATATACTTGATGTGACATAAAAGTTCTATGATCAGATAAATTTAGATGATATGCGAAATTAGGCTCCACTTTTTTATGTACAACTAAATAGTCAATTATAGAAATACTAATTTTATTCGTATTAAAAAAAAGTTTTTTTTTTTTTACAAATCACAAACAGCTAGGCAATTGACCTGTAGGGCACATAAAATCACGTGTCAGCGACATTCTAGTCTAAGGGGGAGCATGCTTAGTCAGGGACGACTGGCTGTCAAAAAGGCTGCCAGGACAGATTTTTTCAATTTGAGAGTTTTGCAAGCCAGGTGAGATCTAGAATATGCTCTATCGCAATATTTACCTTCACCCATAGATCAGGCTCTTTGGCGAGGACCGTACAGGCTGATGACAGGTGTCTTCCGCCAACCCGCACTTGGCCAGGTGGAGGATCGTATCTCGTTATGATTATAAGGGTACATTTAATATGTTAATTAATATAAAAGTTATTGATTACTTTCAGAAGTTCAACAGTCTATTTTATATAAGAGTTACAATCCTTTTTTTTATCTACACAGTACAATTCTTTCTTTTTTATCTACCTACACAAATATCTGTCTGTCTATAAAGCTGACAGCAATATCACACAAAATAAAAAAATAAAAATTGTTCTCTCTCTCTCTCTTCTTCTCTCTTCTTTATTACTTGCAGAAACCCGGCAGTCGGTTTTTTATAAGAGTTACATTTTTTATCTATACAGAAAGTTGTACTCAAATATCTGTCTTTAAAAAACAAAACATTAAATCTCATTTGTTTCCGGAATCACTGTTTACCGTTTAAAATAGAGTCGTTAAACGTTTAAAAAAACAGAGTCCATCCAAATATAGTAAAGTTATTTTTAACTTGTTTACTAGTTTTTTACAAACGTTTATCATAAGAATTTATCAAAGTTTAATAAATCTAGATGACAATAATTTGATAACGAACTTGAATAAGATTAAAAATAGTTTTGATCTAATCAAAGCAAAGTCGGTCGATGACACTAGATTTATATCGATGTAATTAAATACAGGATAAATAAAAAAAAAACGCGTCCATTCATAATTTTTAAGACTTTGGCTTTATTACTAAAATGTTAATAAGCAGCTATTATTATATATACGACTAGCTGACCCGGCAAACGTTGTTTTGCCTTATTAATTATTTTTATTCTAGTTTCTAGACAAATTCTAGTATAATTATTTTGTATGGTATATGCGTGAAATGGGTATGGAGCGCCATGAACAAACGTTAAGGGAATATAAAAGTAACAAACGCCAAAAAATATTATATATTTGTATATAATATTTATAATGTATAAGCATATTTGTTCGAGCCGCTTGAGCATAATGAAGTCCAAAGCAGAATAAATCACATAATATTTGTAGTGTCGTAAGCTATGACCCAAAAGTCCTAGGACCAATCGCAAGCGAAGCGAGCTTGATGCGAGCGCGAAAATTTTTAGCATATTTGTTCGAGCCGTTTGAGCATAAAGAAGTCCAAAACAGAACAAATTACATAATATTTGTAGAGTCGTAAGCTATGACCCAAAACGTCGTAGGACCAATCGCGAGCGAAGCGAGCGCGAAAATTTTTAGCATATTTGTTCGAGCCGTTTGAGCATAAAGAAGTCCAAAACAGAACAAATTACTTAATATTTGTAGTGTCATCATCATATTTGTTGAAAATTTTTTGCTCATACGTTCGGGGTCTAGTTTATTAGTACATCAAATTTTATAGCTTCTTCTACGTAAGAACTAAGTGATCAAGTTATGTTGTCGAGAGTTTTTCAAGCCCCTGCCTTAGTTTAACGACTGTTTGTGCTAAGAGGACCTACAATTTAACGTATAATCCGATCCACAGTAGCGCACAGATGAAAATACATTTTTTTACAACAGTCATGTGCAGGAGAGGTTATGCAATAAAGCGACTTACACGCGGGTGGAGCCGCGGTTAAGTTAATAAGAGAGTTACATTGATGAAGCAAAATGATAATTGTTAACAATACTACTACATACGATACATAAACAATAACGAAGGTCGAAATTTGTGTAAACAGTGAGAGAAGTCGGTGAAGAAGAATTTTGTGAGTAAAACAGGAGACCGACTTTGGTCTATGGCATAGTGTGGCATTTCACTCATCAGTAAAGTAAAGGCGCGGCAAATTTTAAGTATTTAAGATTGGTAATAAGTATATCAGGTTAAATTTTGTTAGTTATTTTCTTCAAAAAAAAAAGGATTTTTACTCGAAGTACAGTTAGATACTATATTTGATCAGTTATCAAGCGAGATGAAAAATGAATAAAATACTAAAATGGCCATAAAAAATAGGGAATGATGATAAAAAAGTAAAAAAATTAGGCCTGTATGTATTTTTTAATGCCACTTAATAGAAAAATAAAATGAAAAAATTTGTCGAAAAATTAAAAAAAAAATGTTTAAGGGTGATCAACTCTTATCACTTAGGGGTATAAAAAATAGATAGTAGCCGATTCTCTGACCTGCTGAATACGTATATAAAATTTGGTAAAGATCAGTCAAACCGTTTCGGAGGAGTTCGGTAACAAACACTGTGACACGGAAATTTACTAAAATGGCCATAAAAAATAGGGGTTGATGATAAAAAAGTAAAAAATTAGGGTTGTATGTATTTTTTAATGCCACTTAATACAAAAAAAAAATTCGTCGAAAAATGAAAAAAAATATTTAAGGGTGATCAACCCTTATCACTTAGGGGTATAAAAAATAGATAGTAGCCGATTTTCAGACCTACTGAATACGTATATAAAATTTGGTAAAGATCAGTCAATCCGTTTCGGAGGTGTACGGCAACAAACACTGTGACACAGAAATTTACTAAAATGGCCATAAAAAAATAGGGGTTGATGATAAAAAAGTAAAAATTTAGGGTTGTATGTATTTTTTAATGCCACTTTATATAAAATTTAAATAAAAAAAATTCATCGAAAAAATAAAAAAAAAAATTTAAGGGTGAACAACCCTTATCACTTAGGGGTAAAAACGTTTCACGTTGGCCGATTCTCATACCTACTGAATACGCATGTAAAATTTGGTAAAGATCAGTCAAGCCGTTTCGGAGGAGTTCGGTAACAAACACTGTGACACGGAAATTTTATATATAAGATAACATTTAGTAGAAAAATATTATTTCCTTGTTTTGTATTTTTTTATTTATATTTGAACTAGATATTTGTTTTCGTTAAATGTATTTGCAATAAGTTGTTTAAGGTGATCTGACGCGATCATCGAAGTTATGTGACGCTCAAGCATGGATCGGATTTATTTTCGGGTAATGCTTATGCTATGTTTATGCTCATAGCGAGTGTGGCTAAGTGGAAAAACTTCTGTCTTTCAATCAGACGGCCCTATACCAATGACTTGCTTGCACCAATGGTGGCGATTCAGCGGCACACACGACTAAACTAAATTTAAAGAAGCTCCGTCTCTTTTCATCGTAGGTGGTCAGAAAAAGACGTCACGTTCTGAACCACAGACAAAACAACTAAAATCACGTCAAATATGGAATGTGCAGGCAATTTTAGAGGTGACACAAGTGAGTGCGGACTAAAGTCGCCTATATTTTCAACATTTGACGAGATTTAAGTTGGTAGTTTAGTCGTGTGTGCCGCTGAATCGCCACCAATATTTTTCTTTCATTCTTTCTATATCTCTCTTCTCGTGAGAAAAGGATAGTTACATAGATAGATTTATTGAAACAATAATAACAACATGGTAGCGCTTACTTACTGTAAGCGCGTAAATGTGTACTTTGTTTTCACGGCTTTGGGCACACAATTCAAGGCTTTGGGACTCAAAGCCTTGAATTGTAACAAAGTACACATTTACGCGCTAACAGTAAGTTGTTATTATTGTTTCAATAAATCTATCTATCCTTTTATCGCGACAAGAGAGATATAGAAAGAAAGAAAGAAACATTGGTGCCAGCAAGTCATTGGTGTAGGGCCGGGATCGACCCAGGGGCCGTCTGATTGAAAGACAGAAGTTTTTCAACTTAGCCACACTTGCTATAAGCATAAGCTTAGCAGTGGGATCATATTATAGTGGGCTGCTTATGCATGCTATGCCTTTCCAGTATATTTGAGTATCAAAGTCCTCTTAGCTCCTCAGAGCGGTGGCCCCGGGCGAAGTTGCCACCGATAGCGCGCGGATCCAACTTTACGACAAATATTATCTGCATGAATCAGGTGCAGCCTTATCGGGGACACACACGCCTTCCGTATACGAGCTTGCCAACTGGAAATGCTATTACGCTTTGAAGCTTCTAAATGTGGTAGTAATGTACGAGTATGTTTTACTATGAGTGAAATAAAATTATTGCTATATATAATACTACGTAATTATGTAGTTCAAAGCAAAGATAAGGACAAAATATATATTTTAAGTAACCTATTGACTCAGGCTTTACATTTCGGGAATCCATTGTAAATAGAAGACAAAATTAAAGATTTAGTGTACATTCGCTGTGATCTGAAACCCAAATTAAGACAAGCAAAGGAAAAATTAAAATATGAATCGAACGACGAATCGAAAGACTTTTGATTCGTCGTTCGAAGAGTCCATCTCCTGATGATGCCTTGTGGAAAGGCAAAACACGTGTTGAGTAAGAATTTCCGAATTGAGATGAGAGTGAAATTTCGTTGTGTTAGGAGGGTAGTTTAGGGATTAGTTTACTGGTGTGAGTTGTAGTGGAGATGTGGTGGTCGAGTCAAGTTTTTTAAAATATTTTAGTTTTTCCTTTCCCTTAATTTGGTTTCAGATCACAGCGGAAGTACACTAAATATTTAATTTTGTCTTCTATATATTTTAAGATGTAATTGTATTTTTTTATTTTTATATAACTCGATATAATTTATTCTTAAGTCTCTGAGGAAACAAATTTATTATTACTATTAAAATATTGATTTTACAATTTTTTCGCTTCGCGTCAGATTACCTGCGTGAGCCAAACTACATCCGCTACTTTAGAAATAAAAAACATAACAATCTATGGACACCTATTAAGGATTTTAAGAGCTGCTCTTATTTTTATTTAATTTTGGTCTTTATTATTGCAATAAAATAATAAAACATGTTTCTATCGTCGATACGTAATAAATGTAAAAACTTAGTCTAATCTAAAAAACCAGTGCCAGTGGGAAGAGTACCCAAAATGCCAGCCGCGTTCCCTCTTTGTGTAGTAACACTGATACGCTGTACAAAGTACAGGCCAGTTTTTTGGTAGTATTTATGAAGTAGATTCACTACGATGCTCACAACTTGATGCACTCGCCAGTTTTTAATCTTAGTAGCTTATCATTCTACGGACTTTAGTATTTAGATTTTATCTTATTTTACAAATCACCATTGAATTGATACAAAAACATGATACGCAGTCTATTTTTGAACATAATTATTAGTATTTATTAAACTGAACGGAATTCAACAACATTCGTTTCTAAATTTAGGTCGACGTCAAAACAGAAATTGGACACCTAGTTAAAATTAAAAATAAGTTATGAGGTAGTCGAATTGCAAAAATGGTTTCTAATAAATAACGGATATTTATGAATATCAAAAATATAGACCATATTTATTAAATCAAACGGTAAAACTTGTACTGTTACTTCTATATTGATAGAATAGAATAGAATATTTTTATTCACCATTACGTATCCTAATACAAATACAATTAATGCCAATAGTAAGATATAGTATAGACTTGTCAATAATACAATGTACAATGTATATTTGTCATAATTTTGTTACCTGTTTTATAGATAGATAGATAAATTCTTTATTTCCAAACACTTGTTAAAGTAACCTATTTATCAATCAATCAATAAGCCCTTTATCCTGAACTTAAATCGTTGTGAAAAAAAATATGTTTCTCCTGTTTAGAGGATATCTCTAAGTTCAGTGTGCCTTTTGGCAAAGGCCTCCTCCAACAATTTCCATTGAGTTCTGTCTCTGGCTACCCTTCTCCAAAAAGGGCCTGCTGTTAGTTTTAACTCGTCCTCCCATCTCTTGGGTTGCCTTCCCCTTTTCCTTTTCCCATCTCTAGGGTACCAATCTGTTACAATTTGACTCCACTTTTCCTGAGTGCTCCTTAGCATATGGCCTGTCCATCTCCATTTCAGTTGGTCTATCTTAGTAAGTACATCTGTAACTTTCGTTTTGGCTCTTATAAAGGTGTTTAGTTTTCTTTCTTGTTTTTTGATACCTGTCATGCTTCTCTCCATCGCTCTTTGGCATCCTTGCAGCATGGCTCTGTGATGTTTTGAGAGAGACCATGTTTCGCAGCCATATGTAATACAGGGTAGAATGCAGGTATTGTAGACTCTCCGTTTTGTGCCCATACTGAGATCGGTGGCCTTCATTATTTCTTTAAGTGACCAGTATTTTTTCCATCCGTTTGCTATTCGTTTTTTGATTTCTTTGTCTGTTTGGTCATTGTAGGAGATGATCTGCCCCAAGTATATGTACTCTTCTATGTATTCAAGTGGTTGGTTATTTATTGTAATTTCTTCTTTGTCTGAATTTGTTAATAACTTTGTTTTGTTGATATTCATGGAAAGCCCAATCTTCTCACTTTCTCTGTTTAGGTCTTGGATCATTTTCTCTAGTTTTTTAGGGTTTTCTTCAAAGAGTACTATGTCGTCTGCAAATCTTAGGTGGTTGAGTCTTCGTCCGTCTATGTTTAAACCCTCCTGGTCCCATTCCATCTTTCGGAAAATATTCTCTAGAATTGCTGAAAAAAGTTTGGGGGACAGTGGGTCTCCCTGTCTGACCCCTCTCTTAATGTTGAAAGTCTCTCCCAAACCTTCCAGCTGTATTCTTGCTTTGTTGTTTGAATATATAGTTTTGATTATGTTTATGTATTGTATGGGGATTCCTTGGGTTTCTAGACTTTCCCAAATAGCTTTGTGGCTTATACTGTCAAAGGCCTTGGTATAATCTATGAAGGCCATGTATAAGTGTTTGTTATATTCTTTGTATTTTTCTATAATTTGTTTAACAGTATGTATATGGTCTATGGTGGCAAAGTGTTTTCTAAAGCCGGCCTGTTCTATTGGTTGGTTTTCGTCTAATTTGGTGCTTATACGGTCTAGGATGATCTTAGAAAAAACTTTATATAAATTGGACATCAAACCTATTTATATTAAACTTCATTTATTTCAGGATCAAGTCCCATAATAGTTTAAACTAGTGCCAAAAATCACTAACTTTTCCCTATAAGCAATCTCTTCCAGGCAACCTCAGAAATGACAGTGTCAATAAAACAAGAGACGAATGTAACAACAAAGAATATTATTAATAAATTTAAAATACATATACTATATTACTAGGCTAATAAACTGCATCAAGGTTTTTACAGTGAAACTCTATATAACGACACTTGAAGGGACTGCGCATTTTATGGCGTTATAGAGAGTGGTTGTTAAATAGAGATGGTGTATCATTGTATGGAATACAAGCTTAACTAACAAAGTCAATTGATTTCGACGCTTTAGAGAGTTTGTCGAGTGATGTTACATGGAGTTTTGTATTGTTAAAATGGTACAATGGACCTTTACTTATACTTTTATTATAATATCTAATTAATTATTACTTTAACCTTTACTCACACTAATACGATGCCTACCAATTTATTGTTAACTAGCAACCAGTCCCGGCTTCGCACGGGCTATAAAATAATCCAAGTTGTAAAGAGAAACAAAATAAAACCTATGTTACTCGGTGATAATGTAGCTTCCCGACGGTGAAAAAACTTTTCAAATTGACTCTTTATCCCGGATTAACTTATTTTTGATCCAGATTAACGAGGGTAACACCGCGGAACGAAGGCTATTCAAATTCAAATAATTTATTTGTAGTTTCTATTTTTACAATTTGTAGCAAAAAATGTTTCTTATATCGTGCATACTCCCCGTATGCATCTCTAATATACAAGCTTCCAAGCTTAGTTTAGAGATGCTCATTACTTGTAGCTTTTGATACAAAAAATGTAAAAATATAAATATAAGAAACATTTTTTCCTACAAATTGTAAAAATAGAAACTACAAATAAATTGGACATGACTGCAATAATTTGCATTGCATGCTGCAATAATCACGTTAATCATTCTAGATACTTAAATAAAAATACAGTTATTGCTTAAATTTAGTGTTAGTAATAGGAATCAGGCTATATTATAACTACACTAATAACAGCCTTCTTATCAATTTGTGATGGTTTACTATCCCTTAATTGGTTACCAAATGTTTATTACCTAACCTGACTTCAATTTTATAGATGTTAAGCAGTATTAAAGCCTCCAAACCCAACACAACACCTTAACCGCCCTCTAACTCACTTCCGGGCCATTATGGGGTTCATTATCCACAGATTACGTTGCAGTGTCTACGGTACAAAGCTATCGGATAGCAGGTGCAACCAAGCGCGGCCCGCTGATACTGCGGCCCATTGCGCCGCGGTTGGGCGCCGCTGCAACAATTACCTGAGGAAGTGCGCTTGGGCAGGATGGTTGAAGAGTAAATTACATACATATATCGATGTATAAGGCTAGAAAAGACTTACCTATTCTCGGCTCAAATTTGCATATACTTACATGTACTAGTTACTAAATATACGTACGTACATGTTCTAGTTACTAATAATAATAATAATCTTTATTGCAGGCAAATAACCCATATGTACATTTAAAAATTTAAAAAATAATATAAAACCTTAAAATTAAGAATACACATAAAAATGTAAAACTATCATTTTCTGTTTTTTGATCTGGTGAACGAAAAAACTAAATA
Source organism: Mellilla xanthometata (assembly GCA_035578125.1). Lineage (NCBI taxonomy): Eukaryota > Metazoa > Arthropoda > Insecta > Lepidoptera > Geometridae > Mellilla > Mellilla xanthometata. The sequence goes on along the minus strand of JAPUBQ010000024.1, from coordinate 17,582,753 downwards.
TGACAACGCACTGCATTATTCTCATAAAAACTATTAAAAGATGTTGAATCATACTAATATAATAAATGCGAAAGTTTATGTGTAAGTGTGTATGTTTGTTATTTCTTCACGCTCAAACGGGTAAACCGATTTTAATGAAATTTAGTACGAAGATAGGCCAGACCTTGGACATTGGCTACTATTTATCCCGAAAACAATTGTGGTTCAAGTGAGATACGCAAATAACTTAAAAATCTATGTTACTCCTTCGCGCTCCAACGGATAGTTCTATTTTGATGAGATTTACTATGAAGATAGGTAAGAGCTTGGATTAACACATAGGCTAATTTTAATTCCGGATTAACGCGGGTGGGGCTCAGCTAGTAAATAAATAAATATAAGGGCACATTTCACACACGGCTGGTTAGCTCCATACTAAAACATTTGTAGTTTATATTATGGCTGTTGACATAACTGATATACCACATATAAACATACATACTTTATATTGATACATATTTAACACCCAGACCGAAAGCCAACAATTACCCCTGCCAGGAATCGAACCCTGGACCCTCTGGTTAGCAGTCTAACATGGTAACCATTACGCCAACGAGGTAGTCAATTGTTATATGGTCGAAGAGATGTACAATATTATCTAAATAAATAAACACATGACCTTGAACTTTGATCAAATTAGCAATGTTATAACTTAGATCAATTTTGACACAGAATATCTAACAGTTTCTATACATGTTTAGTCAGTAGACACAGAATAAACAACAGTATGTACTGGAGGTCAGGTTCATTACTTGCCCACTTGAGACGTAATGAGCTGATAGCGTAGCACTGCTACATTTTACGTAGACCTGCTACGCCGCTACGAAGCTACGTAGCTACCGGTGTTGAGTTCTTACAGGAGTATATACAGTAAGGATGATTTGTTATTTGAATACAGGTCAATTGTTTTTTGACATGTTTTTCTAATGTCATTTGCGGTTAGGCGACAAAAAAATTTGATACAACTAAAATCCAATAAACGTAAGTGACAGCCGGTTATACAAACATTATTCAAATATGCCTTACAAAAGTTTTAAAACAGTAAAATCCTATTGTTATATTTTTTAATTTCTTATTAATTAAATTTATTATAACGGTTAACACCAATTACAATAAATAATCAAGTTAAAAATTATGTAAGTCAAGAATAATTGAAAAATCACAATAAAACTGTAATAAAAAATGGCTGGTAATAATAAATTATATTATAACAAGCATCCTGCCCCGGCTTCGCACGGTATCTAAAATAATCTAAGTTGCAAAGAGAAACCAATTATAGTCTATGTTACTTTGGAATAATTTAGCTTCCCAACGGTGAAAGGTTTTTTCAAATCGGTCAAGTAGTTTCGAAGCCTATTCGCTTCAAACGAAAAATCAAACTTTTTCTCTTTATAATATTGGTATAGATAATCAGCATTAATTAACCTAAGCCTATGTCAATAAGTTTTTAATAGAAGACTCCGCATGTTCCACCTTCTCACAATATTTCACACAGACCACCAATCGGCAAATAGGTCAACGCAAGAGTTTTGATAAACGACCTTAAGGACCTTTTTGTTTTGGAGGTAGTTTATCAAAGAATGGAGCTTGATTTACTGAGTACTATCTGTACGTCGTTAAGGCACAGTTCAACAGGTGCTCGTCAGTACAACCGTGTGCTAATGTTTTGGCAAACGCTGGCAACACTTAGATATACTGCACCTACTTAGGACACGCTGAATGGAACTTTCTAGAAAATATAGTGCTTTACCGCTTAGAGTAGATAGATGGCTACTTTTGTTTGAAAAAAAAAACGTAGTATATCGTAAAAAAAATATATATTTAATTCAATTTTAATCACAAAATTGCGGGTTAGTTGCTGACACATATCTTTGGATTTTGTGGTTATCAGTCATGTAGGTTTCCTCACGATGTTTTTGTTCTCTGTAAAGCGAGAAAAATCCACACTTTACTTGAAAAACAAGTCATTGGGCTAAGGCTGGGATCGAACAAAGGACCGCCTGATTCAAAAGCAGACGATTTCCCACTGAGCCACCCTCGCTATATCACTATAAACTTTTCATCATTTACTTGCTACCTATGAATGATTGAATATAATAATTATGCGATGCCAAAAATTACGAATACACATATAAAATAAGCCTTTTCCAAAATTATAATTAGATATTAAAATAATTATTTTCCAAAATACTAATTAAACATTTAAAATAAGCCCTTTCCAAAATTCAAATTACACATATAAAATAAATCTTTTCCAAAATTCAAATTTCGAATTTACTATTCCGGCATTCGTTCCTCACTAGTGATGTGCATAGCGCGATGTACTCGCGACATGACGCAACGTAGGCATCGACTAGTCGCGCGACAGCGAGTGATCGCGCGATATCGAGTGACGGACGAGCCAGATACGCGCCGTGCCGTGGGGGTGGCCATGTGAAAAATACGCTGATAGCCAGATGCGGCCGCAGTTGGCTATATTCCTATGATCGAGTCGATAATGCAGAGTACTCGTGATTAAGAAAACTTTTATGATAAAATATAAGTTAATATAAGAACCCTAAATAAGAGCACTTCTGTTTAAATGACAATAAATTTATCTTTATCTTTATTGAAGCAAAAATCGAGTTTAATTCAAAGTAAAATTAACTGTAGCAGACATTATTGTTTTTAAAGCTTTTAATATTAATGCCTTATCCTTAAAGATTTTTAATTATTTTTTGGTTAGTACAACACGAAGAAAAGACCAAATAAATTTAAGAGGTAATTAATTCGTTGATATAATCGAACAAAACAAAAAGCCATAAAAACAAAGTTGTTAAAATATGGCAAGTCACAAGTGCTACATCCAACACCGAGGTTGGAAAAGTCACACGCCGCTGGCATCTTAAATACTCCGTTTAGTATTAATTTAATGCTGGTAAAACCGGCCCTAATGGCCACCCTACGGCCACGCGGGCAATATTTTAATGATCGATGTTTTTATGAATCGATAATTTGTTGTGCGCGTTTCGGCACCGAGTTTCGCGACGCGCTCCAATCGATGGTTATCGCGTTGTCACAACGCTTTGTTTCGATTCGCCCAACATCGGCCCATGTTTCTCTTGAAATGTGTTTCTTGCTAACGTACGAATTGATGCTATCTCTTCCACATTCGCCAACTTACTTTTACATTACTTTCAAATTTAATCATTCGATTTTAAACTTTATTGCGTGTTAATAAAGTTGCTGAGTCATTTAGGGAGATGTGTACGGTTGTTTGTAGGGTTGTATCAGTCGTTTTCATATGCATGCCAAGCGGTCTGCCTTCAGGTGTGTCCGTTGGTTATTATTTGATACTTTCTTGTCTCCTGCAAAAGGAATGCGCGGGCCGGAGGTCCCGTCACTATAGCGGCGAAACAAATGAACGACCAGAAAAGGAACTACACATGCTGTCTTGTTTCTATGTTGGGAATTAATAAGAGAGAAAAGAAGTAACAATGTCTGCCAGCGGCCTCATTGTTGTGTGACGACCACTTTTTGTCAAAGTATCAAGTTCGGTTTTATAGAGTGTTAATTGATACAGGGCATAAGAATAAGGTGTTTATGTGGAATATTTGACGTAAATATCAGAGTAACTGTACTTGACCTTGACTTGACCGTTTATTTGAGTTTATGGAGTGTTATGTTGACACTTATTAAACTTATGTTATGGTAATAAAGTAGTTTAAAATCTCATTTAAGATGTGTAGATACGTTTTAAAATTCCAAAGGTTTTTACTTTTTTAAATAAAGGCTATATATTACAGATTTGTATTGTATATATCACAGATTTGTTTATGTACAAATATATTAACAAATTAGGTAAAGTATTTAACAAATTCATCTGAAATGTTAGGTAACCAAATTTTAAAAAATAATAATATAATAACCGGATGGCACTACTACTTTTCTGTAGAAGGAACGTAGCCACTCGTACGTCAAAGTTGTAATCTATGTTTTGCACTCGGAAAAGCCTTTAATTACGATACGTTGCAGTTAGCATATGCATAGCATATAGTATTTATTAACCGAGCTACTCGTAGTTCAAATGTTCAAAACTAGATGTCATGTAAAAAAATACAGCATAAACATAAACAGCCCACTATACGCCCCCACTGCTGGGACTCGGGGCTTTGACTCATGAGAAAGAAGATATAGACCATAATCTTACAGAAATTGTTCTAAATATTTTTTCTGACATTGTAATCTTGCATGCCTGACGGTCAAAATAGAGGGCCAACTTAATGTAATAACACCAATTTTACCTATTTTGCAAGAAATACATATATCATTTGATTGGATTTGAATTTACCACGCTGGCCAAGTGCGGGTTTGTGGACAGAACGGGTTGGTGGATACATAGAAGGCATACACATTGAAAGGTTTTTTACTCCTGACACAAATGGCAGAATCGGCTAAGCACATCTTAATGGTTGTTGTATTTCAATTGTTCCACTTTTTGGTACAACTATAGACGATGTTATATTTTCTGACAAACTATATCTTTATTTTATGTTATCCGCGCAACAAAACTATAACATAAATTAAGCGTAACCATCAAATCTCCAGGGTCAAACATCATCGTCCACAAATCACGAAAAATTCGCCGAAGAGGCTCGCGTAGGCGAACTACGAAATACGAACTCTGTCGTGAATAAATAAAGCCATATCTGCGTATCTCGAGATACGAGAGATAATACGTATAGATTGGGTTTATTTATACCAAACTAGATAGTGAATATTATACGGGACCCATAAATAAAAACCGAGACAGATGCTATCGGCGGAATACCGAAATTGGACGTCGCTCGGCCCTAGTGGGTTCTCTTCCTAATAAGATAAGCTTAGTTCGCTAATATTGAGGGACTCTGGGCAATTGTTAAAAGAGGTTGTAATAAATAAATGAATACTAGGACACATTTCACACACGGCAGGTTAACCCCATACTAAACCATTTCTAGTTTATATTATGGTTGCTAGCACAACTGATATACTACATATACCTACAACACGGCCAACATCTTTGTACTGAACTAAAAAAATTGTTGGCTGTCGGTCTGGGTGTTAAATATGAAATATAAAATATGTATGTATGTAAATAGTATATCGGTTGTGTTAGCGACCATAATACGAATTAGAAATGGTTCAGTATGGGGTTAACCAGCCGTGTGTGAAATGTATCCTGATATTTATTTATTTATTTACTCTAGATTTGAAGATCCTCAAACTTGAAGGAGATTTGGGACTTTTCGATTTGTATCAAATATTGAGTATGTGAAATCTCGTATTTAAAATATTAATTAAAGCACAAGGCATATAAGTAATCAGAACTGTATTATGTTTTGTGTTTGTATATGTATGTGTTCATTTATTTCATGTACAATAAACATTTTTTTTTATTTTCTTTCCTATTTTATCTACTAAAAAAGCATGTGCAGCTTAGTTCTTATTTTAGAAAATAAATAACTAGTTAACAAATACATTTTCCACTCGACTGGCTACAACAAATGACTGATTTCACATCTTGTCAGGATATTGATACAAAATAATAGAAAAACGGCTGCAAATTACGATCGAGCGATAGCGGGGCGTGACCTTTTAGCGGATAGGTACGGTTGATCAACTTTCGATCAACGGTTGATCAGCGATAAACCAACTGTCAGGGCCAGTGGAACCCAGGTCTTCGGTCACTCACTATATAGATAGCTTTTTGTTTTAATATATACAAGTTCGTCTTTTCAATATTTACTACTAGCTGCGCCCCTAGGTTTTACCTGCGATAATCCAGGACAAAATAAGTTAATCGACGATAAAAAAGTAGCCTATGTTTTAATCCAAGGTCTAACCTATCTTCATACTAAATATCATGAAAATTGGACCAGCTGTTGGAGCGTGAAGGAGTAACATTGATTTTGAAGTAATTTGCGTATCATACTCTTCTTCTTCTCCTTTACCATTTCCCACTAGGTGGGGTCGGCACGTGTTTTTCTCTTCCACGCCACTCTATCAGCCGTCATCTCCACATTCACTCCCTTCTCATTCATATCCTCCTTCACACAATTCATCCACTTCTTCTTTGGTCTACCTCTCCTTCCGCTACTTCTTATTTGCGTATCATACGGGAACCATTATTGTTTTCGGGATAAAAATTAGCCTATGTTTTAATCCAAGGTCTAACCTATCTTCATAGTGGATTTCATCAAAATCAGTACAATCGTTTGAGCGTGAAGAAGTAATAAACATACACGCTTACACACTTACACACAAAGTTTCGCATTTATGATATTAATAGGATATATAGGTGTGTATATAATATTAATATAAATTAAGAAAGTGCCTGTAGCTATAAAGTGATTTGACAAAGTCACCAATACCTAAATTCTGTGGGTCTGATGACATATTAAATTGCAGGTCCCGCTTAACTTTTCGCGCAGAGATCTTATTGATAGGTTTGATAGCTTTTACACTAAGGCTTAGCCTGTTGGATTAAAAGAAAGGCGATAACCTAGGATATTTTAACAAAATTTTAAAACCACTAACCTAAAATTTTAAAACCACTAATCTAAAGCTAACTAGTCCACAGTATTTGTATTAATAATTAGTCATTAATTTTGACCATAAAAAAATACACGAACAACTAAAAAAGAGAACACAAAAAAGGTCCGTCTCCACCAACAAAGGTTAACTAACGTTTAACAACGGCACGAAGATTAATGTCGTCCGATATATCATTCGCGACGCGGGGAGGTGCACGAACTTTCAGCGATAAACTTTTAAAGACTCAACTTGGTACAGCGGCTATATCGCGCTGAAAAATTGTGTATCAGCCTCGTGGCCTGGGGCGAGAGATAAAGCGAAAAAATCGCGGCCACAGTATTTGTTGGAGCAGAGATATTTGTCACCGCCGCGCCATGCTAGAACTTCGGTAATTGCTCTCTTGGAACTTGATTGTTGGAGATCGGCCGTTCAGAAATTACTTTATTCTTTATTAGATATTGATTAAATAAAACTACCTACAAAATTTGATTTGATGAAATCACTATATTTTTAAGTATTCATTAAATAAAAATACCTACAGCATTCCAATGAAAGTAATTAATGATTATCTACATTATGTGATTTGATGTAGTCATATGCTGCTTATTTGACGTAACTAGACGATGATATAAGTGTTATATGTATTTTTTTTATTAATAAACAACAATATTAAAACATACATGAGTATTGAGTTTTAACTACTTACTACACTCTAATAAGATAATATAGAAATATTATATTTCAAAATGTACGCTTAATTCCAAAATAGAATAAAAAGAAAGTAAATACATAAGAAAGAATATTCTTTATCGTAATCACAAAGTACTAAAACCTAAAGTTAATTCCCTGTACATCAAAATACACTTGGTATCATAAACTGACAAAGAAACTTTGCCCCTCCTTATCTCAGCGAGCGTGTGTCCCACGACAAAGTGACTTTATTAAACTTTTTTGCATTACTTTTTCGAGTTCACCTAGAGGATAAATTGTGGTGCGATAACTCAGGCGAGTTAAACGAGGTTAATACATTAACCGGAGTTTAAACAGCGTCGGTTAACTTGTCTCTGCCCGCGGGGCTTTTGGCGCTTGACGGATGTAATGACAGAAGAAGTTGAAATTATTTCTGCATATTTTCTTTGTTTTTTTTTATTGTTATATAATTTTACCGAATTAAGCTATAACGTTTTAATTTTATTAATTACTAGCTGACCCACCAAACGTTGTTTCGCCTTAAGCACAGTACATGGTGAACAGCTCTTATCACTTAGGGGTATGAAAAATAGATAATAAAAAAATGGTAAAAATCTTGCAAACCATTACGTGTACGGTAACTAAAATTGTGAAATGGAAATTTTATATATTATAAGATAGATAACGCAAATATTCGTTTCTTTTTATTGTTGTACCTATATTTTTACCGAATTTGGCATCAATATTAATTTTAACACAGATATTAAGATAAATATACGACAAAACTTTACAATCATTAAAAAAAAAACATATCAAAACTCAATTATTTTAAACAACTGTCAAATTAATTCTAGCATAAAAAGAAACTAGTTTCAAATTAAGAACAAGTCGCGGAATCCTTTCGCGCGCTATCTCTCAATATGAAAATGTATGTAAAGCCGGCCACAGATGGCCCGACTATAAATCCTGCGACATCGCACGGTATCGCGCGTCATTAGCGTAGAAAGTAATTGTGCAGATTTGTCTCCGCGAGCCGAGTCGCCTCGTGAATCGCCGGTTTATCGCGCTTCGACAAGATGTGGGCTGGCTCCACTTTGATTAGAATGGCGGGAAAACCGAGACTCGTGTCATCTGACTTTTTTTTTATTTGTGGCTCCATACTTTTGTAAAGAATATTTTTTATTTCATAATTAAATTATTAGTCGTAAATATTATTTCAATTACACCAGTATTCAGAGTTTTAACTTCTTTTTGGCGCTTTTTTTATCTAATTACTAAAGAAGCGTACTCTCCTTAATTTATTTGATATTTGAGTGAAAAAAATATAAGTCTAAAATAGGCGTACGCAAATATAAATTCGAATCAAATCTTTTTGGTGTACATACTATTTACCTCATTTTTATAATTTTCATTGTAAACAAAGTGTAATCAATATCCAACTGAACATTTGCCATACATCATGTCACTTATACCTAAAGCAAAGGTTACACCATAATAATTTTGTAAGCATAGATTACAAACACACATGAAATACGTATGTTTTCCGGTAATTTATCACACTGGCAATACATTAGCATTGGCTTCTTAATGTTGGTAGCACTTACCCTTCTGCGGTATGTGTGGTATCATTGATAAATGGGCCGTATTGGGAACTTACCTGAAAAATAAATAATTTAAAAATGAGTTGAGTTATGATCTATACCAATATTATAAAAAGGAAAAGTTTGATTGTATGTTTTTCACGCGTCTAGGCTATGAAACTACACGATCGATTTGAAAAATTACTTTTCCAAATCATTTTTTTTTTCAATTTCTAAATATCTTTATTGACTTAATAGTACAAATCAGTTACACACTAGTATACATGGTTCCTAGTACGTAGCAAGCGTGAATAAAATACAATATTCTTGAGTCCAAAATACACTCCTTAACAACTTAAAGCTTAATACTCAATACTAATGGTATGGTACCCTTAATGCGCGAGCCTGACTCGCGCTTGACCAATTTTTGCCGTACCCCACACAAAGTCACGTGGCATCTCTTGAGATACAAATCACCGGAAGTAGCATAATATGCTTCACCTCATTCAACCCATCATCAACAGATAAAACCTACTCGTATGACACACGCACCCACTTCACGGCTTCCTACTTTTTGAAGTACACTCACTACAACCGTAAGCCATTTTTAATTCCTTTCATGTTATTAACCGATATTGGTTTATACTTAATCGTTTTTACATGAAGAATTATCATGATAATCTTTATATTATGAAGATCATTTTGAATGAATAATTTTTTATTTAGAAAATTAATTAGATATAACTTGACATGTATCGTATAAAAACTCACGTTTGGTTTCAATATTTTTATTTATTTAATTATTTATTTTTATTAATTGATTAATTCACTTGGTTTTTTTACTAGCTTTGAAATTATGAACTATATTTTTTTTCTTTTCTTTATAACTAAATGCAAAATAAGGCAGCTCTTAACACGACTGTATTTTTTAAGTCTGTTTGTTACTTTAGAATTCCGTTGTATGTTAAAATATATAGGTACACACATGATAATAATAATAAAGCTATTGGTACTCTCTGAATGAACCTTATTATTTTAATGAAAGTATGTTCAATGCTTTTGAAATTGAAGCCTGTATTCATTATTTTAATTCTTCACTTAGTTAATTAACCAATTGAGTATAGGAAAACTAAGACAATTGTATTTTCTATTGATTTTTTTTATGTTCTATTACTAAGGCTAAAAAACCTAAAATATATAAACATTAAAAAACCTAAATACAAGAGTAAAATAGAATTTAATGACTTCAAAACAATAAGATGTAGATAACACAAATAGGCCATTAATTTATAATTAGGTACACGATTCACGAATTTATAGTTATCGACCCTTGATATAGTTTATGTAAGTAATCTCTAATAGCGATTCGAATAGTTGTCCTCGCATCGAATAATAAATCGAGTCGGTAGCTTTACATCTGTCCAACGGGAGCCGATTGAATCAGTACAATTCTCTGTGTTGATGTATAATCGAATTGTTCGAAAATCGATTTTTATAATCGAGTACAAATCGGCCCACCAAAGAACTAAAATGTTTATGATCAGTTCGAGATTCCATTCGCATTTTATATTTAAACTCGATCATTATCTGCAAGTTAAGTAGGCAAGAATGTTCTTTATTTAAATAATTAAGTCTTGTATAGTAGAATATTTAAAATAATTAGAAAATCAAAGTTTAGAAAATCAATCTTTAGGAATAATGAAAAAGTCGTATTTTGATTGGAATGTTAGTAAGACACATTTGAATATTTTGTGAATTTTCGAAAGAATAGTCAATATTTGTACCGAGTTCTAGATTTTGTGTTCTATCACATTTTATAATCAGTGTTAATTCATTAAATCAGTGCACGTTATTGAACTTTTCTTGATTTTTTTCTCTCCCATACTTTATTACCTAGATCTTACACATAAATTATTATTTCCTTTAACTATAGTTTACTGATATTATTTTAAAAAGTTGTAAATTGAACGGGCTGTTTTTCGTTAAGACGATGAGAGGAAGAAAATTAAAACTTTAAGAAAATATGCGTATTTCCTATTACCTACTAATTAAATGTTGTCTATAAACGTTTGATGCTTGTTAAGAAAAAAACTGCTGAGAAAATAACATTTTTTATCACCGCTATAAGCTATCAACTTAAATACACTTTTATGTCCAATTATCTTAAAAATCAAACAAACTTTTTATCGTTCAAAATAGTTTTAATAATTATCAACACGTAAGACGTACAGTAGTAGAAAATTATAAAAATTAAATGGTAGCGTCAGAGTTTTATTTTGTTTTTATAATTGATACATGGAAATGGTTCAGTGTGGGGCTAACCAGCCGAGAGTGAAATGTGTCCTAATATAAAAAAAAAGAAAAATGCATTTTTACTAGCTTTTGCTTTGCTTCTTCTTTTTATTTTTAGAGTTCCGTACCCAAACCAACTATAGAGATACACTTGCTTTTATTAATGTATATATACATAGTATAACTTTTAGAAATGTATCGACTTAATTACGTCTATCAATGTTAAAGATATTTGTAGAACCATAAGATATCAAATTCATAAGTTAACGTTTTATTCCGGATTACCATATGAATACCCGATCATAATACGTGTATTGATGACCAAGAGTACCCCCTACTTCGACCACAGTCTTACATAAAATATTTTAAATTTTACAGTTCTATTTAAACAAAAGTGAATTTTATTTTAATGCGATAAGAGTCATGTTTTTGTCCAAATAGTTTTGTAACTTTTTTTAAGTCAGCCCGTTTTTATGCATTGACTATGAATAGGAAATTATGTGGCGGGTGCTACTGTGGGATCGTATTTAATTTTTTATAGCTTTTGGTGGCATTCCGGCTTTGTTGGGATTTTATTGGATTTAGTTTTAAGTCTTTGTAATTTATTGGTAACTTTGTGTGTTTAGTTTTTTCTCTTTTTACGTTTAAGTACGAACTGTCTTTATGTTCGTACCGAGAGTTAGTAAGTGCTATGAAACTGGTATTAAAAAAAAAATAAGGCGACATTTTTTTATTTACCTTTTATATTGTGTATTTAAATGTAATAGTTAATGCAGAGATTGAATATCTCAGAGTTAGCTAGATATTATGTTATAATTGAAAAAAAAAATACTATGATTAATTATTTCCCTCATATTTCTGTAGATAAAACTGTTTTTTTTTTGTATTTTGGTGTGCAATAGAGTTATATTGTATTGTAGATAAATATATTTTATAAGGATTTCTGATGCATATATTTATTCATGAAAAATATTATCATGATGCAGTTTGACAAGTCCAAACGTACTCTTAACAATGTGTGGTACGTTATAGAGACGCTATGCCCCGCGCTAAAACTTTCAAAGAAGTAGAGATCAACACTTAAATGTGTCATTAGTACCTAATGTAAATGGCCACCCATCCAATAGTTTGTCCGCATCGACCGTTCAACTTCAATCAACTACGTCGATTGACTCAGATCACTTAAGCTAGCTGAGCTACCGGTGGCTAGTTTTCGAAGGCCACAACTGATAACAATGCTTAGAACGACCAATAATAGCCGAATATAAAATCGGACATTACCGACCCTTATCAGTTTACATAACTTGATAAGATGATAACAGTAATTTGATTACAACCACTATTTAATTACATATCGCTGGATTACATGATACTACATGCAATTAATTTGATCGATAAAAATTGTGGAAACCAGTGAACAATTGGAAATTGGAAAACTGATTTCATTTTTAATTTACGTTTTTTTTTTAAAACAAGCTATAGTTGTTGCACTAGTATAAAAAAAGTATACCTATACCTTCATATAAAAATATTGAATATCGATGAGTTCATGACAGAGTTATGAGGATATAAATAATAAAATAAGATAAAATTATTTTGAGAATCGGGTAACAAATGGCTGAGAAATCGGTGAACATACATAAAATTAAAAAAAAAACATACTTATATACCACAAGACTACCAGAATTTTTGTTTGTCGTGATTTTCCTATATAATATGCTGTTTTCCTAAATACATATATGCGCCATCGTACATATTTTAGACAAAAATACTCTTTTATTTACGTGAGGTTTTTTGACATATGCTCGCTCATGCATGTTTTTTCCGTATTGATAAATTCGTATTTTTTCGTAATATGTTTCCGGTTAATATTTTTTTTCAGTCACCTAGCCGTGGGAGCGTATTTTACACATTGTCAGGTATATCACGCCCATTGGTTATGTATTCCACTCTATTTGCAAACTCTATTGATTGGAAACAAACGTCAGCCAACCCTACTGTAAACCGGTGTGACTATATCTACAGGTTTTTGTTTGTGTATCTACGGTTTATTTATTAAAATTTTACTTATTTATGTACAGAATATTTCAAAATTTTGAGTATTTTTTTAAATCATTTATTATAGGATGCTAGGCTTTGCTCAAAGAAATTGGGCAAAGGCTTAACAAAACGACCGGTGACTCCCGCTCCGGATCTTTCCTGGTGCAAAGGATAGCGATTGCCATTCAGCGCGGGAACGCTGCAATCTGATGGGCACCTTTGCACCGGGAACTATTAGGGGCGGGTTATTTATTTAGATTTAAGTTATTTGTATTTGACATTATAATTTGATACTTTGGGACGAAAAAAATCATTTATTTAATTTTATACACGATTTTAATAAAATGTCACCCTTGTGACAGAATTCTGTATTTTTACGGTTGCAATTTTATACGTCACTTATCTCACATTTTGAAGATGAATGCATATATGTAAGAGTTGCAGCAATGGCACAGTTAAGTTAGTTGTTTGACATTTAATTATTAAAATGACGTTTTTTTTTTGTTTATTAATATTTTTAGTATAATATTTATGTTTAAGTGATTAAAATGTGATTAATTTTTTAATTCTATAATTTGTTAAATACTTTTAATTTCTTTATCAAATAGATAATATCTGCTATTAATTTAACAGTTTTTTTTTTAGTTTTGCACCTTTTTGTTTATTTTGAACTTGGCAACACTGCGTGTAACCGATAACACGGGGAAAGGGGGTGAGGGGGGCGGAGAACTAGAGATAAGAAAGAAATCGGCTTATCGCGCGCCGCACGCGAAATCAAATGCATGGCTTCGGGCTTGGACAATGTTTGGCCAACCAATTGAAAGTTGGCACCAATGTAAGAACCAAGATTTTTCATCCTTTTTTATTGTGGGAAAAGGTGCATTTAACTGGGTAAAATTATAAAATCAAATAGCAAGATCATCAACCAAGTGAGATGTTGCAAAAACAGTGTACATACTAAATATTAATTTATCATACTCGTACGATTAAGTTACATATTATATGATTATATGAATAAATAGTTCTAATAATTAACTACAAATGGTCTATACTACTTTATTTTGTCTAAATCAAGTAGAAAAAGACCTGCATATTTTCAATTTTTATTGTATATTTAAGATTTTAATCTGATAGTATGATCATATGTGATGACCAATATTGGTTCCAAGTTTTCTGACATTGGTTCAAACACTATCAACCTCGCACAAATATTGCGCGTTATCGGAAACTTCTGAAATTGTTTCTAACATATTTTTGTCGATAAACAGACAATGTTATTGCTTTTATATTGCTGTAAAGATAAAACTACAAAAATATCTGAAAGATTTGTGCTACTAAAGTCAATATGATAAAGGTACTACTAGGCTTTATACTATGCAAGATTAAAGTGTACCTATTTTATATGAACATATAACATTTGACATTTGAGCGGCAGGGCCAGCTAGTGACACTTGCCGAAGGTGGAACATGCCTAGTCTGGATATACTAGCTCTTCAGAAGGTTCTCAGAACAGTCCTTTAGGTGCTTGGTGACAATTTTTCTCATATCGAATGTAATTTTTTCGAACTATATTATTTTTTTGGTTTAGTTTTAGAACATTATCTATGATCAGTTATATTTCGATGGTATGAGTAGATGAGTCCGCGGTGCTTCCTTGGTATAAAATAGCTTATACATGTACCACTTAAAAAGTAGCCTAAACAAAATAAAGTAGCATACGTTTTTTTGCAAGTAGAAGATACGCACACATACTTTCTAATTAATAATATTAGATATAAATACTAGAGTGCTTTTAATTTGACTATTATATACCCAACACTACAAACATTTTTAAAATCCTTTTTATTCGGAATCACCATTATCAATTACCAGCTGCACCCGGTTTTATCCGCTTCAATCCGGGATAAAAGTAGCTTATGTGTAAATCCAAGGTTTAGAAGCTACTACGTCGAATTCCAGTTAAATCGGTACAACTGTTTAAGCGTGATAAAGTAACAAAGATACACCACACAAACTTACACTTTCACATGCTAGCTTACGCCTTCTTAATATTTTCGGGATTAGTACGAAGTAAGATTAATCAATTAAAAATAAAACCACAAACCTGCAAACCCAAAATCTCTTCTTCTGTAAAGAAAAACAATCCGCTGCCTCTCGATAATTCTGTACTACGTAAATAAACTTCTCTTCTGAACACAAGCTAGTAAAAACAAATGACAACCGAACAATTGACAACTACAAACAGTTCCTGCCACCGACCGAGCGATTGGAAGGCGACTACTGAACTATAGAGTTGAGCACCGTCCATTCTCTTATCAAAGTATCGATAATGTATTAATCGGGCGCGATTTTTACGATTTCCCTTATCAGTCGACACGGCGGATTACACACTGCGATAACGATCAAAATTATTGTTGGTACATAATTCGAAACTGATAAGATTGCGGCAACTGTGCCGTTTTAGTGTTTAGTTTTGAGAGAGTATTTTTTGAGTTGTGTAAGTATAGGTTTTTGAAAGAAAGAAAAAAATGTTTAATGTGCACAATATAAATGAATACATACATAAGAGTATACAAACACAAATTCAAATTCGTTTATTGTGTATACATCTTAGAGTTAGGTACATAAAGTAATGTTTATAGCTATGTGAGTGGAGGGCTGTGTCGTACCTGAGGAAGTCGCTGTGCTCTGTGTTAGGTACCGACCAAGGGACCGTACACAATTCATAATACATTTCTTATTTAATATAGCTACGAGTACACCTACCAAAGAATAAGTCTGTGCACAAAGGAGCAGGTTCAGATGGGATGTTAATATTATAGTAACCTCATGATGATGTTTTTTATTTTTTTTTAATATTAGGACACATTTTACAAACGGCTGGTTAACCCCATACTGAACCATTTCTAGTTCGTATTTTGGTTGC
Source organism: Mellilla xanthometata (assembly GCA_035578125.1). Lineage (NCBI taxonomy): Eukaryota > Metazoa > Arthropoda > Insecta > Lepidoptera > Geometridae > Mellilla > Mellilla xanthometata. The sequence continues at coordinate 17,566,631 of JAPUBQ010000024.1, read as the reverse complement.
TAACACAACTTATATACTACATATATACACAAACATATGTACATATTTTATATAGATACATATTTAACACCGGCATGGTAACCATTACGCCAACAAAAGTCGTCAAATCCAAACTTAATTATCTACTCGCCATGAAACCCAAATATCCATCACACTTATCTTTCTCTTTCATTACAATTTAATGTGTATTTCTTTAAACCTACGCAACTATTTTATTTAAATCGTAAACAAATCGATTCCCATTCAATATGGGTAGACACTTGTCTCTTGTGTTTTAATATTGTTAACATTTATTATTCGACTCGCCGGTTTGTAAGTCGTATGTAAACATTAGTTAGATGTCCAGTTAGATACAATCTTCGAAGTTTATCTGGTTTACTCAAGAACCTGTTAAAGTTATCTCGGTTTGAAACCCATATTATCACGGTTACATCTTGGAAATAGCCTCCGAAGTGTAAAGCATCTATGTTTGTTTTAAACGTGCATAAAGACATGAAATTATCACTTACCATCAGGTGAATTGTGGTCAAGTTTGTTATTTATTTATTATATTATTGCATGTTTTTGATAAAATATTAAATATTGTATGTTCGAATAGAACAAACTTTTGATATCAATGAACCAATGTAAGTATGTATTTGTAGCACCAGCAGTAAAAATAAATAACAATGTTTAAAAAGAAAATCTATTAAAACTAAGTATAGGATTTGGAATCATACTAGTAAAATTCGAATCATAATTGCTGTATATTCGAAGAGATTAGATTAAAATTTCAATTTTAATTTGCGGGTTGCCCTAACGTTATATGTCTGACATGTGTCATTTGAAATAATGATAATTAAATAAATTGATGAATCATTTAAATATTAAAACTAATTTAAATACATTAGTTGAACCCAAGTCAAAACGTAAGCTTAAGCGTTGTCGCAAATGCCACCCCGAAAAGCTCCCTGTCCAAACGTGCCCATTATAGCGGCCGCGTTCCCGCGCTGAATGGCTATCGACACTCGCTGTGTCAAAAACCACCCATCTCGGGAATCACGCCCCCTATCACTCAATCGCGAACCAATTTCTTCAAATCTAGGTAATATATTTGAACCCATAGGGCAAAATTACAATACAATAATATAAGATACATAAAAATAAAATATACTAAATAACCAATTCGTGCAAAGGTACCCATAAAGCTAGCAGCATTACTGCGCTGTATAACAATGGCCAACCTTCGCACCAGGATCGAGAAAAAAAATACTAAAAAAAACTGAATTAGCTAATAAAACTGACTAATGCGAGACTAGGTTATCTATTTAAGTAGGCAATTGATAAATGCATGAAAAATACATGGACCAATTTTTTTCTTTAGTTAAACAAATATTTTTTTTCAATGCTTATCAAAAAGAAGACCCGGTTTCAACTTTCTCTTCAACTTTATCATCCAATTTATGAGTAAAAGATAAACCTAATAGTAGTGTATATCTCACTTATCAATTCCATTCGAACTAGAAATTCTAGTTTATATCTTAATTGCTTAAAAAGTTAATTAGACACGATAACCTGTGCTGAATGCTCTAGTTAAATTCACAAATTGTATTAGTCGATATTACAAGTTTGATTACTAATTTTCGTAAATTTACTTTGCATCTTGCGTGAAAATTTCCGCATCAATTTGACTTTTTTACTAGGGTTCTCTTCAGGCTTGTCTGCAAGCTGTATCTCAGAAACCGTGATAGCTAGAAAGATGAAATTTTCACAAGTTGTGTATTTTTCATGCCGATATAATAAAAAATTCTAAAAATAAAAAAAAAAAAAATGAAGGGGGGTCATCATACAACAAACGTGTTCTTTTTCGTATTTTGTTGCTATATAACAATAACGGTAGCTGCTGAACACTTAAAATTTTCACAAAATATTTAAATGTATGTAAACTATCAAATTAATTTATAAAATTTTAATAAAATAAATAATTGCGAGGGACTCCCAAACAAGAAACGTAATTTTTAAGTAGTTTTTTTACTCGATCCTTATAACGATATTTTGGTAGACCCCTTATACATTTACAGAATATTGAGTTATGTATTAAAAGTAAAAAACAAACCCTTCATGTAAGAGACCAACTCACACTTCGGCAATTTTTTTTAAATTCTAGATTGGTTTGATTGATATTGAGATGTGGTGAAGCTTGCACTTCACGATTAGCCAACGATCGTCAAAGAGAAAGTGTTTTGGAAATCAAACCGTAATAAAACTGATAAAAAACGTGGCCCTCTCATTCGCGCAGGGTTTTATAGGAATTTCCAAATATGCTACATATATTGGGTCCCGTCTTTTTTTTTACACATTCACACTCGGCTGGTTAGCCCCATACTGAGCCATTTCTAGCTCGTATTATGGTTGCTAACACAACTGATATACTACATATACATATTATATATAAATACATATTTCACACCCAGACCCACAGCCAACAAATTTAGTTAAGCACAAAGATGTTGACCGGGCCGGGAATCGAACCCGGAACCTTCTGATTAGTAGTCCGGCATGGTAACCTTTACGCCAACGAGGTCATCATACATACATGTAAAACATGCTCCCATAACGCCTTAACCTCTTCAACGCCCACGTCGTCTTTATTCGACGTTAGTTTAAAAAAAATGTCGCGCAACGCTGACTAGTGAGGCCGCAGCGACTGCTTATCTGAGCGGACAAAAGAATGTTTGACGACTGAACACACATAATGTGAATCCAGATCCGATCGTCTCCGGCTCTGGACAGGTGACGAGTCAAAACATCGCGTACGAAAACTTACTCGTACAGGGTTAACTGAGACTAGTAAATAGCTTTAAGTAATACTTAACGCTTAAGCATTAAGTGAAACTTAACTTAAGCGTTAAGTTTTACTTAACGTTATTTACTACTACTACTTACTATGATGGCTCGCTAACCCCAAAATGCATCCTGGCCTCTGACACCAAGAGACGTCACTTTTCTCTATCCTGTGCTGTCTCCTGCCAGTCTGTGGCATGAAGTGCGCTCAGGTCTTGGTCTTAACGTTAATTACTAGTCTAATTTTTTCAGTTATTTAAAAATATATCTAGTTCTTGTCTGGAAGCGATGACAGCTCAGTCACCTTACGTCCCGGAGATCTTGGGTTCGATCTCCACCATTGGACTAAGGCATTCGGCGATAGGAAACATCGTGAATATATATCAACTATATATTACTTTGTGGTATAACATTTTCTAGTGCTTGTACTCTTAGGTAATTACCTAAGAGTGTATTCCGAAAGTCTGATTCAGTGACAGTTATTTCGGACTATAAAAGCTCCACCCTAAGCCAGAGTGTCGCTTATTTACGAGGCTATGAGTCTTGGCTGGTCAAATACCTTGTCAAAATAAAAGGCTGTTTAAGTAAAGCATAAAGTATAATAATATGCCGATCTCCATTGCGTCGCGGGTGGATAAAACAAATGTTAAATGTCTATGACGTAAATAGTTCACGTTTGTTGTATGTCACTGTCATCATTAGAAGGTTTGACTACTCAGTAAGCCTGTATTACCTTTTTATAGGTAACGGTGAATGAAAGATGGCGCTTGTGTCGTAATTTATGGCATCTAATAGTTTCGCGTTTGAATAATGAACGGGTTATTTTTCCGCGGGAAAATACAGACATTGATAAACTTGTAGCATTTAGGTAGACATAGGCCTAAATGATATACTTGATTGAAGCCAAAAAAGTTTTATGAAGTTAATTTTCATATTGTCAAAGTCAAACCAAAGAGAATGAATGATGAAAACCTCCGAAAAAGTATTAAAACTGATTTCGTAAATGTCAAACCAAACGTTTGCAAAAGTCGAGTGCAAATGGCTTTGTTATCACATATAGCAGTCGCGAACTTTTCGCCTGCGTGCGGAGGAAAGGCTTAGCTGGCAGTGACGAGTGAAGTGGCAACACTGAACCCCCCCTCTGACGTGGGGGTATCTCAGCATACCACTCATAGATACCTCATTCACACCAGTTTATAGTTTATATACCACCGTCTTTCGAGAAAAACCCCATTTTAAAATTTATTACATACTACATAATAAACAGAAAACAAATGTTCAAAATTAATTTAATGACTCTTAAAATGTGAAGAACATTCGAAAATCAGATAAAAATGGCATCATTAGCATGGAAACCAAAATTAACAGTTTTCGAATACCTCTTGTTAAAAAAAAACTCCTTGACATTTCAAAATAAACTCCGATTTGCATTATAAACCAGCTACATAATAATATGCGATGTGTCGATAATAGAGCCGCTACTCGGTGGACTTTCATTTCCGCGCGCACGTCGCTCGATAACAAAGAACTGTTGACATATTTAGAACAAGCCTGAAATCGAGCTGGCAACACTGTCAACACGTAGCGCGCGCGACAGCCGTCAGTGCTGCCAACTAACGCGCGATTTTAATTTTCGAATCCATCTCGCGGTGACGCGTCGCTCGCCGCCTTTTTGTATCCGATGTGACAACGAGAGCTCTATTGCTTCCTCTGCGCGCGAATCGCGAGTACTTTTAAAAACTGTCAAAGTTAGGAAGCCGTGATTGACATGCAGCCATCGCTGGCGCACAGACGACACTTCGCGTTACATCGAAGCCTCGGCTTGATTGATTCCAATTGAACTTCAGACAGCTGTGTCTCTTGTCTGCCTCTCCACTCTTACACAGCTAGATTTTTCTTATTAAAATTCAAAGCGACTTAACGTTTATTTAACTGTCGATCGCAGGCCCCGATTGGACCGATAGATATATAACTCACATAACTTATACATAAAACTGATTGGAAGATTTAAATCAACGGAATAAATGACGACATTAATACATAAATTTACACCTTCATCGACTTATTTGTGAGGTATAACCATATTTTACGTCTAATTTAATAAGGTAATTTTTAAAACTGATAAATCTTGATGAGGCTATAGGTTTTATAGGCGCGATATGTAAAGCGCGCGGCTCAAGCTTTACTTTGAAAATGTGTTGAGAAAATGAAAAATGTGAATAGTTTCCGCGGCCGAGTATCGGCCGTCCACCGTCCGTCACTATCTGTGTTCCACACGAGCGGCTCGATACTCCGACTCGATACACCCACTCGATTAAAATAAGAATATTTAAAGGTGCAACACTATTGTGGCTGTCCGGACCTTCAGGGAGAATGTTGTTTAAATTGATACGAATAAATGCCTGGCTGAAAACTTTGCATGTTACGTATACACTAGCGTTTATCTAAAACATTTTTGGTATTAACATACCTAATGAAAATAAAAGCAATGTTAAATATTGTAAGTGGCGTTCGCCATCTACGTTTTGTTTCTGCGTTTTGCTTTTTCATAGGTGTGTGTATCGTTTTAAGTACATAACATGAAGCTATATCGGGTACTAGTTATGATAGTACAGGTGCAAAAAAGACAATGCAGTAATCCAACATGGCGCGTGGTGCAATCCAGATGCAATTGTCACGGGCGGCTGGCGCCGGGTAGGGCTCGACTCCTTCTGTTTTTACTCGATTGCTCGATCACTCGATGCTCGTTTTTCGTCGTGGCCCGCCGCCGATACCGGCACCCCACACTGAGACCTGTCATATCGACTTTTTGTCCAACGTACAACGAAAAAAAGTTGCAAAAATGAGAGATAAAAAGTCTCCCGAGCAAATTGGCCGTCTCTGTTATAAACAACGGAGGTGGAACGCCACGATACCAAACAATAAATGTCCGATGTGAATTTGTTGATTGTTTCGACTCACCGGTGTTTTGTCAGCGGTAGTTTTGGCGCGATTTCCAACTGTCACTTTTGACGTTTGACTTTTTTTCGCATCGAACAATGAGGTTGTTTATGCGGGTGGAATGTTTTAGGTTATATCGGGCAGCGCGGCGTTATCTGAGCAAGCTGAGCGTAGAGGGTAGGTAGAGGGGGTCGATATGAATCACGAGGAGTAATGGTGGCAATATCACGTAGTGCACTTTGTCAACTGGTTGTAGCTTCGCAGTGGCAGAGCATAGATAATGCCTAGATTGCAACCATTACAGATATGACGGGGCTAGCAAGCAATGCAAGCAATCGTCACAGTTGTACAACTGCATGGCTGCAATCATTATCTCGCTCACACGTGCTTGGTCAAACTGCAACTAGCCATGACAAGACTTAGATAAAACATGTTAACCACGTATTTGTGACAATAAAAATCACCTGAGCATTTTGAACTAATCTAAGTCGCGTCCGTAAAAACAGAACACAATAAGTTAATGTTTATCCTCTCGCTTGTAAAGTTTTATGAGTGCGAGCAAGATAAAATGAAATTTACTTCTTTTTTTGTTTTAAGCTACAATTTTAATATATTGATATTTTTTCTCTGCTGTTTCTACATAGTACAAATTAAATCACGATTTTGACAACTAACAAAGCTAAATGTTTTTTCCCGCCCATTTAAAGCGTTGAACCACTTGGGGGCGTATCAATAACCTCTCAAGGGGCAGTCATGGCGCGGAAAGAGCAGCATTATCACGACGTCATCAGACGCTGAGAGCAGGCCGATGGAGGCCCCAGATGAGGGCAGGCCCGATGAGAGTCGGGCCGCGGACAATCTCACTCTGCGGCCCCATCGGCCGCGCGGTTGAGAGCCCGTGGAATTAGGATTCCTGGATTGAGATTGAGCACAAGTGGGCGATTGATGATTTTTGCAACAGGTGCAAAATGAGTATTAGAATTTTTGGACGTTTTTTATTTTAGTTGTCTCTAGAGAGTTAGCTAAAATAGAGTTCGTTTAGAAATGACTAAAATAAATAACAAGAGGCATTTGCGACACGTGTGATTAATTAAAAAGACTTTAATACGTACATACTTAAATTATACAAAAAAAAATTGAATTGATTAATTTCTTTCCAACTTTTAATTTTATATTATTATACAAAAAATATCACTTAAAAACTTACGAGTGAAAAAATTACGTAAAAAATATTACTAACTAGCTGTTACCCACGTTAATCATAGACAACGTCGCATATATTTTAGGATTTCTCCGCGCAAAATGTCATCAAAATCGGTACAACCGTTTGAAGAGTATCAGATATATAAACAAACTTTCGCATTCGTGTTAGTGAGAGTTGAATCGGATGAGTTGGACCCTTAATTCATTAAAATGATAATTAAATAATAATAAGAGTTAAAAAAAACTAAAAAAACATGCTTTTTATAGAAAACCGTAATTTTATCAAATTAGTGTATTGTCATCGGTCCTCAATAAATCTACAAAGTTTGAACGAAATCTGGCCGTTTAAAGTGGGTCAAAATCGCGCCCAAAGAAGTTGGTTACAAACAAACATACAGGTGAAGCTAATAGAAAGTGTGTAATTACATATTAACACTACATTCAAAGTATTTAACCTTAAATTATTTATAGCAATCTGAGATTCCCTCATTTGCGAGAAGCTAGTGATATATTGTGGAATCATCCGGCGATTAGATCCGACTTGAGCAAGATCCTCGATACTGAGCTTCGAGAATAGTGTCCACACAAACTATGAAAACACAGATGACTTTAAATTTTGATAAAACAAAAAGTATTTTATTTTTAAAAAGCCGAAACTTATATCATTTATTTTTTTACCATTTTGATAATAAAAAAATAAAATATGAAAGTATAAGATATACATGTCACAATAAACAAATGAAATGTCAAAATTAAATTAAATTAATTATAAATTACTATTATATTGATAATTAATATAGTATATTCAGAAATAAAGTTGTTGTTAATGTAGTAAATGACGTATCGAAAATAGCGAATGTTATTATGGATGATAAAGTATCTGAATTCGAAAAAAAATACGCTAGGTAGTGACTATAAAATTGTGCAATGTAATTTTTAAAATGGTAAGTGAATCCCAAATAGGCTCGTTTTGTGACGTAATTTTGTTTCTCCTTATAGTTAGACATTCACATAATCACTTACTCGAGTGAGTGTGACACTCTGGCCAGATGGAGCATGCCTGGTCTGAAATAACTAGTTCTCAAGGAGGCTGCCGGAACACGGACGGGGCCTGATGGTATCAAATTTTAACAGTTTCTCTCGATTTTGGGTGTAATCCGAGACATCCCGCAAATCCGAGAAAATCGTCATATGAAAGCAAATGTGAAAACTATTTTAAAGCTTTTTCAAATTATGTATCTGGTATAATCTGTGTCGGCAACTTAAATGTTAGTTTGCTCCCACGTTGGTCGGTTCTGGCATTTTGGTAACAAACTGTACAAAGAAGATCTGTAGATCGCCGAGCGGAAGGCTATCTAGACCAAGGCGAATAGAACCTTCGTGGAGATTCCAAATAGATATAAATAGTTTTAATTAATAATAAATAAATAAATTCATTTATTTCAGGCATGGTGGCCCAAAATGGTGGTAAATTAATAAAATGGAAACAGTTGAAGAAATTAAATTATGTCAAAATAAAATTTAAGAATACAAAAAAAAATACAATTTAAATTAGTTTTACTGAAAAAATCTAAAATGGTATTTCAAAATTAAAATACAGAAAATAAATATTTCGATGTTAAAAAAAAGAGATTTTTTTTTTTTTTTTTTTAATATTTGACAGTTCGTCTCCTTTGCATCCATTTAGTTACAGGACATTAAGTTTTATCCTATTTCCTCCTTCATATTCTATTTCCTATAAATGCGAAAATTTGTGCGTGTGTGTTTATGTTTGTTATGTTCTTCAGGATCAAATGGTTGAACCGAATTTCATGATTTTTTTATATTTCTTGGCTAGTAACCGCTCAAGCTAAAAATCTGTCGTAAACGCTTGTTCTTCTTCTTCGTATGAGTTAAGAGGCCACGATCTGGTGTAGAACGTTTTCAAACTCGCCTTTCCCTCAGATTTCTCATTTTGAATTATTATTTCATTTTTGTTAACCACTAATTTATTTATTTATTTCCAGAAAGAGTCCAAAAAAGTTCTTAAAAATACATTTATGGTTAATAAAAATCAATTGGAAATGCCAATGCAATAAAATATCCATCTTAACGGACTCAATTTTTCACAACTTTAATTAGGTGTAGACACTGTGCTTATCAAACGACTGATCTATGCAGAATTGCTATAATCTTCGCCGATATGACCTGAATGTGCGAAAAGATTACCAGATTATATACATACATATATTATTTTGACGTTATTTATTGTTTATATTTGCACGAACAAACGGTCACACTTCCTTAAAAACTTAAAGTTTTTATAGTTCCATTCGTGTTTTGAAATACTAGGTTAATTTGAATTAAGTGTAAATTAAAAATTTAGAAAACCCTCGTCTCTACTGGCCAGGCCATCTTGGATTAGAAATGTATCATAGTTTATGTATTTTACCAATCGAGTCCTTTGACATTTGACACCTTCATTTCACGGTCGCCTACCACAACTTCTAAAAAAAATTAGAAAAAAAATAACTAAACCAAAATTGGTTCTGTCACAAGGGTGAAATTTTACTAAAACCTGTATAAAAAATAATAAACAATAAATCGTACATTTATTTGAGAGCTATGATGCCACAGACATACGCATCAACCTTATACCACCAATTCGTTTTTGCGCCCGGTATTAAAAACGTTTTCCAACAAGCATTGCAATGTAGCGTTGTTTCATTTTGACGATATTTAGTGTGTTTTTATCTGTCGCACTAAAATGTATAAGAAAAGCCAGTAGTAGAAAAACATTATGGCGAAAAATTTAGAACGTAATTAAACGTCAGTAAACTAATCAAGAAAAAAGTTAAGGTTTAGTATTTGTCATGATAAACACTGTTTTCTCATAATATAATATTTTTCTTTGTTAAAATATCATGGGCATATACACAACACAGCACACTAGAATTATAAATGCAAAAAGTTGTATGTTTCAAAAAAAATATAATAAGTACCTATATGCGAAAGATAAGACTTAAAAATTCCTAAATTGTATCCCTAATTAAAGCGAAAAACACCTAATTAAAGCTCTGTTAATTCATTAATAAACTCGACCGAACGAAACATACCGAAAAAATTTTATAGACAACATATATTGTTTATTACGGAACTACAATTTTACTTATTAATACAATTGTAATAAAGACAATAAACACCACAAGCCCTCACTAGTTTGTATTACATTAAACAGCGAAGTAAATGACCAGCAGGATTAACCTCACGAGTTAATGACACTCTAGCCTAAGGATGTGCATATCTAGTCTGGAATAACTGGCTCACAAGGAGTCTGCCGGCACACCGTTAACTGTTTGGCGACCTCGTTGGCGTAATGGTTACCATGCCGGACTTTTAAAAACCATGCCAATTAGAAGGGTTAGATTCCCGACTCGGTCGACATCTTTGTGCTTAACTAAATTTGTTGGCTATGGGTCTAGTTGTTAAATATGTAGGTATCTATACAAAATATGTATGTATATGTAGTATATCAGTTGTGTTAGCAACCATAACACAAACTAGAAATGCTTCACTATAGGGTTAACTAGCCAACCGTGTGTGAAATGAGTCCTTATATTGATTTCTTTGATTTATTTATTTATAGACTGTTCAATTTAAGGGTGATAAACAATAAATTTAATAATAGAACTAAACTATGGCCGCCATTTTCTATTTAACATAAAAAGCCGTTAGAAAAGTCTTCCAAAATTGATTGCAGAGCGTATCAACGGAATCACCCAATCACGGCTATCGGTTTACAATTTACTAGATTGTTCTAACACAAGTCAACACATTTGACATGAGAAATGGAGGTGATCTTTATTTATATTGTGTCCGTAAACTAAAGCATTGAAAATTAACGGTTTTAGTTATGTGATGAAAGTTATATGGCATTTTAAATAGTCGTTAACATTGAAAAGGCTTTGATATATATTTTGTCTATTCTGTAGAGTTTTGGGTTGTTTTCTACAAAGTTCGTTGGCGTACTTTTAATTAAATGACATAAAAAAGACACCCCGGTATTCGGTAATCGCAAACAAAACGTATACGAATATGACACTTATTGGTGGTGTATTTTAAGTCAAATTGAGGCCTTATTATACTAAATTGGTTGTTAAAATAAACAATTGATTTTTATGGACATCTGAGGTGTGAAATTAATATAATGAATTGTGGCGTCTTATTAGGGTGAATAAAGCAATCATTTATTAATATCCCGGTCAACTACCTTTAAAAAAACAAAACTGAACTATAATAAAAGAATGAATGTGATTGATATAAACATGTTAAAAATATATTTATTTGCTCATACGCCGTGCTCAAATATATGAATGTGCCAATTCATGTCGTTCTAAACATTTTTTTTTTGAGGATTTGAACTATATATAGCTTTAGTAATTCCTCTAAACCTAATTGAAATCTACTACTTTTTTTTCGCTGACACGCTGACCAAGTGCGGCTTGGCGAATGACACACGTCTTCGGATATTGCAGTCCTCAAACGTGCCGGTTTCCTCACGATGATTCTTCACCGTAACGCTTTTACCACACCACTTTATAAATTTAATTTAAAGGCATTAAAAGCCTACATATCAATTAGAAACAATAGGTTGATCGTTATAAGGTCGTCAAAGCCCTCGCGTTAGTCCCGGAGACCACACAAGTGGATGTACGGCTAATCTACCATCAGACCACGCTCAGTGGTGCCTGAGCAGACTTGAAAAACTGCGCCTTTTCGCTTATCGTGTGCTCTTTTGTACGGAGATGTATGGGAGTCTTCAGTGGTGAGTCAAACGATATGACGAGGTGTCTCGGGTTCTTTTGGTTAGCTAGGGTAGGTCTGTGGTCGGTTATTTTAAGAAAGTTCAGTTAAATTTACGATATTTTATTTGGTAAACACTTTATTTTATTATATCTCCGTTACAACTAAATCGACTGATGACAAAATTGGCCAAAATTTTTTTGACATCAATTTTGTTTTTTATAGTTTATAGTTTATTTATTATCTTGCAACACATGTATGACATAAGGCTATGTTACATGTACCCTGTTGTTCATGGGCGTAGCAAGAGGCACTGGCTAGCTTTCCTCCAAGGCAAACTAGACAGTGTCTTTACAGTATTAGTGACTATTATATATACAATACTATAATTATATACCAAACTACTTATGACTAAAATATTATTGGCTACTTTTTTTATGCTAGTGAGACGAGTCAAGCGTCACGTTGGCCCATTCTAGTTATAATTGCACCCCAATTAAGTTAACTGTTTTTTTTGTTTTATTATCCAGTAATTTTGCCTAGACATGCTCTATCTTAGGCCAGAGCGACGCTAATTTATGTGGCTACGCGGGTTGCTTAAAAGATCGATGTAACCATTACATTGTTTGTTACCTTCCCATGTAACTTCTCACACTTACCTGAAAACAAAGAGCAAATAATTAGTTACCACAGATAACAAATAAAACATTTGAAACATGAAATGATTAATGCAAACAGAGTAACATCCGATCGCGACAAGAAGCACAATAAATACGAACTTGCGCCGCCTCGGTGTTGGTGCAATGAATCAAAACAAAACAATGTGATTATCCTGAGCGTACTGTATGTTGGTTTCTAAATCACAGGAGGAAGCGGGGATTACATTCATTTTTACACGCTTTCTATTAGCTTCACCTGTATGTTTGTTTGTAACCGATTTCTTTGCGCGCGATTTTGACCCACTTAAAACGGCCAGCTAAGCGTGTTTTTTTAGTTTATTTAAATTTTTTTTTTTTTACTCTTTACTAAACTATGCGTTTGAGCAATAGCGAGCTCACACGAGCTAGCAACCCTGTGGCCTAGGCTGAAGTATGCCTAGGCTGGAATAACTGTCTCTTAAGGAGGTTGGTTGCCTAGCGACAGATTTTGAAGGTGGTTGCTATCTAGGCTAGCATTAGAAAGTACCCTATCACTATGCTATGGTTACCTTACGATGATTTCTTTAAGCTCTAGCTCATAGGCGGGGATCGAACTCATAACCTTTGGGATGTGAGGCGTGTTGCCCGCCTGAACTGTCATCGCTCTTAAGTTCAGCTTCAATTTTCATCCTATTGTGTCCCACTGCTGGGCAAAGGCCTAACTTTTCTCCTCTTGTCAAAAAAGTGTCAATGAGTTTTATTATTTACCTAAAATATGTTAAAGGTTTTCATATCGTTTGGGTATTTATCAATGACGATTTTTTATATATAAATGACCTCTAATAAGTTAAACACGTGTCAGTTGATTGCGTAGAAAATGGTGTTAGAGGCAGACAAGTTTGTTATCGTACACAATATCTAACTAAATAAAATTAAAATACATACTTAGGTGTTTAAAAAGATAAATGGTTAGCTTCAATTTATGCAAAGCAGTTAAGATTAGAATTATTAGTTAGAACTAGTTCTTTGGCGGTTTAAACTGGATTGACCCGGAAGTGAGTGTTAGGTTTCAGTTAGGTATTAAGTTGTTTAATCTCTATGATAATCTTAGATTAACGTCAACGATAAATGTATAATAATTGAATCAGATTTATTATTCTAAATATATATTTGAATTATATTGTATCAATTTTAAATTTAAATACGCGCTTTGTTGTTTGTTTTTTGTTTGCAACCTTTTTGGTTTCTACGAAACAGTTTATATTACCATAATTTTTGTATGCAACCTTTTTATTTGCTACAAAAAAGTTTATATGAATACAATTTTTGTTTGCAACCTTTTTGGTTGCTACAAAAATAAACATAAATAAATATCATAAATAAACGTATGTCTTTAATTTTTAGTTTCGATTCAAAACATAGAGGAAATAAACTCACAAGAACATTAAACCACAGATGTAAAGAAACAGAATCCGCTCCGCTCAGCAGTTAGCGCCACCCAGTAAGTTCGACAAGAGTCGGGTGGAGGAAATGAAACCGGGCGGAGGAGGCGCGATAAATCCGACCGCGTCCGAGACAAAGAACTTGCCACTTCTTGCAGCTTTATTAACTCGGCGCGTGTGACAAATTGGCGCGAACCGGACAAAATGGCGGACGGAAAATGGCGGTCATTTTGGTTATCTTTTAAAACTGTTTAGATGTTCTGTCCATTGACAGAGTGTAGTTTTCGTAATTTTTTTTTTATATTCTTTTACAATTTATTTCTTACCTGGCAATGATTATAATTTATAATGTAGGTATACAAATAGATAATACATAATATGTTTAAAAATAGATAATACATATGTATTAAAATAGATAGATAGGTGTAATATAATACAAAAAGATGCTTTTAATTCAATATACATAGATCTTTTTTCTTGATTTTTTGTCTATAGCAAAAAGTGATTTAAACGTAATATTGTGTTTATGTTGACATAATATTTATTAAGCAATTTTTTCAGGATTTAAACCGCCACACGAGATATATTGCTCGAGAAAATGTCACATGTTAAAAACAATATTGATAAACAAAAATATCGTACGAGAATTACAGATGAAACTGTCAGATTTGTTACGCCTCTATTTGCAATTGTTTCTGAAACTCAAAATCAAGTATCTATCACTCTTAAATTACCATCAATAGTAACCAATCGAACAATTTAAAACTAGAAATGGAAACGTATGGGGCTAAGCAACTGCGTTTGAAATGTGTCCTAATATTAAGTAATTTATAGAATGTTTTTAAAAAAAGGTTTTATTTCCTGATTTGATCACGTAAGTTTACACGTAAGTTTGGCCATAACATATTAAATTAAAACCTTTTCATATCCAAAATCTAGTCAAAATATAACGTGCAAATTGAAAATAGAACCTTCAACAATAGATAGCCCCAAATCTTCGATGGCGCGCAACGAACGGGTCGACTTCCTATTTTATATTCAGAAAACAATCGTTTAGAGTAAACAGAAGTTTAAAATAGAGCTCGCCGTCCCATCTGCTAACGGAAGCACAGGAAATACCGGAAATTAGCATTGCTTTGCTTCCCGCGCGGATTATTGCAAAATAAGATATTGTTCACTCAATCTATTCGTTCATTCGTTCGTTTAGTTCGTTTGAATGATGCTCCTTTGTTTCGAGATTCGATATTCGAATTATTTCGAGCGAACATTGTTCTGATTGAATACGTCGGGTGCGTGTTTATGTTTTTGATTAGATCTTTTGAACTTTGCTTATTTGTTCTTAACTTAAATTATTAAAACATAAATGTGAAATGTGTAATATTTTCTTTGACTAAGTGATTTAAGCGTCCATCTACATTGTTAATAGAATAACTCCCATTAGTAGCTGAATTTAGTATTTCCAAAATTTAATACTAATTGTATCGTCGAACTAAACCATTCGAGTTATTGTAGTGTTGTGTTAGATTTTTTTTTTTTTAGATCTTAAGTGGTATCAAATCCAAGGTGTTTAGTACTGAACAAAGTATACTCGACTTAATAGAGACATTAAGAAATGTGCTAATGAGCACATTCTTAGCGACTTTACGTAATTAGTAGTTTATGTTAGAGTTCAAAATTCAAAAATCCAAAAAATTATTCTTTTAAAATTGTACAATTACACTTATTCACTAACCCTCAATCTGGCAGAATTCGCGCCAGAGTAATACTAGTTATTAATTAGCTTAGTAGGCTAGATTATAGTTTAGTTAGATTGTTAAGGGATAAACTCGCGCATTTCCTTAAAAAAATATCGTCCACCATTGGAGTCTAAAAAATACTATTCCGCGATAGAATCTCCATAAACCGTAATATAAGTCGCGGAAATCTGTATCCTGGATCACGCACAGGCGTCGGGGCGACGTTGGGCGACCGACATAACTCAATGCACACAAGATTTCAATATTTCGATATCGTGTGGCCACCGGCACGACGCGAGACCGATCTGAGATGTATGCGGCATCACGCCACCCGCCAATATCCGAGACAGAATTGAAATATCTGACCTATAGCCTGCGAGGACGGAGCTGCGCAGGGACGCAGTGAGGGCTGAAGAAGGGCTGGGGTTAGAACTGGGCAAGAGTTGATGGCCAAGTGATATGAGCTATTCGTTTCCACGTTTATTGTACGGATACAATCGACATTTGATAAATATCATATACTATTGTAATGATATTATATTATTAGAATTAGAATTGAAGATTGACATGGATACATATCATATCCTTTTGTATTGATATCATATTATTTGATTTGTAACTTTGGTGTTATCAATAAATGATTTGTATCTGTATTTGGATGGATAAACTGTGGAACAACTTGTGAGGGGACCAATTTCTTTACGACTATTACTACTGATCCTAGACTGCAATGTTATTTAAAATTAAGGCTAGGGTATATTTTATGTGAATAAATAAGAAATTTGGTGTGTTGTAGCGGGCTTTGCATATACTGGTACTGCTAAATCTTCTAAGGTAATTTCTTACTTTTTTATTTGATTGTAACGAGTATGTGTTATTAATTCAAATGAGGAAAGTAATTTGAACGCATAATGTATATTTCTCTATGTTTTTTTAGAAAATAAACTCGACTAAAACACTAATGATATTTATAAATGTGATAGCAATAAAAATCAAAGCCTGTAACTATTGTTTATGAAAACTTTAAGTAATATATAAATCCAATTATCTTTCTTAACATTAAATAACGTCTTTAAATTCAATGTAAAAGCACCATACTGATATGAATATCAAAAGAAGAGTCTGAATAAATATGGTTACCAACCTAATTATAACTTAGTCTATTTCGTAGTTATAAAGAGCCCCCACGTTAAATAAAATATACTTGTTAATCCGAACCCCCACATCACTACCACTAAGTCCGTCCCTGTCGGTCACGTTTTCCAAGGATGGGGGGATATGATACGAATGTGTAAATGTCACCTCATCTGATCGAGTGCGGACTAAAGGGTGGCTATCACTGACTGCGTACGTAAATATATTCTTTATGCGCACTTATTTATTTGCTAGGATTATCTTGCGAGATTTCAATATTTGTGATTTATTTAGATTTCTATATTTGTTATTTATTTAGATTTCTTCATTTGTGATTTATTTGTAGCGCTTGTATCTCGGCACTAATGTGATCCGACGCGATCCTTAAAGTTAAGCAACGGTCGATGCGGACAGCTCTTCGATGGGTGACCATGCACTAAACTGACTTTTAAAAAGTGGCATTTTAACTGGCTGCTACCGTGGGTCGGATAGCACATTAAATTGTTGGATGGTAGGCTATTAGTATTAGTACAAGCAGTCGTTAAGCCAAGTCAGAGGTTTTCGGGCGGCTTGAAAACTCTCGACAGATCTTGGCCACTTAGCTTATACGAAAAAGAAGAAGAATTTGTTTCTCCGGCAGCCTCCTGAGAGCCAGTTAATGCAGACTAGGCATTCTCCACCTTAGGATCTATTGTCACGCCTTGATTGTGGGCTTCCTAGCTATAGTGTATAAAAAAGACGAAAGCGCCAAAGCTATAGGGTATCCTTGTTCAATGAATATGTAACAAGTAAGCAAAACAACGAATAGTAGAATAATAGAAGTTTCTAGTCTTAACTAGAAAATATATCGGGAGTAACGAAATTATGATTAAAAACTCAAATTAAAGTGTAAATACCATCTATTGAGTTCAAAGATTCTATTGGAGCTGAACTTATAAACTAATACCTTATCTGTAACAGAGAGTTTGCTGATTTAGCAAAGCGCGGGTGGTCGTTCTCGCGAAATGACATGATGTCGAATCAGGGTTCTTCTTATTACATCTACTTACTTATCTATATATACATGTAGAGGCTGAGTACATAAGTAGATACATAGCCTGAGTACATATTATGACTGATTGCAATTGTCATTTTTTTTAATGTTGCGGTACTTGATAGGCTTGCACTTTTTTTAACATTTAATGGACATGCGATTGATAGCAATTAACCTGATGGTCAGGGATATTGCGATCTAAGGTGGAACGAGCTAGCCCAGAATAAACCGGTTCAGTCTTGCCTTGAAGATAATTAGGTTGTAGTTTAGTGGGAAAAGGAATTCCGACAAGCATTTCCACAGTTTGACCGTTCGTACTATAAATTTGGAAGCGAATTGATATGAAAAAATAAAAAGATTTTTACGAAGTTTTGGAATTAAAAGTAAACAAGAATTATCAAGAAAGAAAAATAATCAAAGTTGTCTAGGCACGTGATTATAAAAATATCTATTCATACAAGTTGTAAAGCCTAATTATTTTGTCAAAACATGTTTTCAATTTACTAAACACCCGAAAAACAAATAGCACCCTACAGTGTTGCCATAAAAACAACAATAAACCGCACAAATATTTATCCCTGATATTAAAATCAGTGTGACGTTGACAGGGCGTTCGCGGCCGCAATTTCCTTCTGTCTGTCTGTCTGTCCCTGTATATATTTATTCTAACATTTCGCGCGCCGCTATCTGGCAACATCGGGCTCGGAAATGAACTTATAATTCTAGCTTTTTATGGCAAATCGATGTTATCTGGTGGAAAAATGTGTGACATTTTGTTTTGCATTTTTTTACCTATCAGAGACCGCAGTTTTATTAGAATACTAGTATCCCGTCCTGGTTTTGTACGGCCTATAAAAATAAAATAAGAAAAACAAAAAATGATAAAATAAAAAATAATAATATTAGTACTTATTTTATATAATTCTGTTATCTAATTAATATTATAATAGTTATTCATTTATTTGTTCAGTACACACGTACAATGTTATTTAATTAATTTAATCTCTATGTCTAGTTATAATAATATTGTACATAAATTCCGTTACTACTTCAATAATTTCTGTACTATTTTAAGCTACATAATACGCTTCAGGGTAACTTGAAAATTATTGATTTAAGAGAAACATTAATTAACACAATAAATAATTCGATACATATTTAGCACCCAGACCAACAGCCAACATATCTAGTTCAGCACAAAGATCTTGGCCGTGCTGGGAATCGAAACCGCTACCCTCTGGTTGGCAGTCCGGCATCGTAACCATTACGCTAACAAGGTCGTCAAAACAGGTTTATTAATTATTGCAGAACATGGGTAATAAGAAGATAAGACAGTAAACAATTCGAGTGTGCCATATTCTAAGCCTTTCGGCATGCAATTATAAGAAACATAATAATATATAAACTATTTATTTCAGTTAATGATTGATATACAACATATTATATAGGTTTACTTCCAAACATTAAATAAGTACTTAAAAAATATTTACTAACCCCTATACAGTGCATATTTCATAATAATCTATCATAGATAAGCACCAACACACGCACAAATGACTCACACATGACTCAACGATTTAGAGATAGCACCTACACACGGTTCTTGCAAGATAATGTTTCATGTAGGTTCAATAATTTATTTTTTACTAGCTCGCCGTGTTAATCCGGGACAAAAAAGCAGGATAAAAAGTATTTTATGTGCGTCTCCTGTTTCTAAGCTAAATCGCTACCAATTTTCAGCTAAATCCGTTCAGCCGCTCTTAAGTTATAACTGGTGTTACTAATAATACTTTATTTGATATATTTATTTCTTTTATATCTTTTATGACATGAAGATAGGTTAGCCAAGGTCTAACCTATCTTCTCACTAGATTTATAATATTAGTGGGATTATGTTAAACGATTGTTTACAACGATTGTTTAAAAATATAACTAATGAACCCTAAAGTTCAGTGTATAAATTGTTTTTTTTTTATATTTTATAGCTTGTTGAATTATACAACCTTTTTTTTTCATCGTATGAGCTAAGTGGCCAAGCTCTGGTGTCGAGAGTTTGGCTCAACGACTGCTTGTATTGAGATTAACAGCCGGAATTTACAATTTAAAATGTCATCCAACCCTTGGTAACGCCCGGACGATAATTACACTTTTTAAAAGACAGTTTTGTGCATGGTCACTCTTCCAAAGACTGTCCGCATCGACCCTTGCTTAACCTGGATAATCGCGTCAGATCATCTTAGTTGGTAATGTTGTTTAAATATAAAGCAAAAGCTAAGTGTTACATTAATTATAATTGTATACTAATTGAAGATCTTTGTTTAACAGATCCAATGTCTGGTTCAAATAAATATGCGTAAAAGAAAGTACACATTTCGATACAATCCCTACGTCTACGCATCGTCTAGCCTACTACGTGCATTTACGCAGTCTGATGCATATTTCAATCTAAAAATAATTTTATTAACTAATTTTCAACCTTATTCCTTAACTCATAAAGTCGAATTTTACTACTCATATCTCTCGACACACAAAACAATTGATCATCAACCCAAATTTGACTTATTCAAGTTCAAATAGGGTTTAATTTCAATTGATTGCGACTGAAAAAGTACTCAACGTTCGACAGACGGATTTTTGCATTAAGGTCGCGTTGAAGTCTTTTGGTCTCGTATTTACGTGATAAGGAACTTTCGCCTTCAATACTGAAGGTTAGAGATCATTTTCGTGTGTATTTTGTGGGTGCTTAATACGTTTTTGGAAGTCGGTTTTGCAAAAGGCAAGTGCACACGTGCTTTGGTGACCAATTCAAGGGATATCAGGCAATCGAAGATCGGTAACGGACTGATATGCATGCGACCGGACTTTTAGTAAAATGGTGATTCACAGATTCCTTTTAAATGAATTCATGTCTGAGACGTAAATGCATTTTAAATATGTTGTTAAGTAAATTAAAAGTGCCTTTTTTAGTGAAGAAAGCTTTTTTTGGTTTGCGTTTGACCGCAGCTTGCCTGATGTTGAGCAGCGATGTGGCCTACGTTGTAGCACGCTTACCTAGAAGAAACCTATTCACTCTCGATTTGAAGATCTCAGAATGGTCCTCTTCAGAAAACAGAGCTTCAGGCAGAGAATTCCAAAGCTTCGCACTCCTCACTATGAATGTTGAGGCGAAGCGCTTTGTACGAATCTTCGGAATTTCCACTGTGTAGCGGTGTCTTTTTCCCGTTCTATAGTGGAACGGAGCTAGGAAAGCTTCGTAAATGTAACTGTCATATAATTATGCTATGTTATCTATAGTTTAGTTAATGATATATCAAATATAACAAGTGTTATTTAGAAATTAAGGAAACCCCCGACTCAACTTCTGTAGCAGCCATCTTGGATCTAAAATTAATAAAAAAGATCTTTTTATGATAGATAAGGCTTGCGCTTGATCGCAATTCATATGATTTTAATTGATTGAGTGGTAGATCTATAATAAATAATGTATGCATTCTACTAATCAAGCCTTAGATTTTGAAACAGTCGCCATCTTATAGACTAGTCAACAAGTGCCTTTTTGGTCAACTTTTTTCAGCAGTCTCCGAAAATTATGATTGAGGTGTCATTCGATTCGGAATGGCATCAAGATAGTTTTTGAAAAACAATGAAGTTCCGCTGAAAAAAAAAGAGAAAAAGAAGAGAGAGAATACATCAATTTTCATTAATCATAGCTTTCTTAACACATTTTTCAAACAAAAAAAAACTTAATCATAATTGGTCCTTGGTTTGGTAGCTACTATACCACACTCATAGACACGTCTAAATTATTTCACCCCGCATTTTTTGACTTCGGTAGAAAAAAATCAACTTATTTATTTTTGATACAAAAAAAAAATAGAAAACAAGAACGAATTCTTATATACCTTTGCAGAACTTCTTTACAATGTAGCGTCAGAGTATCAGATTGCTCCGTACGACGTTGTGCATTGTTTCTCTCGTGTCCCATGGCTGGGCCACCTATGCGCGGTCTAGGCTCGCGTGGCCCATAAATTGTCCCAGACATGCGTACAAATTGGCACGATCGGATCTGCGCGCGCTTGTTAACGCCTTGCGATCGCATGTGATTTGTCGCGCGACTGTCGCACGACCATTGCCGAGGTTAGCCGAACATTGCCGAGAAATTAGGAGGAGAATGAAACTCGTGAGTATCCAACTTTAGTGCGTTAGAGATACCTCCATTTGTAGGATTTGAGGGTTAGCTTGTCAGTTTCTTAAAGACACAATATCTTAAATAAGGAAACAAGTAGATAAAAAAAATACTCAATACAATAAATTTAACTCAAAATTGGTGTGCCACAATTGGCGGCCTTATCGCAGCGATCTCTTCCAGGTAACCTTTGGATGAAAAGGAATTTATAAACAACTAAAAAAATGGGTTTAAAACTTAATTGTTTACGTATTTTTTATTATTTCTTGGTACTAATTGTATTCATGTAACATTATTTATTATACAGCTCTATAACAATAATTTCTTTTTAAGTTAAGTGTGAAATTTTGCACTTATGGCACGGTGAAGGAAAACATGGTGAAAAAACCCAAATTCTCCGAGAACCGCAACATCCAAAGGCGTGTGTCATCAGGCAACCCGCATTTGGTCAGCGTGGCCAACATCTATCACCTTCTGAGAGAAAGTCGTGAGTCTTAGCAATAGGAACGTATAGTTTGCTACTAATCCGCTTAGTATTCATTTACAAATAGATTATACTTTACGTAAAGCGCTAAAAATCTTAGCATTAAATTATTATCTCGGTAATAAGTAACATATTTGTATAATATAATACAAAAAAGTTAAAAAAATGTCCCAGCTGCAAATTCCAAACATCATAAAAAATATTTTCAATCTTTTTTTCTAAACATAATAATAAATCATTTATCGTCATAACCATTAAGTTACATTATTTAGAAATGGGCCCCAAAATCTATCTATCTTGTGTAAAATGAGTAAAAAAAAACTTGGAAATATTCTCATTGTATGAAAGTTAAGTGCTTTTGATTTCAGAGAACGAAAATAAAGTGTGAATTGTTGTATTTGTAAATTCAGTGTCAACTCTACATAACGACACTGAAGGGACTGTGCGTTTTATAGCGTTAGCGAGTGGTCGTTAAATAGAGAAATAGTATCATTGTGGGGCATAGGTACAAGCTAAACCAACAAAAGCAGATTTCGACGCTTTAGAGTGTATGTCGTTAAATCGAGTGACGTTACATGGAGTTAACTCTTGTATTTATTCCTGTTGAGAGTACGAGAACGTATTTTACCCTACTATTATTTCAGTTATTTATTATCCTCAATCCAATTCTCACTTTATTTTCGTTCTCTGAAATCAAAAAGCACCAATGCAATAAAGCATTGCATTTGACAATGGTCTGGGAAGCACAGCTTTATCACGAGCTTTCTTCGCACGACGCGCCCAATTAAGCTCCTAGAGCTTACAAGGCTCTGTTCATGACTGGAACTTGAACAGGAATCGAAGATGTTCACTAATATATCTCTCTCGGTTTTGTATTTTAAATTAAATTTAAATATGCAGGGTTAACTTTGTGTTCAAGCCCCAGTAGACAAGGCTCTAAAAAATTCTAGCAGCCATGTTTTAATATAATATATAAAATTTCCATGTCACAATGTTAGTTACCATACTCCTCCGAAACGGCTTGACCGATTTTACCAAATTTTATATGTATTCAGTAGGTCTGAGAATCGGCTACTATCTATTTTTCATACTCCTAAGTGATAAGGGTTGTTCACCCTTAATTTTTTTTTTGTTGATATATTTTGTTTTTATTTTTTAAGCTGTACTTAAGAAAAAACAACGTTTGCCAGGTCACCTAGTATCCTTATAATGTCATGTACGAATAGAAATAAATAGATCCCACTAATATTATAAATGCGAAAGTTTGTGTGTAAGTGTCTATGTTTGTTACTTTTTCGCGCTCAAACGGCTGAACCAATTGCGATGAAACTTGGTATGGATATATTTCAGACATTAAATTAATACATAGGCTACTTTTTATTCCGGATTAACGTGGGTAGCACCACTACTTTGGGTGCAACTAGTAATAAATAAACATTAGGACACATTTCACAAACGTCTGGTAAGCTCTATACTAAACCATTTCTAGTTTGTATAATGGTTGTTAAACAATTGATATATGTACAACATAAACATACATACATACTATATATTGTACATACTCGTATAATGTTTTTTTAAATAAACATACCAAAATTAACTTCATCACAAAGATGTTAGCCGTGCCGGGATCCGAACCCGGGACGCCAACGAGGTCGTCAATTAAAAGTTTAAGCTATTTTTAATCCCTTTGACATGATTTAGAGTGGCACTAGAGACAACATGAAGGTCAATAAGTTACGTATATCTAAGTTAGTCGCGTGTGTGTGTGTGTGTGTGTATGTGTGTGCGCAGGCGCAATCCGCGCACGATCGGCGTCATATCATTAATTCGTGAGCTACGGCACGATCTGTGCGAACGTTTACATTCATAACGATTTATTGTTTTTGAAAAAGCTTTCAATTCACCTTACACTGTAGCGCCTGTAGCTCGGCTAGCTAAGGTGATCTGATGCGATCATAGAAGCTAAGCAACGGTCGATGCGGACAGTGTTTGGATGGGTGACCATGCACTAGGCTGTCGTTTTTCAAGTGGCATTCTTATTGAGGCGTTACCGTGGGTCAGATGACAAGTTTAATTGTAGGTCCCGGCTAGTACAAGCAGTCGTTAAGCCAAGTCATAGGCCTTCGAGCGGTTTAAAAACTCTCGATACCAGAGCTTGGCCACTTAGCTCTTACGAAGAAATATTTTTTTACATTACATTATTTAATTATAACAACGTTCTAGTAGAAACAATTTATGTAAGCAATATCAGTACTCAAAAACAAATTAGCAAATAAAAATAATTTGGTAAATGAACAATAATAATGTCATATGTATAATTCTCTGTAATGTTTATAGTAATAGTAATAAAAGCTTTTTTCATTATAAATAATATTGTATAATGAATAAATTAATGTTTTCACTTTGATTCTGAATGTTATAGCATGTCATTGTGCAGTATATGTACTTCAAATGCAGTTATAAGTAGAAAGTTGACTTCCTTTACTATTTAGCCTCAAAATTAATTATCAGAATAAAAACGTAAGTATGTTAAAACTTCTCAGAAACAATAATGTATATAAATCGGCCACTTCAACTCGAAATCTGAATCTCAATCAGTTTCGTATCTCTATTGCAATCTTTGCATGAGCAATATCAATTACTGTGCGCTATTTATGCACGATTTCAAAGGTAAGGTGAATTTTGCACTATTATTTAAATATATTGAATAAAAAAATTAAATGATACCTGATACAAAATACAAAAAAAATATTGTCGTATGTGCAATTTGCAGCCTCTGTTAGTATAGTTTAGGCTTTGATACATTTCTTTAGCAACGTTAGTATAACGACCCCATTGGCGTTATGCGTACCATTACCGGACTGTCAAACAGAGGGTCCCGGTTCAATTCCCGGCACAGCCAACATCTTTCTGTTATGAGCTAATTTGTTAGCCGTTGGTCTGGGTGTTTAAAACGCATTGATATAAAGTATTTATGTATGTGTAAGTAGTATAATGGTTGTGTTAGCAACCATAATACAAACTCGAAACGGTTTAGCATAAGGCTAACCAGTCGTGTGTGAAATGTTTAAAAAAATTACACTGTTTGTTACGAACCCAAAAAAATTGAGTAAGATTTTTTAAATTGGTCCAAAAAAATCTTCACTGTTGGTATGAACCCAAAAAAAACTTTTTTAGTCGCTTCGATTGTCAATTTCCTTGTAATTTGACCACCTGTTTTGTTTGACATGTTCAGTCGTTTATAAACGCCTCTCCATCCAAAAGTTGCCTGAAAGAGATCGCTTAAGCGATAAAGCCGCCAATTGTGGCACACGTATTAGTAAGCCCTTTCTTTTTACAGCTTCACCTGTATGTTTGTTTGTAACCGACTTCTTTGGCGCGATTTTGACCCACTTCAAACGGTCAGATTTCATTCAAACTTTGTAGATTTATTGAGGACCGATGACAATACACTAATTTGATAAAATTATTACATTTTTTTGTATGTTTGTTTGTAACCAACTTCTTTGGGCGCTATGTTGACCTACTTAAAACGGCCAGATAAGCGTGTTTTTTAGTTTTTTTTAACTATTATTATTTAAATGTAATGTTTGTGTCCAATTATAATTATTATTAAAAGCCTGTTTGATCCCATTGTTGGGCAAAGGCCTCCTTACCCTCTTTATTTATTGTGTCCAATAAATAATTTTATTTCATTCTTTTTATCTTTTTTTCTATATTCCACGTATAAGAAAAACCCTTTTTTATTACAATATAATATATGTATTTAAAAGCATGAACCAAACACAAACTAAAGTCTGCCACAATAAAATGAATCTCGCGCCGTGAGAAGAACTGCGGCCTCGCTGAATGATAACACTCTAAAATGTAAATGAGAAGAGGAAAAATGAGATAATCTTGCTATTAGGTATAAATTAAGTACGAGGTATGCGGCACAATTATATTGTCACGAAGTCTGTTAAGGTGGTTACTACGAGTTACAACCATCATGGTGTAGGTGTTACTTTTCAAGGAAATAAATGGTAATAAATGAATGTAAGTAGTTTTAATATACGACTTAATTTAATTTTTATTGCGCGCTGGAAGGCACTACTTGGTGCATTTTTATATTGGCCAAAAACTTTGTGAATATTTTTAATAGTGTTGCCCAGTTTGTATGTTAGTACATAGTTTTAAATTTTGACGTAATTTAATTATTATTGTACGTTGGAAGGCACAATAAGGTGCACTTTTATAATTGACTAAAAATCTTTCCTTTCCATATCCGTAATAACTTGATTTACGTTGTTTGTATTACCCAGAAGGTCTTTAAAAAAATAGGTAATGTCTAGGTAAGCGTGCTACATTATTGACTATAAAGCGGCTTTCTATCAGGTAAGTGGTACTTAAACGTAAACCCTTTGAGATAAATAAAAAAGTAATCTTAATTAGTCTTATTATTTTGATTGTACAATTAGAAATAAGGCGAGCATAATAAAGCAAGTGGGAAACTGCAAATATCCTGAACACAGCTCTTAACAAGATAAATTACATGTATATACTCGTAGTATGATGCGCACTGTGATGCTCAATTAGTAGCTTATATTGCCAAAATTAAAATAACGGTTAATTGAGATATGTAGTAAAATTATTTTAAATAAAAATACAGTGTTGTTTAAAGACTTATCATTACTTGGTTGTGCGGTTTTAATAAAATAAAAAAAACACCTGTAATATTCATATTATATCTAAAGAACTAACAGCTACTGTATTGCTTTACTTGTGTTAATAAAAAAGCCATGTTGGTTCAAACCATCATGGATTTAGTAATACAGGTCGTAGTAGTCCCCCGCATCGTGTTCGCACCTGCGCGGTGTAATCGCGTCAGGATCTGCGCGCGCGCACGCCACGCTTGCCACCTTCTTTTTTTAAAACGAAATCGGTATTAAAATGTCTAATGAAGTTTATTTTAAAACAATTTCTCTCTTCTATCTGACAATTTATTTATATACGCTGGGCAGTTGGGGTTCTGAAGCGAGGAAGCTTGTGGGAGATATTGACCGAAGACTGAGGGATAAGACGGGGGACTCCCGTTTTTGTCGTACTTGGTGCAGAGGATAGCCATCGCTATTAAGCGTGGAAATGCGGCCAGCGTTATGGTGTAGAGAGTTATCAAGCCGCCTGATTGCCTCTGACTTGACAAAACGACTGCTAGCACTAAGACTAACAGCCTATTTATTGTTTTAAGAAAATAAGATTAACAACATCGGCAAAAAAGTTCCGTATCAAATTTTTGACAAACGAATAGGTGGTAATAGAGAATACATTTGAGAGAACAGGAACTTTCAAATGTTTTTTTTATTGACATGAATTACACATACATACATAGGTACATAATAGAGAAAATGTTTGTATGAATTATTAAAAACATTATATCCCACTAGTTTTGCAAAACATACTAAGTGTAAAAAACATTGACTGCTTTTACTAAAAGCATTCTTTCATTTTTACCTTTAAGTTTTTATGAGTTTATCGACATTTTCGATTAACGTTATCGATTTAACATTGAAGATACGAGTATATACGAGTGTATAAAAAATTCGTAATGTTACGAATTTGAATTTAATTACTTTTTAATTTGTTTTTATCATGCTTTGAAACTAGAATTTTATCCAACACTGTTTTTCGCAAAAAAAATATTTCTTAACTTAATCGCAAAAATACTTAAATACTAAAATTAACAATAAACTGCTTTATTATGTCGTTTTTTTGAATCTGGAAAAATAGTTGTAGCTATCAATAATTTTATTTTGAGTAGTCAGCAAAAAGAAAATCCTAAACATTTTTGTTTAAAAAACGATCATCGATACGACAACAAATAGAACTATCGATGTTAACATTTCACAACCCTAGTCTGTACCGATCCGAGAAGCACGACGAACAAACAATATTTTAGTGTTGCCAATTAAAATAATTCCCTTCCTCATTGATTGCGAGTCTGCCGTTATTTTGACTTATTGGCTAGAGAGATTGTTCCTCTAACAATGGCAACATAGTACGAAAGATTTGTAGAAATACCTTGCTACAATTAATCGTCTTGAATGTATTAGATGAGCGTTATAAATTATAAAATATATCATTCCAACTCATTTTATATAATAGACATTGGATAGTTTCGTATACAGACAAATTAATTTTCTAACAATTTCTGACAATTTGTCATGCTTCTCATTCAAGTAATTTAAAATTTTTGAAATTAATTTGGTAGAATATATAAAAATACTAGCTGACCCGGCAAACATTGTTTTGCCTTATCACTTAGGGGTATGGAAAATAAATAGTAGCTAGCCGATTCTCAAACCTACTGAAAAAACTGAAAAATCTGGTGAAAATCGGTCAAGCCGTTTCGGAGGAGTACGGTAACTAACATTGTGACATGGAAATTTTATACATATGATAAAGAAGAAAGATACAAGAACATATGAAAATAATATGATTAAATTAAAATGGTACATTAATATTAAAAATAAAACCTAACTTAGAAATAACATACCAAACCTAAGTCGTAAGTCGGTGTCCGCGGGTAAGGTACCAAATCTGTTATTAGGATGACATTACCTCTGCCATTTTTATATTGATGGTATTTATAAAAATGTTCTACTTAATTTTTAAACGAAACGTATTAAAGTAAAAACGAAACAGTTTCGCACATCGTTATCATGTCCCGCGGAAACTGGTATCACATCGACAGCACTCTTATCGTTTCCTTACTCGCTTCGTGCGAAGTTTGCTACCTAATAGTTAGACATAATTAGTCATGGCATATATGTAGCGCCTATAGCTCGGCAAACTAGGGTGATTTGAATCGATAATCGAGGTTACAGATAACAGAGATTTATTGGTAAAAATAATGATTAGGTACTAGACAAAATGAGAAAAAATAAATTACTAATTATTATCACATGTGGTAGAATTTTAGGTCAAGATAATTAGGTAATACATAGTACGAGTAAATAAATGCATACGCGAAATATGGCTCGGCAAACTAAGGTGATATGACTTTATAATCAAAGTCATAGAGTACAGAATACAGAAATTTATTGGTAAAAATAATTACTAGACAATATGAGAAAAAATACACTACAAATTATTATCACATGTGGTAGAATTTTAGGTCAAGATATTATGTAATACATACCTAGTACGAGTAAATAAATGCATACGGGAAAGACCGTTTAATCATACTCTCAAGCTGATAGGACCCGTACAGAGATAAAACTAGAATTATTTTACACATGTCTACATATTGTAGGCTAAAGTCATAGAGTTAACTGGTTTTAAAGCTAGAAAATTGATTTAGCTGTAATAAAAGTCATATACTGCCGTCTATTGACTAAAATACCGTTATTTTTGTCAAATTGTTTAGTACTTAATGTCATTATAGTTGAATGAATGAATTATTTGTCTATGAATGAATGAATGAAAGTTAAAGCACGGCAGTATACACAAAGTCACAAAAGAGTTTCCTGGGTTTGTTATCATGTCTATTTTTATGAATTTATAGATAGAAATGAAATTTTAAAGCGATGGTAGCTCAGTTTGGTGTACGGCTGCCTGTCATTTTGCATGTCGTGGGTTCAATCCTAGCTATATAGATCTCGAGCTTCGGTGAAGGAAATCATTGTAAGAAAACCAAAGCTTTTTCGAGTGCTCACCTGGCTAGAAACCACCTTCAAATTGAATAATATGTAGCCAAGATCTAACGATGTGTTCCGGAGAGACAGCTATTAATAGGTCACTTATCACCATTCATATCTGAAATATTCTAGTTCTATAGTTAGAGTACTGGGAAAACATGAAAATCATAGCCATATTATTATTATTGTTGGTACGCTTATCAAGTTTTTTGCGTCCTATTTGCATAAGCATTGCTCAAAATAGTGATTGCGTTATTAATATTATATACTCGTACATATGTAAAGATATTAACAGTTTGTCAAACATATATTGACGATCTAGTGGCGTAAAGGTTACCATGCCGGACTGCTAATCAGAAGGTTCGATTCCCGGCCCGGTCAACATCTTTGTGCTTAACTAAATTTGTTGGCTGTGGGTCTGGGTGTTAAATATAAATATGTATTTATATATAATATGCATGTATGTATATGTAGTATATCAGTTGTGTTAGCAACCATAATACAAGCTAGAAATGGTTCAGTATGGGGCTAACCAGCCGTGTGTAATATTTATTTACTTATTTGTTTATATGCATACATGCTGTTAAATATACATTTAAACATAATTGTTTACAATATGTCCATCAAAAATGTGCACTTACTTAAAAGTTTTTATAAAACACTGCCCTAAGACGGCAATCAGAACATAGAAGTTTTTGCATTATTTTAAAACAAACAAAAAGATAAAAAAGCAATTCTCGGTTGTTACATCAATCCCCCCAAAATATTCAAGTCGCGTAAAACTATTATAAAAAGTCATTAAAATTAGATTCGTCTGCGATTACGAACAAAAACCTTTTGAAAAGATACAGGCATGTACTCAGGCGGGGGGGTGTTATCACGAGCCTGCATCGCGCGATATCGCGGGGGCGAATCTCGCCGTGAGATCCGGCCAATCTTCGCGCAAGATCTGGGACCATTTTGCCGATAAAAAACCCCCCTTCGCCCCACCAAAGTCTTTGAACGGACTAAGGACTGTTGCATGAACTTTATACAATAATCACTTCTTGACTTTACATTCAAGAGAAAATTCTTCATTCTATCGTAGCGTAAATGTATGTTTTATTTTATCGTGTAATTTTTTTGGTAATACAATATTTTGATTAACAGACAAGGTTTAATAAAGTTATTACAAGTGCTGTATGTTACAGCATATGTACAACGCATAATGTTTTTATACTCAATTTTAACGCAATTTGTAAGTTAATAGTAAACGGAACTCGGTCAACATAACGCGAAATATTAAAATTCATACCACATTCAAAATCTAAATATATTTAAAAGTAATTAAAACTTAATTATTCCTTCCTAATGTGTTTTAGAGATGATTATAAGTAAAATTAATACTATTCTGTATCTAATTATTTTTGATTATTCTTTTGAACGTGCCTTCTATTCATTTATTGAAGTTAATGTGCTTTAGCAAATAACCGTTTTTCATAGCAATTAGATGTTGGTACGATAAGTTGATGACATTCTGAGTCGTTAATTATCCCGCTCCCCCCTTCCCCCCTCAGACTGAGACGTACCATGTTCGGTTCTACGTCAGTTTAGTGTTACATTACATTTTATTTTTAGTATGGAGATTATGTTAGATCACAGCTGTTATTACGACTTTGTCTGTTACGTCAACTCAAGACAAAATAAAAACATTCCAACATTCCATTAAAAAACAACTGTGTTAACATCTGAAACATTCAACTGCAGTGTGTTTTCTTGATTGTGCAACGATCAGTTTTATATTTAATATTAAATCGTTTTACTTGTGCGAAACAAGGCACCGTTACAGATGCTATAGCATAGATCAATCACTCCGTTTTTTATTGCTAGGCTTGCGCTTGACCACCTCTTGATACAAAACAATACAATACAAGAATCCTTTATTGTACACCAAAAACAAACAAAAAAAATATGTGAAAAAAAAAATCCACTTATTTTGTTGTATAATCGCTTCTAGCAATTTCTTTCAGGCAAACTTTGTATG
Organism: Mellilla xanthometata; assembly: GCA_035578125.1. Taxonomy (NCBI): domain Eukaryota; kingdom Metazoa; phylum Arthropoda; class Insecta; order Lepidoptera; family Geometridae; genus Mellilla; species Mellilla xanthometata. The sequence goes on along the minus strand of JAPUBQ010000024.1, from coordinate 17,534,528 downwards.
GAAAATACAATTAGCATACAATACAAAATATACAAAAAAAGAATAAAAATAAACCTACTTAAATAAAATATTTGCTATTGCCAGTCTTAATTGCTTACATTCCGACAGACAGACCTACAACGGAGGCTTAGTAATAGGGTCCTATTTTTAACTTTTACGTACGGAACCCTAAAAAGTCGGTAACAAAGAACGAAACAGATGAAGCTAGGCGTGCTATACAACGTATTACAAGTTTTAGGACAAGTTTCCTTACTGGATCTATGTGAGTCGTTATCGCGATGGTGCGAGCGTTCGTTATCAGTCGCTCGCTTTCCATCGCAGATAGAGATCCTGAAATAAATGGACGGGGGATCGGAGCGTGACGGTGTGATACGCGCCCCACTTGCTTTTTGGGAGGTTTCAACTAGTGTACATGTTACAGATGTATGTAAATGTTTCTAAACTCATTACTCGCTTTGGTAAATTGGTAAATGCAGAAATACAATTACAGGCCATATGTAACATACGCTTAGTACATAAAGTACGTACATAAATTTGCGTTTTTTTTTTCTTTTGTGCAGACACGACACGGTTTTGACGGTTTTTGTTTTTTTATTTATTTTAATAGTATTTTATCAATTAAACATAAAATACGTATTACTTTTTTTTTTTTTAAGTTTAAATCAGTCACCAAGTACCTAGGCCGTGCGTTTTGCATTCAGACTACGCATGCTCCACCTTAGGCCTGAGTGTCGCTAACACGTGTGATAACGCAATTTGCTAGTCAAAAGCCTAGCTGTAATGATAAAAAAACTACAGCTTGGCGGCAGAAAAGATATACAGTGTAATCTCCATGTAACGTCACTAAATTTAACGACAAACTCTCTAAAGCGTCGAAATCAATTGGCTTTAGTTGGTTTAGCTCTGCCCTGCTTAGCGCAAGAGCGGTATCTAAAAAAAATCGAAAATTTGATTTTTATGCCATTGGATAGCTTAAGAAAATACGCATCTAATGAACTAAGCCTTTTAGCGGTATCTTGTTTAAAACATGTGAAAAACCCCTTAAGAAAGATTTCTCTATCTCAGTTTTACCTAAACTTATTTAGGGTATAAGAGGAATGTATACCAATAATGTGTAGGCAACCAGCCGTATATTTGAATACCGCCAAATCTCTTAAAAAAGAACACATTTTTTTCTAAGCCGATTAGCGGTAAGTATAACAATATATAAAAAATCAAATTTTACAAAACTTCATTTATCTCGAAACTAGCGTTCATATAGATACCGCCTTTGCGCTAAGCAGGGCAGAGCTTATATTCTATACAATGATACATTCTCTCCATTTGACGATCACTCTCAATAAAGCCATAAAATGCACAGTCCCATTGGTCTCATTTATATTTGAAATTTTATTGACATTTGTATTAATTATAATATATTTAATATATTTAATTATTATTTATTTATAATATATTTGATTGTGTGACTTGTAACTGAATCGTTATCAATAAATTACTTTGACTTTGACTTTGACTTTGTGTCATTATAAAAAGTTTACACTGTAATAGCAAAAGCCTTGGCAGCCATAGCAACGAGCCTACCATGAGACGATTAAATTATTCAATGTTATTCAGCATTTATTTATTGGATAGCGCATGGCCCCCACCAATAGACCTTTCTATCTGCGTTATCACTGTATCTCAGTATCGGCGGGCCTCGAGCCGCGACCTTTCCTCACCACGCCCCCCGTGGAATCAATTAGCGTGATCTGACCGGCCCCCTTAGTACGTTACTGTAAATTCTGTGTACTAGCTGTGTGCCACGGTTGTACTTGCTACATTAATATTAAAGAGATTAGATTATATATAGAGATAGAATATTAAATATTCTCAATATCATCTCTAACTAATATTATAAATATTTTCGCTGGGACTCGGAGCCTTCTCTCACGAGGAGAGAGATTTAGGCCAAGATCCACCACGCTGGCCAAGTGCAGGCGGTCGACACACGTCTTGGGATATTGAGGTCCTCTGATATCGGTTCCCTCACGATGTTTTCCTTCACCGTAAAGCGAGTGCAAATCCACACATAACTTGAAAAACAAGTCATTGGTTTCGAGCCGGGATCAAACCAGAGACCGTCAGATTGAAAAGCAGACGTTTGCCCACCAAGCCACGAATAGGCATAATTTTTATTTCACTTAATTCATGTTGGGCGATGACATAAAAATATATTTAATTTTTTTTATATAAAGAATAAACTACAAAATTCCGAACTTTTCACACTGTAAAAGTTCTTTTTATTAAATAAACTAGTTGCGCCCCACGATATTACTTGCGTTAATCCGGGACAAAAATAAGTTAAACCGGGCTAAAAAGTAGCCTATGTATTAATCCAAGGTCTAATCTATCTTCATAATAAATCTCATCAAAATCGGTCGTGCCGTTGGAGCGTGAAGAAGAAGTAACAAAAAAAGGTAAAAAAAAACATACACACACACAAACTTTCGCATTTATTATATTAGTAAGATGAATTACGTATTAAGCCTCATTATTTTTTTTAAATTCAATAGACACGTAATGTAATATATATGCGTCAGTTATCTACTTATCAGAAACTGGTATTCAAATCTAAAAATCAAATCAGCTAGTTTTGTCTTAGATTTTAAAATTTTATTTATTCGACTAGACATATGCAATACATTAATAAAAAAATATTTAAATGTCAAAAAATGTTTTTTTCAAAATGTTAATTAGTTTAAGTCTGGTGCATAGGAGATTAGCATTTTAAAATGAAATGCATGTAATATGAGATGTTATCTAAACTTTTTGATTTGCTGATTAACCTTGAGCAGTTAAGTGTTTATTTTTTTAGTTTATATTATTTTTTTATAAAAAGAATCGAACGATTTAAAAAAATATTGTCATACATTTATTTCATCTCATACCATTCTCATCTCATATCATTAACCCAGCGTCTAAATACTTAAAATATAATATTTATGTAAAAAAAAATTATGTAATACATATATTGTATATGCTTCTAACATGTGAACTTTATAAACTACATCCTAATTGATGAATTTACCGGGTTCGAATATTTTAACCCCTGCTTCAACGAGGAAATGCTGACAGCCTAAAGGGTACATTTGGACGAGGAGCTTCGACGTAGTCTTTAAGACTTAATTTTATTATTTTTTTATGCAATTTACTAGAAAATATAAGACAATCTGCACTGGCATTTGAACCATCAAAAAATAACATTTAATATTCATCGTATGAGTAATTTAATGATCTCATTGTAGCCAGCGTCAATCTTTTTCCTTGTATGCTAATAGTGATAATCTTATAATATATATAAATCTCGTGCCACAATGTTTGTCCTCAATGGACTCCTAAACCACTTAACCGATTATAATAAAATTCGCACACCATGTGCAGTTCAATCCAACTTGAGAGATAGGATAGTTTAAATCTCAAATTATAGTGGCAATTTTAATTTATTGCTAATTATTGTCTGTTATTATTTGACAGTCACAATTATCTGTTAACTCCAAATGATTCTAACAGATGTTGATACCTTTCGACTGGGTTGAGTAAGTAATCAATAGATGGCACTGCTATGGTAAATCTACGAACGTGTCATATAAGCTACACTATCTATTTTTCATACCCCTAAGTGAGGCAAAACAACGTTTGCCGGGTCAGCTAGTTACTTATATTAAAATTGCAGTCCGGCATGGTAACCATTACGCCAACGAGGTCGTCAAATGTTTTTATACTTTACTTTTATTCCGGGTTTCTGCGAGTAACGTCGCGAGGCAAAACTAGTAAAAATATTTTCCGCTCTGATCCGTGGATACAAAAACTCCTAGATGCGAGTGATAGCGGCGCGTCGGGGTCGATATGAACACAGATAAGGGGTTCGATACCCGCCGATGTACGGACGCGATAACGCTGCGTGTTTGGAAAAAAATAGGTTTTTTAGTACAAGAGTTAGTAGTGGATTTCTTTAAAAATAAAAATAGGTTTTTTATTACAAGAGTTAGTAGGAAATTTCTTAAAAAATAAAAATAGTTTTTTTTTATAACAAGAGTAAGTAGTGAATTTCTTTAAAAATAAAAATAGGTTTTTTATAACAAGAGTTAGTAGTGAATTTCGTTAAAAACGGTTTTTTAATAAGCGAGTTATGAGTTTCCAAAATTTAGAACAAGTTTCAGAATTGGCAAGTCGCATATTTTGTAACATAATGTATGTCGAGCGATGTATCTTGATAACAAAAAAGGATTGGTTTATTTTTTATAAAAATTAAACTTCCAAATTCCGTTATTCTCAACATTGTTAAGGCTGGAATAAATTAATTTTATTTTAGAAGATTTGACCCAAAACAATTTAATATACGAGTAATTTATTATTAAGGAAAGAAAAATATTTATCGTGTAAAAATACAAACACACAGATGACATTTTTTTAAGCCCATACTGAACCATTTCTAGTTCGTCTTATGGCTGCTAACACAACTAATATACAACATATACATACATATTTTATATAGATACATATTTAACACCCAGACCGATAATACAATACAATAATTAAAATATATATAAATGTAGTGAATAAACTAATCTCATTACGACGTTGTAATTGCCTCAAAAATATTGGTATATACTTATGTTAATAACTTATTTGGTAAACCTAAACATATAATTTGGCAAAATAAACAAATTGCAACTTAATCTACACCAACATTATTACCAAAAAACCCAATAAACAAAAACATTCCCGCACTTAACTGTATCACACTTAAGTTATCACCCGAAAAAAGCTGATAGCGCTGCGTTAGGTATTTGCTAATTAAGAGTACAAAGTCTTATCGGGGTTTCCCTTATCAGAGGAAGCGAGCTTCCATAGCATGAGGGTACTGATAAGCTTGCCTAATTGATACCATGAATAAAAAAAATAACGGTTTTTCCCCAAGATCGAAGTGATAAGGCTTCCTTTTGATTAATATCGAGAGTTCTTTGAATATATTCCTTTTTTCGAATAATAATACTAGTAGCTAGTTGTTATTTATAATAAGATTTTATACGTAATTAGTTTATAACCTAGTGTACCTAGACATAAGTTTTTAAAAGGCACTGTTAGCCTAATAAAAACCTAGTATAGTATAGTAAGTTATTGTTGTATAGAATAAGAACAATGTACAAACATATTATAATAAGCTTATGTTAATAAAGTATTTTCTTAATCAACATCTTTTTTTCGAAGCAAAATAAGGAAGTGTTGAAACTTTACACATCCGTATAATAGACGAGAATTTCAATTTGAAATTAGATACAACTTAAAGTTCAAAAAAATAATCCGGCTCGATTTTAATGGGCTAAAAATGTTAATTGATTGCATTGAACAAGTTTTTGATTTTGCAAAAATGTTACCTGTGTTTATCGAAATACCAAAATATATTTGGAGGGAACCTTCAAATGTTTAACGATCTAGCGAAATATAATATAATGATTTGGCAACATACTATTTTTTAAGGATTTAAAAAAAATATTTTTTTAGAACAACTGTTAAGTTAAATATAATTTTCTTAGTTATCCCATGTAATGAGATTTTTCATTATCTCTATATCTTAATCATTATCTATTTGATGTTATTGGAAAAATTACGACTTTTATTAGTATAAAACTATTGAACCATAAAAAGCTTACCCTTGATTTATAATTTTGTACATAATCAAACTGATTAGATACCGACTCAAAACATTTTGGTTTAAAATTCGCGTCTAATTGTATCTTTTTTAAAAATGTTATATCTACAATTTCATCATATCTCAAAATACCCCTCGAAGCAGAGTTTCCCACAGCGCCAGCCACCCACACATTGACACTCACTCACACATACAAACAGACTGATAATGAACGTGAAATCTGAGCAGAGATAGCGCTCCTTCCCCCGTTTTTATCATTAAGATCAGGGCCCATTCAAACACACGTCACGGTTATCGCGCCTGATTCCAGTTGGCAACGCTAGGGGCGACACCGGCGACTTACACAGATTCCATTTTCAAAAGTTCAACGCGTTCTTTTGATTTGAATTTAGAATATTCGTTATTTGAATTGCGATTCTTATTAATAAACTTCATATATTCTAGTTTAGTATAGTCTAGTTTTTGATGTAATTTTTCGGATAACAATGTTCGATTTTTGAAATTATTATTTTTGCATTTTGATCGATCGAGTAAAGCAGGTGAAGTGATAATGAATTGATCTAAGCGATGATCTTTAATAATGCCACTTGCTTGAGCGATTAAATACCATATTCTTAAAAGACTTTGTGAAAAAAATAATGGCAAAAAAATGTTTAATTGTTGAGATATGAAGTCTATTAAGTATATTTTTTCTATTAAGTATTCATAAATTCTATTCAAGGTTTTAAATGGAACCTTTAATAGACCTTTATGCCATATCTAGAAATCATATAAAATGTTCCTAGAACTTAACTTTCATTTTCGAGCCACAACAAAGATTATCTAACGTTGGATGATTTGTTTACATTCAGATACGTTATCTCGTTATCAAAAGCTAATGTTGATACTAGGCTGTGCAATAACAATGATTATTTTTGTCATACATTCGTCAAAATTATTCAATATTTCTTTGTTTATAAAATTTGATTATATATATTATATTTATGTATATTATATAACTGTACCCCGCGGTATTACGTGCTTTCTTTCATTCGGGATAAAAGTCGAATGTGAAAATTCAGGGTCTTAACTATCTCCATACAAAATGTCATTAGACTTGGTACAGCCGTTTGAGCGTCAAGAAATATCCAAGCTTTCAGATTAAAACAAGGATTTGTTTTTTTTATAATATAAGTGGGATTATTATAATATTTGTTTGAAGGTATTCTGTTAACAGATCCAAAAACATCGCAATTTCAATGTTGGTAAGGTCATCTTCTTTTTCGTATGAGCCTAGATTTAGTGTCGAGTTTACAAACTACCGGATAGGCCTCTGACTTGGCTTAACAATGCTTAAAGTATGACTAACAGCCGGGACCTACAATTTAACGTGTCATCCGACCCACTATAACGTCCAGATGAAAATGCCACTTTTTAAACGAAACTCTTGTACACCGTTTCATTGTAAAGGTATATGCTCATAAGTATGTGTAGAGTTGAGTATATGGCTTATGACCACATTTAACTTATCAAGATCATATTTTACTAAGCAGGCACAGATGATAAAATCTGGGCAGGACTTAAATACCGAACGTGTGCGGTGTGTTCTTATTTTGACAGCTGCTGTCAATGTCAAAACATCAAACTCATGTGTCTATGTGCTTTGTCTATATAGATTAGCTACTCGACCGTTCGGGACGAGCGCTAGCCATTAGTTTTTAAACTACTTTATGACGTGAGTATCTGTTGAGATCTTATTTCAAATCAAGTCAAATGTTTATTTGCATTTTTTAAATTGAGTTAGAGAAAATATCAAATTAACATTTTAAGCTATGTAAAAATGTATACAATATTATGTTAATACTAATTATTTTGACTTACAAATGTTGCATTAAACATATTATTCGAAATTCAGTTAATATAATTAGATTTTGTAAAAATAGACTTACTGTAACTGTTCGAAGTTCTATGAAAAGAGCTAAATATGCCTATATCAAAAGGTCTTAATATGAGTGTAATGATAGGTGTATAATTAACAAATACGAAATACTTTGTATCTAAGGTATACATTTAAGGAATACATAATACTTTATATCTCTTTTGTAACTAAGGTATATATTTCTTCTGTTATAAACGAAATAATGATTTGAAGATGTGTGGAACTAAATTATGAAATCAAGTTTAAATATTTTCAACTATATATTACTTGACGTTAAAAAAACTTATGTTTGGAAACTTAACACTTAAAAGGAGTAGTGAATCTACTGCACGAAAAGCTCAGCTACTTTTTAAACTTATTATTGATATATGATCGTTGCATGCGCTGATAACTATCTAAGTACACAGTAATAAAAATCCAGTATTTACATTAGTACCACTGTAACGGCTATCAAACTCAAACAAATAAGATAAAAAAAGCAATCTTAACTACATTTTTATCGCAATTCCGAAGAAAATCTCGCCAAACAAAATAATACGAAGCTTTTGTTGATATTTCTGTATTTGTTGGCAACAGAAATAGTGAATCATCCTCATTGCAGCTTATCTGCTCCATTAGTCAACGCAACGGTTGAATAAAATGATCGCCGCGATCCAAATTAAAGTAAAAACAGCGTTATAAACAAAGATAGCGGAGGTAAACAAGCTTACACGTTGTTTTGACGTCGGCACCCCCTGGCGACAACTGCGCGGCCCGCGCGCACGCCAGCTCCAACTCCTTCAGGTACTTGAGCCACAACAACATCACTACAACATCCAGCGCACTTCCAGCCCGTCACTTGTTTTTAAAAAAACAAAACACAGAGTATATTCGAGTCGGCCGTCATTCTTTTGCCGCGTAAAGTGAGTGACTGGCTGGTTGGGGCCGGGCGGTCGGCGCGCGGCGCACACAGCGGCGCCTGTCCGTGTACACACACACACACACATACACCCGCGATCCCTTATCACGGTGGTTTAACTAGCAATGGCCCCAGATGGTATCACGGCGAGCTCGCGGTAACGTTGCATTGAAAGATAACGTCTCCGATCCTATCGTTACTGTTTGAATAAACTTGTATAAAATGTCAAATAAAAAAGCTGCACTCCATAAAAGTCGTATCTCCCTGCGATTGGCCGATAGCGAGTACGCTAGGTTAATTTCAGCGGTTTCTAAGTCGAGATTGTGTCTAAAAGGCTATCTCTGTTATGGATGACGTTTTTGTAATGCGAAAGGAATGGCGCGGGCGAGAGATAAGGAAACGAAACCTTGTTGTGATGTGACGACGGCTGCGGTGTGCTATGGTGGACCTTCCAGGTTGGTGGTAACTAGGTACTTACCTGGAAAAAGAGAAATTCATATATGAATCTAGAATAACAAAAGCATTATTTCTTTGAAAAAAAAAACAATATTAGACAGTCAAAGTCAAACATTTATTGCATAATTAAACAGACTTCAAAGCTCGAGGTCATTGGTTTAATTCCGGCATCGAAACAAATTTTCTATTCTTTTCTTTTATTCTTTTACAATAAAAAATGACTTTTATTGAACTTTGCAATGAAAAAAATTCACAAAGAGGTATACCTAGGTATACCTCAAAAAAATTTTATGTTCATTGCATCCTTTATATAAAAAAGAACTATGAATGTGAACATCTGTAATTTCTCTTCATTTTGCTTCCTTAATTATTTTTATTATGTAATATCACAAACAGAATACCTAAAAAACCTGGGTTCATCCAAGGTTTTCATTTCATTTCATGTATATGAACTTTTTAATGTTTTCTTTACAAACTTAATTTAAACCAGGGGCAATTACTATGTTTCAAAGAACTTCTAAATAGTTAAGGTGCAGACCGCTTATCCATAGTTGAGTTTATCTTTCTAACTAATCAAAATAGGTAGCCAGAGCCTTGAGAACTGGTTGAATTGATTCACCTAGCGTATATACGATAATATTATTATAGCATACATAATAACTGCAGTGCACTTAACTGGTATCTGAGAATCGTCTAAGTACAGCCCAACAAGTCTGGTATTTAAGACACTGGTAACTGTTGCCACTGCCAATCATTACAGCCACTGTTATCAAAATACAAATATAGGATTTAGTTACATTAATCCTAATAGCTCAATAACATCAGCATCTGCTCTAACTTTATGATAAGGTCCCTATTTCGACCAATAACTTGATTTTAAAGTTATGTGTGGATTTGCACTTGCTTTACGGTGAAGGAAAACATCGTGAGGAAACCGGCATGTTTGAGGACCACAATATCCGAAGACGTGTGTCATCCGCCAACCCGTACTTGGCCAGCGTGGTAGATTATGGTCTTTATCTCTTTCTCCTCGTGAGGCAAGGCCCCGAGTCTCAGCAGTGGGAACGTATAGTGGGCTGTTTATGCTAATCCTAATAGCTATTAATTCTTCACACAGACAGAATAAATAATAAATGATATTAGACTACGGTTGCGTCACTCAACTCAGTCACTGTAGTGTCTATTGCTACTGACAGAAGCGGCTATTAACATAGTCAGTGGCAACAGTTGCCTGTGTCTTAAATACCAGATTTGGGGGGCTGGAGTACATTCCGATGCCCTAAGTTTTATTCGTGTGGCCTCAGTTATAAGGTAAACGTTAACTTAAATGAAAATTGTCATTTAAATAACTGACAAATATGTTATATTTAGCACATAAAAACACAAACTAAAACAATGGTTCAATGTGTTAGTCAAATAACCGCAAAATTCCATTTAATGTTTAAGTTTATGCCTACTTTTGCATTCAATATTTTGTTAAGGGGAAACTCATCTTTGAAATTTCAAACATTTTCATAAATTGTGAGCGATAGATACTATGATAAAAAATAAGTAGTTATTATAGAGTAATCTGAGTTATGTTACAAATAACTAATATAAAAATCAGTCATTAATTGATTGTGAAATAAAATAAATAAAATAAAAATTAGTCGAAGTCAAAGCTCCTCGCCCAGACGTAGCCATTAGGCTGGCAGCAATTCCTCGCTGAATTGCAAGGGAAACGAATTACTTGATTAATAAGTTCACTTCAAATAAAATTAAATATATTATGTACATTTCAAATACTTTAAAAAAAGATCAAAACACTGGTTGCGTTTCCACGCTGAATAGCGAAATAAATAAATAATAATAATATAACTTAAAACCAATTTAATATCTAGTTAAAATAACACACATTCAATATTACTTAATGTTCATTTTAAAATTACCTGCACTTGATTTCTATAGCTAATTAATATTTAACAGGAACATAATATGTACTACTTTAGGTAAGCGACTTAATTAATCCCATAAACAACAACTTCTACTATATTATATATATACCTTTATGTATATCTACATATCGCTGAATAATAAGTCCTTTAAAAATATTTTTATATACGTTTTAAATTCAAACCAATACCTATTACATATTTGACGACCTCGTTGGCGTAATGGTTACCATGCCGGACTCCCTATCAGAAGGTTCCGGGGCCGATTCCCGGCACGGAAAACATTTTTGTGCTAAATTTAATTTATTTGCAGTCGGTCTGGGTGTTAAATATGCATGTATATAAAGTATGTATGGTATCTATATGTAGTATATCAGATTGGCAACCATAATACAAACTAGAAGTGGATCGGTGTTAAAAATGTGTCTTTGTATAATAAAAGACCTAAAACCTGTCTTTGTACTCTTCTAGATTCGTGATAAGTTGATTTTATTAATTCATAAATCGGTTATTCAATAAAATTGTCAAAACAGTTTTTACACTAAAACGCTCACAATGCTAGTGATGGCACTACAGAAGACATTGGTATCTTGGATAGATAGATAGATAGATAATACTTTATTGGACACAAACTTAAAACTAAAGATAAAATAATAACTAAGAACAAAAAAATAGTGTGCCACAATTGGCGGCCTTATCGCTTAAAGCGATCTCTTCCAGGTATTCTCTTGGATTTCGGGTCAAGCGTTTTGATTTGAAATCTTTTGACACCAGAGCTTGGCCAATGAGCTCATACGAAGAAGAACTAGCGCAGTGTTAAACTTGCTTGCTTTTAGTTGCTGGCCGCTAGATGGCGCGATAACAGCAAGGTTATGATTTCAGATAGTGTTGTACCTTCACAGCGTTCGTTCCGATGTACGTACAGATTATACTATCACACCATCTCGTATGCAACGTTCATTTACATAAAAACTATTATTTTTCGACGCTCGTCTTATCTACCATCGATTAAATTTCCCTCTCCAAGAATAATGATGATAACTTTGTGAGATTTCTTCTGAGATATATTAAGGTAAGATTCTTTGTTTTGATAAAGATTTGCTGCTAATAGAAGTTTTGGTATGGAATTGAAATAATAATAAATAAAACTTATATTCAACTTCATAATCGTATTTCAGAATCGAAACGTTTTAATGTGTACTAGCGAAAATTCAAATATAATGAATGAATGAACGAATAAACGTCATTTATTTTCCAATAAGTCATAAAGATATAAATAGTATAGATCTTCTGTCTTTGCAAGATTAATTCCCGGGTCCCAGCTGTGGGAATAGTGGGCTACTTATACTCGTATATAAATACAGAGAGAACTTTTTACGTATAAAAATAATGTCCTTGCCTCTTCCACTAGCTTTTATAGGGTGCTAATTAAATTGAACAATTTTAATATATAATCAATCTCTATCTTCATAAACTACACTTAAATAGCGTAAATATTTTTTTTAACTCTAGTTTTTCAGCAATTAAGCTTATATTACGTTATTATAAGAGGAAAAGTTTGATTGTTTCTTTGTTTGTTTGACGCGAATGGGCTCCGAAACTGCGGGACCGATTTGAAAAATTCTTTCACCGTTGGGAAGCTACATTATCTCCGATTAACATAGGCTATCTTTTGTTTCTTTTTGCTGCTCAGATTATTTTAGAGCTCGTGCGAAGCCAGGACGGGACGCTAGTATATTATATTTGCCCTTTCTTTGTCTCCCGATACATTTTTATTTTACTTTTACTTTGGCTTGGGTCAAGCACATTTATTCTAAACACTACAAATGTGAACTCTCAGATCGGCCCACATACCACACCGGAGAGCACATCAAAAATCAAGTCCCTTGTTAACAACATCACAAAAAGCTGACAACATTCCTTCACACGCGTGGAAAAAACATCATTAGTCAAGTGCAAGTTAGGCTTGCGCATGAAGGGTTCCGTATCATTGTTGTATGGGAGTCTCCCGCAGATATAAATTTTATTTGAGGTTAACACCTTGTTAAATATTCTGAGAATGTACGAGTATACTAAATGTTGTTATAAAGATGGGAGTAAAAAGAAATGCTTAAGAACTACGTTTGTTCTTTGGGACCCCCCTTAAATATTTATTTTATTTAAATTGTATAATATAATTTGAAAAGTAATAAACATACCATTATGTATTCTGTAAAAATTTTGAATGTTTACCAGCTGCTACCGTTATTAGTATATTAGGGCAAAAAATTACGAAAAAATATGTTTATTGTATTGGTATCGCCTTTAATATTTTTATTTTTAGTATTTGTTGTTATAGCACGTGAAATACATATCTTGTGAGTTTCGTTTGTTGAGCTTTCTAGCTATAACAGATTCTGAGATACAGCCTGGTGACAGACAAACAGCGGAGGCTCAGTAATAGGTTCCCTTTTTACCTTTTAGTTACGGAACCCTAAAAACAATCGGGAGCATTTAGACGTCCCAGTTCCACTATCTTGCCACTTACTGGACGAATACTTCAAATTCATAAAAGAAAGGCAGTGTGTGGAGATATGAGAGAACGCTGGCGCCATCTACCGCGGCAAGATAACTGGTATAAATCAACTGACGGTACTTCTCTTGATAATACGCAGTCCTGCCGGCGATAAAACGAATTAATCAGTACGATTTTGTGAGGACCTAATGGATCCCTAATGCGGTCGGTGGACGGGACTCGTTTTTAGTTGTTCGGTGCAGATAACGATGTTTATTTCAATATCAGACTAAACATCTACTAATGTAGCTACTCGATTCGAACTTGGCTTAGTTTGAAACTATCGAGTGAATCGATAGTAAAGTAAAAGTAAAAGTAAAAGTAAAAAAGCCTTTATTCATCTGCATTATTACATTATGATTACTTACTTCTTTAACATGCGCATTATCTTATTATATCGAGTGAATCGATAGACGATGCTTTAATTTGAATGCTTATTTTATAAGATTTAAATTAATGATTTAAATTAAAATTAAAAAAAATATATTTAAAATTAATTTATTTTTAAAAGAACAGTTTTTAATAAGCCTTTATTCTATTGCTTAAAAAAATATTATTAATTTTCATTAAAAATGCCTTGCAATAATGCTAAGTTGCTATTTGAATAATTATTAAAAAATAAAACGTTTTGGTATTGATCATAGTAAATATAGCTTTAATTAAAACGTAATCAATTGGGAAAAACAATCACAATAATATTTTTATATAATATTGTTACTCTTTTAACTATAAGAATGTATTGAACAATGAAAACCTTCGGGAGTGAATCGGTTCCTTCTAGGCAAGCGCAATCCACCGTAGACCTCAATATCACTTACCATCAGGTGGATTGCGATCAAGTGCTGACCTATTTGGAGTAAAAAAAAAACATATGTACTTTATTTACTTTTTTTAAAACACTTTTGTTGGTTATTATACATACGATACATTTTGAAGCATTTTGCGAAATGAATAGGTTTAATAAATACATAATTCATTTTGTCTCATTTTTTCGGTTATTTAATTAGATTTAAGTTATTTGTATTTGACATTATATTGTAATCAGACATTTTAATATCTGATATTTTGACTGTTTTACTTACTTTTGTCTCATCGTAACTTTAATTAATGAACACAAATACTTGACCAACCCATTAAAATATCAAGAAAACACGAAAAAAAATCATTAATCGACAGCGTTAAAAAACTCAGTTGTTAAAGCTATTATAGTTGTAACAGAACAAAACAAGTGATAGGGCTGGCTTCATTTGATTGGGCGATAAGGTGGTCAATCGATACGTTATCAGTTCCCCCCTCCCCTCTACCCAACCCGGCCTTCCCGCGCCCCCCACAGGTGGTGTAGCGTTGGCACAAAAACTGTTTACTCAAATATGTTAGCAATTACGAATATAAATTTAATGTTATGAGAGTAAGCTAAGGTTTTTATTGTTCAATAGAGTTGTTTCGAGTTGAACTTAAAAAATTAGCAAAATTTAACTTATTACGCCACGGTTTTGTGTTTCTAACAACCCTAAAAACCTATAAAAAAATAAATTGTATGTGTTTTACAAGAAATGGTCTTCAAAAAACGTTTTGTTTTTAATAATATCGCTAGATTGAACGCGTATTATGTTTAAAGCGAAACTTTCAAACAGTGTACATAAGAGTAAATTTACATGATTGACGACCTCGTTGGCGTAAAGGTTACCATGCCGGTCTGCTAATCAGAAGGTTCCGGGTTCGATTCCCGGCCCGGTCAACATCTTTGTGCTTAACTAAATTTGTTGGCTGTGGGTCTGGGTGTTAAATATTTATTTATATATAATATGTATGTATGTATGTATATGTATATGTAGTATATCAGTTGTGTTAGCAACCATAATACGAGCAAGAAATGGTTCAGTATGGGGCTAACCAGCCGTGTGTGAAAGTGTTCTAATATTTATATTTATATATTTATATTATCAAAATTTTAAATATTACTTTATATTGATGGCATATATTACGTTTTTTCAAGTAACTAAACAATTACAAAAAGGCATAATAACTTTTGTTTTTAAACAAACAGATAAACACTATTTATATGTTTCATAAATATTAACTAATATGCTACTGCACTATGAAGTCTACAGTTCAAATGATTATATTTAATCTATATCTCTCTATATTATTAGGATACATCATATCAATAAGTAACGTGAAGTATTTAATAACTCTGTTAGTTATTTAGTTTGGTAAATAAAGAATTAAATTACAATTTTAGTTTATCTGTATCTAACACACAAACTTCGACATTTATTTTTTGGTGACTATTATTATTTTTCTGCGATCAGTACGTTACATTTAGGTGATGGCGAGATGTTGCGTCTGATAATCATCCGATCAAATTACCGCTCGGCCGCGCGAGGTGGTCACCCTACCGCGGCCGCCGCGGGAGCTGCTACCAGGATGGTACTGCACCGACGTCATCGTGTGGTCACCCTACCCACCACACATTAAGAACAACTGCACCGCGGTTACTCTTTTTAATCCGGGATAAAAACAGTCTGTATTACTCCAGGGTGTATGCTCACCGCTGCATACTCCGTAACGGCACGTAGAAAAACCCAACATATCTACATTAAGAGGACAAGTTTGATTTTTTTGTTTGTTTGACACAAATAGGCTCCGAAACTACTGGACCGATTTGAAAAATACTGTCACGTTGGGAAGCTACGTTATCCCTGAGTAACGTAGGTTATAATTTGTTTCTCTTTGCAACTTGGATTATTTTATAGCTCGTTCAAAGCTGGGACGCTCTGCTAGTTATACATACGAAACGGTTTACAATATTAATGAAAAAAGTATTTCAGTCATTACTTTCAAATAGACTTTTGGGATAACTAACCTACAATTCAAGTTTTTCATCTGACCTATGGAAGCACTATTATTGTTTAAGGTATAAAATTAGGGTCCCGTGTGCGCTCTTTTTTAATTGAACTATTTTATCAATAAAAATCTCGTCTCCAGAGCTTAGTCATTTAGCTCATACGAAATGACTACTATAGTGGGAGTAAATGTAGATGTTAATCCAGTCAGTTAGAACTTAATTAATCCCATTACAGTCAGTCATTAACCTAGCATCAAAGGTCAAATAGGTTATATACCACGTAATTATTTCAAAGAATTTACCTTGTAGTATCTAAATTAGTTTTTCCTTGTGATACAAGCATAGACTGAATACATTATGTATTGACGTGATATTAATCCAAAGTAACTGAATATTGCGTACTACTACGGTTATTTTTTCCTAAATATTGAGAAATATAGTTTTTTGGTGTTCTTACTCTTAGTTTACTAATGGGTCACAATAAGTAAGGTTCAAAATATGTAGATCACAGAATTCACAAATGACGTATTTATGTTACACCTATAACAAAAAAAAAACTAAAAATAAAATAATTATTTCAAGAGGCTTCCTCCAATA
This sequence comes from Mellilla xanthometata, assembly GCA_035578125.1. Taxonomy (NCBI): domain Eukaryota; kingdom Metazoa; phylum Arthropoda; class Insecta; order Lepidoptera; family Geometridae; genus Mellilla; species Mellilla xanthometata. The sequence continues at coordinate 17,517,634 of JAPUBQ010000024.1, read as the reverse complement.
TATTATTTTTTTGTCTCGATCTGTATTCGACTACAAGTAGAAATGTAGTAATCACAAACATTTAATTATACTTTCCATTAAAAAAATATAAACAAATAAAAATACAAAAAATCACATTAAATGAAATTTTTCAAAATTAAATATAATTGTTCAGAACCCTTCAAGCGCGAGCCAGTAGCTAAATAAATAGCTAAATTCGGAGTGTCACTGAAATATACTTGTCAAAGTAAATTATTGTCACCCTAATCGATTAAAAAGCATAAAAGGACCAGATTTTTAATTCTTAATATTACAGCCGAAATTAATCTGATTCCTAGTTAAAATTTACATAGTACAATACATAACGATACAGTACATAGATTTTAAGAAAAATAATATTGTAACCTATCAGAAAAATACAGAAAAACGTGGTTATAATCCTCAATTTTTTCGAAAGGCTGAATATATCCTACCCATCATAACAGGCTGCCCCATATTGCATTGTAAGCCTAATTGGATTGAGATGTGTATCGCGCGCGATAAAATGAAATAGATAACATTCTGTAGTGACTTATTAAGGCCGTTCCCAGAATAATATTAGATGGCAAGATACGCGCCGCGGCAAGCGCGTACTGACTGCAGAAAAATGACGCACACATTAAAAAAGTTTCTAAAACAGTTTTCTAGTATCCGAAAAATGATTAGCGATTAAGAATGGAGTAATAAAAAATAGATGGGCTATTTCAATTTTTTTTATAGTTTTTTTTATTTATTATATAATTAGTTTTGATCATTGTGGGAACGGCCAAAGTGAGAAACTTTTTGCCAAATGCCCTGTTCCCCGAAAGCTATAATGTAGTGGGTTTGGACTGGTTTAATGTAGTGATGATTAAATGTAGTTTTACGCGCTTAACCAGAGCTTCTGAGAAAGCGCTGGTAAGGTATATAACTATACCTTACTGTCGCTTACTACCAATTGATTTGTGTTCAAGCGCGAACCGTATAGTATACAAAAAAGTATACTCCAATAATTACAGTCAACTTAAATTTTTGTGCTAAGTAAGCAGAAAAATTGTTAAGTAAAAGTAAGCTTAATCTTTATGCCCTTCCACATTTTTTTTTATATTACAGCCAAATTTTTTTGCTAACGCTACCCAACCCTATCAGACGATCGGAACAACGGATCGTGTTGTGTAGTTTTTGCGAAATTGGAGCCGATCGAGTTTTACTCAGTCCAAACGGATTCCCTGAAATATTGCTATCACCCGTCAATCTGAGACAACCCTGGATACCACGCACGGTCTTCGAGTCTTTCTAAGACATACAATAAATAGCGTAATACACATATTTGTCATGAAAAATATTCAAAAAGCATTATAAGTTGAAATTTCACACAAGCCGATTTGCTTCTACCTTTCTTATGAGGTCTGCAAAACTTTGGAATTCTCGTCTCGAGTCTCTGTTTCCTGAGAAGTACCACCTGGGGGTCTTCAAATCTAGAGTTAATAGGTTTTTTCTAGGTAAGCGTAACATCGTAGGCTATAGTATTGTTTACACCAGGAAAGCTGTGGTCAAAAGGAAACCTATAAGTTACAAAAAAAAAATCTTAGTTCCATCCACACTTGTTTTTTATATTACTGGCAGTTTTTGTTGTAATTTTTGAGACAAATCTAGTAACAATGCACAGACTTTCTGCACGCGTGATTCTTTGCCAAAGCTTAAACGTTGCAAGACATAAAATAAATAGTTGATCTTATACATATAAGTCCTTATATGTATAAGATACATTTATTTTAAGCAGAAATATTTTATATTTAAAATCAAGAAACGTATTTGATATCAGTTACTAACGATTGCCTCCATTATAAACCAGTCAGATGTTTTTGATAAAAAACCAACATTAAACTCTACGTGTTTTAATTTAATCAATTATTCAAAGAAATATGATGAATGGTAACATTTAAAAACTAATACGTCCATATTTCTTTCAAATTCTTCAAAAATTATTAAGTTACATTTATAATTAATTGATGCAAGTCGTTATTTTAAATCGTTTTATTAAAAATCGTGTTTATATGATTTAGATAGTATCTCTCCTAAAGGTGTATGTTGTGTTATTAATTAAAGAATTAAAGATCCAGCTGGGATTTAAGATACGATATCTGTCTACATCTTAACTCTTTTAAGGTTCCGTACCTAAAAGGTAAAAACGGGACCCTATTACTAAGACTCCGCTATCTGTCTGTCTTTCTCCAGGCTGTATCTCAGAAACCGTAATAGCTAGAAAGCTGAAACTTTCACAAGATATGTATTTCCCGTGCCGCTATAACAACAAATACAATAAACGTGTTTTTTTCGTATTTTTATTGCTATATATCAATAACGGTAGCTGCTAGATACTTAAAATGTTCACAAAATATATAAAAGTATATTAGCTATCAAATTAAATTATAAAATTAAAATAAAATACATGTTTGAGGGGGGGGGGGGCTCATACAACAACGGTACGGAACCCTTCATGCGCGAGTCTAAGTCGCACTTGGCTAATTATTTAGGGTCTTACAAATAACCCTTTTACCTATAGTTTCGGTCTTTCCGTACGTTTGTCTGTTTATCCCTCAGTGTCTAGATATTAAAGTTCTGTACATAATGCATGCTTAAAATCTAGTTCTTTCAAATTTTGACAACCTCGTTGGCGTAATGGTTACCATGCCGGACTGCCAATCAGAAGGTTCCGGGTTCGATTTCCGGCATGCCCAACATCTTTGTGCTGAACTAAATTTGTTGGCTGTCGGTCTGGGTGTTAAATATGTATCTATATAAAAAAATATGTATGTATGTATATGTAGTATATCAGTTGTGTTAGCAACCATAATACGAACTAGAAATGGTTCAGTATGGGGTCAACCAGTGTGTGAAATATGTCCTATATTTATTTATCTTAATATATATAAATCTCGTGTCACAATGTTTGTCCTCAATGGACTCCTTAACCACTTAACCAATTATAATAAAATTCGCACACCATGTGCAGTTCGATCCAACTTGAGAGATAGGATAGTTTAAATCTCAAACTATAGTCGCAATTTTAATTTATTGCTAATTCTTGTCTGTTATTATTTGACAGTCACAATTATCTGTTAACTCCAAATGATTCTAACAGATGTCGATACCTTTCGACTGGGTTGAGTAAGTAATCATTAGATGGCGCTGCTATGGTAAATCTACGAACGTGTCATATAAGCTTCACTATCTATTTTTCATACCCCTAAGTGAGGCAAAACAACGTTTGCCGGGTCAGCTGCTGCTAGTTTATCTATAAAGCAGACGCTGTCCCATCGAGCCTAATGGGCCTAAATAAGCCCAAATTGAAGTAAAATCTTTATTTCTCTCAGTTTATGTTGAGTATAAGGATAAACCCATGAATAACTGGATGAGAAGACTTGTATTGAGGTTGTAGGTATGTATGTATGTACGTGCTGCGTTTGACCGCGATGGAATCCGAGTGAATCATTAGCCGATAGAGGTGACGCTTGACACCTCCTATCGCACTGTTTGGGACAAGCTGTGAGATTTTAGCGGTGAAACTAATATTTTTGTTTTTAACACTGGTTAACAGTGGTTTTGTTGCCGTAGAAATAATAATGATGCTGTGTCTATTTTTGCTACCAAATTCATTCAAATATAAATGACTAGAAGATCGCCCCGGCTTGCCACGGGTTTTGTAAAGGCTTTTGTTTAATTATTGATATTTTTGGAAACAAAATATAAGCTATGTTACTCAATGATAATGTAGCTACTCAATGGTGAAAAACTTTTTCAAAACGGTCCTGTGGTTTCGGAGCCTGTTTGCGTCAAACAAACAAACAAAAATCAATTTTTTCCTTTTTATAATGTTAGTATAGATTTTGTTAGATATGCTCAGTTTTTTTTTTATATGTTTGTTGTTGAACATTATGAAAATACGTGCACATTGAGATCTTTAATGAATATATTCGTGATATCCAGGGCAACCAAATAAAAGAGTTTTTTGTAGCGCTGTGCTATTATCGGGAATTCGTATTTTTTTACAATATTTGCATATTTTTATTTCTTTATCGGTACTATTTAAGATAAAAAAGCCATAAAAAAGCAGGTGACTTGCTTGCTTTCCGAGACAATCGAGATTTTGATATCCGTTGATGTACTCGAAATATTAACTGGTGAAGGAAAATATTGCCAGAAAATCATAACTTGGGAGTATGTTGTCGCGACCAACTAGAAAAAAAATACACCAAGCACCTAACAAAGTGTTTCGACAGCCAGATAATCCAGGCTAGGCTTACTCCACCTATATCACACATACCAAAGACCCGCTGACTAGCTCAGAACAAAATCTGTATGCTACTAAACATTTTCTAAGAAAAACTTTTCGTTCCCCGCAACATCTTATCACTTGCACACTGGCAATACACAGGCGATTACATCCTTTGTGTTGAAGAAAAATGGCAACACCGACGTGCAGATAATGTTACTCGGCGTTATTCGGACGAGATTCGTGACCTGAGATTATATCCTGTGGATACTGGGGGGATATTTTATCCCCTTTATGTATATCTACTATTTATTTTATCTAGTCATTTACTCACTTTGTTTATTGTGATGTTTTGCCATTCCAGCCTAAGGTGGAGTATGCCTAGCCTGAAACAACTGGCTCTCAACAAGGCTTCCTGAACATTTTGTTAGGTACTTGATGATAGATTCTTCATCTTAAGGGTGGTTGCTAGCCAAGCGAGCACTAGAAAATGCTCTACCATTTCCTTTCCTGAAAGCTCGAGCTTATTGGCGGGTCGAACCCACCGACCTTCGTGACGTAAGGCGATCGTATATCCGACTGAGCAGTCACGTTTCAAAACGGGCGGCAGATTTGGCATTTCAATGCAAGCAAGTGTGCTAGCTGTCTGTTAGTTTAAGATTGAATTCTAAAACTCTTTTTCTTTTCGTTTGCCTCGGACTAGTGTGCAATACCATTATAGCGTCACTCCTCCACGGGGTCCCATGGTTCTCTCTGGGTGGGCTGTGTCCGCCATTTGTCACGGGACACCATGACTCCTACAAACTGGTTATTAATCTGTGACGATGGGGCTTTGTCTCTTTGATAGCCATCTCGGAACAATGGCTAGTGCTCGCGCCTTACCGGGCTTGCTTGGGTGTAGCGACTCACTCACTTGGTCAATGGGTTTTGAAAAAAAAAAAGGTTTTAAATGGTAAATGGATGAAAACGTAACCTGTATATTTTTTTTAATATTTCTCATCTTTTCTTTAGGTTTTAAAGGAGCGTGGCTATTAAACTCAAGTGCCGATATTTTTAACCGCAAAACCCCATTAATCGTCATACATAAGTATTTTTATTGTGAGTCATAAAAAAATATTTTAGGGCTATGACTAGTCCAATAAATTACCTTTGATATTAATTTATGGATATGGATAAAGTACCCATTGACGCAAAGAATATTTAAGCAAAAAGGCTTACTAACTTATTTAGCAGATTTTGTTTTTTGTTAAGCCATAGAACAATTAGTCTTAATCATAAACAAATTATTTACTCATTTATTACTCATAATCTCATAATACAATTAAAAAGTCATATAAAATTATGGCGTTTTATATTAAAATCAAATCAAATTCTCAAATTTATTTTAGTTTTTTTTTTTAAATTCCATCCTTCAATTTTGTACCATAAAGAGCGTCGGTCCACCTGAGTAATACCATTAAAGAGTTAACACATTTGTTACAGTGTGCCAGTACTCGGGTTACGTTTGGGAATCACCCGATCGGATCGCAGATAGCACAGGACAATGTCTCCTGTGTTTACACACCAAGAGCTTGGACACTTAAGCTTAAACAGCGCGTTCTATAGTAGCTGTACGTTCCAACTGCTGGGACTCGGGGCCTTCTCTCACATATACAACTATATCCTCACTGTTTTCAAGATGAGAGTGAATTGGTTATTTGGGTTCCGTACCTAAAAGGTAAAAACGGGACGCTATTATTAAGCATCCGCTGTCTGTATGTCACCAGGCTGTATCTTAGGAATAAAGTAAAGGTAAAGGTACTGAACCCTTCATGTGCGAGACTAGGCCATGTTTTTCTATTTATTTTTTATCTTAAAGTTTACCTTATCACAGATTTGGTCTTACCCAATTGTTCTACTTTTTATGACATTTCAAAATTGGTCAATCCAAATAATAAAATCGAATAATTATTAGATTATTAAATTAGACCTACGGAATAGCTAGAAAACTTATTGTAAAGTGGTAATTCTAAGTCACTTTTTATGTAAGTTTGTTTGTACGTAGGTGAACGTACGACAGTAGTTATATCTTTTTATTTCTATCTAGCAGCCGCCCATTTGTTGTGTTATTGTTAACCAGTCACTACCCGAGATGTTTTTTATTCGATTCTTTTAAATTCGACTCGATAATATTGTTCTCTCGGATTTTATTCGATTACGATCAGGATTTGTGTTACAACTGTCACGTTGTTAAGACTCTGTCCTTCGTTTTGAAATCTTTCATCTTTTGTGTGATAGGTCCTTTATTGGTTTAATGGATGAGTGCTGTGGAAGGTAATCGTTATCGTTTATGTTTACGTTATATTTTTTTTTCAACGGGGTGGCACTTATTATTTTTCTGTAGAAATCAATGTAAGTAATTGTACGTTCAATACAATCTATGTTTTTCACGTAAGCATAAAACAGCGAACTAGAATAAACGGAAGAGTAACTCCATACAATTGCCGCTTAGAAATTGGATCCATCTACGCACACAATTATATTGCTATCCCACCGAAACACACATACACAAAGCCCGCACGCGATTGGTCGCATCAAGGTTACGCCACCGATACTAGCCGTGCGGGTAGCTGTTTGCCCCGCCCACCACGGTATTTTACGCGTGGACTGTGGAACCATTTTGTCGGCCAAGTTACCAATCTATTTATTCTAGATCGCTGGCAAAAACACTTTTAATTTCAAGATTTGGTCCTTGCCTTAAGTTTTTTATTTTTATGTTTGTCAGATAAAAAATCCTTTTTATTGCACTTAGTTTGATACTTACTCGTAATACTATAAACTTGATTATGCTTAATAAGTCTAAAAGCTCAGAAGCACGTTTAGCTGATAAAGCTCGCGGTAGACTGATAAGGCTGTTGATAAGTCGCCGGCAGAAATGCTGGTCTTCTGTGCTGATGGCCAAGATAAGGTACCTGACTTTAAGGGTAGACTAAATGTTACGGAGTTAAGGAAACGAAGCCTTATAAAAAATTTAAATGAAATAATAGTAGTTAAAAACTAAAAAACACGCTTATCTGGCCGTTTTAAGTGGGTCGAAATCGCGCCCAAAGAAGTCGGTTACAAACAAACATACAAACAAAAGTACAAAAAAAAAAACAAATTAAGTAGTGTATTGTCATCGGTCCTCAATAAATCTACAAAGTTTCAACGAAATCTGGCCGTTTAAAGTGGGTCAAAATTGCGCCCAAAGAAGTCGGTTACAAACATACAAACATACAGGTGAAGCTAAAATAAAGCGTGTAATAAAATACTTTTGCTAGTGCTTTTTAAAATGTATGTTACTCGTATATTGAGGCAATGGTGACAATTCCGTTGGTGTAATGTTTACCATGCTGGATTGCCAACCAGAGGGTCAAAAAATTTGTTGCCTGTCGGTCTGGGTGTTAAATATATATCGATACTAGCTGACCCGGCAAACGTTGATTCGCTTTAAGTACAGTTAAAAACACTACAATTGATCAGTTATTGAGCGGGATGAAACATTTATATTTTATTAAAATTTAAAAAAAATATATAAAATATTTAAAAAATCTTTTAAGGGTGCAATTTTACAGAAATTGGCCAACTGCGAGTTGTACTATTGTTGTATGGGAGCTCCCCTCAAATATTTATTATATTTACATTTTATAATTTAATTTGATTTTATACCTACCTTCCGTGAAAATTTTAAGTGCCTACCATTATTGATATATAGAAATAAATACGCCAAAAACACTTTAACTGTATGGGGATCTCCCTTAATATTTTATTTCTTTTATTTTTAGTATTTGTTGTTATAGCGGTACAAGAAAAACATATCTTGTGAAAGTTTCAGCTTTCTAGCTACTACGGTTTCTGAGATACAGACTGGAGACAGACAGACAGCGGAGGCTTAGTAAGTGGCTTTTAGGTACGCAGTCTCAAAAACTAAGCCGCTAATTATATTTTCGTCAAAAGTTTTACAAAAAGGTTTTCAAAAAGTGTCAATTATTAATATTTCGAAAACAGCCTAAAAGCCTTAGCATGCCAAATCGGCAGACACAGTCCATTAGCAGAGCAAACACAAACCAGATGGATGTAATAACTCAACAGTTTTATAGTCATATCCTGACAGAAAGCTTTCGATTATATCTAAATGGGTCCGAGAACCTTCCGATAAGCGAACTTGGTCGATAAGATTTCGTACTTAATTCACTGATAGATATTTTTTGATAAATAATTGTTTATCGGAGATTTGGATGGCTTTGGCGCCAGAGGAGTTAAGGGGATCTTAAGCACGTTGATATTATGTCTCGTTCATAAAGTAAACTGATTTTTTTAAGCAATGTTTTATTCTTACACAAAGATTTGTTGATAGTTTTTTAAGTATATATTCATTTTTGCTTTTTACTAATTAGAAAGAAAAGAAAAGAAAGAAAATTGTTTATGCGCACAACTGGTACATTCTTAATCACGTGAAATTATATCTTAACATATATAAATCTCGTGTCACAATGTTTGTCCTCAATGGACTCCTAAACCACTTAACTGATTATAATAAAATTCGCACACCATGTGCAGTTCGATCCAACTTGAGAGATAGAATATTTTAAATCTCAAATTATAGTCGCTATTTTTATTTATTGCTAATTATTGTCTGTTATTATTTGACAGTCACAATTATCTGTTAACTCCAAATGATTCTAACAGATGTCGATACCTTTCGACTGGGTTGAGTAAGTAATCAATAGACGGCGCTGCTATGGTAAATCTACGAACGTGTCATATAAGCTACACTATCTATTTTTCATACCCCTAAGTGAGGCAAAACAACGTTTGCCGGGTCAGTTAGCATCTTATATGTTTGTGAACAAAAGGAGCAGGTACAGCATGTGCTGTGAGTAAGCGTGGCAGTCCAGCGCTGGTTTTCTACCACTAATAATAATTACTACTACAATTACTTTATTTTTTTAAAACAATAATATTATCACCGATTACGTAAAATTTAACCTACTCTTGTTTTTCTGTTACTAATAAATGTGCAATTTTTTTTTTCATTTAAGATAACCATGAGGCAATCTTAATAACACATCTATAAGTATGCATATTTATACATAATCAACGTAACAACATTTATATGTTTATCTACAAAAAACTATTTTAGTGAATAATACATACAGTAAAGTAAATAATAAACTACTTCCGAACTAAAATTTCCCATTTCATACAAACATATACGTATACACGACATAATTATGTTATATTTGATTTTAACAAGAAAAACAAATGTGATTTGTTTTGTTTTTTTTTATAGAACTGTGTAACTATAAATAAATGTAAAGAACAATTTAAAAAGCTTCCTCTTAATTATCGCACGATAAGTTTTGGGACGAGCGGGTGTTTTGGTAAGTTTGAATATTGTTGGAGGCGCCACTGATATCGAATCTTATCACTTTATACTCTCAAGCAACGAAGAGGCTAAAGTCAGTGAGAAAATTCTCATTCGTAATATACACTATTTATATGCAAAGGTGTAACAACTAATGATATATTTTAATTTTTATTCAGTAAAACTAATTATATAATTAAAAACACACACACACAAAAACCTTACAAATACAAAATTAAATCTAAGTCAGTGTCCGCGGGTAAGGTGCCTAAAATGCTGGCGGCATTACCTCGCTGGATCGCCAAGCTATACGTTGGCCGAGGTAAGCGCCAGCTCTTGGGTCATTTGTTTGTATTTTGATAATAGGTATAAAAAAGAAACAAAAAATACTACTATCTTTCAACTCTTACAAATTTGAGAGTTAAGCGTAAGTGTGTATATTTTTGATATTTCTTCATGCTCGAACGTCTTGGCAGATTTCAATAAAAAAATAGTATAGAGATAGTTGAGACTCTGATTTAACATATAGGCTACTTTTTTATCCCGGTTTTACTGGAATAACGCCGTAGAACACAGATATAAAAAGTAAGTAGTCTAAGCAATTTAAGAGCGTAAAAGAAGTAAAATAAACAATATTACATATTATAATCAATTACAGCTTACTATATTCATCCTTAATTTTAAAATACTGATAAAAAATAATAATAATTTATTTCAGACGATTACAGAAATAAAAAATATATATATTCAAATCATTAAAAAAACGATAAAATTAAATATGATGAAATTTGAAGACGTCATTAGTTTTACCGTAAACTAAAACTCTTTTAGATAAAACATGTATCTTCAGAAACCGAACAGACCGGACAAATTAACGCAATTAAGTTTATGGTGACTTTATTAGCCTATTTGTTTTTAAATTAAGTTTAAATATTGGTAAACTAAAAATAAATTGATATAAAGGGAGTATGGCTTTGTGGGGAAAAACGTCTTCTTTCAAATTTGACTTGTTTCTGAAGTTATTTATAGATTTGCTTACAATTTACGGTGTAGGAAAACATCATGAAGAAAACGACATGACTGTCCAAAGACGTATGTCATCCGCCAACCCACACTTGGCCTGCGTGGTGGATTATGGCCTTTATTTCTTCGTGAGAAAAGGTCCCGAGACCCAGTGGGAACTTATAGTGTCCTGCTTATGCTTATTCTTAGTACATCTAAAAAACAAACATGTACCTAAAAGGTACAAACGGGACCCCATTACTAAGCCTCCGCTGTCTGTCTCCAGGCTGTATCTCAGAAACCGTAATAGCTTGAAAGCTAAACTTTCACAAGATATGTTTTCTCGTGCCACTGTAATCAAATACAAAAAATAAAAAATATTAAGGAGGGCTACCGTACAATTATTGAGTTTTTTTTCGTAAATTTGCTATATATCAATAACGGTAGCTACAACTTAACATTTTCACAAAATATACAAATGTATATTAGCTATAAAATTTAGTAAAAAAAAATATTTTAGGGGGCTCCCATACAACAATGGCACGGAACCCTTCACGCGCGAACCCAACACGCACTTGGCCAATTATTTTTGCTCTTTACCTGCACCTATCTTTCGGCCTTTAACTATAGTTATCATACTGTAGTTATCATATTGTAGCTCCATAAACTCCAACCTATATCCGCATCTGTACCAAAGGTAGTGCTTGCCAAATCGCAGTCTCGATCGGTACACGCCTGGACAACGTATGAGGCCGCTCGTGACGCGCGTGCCAAAAAAATTGCTGAAAATGCAATCCGAAAGCAATAGGCTATGAGTTCGGTAGATAAGTAATGTATGGTGTTGAATAATTACTTTTTATTTTGCGCAAAAATATTTTTACCAAACATTTACGTAAAAATATTTAATGTGCTGACACTCGATTTCTACTGTCTTACTAGCTGACCCGGCAAACGTTGTTTTGCCTCACTTAGGGGTATGAAAAATAGATAGTGTAGCTTATATGACACGTTCGTAGATTTACCATAGCAGCGCCATCTATTGATTACTTACTCAACCCAGTCGAAAGATATCGACATCTGTTAGAATCATTTGGAGTTAACAGATAATTGTGACTGTCAAATAATAACAGACAATAATAATTAGCAATAAATTAAAATTGCGACTATAATTTGAAATTTAAACTATCCTATCTCTCAAGTTGGATCGAACTGCACATGGTGTGCGAATTTTATCGGTTTTAAGTGGTTTAGGAGTCCATTGAGGACAAACATTGTGACACGAGATTTATATATATTAAGATGTTTTATGTATACTGGTTTAATTAGAATTATAACGCTCTGCAGGAACGCAGTGCATTACTATTCAAACATATCTTGTACCGACCAGAACGTGTTAAAAAACCATTTTATTTATGTTTATTACAAGAAAATGTTAAGTTATGGCTTTGATTAGAAAGGCATTAAAACTTCAAGGCTTTGATTAAAGCACGAAAATCGAAACTTTATAGCTACTTATTACAGCATTAAAATTGCCTTCAAAATTAAGTTCACTAAACTAACCCCTGCAGAGATACCCGTAGAGCAACTATCCATAGGCGTAAACATTGACACGTCTACTACAAAATACATACACTTAAAAAAGTACCGTCTTATTCTTGACAATTTCAGCAAATTCTAAGACAATTTTAACAATTTCTAAAACGCTATTGTATCGAATACACCCGCGCCATATGTACATACATATGTATATGAACGAATAATTCGTGGTATTAAATTTTTCACGAAAACCAAATTCATGAAAATTAACAATATAGATAGCTCCAAAAATTTTAGATATTTTTAAATATTTTTTTCTACCATACCGCCTGAAAACGTTTCTTTTCGGCAATACAAGGGAATATTATTGCATATTTCAATATTCTTAATAAAGAGAGTTGTATAATTAGAACCTAACCAAAATTCCCCTCTTTCTTTTTCTTCTTAGCATCATTAGCTAGTAGTACTTTAAATTTTTCTCTCATTTGAAATATGTAAAATATACCAAAGCCAGTCAAAAGCTATTTAAAGCGTTGATTAAGCCTCATTAAACATGTGTTTAAATCTAAATCAGGAACGCAATCAACTTAATCCGAATTTATGGAATATTCTTTAAATATTTTAGTTAAGACTCGAATTAAAGAAAATTTTCTGGGAGACATTAATAGGCACCAAAATAAAACTTTTAATTTTTAAAACAAACATTCAAAATGGTTGAAAGTTATTACGTTGATTATTCAAATTGTTTGTTAATAAAAAATCATGTGTTGTTCAAAAATTCAATTACCGTCTTATTTATGGTTATTGTTCTAAAATGTGTAATTTCAATTTGAATCAAAATAAATGCCTGAATTTGATTTATGATCATTAAAATTTATCACTTCTATTGGCGCAGTGAAAAGTTTATTCATAGTGTCTTATATAAATTACACCTAATGTAAATGAGTTGGTTATTTATGAGTTTTATTGTAAAATCTCATACATTCAAGATATCGAATTTCCTGTAGCGCCTGTAGCTTGGCTCGGATCTGTAGCGATGTTAATTCATTTAAAAAAACAAGCAAACAGACGAGCCAAAGTACAAAAACCAGGAATATATAACAAAATAATAATGTTTAACAAACTGCCACTTAAAATTATTGAATTAACAGTCATCAAATTCAAAAGGACGCTAAAACATTTTTTTAAAACTAATCCATTTTATTCTATAAAAGAATTCTTGAATATGCAACTTGATGAATCTTCATTTTCTTCTGACATAATTTTGCAATAACATCCCTAATTTTGAAATACCAACAATTTTAGTCTATGTTATAATAATTAAGTTTAGTTTAGTTAATATCATTCTGTGTTGCTTAAACTAAATGTAAATGACTTGCCAAATGCGATGAGATGTTGCAAAGTCAATAAATGATTTTATTTATTTTATTTGTTAAGCAACGATCGATGCAGACAGACTATGGATGGGTAACCATGCACAAGGATATATTGTTTTTGTTATCTCACTGGCTATATATATACTGTGCTTAGATAGTAAGCAAAGGCGCAGGTTGAAAACCAGCGCTGAAGTACCTACGAGGTACTCTCAGCATTATGCTGAACTTACGCCTTTTGTGCTCAATGATAATCATCATCATCATCATCAGCCTATTAAACGTGTGTCCACTGCTGGACATAGGCCTCTCCTAAAGATTTCCACAGAGCACGGTCTTCTGCTTTGCGCATCCAGTGCTTGCCCGCCACCGTTCGCAGATCGTCGCTCCATCTGGCCGGTTGGCCTCCCACACTACGTTTGCCAACCCGCGGTCTCCACTCTAGGATCCGTTTGCTCCAGCGATTATCGGATCTCCTGCAGATATGGCCAGCCCATTGCCACTTCAGCTTGCTAATTTTGCGGGCTATATCGGTTACTTTAGTTCTTTGGCGGATAATTTCATTTCGGATTTTGTCCATCAAAGAAACCCCGAGCATAGCCCGCTCCATGGCCCGCTGAGCGACTTTCAGCTGATGGACTCGCTTCACTGTCAGTGTCCACGTTTCGGCTCCGTAGGTCAGAACTGGGAGGACGCACTGATCGAAGACTTTTGTCTTCAGGCACTGTGGGATCGACGATGAGAAGATATGACGAAGTTTTCCGAATGCTGCCCAACCCAGCCGAATTCTTCTGTCAAGTTCCCTGTCGAAGTTGTTTCTACCCAACCGCAATAGTTGCCCGAGGTAGACATACTCTTCAACAACTTCGAGAGGAATACTATCGACAATAACAGACCCAGTTGTTACTCTGCTGTTAAACATGATCTTTGTTTTATCAATGTTTATCCTAAGACCTATCTGTTGTGAAGCATTGGCTAGGCTAGACAGCATTCCCTGTAGTTCCTGCAGTGACTGCGCTATAACGACTATGTCATCGGCAAATCGTAAGTGTGAGAGGTGCTCTCCATTGATGTTTATGCCGTTCTCTTTCCAGTCCAGCGTCTTAAACATATCTTCCAAGGCATTAGTAAACAGTTTCGGGGAAATTACATCCCCCTGTCTTACTCCCTTGCGTAGAGGGATATGTTTAGTCTGCTGGTCCTGTACTTGAACAGCCATCGTGGCGTCTTTATAAAGCCCTCCCAACACTTCGATGTAACGATAATCGACTTGGCAGCGTTGCAGTGACTCTAGAACAGCCCAGGTTTCGATGGAGTCAAATGCTTTCTCGTAGTCCACAAATGCTAAGCACAGAGGCTGATTATATTCTTCCGTCTTCTGGATAATCTGCCTTACTGTGTGAATGTGGTCTACGGTACTAAATCCTCCTCGAAACCCGGCCTGTTCCGGTGGTTGGAATTCGTCAAATCTCCTCGCTAGGCGGTTAGTGATTACCCTCGAGAACAGTTTATAAATGTGGCTCAAGAGCGAGATAGGGCGGTAGTTTTTGAGAAGAGTTTTATCTCCTTTTTTGTAAAATAAAACTACAACGCTCTTATGCCAAGACTTTGGAGTTCTCCCACTGTTAATTACGACGCTGAATATTCTTTGGAGCTCTCGAAGCACGGGGCGACCCCCCGCTTTGAGCAGCTCCGAAGTGATTCCGTCTTCTCCTGGGGCTTTTCCATTTTTAAGCTGTCCGAGGGCAATCTCGATCTCGCCTAGGCTGACTTCTGGCAGATCTTCTGTGAAATGGCGCGTCAATGTAGCTCGTGAATCATGTGTACAGGATCCGGGTGAAGAAACTTGCGAGTCGTATAATTGGCTATAGAAGTTTTCTATCTCAGCAAATATCTCCGGCTTAGACACCGCGATAGACCCACTTGCTGTGGTCAGTTTAGTAAGGTGACTCTTTCCCAGAGACTGTGCGAACACCTTTGACCCGCGATTTTTCTCAATTGCCTCTTTGATGGCTTGAGTATTAAAAGATCTAAGGTCACGGCGCACTAGCTTTGTTATTTTGCGGTTAAGTTCACGCTGTTCTGACAATGTGGCACGTGTATCTTCCCGCCTTATATCCATTAACCGGAGAGTATCTGAAGATAGTTTAGACTTTCTGCCTGGACGATGAATTTGGCAAAACTTCTTCCCCTCATCCCGTAACACTTCCACCAAGTTTTGAGTTATCTCGTCTACATCCTCTGTGGGTTTCAGAGCGGCAAAACGATTTTCCAGCTGTAGTTGGAAATGGTCCGATCCAGTGACGGCTTGAAGTTTATTCGGGCGGAACGTGGAATTCACCAGACGTGATCGTTCTATCTTAAAATCAATATTCAAGGTGCCTCGGACTAATCGGTGATCACTGCCAGTTTTGAACCTATTGATCACGGAGACATCCCTGAATATATGTTTTTTGTTTGTCATGATGAAGTCAATCTCGTTTTTTGTTACCCCATCAGGGCTCCGCTAGGTCCACTTTCTTTGAGGCTGCTTTTTGAAAAATGAATTCATCAAAAAGAGTCCTTCTTTTCCTAGAAAGTTGACAAGCAATTGCCCTCTTTCATTTCTCCTACCGTAGCCATGAGGACCTATTTGTCGCTCTCCGTAAGCTTGTACTCCCACTTTGGCATTAAAGTCCCCCATAACAACGCTGTAATGCGTCTTTGTGGTGTTATGTAAAGCTATACATATGTCCTCATAAGTCTGTTCTACTTCATCGTGTGGATTAGATGACGAAAGCGTTTTTTGTTTCGTATTCCGTTTCGATGAAGGAGCATATACTTGAACCACTTTTAGACTATATCTCTCGGTGAGTTTTAATATGAGATATATGACTCGATTTGACACACTAGATATTTCTACAACGTTGTTAAGGAGGGCTTTGTTGACAAGGAATCCTACACCACCTTGAGATAACTGGTGTCCCTCGCGATAATAGAAAAGATGTCCAGAAGGTAGCGTTACGGTATTCTCTCCCTGTCTTCGGACTTCGCATAACCCCACAATATCCCATCTTATCTTTTCTAGTTCCATTTCAATTTGCGCCAGATTATGGTCTAATCTTATCGTTTGCCCATTATATGAAGCCAAGGTCAGTTTAGTTTTTGAGTGGCCTACCGTAACCCGGGGATTCTTAGCACCCCCTGCCTGGCCGTTACCATGGCCGCCTCCTTGACCAGGAATAGCCAGGCGACCGGGAACTAGGGGCCGTCTTTTATTTGTGTTTGTCATTAGGAGGAGTTGCCCATAATTGCCGCGCTGGGCATGCGAGTTGGCAATCGCAGCACGTAGCTCGTCGCGCCGGTGTCGCTGCTGCCCGACACCGGCCTGTGTTATTTCGGCTACGTGTGTCGGATGGTTATACCGCCATCAGTCGGTTCGCCAGAGCCTCATTCGTTAGCCAGCAGGATGACCACGTGCAGGTTGAGGTTGACTTGGAGTATGCAGTGTATTTTACTCCCTTCATCCCATCAATGATAATATGGTTGTCTTATGTTTGTATTTTTGTAATTATTTTTTGTGCATAATAAAAAAAAACTCTATTTCTTTCATTTTAAACGTTCTTTTAAAAAGTGGCATCTTCATTTGAGCGCTATTGTGGGTTAAATGACACGTTAAATTGTAGGTACCAGCTGATAGTCTTATAAAAGCAGTCGTTAAGTTAAGTCAGAGCCCCTGATATATTATTTTAAAGTAATATTGAATTTGTTGTAAAAAATGAATATATCTAAATTTATTACATTAAATTATAATGCTATTATATTTATTTCATTACAATACCATTTTATGTTTATCAAACAGTGTTCATACATATATGTTATTTTATGATCGTTATCCTGTAATACATTATAAATGGTGTCGTGGCAGCCAATAGCGGCATTTACATGTCCCATTTCCTTAACGGCCATTTTCAAGTGTACTGCACTCGCCGGACAGCCTGCACAAGGTATAAGCTGAAGCGATTATAAAAATGTTTGCTTGTATTCTCTTTTTACAGCTAGGAATATGACCTGCGAGACAAAAAAGCTAGTGTGGCTCGGTGGTAAAAACGTCTGCTTTTCAATTAGACGGCCTCTCGATACAAAGTATGTATCCATATTAAGTATTTGTGTATGTAAATGTAGTAGTTGTGTTAGCAACCATAATACAAACTAGAAATGATTGAGTATGGGGCCCACCAGCGGTGCGTAAAATGTGTTTTAATATTTATTTATTATTAGTAAACTATAGGAAATAAAGGTATATTAATTATCACAGTGTTACAAAAATATTAAGTTGTATATTATATTCAATTCAATAATATTGAAAATACATTAAAAAATTAAAATAGGACCACAAAACGAATGAATTAATTTAACCAATTATGAATAAGTATATGTCAAAAATAATTACATTTATTATAAATTAATTCTAAATATATAACCCGCCCCTAATCGTTCCCGCGCTGAATAGCAATCGCCATCCTCTGCGCGAGTCTCTGTCGACTTGTTAAGCTTTTGCCCAATTTCTTTGAGCAAAGCCCCAGCATCCTTGCACCAACAGCCCAGGGTAAAATATTTTATATCTACAGGCACTTGCAGTGATAAAAAGCATTGCTAGTTCTTTTAACTTAAGCCACACTCTCTCGTCCATTTTGAGCAGTGTACGTGGCAAATTACACTCACAAGAAATGTGCAGTTGCATTACAGTATTAACATTTTTATGGGCGATATATTTCGTTTAAACGTTACCCCGTACAATTGATGGTAGAAAAATGCGAATTTAATGTATCTTTCCATTGTGGAATAGGTTAAACTGCCGATTAGGCTAGCCTTCCGAATGTTCTGTACAAATTTACTCGATACCTACCACCGTCATTTGTTTTGTAGGAAACTGCAATTATTTTGTTTTAGTTCTTTTTCGTTGTGGAGAAATATGTATGTACGTATGTGCTAATGTGTTTTCGTAGAATAATTGTCGTTAACAGTTATTGTAGAACAATCAGTGTTACCGCTTTGCGTGCGATTGTACTTTTAAATAAAATATCTATGGAGGTATATTTATATCTTTTGCTGTAACCTGGAAGAATTTGTAATAATAATATAATAATGAACACTTTTTTAAACACTTAAAGTACTTAAAAGCTTAACTAGCGACCTTACCGCTACAAACTGTCTTTTTCAGGCAAACAATTCCAATGTAGAATAGTATTTCATAAGCAGCAACATTGACTTGTTTGTTTACTGCCATGGTGTTTTCTGTCCATTTGTAGTCTAATATACAAAAATAAGTCGTTTTCCTGACGCTATAGCTCCAGAACGCACGAACCGATTTCCTCGGTTTTGCATTCGTTGGAAAGGTCTCGGGCTCCGTGAGGTTCGTAGCAAACAAAAATCAGGGAAAATATGATTCGCAAAAAAATCGACATACACGCGGGCTGAGCTGCGGGCAACAGCCAGTAAATATTAAAAAAAAGGTTTGAATCCGCATAGCGATACTTTACTGTTTTTTACGGGTTTTAGGTAAATGCTCGATCTACCGCTGCTTTGAAGCAAAAAAAATATAAGAAATTATAAAAAAATATTTCATAAAAAACTAACTATGTTAGCGTTTTGCCCATCTTATTGTGCTTGGCCACAGAATAATGAAACAGAAACAACAATATTTGTTACACTAAGGGCTTGCAACCAATATTGCGGAATAGGAAACAAAATTAAATACAAATCGTCAGAATTTAACAAAGAGTATGCAAATGTTAAAAAAAAAATTCAGGGAAAAGTTTCTTATCGTAAAATTCCACAGTTGTTGTAGGTATAGCAAAAGTTCCGTACCCACCACGGATAACAGCAAAAAATAGATATGGCACGTCAGGAAAAAACATGATATACGGTTGTGTCAATTTGGCACAACTGAAACACAACCACTACGCAATGACGCAGCAATTTTAATTATTTAATTATTGTGTAGTTTTTTCACGTAATTTTAAATTTAAATGTAGTATAGGTATGTTAATAAATTTAGTATTGCAAATTTTATGCATAACTTTATGTACCTAAATAGTCATCTGTAAAATTTTTTAGCTTTATATCTCAGGAATAAGGACCCGTCAATGTGTATATCTTCTCACACGACATCTAGTTAAGAACATTAGAACTAGTTCGTTTAATAAATGAATGCTATGCAGATTTCAACTTTAATGGCTCGTAATTAAAGTCTTTTTTCTAAATGCATAGATTGTGACATTGTCCAAGGATTGGCTATATTGGCTTATACAGAAAGATAGTAAGTACAATCCGGTTGGTACTCACTATCAAAATAAAAACGGCAACAAAATGTACGGAGATATAACACAATTGAAAAAAAAAAAAAAAAAAAAATATCATTCTTCCTCGCTTGCACTGACTTACTTCAAGCCAAGTGAGAGGCATTCGGGCGGCTTTAAAACTCTTGATACCTAAAGCTTGGCCACTTAGCTCATATGAAGAAGAAGAAGACATCATTCATGCGAGAGGACATTTTTAAATGTCTTTTTAAGACATGAGTTATATTATTAAAATTATCTAATTATCTAACTTGCTACTTTAACAGGTTATAAATGATACTATAATATACAATGTATCATATATCATATCTACATATATCGTATGATTTTTATTTTACAAAAGTTCGTTATGTTTAATAATGTAAGTTAAAGTTTAATAATGTCAACGATGAATGAGATGAATGAGATATGGGTGGAGTGTGTGAAAGAGAAGATGAGAGAGAAAGGACTGAGTGTGGAGATGACGACTGATAGAAGAGAGTGGAAGAAGAAAAATTGCTGTGCCAACCCCACCTAAGTGCGATAAGGCAAGGAAGAAAAAGAAGAAAAATAAAAAATAAAAATATTAGGACACATTTCAGAATATTTAATAATGTCAAATAAAATTAACCACCATAACTTGCCATACCATATCTTGCCACCAACTAAAAGGCCGCTAAACAAGCTCACAAAACTCACTGGCCGTGTGTCACAATCCGGTAACTTTACAAAACAATGGCGCAGCGAACGATAAGCTTATAAATAATTGGTCTACGATAAGTCTAATTAGCGACTAGCAGTCGATTTAATCGCGCTATATCTCACGGAGACGGCAGGAAGTGCGATAAAGCGGTTAATAATGCTTGTTGACTTTATAGCACGTGTGTCACATTGCGTATTTGGTTCAGGGACTTTGATTGGGCAGAACGGGATAATGTGATAATAGAATTTATATTACTTCGTTCAGTGACATACTATTACTACATGTTATAAAACGCTGCTCAAATGCTATGCGACCTAGGCGCCTAAGCAAATAAAATCAAATCATTTATTAACCTTAAGGCATCGCACCGTACTGGGCATATCAATTTACAATTATCGAATACAAATAATATAAATTTAATTTATATACACATGCCTTATATGCAATGTCAAATTATAAATTACAATGTCCATTTATAAATTAAAATCTCTGGTGTTGAAGTTAAAACAACATCTTCTTCGTATGAGCTATGTGACTCTGGTGTCGAGAGTTTTCAAGTCTCGTAAAGACCTCTGACTTGACTTAACGACTGTTAGTACTAAAACTAATAAGAATAATAAACTAACAAGAAAAAAATGGAAACCTCCGACCTACATGAAAATACCACTTTTTAAACGACAGCCTTGTACATGATCACCCATCCAAAGACTGTCCGCATCAATCGTTATTTAACTTCGATGATCGCGTCAGATCACCTCAGCTAGCCGAGCTACGGGCACTATAAATACAGATCATTTATTGATAACACCAAAGTTACAAGTCAAATAATATGATATCAATACAAAATGCAAAATATGATATGTATTCATGTCAATTTTCGATTCTAATTCTAAAGTCCAGCAAAGCAACACTAAGTAGGTAGTATAAGAATGTAAACATGAGAGACGTTGTTTTCGAGTAAAAGCCGCGAGATAAAACTAGCTATTTACAGCTCGCTATCTGTTGAGATACAGCTCTGATTGGTTTTATAGCTCTTCCAGACAAACAGATACCGTGCCGACGTATGGATAGAGACAGTAACACAAGTTGCTACAAAGTTATATGAGTCTGCTTCACTGTAATTCCGCTGACTTGCCAGTAAGCTTTTTAATATTTGTTTTTATATACTGTCTGTCATTGTCGATTTAATAACTTTACTTTAACTTAATTAGATACTTAATAAAAACTAAAAATTAAACAAGATTTTTTTTTGATAATTATATTTAAATTAAAATTTTGTTAATGTTGTTGTTGATAAATAGTGACACTGTGATTGTGAATTTGAAACAGAACTGTAATTGAATAAATGTTTTTTTTTTACTTTTACTGCTTATACTTTACTTTACTTATACTTTAAAAGCTGAAGCGCCAAATATCAAGTTTGCCACTGAAAAGTTATCTAGTTAACTTACAATGTTTTTTTATTAAGTATCTAGTTACTTAATAAAAAAACAATTGACTGATAAATAAAAAAAACTTAACAAATAAGCTATGATTTGATGTATCAATTTGTTAATTGTGTAACCAATTAAGTATAAATAATCTTAGACTTGTTCTTTAGACGAACTTTTTACATATTATTTATCGTTGACGATATATGACGAAAAAACTGTGAATTCCAGGTTTTGCGCTTATCATGGCTTTTTAAATAGTAAAAAAAAATACATACAGTCGAATATATAACCTCCTCCATTTTTTGATGTCGGTTAAAAAATAAATTTAATTTATTTGGTAAATTGTCAGAATAGCGTTACTGCACTTGTTCTATACTGCAACGTTTAACTTAGAGGTAAACAGATACGCTCCATTATCAGATTTAAGGGAGAAACAGATTGGTCCCGATAGGACACGATGCCGATCATCACGAGTCTTCTTGTTTAACATTAGGAATGTTTGTAGGCCCACTTGTTTTATGGTGGGTTAGTGTGTTACATTACTGCGGGGTTCTACTGATGGGGTTTTATAACGTGTCACCTATTTATGTGAGAAGTAAGTAAAGAAGTGAGAGAAGAAAGAATGTTTGAGGTTAGTTCTTCTTCTAAGTGACAGAGCTCTGGTGATATGATAACGATTCCAGGTGGAAGAAAAATATAAATATAGATATAGATTTATGTAATAATATTAAGAGTGTACTCGTATTATAGGCATATACATTTTAGAAATTAAGTAAATTGTAAATTGACTTGCCCAGTACGGCGTGATGCCGTAAGGCTAATAAATAATTTGATTTTGATTTTGATAAGAGTTTTCAAGGTTGAAGGCCTGAGGTTAGTTGTAGTGCCAAATCTATCTATATTATATTTTTTTAATAATTAAGACAGCTATGCATTTGGGCGCATATTAAATTAAAACTACAAAACTCAAAAGTGTTTTATTAATCGGAATTATAATGATATCATTTGCATTAACTAGTAACCAACTGACTAGAAACAAACCTCAAGTTCAAAAATCAGTCACCAAGCAGCAGTTAATCCAGACTAGACATGCGCCACATTTGGGCAGAGCTAAGCTTATTAAATAACTTCAGATAAAAGAGGTCAGTGCGCTCTAACATACTGGCAGCATTACACGGCAGTTCTTTCTATGTGTACATTTTAGGAATTGGTTGCCTGGAAGATATCGCTTTAAGCGATAAGGTCGCCAGTTAAGGCACTAGTTTTTAAACACCCTTTTTGTTTTCTGTGATTATTTTCAATATGTATTTTAATAAAGTGTTAATCTATCTTTCTATCTATCTATCTAATATGTTCACCAAAAACTCAACCAAAAACTATTGTATTTTTTTTATACACAGTATTTTTTTTATTTACAGATAATGGGTTTGCGCTTGATCACAACTCACCTGATGGTAAGCGATATTGTGATCTAAGGTGGAGCACTCACGCCCAGACGAAACCGGTTCCCTCATGCCTTGAAAACCGCTAGATGAGTTTCACAATCATTAATCAACCTATTTGCAAATAACTTATTGACTCAGGCGTTACTTTGCGGAAATCCATTGTAAATAGATGACAAAATTAAATATTTAGTGTACTTCCGCTGTGATCCGAAATCCAAATTAAGACAAGTAAAGGAAAAATCAACTAAGATCAATTAACCAAGCATAATTAACTAAGACTAATTAACTAAGATCAATTAACTAAGATTCATTAAGATAACCGTTACCTATCACAATTCGGAAGTTCTTAACTCTACACGTGTTTCGCTTAACCACAAGGCATCATCAGGAGATGCTGACTCTTCGAACGACAAGTCGAAAGAAGATTTGGATTTCGGATCACAGCGGAAGTACCTACACTAAATATTTAATTTTGTCATCTATTTCCAACCTATTTGCACATTGAAACTATGACTTAAATAAACAACACGACACCCAAAACACATTCTCGCCAAAAGATCTAAAATTATAACGAAAATAATTCGTAGCACAAACACGAGCGCCCTTGAAAGCGCCGGATAAGAATATATACGGAGTGCGATAACACCGCCCGCCCAGTGATAAGGCCGCCCGCCCGCGATAAGCCCGCGGCGATAACGCTCCCGCCCTGCGATCTTATCTGTGATTAAATAGCAGCCTTATCAACCCCGCTCTGGGCGTAGGCTAGTGCGGGGACACATTATTTTTGAAAAGCCTTAATTATTAATAATAATCATATTTAGGGTTTGTAAATCTGCCATAAATGTAAGAGTAAGCATTATTATATAGCACCTGTTTGCTCGGCTAGCTAAGGTGATCTGATGCGATCATCAAAGCTAAGCAAGGGTCGATGCGGGCGGTCTTTGGATGGGTGAACATGTACAATACTGTTGTTTTTCAAGTGCCATTTTTATCTGGGTGCTACCGTTGGTTCGATGACACGTTAAATTGTAGATCCCGGCTGTTAGTCTTAGTACAAGCAGTCGTGAAGCTACGTCACTTGAAAAGTACTTTAAAAAGAAACAAACAATATTTCGGGTCGAATACAGAAAGTAGTTATCCTCGACACGGCGCGCATTGTCCGGAGGTTCCTGTCCCTGTAGCTCCTACCGCCGGTAGCTTGGACCTTGCCTCGCTGCCAGTGGCACGCGAACTTTTTTATGTTCTAATTGTTAAAAACTTAAAATATCTGGTGGAGCATGTCTGTTCTGAAACTACTGTTTAATTACCTTCGTTAAAACAAAAGTTTTTGTGTCTGCAAGTTAATTATTATAAAAAATAAAACAAAAACCCAGCTGTTTTAAACCCCAATTAATAAAAACATACTCTACCGCCCTTAAAGCCAAATTAACCGACAGCAAAACAAAGCGCCACCTCTGTCTCCCTTATCTACATAAAATATGAATACTCTTGTCTCGACGAATCCGTCAAACCGATGAGATAAGCAACGTGAACTTTTGCTGTTTCCCCCCTAACCCCTTAACCCCCCTAGAAGCCCCCCCACGCCCCCTAAAACATACATCAACCCCCCCAGTTAAATATATTTGACTGAGCGTATTAAGAGGACTAATAAGATTAACGTGATGTAAAATTTATAATATTACGACTGATTTTATTTATGACGATAGTAAAATTCGCGTGTGATTTGTCGATTTCCGAATTATGATGGGGAAGAAATGTTATAGGAAGACCATTTGAGAGTTAATTTTGGATTAAAGTAGCTTTAAAGTTGGATGTATTAAGTTATTGTAGACGTATATCGCTCGCCATTCAGAGAGTAAACGCTGCCAGTCTAATTGGTGATTTTGGGTGTAAGGGGGTCCCGTTGAATGTCTTTGACGTGGTATGATGCTATTGTTTCTGAGGTAATACGTATTTCATGTTTTAATTATATGTGACCTATTATTATTGTCAACGATCTTTTTCGACAATGTTTACCTTTTATAATATTTTTTATTATACTAAGATACATTTCACACACGGATAAATACCCCATATGATACTAAACCATTTCTGGTTTGTATTAATTATGGTTGCTAACACAACTGATATACTACAAACAAAAATACGAGTACTTTATATCGAAGACAAAATTAAATATTTAGTTTTCTTCCGATGTGATCCGAAACCCTAATTAAGACAAGTAAAGGAAAAATTAACCAAAATCAATTAACTAAGATAAATTAACTAATATTAACGTTACTTATCACACTCCGGAAATTCTTAACTCAACACGTGTTTCGCCTTTCCACAATGCATCATCAGGAGATGTTGACTTAATTTGGGTTTCGGATCACAGCGGAAGTACACTAAATATTTAATTTTGTCTTCTATTTACAATGGATTTCCGCAAAGTAACATGAGTCAATAAGTTATAAACTTTATATCGACACCTATTTAAATTTATTAGCTGTAAAAACAAGACTAGGCCCATGCCATTGCATCGCCTTTATATTTAAATTCTCCTTGCAGTCACTCACGTGCCAGGCAAATAACCATCCAACTTACCTGCAAAAACAAAAATTAAATTAAATAACATTATAATATGATTGCGATCGTAACTTAGGTCGTGACCTGCAGTTGACCTTAAGTGTGGGGCAAGTAATAAGCGACTGATTAAAATAATTAATGTTATACAAATTAATAACTGTTATAATTTTAGATAAAAAATAATCGTGTATTTGAATTCATTATTCACTTATGTAATTTTTAATAGATCGTGTACATATTAAAATAAATTAAATTAACATCCTAAAATGACTCAGTTAGAAATTCTACCCAACTTATTGACTGAAATTGAATAAAGTTCTTATTTTATTTGATTGTATTATACGTCTGCCTTTTTTCAAAAATAACCAGGATTGTTCCATTACAAAACAAAGGTCTTCCCTAATGATATTTACACTTGACTTTTTTGGTCCAGCTCTTTCCAGTAGGTGTTGAAGTCAAATAACTTTACACTATAGAATTTGGGGCCACTTCTGTCATCTAAAACGTTCCATTGGAAACCTTTCCCTGGCATTTAGGTTGCATCACAGATACAAGAATAATTTCATTATTTTTTTAAGTGTTGTATGATGTTACAACATATTCCGCGGTCAATGTCAATGTTACTGATATCGTCAAATATTAGACATATACCATAACTTTGACTACTAACATGGTGCAACCGAGCCACATTCTATGGTTAATTTAAGTCCTAACCGCTGCCTATTATAACTTACACCACACACCCCACATTATCGCACTCGAGTACGTATGTATTGTGAAGAAAAAAATGTGCAGTATTATGCAAATCTTCATATCGTACAATCTAGAGTTCTAAGGCTAAAGCGGCACGCGTTCTAGCATGTAACAGCTAACTACTTTAAATAGCAATCAGGAAAATGCAGTGACGGTAAAACTACTTGGCAGCCATTTTGATTTGCTATCTCGGTTAGTGATTTTGAATCATGCGATTTTCTTATGACATTTATTAATTTAGTAAAGCTATTTTTAGAGTTCGGTACCTAGAAGGTAAAAACGGGACCCTGTCACTAAGCCGTCGCTGTCTGTCACTAGGCTTTATCTCAGAAACTGTGATAGATTAAAACTGAAATTTTCACAAGTTATGTATTTTCTGTGCCGCAGTAAAAACAAAACAAAAAAGTAGATCCTCTAAGCATTCAGAGAATATTTAATTGTGTAATTTAAAAAAGAGCTTATGGAGCAGTGAGGCGAATAAATTTATCCACGTAATAGGTCTTAAGATAAATGACATCACCGATGACTCCCGCTCCGGGTCGTTCTTAGTGCAGAGGTTGGCCATAGCTATTCAGCGCGGTAATGCAGCGAGCGTGATGGGCACCTTTACACCGGGGGCGAGCAGGGGCGGGTTATTTGATTAGTTTAGTTTTCGTTTTTAACATGTGACATGTATTAATTGTAAGAATATAATTTGACTTGAATTTAAAAAATAAATGATATTATAATTAGTAATCAAGGAGAGTTCTTAAACGTTTCCAAAACGTGTTTTGTTGCCATTTGTTTAAGAAAATAAACAGTCGGGAACTCATTACGCGCGAGCTCGACTTGCATTTGTCGAATTTATTTGTATTTTTTTATTTATAACGCTACCTGATAATTCAAAGGCTTGCCCTACTTTCCTTTTTTTTATTGATGAATAGGCTTACGTTTGACCGCAGCTTGCCTGATGTTGAGCTTAACTGTGGTCTAAGATGTAACACGCCTAGAAGGAACCTATTTACTCTAGACTTGAAGACCCCCAAAATGTACTTCTCGGGAAAAAGAGACTCAGGAAGAGAGTTCCAGAGCTTCGCAGTTCTCACAATGAAGGTCGAAGCAAAACGCTTTGTGCGAATTTCCTTTACTTAGTCTAAAATAACAAGAAGGATTTTAGAATCTTTTTGTTCATTCACCTTTCCACCTACGCAATTCTAGGTACCTATTTTCCAATACTTCTGCTTCTACTGTTACATAATCTGTGGCTTCACAGCAGGAGACTCGCATGACTGTCTGTATGTCCCATTGACTATATTATTTATAGTGTTTGTTTAAGTTTTTGTTCGTATAATTTTTCAATTAATATCAATATTTGTCGGATGTTACCGTTGCGTTTATGAATATAAGGCGTGGCTCGATAGTTGGGTTTTGTGGATCGAACATCGTCGGCGTAATAGTTACCATACCGGATTGCCAACCAGAGGTTCTCGGTTTCGATTACCGGCACGGAAAACATATTTGTGAGGCATTTGAAATGTGGTGTTGGAGAAGAATGGAAAGAATAAGTTGGAAAGAAAAGAAGACTAATGAAGAGGTACTCTGCCTAGTTCAAGAACCAAGAACCATAATAAATTCAATAGACAACAGAAGAGGAAAGATGGTTAGCCACCTTATACGACATGACAATTTCATTAAAAATATCGTAGAAGGAAAGATAGAAGCCAAGATAAACGCGAGGCGTTTCAAGTCAAATATATTAACACTTTTATTTTTCTTTATATTAAATAGGTAAAAAATATGTTAAGGGTCATTCTCGTTACTCAATGCTACGCATAGTTTTATTACTTACATACTAACACATCTAACACTTATAATATAAGTAGGATTGGAATAAAATTATTATCCTTCAAGACAGGTATCGAAAATGTCAATGATAACCGGTACTCAATTTATGATATGTTTGAGCTTTTTTGACGGACGTCAAAAAATGCAAATTGTAAAAATAATTTAATTTAATTTATTATTTTTTTATTTAACGCCAGCACGCACGCACATAAAAGTGTCACGTTCCGCCGGAGATCGACATAAGCGGTTCTCTCTCTCTCCTAATCCAATAATAATCATTGTTAAAGTGTGCATTTTTTTTCTACCATGTTTTGGCCCAAAGTAGCCTAGCTGAGTTTGGGCCTATTGCTTAATCATGTAATGTTTATGGAAATAAATGACTTATTATTATTATTTCTTAGACGTTATCAGGCAAAATTATCGTCCGTCAACCGACTTTACAAGATTTTTTTTTCTTATTCTTGTGGAAAGTATGTATATACATTTTGAACTAAACTGAAGTCTTGTCAGCATTGTTAATTGTTTGTTTACGTTTGATGAAAATCGGTTCAAGGTGGCTTCTACCGCAAAATGGCTTTTTTTCTTAAATTTATTTTCTTTTTTATTACACACACGGCTGGTTACTCAATATAGGTTTCAAATGACTCGACTATTAAGATACATACAATACCTATCATATATTAAAAATGAAAATTCTTTTTTCATGTAATTTTTTAATTTTAGTATAGCCTAAATAAATAAACATCTGCTTTTCAATCTGACGGCCCCTGGTTCGATCCCAGCCCTACACCAACGACTTGATTATCAAGTAATGTGTCGATTTGCACTCGTTTTACAGTGAAGGAAAACATCGTGAGGAAACCGGCGCGTTTGAGGACTGCAAAATCCGAAGATGTGTGTCATCCGCCAACCCGCACTTGGCCAGCGTGGTGGATTACGGCCTATATATCTCTCCTAGTGAAAGAAGGCCCCGAGTCCCAGCAGTGGGAACGTATATTGTGCTGCGCTAAATAAATAACTTTGTTGTATTCAATTTCTTAAAGTTAAAAAAAAAATACATACAGTCTAAAATACATCCTCTTCTTCTTTAAAGTCGGTTAAAATCCAAAATGGCTGGCCGGAGGTTTTCTAAATTTGTAATTTCTACTTGTAACGACACTCCGTTTGTTTCCATTGAGAAAATAACGCATTCTCTACAGGGGGTCGTATTTATATCTATCGTAGAATTAATACCACATTACTTGGACCGTAAACAAACAACGGGATTTTTAGTGAACTTGTCGGGTAAGCAAGTTGACTCTTTCTTTACCTTCTAATGTTCTGGCTTGGAGTAGTAATTATAAATATTAGGACTCATTTCACACACGGCTGGTTAACCCCATACTGAACCATTTTTTGGTTCGTGTTATGGTAGCTAACACAACTGATATACTACATATACATACATATATATTTTATATAGATACATATTTAACACCCAGACCCACAACCAACAAATTTAGTTAAGCACAAAGATGTTGACCGTGCCGGGAATCGAACCCGGAACCTTCTGGTTAGCAGTCCGGCATGGTAACCGTTGCGCCAACGAGGTCGTTAAATATAAGACTTTAGACCGCACTCTCTTGTATCACCTCTAAAACTGCCTGCAAATTCGATATTTGACGTGATTTTAGTTGTTTTGACTATAGTGCAGAACGTGCCATCTCTTTCTGGCCGCCTAAGATGAAAAGAGACGGGGCTTCTTTAAATTTAGTTTAGTCGTGTGCCGCTGAATCGCCACCAATGCATATATGCAGAACTTTCTGAGAAATCAAAGAGACCTAAACCTATATTTTAGTGTTGTGTGTAGTGTAACTTGCCTTTAACGTGTATCAGTGGTACAGACTAAACCCTCTCTATAGCGTATCTCAACCAAAAGGCAATTTGAATACGTAACACACCGTATTGTAAAACAAGAGGCGTTATCTCGGCGGCCATGCGGCCAAAACTCTCTTATCACGGCCACTTTTCACGTTTTTCACCGATCCAGCCCCCATCTCCCCTTTGCACCCGCGCCGCTACTCCCTTTTCACCCACAAATAGAGCGACAGTGCTGCCATCTCTTAGGCTGATAGATTAGTAGATACTCGTAAGTTCTGGTACCTAATAGTTTTCTTATAAAAATGTATCAAAATAAATTTAAATTTATTACAAATAAATTAAATCTAAATAAATAACCCGCCCCTAATAGTTCCCGGTGCAAAGGTGCCCAACAGACTTGCAGCGTTCCCGCGCTGAATGGCAATTGCTATCCTTTGCACCAGGAATGATCCGGTATCTTATAAAAAAGGTTTCTTGATATTTGTTACAAGGTATCGTAAGAAACTCCCTAAAAATATATTTGAGACTAACAGATCGTCCCGGCTTCGCACGGGCTATAAAAAAATCTAAGTTGTAAAGAGAAACACAATATAGCCTATGTTACTCAGGGATAATTAAGTTTCCCGATGGTGAAATAATTTTTCTAATCGGTCCAGTCGTTTTGTAGCCTATTTGGGTCAAACAAACAAACAAAAAATCAAACTTTTTCTGTTTATAATATTGTTATTTAAGAAAAAAAAATAAAGAAACTTATCAAGGTAAAGAAACATATAAGAAACCATATTTAAAATTATTTGAAGTCTAGTTTCTGGTATAACATGGCTAGACGGAATTACATATTATATATTTAATTATTTATATATTTACATATTATAGATCTAATAATATACGATTCAATAATCTTTTATTGTTCACCAAAAACAATAAGTTAAAAAACAAAAACAGTTCCAGCAATAGGCGGCCAATTTATTTATTTATTTCAGGATCTGGTCCCATATAGAAGAATGACAAACAAATAAATTAGATTAAATTGTTATAAGCGATAAGCAACAATATTGTAGCTTATCGTTTGTGCAACAATTTTGTTGCATCAATATTGTGCAACAATATTATTGCACAATTATAGGCAGCCTTATCGCTCGTAGCAATTTAATATAATTTATTTGTTTGTTATTCTTCTACATGGGACCAGATCCCGTAATAAATAAATAACAATTAGAACTATCTTTAAATATGTCTTGTAAAAATAGTCAAAAATTCAAAAAATTAATTAAGAAAATGGGAATCGGTAACTATTGTTATATTATAGTCAATAAAATTATTTAAATATTCCTACGTTTATGTACGCTTTTATTCAATGGAACATGAAAATGAAACGGTACATGTACGGTAAAACCCGTAGATTGACCTACGGCGGCCAAAAGTCATAGCGGTATGAGTTTATTGAAGCGTTTTAAAAGAGGGTTGTAATGTGTTTTTCAGACGGTGATAGTGACATTGTCTAGTTATTGTCTGCGAACAGGCTGATGTTTTTTTTTTTAATGTAAGTAAATATTATGTTAAAGAATAACCTAGTTGTAAGAAAATTATCATGCTGACCTTTTCCAATTGAAAAAAAAACTTTAAGCAATTTGTAATAAAGAAAGTTTTCATTTTTTAAGAAACACCACTTTTTTATCATTTGCTTAAAGTTTTTTTTTTAGTTCCATTACTAAAAGCTACAATCGAAACCCTATTACTAAGCGTCCGTTCTCTGTCTATTTGTCACCAGCCTATATCTTTTGCCATTTTTTGCCTAACTCGCACGTGGCCATTTTTTTATTTTCTGTTTGTTACCTTATAACCAATTTAAATACATATTTCTATTTTATTGGATTTTTGTTTCCATTTTTTTATTTCGAGTCTTGTAACAAACTATATATACCTATTTAGATACTCGTACAATAGAGGAAGGCGGGGTAAACGAGGTAACACACCACGAGTTTATAATTACCTGATAACTATTCGCGAGTAAACTAATAGATAGCAGACAAAATGTCAAGCGGTGCATAATTTACCTGTCTCATTTTGTATGCTGGTATCGTGGCCTTTTTATTAACTGATAATGATACTAAAGCGACATGTGTCGTTTGAAGTTGTTAAATATTGTGTAGCTTTGTTGACCTAGTTGCCTGTTGTCTAAGGTTCGATTTTGCTGACAGGTTTTTAACCGACTTCAAAAAAGGAGGAGGTTATATATTCGATTGTATGTTTTTTTTATGTATGTTCACCGATTTCTCAGCCATTTGTGGATCGATTCTTTGGATTGAAAAGATCGTATTGCCTCGAGTTTGGATATGTACGTTAGCTATTTCTTTGCACTCAAACACCAGTGCCAGTATATACATAAAATTTGGTCTAAAGATAACAATATCTCTGAACCTTAAAGTTATTGGCTTATTTGTGTCCCACATTGACGCGGATTATATACCATTGGGTGCTACTATTAAGGAATTCATATTTGTCTAGATGACCAAAGGTTGTTTTTTACGAACATATCGAACTAATAATACCTAAAACATGTTATAAATCGCCGAAAAAAATCTATAAATAATATAGTTTCATATATAAGGGAAAACTTTAACATAAATAGCACAAAACAATTCTTAATATCTCTATACTACATGAATTTACTAGCGCTTAGAATCTAACCTAAAACCTAAATTACGACTACAACCAAATTTATAACTTAATTTTAAATCATCATCGTCATAATCATCAGCCCGTCTACGTCCACTGCTGGGCTTAGGCCTCTCCCACGACACGCCACGCGCCCTATGAATTCTAAACAATTATCAAAAATAATTTTACATTTAATCAAAATTATCTCTAAATGTATCTAAACATCTATTTTATCATAAAATTAAGCCTTACCTACACAAAGGAACGTAAATCACGATTATCAACAAAGTGTTTCCGAACTTCCGAAGATAGCTAAATAAAGCATCGCGCCGAATGTACCTTAGAATATTCCCCACTCATAATACCGTACAGGGCAATGCTGTTTTTAAATTATTAGTTAAATGCAATACAGTCAAAAAAACATTAAAATATATTTTATCTATTTTAACCTTTTCATTAGAGAATTTTTCTCGCAGACAAAATTGAAGTATCAATCCGAAAGCTTGAATTAGGCGGTGATAGATTATTTTTTTCCTTTGACATATTTATGCAATATCAGGCGTCATAACTTTTTTTTTTTAATTTTTGCCCACTATTTCGTCATTTAAAACAGATTCTAAATGAAGATTCCACTAGGTGCATAGTCATGTATTCCTTTAAGGAGTACAGTGGATGACCTTGAAAAAAATGTTTCAATGTTGTTCTGAATTTTGGGCAATTCACTTACTTGACTGGGTAGTTTATTATACATACCTTGTTTTTGTATTTTGGCTAATCTGACACCTATTTTTTTTAAGTGGTCCGGTTTCCGGAATTATATTTATTATTATATTTGACGACCTCGTCGTCAAATAAAATAATAAATTGTTGGCGTAAAGGTTAACATGCCGTACTGCCAATCAGAAGGTTCCGGGTTCGATTCCCGGCCCGGCTAACATCTTTGTGCTTAACTAAATTTGCTGGCTTTGGGACTGGGTGTTAAATATGTATCTATACAAAATATGTATGTATGTGTAGTATATCAGTTGTGTTAGCTACCATAACACGAACTAGAAATGGTGCAGTATGGGGTTAACCAGCCGTGTGTGAAATGTGTCGTAAAATTTATTCTATTTATTTAATATTAATTCGAAGCCAGTAAGTCCTTTTCGTCATATATTTCTTGTAAGTAAGAAATACAATTATTAGTATAGAATAAATCAGCTATACCACAGTCTCTCGGCCTTAACCGCTTACAACCCACCCTGTATAAACTGAGAAAACAGTATAAGAGTATAAAATCTCGCGATTCGCTCGGATCTCGTATGTACTCGCACATGAAATATATTCAATCTGCGACTCTGAGATAAGGACACCCCTAACCCCTTCATCCCCCGTCTCCCCTACCCCTGGGAACTACTCTAAGCCGGATACAGGAGTCGTTGCCGGTCACTCCGAGTTTTTATATTTCTTTGTAATAGATTTTGATAGAGATAACTCGTTGTCTAGTGGTCTGTCTTTCAGACTGCTAATGTGTTGGTCGCGGATTCGATTCACGTGGCGACCCAGTTAGCCAGTTTTTTTTTTAATGGAAAAATTGAAATGTCTCCAATTTGGGTGTGTGTACAAAGTCTAAAGTCAAAGTAGTTTATACGTGTGTTTTATGAATGAAAACTGAAAGAAAGAAATCTTTATTGTGTAGCTATTATTATATGAATAAGGTAACGGTTTGCAAATCTTTGCGAATATTAGAATTCGTCTCAATCATTAATTAGTAAATAATTCAAATATCAACATAAAAATTCCCGTGAACAAACAAGTCAAAGACATCATTTATTTTAAGACGATTGTTCTTTTTGGTGAATATAATTAAGTTTAAGAATAATAACTCTCCTAAGTTTTTAACGTTAAAAAAGCTATTTGTTACAATTTGTTTTTACATATCATGTTCCTTACTAGTGGGTTTATTGCTTGTAATTACTTTACCAATAAAAGAGGGTATTAAATTAAACATATTTTCTACATTTGATGTACTAAATAATTGCTTATTTACTAATTCATAGCAACATTAAGCGATGGGGTGGTATTGTTAACGAATCTCATTTTACTAACGTAAACAAAACCGGTGGCATAATAGGAGAAATAAATTCAATATAACCAAATAAACAATCTAAAGAGAAAGATAGTTTGAAGCCAAAAAAAAAAAACTTTATCATTGAATGCGTCCCATCTTTCTTTAATCCCAGACGGCTCACACAGACAGCACACTAGCAAACCGGCGAGGTGGCAACCCTGGATCGCGATAATAAAATTATTATTATTCTCGCTATCAGGGCTGCCACCCGCGATGCTATCTCGCCGTATCTCGCTGCGCCAAGCGTCGCTTCACCCCCTTCTGAGCCGTAGGGATGCGACATGAAGGGTGAAATTATATCGATCATTTTTTAACACATTAGTGCTAGTCATTTGAATAGCAGGGCGCGTTACTGCCCTATATAGTGATATTGTGGCTTAAAGTGGAGCATGCTAAGTCTGAATATTTAAAAAAACTTTATTTATTTATTTCGGCATAACATGTACAGTACAAATTAACTTAATACCGTAACATGTACCCTGTAATTAAGTAAGATTAGGGTGTTGCAAATGTTTTATTCCTGATAAAACGCACTTCACATAAGAATATTTTTTTTGCATTTATATATGAAATGCCTGTAAATACTTATAAAAAATACACTTTAAAAAGTTTCTTCCCTTAAAGGTATTTATTGCCTTCTGTTACTGTCGGTACTAAAAAATTACATTTATTTTACTTAATTAATACTTCAGTTAAAAATACATGTAATTAGATTTAAGAATGATAGTAATATGTAAGAATGAGTCATATAGGACTACGCAGCATATACTTCCTGAATCCAAATGAAATTAAAAAAAATAAACCAAATTACAATTATATCGATAAGAACTAGTACAGCACTAGCAAATAAACAAGCCTCACATAGCCCCGTCACTAGGGGTGTAACCTGGCTCGCCGGATAACAACACAGTGGCTCTCGGAATGTGCTAATACATCCTTATCGTCCCACACACACACACATACACACAATCACACACATGTAAGTGTTTACACGGGTATGTTTGTTTGAGTCATTTCGCGGGTGAATTTCAGTGCGAAGTTTTTAGTTAAAATGTAACGAAGATTTTTTGATAGAACTATTCTTCTGGGCGTTAAAGTGAACAAGGCAGGAAGAGTTTATTATTTTTTAACAATAAATAGGCTTAAGCTTGATCACAATTCAGCTGATGGCAAGCGGCATTATGATCTATGGTGGAGTGCGCTTACCCAAAAAAACTGGTTCACTCTTGCTTATATACAGTATATGTTTTATTTCTGATAAGTTTTTTTTTGTAGAAGAGTAAAAGTGTGACTTTTAAAATTCACTCGATAGTTATATATTTTTAGCTTTTCATGTTGATTTCAAGCATCTTTTGACGTGACAACGTCTTAAATTAGGTTGCGGCTGGGAGTCACTTATGAAAAAGTGTAACGCCCGGTAACGTTACGATTAGTCACCGAACGAGAGAGAGGCCCGCCGAATGCCTTGCGTCTCTCTCCCACTCAACTATGATCGGTCTGCCGCGCGCGCAGCACGCGGCAGACGTTGTCACGTAAAATCTTCGCCCATAAAACCGACTTTACAGGCAACCATTTTTTTTTTATCCATTTCTTATAGTAAATAAGTAACCTTGATAAGGTTTACAAACTGATTAATTAATTTTATTCGAATGAAAAACAATTAAACCGCTTTTAATGGTATCTCTAGCATTTTGTTTACTTTCATTAAGTATATTTGAAGGCTGAGTTGAAGTTATACCTCGATTCGATAAAAAAGTGGAGCGCGCTTACCCAAAAAATAACCGGTTCACTCTTACTTTGGAAACCGTCAGATTACAGTTTTCGGGAAACGGGTGTTTGGAAAAAATAAATTGACGGTTGCTTTTTTCTTTCTAGGTCCAACTATTAAACTAAAAGTGTCAAAAATAGTACACATTATAAATACCATTAACTAAATCCACTAAAAAAGAACAAAATCGATAAACACTTTACACAAACAGTCACTGTTTATCCGCAAATTACTCTTCTATTCACTTGCCAGACCAAACACCACCTTACCTTTGTAAAAATAAAGTACAAAATTCTTTGTCCCAAAAATTATTGTCAGATCTGAAAATGGCAAAGAAAAGTAGGCTTTAAAGTTGAGTACATAAGGTTTATAATGGTGTGTAAGAGTTTGTCGCCTGTTGCTTGCCGGATATTACGCTCTATCACCGCCCCTGACGGAATCACCCTGTAATTCGCCAAATTGCACGATACGATTTCGGTAATTAAATACTTTGCTTTCTGGTAAGACGCGTGGACGGTGGACTTTTGAATTTAGAACAGATATAAAGAAAATGTTGAACACAATTCGACATTTTCTAATTCGAATTTAGAACGCATCTTTGCTATCATTATATTATTCAAGGTAAAGAAAATGTTAAAAGAATTGAAAATTTTTGAATTTGAATTTGGAACAGATTTTTACTTCATTATATTGCCCAAGGTAAAGAAAATGTTTTAGAGAATTGAAAATTAATAAATTTAAATTTGGAACGCTGCATGCGTTTCGATTTCTACTCGCAGATATAAATGAATAGTTTGTTTTTAAAGAACATCATGCCGTTAAATTCCTAACACAAAATTGAGTGAATGATACCCTCTAGATTCTAGATTCTAGTTGTTTGTAGATATGTTTGTCTTCTTATTAAAGTACTCATACACATATCTAAATGTTTCAATGGAAGACGGGCTCAAAATGACAGCTATCAGAAAAATAATATAAGATATGACTTTATGTATATTTTTAATTTCTAATTGTGTTAAGTTCAAAATATTCTGAATTCAAAAGTAACTCGACGTAAGTTCAGGTAAGGGATAGTACCCAATTCTCTGTTATCAGCTTGAGGCAGCCGCACCTTCCCTCGATGTTATCACTGTAATTAATAACCACAAACAACCGCGAAAAATACTGTGTGCTCGTAGCCTTACACCCACGTCAGAATATTATTTAATTTCCAAAATAAATAAATTATTAATTATTTTGGAAATTTAATTAATAATAATATTTTTTCAAAAATACTTATAGGCACCTTACCCGCGGACACTGACTTAGATTTGATTTACCTACTATTTGTAAGGTTTGTGTGTGTGTGTGTGTGTGTTTTTATTTGTATTATTAGTTTTTACCGTGTAAGATTTATATCTATATGTTATTTACTATCTTGATAGATAAATTAAATTGGTGTTATTCCTAAAAAAAAATACTTATTAATTATTTTTATAATGATATCATATTACTTGACTTGTAACTTGTAACTAATTATTCAGGCTTCATCTTCGGCCACAGCTTCGCTTACCATCAGGTGAGTTGGTGGCCAAGCGTAGATCTATTCTATATAAAAAAAAAACTATCTATCTATTTATCAACTCATCAGTCAAAATATAAAAAAAAAACACTCTATACTCTTACATAGCATTGACGACCTTGTTGGCGCAACGGTTGCCATGCCGGACAGCTAACCAGAAGGTTCCAGGTTCGATTCCCGGCCCGGCCAACATTGTGCTTTGTGCTTAACTAAATTTGTTGGTTGTGGGTCTGGGTGTTAAATATGTATCTATATAAAATATATATGTATGTATATGTAGTATATCAGTTGTGTTAGCTACCATAACACGAACTAAAAATGGTTCAGTATGGGGTTAACCAGCCGTGTGTGTGTGTGTGTGAATAGCTTTTTAGCTTTCTTAAAAAAAGCTCTCTTAAAAGTTTTTGTAAAAGCTCAGATTTTGACGAGGCTCTTGAATGTTTATAATAAAGAATCTAAGCACACACCTTACAAGTTAGCTTATCCTGCTTACACACAATTGAGTCTCTAATGAGACACCTCAACACAATATACTGGAGATTTCAGTTAACGAGGTTTGGTCTAAAAGTACACCAACTCATTCTTGTCATATAAAATAATAACATTTACTTATTACCGTATTATTTTTTTACACATTTCACACATGGCTGGTTAGAATAGAATATTTAACCCCCTGGACCATTATTAGGTTGTGTTATAGTAATAACATAATCTAATAATGGTTCAGGGGGTTAAAAAAATCCATTCTAATATTCTATTCTATTCTAACGAGCCATGTGTGAAATGAGTAAAAAATTAATACGTTTATGTAAATATCTTTATTCTTTAAATATCTATTGTAAATATCTTTATCTTTATTTTTTATCGAAATGTAACCTTACCGATCACTGACCATCTTGAGCTTCTAGGAGTCTCTTTGTCTTCAACCCTCAACTTTGGCTCATATATTGAGTCTAAGGCTCAATTGGCAGCCAAAAAGCTGGGTATCCTCTCGAAGGTGCGCCGGTACTTCAAGCCGGAACAGTTGCTTACATTGTATCAAGCACAAGTTCGGTCGTGCATGGAGTACTGCTCGCACCTTTGGGATGGATCGGCTAAATACCAGCTTGAGGCGTTGGAGGCAATAGAGCGGCGAGCGAAGAGGCTAGTTGGCAATAATGCTCTATGCAAGGCGAAGCTGCAGAGCCTTGAGCATCGCCGCCTGGTGGCCAGCCTTTCGGTTTTTTATAGGTTACATTTCGGTGAGTGTGCATCGGGATTGCATGATTTATTCCCCCCTGCCCCATTCCACCATCGGACGAGTAGGGAAACACCAAGGCGGCATCGTTATACTGTGGAGGTGCCTAAGTCGCGTACTAAGCGGTTTGCTTCCACCTTCATTGTGCGTACTGCCAAAGTGTGGAATTCTTTGCCAAATTCTCTGTTCCCCGATAACTATAATCTAGCGGTTTTCAAGGCAAGAGTGAACCGGTTTCTT
Source organism: Mellilla xanthometata (assembly GCA_035578125.1). NCBI lineage: Eukaryota > Metazoa > Arthropoda > Insecta > Lepidoptera > Geometridae > Mellilla > Mellilla xanthometata. Next base: position 17,477,578 of record JAPUBQ010000024.1, on the reverse strand, counting down.
CTGGGCAAGCGCGCTCCACCTTAGATTGCAATCTCGCTTACCATCAGGTGAATTGTGGTCAAGCGCAAGCCCATCACTAGTAAAAAAAAAAAAAAAAAAAAAAAAGTATATGACAAGCTAACACCATTGTTATACTACATATACATACATATTTTATATAGATACATAATTAATACGCAGACCAACAGGCAAAAAATTTAGTTAAGCACAAAGATGTTGATCATGCCGGGAATCGAACCAGGAACCTTTTGATTGGCAGTCCGGCATTGTAACCTTTACGCCAACGAAGTCATCAAATTCAAACAGAGTTTTTGGAATTGTCCGTGTTATTAACATTTAAATAAATCTAAGTAGTTAGGTTAGTAATTCGTAATCGGTGTAAGGTCTACCTGAGGCCGTAAAAGCCTTCTCCAATTTTCTCCATGTATAAAACCTCAGCTACCTTAACTGTAGAGCACCTTAAGAGAAATCGACCTCTGGGTCTCATTTCTTTCGTAGTCTAGGTTATACAAGTGGCACGCCTATTTTCATTTTAATTTAAACATTAACTTTCATCTTTTTTCTGCTATCGGTACTTCACGAAAAACGGCAAGGACACAGGCTCGCGGGTTTTATGGCACCATTAAGTAGCCGGTATCCGGTAGCACAACACTACTCCCAGGTCGACACCGAGTGGCACATCACTAGCTACAGTGTTGTTTAATTGCATGCACTATTATGCTTGTACAGAAAATGCACTTCTCAAAAAACTTCTTTCTCAAATCTTTAGTTGGTTAAATATAAATATAAATAAATAAATAAATATTAGGACACATTTCACACACGGCTGGTTAGCCCCACACTGAACCGTTTCTAGTTAGTATTATGGTAGCTAACACAACTGATATACTACATATACATACATACATATTATATAAATACATACATATTTAACACCCAGACCCAAAGCCAACAAATTTAGTTAAGCACAAAGATGTTGATCTTGCATGCCTGACGGTCAAAATAGAGGGCCAACTTACTGTAATAACACCAATTGTACCTATTTTGCAAGAAATATATAATTTGAATTTGAATTTGAATTTGACCGGGCCGGGAATCGAACCCGGAACCTTCTGATTAGCAGTCCGGCATGGTAACCTTTACGCTAACGAGGTCGTCGTTGTTTCCTTATTTTGTCTTTTAGTTTCAGATTAATGTCGGTATGTTATTTGCCATATTACTGTTTATACTGGCTGCTACTTAGGCGTGAATTCAGCTACTGACTCATTCAATACGTCAGCCACTTCCTTAGCTCAACGAGGCTCATTTTACGGTTCTTTTTAGAAAGAACGTAATTGTCCGAACGATGTTGGTTACTCAACGGATCGGAGCCGAGCGTCGCAGCTGTTTTACGTGGTTTACTGAAGGAAAATATACTATATACTCGTATTGTATATAACATAATGATACAAATTCTTCTTAAGTAGTCTACCCAATCTAGATAAAATATTGAGCCTTCCTAAAGGGATTCAAGGTTAATGACTTAAAAAAAATACAGTTTTTAACCCTTCATTTGTCCTGATAATAGTAGCGTTTTAAACAAGCATACTCTCTCTATTCTACGTTATCCAGGCCGTACCAATATAATAAAAATGCTTATATTATATTTTTTTATATTATACTCTTCAATGTCCTTATATAGACTAGTTTATGAAAAAAAATATGCCATATCCAAAAACGCAAGCCCACAACTGAAACCCAAAAACTGTTAACCCGTTAAAACAGCGTGGTATCCGATACTTCCGTTATCGTCACGCGCAATTTGGTACCGCGCGTCGCGTCCTGGATACCGATATCTCTATGGATATCGGTATCCAGGTAGCTATCCGATAGCTGTGCTTTGTGCCCACCGAACTAAGGAACGAATAATACATGTTTGTTCTTATTTGTTAAGAAACACGTTGTAGTAAGTTGTATTTCGCCTCCGCCTCAAATACGATGGAGTAGATAGATAGATGTTTGTGGCGTCTCTGTCGCACTTCATCGCCCGCTACGAAATGAAATTTGAATTAATAAACATTTAAAATTATTCCAATATTTTTTTTTAATGGGCTTGCAGGCAGGGCAGGTGAATTACGACCAAGCGGTCGTAATTCACCTGATGGTAAGCGATATTGCGATTTAAGGTGGAACGCGCTTGCCCTGAAGAAACGGTTTCACTCTTGCCTTGAAAACCGCTAAATTATAGTCGTTTTAATCGTCATAAAAGTTATCTAGATTCTTCAAAAAAGTTATTCAGATTAATTTGAAAATGTGCCCAAATTCACCCTGTGTATATTCTTTATTTTTAACCCAATGGGGTTTTTTGGAATTTTAACTTTTTTTGTCCAGAAACCCCCATAACGATCATTTTGATACACCAATTTTTGAAGAAAAATCGTTAAAATGTCCAAATCTCCCCATTACTGGGGATTTCCAATGGGAATTATTGAAATAACCCAATCAATTTTAGGACACAATTCACACACTGCTGGTTAGCCCCATACTAAACCATTAATAGTTTGTATTAGGTATGATTACTAACACAACTGATATACAAATATACATACATAAGTACTTTATATCGATATACATATAAATTGACGACCTCGTTGGCGTAAAGGTTAGGTTCGATTCCCGGCCCGGCCAACATCTTGGTGCTTAGCTAAATTTGTTGGCTGTGGGTCTGGGTGTTAAATATGTATCTATACAAAATATGTATGTATATGTAGTATAGCTACCATAATACGAACTAGATATGGTTCAGTGCCGTGTGTGAAATGTGTCCTAGTATTTATTTTTATTATTATTATTATATACCCAGTTAACACCCACACAAGTATTAAAATATTATACACCTTTTTTATACCAATTTGAATTAAAGAATCGACGTTAAGATAGGACAACGTCTGTCGGGTCAGCTATTACCGGCTTTTTAGGCGGCGCGCCTATGCCGTAACGCCCTGGCGGAGCTTTATTTTCAGCGTTAAAAAAAAAAATAATAATATAGATAGAGTTCCAGGAGTTAAGAAAATTTTATTGGAAATTTTCTCCTCTTTCATGTTCTTTTTTCAAAATTCCTTAAATATTATTATTTCAAAAGTTATTAACGAAAAACTAAATACCTTTTTTTATCTTATTTTGTTAATAACAATCGCAATTTTTTATGTGCTAATAAACCCTCAAAAAACATTTTTCTAGACGTCATTCCGAATCGAATGAGTTACGGCACATATTTTTAGGAGCTTTATGTATATTTAACACGTTTTTGAACTTGTTGACTAGACTATAGTAGCTTATTTAATTTAAGATTTATTGTGCATGTTTTTCATCTTAAGGTTAGTGATGGATTCTGTGGAGTTGCGCCAGTCACTATACATATGTAGGTATACATGGTGTGGGTGTATCAGTAATCTTGCTTACTCACGTGGATTCACACAAACATTCCATCATCGCTATCTTGCCATCCGAGGCTCGCTGTATCGCATTTTCATAAGAGATTCATTTGGCGCAGTTTTGTGAGCCACGGCCGGTGCGTCTCCATTCTCTCACGGCACGGATCATGCGATAGTTGAAAAGAAAAAAACTAAAGTCTATAAACGTGAATTGTGTTACAATTTGTAAGAAATTTGGTAATCACTATCATTACTACATAGTATAAAACGAAGGCGGCTTTCTCTGACCCTATGCTCCTCTGTATATTTAATTCTTTAAAACTACGCAACGGATTTTGATGCGGTTTTTTTTTTCTCATAGATATTGGATTATAACACCCATTCAAATACTGTTATTTTTGAGGTTTCTAATGTGATGTCGTAAATTTTTTTTCGCTTACATTGCAAACGCAGGTTTAACCCTACTAGATTTATCAAAATAATGCAATATTTTTTTCTTTTAAAAAGTCTACAGAAAACTGCGCGATGGTATATATTTTTCTGTAGTATATTTAGTATCAGTCAGCATTGCACCCGTGCGCAACCGGGGCGGGTCGCTAGTAATAATATAAATAAACACTCCACAGTGGACCTCAATCGCGTGATCCAGCGAGGTAATGCCGCCAGCATTTTAGGCAACTTACCCGCGGACACTGACCTAGGTTTAATTCACTATTTGTAAGATTTTTTTAATTTTAATTATTGTATAGATTTTTTTTTCATGTCATTTTTAATTTTGTGTTGTCGAAATAAATCATTATTTTTATGAAATATTTTTTTTTTTTTAAACTTTCACACACGGCTGGTTAGCCCCATACTGAACTATTTCTAGCTCGTATTATAGTTGCTAACACAACTGATATACTACATATACATACATACATATTATATTATTATATAAATATATATTTAACACCCAGACCCACAGTCAACAAATTTAGTTAAGCACAAAGATGTTGGCCGGGCCGGGAATCGAACCCGGAACCTTCTGATTGACAGGCCGGCATGGTAACCTTTACGCCAACGAGGTCATCCATATATATATTATGTATTCTGTTACGACATGTAAAATTAGTCTAAAATGAGTACGAGTAGTATAATCTGTTACAAATGCTATGTGACTTGAGCCGTGACGTCTATAGCCCGTCCGACATCTACAGTAGATCCACCCGTTTTTCTTTTCCACAGCACCAATAGAACGTAACTGCATCATGTAACGCAAAAGTTCAGACACGCACCGCGTAGAGCAGCGGACACAGTCCCTAGGGCGGGCGGCGTCCCCCGCGCCTGGGCGGGCGTGATAGCGCTCACGTGCCTTTGTTCCGATCCCGTATCGCCGCCGCACGAGCCCGCTCAATTATTTATCCTTTACCGAGCGAAGTGAGGGCGCTTCAATACTCTAAATAGCTTGCGGTTTAGTTTACAAAAGTTTTCGTTATATTAATGTAATGCTAGATACAAGTACGTAGATTAACTCTTTATTATGCTGATAATATGTACAAATCATTTAAAAAAGTGAAAACACTTCATAATTTAAGTGCTACCACAAAAAGCGGCCTTATCGCTAAAAGCGATCTCGTCCAGGCAATCTTTGGGTGGAAAGGAGTTGAAAGGACAATACAAAGAGTAATGTTATATTTGATATAGCAATGTGTTATTGAATAAAGAAGTAATGTTTTATTTATTAATCTAAATAGGTTCAACTAAGATTCTTTAGACAGACTCACAGATGCGTAAAAGTTACATCCAGTTTTTTTATAAATTAATTTGTGTTATGTTTTTAAGCTTTTTACTACACGATTATTTAGAAATAATAACAATGAAATGAAAGAATACACAAACATTATCAAAAAATTTAATCTGGATAATTTATGTAAATCTTAAGATCAGCCTGTCCAGTATCCTGGTAGCATAACCACGTTGCAATGCAAATGGTGGTTTTTTATTTCAACATGGTATTTTTTTATTTATTTTTTATTAAATAAATAAATAAATATTAGGACACATTTTACACACGGCCGGTTAACCCCATACTAAACCATTTCTAGTTAGTATTATGGTTGCTTACACAACTGATATACTACATATACATACATATGTAAATACTTTATATCGATATATATAAGCATCCCGGGTATCTCTGGCCGTCAGGTGGATCGCAAAATATATTATACAAGATTACACGTGAAAAGGGCCGCAGATTGATCATGTGGAGACGTTATCGCAGGATCGGGGGCTACTCTTGGCTTTTCATGCAATCTTACCTTTAAGCAATATTACTTTACAACCTTAGTACATAAACTGACAAAAACAAAATTTTTAGAACAGTCAACTAAATTGATCTCAATTTGATTTATTTTGCACTTAACTATTTTATTTGTTTTTTTTTTAATAACCTCCAAGTCAGATAACCGAATTGTGTGTGTAAATATCTGTCCTAAAACGTGAAAAAAACTGTAGGAACTATGAGTCTAAAAATGACGTATGTTTTGCACTAGATACTGAAACAGCAATTTCAGATATTATGGTTTGAATGATTAAGTAAACTTATAGGTACAATTAAATACAATTAATGAATAAATAAACTAAACTAAAAAGCCAACAAAAAAAAAACTACAATTAAAAATGTACGATAAAAAGTTGTCTTCGAGTCTCGTGAGAGGAAATTTGGTGGAACTCATAAAAAAAAACAGAATGAATATCCGTTTTTGTTTATTAGTAGCAAATTGCCACGGCTTCGCACGGGCTATAAAATAATCTAAGTTGCAAAGAGAAACAAAATATGGCCTATATTACTCAGGGATAATGTAGCTTCCCAACGGAGAAAAACATGTTCAAATCAGTCCAGTAGTTTTGGAGCTTATTTGCGCCAAACAAACAAAAAACAAATAATAAAACTTTTCTTCTTTATATATTGTTTATTATTCATAGTAAGTATCTATTTGGCAACAGCCTTATTACACGGCTATGTGTAAAAGTAAACTACGAGTATGAATCATGAAATGACACTACGATGGTAAGAGTAATCCATAGTAGCCCCCCATAGTCCCGTATGATTTCGAGGGATTTTTTTCGCAGCTGTCGGCAAGATCGATCCGGTATCAGGACCGTATCGGTGCTGTATCGGGCTCTGGATAATGGAATATGACTTCTATTATCTCGATACTTATATATCTGTGATATTTTTCACATCATCTGTAACTATGACGTTATATTATAATAATCAATGCATTTACCGATTTCTCTACAGACATACTCGTATCTGGTCGCTCTTTCAAAAATAACAAGACCTGTATGGACATATATAATTATACCCGTATATAACACGTATGGATAATTTCAGTTTTGTTAGCAACTATAATACTAACTAGAAATAGTATATTAGGGGGTTAACCAGCTGTGTGAGAAACGTTTCCTAATATTTATTTATTTATTATTATTTCTACTTAGTATTAACCTTAAAATGCTACGGCACTATTTTGTTGAGGGAGTTAGTAAAACTTCCTCAATGCTTTCCGCTCTATTTTGAAGAAGACAGTAATTTTATTTTATAAGCCCGACTGACCCGGCAAACGTTGTTTTGCCTTATCACTTAGGAGTATGAAAAATACATAGTGGTCGATTCTCAGACCTACTGAATACGCATATAAAATTTGATAAAAATCGGTCAAGCCGTTTCGGAGGAGTACGGTAACTAATATTGTGACATGAAAACTGTATATATAAGATATATATAATAATGTTAAAATTCAGTAAAGATTACAAACATTATAATTCAATCGTTTACTTTCGCTAGGATATAACTCCCACTCTTATCTGTGCTCAGACAATTGCCCAATCTTCAGATCAGGTGCCGAATGTACTAGCCCCGACTCTGTAGGTGGCGGTAGACGACCAGGGGGAGGTATTCTGACGGTGACACGATATAATATCGAAGGGGATTCATAATTAAGATCAAATATTGGTCATTTCTTAATTTGCGATTAGAGCTGTTCGATGAGGGGTTTTTTTATGTATTGGCTTGCGCTTGACCATAACTCATTTGATGTTAACTGACATTACGATCTAGAATGAAGCGCGCTTGCCTAAAAGAAACCGGTTCACTTTCGCTTTGAAGATAGTAAGGTTGTAGTTAGTAGTAAGGGTGTAGTTGTAATTAGTTTAACTTAGTAACTTTAAGTTTATTATTATTTAATTATTTTTTGCATTTGATTTTTAACCGACTTCAAAAAGGAGGAGGTTATATATTCGACGTGTATGTATTTTTATTTTTTTTTAATATTAACGATTTGGTACGTTTGCTTAGAAAATTTAGACAAGTGTTTTTTTTTCATAAAACTAAAATGCTACATTTACTTAAACTTTTATAAATGAATAATTTAAATTACAAACATATGTTCATGTAACATACATACGATTTGATTAAAAAAAATATCTTCTAAAACATTTTTGTCGCATCATACGTCAATTATTAAACTAAACATCACATACATTGACGTATATCGCACGCCTCTAGAATACTCCCCGTGGGGTGCGAAAGACAACCTCCCAGGGGGTGGTCGGGGGTCGTTATCAGCGATTCTCGCACCATTAACCCCCGCGATACAGTCGCCACTCCATGTAGAGTACGCAACTTTGATGTAATTGATAACAGGTGAAGTGAAAGAACGTCTTACAGGCGCCGCTTTAGCGTTTGAGGGTTAACTTTCAATGAACTGCTTTGTGAAGAGGTTTGAATAGACACTTTTATACGTTTCTTCTGGGTAAGCGCATTCGACCTAAGATCTTAATGTCGCTTACCATCAGGTGAGTTTTGGTCAAGCGTAAACCCATCGTGGTAAAAAAAAGTCGTAAGTCCAGCGATATTAAATAAGTTATTATATTTTGTTAACATTCATGATTTTTTCATCTTAGCTACTTTTCTGTACTAGCCGGTGTATCATTTGAAATTGTTACTATATGTTTTGCATTGAGAAAAGTTTTCAAAGCCAAACAATTTATTGCAATATTATGTCACTTGACGTCACGTCCCGTTATGCCGGTATTGTAATTATTTATTGGGGATGAGCAATCCTGTTTATTAATTTATATTCTTTTATGGTTCCGTCATTTATAGTCTTCTATTTTATAGTAGCTTTTTATGGTGAGTATACTCGTATTTTTATGGTTTATCAGGAAAGTTTTCATATAAGCAATACGCTTTAGGTCATCAGGTAACTTGTTAAATATTTTAACAGCCATTGAATGTGGGCCCGAGCTCTTTTTAACTGAATTTCGTATTTGCAAAGTTATATCGATCAACTGTGCAAGGACGTTCTAGTTTCTATTATGTACGCTTAGTTACAAAGGTCAATGGAATTGATTTTGAAATGCAAAAAAAACTTTCCTTTTTATGTAATATTTTACCTCAGTCTTTGGAACAGCTGATTAATGTTCACAATTTCGAGTTCTGTATTTAAAGAGAAAAAAAGGAAACTAGATAATTATTTGGACAATTTTCTTAACACACATAAAACTAACTCCCTTTTTGTGGAAAAAAAAATCACAGAAGACATTAAAATCGATCGAATAGAAAAACCTGTATACCAAGTATATCAAGATAGATTCAAAACTGCGTTATCTATGCAAACGTTCATACGGACCCTCTATAAACGACCAATATCGAGTGCAAAGATTATGTAAAGCACAGAAGATACTTGTCAAATTGCCCGTAAACAAATAACATTAGCATAAATACAAATTGCATATGATAGCAACTTTGTAATGTTACTATCTCTAGATGATGCATCGGTGTTTTGCATTTAGATAAAACTATACAGGCTTATTAAGAATAACTGATAAAATACGACCAAGTCCGAAATAGAAAAATAACAATTCAAATATGGTAGCTGACTTTAATTTGAAAAAAAAAAGCCAAGTGCGATTTGGACTCTCGCATGAAGAGTTTTGTACCATTGTTGTATGGGAGCCCCCTTTAAATATTATTTTTATTTTATAATTTATTTTTAAAGTATACCAAATATCGTTGTAAAGATAGAGTAAAAAATTCTTAAAAATTACGTTTATTATATGGGGACCCCCTTAATATTTTTTCATTTTTATTGTTAGTATTTGTTGTTATAGCGGCACGGGAAATACATAACTTGTGAAATTTTCAGCTTTCCAGCTATCACGGTTTCTGAGATATAGCCTGGAGACAGACAGACAGTCATCGGAGGTTCAGTAATATGGTCCCGTTTGTACCTTTTAGGTACGGAACCCTAACAAGTAATTGGTTGACTGAAAGTTGTTTTGAGTTTTTTTTTTATAAGCATCATAATTATTAATTTTTTCGTTACAACTACTATCTAGGTACTATAGAAATCAAACAATTCGGACTCTCACAAACTGCCGTGTGAGAGTTTGCTTAAGTTTCGTACCTAAAAGGTAAAAACGGGACCTTATTACTAAACCTCAGAGTTCTGTCCGTCTATCTGCATCTGCAAACTGCATCCCGGCCATATCACTTACATTGTTCCCAAGTAGATGTGAACGCAGCCTAACAAATACATTGCAATCAGCGTTTTGGCAAGAAATCGTGCTTTATCACCCCCGCTAAGTGTAAGATTACGATGTTGCACTTGTTATCTTTTTCTCAGATGCAACACTTGAAAACTAACACCTTGCTAGCGAAGCGGATAACACATGTATTCATTGGTGCAGGTTTTTTATGATAGATAGGCTCGATGCGCTTTATGTTAAGAAATGTTGCGATCTAGGGTGGAGCGCGCTTGCCTAGAAGAAACCGATTCTCTCTCACCTTGAAGACTGTGAGGAGGATAGTTCAGAGGGAACAGGGATTTCGGCAAAGAGTTCCACAGTTTAATAATCCGCAGAATACATATGTGGAAGCGAAACGCATAGTGCGGATTTTTTTAATTTGAATTACATATATCAGAAAACTTATGAAAAATGGAAAGAAAAAGTATTAGACATCAAATAAATAAAAGAGAAATAATTAGAATACAAATAGCGCATGGTAAAAGCAAATAAATATCAAAATATTTTTGTAATGGAATTAATGGAGTTATCTGCTCTTGTCAAATAATTTATATGACTACAAATATATTTTTTGGGTTAGGTTGGAAAAAATAACTAAAATTAAATTTAAAAAAACCCAGAGGGACGTATGATTTAATTAATTTTGAATTTGGAGGGACAGGGAACTGTAAATATCTTAAAACAAAAAAAAACCTGCCGGGAGAAGATTGGATGAGTCACGAATTTCCTCGATACCCCTAAAAATTGAAGCGATAACATAAATCCAGTGTAAAAAGGTCGTTAGAGCGTTTTAAAATTGTAATATCTGAGGATCAGTTAAGGCCAGTCGGGGTAATGGGGAATAAATCAGTCCGTATCGGCTCACTCCCGCGCTGTCGATACCCACACGAGAATTGTGTGGATACGTCTACAAATAAAGAATTTATGACGTCATTGTGTAGACGCAAAAAAAAATATATTAAAAATAGATTTTCGGCTTCCAGCAGTGAAGGGTACCAAATCGACCCTATACGACTCCGCTGTCCGTCCATCTATCTGTCTAACAAAAAAAGGCCGTAAAAGGTTCTATATCGGCTATAGAAAATATAATTCATGTCAATAAAAAATACAAGTTTTGACAATGGTGCAGAACGTGCTGTCTCTTTCTGGCCACTTAAAACATGAAAAGAGACGGGGCTTCTTTAAATTTAGTTTAGTCGTGTGTGCCACTGAATCGCCACCATTATCTCTTGTAATCTAAGATACTCGTCGTAGTAGATAGTAATTTAATGGAGCAAGTGGAAGTAATTAAAAAAAAATGTTATTGACATGAGTAGTAGTATACATACATTATCTGTAGAAATTTTGTGAAATTCGAAGACAAGTCTGTCGCAGAAGAAAATCATGGTTACGAAACATTCGAGAATGGATCGGGCTTAGAAATGCTGCTAAATTGTTTCGTTTAACAATGGACAAAATATGGAAAAATGCAGAGCTGATTGCCAATCTTCACTAGTTGGAGAGGCACCATAAGAAGAAGAAGAAATTTAAACTGTCACGGAAACGTTTATCAAGTTACAACCTGGTGATGTAACGATGGATAGCGGAGTCTTCTGAACAGGGTTCCCATTAATACCGTTCAGGTAGGGAACCCTAAACATGACCAATCCACATTATGCCCAGCGTCGTATGAAGTCCATTATCGAGAGATGGAGATGGCGCGGATAAAGGCATAATTTGCAATAAATAAAGGGCCGAGGTGTCAGCGGCAGTCTGGCGGCAGTAACACGCTGCTAATCATGTTGTAATGATACTGCAACTCACCTTCGGCGGTGGACAGAGGAATAATTCTAAGACATAAACTGAAATTTATATAATATACTAGCTAGCGTGTAACACTCGCCCCTGAAGATGGTGCTCGGAGAGCACCGAAACTGTTGACTCATTCACACTTTTAATAATAAGTAAGTGTGACCGTTTTCTACGCGAAAATATTAAGATGCCTTACGTGAACAGTTTACAATGTTTAATATACTAGCTGACGCGGCAAACGTTGTTTTGCCTTAAATACAGTTTAAAACCCCTGGTTCGATCCCGGCTCTACACCAATGACTAAAAGCAAGTGTGGCTCGGTGGTAATAACGTCTGTTTTTCAATCAGACGGCCCCTGGTTCGATCCTGGCTCTACGCCAATGACTTGTTTTTCAAGTTATGTGTGGATTTGCACTCGCGTTGCGGTAAGGAAAACATCGTAAGGAAACCGGCATGTTTCAGGACCACAATATCCGAAGACGTGTGTCATCCGCCAACCCGCACTTGGCCAGCGTGGTCGATTTATAGCCTATATCTCTCTCTCCTCGTGAGAGAAGACCACGAGTCCCACCAGTGGTAACATATAGTGCGCTTAAGTACTTGCTAGCTTCATTTGTGACAGTAAAAATATGTACGAGTATTATGTATGTATATACTGTTCATTTTGTACCTAAATGTTTTTCCTGTCACAAGAATAAATGAATTTCTTTTTCTTTCTTTCATTTAAGGAGACGTTACTAGACCCTAAACTATATCGAATCTTTCAAAAGATAGCAACACTATGTTGTCTTGAAAGGGGTCCTATCATCGCGTCACTCGATACATCTGAGAGTCACCTTGTCAGTTAATGAGCGGTATTTATGCACAGATAACAACTCTCCCGCTATCTCCAATAACAAGTTTATCGGGACAATGCACTATCGGGTGCAACTTGCATCGCTGTTTCGAGATAGGGCTGGCCTTTGTTTTTGGGAAATAGACAAATTACGTAATAGCTACATTTTTGGGATCGCCGTGTATTAGTAAGTAAATGTTCTTTAACTAACATATACAAATAAATTGCAATTTGATTGAACTTAGCGTGTTCGTCGACTCCTATTTTTTTATGAGAAACTAGTTTGACCTACCTCTTACATTCTTAATTTGTTTAATTTAGAATTTTAATTTATAACTGTGTCATAGTTTTCCTCAATGCAGTTAGCCAACATATAATTAATTATAACCAATTCACCATCAGTTTAGCCACTCACAAACAACATCAAATTCAATTACTATTTTTTTTTAAATTCCACTTACTAGCTGCGCCCCACGGTATTACCCGCGTAAATTCGGGATTAAAAGTAGCCTATGTGTTAATTCAGGGTCTTACCTATCTCCTTACCAAATTTTATCAAAATCGATTCAGCCGTTTGAGCGTAAAGAAGTAACAAACATACACAAGTGTGTACGCATTTAGACACAAACTTTCGCATCTATAATGTTAGTAAGATTGACTTCTTTAAAAAAAAGATGATTGCTTTTTAAAAAAAGTGTCAACCCTACGTGTATTGAGAAAGTGCATGTCTCGATATCGCAGTATGCAGCGATACGCGTCGCGCCCTCCCTTCGTGACCGAGCGAGCGAAGAGAGCGAAGCGATTCTACATCGCCTGATGCGATAAGAGCGTACCACATTGCCAACAAAATAGGACTCGACACCTAGAGGTATAATTGTTCACGGGGCATGGTGTGTTTTAAGCATACCTATACAAATTTAAGCGCAAAGATAGTCCAGCTTGCATTTGTGACCCCGACGTTGAATTTATTTATTTATCATAATTAGTACCGCATACACGAATTACACTAATGATATATATAAAAATAAAAGTACAAAATAATCAAATAAAAAATTGGGAAAATCAAAATTATACGAGAGAATCAATGAAGAGAGTTCTCTGCATATCATTACCGAATTCCATGTGTCCTAGAATTAGATATGACACTGAACATGAACTTGACATTAATTTAGACATTAAGAACCTTTGTAATATAATGGAAAATAAATTTGGTAGAAATAGATATTTAGAATACTGTAATAAGATAGATAGTCATAACAGTTGTAAATAAAAATAAATAAACTGTAACATTAGTACAACTGTTAGTTAAATTTATGCAGTATGAGCTAAAAAAAGACGTAGTATAGTAAGTGAATAAAATAGTAATGCAGTGTCTAAGTATACATGGTCCCCGATCATATCAGGGGTTAAGAATACTACAAATAAAAAAAAAACTTTTTATAAAAATCTTCGATTTATTTGTAAATTGTTTTTCGCCTTCCCGTCGTATTTGCGTAGAGGCCGCAATTTTAAACCTATCTTGGTGTACACGTTCTTCTAATCATTTTTTTTTCACACACGGCTGGTTGACCCCATACTGAACCATTTCTAGTTCGTATTATGATGGCTAATACAACTGATATACTACACATACATACATATTTTATATAGATACATATTTAACACCCCGACCGACAGCCAAAAAATTTAATTCAGCACAAAGATGTTGGCCGTGGCGGGAATCGAACCCGGAACTATCTGATTGGCAGTCCGGCATAGTAACCATTACGCCAACGAGGTCGTCATTGATTGTAGCGACTGTACCTCGGATAGCTAAGGTGATCCGACAGCCAACAAATTTAATTCATCACAAAGATGTTGGCAGTGCCGGGTGGCAACTCCGGTTGGCAGTCTTGCATGATAATGGCATTACGCCAACAATCATCAATAAGTGTAAAGAAAGTTATAAAAAAATCCTCATACCTTATAAGGCTGGCTACACACTCCGCGTCCCATTTCCGTCTGTCCCGCAAGCTTGTCGTCGTAGTACGTGACACCATTGCGACATGTCGCATAGCGTGTCGTGACGCTCGGACATACGACATTAGGTAAAAGAATAGTAAAGACATGCCAAGTTTGTAAATAGCATTACCAACTTAGCGGTTCAGGTGGACAAAATTGGAACTACAAGTTCGACAGCATTCTTAGGTGGCAACAAATATCCACTAGCGACGCCGTCAATAGCTAGCTAAATTGGTTGCAATGTAGCGCCTGTAGCTCAGCTAACTAAAGTGTTCAGACGCGATCATCGAGGTTAAGCAACGGTCCATGCGGACAGTCTTTGGATGGGTAACCATGCACAAGAATGTCGTTTTAAAAGTAGCATTTTCATTTTGGTGCTACCGTTGTTTGGATGACATTTTAAATTGTAAGTCCCGGCTGTTTGCCTTACAAGCAGCCGAGGTGCTTTAGGGTGCCTTGAAAACACCCGCCACCAGAGCTTGGCCACTTAGCTTACAATTATCGACCAAAAATTCTTTACAACAATAAATGTGAATTAACGGAATTGCTAAGTTATTGGTCTATCTAATTATCTATCGATACAAGATAAAAAATGGTTATATTTATTTTTCAGAGGAAAATCGTTCTATCTTACCCAAAAACAACGCCATCTACTGGCATACATCTAAGGCTAAAATGTATACGGAAAGAATGAAATACCAGCTCGAATATAATATTATAAAAAAACATTATTAATTAAATCTCAATACAAACAACATATTATGTCTTCTTATATTGATCCGAGTCAATAAAGAAAAGATTTGAAAGTGTATGTCCTGTCACTTGTATAAACATCTCAGTGTCACCACGAGGAAGCGAACTTTCAAATGTATTCTTCATTCAATTGAGTTAAATATAAATCCATTACCTTCATTGCCATTCATTGAAAAAAAAAAGTCAATTCAAAAAAAGAAGCGAACGTCAACGTTTCCTGAAAGTCACCACACATGGCCACAATGGTCCAGAGATAGCCCACTTTGCCTCTGCTTTGCCTGTTTAAACCGGTTTATACCGCTTTTAACCACTGCTAACTGGCTTTAGCTCATTGTTAAACTTTCCTTGGAGGCATAATGTGCATTTGAATTGTCTAAACAGATTAAAAAGTTTGAGGCGTGCGGTGTGTGTCTCTTCGTCGATTCTGTACCAGCTTTGTGCAAGTGATGTGAGTGAAGAAGAATGAACGAATGAATGAATGAGTGAACGAAGACAATGTCTGTGTTTGAATGAACAGGTTGTGTCTGGTATTTTACATCGATTATATAATACTACAGGTAAAAAACGTATAATAACAAGCGTTCCACGTTTTGGAACCATTTACCCGTGTTTGTTATGTTTAATGGCACTAGTAACTACTACACAATTGTTCCTAAAGTTGGAAGCAAAAAAAAACATATATAAAGACAACTCTCCCTTACTAAACCTGCTTGGTATTTTAATGTGTTAAATGGAAACATTATGAAAAAAACGGAGATTTGAATAACTAAATATAAATTTGTCCATTCATTTTCTAAGCTAGAGCTTAAGTCAGTCTTAAAAACTTATAGTAAGTTATCTATAGCCTATTACTAAGATTGCTTCAATATACTGACCTTTCTCTGTTGTACATGATGATTCTGAGATTTAAATTTTCATAAACACTTACCTAAAAAAGAAAACGTTTAATTAGTACATCAATTAAGGTAATTTAAAGAAAAGACTATTATTTCTTAAATAAATGTTATCCCCCGTTTGAATAAATATAGGTAAATTACAAAGCGTTTAAAAATATATTTCCCTTACAAATCACATCTGCATCGTTTTAATATCATAAACAACATTTTCACACAAGTCGTTAACAGAAAAATATATTTTTAATTACACGCTGTAATCCTAAATACAACGTAAGAAACATTAGCAAAAATTGTGAGCCCATTACGCTATGAAAAATTCGTTTCAGGAGACATTTTTTTCAATTAAGTTAATTTGTGTTTTCTTTGCCATTTTCCTTGAAATTTGCGTTGTTTTCGAAATGTCATTAAAATAAGTACATGTTTAGTTACAAGAAATGTATATTTGTGATGTAAAAATTACCAATATTAAATGGTGAAGTACGAAGAAGTATCGACTCTTTCCAAGATAATTCAGACTATTACTCTGGTCTACAGTAGTCATGTTACCATAGATATAATAATGATTTTCTATTCATGAAACTATCAATGATCATATTTGATGCAATGTTTTTTTAAGCAAATTTTATTTTTAACAAGCTGATTATCATTCAAGTATGAATCCTAAGGAAGATATCCAAAACTCATGAAAACACGAACACATTGAGAACTATCATGAATATATTCGTAATCTGGGAAACGTAAAAAATTGTGATGATATCTGGTAACAAAAAGATTCATTACGCTTTTGGTAGTCGTTCGTTAAAAAAGTAGTTGCTTTCACAAACTTAAACATACTTTTCAGACTAATTATATATTTCGAGAACAAAATCATCTTTACACACATTAGCAAATTTATCTTCATAGAATTATATAGTATTTGGCGTACATAAAATCATTATTAGAGACGATACTTCCTACTTATATTATAAAATTGAAAGTCCGTATGTTCGTGGAACAGATCTCGAAATTAGGAACCAATATACTCGTAGACTTTAGATTAACACATAAGCTTTGTACTTTGGGAATTACAAAGCTTATTCGGACTAAATCGGGTAATTCGCGGGACACCAAACTAACTTCAGTCTATACCAAAACGAGTTGGTTATTAAAAGATCCCATTTTTTTTTTATTCTTTTTGTATTTAGGGGCTTTAAATGTTACATTTATGGCAGCCCCATCGTACCCTAAATCTATGTCTAGGAACATTACTAACTTAACTATCCCCAATCAATATACGAGGTAAGTTGCGGGGACGAATCGCAGCCAATAAATATTAACCAAACTCTGAAGATACAACACAAACCCCAAAACAAGAACGGTCCAACACATTATTTGATAACATTTTAATATCCTGAAAACAGGTTCTTTTAGTCATTTCATCATTTGGCGGCTGTTTAAAATTCGCAATGACGTCGCTGGCGCGATTTGTAAACATGGCGGTGTTTCCGGTGAGGCCGCGGCGGAAATTCGACCTCCTGTCTTCGGGGATGAAGGGGTGAGACATGCCTTGGAACAACAGATGATCGCGCCGGCCGATTGCCGTGATCTATAGTTTTTTGTTATTACAAAGAATGTGTTATAGGAAATGGGTTTTGTTAATCTTTTCTTCATAGTATTTTTTCGATGACATTACATTTTGCAAATGCTGAGTATACACATTAAACTCCTTTCAAATAAAATTTTGTAAACAATTAAAAATAAATATGCGTGTTTGTCCTGATATTTAATGTTTTAGAGGAATTAGTTAAAGTTAAAAAACAATTAAAAGTAAATATGCGTGGTTGTCCTGATATTTAATGTTTTAGAGGAATAAGTTAAAGTTAAAAAACAATTAAAAGTAAATATGCGTGGTTGTCCTGATATTTAATGTTATAAAGGAATTAGTTAAAGCTAATAAACAATTAAAAATAAATATGCGTGGTTGTCCTGATATTTAATGTTTTAGAGGTCTTGAGGAATGAGGAGGAGGGACACACAAAAATATAAAGTTAGTTAATTTTAGATAAATAAAAGAAAACCGTGTATACGCAACTTGAAAAAAAACCAACCATCTTTCGTAATGGGGTGAAAAAAAAACAAAAGACAACACAGCATCGATTATTATGAAAAAAAAAACTCCGTCAATTTCCCATTAAGGCGATACCAGATCAAGTTATTGAAAGTTGTTTGAAGACGCTGTAAAATTGGCATAGGGCGTCAATCGACTTTACCCGACTGTGAAAAATGAAGGACCATAATGTGTAAATCCGTAATTTATATGCGCCGCCGCGGGCGGGTAGGACACCCTCCCGGGACGATCTATAGGGTTGCCACTCGTGGATTATAATAAAATGGTATAACATAATATATTAATAATGATATAGTATAACATAATGGTAAGTAATAATAATTATTATTATGAGCCTGTTTGTCCCATTGAAGAGCAAAGGCCTCTCTCCATTTATCACGATCTATTGCTATTTCTTATAATAATGATCTATTGCTATGTAATAATGATTACATATAAAAAAATAATTTTCATCCAAATTTGATACTCAGGCGTTTTTTTTAATAAATTTTGACGCCTCGATATAACATGTACTAAATTTCATACCTATAAATAAAAATGCGTAGCATACAATACTACGAGTATTTTGCCGCAGAATTCTAAATTTTTACATGTTTTCATAACTATTTGTAACAACTGTTGCAAAACTCAAGGATCTTTGTATATATATTTGTTAGTTTAGTCTATATAGTATGGTATTTTTACGAAAAGCTGTTTTTACGGTTTTCCCTTTTTTTAGTGTGAATAAAAACGTCCTTGGCGAATTATTTTTATTTATCAGTATTAACTATAATCTGTTTACATTTTATTAATAACTAAGCAAATTTTATTAAGTGGCAATGACATACACCATAATATCTAGGCAAGCGTGTTACACCTTAGATCACAGTAAAGTTTAACATCAGGCAAGCTGCGGTCAAACGTGAGTCTAATCATCATTAAGAAAATGTTGGTAATGTTTTGCCAACCCTATAGCGTCGTCCAATTTATTTCTTAATACAATCTCTCCGCCGTTAGAGGGCGCTAATTTGTTTGTCGCGAGCGATACCGTGGGTGAGCTGATCGACGGAACATTGGCTTTAACAGCCACTTATCGGAAATCTTCAGAAAAATAACTTCTTTCAGTTATAGGAAAATCTTACACTTTTATAAACGTTGAATACATTCAAGATTCATTGGTTTATACTCGTAGTATAGTTGTATTTATAAAATATGTACATATAGTCTTTTCAAAGGATTTACGCAATATACAATGGAAATTGACTTCGTTGGCGTAATGGTTACCATGCCGGCCTGCCAATCAGAAGGTTCCAGGCTCGATTCCCGGCACGACATCTTTGTGCTGAACTAAATTTGTTGGCTGTCGGTCTGAGTGTTAAATATGTACCTATATAAAATATGTATGTATGTATATGTAGTATATCAGTTGTGTTAGCAACCATAATACGAACTAGAAACGGTTCAGTATGGGGCTAACCAGCCCTGTGTGAAATGTGTCCTAATATTTATATTTATTTAAATCGAGCTTTAATCTGGAGCTGCTTATGTCAATCTATGTAGATCTGGCTAAGAAAGCATATATATAATGTTTGCTAAATAAAGTAAACGTCAAAAGCCTAAATTGATACATTAGTACCTAATCTAACAAATTCATATATTAGTGCCTAATGTATCAAATTTAGTACCTAATGTATCACTTTATTTGTATTGATCATTAGTGCCTAATGTATCAATTTAGGCTTTTGGCATGGCAAAGGCAAGTGTCGCTCAGCGGGTAAACGTCAGCTTCCTAATCTGACAGCTAGGTTCGATCCCTGCCCTACATCATTCGTTCTCTTAGTTCCTTCCTTTCCCGCTAGATGTCTCTATCATTGCGTCAACTAGACATAGAACCAGTCCGTCCATACTGCATTGCTCAGGGAGGAGCCAATACTGCCGCCGCCTTTGTTTGTACTTACTCGTTGCACCTATTTTTTTACCTTTGATGTTACGCTTAATAGGCTTGCGCGACCACAACTCACCTGATGTTAAGTGATATTGCAGTCTAAGATGAAACGCGCTTGCCTAGAAGAAACTGGTTCACTCTCGCCTTGAAGACAGTTAGGTTGTAGTTCAGTGGGAACAGGGATTCCGGCTTGAACGCAATTCATCTGATGTTAACCGATATTGTGATCTAAGTATAAATGTTACACTTATTCATTTTTCATAGAACAGACATATCATTTTTCATAGAGTAGACAGAACTAAGAAAAGCGAATAAGTGTAATATCGCTTACCATCAGATGAATTGCGATCAAGCATAAGACCATTAAAATAAAATAAAAATAAAAATTGCCTTTTTTCCCAGACTTACTAACATTATAGTTTTTTTTAATAAAATTTATCATGAAATAAAATGTCTAAAAAGCATGTCAATAAATTTTAATATAATCGTTGCTTATTAAGGCTTAAATTATTTCGTAAGAAATGTACCCCATGAGCTAAGTAATTTAGTACTTTTATTTTATTTACATTTTTCTTGTTTGTGGTTGTACAATAAAGTTATATTCTATTCTATTCGTCTACTTTTAGTAATTTAGCCAATAAAGTTTCACTACAGGAAAGTCGTTTATACATATGTGTATAGGAAGATTTTGTTTTCATGTCGGATGAAATCACAAGAAACTATTTCCTCACAATTTGCTGCAAAAAATCCCTCAGCCTTAAGGAAGTCTTTAATCGGTGAGTAATATATACAGACGTCATTTGCGAGTACCATTGTTTCCTTAACAATAGTAACTTCAAACTATTCTCTGAATCAAAAGCTCTAATCATGTTATAGGGAACAAACAGAACCATAACATTTTGATAATAAACAGGAAAATCCAACATAATGGACGCAATTACTATTATAAATGATAACCTAAACAATTTTATGGAAAATAAGTCCGTAAATTTATTAGCTATTTAATAATACTTTATCGATGACTGTGAGGCAATGTTTACTCGAGTATTTCTCGATATGTTAGTATCGGGGTCCGCCATTTTGTTTCAATAATTATTTCGTTGAACCATTTTATGTACGTTTAGTCACATCGATTAGTAATATTATAATTACTCAAAACTAAAAATAATTTGTTTGCGCAAAGCATTAGTAAACATTTTCATGACTAAACAAATTATTCTCCTTTTACAGGCTATTCGAGAGGTACTCACTAGTTTTCTTCTGTAGAAGCCGATGTAGCTAATCCTACGGCATAGTTACAATCTATACTATCAAGATAGATTGATATGAGATACTTAAAAGTAATGCAAAAATGCGGTCGTTAAAACCGATCTCTTCCAGACAACCATAGGAAGGACAAGTGACAATAAAACAGAAAAAGGGTGTACAGCAAAGAATTATTATTATTAAATTATTAAAAGCCTGTTGTGTCCCACTGCTGGGCAAAGGCCTCCCTTCTCTCCTTCCAGTCAGCTCGGTCTTCGGCTTTGGTGGCTCAGTAAGAGGACAGGACAGGACAGCAAAGAATAATATTAATAAAGAGAAGAAAAAAAAATCATAATCATATTTATTGTTAAAAGATTAATAAATATATGCAAATATAATATATTATACCCCACTATCATACTATATATAATACTAGCTGACCCGGCAAACGTTGTTTTGCCTCAATTAGGGGTACAGCGTCATCAGTTAGAATTATTTGGAGTTAACAGATAATTGTGACTGTCAAATAATAACAGACAATAATTAGAAATAAATTTAAATTGTAACTATAATTTGAGATTTAAACTATCCTATCTCTCAAGTTGTATCGAACTGCACATGGTGTGCGAGTTTTATTATAATCGGATAAGTGGTTTAGGAGTCCATTGAGGCCAAACATTGTGACACGAGATTTATATATATTAAGATATACTTAGAAAAAAAAATGTATCAAACTTTAATTACAGATTAAAATATAATTAAAGGCAACTAGTTGATCCTGGCTTCCCACGGCGCGACGCGGCCGATGTATCCGCAGATTGGCACATCCCGTCTCCCGATACTACTCGCGCTAAGATCTGATTACATCGGAGGATTACAAGCGGCCATTACCACCAATCTCAATACCAACCTTACCATCTCATATAACCTACTCAATCTTCCATCAGTCAGTACCAACATGACGAAATAAAACGAACATTGTTCTCTTGCCAACATTCTCGAGAGCAACAATGGAGTGATCTGCTAACTAAATATAGCAGATCACTCCATTGTTGCTCTCGAGAAACCACGAAAAAAGCATGGGCGGAGCCCCTATCGCGGGCACCTATCTGCTGATGAAACATGCTCGCTATCCAGATACATGCCTTCCAACACTGACGCGAGCACCATTCCAAATTCAACTCTAAAACCTAGGCAATTAAGCTCGATTTCCGTTGACGGATCACGAGAAGCTTATTAAAGAAAATTAAATTTGCAGCCACGCGAAATCGGAACGAAGGAGTTGCGTTCCGCTCCACCACGCGATAACGCGCCGTATTGCTCGCGAGATTTCCTTGCATTTTCTCTGCACGCGCTCCAATACTTTAAGGGCGGGTTTTCGTTGAAAATTGTTGTCGTTTAAGTTGTTCCCATAGGTTTGTTAATATTTATACAGTGCGTTGTATTTATATAGAGCGGATTATAGATAAGACGCGAGCGTATTTTCATTTTATTACCAAATTACCGATGGCGCGATAGGGGCGCGCGGCGATTGTGTCGACCAATATCGGGACCATTTGCCAACAGGTATGTTTCTTCACGAACACACAGCTAACGAGGTTCAGGTAAAAGGTTATTTTTGATGGAGATCACTTGCGGTGATTGGGTGCAAATATTTTCGCTTTCGATCTCCCCGGGCGATGTTTCCCTTGTTTGCAGGTAATTTATTACCTATTATACAAAAGTGGGTGGCTCTGCACCGGACGCTGCTGAAAGGTGAAGTTTACGATTGTGAAGATTGAAATTAAAGTTCTTGATGAACGGTCTATTATTATAAATCAATTAAAAAATATATGTCAAAAAAAAATAACATTTACATTTTAGTAATTAGGGCAACGAGGCAAAACAGCTCGTATCCGAGATAGGGCAAAGGCTGATGGAGAAGACAAGTGACTCCCGCGCTGGCTCGTTCCTGATGCAAAATTTGGTTATAGTCAAACAGCGTAGCAATGCTGCTAGTGTTTTATACCTAGGCACCTTTTCACCGGGAACAATTAGGGGTGGGCTATCTTATTAAGTTTAGTTATAATTATAAGTTTTTAACATTGACATGTTAATTTCATTATTTAACACCTTGTTCGACATTCAAATACTCATACCATATTTTATTCCCATAGCGTCTTTATACCTAAGTAACTCAATCTATCCTAGAGAAGGGAAAAGAATATAGAGTCTGTATCAGGAAAACTCTGGACCGAAACCGCTTTTTTTTTACTCAGTACTCAATAGGTCAGCGCTTGGCCATAATTCACCTGATGGTAAGTGACATTGAGGTCTTCGGTAGATCGCGCTTACCTAGAAGGAACCGGTTCACTGTCGCCTTGAAAATCGCTAGATTGTATTCATTGGGGAACAGGGAATTCGGTAAAGAAAAGCGCTCAATTGAAAAGCACGTGGCAAGAGTTGGAGGAGGCCTTCGTCCAAAGCTGGACAATCCCAGATGACGCGCAGAAAAATCTAGAAATTTAGACATATAAAAATACTTAGTAAAAATTGTGACGTATCGGACTTAATATAATAAAATTGACATAATAATCTCATAACCTTGACATGCATTAGAAACTGTCATGTAATTCACGAGTAATTCTAGGAAATAAAAGCTTTTTTATTTATTTAACTCATTCCATAATTACTACTATCCTTATTCTTATTCTTATTCTATGATGGGGGCGATCAGACCCGCACTGACAACCCGCAGGAGGCGTATTGTGCATTACCTACTACCATCATTGCTTACAGATTACCTTTCAACACACGAACAGTTTCTCACACCAAGTCAAACAGGCTTAGTAATAAAAACTAATATAATTACAAGCGGCTCCATATCCGGCGTGCATCTCCACGACCTCTCACCACCCAGGCCCTTAAATCACAGCAACGCGTTAACGCAGCCAACTAGATACATCTAGCTGGAAGAAAGTGCGAGTACAAGCTTACGCTGGAGGATAAATTATAGCAAAGCTAAGGCTAGGTAGAGGTATAGTGGTAGAGCATTTTCTAGACCTCTATAGGCTAGCAACCACAATTCAATACAAAAACTCTTTATTGCACACCAAAACACAGTTATAATAAATTTTGACGACCTCGTTGGCGTAAAGGTTACCATGCCGGTCTGCTAATCAGAAGGTTCCGGGTTCGATTCCCGGCCCGGTCAACATCTTTATGCTTAACTAAATTTGTTGGCTGTGGGTCTGGGTGTTAAATATGTATTTATATATAATATGTATGTATGTATATGTAGTATATCAGCTCTGTTAGCAACCATAATACGAGCTAGAAATGGTTCAGTATGGGGCTAACCAGCCATGTGTGAATGTGTAAAAAAAATAAAAAAATATACATAAATAAAAGATACTAAATGTTGCACAATAGCCGGCTTATCGCCTATAGCGATTTCCTCCAGACGTTTGTATTGAAAAGTGAGAAAAAAAGAAGGAAGGTCTACTTAAAAAAATATAAGAATAGAAGCAACAAATTAATTTATGTGATAAACAAAAAAAGGATAATTAAAACCTACTTACATAAAATTATGGACACAAAATATGTAATACAAAAAACAATTATACACGCGAAAAGTAGTATAAATAAATCAACTTCTGGAAAAAGGGAAGAGATTTAGCCTGTCTTACTGACAGGGGTAACGCGTTCCATAGTTGAAGAGGTTTTATGGTAAAGGAAACGTGACAAGTTAGAATGGGAGCAATCAGGATATTTTAAGGAAATAGAATGTGTAGCGGTGACAATAAAGCGTTCTTTAAGATAGGATGGAGTAGCTGTATTAAACAAGATAGGAATAGATATAAACTAGGATACCAAGGATGTGAGAGTTACGGCGAAGACGGATACGCAACCACCCTCAAGTAGATAGATCTGTCGCCAACCACCTAACATTGTGTTCCGGCAGCCTCCTTGAGGGCCAGTATTTCCAGCCTAGGCATTCTCCACCAGAGGCCAGAGTGTAGCTAGCATGTGAAGTTTATCACTTTAGGGAGTTTGTCGTTAAAAATTTAGTAACGTTACATGGATTTGATATCAGCATAAAAACATAAGCAGCCCACTATACGTTCCCACTGATGGGACTCGGAGCCCTCTCTCACGAGGATAGAGATACAGGCCATAATCCACCACGCAGGCCAAGCGAGTTGGTGAATGACACACGTCTTCGGATATTGCAGTCCTCCCAACGTGTCGGTTTCCTCACGATGTTTTCCTTCACCGTAAAGCGAGTGCAAATCCACACATAACTTGTCTTGTGAAAAACAAGTCATTGGTGTAGGGCCGGGATTCGAACCAGGGGCCGTCTGATTGAAAAGCAAACATTTAATACGACGAGACGATGATTTGATATAAAATCAATAAAATAATAGAAAATTTTCTTAAAAAATTCTATAAATCATGGAAATAGATTTTCTAAACGCATTATTCAATAAATAGGCCCAATTATATTATGTACATAGTTAAACTGACTGACTTCCTTAAAAATCGTACAATGTGAAAACCAAAATGACATTATGCGAAATAATAATGAAATTGTTACCAGGAAAATACAACGATGATACAAATATTAATAATGCGAAAAGGTATTTAGGATAAAATGTACTGTGGATACAATTTAGACCCAGACTACTTTTATTTATAATCCACTTTTTGATAACTATTGAAATTAGGCGTGGTGCTTAGAATGAACCAATCCTCTACTAATATTATAAATGCTGTGTAATGTTCTGTGTAATTGTCTATGTTTGTTACTTCTTTAGGCTCAAATGGCTGGATTTATTTTATAGTATAAGACCCAGCGTGGCTCGGTGGTAATAACGTCTGCTTTTAAATCAGACGGCCCCTGGTTCGATCCCGGCCCTACACCAATGACTTGTTTTTCAAGTTATGTGTGGATTTGTACTCGCTTTTCGGTGAAGGAAAACATCGTGAGGAAACCGGCATGTTTGAGGACCACAATATCCGAAGACGTGTGTCATCCGCCAACCCGCACTTGGCCAGCGTGGTGGATTGTAGCCTATATCTCTCTATGGTCTATATCCTCGTGAGAGTAGGCCCCGATTTCCAGCAATGGGAACGTATAGGTGGGCTGTTTATGCTATTTTATAGTATGGAGATATAGCACCTTGGACATCATTTTTCCATACTTTACTCTGCAACCTGAGTTAAAGAATAAGGCTGCGGAACTGCCCCTGCCTGTCAGAAGAAGCAATTAAAAGGGGCATCAGACTAACGCGAGTAACACCGCAGGGCAAAGCTAGTGCATCAAAAAAAAACACGATCATCACAAACAATTTCTAGATGCAGAATTTAGATAAAAAAATTACTAATGGCATGTACAAGTATGAATGAAAATAAAAACTGACCGCGTTTACGTTTAAATCTTTCTATCCTTTAGTTTAATGGTTTGATGCAATCTTTGAAAATGTCACACTATGACAGGTCACTGTTATTATGACAGACCAACTATATCACAATCTAAACAAGCGAAATTGAACTCTATCTCACTAAGCATTAGAGGTGAAACTGACAGATAACAAAGATGGTAACGATTATTTTGACATCCGGCGCGCGCGCAACCGTTTCGTCGATTACTCGATAATTTCAAAAGATTATCATCTGTTTTTGACAACACTACTTATTTTTAAGTACATGACAATTTACGTGTGACTTTTGATGGACATTTAATAACTTTAAATTAAACTGTGAGCACTTCCATTGGGTAGTGCAGAAAATAAAGGTAGCTAGCTAGAATATATGTTGCAAACTTCCTATAAAGGTATAAGTACTATGCATACAAGATGACTTAAATCACAAACTTCAATATTTTACTCAAGTAACTTATGAAGCATATATTTGGATGTTTACAGACCTCTATAAATAAATGACTTTACTGTTGGTCACAAACTTTACAACACTTCTGATAATTTTATATGACACAAACAGTAACCACAAAATGTTCAGCTAATATTAATTATTTTGTTAACAGAGCCACACTCACTATTTACGAGAATACACGAGTTAAGTAAGTTAACTCTTAAGATTTGTACATGTTTACAACTTTTTTTTACAACTGATAGGTTTGCGTTTGCCTGGTACTAAGCAAGACCGGCCTGGTATTATGGTCTATACTATGTTATACGCTTAACTGGAAAATCCTTATTAAGTCTAGATTTGAAGACCCCCAGATGGTACTTCTCAGGAAACAGATACATATATAAATAAAGATAAGATAAAGATAAAGATAAATTTATTTGTAGTAATTTTAGGTGTACGTACATGGTGACTTAGTGATACGTTTTTAAAGAATTATTTTTTGTTGTACGTTGTGTGAAAAACTGCGTCTCGTGCTGGGTCTCCTTGGAGCCTGTTTACCGAGCCGCAGTTGTCCCCGCTCCGTTTGAGTACATACTAAAACACATTTTTAGAATAGATAACACATACCTACAAGATTCACAACACAATAAATTTAAACATTGTAGTTTTACAGAAGACAAGTAAGAGCAAACAAAACAAGGTGTACAATAGAGTAGTTATGACTCGCTGTTTTTTTTTTGGCCTTATACTTACGAGGTTGCCATTCTTAATAAAATATATTTTTTTTTTTAAATAAAATAAATACACATAAGACAAATAAATAAACGTATACAACAAAATTTTCGCACACATTCAACATAGTTGCTTCCCATTCCAAAGTCTTGCAAAATATATTCGTTCCAGGCAAATTGGCTGCACCAAACACAGCTATCGGAACATGAGCTACGATGGTATCGGAGAGCATGGCGAGTCCAACAATAGGTGCGTAGGCGCCGATACTGAGCTATCACATATCCAGCCATCTTAGCCCTGTTGCTGCTTCCAAACTGGATAACTGATAAATTGTTTGCCTGTTCCGTGGAAAGTGGCTAACAGAGATAGTGTTCTGCGAATTTATATGTATTTATATAAAATATGTATGTATGTATATGTAGTATATCAGTTGTGTTAGCTACCATAATACAAACTAGAAATGGTTCAGTATGGAGCTAACCAGCCGTGTGTGAAATGTGTCAAAAAAAAAATATATGAAGCTAAGTTTGTTGTTCGTAAGTTTTGTTGGTTTTAGAAACATTTGAGTCTCAAATAAAAAAACCAACGCTAAAGAAACAGTGTCATTTGTTTTGTGATCCACTCTTACACTCAAATTTATATGTCTCCAGAATATATACTGTAGTCAACTTTTATTTTCTATAGTTTGTAACAATACTCAAGAAATTTTATTTCTTTTCAAAGATAGATAGATAAATTTGTGTGTTGATTGTAACTCGCCTTCTTCTTTATCTTTACCTTTTTCCACTTCATGGGGCCGGCAAAGACTGATTTTCTCTTCCACGCCAATCTATCAGCCGTCATCTCCACATTCACTCCCTTCTCATTCACATCCTCTTTCACACAGTCTATCCACGTCTTCTTTGGTCTACCTCTCCTTCTGCTACTTCTTACATTCATATCCATACTTCTCCTAGTCACATGCATCTCCTCTCTACGCATTACATGTCCATACCACGCTAACCGTCCACTTTTCACTTTCTCTGACACAGGTGGCACTTCCAAACCGTAACTCATCTTATGTTAAGTAGATATAATAATGAAACAAACTTCCCCCCTTTTTGAGGAAACCTTCTTCGTCCCCCAATCAAAATAGTTGACGACAAAAAATTATCTATATACCATCTTTGGTCGAGATTGCGAAAAACAACACACAGACAGACGGAAAAGACAATGAAAGTTATATACAGCGTAAACTATATATAACGACACTGAAGAGACTGTGCATTTTATGGCGTTATGGAGAGTGGTCGTTAAATGGAGAGAATGTATCATTATATGGAATAGAAGCTAAGCCAACTAAAGCCAATTGATTTCGACGCTTAGATTTTGTCGTTAAATCGAGTGACGTTACATGGAATTTCTTATTCTTAAACAGATAATTTCGATAGAGACTTACATTATAAGGACTATACTTAACCAAACAAGTAGGTACACAAACATTCTATAACCAATAAGCAATCATTATTAGTTAAAACACAAACACGTAGACGTATAATTAAACTAAAACATTGTCTGGCCTTATCTTATCTACAATCAGGCCATTAACGGCCAACAAAAACTAGAACCTACCAACCAACAAACAATATGTAATGTAAAACCATTGAGACACACGGACTAGTGAAATAGCTAACAAATTGTCAAGGAACTGAGAAAGGCTTTTTTTCAGCCCCCGTGTTAGTATGTGAAATTGTAACTACCGAACCGGTGAACTTATTTTGAATTTGTTTTTTTTATAAAGGTTTAAGAGTCAAATGAAGTGAGAAAAAATTATGGAAGTTAATTCCCACAGAAATCTTTAAAAAACACGGATTCTAACTACACTAAGAAAGTTTGTTAAGCCCTTTCAATGGTTCAATAAAATAATAAATAAATATTAGGACACATTTCACACACGGCTGGTTAACCTCATACTGAACCATATCTAGTCCGTATTATGGTAGCTAACATAACTGATATACTACATTAACATACATACATATATTTTTTATATAGATACATATTTTAACACCCAGACCCACAACCAACAAATTTAGTTAAGCACAAAGATGTTGGCCGGGGCAGGAATTGAACCCGGAAGGAACCTTCTGATTGGCAGTCCGGCATGGTAACCTTTACGCCAACGAGGTCGTCCTATATATTGCTTGATTCTATCAGCTAGTTATTGGTCAAGAGCCAATAACTCCAGACTAGGCCTTCTCCATTTTTAGTCAGAGCTTTACTGAATTTTGTAGTTACGTGATCTTCTGATCAAACGGGTAGGTGTATACAGTACAAACGAACTACATAAAAAAAATGCTGATTGTCGATCCACGTTACTGACACATGCTACTAAATATATCTCCTCATCTTACATTTACTATATTTAAATACAAATACTAAATCATCTGACATTATAAAGCTCCTGTTTCCATTAGACAATGTGTCTTCGAACCCCTATCTCCCATCTAAAACGTTACGCGCAATCGGACAATCTTAGTCAACCGTAACCGTATATGGCCTGTCAAAATAAATGTACTGTCCTTTAAAACACACAAAAACAACATCGAACAACTATAACACTTAATACCGAGACAATAAAGCACAACACTAGTAGCCAAAACGACAAAAACAATTTCAAATATCGAATCTGACACCCGTATCCGTCATCCAAATCGATATGCAAGTGTCAAAATCCTAACCTCGAAATGAGATCGAGAACTAAACTCGATTGAATTTGACTTACGTACGATTCGCCCGAGGGGAGAAAGGAATAAAACAATCGGAACTTTGCCCGAAGAAAATAAACGACATAATCGATTGTATCGATTCACGAGAATCGAGTGGCTGTTAACAATTGACGCGCGTTCTCTAGTTTATGCTTCGAGGAGATGAAATGGATCTCGGGTTGAGGTCGAGAACTATCGCGTTAGTTTTGTGAAAAGCAACTCTATTTTGTTGTAAATAGAGTTTTTATTAGCTTGTTGTGTGAAAATGAACAATGCTCGTATAGAGATGAGACAGGTGATTAGGTAACAAAATGCCGTAGCACCTAGACTGTCTGTTAATTTTGTTGTTACGAAAATCGGAACATTAGTTTTGTGCTGTCTTCTATCTATTTTATTGTTTGTTACGGCTTTATAAGGTGTTGAAAATAGTTAAAACAATAGTTGCATTATTTTTTCACTCTGATAGTATTTATAAGTTTATTTTATTTTGGAATAAAATAAATACGAATTTATACTAATACGTCGTAATTTTTGAAAAATAACCTTAAGACGAATAAACAACTTTAAGTGGGAATTTGTTGTCATAACTTTTGTAGTTATTCTTATATTTAAGTTTTTGGAAAGAAAATACGATTCTTTTTAAATGCTATGTCATTGCCATTTGGTGCAATTAAAAAAAAAGGTAAAATATAACATGTTTTGATTCAATTTGTAATGATAGAC
Organism: Mellilla xanthometata; assembly: GCA_035578125.1. NCBI lineage: Eukaryota > Metazoa > Arthropoda > Insecta > Lepidoptera > Geometridae > Mellilla > Mellilla xanthometata. The sequence goes on along the minus strand of JAPUBQ010000024.1, from coordinate 17,445,979 downwards.
ATTTGACCGGCAGGGCACGTATTAGCGACACTCTGGACTAAGGTGGAGAATGCCTAGCCTGGAATAACTAGCTTTCAATGAAGTTACCGAAACACACTGATGCAAAGTGACAGTTTTTTAAACTTGACTGGTTGCTAGCCAAGCGAGCACTAGAAAATGCTTTACCACCATGCTATGGTTTCCTCAAGGCGTTTTTCTTCACAGAAAGCCAACAATATAAAGAAAAAATATGTTAATCTGAATAAATAAAGGGAAAAAAGTAGCCTATGTGTTAATCCAGGGTCTAAACTATATCCATACCAAAATTCATGCAAATCAAATCAGCCGTTCCAGCGTGAATAAGTACCAAACACACAAACCGGGGGCCTGGGGCCGGTTTTGTGGCTCGTCAGTCGTCACCGTTTTCTTTCATGTTTCTTGTGTACAATTTTTATTTATGTTCGTGGCACAAAATAAATTATTCTTTATTTCTTTCTCCCTTTCTTTCAAACTTACACACACAAACTTTCGCAATTATACTCATAATATTAGTTGAAAAGTAGAATAGGATACGAAAGTATGTGTGTGTTTGTGTTGTGTGTTTGAGACTGTTGATTCAAAGTATCGGTTTCCTTGATTGTTACTGCATTGATATCATTGTTTATCAATAAACGTAGCATGCAGTACACGACCACCCGTGCGCTACTTAGAATCCCACACCTGTTGAATTATTATAACACTCAAGAGATTTGAATTCTGAGAAGAAACAAATTATATATTGTCTTTATAATTTGACGACCTAGTTGGCGTATTGGTTACTATGCCGGACTGTCAACCAGTGGGTCCGGGCTCGTTTCCCGGAACGGCCAATATCTTTGTTATGAACTTAATTTGTTGGCTTTTGGACTGGGTGTTAAATATGTATCGATATAAAGTATTTACGTATATACATATGTAGTATATTGTATTAGCAACCATATTTGTTAAACTATAGTTGTGTTAATAACCATAATACAAACTAGAAATGAAAAAAACAATAGTAATATTGTTTTTTTTTGCGCTTGATCAACTCACCAGATGGTAGCAATGTTATTATCTAAGATGGAACGCGCTTGCCCAGAAAAAACCGGTTCACTCGTGCCTTGAAAACTGTTATATTATAGGTTTTGGGGAACAGTGCATTTGGCAATGAATTCCAGACCTTGGAAAAAATGGCAATTATAAAAAAAAGTCAAATTCTTAAATAAGTCGTTACACAAAAATCCCTAATCTTAAAAGAATCTTACTCAAAAAATCTAAACAGTTTTCCCGGCAATTTGAGCCAACCAACCTCACGATCTACCAAAATTAAGAAAACCTATTAACCAGAACCGAATAATAAAAAAAAGCGTAATCAAATTAAAACTCCTACCTTTCCCCATTGTCTTCGCTGGCTTGATCAAGATAACCCGCCGAAAACAAATAGCACTAATTACTGTAGAAATTCGGTTAACAATCGGACAGTTTTACCCAGCAGATTAATTCGGCACATCAATCTGGTGACTGGACAAATTAGGGAATTATTTTTTTCGATTACAACTCTTATTGTTTTATCTTTGAAGTATTTAATTTAGTACGTTTGTGTGATGATAGTCAAAGATTTTTTTTTTACTTAAGGTAGTTACTTTTTTTTTACTCTGAATAGGTCAGCGCTTGACCACAATTCACCTGATGGTAAGTGATATTGAGGTCTACGGTGGATCGCGCTAACCTAGAAGGAACCGGTTCTCTCTCGCCTTGAAAATCGCTAGATTGTAGTCATTGGGGAACAGGGAATTCGGCAAGGAATTCCAAAGTTTGGCGGTTCGGACAACAAAGGCGGAGGCAACTTAGACATACTATTAGCGTTGCTATACAAAGAGGCAACTCGGCTGGCATTTTAGGTACTCTTCCCACTGGCACTGGTTTTTTAGATTAGATATATTTTTAATTTAATTAATTTTAGATTAGATTTACATTAAGTAATAAATACTATTGTACAAATAGTATTCACTCGAAAAAAAAAAAGAAATATGTTCATGTATTTTATTTTTTTACTCTTAATGGGCTTGCGCTTGATCGCAATTCATCTGATGGTAAGTGATATTCCGACCTAAGGTAAAGCGCGCTTGCCCAGAAGAAACCGTTTCACTCTTGCCTTGAAAACCGCTAGATTATAGTTATCGGGGAACAGGGAGTTTGGCAAAGAATTCCACACCTTGGCGGTACGCACAATGAAGGTGGAGGCAAACTGCTTAGTACGCGATTTAGGCACCTCCACAGTATAACGATGGCGCCTTGGTGTTTCCTTACTCGTCCGATGGTTACTAAGAGCCTAAATTTAATTTATACGTAATTTAAGACTCGGTGTATGTATGATAAGTATGTACAAAAGAAATAAACTGAAAACTGAAACTGAATGGTGGAATGGGGCATGTTCAATTAATAACTAATAATTGGCCACACGTGATGTCATGACCCAAATCTTATATTCTATCTAAGCCTATAAATCAGCCCACTGCAGGGCAAAGGCCTCCCTACCATCCCTCCACTTTTGTCTGTCCTGGGCAACGGTCTTGCAGTGTGGGTTGTGTGTGTCGAGGTCGTACCGCCATCTCATCTTGTGCCGGCCGGGACGCCGTCTATTTGGTGGGCTCCATTCGGTGGTGGTTTTTCCCCAAAATGTATCCGGCATGCGGGCGTGTCCGGCCCAGTCCCACTTCAGCATTCCGACTTTCCGAGCTACGTCTACTATCTTTGATTATATTTCTCTCGTAATTATCTTTTAAAAAGTGCCCTTACAATCGAGTATGTTGCAAAGTATAGCAGCAACTTGTTTTAACATAACAAAGTAACTGATAAGCGTTGTGCAAAGGGTAACTATGTACTTGTAGAAACCTATATAATGCTTTACATCGAGTCTGCAGATAGTGTGACACTGATAAGCCACGGAGTCTCTATTGATCTGGATTGCATGGTTACTTTGTTACATATTTAATCACTATCGTTTAAGTAAGGTAAAGTCAAACAGAGATTAAGTAATATATGAAACGCCAAGGTGTAGAACTTTTTACCGCTGCAGTTGCTGCTGCTACAAAGCCTCTTTACAGCTTTACTTTAATTTATTATGTTACTAGCTGACCCGGCAAACGTTGTTTTGCCTCACTTAGGGGTATGAAAAATAGATAGTGTAGCTTATATGACACGTTCGTAGATTTACCATAGCAGTGCCATCTATTGATTACTTACTCAACCCAGTCGAAAGGTATCGACATCTGTTAGAATCATTTGGAGTTAACAGATAATTGTGACTGTCAAATAATAACAGACAATAATTAGCAATAGATTAAAATTGCTGACTATAATTTGAGATTTAAACAATCCTATCTCTCAAGTTGAATCGAACTGCACATGGTGTGCGAATTTTATTATGATCGGTTAAGTGGTTTAGGAGTCCATTGAGGACAAACATTGTGACACGAGATTTATATATATTAAGTTTGAATGAAATACTGACGAGTCCATATTGAGCCAATTATGTATCAATATGATAATAAAGAAATTATATTCTATTCTTTTCAAACGCCACTTTTTTACAATAAATGGTCTTGCGCTGTATCATAATTCACCTGACATCTAATCGACATTATGATCTTAGGTAGAACGCGCATACTATTATATTGATATTAAATTATAATGATATTAAAGCTGCAGTGTGACCTAGAAAAATTACTAGATTGTAATTATCGGGTACCAAGGAATACAGCAAGGAATTCCAAATTTTGTGCGCTGTGGACAACAAAAATGGAGACAAAACGCTTAGTGTGTTACTAAGATAGCTCTGCCATGTATTGATGCCACCTTAGGGTTTTCCTGCTCAATGCTTTCAGCAAAGTGCATATGTATATAGTACATCTTCTTATATATAAATTTTCATGTCACAATGTTAGTCACCTTACTCCTCCGAAACGGCTTAACCAATTTTTATATGCATATTCAGTAGGTTTGAGAATCGGCTACTATTTATTTTTCATACCCCTAAGTGATAAGCTAAGGGGTTCTTCACCCTTAATTTTTTTTTTGGCGAAATTTTATGTTCTATTTTTTTTGCGGCAAGCCTGATGGGCACGTTTGGGCGGGTGGCTTGATTTTTATTTTGTTATTATTTTTTTTTTTAGTCTACTAAATTTTCGTTTTTTCTATGCTTTAAAATAATACATTATACTACAAAAAAAAAAATACATGCAGTCGAATATAAAAAAAAAACAAACTACATTTTTACTTTTTTTAGCACAAACCCCTATTTTTTTATGGCCATTTTAGTAAAAAGGCAAAACAACGTTTGCCGGGTCAGCTGGTTATTTTGTAAATATAACTTATCTTCAACTGTGAAAACGCTTATCAGTAAATTAATTGGTCGTGAATAATTCTCGTTATTGTTATTTCGCACGTACTTTAATATTATCTTGGAGACTTTGTAAATGGCGAAACAGAACTCATGTTGTGTGTGACAAGATTGCTTTTGCTTAACCACACCTCACCTGATGGTAAGTGATATTGAGGTCTACGGTTCCCGCTTCTCCATTCCACTACAGAACGAGCAGGGGTACAGCGAAGAGACACCGATTTACTGTCGAAGTTCCGAGGATTCGCACAAAGCGTTTTGCTTCGACCTTCATTGTGAGAACTGCGAAGCTTTGGAACTCTCTTCCTGAGTCTCTTTTTCCCGAAGTACAATTTGGGGGTCTTCAAATCTAGAGTAAATAGGTTCCTTCTGGGCAAGCGTGATACATCTTAGACCACAGTCAAGCTTAACATCAGGCAAGCTGCGGTCAAACGTAAGCCCATTTATCATTAAAAAAAAACGGTGGATTGCGCTTACCTAGAAGGAACCGGTTCACTCTCGCCTTGATAAATTCTGGCTTATGTTGTGCCTGAAAACTGTATTGCTAATCAACGGGGTAATGCAGCCAGCGTTTTGAACACACTGGCATACACGGAAAAAATATTTTTAAATTACATGTATCTTTTTTGATTCGGGTTTCAGTTTTCTGGTTAGTTTTAGATAAGTTTCTAGTTATTTATTTTATTTTGTGTAGCCACAGCATCCTTGAAACCCCAATACAGAATATAATCGGTTCCTTCTAGGTAAGCGCGATCCAGCGTAGACTTCAATATCACTTAGCATCAGGTGATTGTGGTCAAGCGCTGACCTATTCAGAGTAAAAAAAAAATAAAAAATCCATGCGTGAGTCATAAGTCTAGTTGTTAGTTCTGGTTAGTTCTTCATTCCAATAAGTATTAGATTTTGCAGTTTCCTTACATTCGTATAAGAAAGGAAAATTCATCATTATGATTAATCATTATAAAAATGTCAGAGGCCTTCGGGCAGCTTGAAAACTCTCGACACCAGATCTTGGCCACTTAGCTCATACGAAGAAGAAGAAGAATTGATATGATATAAAAAACATAGAATTATTATTTAGTCAGATTCAAATAAGTGGTCAAGAGCTGGTTAAAGCACGGTAGAAAGGTTCCGTATCAGTTAAGTTCTATAACATATTTCACTATCAAACTTAACGCGACCCCTAACCGCGAGTTAAGCGGCACTGGCGCTATCTGGTTTGCTTTGCAAATTTTGATAATTATAATTTTAATGGTATTTTGTTGATAACTTTAAAAGTGGTGGTCTGAATTCGATCAAAAATCAAATAATTCTTAACCTATTTTTCGTAAAAAATCTAGTCATTAGTTGCTGTTAAGGGACTATATTTATAGGGGACTGTTTTTAAAGTTTGGTTATTTGAAAATGGAACGCAAAACGTTCGATTTTCAAATAACCAAACTTTATATAATATAAAATAATATAATAAAATAAAATAAAAGGGGACTGTTTTCAAAGTTTGGTTATTTGAAAATGGAACTTTTTGCGTTCCATTTTCAAATAACCGTCGTGTCTAAAACAATACATGATTTAATATTATAAAAAAACAACTTATTTGTTATCCTAAAAAAGGCAAGAGCTTATATGAAAACAATGCATGAGAGACAAAACTTCGCGTGTACATGAGCCGCCCTGAACACTAAAACCATTTACTTTTTAAACAACCGAAGTGAACCCATCTTCTAGTAACCTAATCTACGGGCTGATAACAACTGACCCCAGATACCCTGCAATAGATTACTATCAGATAACATCCAACACGATACAGACTCATGATATAATTAGGAAAATGCTGTTATTCAACTTTGGATTCGAGATAATGTGGACCAAATAATCTGAGTTTAAAAAAGTATTTTATCTTATTTTTTTGTGTATGTTATCTCATCACTTTCGCTCGTTTGCTAGTAATTGTTCGTCTCATATAATGTTATATTAATTAGCCTTCAAAGAGGCTGATTCTTCAACCTGAGGCTGGTAGCTCAAGAAAACCTTAACCACAATGTCGACAGAGAACCAAAGTAACCAACATAGCTAAACGTATATTTTTTTTACTCCGAATAGGTCATCACTTGACCACAATTACCTGATGGTAAGTGATATTGAGGTCTACGGTGGATCGCGCTTACCTAGAAGGAACCGGTTCACTCTCGCCTTGAAAATCGCTAGATTGTAGTCATTGGAGAACAGGGAACTCGGCAAGGAATCCCAAAGTTTGGCGGTTCGGACAACAAAGGTGGAGGCAAAACGCTTTGTGCGTGCCTTGGGCAGCTCAACCGTAAACCGATGCCGCCTTGGCGTTTCCCTGCTCGTCCGATAGTGGAAGGGGGCGGGGAAATTGCATCATGGAATTCAGTCGCACACTCGTATAAGCAAGCTGAAGGGGCGAGGTAGACGAATTCTAGAGTGGAGATCGCGTCTCGGCAAACGTAGTGTAGGACGCACTACAACCAGGTGAAGCTATGATCTGAAGAAGGTAGCGGGTAGTGGATAGCGTAGAGAATCACAAGATCGGGCCAAGTGGCGTGCCTTGGGAGAGACTTGTCTCATAAGACAAGTCCCGCTACTAAGGTCTTTGGTACTCTCAGCATTATGCTGAATTTGCTCCTTTTATGCTCATACCTAAGTATATAGTTTTAAATATCTAAGTATTTGAAATAATATGTATCTAAGTGTACATAATAGATGTATTCTCTTTCTTTCTTTCTTTATGCACAGGATCCACTGCATCCGAGAGGAGCTTAGGTTGATGACGATGATATCTAAGATACCACTTGGATATCGTATATTACGCAAATTCTATGTACAATAGAACCGCGCGACCATTGACATGGCAGATGGGCCTTATCGACGGATGCTGCTCGCTATCACACGATACTACACATTTTTAATTTGAAGCTAGCTGATAAGCGAGTGAGATAGCGATACTTATCGCCCTGCCAGAGCGAGAAAGAGCTAGCGTGATGGCCGCATGGTGAACAGATATGAGATAATTTAATATCGATGACAATTAGGTTGGCTCGAAAGTCTATTTATCGATGAGCGATGACCTCTAATTTAACTGTGCTGATAAGGGGAGATTGGTCAAAATGATGCTTTGATCGCGGATATGAAGAGCAGGTTGGTTATCAGTTCGCTAAAATAACATAAAGTTGTAGTAATAAGTATTGATAAATAGTACGAGTAAGTAAGCGTATTCAGATACGGCGAAGATAAGGAAAAAACTTTTAATTCACAGTTTTTTCGCTATACGGGTAAACGTTAAAAAATATCGAAAAAAATAGCTTAAAGACAACACAAAACAAATAATACATTTAAAAAAAAACGCGGTGATAACGTTTAAGGTGATTTCTGCCAGGCAACCTTTGGATGGAATAAATTAAAAATCATTTATAATAATCAGACCTTTCACAAACACATAATTACATATTAATTCAGTTATGAAATAATCACAAACAGTAGCCTTTTTATCGTGGAAAATTGTAAAATGGTTATCGTTATCAGTCCATCGGCAGCGATCTACTGTTGATAAGCTTATCAGTTAGTAATCAGTGGCCGAACCTGAATAACATGTGTTATGTAGTCAAACACACTACTTACACATGTACACTTACTTTCTTATCTATGAATATGTGTATTTCTTTTCAGGAGCCGATTTTAACCTTTAAATGGACAATGCTGTTTTTAAACAACATACTAAAAATCACACTTAGAATTTATCTTCATTGATTTTTTAAAAATTTTGCGCAATGTAGTTTATAAACAACCCTCACATTGCAAAAAATGTATAGTAAATTAATGTCTAGATTTTTTTACAAATTTTTCCTAGACTGTAATACATGCACATACTATTACACAAATATAACGTTAAACAAAAAATGTCCATTTAAGGGTTTAAGAAACTATTTTTAATGCAGACAATTTGAAAGAAAATAACTTTCAAGAAACTATTTTTAAGGCAATCTGACAAGGGCAAAATCTTAATTTTACAGTTTTTTTACTACAAATAGTAAACGGTAAAAATATCGGAAAAATTGCAAGAATCACTCTGAGAATATTTTTACTCAGGTATCGATCAGACTTTTGAATTAAAAATAAAACTGGTTCAAAAAAAAACAAAAAATAACTTTTTTGAACCAGTTTTTTTTTCATATATGTCGGTTTAAAAATAAGTATAAATAAATTTAGGACTTATTTCACACACGGCTGGTTAACCCCATACTGAACCATTCCTAGTTCGTATTATGGTTGCTAACACTACTGATATACTACATATACATACATATACATTTTATATAGATACATATTTAACACCCAGACAACAAATTTAATTCATCACCAAGACTGTTGGCTGTACCAAGAATCAAACCCAGGACCCTCTGGTTGGCAGTCCGGAACGCTATCGAGGTCGCTAACGTTATGTCTTAAAATAATTATAGAAACGTTTACATTAAATAACAACAATTATTTAAATGACAATTTATTTTCAGTGCGAAAAACCGTAAGAATAATTACTTGACCAAATCCTTTGTGAACAGAGTATACATTGAAACCAAATCTTCGAAACAAAAAAAAACCCAAACAGCAACACAAGACAGACATCTCCATCCCACCACAACACGTGTCGACTCTTGCGCATAAATCCACCTACATTTGACGACACCAACATATTCCTACTTCGAACACAATCAAATCTCAACCTTATCCAAACAGACGTAGAGTTCAAACTAGATCCAATTAGTTCTCAAATCATGACTGTGTTCAAAGATACCATCATACGTTTTATCAATGCACGACATAATAAATAAAATGGAATCAGAGTTGGCGATCTGAACGCTGAAGTAAACATTGCTAATGTTTAATTGGATCGCATGATCTGTAGCGGATATCGGACACGATTTTCAATACAGGAACAAGGGGTGGAGATTTTTTTTTTGGAGCAGTTGAGACGATAAGGAAGCAAAAACAACAAGTTCTGAAAAATCCTAAAAAATTGTGCGTAAATTAGAACTACGATTTTTTCAATTTTATTATCTGTGATTCTGTCTTAAGAATGGTTTAAGTTCCATAAGAATAAGAATACATTTATTGTTAAATTGAGTTATTGTTAGATTTTAAATGTGTTTACATTTTTTATGTGTCCATTGCGAACACGATCCAAAACACGATTACGTGTAATTAATTCGCTCAAAAGATATATAAATATTTAAGAGTAGTCGTTTTATAATGTTTAAATGCACGCTAGTGTTTCTGAAAGATGTAAAGAAATTAAAACATATATTTTTTGGTAACTAATTATCACGCCAGTGAATGATGTTAAGAAAATAAAACAGTTTTTTTGGTACATAATGTAAATATTATCTAGAATTGTTAGAGCTAGTGATTTCGATATTGTAAATTGTTGATTTTACATGAATTTATTTAGTGAAATATCTACTAACGCTGTTGAGGCGCTCAAATTACTCGTATGTACTGCGAGGCTGAACTCAGCTTACAACAAGGAGGCTTTTGGGGCGGCAAGAAAACTCTCAAAGTTCTTCTGCTTATTTATGTAGTTATAGTATTTTTTGTATACACCTCTTCAGCTTAAACAAATTCAAAAGTTAATAACTTATTGACTCAGGCGTTACTTTGCGGAAATCCATTGTAAATAGATGACAAAATTAAATATTTAGTGTACTTCCGCTGTGATCCGAAATCCAAATTAAGACAAGTAAAGGAAAAATCAACTAAGATCAATTAACCAAGCTTAATTAACTAAGATCAATTAACTAAGATTAATTAAGATTAACGTTACCTATCACAATTCGGAAGTTCTTAACTCTACACGTGTTTCGCCTAACCACAAGGCATCATCAGGAGATGCTGACTCTTCGAACGACAAGTCGAGAGATTTAATTTTGTCATCTATTCAAAAGTTAAATCGATACCGAAACCTTTAAAATGTAGAGAAAAAAAAACTAAAATCTAACAACTTACGACAAACCAAACAAAACTGTAATCAGATTAAAGCCAAGAATTCTAAGCAGTGCGAAGGTAAAATTATAAATCTCTCTAGCTGATAAGCATCGCGTATCTGAGTTTATATCGAAGAATGATCGATCAAGCCTCTTATCAGTAAATCCTCAGCGATTACGGACCGATAGATACAGATCAAATTACATGGATGGGGAATGTTGAGACGGATTACCAAACGCACTGCCGTTCGGTAAACTGGTTCTATAGACTGGCGTCAGGTAATTAGAATTGGAACACATGTTTACTATGGCTATTACAAGTAACAAGCAATCAACACTGGAAGATTTTTTTTTTATCCTTGATAGGTTAGCGCTTGACCACAGCTAGCCTGATGTTAGATAATAACAGTTCAAAAAAAAAAAAAAAACACGCTTATCTGACCGTTTTAAGTGGGTCAAAATCGCGCCCAAAGAAGTCGGTTACAAACAAACATACAAACAAAAATACAAAAATATGGAATAATTTTATCAAATTAGTCTATTACTACTACTACTACAAAGTTTGAACGAAATCTGGCCGTTTAAAGTGGGTCGAAATCGCGCCCAAAGAAGTCGGTTACAAACAAACATACAGGTGAAGCTAATAAAAAGCGTGTAAAATAAGCGAACTCTTCTTCTTCTTTGTTTGAGCTAATTAGCCAAGCTCTGGTGTCGAGAGTTTTCAAGCCGCCCAAGGGCCTCTGCCGTGGCTTAACGACTGCTTGTATTAAGATATAGCCTGCAATTTGACGTGTCATCCGACCCACGGTAACGCCCAGATAAAATGCCACTTTTTAAAAGACAGCCTTGTGCATCACCTATCCAAAGACAGTCCGCATCAACCGCTACTTAACCTCGATGATCGCATCTGATCAACTTAGTGAGCCGAGTTACAGGCGCTACGAAAAAAGTTGTTGTTGGAACGCTCTTGTCATTATACGTGTCATATCTGGTATTTTATAATCTAATATAGTTTTTGAAAATTGTATTTAATTTGACATATTAAATATTTTTTTTACTTATCTTTATGTTATTATTTCACTTCTATCGTTTATTAGTATTATTTTTAGTTATGAGTCTTTTATATTGTAAAGCATTGGTAAAGTTTTTACTGTTGTGTTTTTTTTTACTAAGTCAGTAAGTTAATAACAATAAAAATACCCAAAAAGGTTCGGTAAGTTGTTACAGAATAACCGCGAGACTACGTACTGTTAGGTAAATAATAAAACCCACAAGTCAACAAGTGACTTCAAATATGTCTCATTTCATTGTTGTAAAATATACCTAACTTAACGCAATGATAAATTACTCGTATTTCATTGAATAATGACTTATTAGTAAAAAACCTTAAAAAACAACTAAAGCACTATACGAATCTGAGGCGTCGAGGTCATAATCATTATTTTTTTCTATTATTCATGCATTCAATATTTAAGAGCTGGGCTCTTGTCTGTGGAGTTTTTTCCAGGTAGTTCTGTCTTCGGCCAAATCCTTGACCTCCTTATACGACATGACTTTCGCCTTCTCCTTAATTTGGTCTAAATATGATCTTCCAGGTCTTCCTCTTCCTCTCCTGGCTTCTATCTTTCCTTCTACGATATTTTTAATGAAATTGTCATGTCGTATAAGGTGGCCAACCATCTTTCTTCTTCTGTTGTCTATTGAATTTATTATGTTTCTTGGTTCTTGAACTAGGCAGAGTACCTCTTCATTAGTTTTCTTTTCTTTCCAGCTTATTCTTTCCATTCTTCTCCAACACCACATTTCAAATGCCTCTATCCTCTGTCTATCTCTATTATTAATATTGTTATATTTTTTCTGATTATAAAATTATTGTTTATGTAATATAATTAAATATTGGTCCAGTTATCTCTTTCATTTCTGATTCTGACTCGAATAGCTCTAAGTTTACTTTAAGATAGAGTAATTCCAGACAAGGCACCTTCCTTAATCCTTCCTACCTTCGACAAAGGTGTCACTGACTTGTAAGATTGCGCTATCAAATGCCTGAATAGTAAAAAAGAATTAGAAATAATTGGCCAAGTGCAAGCCAGGCTCACGCATGAAGAGTTCCGTACCATTATATTAAAAAAAAAAAGTTTACCGTTATTGTAATATAGCAAAAAGAAAAACGAAAAAATTGCGTTTATTGTATTTTCATTCCAATTCTTTATTTTTTCTTATGTTTTCTTAGCTTTTGTTGTTATAGCGGCACGGGAAATACATAACTTGTGAAAATTACAGTTTTCTAGATATTACTTTTATGAAATACAGACTGGTGACAGACAGCGGATACTTAGTAATAGGGTCCCGTTTTTACCTTTTAGATACGGAACCCTGAAAAAGCGCCTCCCGTTATTTCTACCTAGCAATACCTAGCTATTATCACAGCGTTATCAGTTGATAGCGATCGTTATCAACACCTCGCTCGATTTTAATCCACCCAGGATAAACCATATCGATTATAATTATCAAGATTAAACGAAATTAATACAAAATTCACTAGAAAAACAATTTATCGCTCGCGAACTGATCCTAAAGCGAAGGCTAGATACGTTGCACATATTAATTTGAACTTTATATGTGTTAAAATAAGGTCTGAAATGCAATAAAAGGTGTCGTTATCAGAATTTTTTAATCTCTGATCTGATCTAACCTTGGTACTCGTTCCCATGATCATTTAATTGGATCAGTGTACATATAAATTAGATTTATTAACACAAGTTACTGGTTCAATCCGGTGTTTTAAGGCGGTTGGAGAAGCAAAGTATCCTATTTTGAAAATCCTATAAATCCAACGTGTATGATACGAGCTACGATTTTTCAGTTCTTTAATTCATTCTTGAATCTTTAGAGTTCTAAAACACGATTACGTCAGATCCATTTGAAATAAAGAAAGGAAAAAAAATATATAAAAAAAACATTAAAATGTGAACCTAGGGTACAAATGCTTTTACTTAAGGTTTTTGTACATTAGGTTCAACTTTGTTGAGCTAGCTGATGGTTCTAATAACTTGTGGGAGCACCGAGTGAAACCTCAGTTGTGCCTCAGTTATACCTTCAGCTGGCAGGCGAAATTGTTCCTTACTGCTTTAATATATGTACATTTTACTATAGTAACAATAATAAAAAAGGTAAATCATTTACCGACCATAACAATAAAAAGTAAACAATGTGTCTGGTCTAATAATGTCTCTGACAACTATGGTCAGAGGAAATACAGCCAGGAAAAAAAAAAGATCCATTTTATAAATTTATTTTTAAAAACGTATTCTTATAGAAAATAAAAATGTTTAAAGGCTCTTTACTCAAATATGTGAGGCACCGCTGAACTTGGTACAACATCGGCTTAACTTGCATTTTTAACAATTTCAATACAGGAGGAGATTCTTAATTTGACTGTGAATTACTTTTGAGTATTTTAACCTCATGACTCCGTCATTTAAAAACCGATTTTGATTAATATTTTTAATTAATTATTAGAAAGAATTTACTCAATTAATAGTCCCATATAAGTTTCATCGAAGGTTAAATCTATCTTAAAGCACCTCTCAATGAATTCTGGCAGCCTCTTTGAGAGCCAGTAATTTCATACTAGGCATGCTCCACCCTGCGGGGACAGCAGCATTGCGCGAAGCGGTCCTGCATCCCTGCCCCCGTCGTGAGATGGGACACCGTGAGGTTTTAGTCGGTAGTGACGGCCCTTCTGGTCCTCGAGTCCGACATACCCCGCTCGCCTCCCCCAGGCTTGTGGTGGGAGATGCATAAATGCATTTCCTCACGTAAAAAAAAGAAGGCATATTCCACCTTCGTCCTTTCACTAACTTGTTGCCTAGCTGTATTGTGTATATAAACATATACCACAAGTCATTAGCTCTCCGATGTCTATCAAACCACAAAGTCATTTAAATTTATCTCCCCAGATAAAAACCTTCTAGATGTTTCTGTGCTCTCGGAACGTAGATAATTATCACAATCGTAATCAGTCATAAAAACAACGATACTTGTGCTTGAAAATAAATTATCAGAGACAAGTTTGTTCTTCAAACTAATACAAGTGTGAATTAGAAATTTAAAGACTGTGGCTGTATTTACAAAGACGGCCATTTTGGATTTGAAATGTATGTTTGGATTGATACTAGCTGCGCAAAAGAAGTTAATCCGAGAAAAAAAATAGCCTATGTGTTAATCCAAGGTCTAACATATCTTCATTGTAAATCTCATCAAAATCAATCTAGCCGTTGGAGCGTGAAAGAGTAACATAGATTTTGAAGTAATTTGCGTATCTCATGGTAGCCACAATTGTTTTCGGGATAAAAAGTAGCCTATGTGCTAATCCAAGGTATAACCTATCTTCACATCAAGTTTCATCAAAATGGGTTTAGCCATTTGAGCGTGAAGAAGTAACAAACAAACACACTAACACACAAGCTTTCGCATTAATAAAATTAGTTAGTTAATTTATCATATATCTTAGTATTCTATTTTCCGAGCCCTTTCATTTGATATGTTTATTGAGGGAGTTGAGACATAACTACATCCGCCATTTTGGTGATGATTTTCATCAAAGATAAGAGACATTTCAAACTTATTAACTCCCAGTTTTAACAATTAACCAATCAGTCTTGACAACCTCGTTGGCATAATGGTTACCATGCCGGACTGCCAATAAGAAAGTTCCTGGTTCGATTTCCGGCACGGCCAACATATTTGTGCTTATCTTCTGTATCTTTAAAATATGTATGGAAATGTAGTATGTCAATTGTGTTAGCTGTGTGTGAAATGTGTCCTAATATAAAAAAAAACATATTTTACGGAGCACATAATATGACATACACAGACATTTCAAACTTATAACAGCCCGTTTTATTTCGTCAGGGGTTAATAACAAAGATAATCAGGTTCCATATCACGTGTTACAATGTACACTTTAGTTTGTTTTGATACGGCAGCTGTGGAGGCCTTGAAACTAGCGACTATAATATTTTCCATTAAGGCGACGACCATTGTTGACTATTAAACTGTGGAACTCTTAGCCGGAATCCCTGTTCCCTCTGAACTATAACCTCACTGTCTTCAAGGTGAGAGTGAATCGGTTTCTTCTAGGCAAGCGCGCTCCACTCTTTTTTTTATTTTTTCGTGAGGAAATGCATTTACGCATCTCCCGCTACAAGCCTGGGGGAGGCGAGCGGGGTATGTCGGACTCGAGGGCCAGAAGGGCCGTCACTACCGACTAAAACCTCACGGTGTCCCATCTCACGACCTAAAGTCTAAGCACCATAATAAAAAGCGCGCTCCACCCTAGATCGCTACATCACTTAACATCAAGTGAGTTGCGGTCAAGCGCTCGCAATATAACCAATTCTCCTTGCCGGAACTCCTTGCCAAATTCCCTGTTCCCCAATGACTACAATCTAGCGATTTTCAAGGCGAGAGTGAACCGGTTCCTTCTAGGTAAGCGCGTTTCACCGTAGACCTCAATGTCACTTACCATCAGGTGAATTGTGGTCAAGCGCTGACCTATTTAGAGTAAAAAACAAAAAAAAAAAAAAAACTCTGATCAAGCGCAAACCTATACAAAGTTGGAAAAAAAACTAATCGACAGTTTTAGAGCCTCACGTACTCAAACTCAGTTTAAATAATATGCGATACAATCTAAGATTCGTTTAAAGCCATAAATAAACAGTCAAACACATGCGCGCGATATCAATCAGTGTTTTATTAGTGGTGGCCCCCGGCTTTGGTTATATCTAATATATAAATAATATACATAGCACGCTGTATTTAATTATAGTTTGTTATATAATATTCGTATATACAGTCATATAATATAAAATTAAATAAATTCAATAGCATATAGCGTATTGAAAACACATTTTTAAAATATATATATTTATAATTAATGTTTAGTATTATTTTTATTTAATTAGGTGTATTAAATAACAAATATATAATGTAAAAAATATAATCGTATTTATTCAAGATATTTGTTTACAAATAACTATTACAGAAATCATCAATTAAAATACTATAAACAAACTTAAACACTACAATTTAATTAAAAAAATATAATCTGTAATTTTGACACGTACATTTTATTTTCATAAAATGTAATTCATTTTATAATCATTAACCACAACTGCGTTAAATATCCTCTTAATTCCATACAGCGGGCTATTTCTATATGATACTCGTATTAATTTATAATTTATCCTGGTTTACAATGATTAAACATGTATAACTAATTTTAGATCCAGTCGGTCAATAAATATTTATAACATTGCTTATTGTGTACTCGTACTCATAAATTGTCAATCATATTTATACAACTACACATAATAAATCGAGTAAATGAAGCTAGCGTTTTTTTTCCGCATCGAATGTCCTAATTTAATAAAACTAATCAAATAACCCGCCCCTGGTCGCCCCCGGTGCAAAGGTGCCATCACGCTCGCTGCATTACCACGCTGAATAGCCAGTTAGGTCATCCTCTGCACCAAGAACGACCCGGAGCGGGAGTCACCGGTGATGTTATTTATTCTAAGACCCAGCTCTTGAACTCTTCTTCGCCTCACTGCTCCAAATACCCAGAGTCTCCACGGCATTATTATAGTTTCATACTTTTTAGACGGCATTAAGCTATTTTTCGATATTATTTACTAAATTTAACGATGAAAAAGATATGATATTTAACAAAAAAACGTTAATTCAAGATGCAAAATCTTGTCAGTGCGCCTGAAGTATTTTAATTTTATTTAAGGTAAGGTAAGGTAAGGGAATCATAAGCAGCCCACTTTACGTTCCCACTGCTGGGACTGAGGGCCTTCTCTCACTAGGAGAGAGAAATAGGCCATAATCCACCACGCTGGCCAAGTGCGGGTTGGCGGATGACACACGTCCTCGCTTGTGGTCCTCAAACATGTCGATTTCCTCACGATGTTTTCCTTCACCGTAAAACGAGTGCAAATCCACACATAACTTGAAAAACTAGGTAAGGGAATAAAATCATGGTACTCGTAATAATTGTCACAAATCCAACCCTAACCAACAAACAATAGATCCTAAACCGCGAGGTGTTTAACCCTCAAATGAAACCGAAGTCAAAAGTCGGCACGTGTTGAGCTACCGTGGGAACCTTGGGGTCTAACGCACCCTTCACTAACCACCGGGGTCCAAAACACCCCACGCCGAGTGAATGGAGACGGGTCAAATAAATGGCATATTGAGTGTGGAATCTGAGTATTAGCTGACCATTAGAAGCTTTGGCGTTAATACGTATTAAGACAAATTTAAGAACAAATTCTTGAATATACAGTTTTTTTGCTATAAATCGTAAATGGTAAAAAATATAAAAAAAAAACATTTGCATTTAATTTGATAGCTATAGCTATAGCAGCTATTGATATATAGTAAAAAAATACGAAAAACACGTTTATTGTATGGGGACCCTTACATTTTTTTTTTAGTTTTTGTATTTTTTTGTACTATGCTATTGTCATAGTAAATAAATACAAAAATAAAATGTTTATTGTATGGAGCCCCCTCTTAATATTTTCATGATAGATATAAATTTTTAGTATTTGTTCTTATAGCGGCATGGGAAATAAATATCTTGTGAATGTTTCAGCTTTCCAGCTATTACGGTTTCTGAGATACAGCCTGGAGACAGACAGACAGACAGCGGAGGCTTAGTAATAGGGTCCCGTTTAAACCTTTTAGGTACGGAACCCTAAAAATTACTTCATATTTTTCTAAAACTGTTAAAACTCTTTTTGTTGTGTCGAAAACTTATTACAACAATTTTAACACGTTTTCGGTAGTTAAGTAAACTACAACAATTACATCAGTCGCATAGATAATAGAGGGTAGATCGCAATAATTGGACATACCTACTTCGAGTAACTGATAAGTTATCAGCACCCGATGTGCCAATAATAATGTCTAACTTGTATTATGTGTGTACTGATAACAGTTATTTGAAAAAAAGCGTAAAAACCAGTGGCATACTGATAAGTGATTACATCAAAACTTGTAGCTTGACCACAGCGTATGTGGCTTGAAAACTCTCGACACCAGAGCTTGACTGCTTAACCCAAACAGAAAGAAGTGGAAAAGTGTAATATTTCACTGAGAAAGCGGAGCGAGAAAAGCGCGTCTTATGCTTGAGAATAGAAATATCTGAAAAACTCCACGAACATCAGCTAAGATAATAAAACTGAGAAAATAGATCTTTTAGGCAGGTTCTTATAGGAAAATCAAAAGCAGTCCTTTTGGCAGGTTCAGAATTTTTCAAAATATAATGCTATTTTGCGCCTTAAAAGCGCTACGGGAGCTATTTGCTTTTCCTATAAGAACCTGCCTTAATGATCGATTTTCCCAGTTTTATGTAAACAAATATTTTTATTTTTTAGGAAACAATGAATATGAATAAAAATCAACAATCAAAGTTATAGACGGCATAATTTGAAAAAACTACAGACTATATTTAACATTCTTCAATTTACATATATATCTCGGTAGTTCTAAAGCACTTTTATTATCTTAGAGTATATTTGCTATTAAATATTATTATTTGTTAAAATAGTAGTTTTATTAAAATGCTTCCAAGAGTATTAAATAAGTTATGATAAAATTACACTTATTTGTATGTAAATGATATTTTGTCAGAGGCCGTCAGAGGCTTTAAAACAAGCTAAATAGCTAAATAGCGAAGAGAAACAAAATATAGCCTACTTGCCAAGTACCATATAGAACACTAGCTGACCCGGCAAACGTTGTTATGCCTCACTTAGGGGTATGAAAAATAGATAGTGTAGCTTATATGACTCGTTCGTAGATTTACCATAGCAGCGTCATCTATTGATTACTTATTCAACCCAGTCGAAAGGTATCGACATCTGTTAGAATCATTTGGAGTTAACAGATAATTGTGACTGTCAAATAATAACAGACAATAATTAGCAATAAATTAAAATTGCGACTATAATTTGAGATTTAAACTATCCTATCTCTCAAGTTGGATCGAACTGCACATGTTTGTGCGAATTTTTTTATAATCGGTTACGTGGTTTAGGAGTCCATTGAGGACAAACATTGTGACACGAGATTTATATATATTAAGAAGAAAGATAGATCTACAAATTATGTATAGCAGTAATGAAAACAAAATTACGCATTGATATCTCAGTGTATTGACGCATCGAAACGTGAATCATGCGAAATATTCTACTCGATTTCACCTTATCTTGTGGCTGAGCGACATTTATGGACAAAGGAGTTAATTGATCTTTGGTCCTAAGATTTACTTTCATTATCGCTTTACTCATAATATTTATCATTTTATTATAAAAATGAAAACACAAAATGATTACGTACATTTCTTTTTTCCTCGCTTCCAGATAATACATAGCCTGGATAGCCCATATGTCAATCAAAGAGTTATTACAGTCATTTTACTAAGAATATGAGTATTATTTTACAAAACATTTGTATGAGATTCTTTGTACGTACATATATAAGTCTTCTTATATTTGTACGAGTTAATTCAAGAGGTCTACCTCTTCTTCGTAGCGCCTATAACTACGATGATCTGACGCGATCATCGAAACTAAGCTATAACCACCAGGGCTGACGTTTTAAAGTGACGAAATAACAAACGTACATACTTACACACAAACTTTCGCATTTATAATACATATTAGTAGGATAATATAAGTTACAGTTATTACAGACTTAAAATTCACATATAACAAGGATGTTCTGATAAAATGTCACCATTTTGGGTACAAGATTTTCATATCCCTTGTTATCCTTTCCCTCGCAAGTAGCGGCGTGCACTCCTGCCTTGCGCGGGCGCAGTAATTTGCGTACAAGTTGGCACACAATAACGCTTTGATCTCGCCGCCGTATAATTCCTGGACGATCTGAATCGGAGACACCTTGTATGCATATATAGACAAGGATTGTGTATTGAAGTATACCACGCTTGGATGAATAAGTGGTGGGACAAGTAATTACACTTACCTATGTTACGTTTGAGAGTTTCGTACCTATAAGTTATGAACTCCCATTCTTAACTCTTAGGTACAAAACCCTCATTTATATTTATATATGTATTCTCAACTTTTAGGTATAGACATATAGACCCTTCCGCTATATTTGTATCTTTCCGTCTGTATCCGTCTGTTTGTCACCAGGCTGTGACTCATAAACTGTAATAGCTATAATTCTGTTTAATATAAGTAAAATAGCTTAAAACTGAAAAAAAGTTTGAGCACTACAGAAGAGACCTTGGTCCTGCAAACACAGGGTATCTCACTACAAGAGCTCTGAAGCTCTGAAGATCTCTGAGACTTGACGCATCGAAACGTGAATCGTGAAATATTCTACTCGATTTTATTAAAATGTTTCTTATCTTGCGGATAAGCGACTTTTATGGACAAAAGAGTTGATCTTTGGTTCTAAGATTCACTTTAATTATCGCTTTACTCATGATTTCTAAGTAATATTATAAAAATTGGCCAGCCTGACTCGAAAGTCAGGCTTACGCATGACTCGCACACTATAGAAGAGACCTAGGTCCTGCAAACATTAGGTATCCCACTGCAAGAGTTAGGAGTACACAACTAACAATTCCAATATTATTTTTTTTTATTTAACCTAATGTAATATGTAAATATTATTAAAAAATCGTTTTTAAAATTAACGATTATAAGTATCGTATATGGAATGTTTGTTAACGCAAATAAAGATAAAGATAAATTTATTGTCGTTTAAACAAATTGCTCTACATAGGGTTCTTATATATATTAACTAATTAAACTAATTAACAAGATACTTGTATTAATACACTTTTAATGCTACTGAACTGGGTGTTACAATTGAACAATATTGTATATGAAATAAATAATTTTATTTGTATGATGATGTGAAAATCAATATCAGTAAACTTGCATTCTAACTTGACTCGCATTGACATGTTACAAGATTCTCGTCCCATAGTTTATTAGTTCATGAAAAAACACTTTTGTCCTGTAACACCGAGACAGTCTTTGTACAAGCATTTAGTCATGTTAAACAAGACTGATTGTATGTTTGTCTCAAGTGTTTTATGTCCAACAACTTGTAGTCCCTTTTCCCATGTCCAGCGTTTTATTGTCAACGCATCTCCATAATTGGATGAGATACGAGTGTGATGAAGTTTTTATTACTTTGATCGAGAAACAAATATACTATCGTACATTTTTATTGTTTATACATATGTTAAAAGAAATGTTTTATTGATATCTATACCAATAAAGAGGAAAAGAGAGATCTTCTTCTTCTTATGAGCCAAGTAACCAAGCTCTGGTGTCGAGAGTTTTCAAGCTCTCGAAGGCCTCTGACTTTACTTACGACTGCTTGTACTAAGACTAACAGCCGGGTTTATGTAGGTATGTATATGTAGTATATCAGTAGTGTTACCAACCATGATATTCAATTTTGTGTTCAAAGTAAAGTGTACACATTGTTTTTGTTATAATTACAAAATATGCATTTATGTATCTACAACTAAATCAACATGTCTTACGTTGTACTACCGAAAGGTATAAATAAACCTTTCGGTTTTAGGCAATTATAATTATCATTTAATTTTTGTCAGTATTTTTGACAAGACTAGAAGTAATGATAAAATAAATTTAAACATAACTTGAGAATAATATTTACAAAACATAGTAATAGCGAAAATGTTGTAAACTAAAAAAATAACAAAAAAAAATTTTAGAAGACAAAATTCCCTTGTCTGTATTTTTATATAAGGCCAACTTTATACAAAATAGTAACAGTTAAATTTAAGTAAAAAAGTAACAGTAAAAAAAGTTACAAAGTAAAATAGGTGACAGTTCATCATAACAGTACATCGCTTATGGTTCATAGTGCAAAATAAAAAGCAGCACAGATATTTAATTTTCAATCAATTTTAAAGTTGCTTGTCAATAAAAGCATGAAACCTACTGATCTAAACACAAAATACAAACAGACTTGAAATCTATAACAGAAAGCTATAACACTATGCACATATAATCAATACGGGGTATTTTATAGCGGCAACTCCCGGCGCGGGCGCCGGTATCTGATGTAAACCCAAATAACTACAAGAGCTTGTTATCAACTCCATTAGTACAAGAGCAGGCGACTGTGGAGAGGGAGACAGTTACTTGGCTCGCTACGGAGTAGCGCTTGTAGCTCGGCTAGCTAAGGTGAGGTGACACGATCATCGAAACTAAACGACAGTCGACGCTGACGGTGTTTGGATAGGTGACAATGCACTTGTACTGCTACGTTTAAAAAGTTGTATTTTCATTTAGGCGCTAACGTTTCTCGGATAACGCGTTAAGTTGTAGGTTCCGGCTCTTAACCGTAATGAAAACAGTACAATATAAAGTACACAAGTAATTTTGGCAATTTTACGCGACTAATGAAATATTACGAAATATTTTTTTACACATTTTGTTGAAGGCAGCCTACTTTTTGTACTGTTACACCTGTGGTCGAACCGTAAGCATGTGTGCGTGAGTCACTCCGTAGCTTTTCCTTTATTGTATGAGCTAAGTGATCCAGCTCTGGTGTCGAGAGTTTTCAAGTCGTCCGGAGGCCTCTGACTGCTTGTACTATGAATAAAAGCCGAGACCTACAACGTGTCATCCTACCCACGAACGAACGACTACGTTGGCATAATGGTTACCATGCCGTGCCACAGCCAACTAGAGGATCCCGGGTTAGATTCCCGGCACGGTCAACATCTTTGTGCTGAACTAAATTTGTTGGCTGCATGTCTGAGCGTTAAATATGTATCTATATGAAGTATTTATATATGTATATGTAACTAGAAGATAGATAGATAGATAAACTCTTTATTGGGCAGATTATAGGTACAAGTCAAAATAAAAAGTAATAGTAAATAGTAACTAGAAATGGTTTAGTATGCGGATAACCAGCAATGCGTAAAAAAATATCGCGACTTAGAGTCAGCTGCTTCGTTTTGTACGAACCTTAGTCACTGGCATACACTTTACACGGTCCTACCACTCGCGGCTACATTTATTGAATAATATCTGTAGAACGGACCAATTACATCTGTTTATCTACGCTTTGGCATCCGGCGATATCTTTAGATACAGAATATGGCCTCTTTAGACAAGACTTTTACTGGCCACTCTCTTGTTTTACAATGCTCGGGTATAATGTTGTAAAAATGTAAAGTTTTAAAGGATTGTTTGTTAATGCGTTTTTTTAGTTTACATGCTAGTAAAGACAAATTTTATAAGGTCACTAGCCTCACTAGTCTTCTACACTACCAACTTAAGATTGATGTAACGATAATATATTAGAAAATAAATAATTTAAATAAAAACTCCAACGTAGACCTCAATGTCACTTACCATCAGGTGAATTGTGGTCAAGCGCTGATTTATTTAGAGGAAAAATAAAGGTGTGTATTTTAGTTAATTAATAGTTACATTATTAAAATTGAATTAATAGTAACATTATTAAAATTAATAAAAAAAAATTGGTTCATAGGGTTTTATGATCTCCGTACTTTCTGTTACGTTAAAAATCCCTTTTATTTCAAGTTATTGAAATAAAAGGTACCTATACATTGTCGCCATTTCAAGTTGACTGGACATTCCATTATTTCACCTGGATATTTATCGGGAAACACAATTATGTTGCTATATAAATAATTAAATTATCCTGTTTTTATAGTAAATTGAGTTACTATTTTGTTATTTTTTGTTATTATTGCAACAGAAATACACAATGTATAAAAACTACAACTGTCTATCTATTAATATGGTTTATATGGACAGACGGACAGCGGAGTCTTAGTAATAGGGTTCCGTTTGTAACTTTTTGGTACAGACCCCTAAAAACTGGCTCTGGTCAGCGATTATGAATACATTCACCTTCGCAAATAGATATCATATCTAGTCTAGTGTTTATATTCTAGTGTCTTGGGAAAGGTGATCTGGGAGATACTGAGAGGTTAACTGGTTAACTATGATGTCATGGAAGAAAGTCTTTTTATCTGCACAATCCTACTAATATTACAAATGCGAAAGTTTGTCTGTAAGTGTATACGTTTGTTACTTCTTCACAATCAAACAACTGAACCGATTTGGTGTGAAGATAGGTTAGACCTTGGACTAACTTATAGTATACTTCTCATCCCGAAAACAATTGTGATTCCCGTGGAATACACAAATAACTTCAAAATCTATGTAACTGCTTCACGCTCCAACGGCTAGACCGATTTTGATGAGATTTATATGAAGATAGGTTAGACCAAGGACTAACTTATAGGATACTTCTTATTCCGAAAACAATTGTAGTTCCCATAGAATACGCAAACAACTTTAAAAACTATGTTACTTCTTCACGCTCCAACGGCTGAACCGATTTTGATGAGATTCACTTTGAAGATAAGTTAGACCTGGGACTAACACATAAGCTAGTTTTTGTCCCGGATTAACTTCTTTTTGTTCCGGATTTACACGAGTTAAACCGCGGGGCGAAGATAGTTTAAAAATAAAGGTGACGAATTAAGACGCAACTCTTGGATAAATATTATTGTCTACAGTAAGAAAGGGAGGTGAAAGTGATAACAGAATGGTGAGTTAAGAATATGACCTTTTATCTATCTTTATAAACAATTAGGTACTTCTGATCGTTGTGTCTTATCGCTGGAAAAACGATTTCTTTTTTCTTTATTTTTTTTAACATTTCACACGCGGCTGGTCAACCCCATACTGAACCATTTCTAGTTCGTATTATGGTTGCTAACCCAACTGATATACATATTTAACATCCAGACCGACAGCCAACAAATTAACTAGCTTCGGTGTATTATTCCTTTTTATCTTTTGCGCCATATACTATCACTAACATTAGGTATTAAGTTGTGTTTTAACCCTGCAGCCTGGGCGAAAGAATAAGGCTGCGGAATTGCCCCTGCCTGTCGTAAGAGGCGAATAAAAGGAGCATCAGACTCAATGGTGTTCGGAGATGGGGTTCCGACACCCGATTCATCCGGGGTGAACGACGGCGTCGCGTGAGCGTCGCTGTCGTTGGCAGATTGGAAAGCAATCCGGGAAGGGCCACAGCACAGTGTATGGAGGTCTCCGGAGTGTTTCCCGGAAGAACCCGGAGACCTCTGCTAAGCACAGAGGCAGGTCACCGGGGGGGTTTTAGTGGGTACAAATCCCACATAACCTGGCTGCGCCCCATTGTAGCCAGGTATCTTGTTGAAGATTTTCCCCTCGTCAACAAAAAAAGGTATTAAGTTGTGTTTAGTAAACCCATGCATCTTATAGTAAAAACAGTCTTCAGAGGCTTTTGGGCGGATTGAAAACTATATAACTTTATATTATAAACTGTGTCTCTAGCAACTGAGATTCTATTCGGTTCGACTTCTATTCGTTATCGCCAAATGACATAAGAAAATGCCAATTAAAAAACGACAGTCCTGTATGGTCACTCATACAAACACTGTTCGCATCGACCGTTCCTTAAAGATAAAGAGATTAAGAAAAAAAATGGCTTAACAACATCTCGTCTCATTTAGTAAGTTATTTACATTGGATGCTGCTGGAAGCGTACTGGAAATAAAATAAAAAAAAGTAAGTTTGCAGAAGATTAAGTCAGTAAGAAAATTAAAAAATGCCAAAAAACAGGGCATGATTAGAGATAGTAAGGAAGAGTGGACAAGATCAATAACCGAATGGTACCCTAGAGATGGCGTAAGAAGTAGAGGAAGGCCAAGTAAACGTTGGGAACATGAGATAATGAGGATAGCAGGAACTACATGGACGAGAGTAGATAGAGAGAGTGGAAAATGGAAGTGTTTAGAGGAGACCATTGTCGAAAGACAGGCTGTAAACACTTTATAAGCGTGTAAATAGTTAGTTTTTAAGTTAATCGTGTAATATCAGCAAAAAAGGCTTATTTTTAATTTGTTTTTAAATTGAATGATAATAAAAATTGTATGTACTACATACAGCTTACTACTTTACTTAGCTTCGATGATCGCATCAAATCATCTTAGCTTGCCGAGCTAAAGGCCCTGTATTTGAAGTCAGTTAAAACAAACCCAAAAAACGCATTAATTTCTTAAAAAATCTTAAACAAGTAATCGTGTACGTTTCCACATAAATAATTAACTTCAAGTTATCATGCACTAAGATAAGGTAACAATCGGAGAATACATTAAGCATAGATAGCGGTTTAACGAACCCCACTCGATTGGATCGGACAAACAAAATTAAACCTATTTTTGTACTGATTAACTTTGGACGAATTTTAACCGGATCTACTTTTAGTACAGTTTTTATACCAAGCTCTGGTGTCGAGGCTTGGATTAACTGCTTGTACTAAGCCCAACAGCCTGCACCTACAATTTAACATCCAACCCATGGTAAATGAAAATGCCACTTTAAAAGCAACAGTTCTGTGCATGGTCACCCATCCAACAAAATTTGACGACCTCGTTGGCGTAAAGGTTACCATGCCGGTCTGCTAATCTGAAGGTTCCGGGTTCGATTCCCGGCCCGGTCAACATCTTTGTGCTTAACTAAATTTGTTGGCTGTGGGTCTGGGTGTTAAATATGTATTTATATATAATATGTATGTAT
This sequence comes from Mellilla xanthometata, assembly GCA_035578125.1. Classification (NCBI taxonomy): domain Eukaryota; kingdom Metazoa; phylum Arthropoda; class Insecta; order Lepidoptera; family Geometridae; genus Mellilla; species Mellilla xanthometata. The sequence continues at coordinate 17,418,875 of JAPUBQ010000024.1, read as the reverse complement.
GTATGTATATGTAGTATATCAGCTGTGTTAGTAACCATAATACGAGCTAGAAATGGTTCAGTGTGGGGCTAACCAGCCGTGTGTGAATGTGTCCTAATATTTATTTTATTTATTTATTTAATATAGTCCGCATCGACTGCTTAATGATAAAGATAAATAGATAAAGATAAATAATTTATTGGCCTTGCAGCATCTCGTCGCATATGGCAAGTCATTTTTACATTTGATGATAATTAGAAAACCTTATGTACTAGCTTTACTTAGCTTCAGAAGACAAACAACCGGGACCTACAATTTAAAGTAGCACCTTCTTCAGACTTCTTCATACTGGATTCATGGATTTTTAATTTTTCCGTATGCCTAACAAAAACTCTTAGTCCGGTTAATCGAGTTTCTACTGTACAAGTACTGTAACAAGTTGGAAACAACCCTGTTTGGAAAAACGAAACGGCACTATTTAATTTTAAGATCCTGTCCCCTATTCGCGCTTGATGAAATAATCTAAATCTAAAATAATCACGGTGTCACGGCCCCTGATCAATATTAAAATATACCGTTTTATATAAGCGGTCAATCTTTATGTAAAATATGAAAAAAACTAAGTCTTTAATATTTATTGAGACCTCGTTAAGTCTAAAAGGCAGTAAAACAAAGATTTTTCATGTTTAAAATGCAAAATTACCAGTTTGCGATAAATATATTCTAAATGCTTCATCATTTTGGATTATGTAATTTAAATTTTAATTCGCATCGTATATAAAATACCTAATGTGAATATGGAAAACTGATTTCTGCTTCACCTTGTATTTTATAAAATAGACAATGTTTATATTTTTGCTCATATTAATTTATAATTAACTTTTTTTGACGATCTCTTTCGCGTAATGGTCACTATGCTGGGCTGCCAACTAGAGGGTCTCGAGTTCGATTCCCGGCACGGTGAACATATTTGTTCGTTATCGATCTAGGTGTTAAATATGTAGGTATCTATACAGAGTATTTATGTATGTATATGTAGAATATCAGTTGTGTTAGCAAACACAATACAAACTAGAAACGGTTTTGTATGGGGCTAACCAGCCGTGTGTGAAATTTGTCCTATATAAATACTTATTTATTCATAATTTTAACAATGTTTTGTTAATTTGGTCGTCATTGGTATTATTTAGACATATTCTATTTGACATAGAAGTCATATTTTATCGACGTATTTGGTCGATAAGTATTGCCGAAATATGGGGTTGTGAAATTTTGCGAACCTGCCGAAACTTAGAACGCTAATATTTAACTTATACAGTTTTAGATTCAAAACTCAAATAATCAACCAATGCAATAATAGCTTAGACCCATACGAAAATATACGTGTTCATATGTGTGTCATACAATCCAATAAGCACTAATAAAAAGTTACATTATATAAGCGGCCCTCGATACGTTTCCACAGCTGGGACTCGGGGCCTTCTCTCACAAGGAGAGAGATATAGGCCAAGTGCGGTTTGGCGGATACATACAGGCAAGATAAAATATAAACAAAATACTTAACATATACTTCCCAATAACATAACTTTTACTTATTTATTATAAGCAGAAATTTTATTTTCAGATCTTCAATTCTATTGCCATTTTATACCCAAATTTTTTTTTTAAATAGTTTATCAAAACACCTTATTATACCCTTGTTTAAATTTTCTAGTAAAATGGTTTTTAAATTAATTCTTACGTAAACAACTGAGAAAACGAATTACATAAATATATAATTCTATATGTTATATAAACATACATATACTAGTTATATGTACGTCTTTGTATAAATAACAACAAATTAGTGTCGTTTTTCGTTCACACCTAAACGACTAACAATCGGTTTCAAATGTTATGTTACTAGTGACATTTGGTTTTATTTTCAAACTAAAATACGCTTAAATACAACATTATTTAAATTGACGATGTCGTTGGCATAATGCTTACCATGCCGGACTGCCAATCAAAAGGTTCCGGGTTCGATTCCCGGCATGGCCAACATCTTTATGCTAAACTAAATTTGTTGGCTGTTGGTCTGGGTGTTAAATGTGTATCTATAATAAGTATCTATGTATGTATGCATATGTAGTATATCAGTTGTGTTAGCAACCATAATACGAACTAGAAATGGTTCAGTAGGGGCTAGCCAGCCGTGTGTGAAATGTGTCCTCAAATTTATATTTTTTATATTTTATATTATTCAAATTACACATAATTATTGTTATAAGTTATATTTCAGCGTATGTTTTTGCTAATGTTTACTCATGTTACTAGTGACATCAAAGCCCTAGTCGTATAACATTTAAACCGCGTTGTAATCATTTTGTGCGTAATTAGCTATGAAGATACCTTTGTGATGGATTTAGCTACTATTATACATAGGTAAAGTCCCTACTTTTTATCTCAGACTAACACAAGTAAAATTTCTAAAGACAAATCATCTTTAACAAAGTTTATATTTAGTAATTAAACACCAAATTTTCCCTACTACATAAGCAAATTAAAAAGTTGACAACACGCTTATCACTAACTTATTGTTTCGCTTATCACTGTGGATATCGTAATGAACTTGCCGGTTGCAACATTGTTTCTAACTTATCATCAACTTACTAAGTTACTAACCACTATAGTAATCATGTTCCAGGGATTAAAGTAAGAAATATATCTTTTATTACCAACTTAGATACCTGTTGCAAGCGACTTTACTCTTAGTGTATTAGGTCACACTTAGAATTAACTTATTCCTAAACAAGTTAGTGTAGTGTGACTTAGACTCACTAAGTAACAAAGACCACAAGAACCAATCACCAACTTAAATGCTTTTAGGTAGTAACTTAACCCGTAAAGTACCTACGTGTGATTGCATGTAGAATTAACTTATGTATAAATAAGTTACTGTAGTTTGACTTAGGCATACTAAGTAACGAAAAATTACTAAGCAGCAATTTATTTCTGACAAATAACTTGACACTTGAAGTGCGTGCGATTGTACTTAGAATGAACTTGTACTTTAACAAGTTCTTGCGGTTTAACTTAGGTACTTTAATTACGTTTAAGGGTTTCAATGAAAGTTACTTTGTTTCCAGTCTAGACTTACGTTTTAAAGGCTTCGGGTTGCTCTGCTTCCGTCGCGACATGACCTAGCTGGCACCTGGATCCAACATGTCACACTCACTGCACTGAACTGACGAGACGTGGACTCCGGGGGCAAGCGACGTGCGTCCGAGGGCACGGTCGGCGCGCGACTGAGGGCGAGATAAGGCGGCGTCAACGAAGGAGGCTGGCTAGCCCCGCCTTCTTGGTGGTATCCTCCCAGCTACAGGCGTGTGGACCGTAGCGGTGCCGTAGCGGCTGCTGTAGCTTCTCTGGAAATGGGAGGTTTTCTCCACTTTCTATGAGAAGCAAGGGTCTTGTACTATCTTACAATGTTTTTTATTGCTTTTTTACGAAGTACTAGTTATTATTCTGTGCCATTAGGCATTAACGAATCAGTCCGGCAGCACTTCATCAAAAATAATATAAAGACCTCACTCTTATATATTATGTTGTTTACTTGAAATCTATGACGAGAAAGAATATTTGAAAAATAAAAATAAATATAGAGATAATTTTGACGAATACGCGGTGCAATGAGACCGCCATACAACAGGCTAACCAAGTCCAAAAACAAGGTATTAATAATAAAACTAGCTGACCCGGCAAACGTTGTTTTGCCTTATAAATTATTCTATTAGTAAAAAAAAATAAAAATAAAATTACAGGGTATGGAAAATAGATAGTAGCCGGTTCTCAGACCTACTGAATACGCATATAAAATTTGGTAAAAATCGGTCAAGCCGTTTCGGAGGAGTACCTATAGTAACTAACATTGTGACATGGAAATTTTATATATTACTAGCTGACCCGGCAAACGTTGTTTTGCATTAGTAAAAAAAAAACAAACTAAATATACAGTAGCCGATTCTCAGACCTACGGAATACGCATATAAAATTTGGTAAAAATCGGTCAAGCCGTTTCGGAGGAGTACGGTAACAAACACTGTGACACGGAAATTTTATATATAAGATTATTAGAAGAAGAAAGAAGAAGATATGCTTATTCAAAAAGTTGCCACATAGTATTCAAAAGAAACATTAAACAGTTTTTCAAGGCTATAATGCATTTTGTTCCATAAAATAGTATATGAGATTTCCTCTTGCAGAGTCTTCATTTGCCATTGCCCACAACACGAGATTGATAATCTCAGTGTGGGAGCTGTCGGTCACAATATAGTATAGTTTATTAAATAGTAAAATAATAAAAGGGATATAGTATAGTCCACTAAATAAATAATATGCCAATAATATGCCAATATGCCAATTCAATTCGTAGTGAACAAAAAGTTTCTTTTATTTATTTATTTTCAGTCCTTTTCTATATGTAGACGCAGGAGGGCCGTTATTAAAATCCATGTTGTAAATCACAGCTTCTTTTATTACAATTCACACAGTTTGGTACGCAATCACAAAACTCAGATAGGTGTTTAAATTAAGTGCTTTCTAGGGATTGTAACGATATATAGCGATTCGTCGAAGACGTGGTGCGCTGACGGTTGCCCATCGAAAAAGTAATGGTCGATGGCCGCCCCGCTGCCATCGATACGACGCTCCGCTAGAACGACTCATTGACCAATCATAGTCGTTCTTCGTTACGTTGACATTTACAAGATTGTCGATGGTCGGTCTGCTACCATCGACACAGCGCTCCTCCAATCATAGTCAGTCGTTCTTAATAATGTTGCCATTTACAAGATGGTCGTTCTGCTACCATCGACACAGCGCTCCTCTAGTGTTTTTGTCGATGACACGGCTGCGCCGTCACGGCCAGACTGACATACGACCGTCCTCGGGCGTGAAAGTGTTCCTGAAACATTGCAATTCACATCAGGGATACATCCGCTCGTTCATCCTGATCAAATCGAATTAAGGATTATATCTACAGGACTATGTAGTAACAACCATTTAGGCTATGTTGGGGCAGTAGAGTGATGCGACGACATCACTTGACACGATTGCATAATTGGATCAGTTACTATAATCTACTAATATCGCTCATGTTCTAGACTGCCTGAGCTTCTAGATTTCTAGACGCCACTTCGACTTTTTTTTAAACAAGGTCAACATCTAGCTCCAGCCGTACCGGACGCGCGTCTTGCCCTCAATGGTCAGGCCCGAACAGTATTCTTCGATCAAGATCGTCAGTACAAACCGTCTGAGCCGAACGAGCGTGTCCCTTCAACCCACCCGCAAGGGTCAGGCCCGGACTGCACTCTCCGGACAGGATCGACAACACACATCTGAGCCAGACGAGCATGTCCCTTCAACCTACCCGTAAGGGTCAGGCCCGGACTGCACTCTCTGGACAGGATTGACCGTCTGAACCGGACGAGTATGTCCCTTCAACCTACCCACAAGGGGTCAGGCCCGGACTGTACTCTCCGGCCAGGATTGACACTACCCACCATCTGGACCGGACAAGCGTGTCTCTTCAACCTGACCGAAAGGGCCAGGCCCGGACTGCGCCCTCCGACCAGGATTGACTAAACTTTAGAATGACAAAAATTACGCTAAGTTATGAAATTGGGTTTCCCAAAATGGTTTTGCACTAAGGCGCGCCAGAAGAGGCGATCGAAGTATCGCTATCAACCGACATAGTGTCACTTGAAGCTGAGAGAGAATCACTTCCAACATCATCGTTGTTAGTCACGGCCGTCACAGGCCCATAAACGTCTTCAAAATTTGTTAAAGTTTCCGAAACTTCCGCTAAGCCAGCATAGCCGGGTTCAGTGTTAGAATTAAGTTCTCTATAATCAACGCACATCCTACAGCTTCCATCATTCTTTTTAACGAGTAAAATTGGGCTAGCAAACGGGGACCTACTTTCGCGAATAACACGCATCTATAAGTGATTGAACGTTTTCTTGTACAACTTCTTTTTCAGAGGGCGATAGTCTATAGGGTTGTCTTTGCACTTTCTTTTTGGGATCTATCAAACTAATGCTCATTTCCCCCGTATTAACACGACGAACAGGTATACCATCGGTAAAATAATCTTTGTTCTTAGAAAGAATCCTGAGCAATTCATTTTTATGTTTTCCCTCAAGGTCAGTATCGATGTCAGAAGGTTTTTTTTTTTTTGTAGTACTAAAATTGATATTGCCATCGCTAATTTGGACGTTTACTACATGTTGGAAAATATCTCTACCCAGGATAACGGAATCTGAAATGTTATCAGATGGGACAACGTGAAACAAAACTCTAAGCTCAATACCTTGGACCTTAATATCGCTGAGAACTTGAGATTCCCATAATATATTCCCCTGACCTATTCCTGACAGAAATACTTTCTCGTTTCGTGCAGTACCGGAAAACTTCGAGACCGAATTTGATTTGACTAAAGAGCATTCAGAACCACTATCAAATAAAAATTGGACGATCTCACCCGATGATGTTGCCAGCGCACTCCTCGCAGTTTGATGGTTGCAGACGTGGACCTCTTTGACCACCTTATCCGGACATGCTGAAGAGATGTGCCCTGGTGTGATGTAGAAGCCGCAAGCCCGACGCCAGATGGCGTTGCTCACTCGCCGACACGGCCATTCTAACGCACCACACGTCCTCGTGTGGGAGATCTGAAGGAAAGAAAGTCTTGGCAGTAAAAAGATATCGCTTCGGCCAGCCCTGACCCACAGTGTTGAAATGAGAACTTCAATTGCAATCATTTCTTTCAATTACGTGTCAAAATAAGAACCGACTACAGAGAAATTGTTTTGCTTTAATTTTCGGGAAACTTGCAAAAATCGTAAATTTTTAAGCAATCACTACCATCGCTTCCATCTAGCGGATACACACAAATCATTGCCTCCATCTAGCGAATACACACAAAAATCATCGTTTCCACCTTATAGTAAAATTACGGAAGCTATAGTTTACCGAACAAAATTCAATGCCATAAAAAAAATTAAACTGGTCTCAACGCTTAAGATCAAAACAATAAAACCACCATAGAGCCTCCGAATAAAGTCATCTCAAAAATCATCAACGAGTCAGCTACCTCCATCTGGTAACTCCAGGGAACCTCCATCCGGAACCCTTACATCACACATTCAAGATAGTCAAGCTGCCTCCATCCGACCACCCATGGAAGTTTTTATCTTCAACCAAACTTTCAACTAATCAGAAGCAGCAAATGAGTTTTATTTGGCATCTGTACGCAATTACTACCACGCTTGCAGAATACGTCAAAGCACAAAATTAAATGCGTACCCGTAGGATAAATTTGAATTTACGCACGTCTTTGTAATCTCTAAAGTAACGCAAAAATCTTTATGAAACAAAGCTCTGTTGTCTTCACATCGAACCATAATTAAAATTTCGTCATCTATTATGACGTCACTCCACAATTAAGCGACAAATATGGTAACTAAAAAAAAAACTATCTTGGCAAGAAAGGTTGATCAAGACAAATCTAAATCTATTCTGTACTGAATACTCGCACTCACTCGTTATTGTCACAACTTTACTACATAGTTTGCCATTCTTCAAATAACGAGTATTCCGCGCCAAAAAAAACAAATAAAACGATTACATTCACCTTAACATTCCAACGTGTCCAATGAGGGTTGCATAACGCAGTCATCCACGTATCGCTCGCCATGCGATGCAGCTTGCGCCCACTGTGCGCTGGAGCCGCTACCATCCGGCTGCTTGCCGCTTGCGCACACTATGCACTGCAGCCGCTGTCACCCGGCTGCTGGTTCTGTAATGTAACATCAGCTTACGAGAGACGCTTTCTTTAATTAGAGAACAATCCGCCCCGCAATCATACCAAATCGAAAATCACCAAATTGCATAATTAGTCCGTCGACAGGTTTCATACCGCATACGTCCACTCGCTTTACGACGCTGGGTGCGGTGGTGACGGGCTGTGTACTGCTACTCGCAACTGGCCGTGTATTGGAGCTCCGCGATGCCACGTGACCCTCAACACCATACTTCAAGACACAGGGGCCCGCGCAGTAACTGCCGTGTTGGAGTGCTGTGAACTTGGTTTAACTTGCTGCGTCTTATGCGGTCGACTGTAGTCCACAATCCGTCAAGCACACGTCCGCCGTAGCCAGCCAGGCCGTCCGTGTCCGCATCCTGTGGTTCAAATGTCCAGATGGTCCGGGCGTCCGTGTCCGCATCCTCTGGTTTAAACGTAGGTAGCTCGATGGTCTTAGCTGCGGTATTTGGCGGGTTGGTCAGCGCCTCCACGAGCAGCCTCATGTTCTCACGCCTCACACGCCGGCACCGTCCGTCGTATGCAGTTGTCAGCGTTGCGTCTGGACTCAGTGAAATAGCTTGTGCTCTCACAGTGATCATCTCACGCTCGTCTGAGTTTTCTTTTCGACGTATGTAGGTAGTCAGGATTGCATCTTCCTCAAGTGGGTGCTCGGTTTACGTCATGTGTGTCTTCTTCACGTGGGCCTTTGAGTTTTCATCCCAGTTCTGATGTAGACGCAGGAGGGCCGTTATTAAAATCCATGTTGTAAATCACAGCTTCTTTTATTACAATTCACACAGTTTGGTACGCAATCACAAAACTCAGATAGGTGTTTAAATTAAGTGCTTTCTAGGGATTGTAACGATATATAGCGATTCGTCGAAGACGTGGTGCGCTGACGGTTGCCCATCGAAAAAGTAATGGTCGATAGCCGCCCCGCTGCCATCGATACGACGCTCCGCTAGAACGACTCATTGACCAATCATAGTCGTTCTTCGTTACGTTGACATTTACAAGATTGTCGATGGTCGGTCTGCTACCATCGACACAGCGCTCCTCCAATCATAGTCAGTCGTTCTTAATAATGTTGCCATTTACAAGATGGTCGTTCTGCTACCATCGACACAGCGCTCCTCTAGTGTTTTTGTCGATGACACGGCTGCGCCGTCATATATTTTAGACATTTTCTACGTGTAGTAAATAAAGTATTTATATAATATTGTACGTTTATTAAATTATGTATTTATTATCTATTTTACTACGTTTAGTTATGTATAAATGTTTTCTATATAGTGCTAATGTGTTAATTTTAAGAATCACTTGATAGACTATGTCCCTGTAATGATACATTTTAAGGAGTAAATGAGAATTTGATACTTTGAATTTGATTTGTGTACCATACACACAATTTATTTATCAATCATAATTTATCTATACGAGTATTATACAGAGGAAAAGTTTGATTGTTTGTTTGTTCGACGCAAATAGGCTCCGAAACTACTGGACCGATTTGAAAAATTCTTTCACCGTTGGGAAGCTACATTATCCCCGAGTCACATAGGCTTAATTTTATTTCTCTTTACAACTTGAATTATGTTATAGCCCGTGCGAAGCCGGGACTGGCTGCTAGTAAGTAATAGAAATTGTAACATAGACTATATATATATATATTTTTTATTTAGAATCGATTACACTTTAGTTCAGCTTAGCTTAATTTAGTTCAGCACAAAAATGTTGGCCGTGCCGGGAATCGAACCCGGAACCTTCTAATTGGCAGTCCAGCATGATAACCATTACCAGGGCCAACGAGGTCGTTAGTGGTGTACCTAACATCTTTATTTTTAATTTATTTTTAAAGATAATCAACAGAATATTTGGCTTTAGAAGTTCGTCCATAATAAATAGATAATTCTTCACTGGACACAAACTTCATATAAACAATACTAATAAACTAATATTGACATAATCGCAGATGTTTTAGCTCAAAAATGCTATGAGTGAGGTTAACTTAAGACGATGCCAATACGCCCCTGTATACTCCAAAGTAGAAATAGCGCATAAGCATATAGCATAAGCAGCCCACTATACGTTACCAGAGCTGGGATTCAGGGCCTTTTCTCACGAGAAGAGAGTGGCCAAGTGTGGGTTGGTGGATGACGCATGTCTTCGGATATTGTGGTCCTCCAATATGTCGGTTTTCTCAGTGTTTCCCGCGGCTCCGCCCGCATGTAGGTCGTTTTTTACGTAACCTGTAGAAACTACAATTATCTATTATGTATATATTATTACAACTTTTGGAAATTCGTTCCAAAAGTAGTTAATAACATTTTAACCAGAATAGTTTGTTAAGCCGAGTAAACTCTTGATACCACAGCTTCGGCAGTTAGCTTATACGAAGAAGAAGAATAGTTCTTTACGATATTTAGGAAAATGATATCAAAATATAATATAAGATAAGTAAAAAAACATTTATTGGTCACATAATACATGAAAGAACTTTAAAATATAGAAAAGGCTTACAAATAAGTGTAAGTACCACAATTGGCGGCCTTTTTGTCTAAAGCACTCCTTCCAGGCCACCTTTTAATGGCGAAGAGTTAACGATTGAACAAAGACGTAGTGTACAAAAATGAAGAAAGAAGAATCTTCCTCTTAAATATGTTGACGTTCGTCGGGAAGACTATGGGTAGAAAACCTTTTCGTATTTTGCAGGACCCAGACCTTGGGTGAAAGAAACGGTGGGAGAAACATCTGTTATTAAATATGGCGGAGTTAAATAACCTATTGACTCAGCCGTTACTTTGCGGAAATCTATTGTAGAATAATATAAGAATAGAAATATTTGTCTTCTATTGCGGACCCAATTATACTATTGAGTACTATTAATCTAGCAAAAATATAGTATGGCCTGCCTTATATTTAGGAAAATTAAACACGATCGACATAGCCCTTACTATGATAATAAACCCCTTATTTATTTTCAAATCTACTAAGGCCGACCTAGTATATCAATAAAAAAAGAGAGTGTGGCTCGGTGATAACGTCTGCTCTTCATTTAGACGGCCCATGGTTTGATCCCAGCCCTACACCAATGACTTGTTTTTCAAGTTATGTGTGTACTTGCACTCGCTTTACGATAAAGGAAAACATCGTGAGGAAACCGGCATGTTTGAGGACCGCAATATCCAAAGACGTGTGACATCCGCCAACCCGCACTTGGCCAGGGTGGTGGACTGTAACTTTCTTAGTTAGAGAAGGCCCCGAGTCCCAGCAGTGGGAACGGTATAGTGGGCTGCTGATGTTTATGCTCAGTATATCAATATCATAATAATTAAAATGCTTTTTTGATGATATTTCAGATAATTTATTTACATTCATATCATATTAAAACAATATTACTAAGATAATATCATTAGAGATGTTTCAAAGATATAAACTACAAGCAACGCCATCTATACAAAGTTTTATGAACCTTATAAAACCTGTCCGAGATACTTGTTCTTCTTGTACTATGTTGTTAAACACAAACATTAAAATATTTGATTGTCATGCTAGATGGCGCTATAAACAGCAATTACAAAATATTGTTTTAAAAAATTTGATAGTATAACAAAATGATCACTAAAATATCTTTAACAATGTATTAAATAACCAATTGTGACATAATGAGTAAATCTTTCATATTTTATGTCTTTCTTAAGTTATAAAATATGAGTACCTACAAGTAGCGCCATCTATGCATATTTCTATGAACGTCATAAAACCTTGTGGAGCTGAATTTCTTCTGTACTCTTGCGTTAAGACACAATTATTAATGCGAAGCTAGATGGCGCTAAAAGCAGTTTTACCAAATAAGGGCTTTAAAAACTTGAATAATGTATTAGAGAAAATATGAAAATATAACTAATAAAGTAAACAATTTTGGCACCGTATTTTATTTGACTAAAATGTTATAACGTGTATTCGTCATTCATTACTATCGATATTCTTGCAAACACAATAAATATTATAATATAGGGACACAATTCATTTCCTATACAAAAATATTGCGTAAAACTAAAATAAAAGTAATGAATTTAGAAACGTTAGAATAAAAACTTCGAATAATTATTTTCATAAATTAACAAAATACAACTTTAACTTATTACGGTTGCATTCAATTCCAAATGTGTGTAGGTACAGTCAATATTAGATACAAATAAATAATTAGGAAGGAAATAAACTCTTTAGAGTGTAAAGTAAATAATAATGTATCATATTTCTCGACAATTATATGATTAACACGTAATTCCTAGCTAAATACAACAGCGCTATTAAAACTATGAATATAAGAAGAACTAAGAAACACATATTTTATTCAGAAAGATTATGATTCTTCACAACTGTAAAAGTATAAATCTAATAAAATAAAAACAAAAGAACATACCTTATATTCAGTCACTCACTCTTACCGGGTGAGGAGTAGGGGAGAAAGGGGTAATGGGAGTCAGTGGGCAATCGTAGTCACTAAAATAACTAAAGAAACCAAAAGCCTAGAGTTATTGTTGCCTCGCAACCAACATCACTCCATGCACCCCGCACCGGTCCCCAAAGCTCCCTGAGTTCACGCCAAGCGCTAGGAAAATAAATTGCCGCATAACGTTTTCGCGCCAATTTCATATAATTTTTTACGTGAACCAAATAAACGTAAGTCCATTACTATGGTGTATTTTAATCATTAGTTCAAGTTAAAACTTTAGTTATGACGTTTGAGATTGGATTTGTAAATCGTTTAATGTAATAAAGTCTAAAATAATTATTTTATAACTGTAAATTTTCAAATAGTCTCTTTCGGGTAATGAGAGTCGAGCGTCTGTGGGTAATAGGAGTCGACTATCGCCCATGTCTTATTACTCGCAGTTTTTATAACGTGCAAACGATTAATTATATCGTACATTTTTATTTGGCAGATGCCGAAAACTCGACCGAGGAGCACAAATAAAGCGTAATTGTCTTCTGACACAACGCACAGAGCGCAGAACTTCATAAAATTCGTAAATTTGGCCGAAACAACGAGATTTGGTACAGATGCACATCTTGTGGGCTATGGGCATGCGCAAGCTGCACCGGATGGGATTGAGTTGAAGATTACGTGCGTGACAACTGCTAGGATTCGCTGACTCCCATTACCAAATATAGTGATTATTATTACCCGCATGTGCGGGCAATGGTAGTCAAAGTCATTATTTTTTAAAATAATTATAAATAGAAAAGTATAATTTTTACAGCTAATGAAACTTATCAGACTGATAGTTGATGAAGTATAGTACATTAAAAATAAATAACTATCACCATAACTACAATAATGTTTGATTTGGAGAATATATTGCTTAAGTGACTCCCATTACCCCTTTCTCCCTAATTTGTGCTCTATTTTGAAAATAAATTTAATTTCACTGAGCATTTTATAACAAATTACTTTTTAAATTTTCTGTGGTTGAAACAAATGTCATTTAAAAAAAACTGAACCGCTACAAATATTCCTAATTCGAATTACAAATATTGCTACCCGATTATATCGGTTATCAAACCAAGTTAGCATTCACCAAAGTTATCATTTTACTGAATATTATTATATTTTAGTCGCGGATCAAGTAAAGCCATTAAAATAAATATCAACATTACTAAGTACAAAGAGAGAAAATATAATAAATAAGTTCATACGTAAAAATAGCAATCAGGTACTAAAATACTAAAAACTCTGCCACATCTGCCTGAAAGAGATCATTTTCAGTGATAATGTCGCCATTTGTATCACTACTTATAAGTCTTATTTCTTCTGTTGTATAGTTTTAAAGTGTGTTGCAATATAGAATATCCATCTATCTATCAACTTATATACATTTATAATAATAGTAATATAAAAGAAGAATCATTTACCGACCATTCCATCAAAAAGTATACTGCGTAAGCAATATGTTTGGTCTAACAATATCTCTGATGACAACAATGGTCAAAGGAAGTATAGAGGGAACAACAAAAACATAACTCCGTAAAAAATAATACGTAGCTAAATAGTACCCCAAAAAAATAATAGATGTCGCTAGTAAACGAGCGGTGGAATTGTGAATCGCGGTTACACTATTCTCCCATATCAGGTGAGTGTCTTGAATACTCGTCGTTTACGTTACTCTGGTTTCCCTTCAACACGTATAAATCTTTCGCCTTTTACTAAAGATTTCCGTGGAGGGGAACACTCAAATGAGTCTAAATGCTGTTTTTAGAAGTTTTGCGAAAGCAAAACTATTTAAACCTATATAATGTGCAGACTACAAAAGTTCCAGTTTCTTCGTACTGAAGATTCGAAGATTCTTTCTATATCTCTCTCTATCTAACAAAAAACGCTAACAAATTTCTTTGTCAGATAAATAGTTTATGAGGATATATCGTAAAAACCGTTTCAACCCTTATTTTGAGATGGCGGCCTTGGGACAAGGGTGGCGACCCGACAAATTTGGTTTTAGCTCTAAATTAACCAACCCAACACATCAAAAAAAAAATTTGCGTCCTCTAAGAAACGCAACCCCAAATGTAACATTTCAATGAACTAAATAGAGAGTGACCAATTATATTATGAAAACTGGGTATCATTTGCTTAAAGACCGTCCAAAGAAGCAGCCTAATTTAGGTACCAGAATTCACAAGATTAAAAATAAACTGGCGCAAAAATATTTTTCTTTTTTTTTAATCATTTTATTTCTAATTAAAAAGTCGGATTGGTGCCAAAATAAATAAGAATATTTATGATTATTTAGAAAAATAGCTTAAAAACCATCCGTCCAAAGAAGCAGCCTATAGTATACTTTATTATTTTATATATTTTGGTATCAGATTTCAAAAAATGAAAAAAAATATTTTATATATATTACTAATAATATTAGTAATTCAAAAGTCGGTGCCGAAATAAGGATTAATATCTTAGGGTTGTTCTGTAACTATGTTTTTAATATTTTATTATGGATTAAGGCCTATATCTCTCTTCTCGTGAAAGAAAGCCCCGAGTCCCAGGAGTGGGAACGTATAATGGAATGCTTATGCTTATGAATAAAGTGTCTATTATCTATCTATGTAAAAAATCTGTTACAAGGCACCTAACGGTATGTTAACTTGAGAGCCAGTTATACCAAACTAGGCATGCTTCACCTAAGCTCGGTCGCCAGGTCGCTAATTTGTAGTTAAATTTAGAATTAAATGACTATCTAATTTAAATTTTATTTTGACATGATTTAATTTCTCTGTTTTGTAATATGAACTGTTTTGTAATATTTGAATATAATGAACTTTATTTTTTATTGTAATATTTAATGTAATATGTTTGCTTATGGGCCACCATGCCACAGAATAATAACTTGTACTTCGTAACAATGCCTTAAATATATGAATTTATTATTATTATTTAAGTAATTAGGAAATGATCAAATAATTCTTCATATTTTTGAAGGTTAAAAATTACATGAAACAAAAAAACACACACACAATAAAAAAAACCTTACAAATAGAAGATTAAATCTAAGTCAGTGTCCGCGGGTAAGGTGCCTAAAATGCTGGCGGCATTACCTCGCTGGATCGCCAAACTTATACGTTGGCCGAAGTAAGCGCCAGCTCTTGGGTCATTTGTTCTGTCTACCAGATAATATCTTGATAATATGAGATGATGATGATAGATGATATCTATCTCTTTTAGGTAATAATTATAACATTACCATTAGTGTATAATTGTTAAAGATTATAATTTCATTGTCAATTGTTAATTTAATAATATGAATTTATTTCGTGAACTAAACGTTAATTCTACTGCCGCTTCGCTTATTTGTATGCCGCGGCTGAAAATGGTACAATAGCACCTAAAAATAAACTTATTCATTCTCTAAAGCATTCGAAATTACTCTATAAATGCGATTGAAGAGCCATCTGTACAATACATTCTGAACTTTTACGACACCTAAGCAGTTACGTCAAACCTTGACCAAGGTTCACGTTCTTTGTTAAGACAGTATGAATACGTAGAGTTTTTGGTAATATAATATAGATGGCGCTAAGCGTACCTAAACAAGAAATAATGTACTTTTAGAAATAATAACCCGATCGTCGTCTACCACTATTTTATCAAAAATTACTTAACAATGCAGATATATGTAATTTTCGATGCTTTTTCTACTTGTTATGCGGTATCTACAGCCTGATACAGCATATATACATACAGCCTGGAGACAGGCAGACATCGGAGGTTTAGTAATAGGGTCCTGTCTTTACCTTATAGGTACGGAACCCTAAAAGACATACAAACTACCACACAGACACGCACAAACACAAACTAGTAAGATTATAATTCATTCATGTAAATAAAGCTCTTTGAAAATCTAATCTATACATTACCTATGATCCTATATAAATAAAAATAAAAATAAAATCAGCCTTTATTTCTGATTACACAATTTTAACTTAAAACTAATTATTTACATGCTTTTATTTCCAGCTTGTCTTGTGACAAAGGCCTCCTCCAAACACTTCCATTTTCCTCTCTATCTAGCTACTCTCGTCCATGTAGTTCCTGCTATCCTCATTATGTCGCCTTCCCAACGTTTCGTTGCCTTCCTTCTTAATTAACCTATATAGACAAAATTAAATATTTAGTGAACTTCCGCTGTGATCTAAAACCCAGATATTTAAGTGTACTTCCGCTGTGATCTACGACCAATCGGTTTTCGATCCGTCGTTCGAAGAGTCAACACCTCCTGAAAATTAAGCAAAGGAAAATTTCAAATATTAAACATTTTTAGGTGTGTTCCTCCGACCGACCACCACACCTCCACTACAACTCACACCAGTAAACTAATCCCCGCTACGAAGTTTCACTCCGCGTGGCTGGACTCCTCACACACCGGAACAACCTGAATAACCTGAACAAACATATAATAACCTGAATAAACATATAATTCTAATATTAACGTTGCTTATCTCAATTCGGAAACTCTTACTCAACACGCGTTTCGCCTTTCCACAAGGCATCATCAGGAGATGTTGACTTTTCGAACGATGAATCGAAAACCGATACTAACCTTAAAATCTTGTGTGTAGACTTTGATATTTTTAGTCCTTTATTAGTTAGTTACTTTAGTAGGTACTTGTTATTTCCTTTTAAATTGTTTGGCTATTAAGGAGGAGGAGACACTGTGCTTCACAACACAGGACTTGTCCTACAGTGAAGCACAGGGTACATCTTGTTGTTGTACAATATAGTATGTAAGATACTTTTGTAAAAATATTCTTTTTCATTATAGTACACCACTATTAATTGGACAAATAAACGTTTTATTTATTATTATGTAATCAATTATCAATCATTTTCTTACAAAAAAATGTAACAAATTGTTAACACGTTGACTTATAACTACGTTAGTGACGACGTGACATTTGTCACGCTCACACGTTGCGAATGACAATGTGACGTGACGTTGTCTATGACGTATTTTATAAATATCAATTAGGAAACAAATTTTGACATAAAAATCTATAATATAAAAATAAGTCGGGTTTTCCTTCCTGACGCTACAACTCTAGAACGCACGAACCGATTTCCAGGTACAGCATTCGTTGGAAAGGTCTCGGGCTCCGTGCGGTTTGTAGCAAACAAAATTCAGGGAAAATTCGATTCACAGAAAACCGACGTACACGCGGGCGGAGCCACGGGCAACAGCTAGTAATATGACAAATAAAATTGCATACAAATATTTGCTTTATTTCCTTACAATTAAAGCATAATTTCGTCTGTCAACTTTTTTATTGTAAAATACCAATCAAATTATTATGTAGTGTTTGCACCCATAATAAAAACTAGAAAATTTAACTCAACTAATTTGTTCGTATCGCCAAGGTGTGGAATTCTTTGCCAATTGCCCTATTCCCCGATAACTAATCTAGCGGTTTTCAAGGCAAGAGTGAACCGGTTTATTCTCGGCAAGCGCGCTCCACCTTAGATCGCAATATCGCTTACCATCAGGTGAAATGCGATCAAGCACAAGCCCAATAAGAGTAAAATAATAATAATAATTCATTGGTTGCCTGGAACAAATGGCTACAAGTGATAAGGCCTATTGTACAACAAAATAGCTGGAACTGTGTTTTTTTCTTTTTGCTTATTGTTTTTTTTTATGTACAATAAAGGATTCTTGCATTGTATTTTATTCTTCTATTAATAACACTGGTCTACAGTGGTTTTGTTGCCTTGATATGATGATGATTTTGGGTCTATTTATACACACAATTCGTGAAAATATCAATGATTTTGTAAGATCTGCTCGTTTTTTTTTCAACAAATGACTGAAAATTAAAATTTTGACGATAAATCGTTTAAAACTCAATTTGTAAAAACGAGCAAATTTAGTACTTTTACGAATATATTCGTAATCTGGGCACTTAAAAACGTAACAATTTGCGATGATAAACAGGGCAACAAAAAAAAATAGATTTTTTGTAGAGCTGTGTAATAATAGACATGGCTAACTAGCCGTGTGTGAAATGTGTCAAATAAAGAAAGACTTAATTAGTTAATTTAGCTAAAGCTGTTCACTTATCTAACACAAATACCACTGAAATAACAGTATCACGCTGTTATGAAATGATTTTTTATTTACTATTGGACGCTTTGATAAGAAAAATGCGTCGTACTTGTAATCCGATAAGCTGGTGATTCTCACGATACAACACTCTTCTTTATTCTGTGACGCTTCTGACGCAAATTACTTTAAATAAATACAAAAATAATAAAATAAACATCAACTCGTTTAATCAGTATTACAATTACATGTCAAAATTATTCATGTCAAAAACATTTAAAGTAAGGAAAACCCGCCCATGATCGTACCTGGTGCAAAGGTGCCCATAACACTGGCTGCGTTTCCACGCTGAATAGCAATGGCTATCCTCTGCACCAAGTACGATCGAGAACGGGGATCCCCCGTCCACAAAAAAAAACATAAAATAAACATAAATAAAATAGTGTTGCTTCAGCTGGCCGAGTCTGAAATTAAAAGTCATTCGTAATTGATGCCATTCTTCTTCTAGTGGCTAAGCTCTGGTGTCGAGAGTTTTTCAAGCCGTCCTGAAGCCTCTTACTTGGCTTAACGTGTCATTCGAACCACGGTAGCGCCCAGATGAAAATGCCACTTGAAAACGACATTCTTGTGCCACCCATCAAAACACCGTCACATGTGGTCACCCATCCTAGCACCGTCCGCATCGACCGTTGCTTAGCTTCGATGATCGCGTCAAATCACATTGATACCATATACTTTGTCTATGATACCATTATAAGAATAATAATAATAGCATAGACAAAGTATATCTTTATCTCAGACAATGAATAGTCTGAGATCTTTATCTATAATAATAGGTATAATAAGAATAACCTGCATTCTTAGTCTCAACTGTTACAAAATTACCTGATGATATTTTATCCCATACTTTTTTTTAATTCTTTACAGCTAGGCATTTGACCTACCTTCGCGACACTCCAGCCTACAGAGGAGCATGCCTGGTCTCTGATAACTGGCTCACGAAGAGCCTGCCTGAACTCACTGTAAGGCTTGGCGACAGATTTTTCAACGGGTTGGTTGCTAGTAAGACGTAGCATTTGACGACCTCGTTGGCGTAATGGTTACCACGCCGGACTGCCAATCAGAAGGTTCCGGGTTCGATTCCCGGCACGGCCAACATCTTTGTGTTGAACTAAATTTGTTGGCTGTCGGTGTTAAATATCTATCTATATAAAGTATGTATGTATATGTAGTATGTCAGTGGTGTTAGCAACCATAATACGAATTAGAAGTGGTTCAGTATGGGGTCAACCAGCCGTGTGTGAAATTAAAAAAAAAAGTTGCCTATACAAAAATAAAAATAATATAAAAATAAGTAAGTTATCATCTCTTCATACTGCCTTAAGTTTAGATCGTCTTATTTATTCTGTGACTTTAGCCATGGTTTATGTTATTTATACATACACAAATCTATTCATAACATTATGATTAATAAATTTTCAAGCCAACATAATAGATTAGAGGAAGCTATTAAATACATATCCTAGATTATTATTATTCAGCACCTACTATGTTGCTTTGTATACATATGTACGAGTATTTTTATGTAAATAAAGATTGTTGCATTAGAATAAATCTACATAATACATTAATGTATTCATTTACTGGTAAATTTAAAAAATAGTCTTAATCAAAGGCCAAAAAAATTTTTTTGTTCCGGTAGCCTCCTTGAGAACCTTTCCAGACTAGTTGTTACCCGCGATAATCCGGGACAATAGGAAGTTAATCCGGGATAAAAAGTAACCGATGTTTTAATCCAAGTTCTTACCTATCTTTAGTAAATGTCATCAAAATGGGTCCAGCCGTTGGAGCGTGAATGAGTAACATAGATTTTGAAGTTATTTGCGTATCCCATGAGAACCACTATCGTTTTCGGGATAAAAAGTAGTCTATGTGTTAATCCTAGGTCTTAGCTATCATTACACCAAATCTCATCAAAATCAGTTCAGCCGTTTGAGCGCGAAGAAGGAACTACAGTTTACTCCTAAACAATGCCGAGCTGTATCGGAGTCACAGAATAGGTAAGAGTGTACTAGTACGCCCATTGCCACAGATTATGCAGCAGTACGTATGTTCACTCACTGGTCGCGTGCTTCGCTTTCACGAGACACGGTGCTTGCGCGCAACACTCACACATACAAATCTCACACATGCACACACACACATACACAAGTGCGCAGTCATGACTAATAGTTACTTGTTTTCTTTTCTTTGAACGGTGTTGCATTGCATTGCTGTTAAAAATTTAATGTAAGGAAGGAAGCTTTTTGTTGACAAATTTGACTCGTAAAACTATTTTTCTTAATTAGTGCCTGACTAACATTATTCATAATTTTATGTGACGTAGGTACGTAGGTATTGTCAAATGTTGAACATGTTTGAAATAACACTGAAGCCTGAATCTGTGACTAATGTATTATTGTCGAGGCCTTTGTCATTTGATTGTTTTGGTGCTTGAGTAAATTGATGTAGGTCATGCTCGTGACTCGGTACTTAGCTAAATTTGGGCATAATATCTACTGGATCGATGGAGATTTTCCTAAAAAACGTGTAGACTTGGCTTGTTTAAGGTAAATATTATTTCGTTCCACTTTGCGCTTTGGCATCGTGGAATTTTTATAAAGAAAATACTCTAAAGATTTCTCAGTAAGTGTGAATCTGTTTCTGTTTTTGATCACGACCATCGCCAGTGATTGCGCATTCAGCGGCCACTCACTCTGACTGTGACCTCATTCGAGCATTCTCGAAACATGAAAGTTTGCGACGAGCAGTGTAGAAGCCCCGGGGCCGGGGCGACGACCTCAAACTGTCAAAATAGTGCGGCTAGATGCAGCGCGGCGTAGTGCGTGGAGCGTGCAGCCGCGACCTTGCCGCGCCCGCGCCCCTCGCCGCGTCACGCGGGGGCGCGCCGGTGACGTCACGCGGCCTCGCGCGCCCTCACTCCGAGCCCACGTGAAGAGCACGCGCTGCCACGCGCCGGCTGCGTGATCGCTCGCGCGCCATTGGTGCGCGCAGCCGCGCCGCCCGCCGCCCCCCCGCTCCCCGCCGCCTCGCGCGCCTGCCGCCTCGACGGCTCTTGGAGCGGCTTATTCGTCTGCCGCTCCCTCACGCGACCGCACGGCTCCCACGAGCGGAAGCGCGTAGCGAAATCACAAGTTTTGTGGATTAAAAAAGAAAGTTTTATTCGGTTGAATGCTATAAATTCGCTCAGAATGTCCACCCTGATCGAAGTTTGCGGACCTCTCTCACCTCCTTCAACGCCGCCGTTGATGGAAATTAAAGTGAGTTTTTGCGAGTTTTAAACTTAAAAAAAAAAAATAGATTTTCCACTAACAAATTTAATAAAATCCCTTAAATATTTTTCATGGCTCTAATCCTAAAAAATAAAGTATAATGCGATTAGTGCGTCGTTGCGTAGAGCGCGCGGAGGAGCGCGATCACGCAGCGCGCGCGTGCCAGCCGCCGGCCGTTCACTTACGTATGTTTCCCTTTGTGTGCAGGTCGAGTTGCCTCTGAAGAAGGCGGCGCTGAAGCGCGCCCGCGAGTCCCCGCCGCCCGCGGGGCTCGTCACCCCGCACCCCTCGGACTCGGAGGGCGAGGAGGAGTGCGGCAAGCGGGCGCGGCTGGAGCTGGCGCGGCTGGAGCTGGCGACGCCGCCGCCCGAGCCGTGCTGCCGGCCCTCCGTCATCATGCGCGCGCACAAGGACGGCACCTGCAGCCCCGAGCCGCTGCCGCCGCCGCCGCCCGACATGAACATCCTGAAGACGTTGAAGTTCAAAATGAACCGGGGCCACAGCTACTCGCAAGCCAAATATATCGCGACACAGAGCCAGGCGCCGGCGCCGGCGGCGAGCGAGCCCGCGGCGGCGGCGGGTCCGGCGCCGGCGGCGAGCGAGGCCCGCGTGCCCGCGCCGCACGCCGAGGCGGCGCCGGAGCCGCGCGCGCCGGCCGCCGCGCCGGGCTGGGTGCCGCTGGCGCCGCGGCCCGCGCCCGCCGTGCTGGTGCCGGGCACGCTGCTGCCGGCGGCGCAGCTGTGGCTGGTGGCGCCGGCGGGCGCGCCGCGCCGCCGCCTGTACGAGTGCGCGCACCCCGGCTGCGGCAAGAACTACTTCAAGTCGTCGCACCTGAAGGCGCACGCGCGCACGCACACGGGCGAGCGGCCGTTCCGGTGCGCGTGGGCGGGCTGCGAGCGCCGGTTCTCGCGCTCCGACGAGCTGTCGCGCCACAAGCGCACGCACACGGGCGAGAAGAAGTTCGGGTGCCGCGTGTGCAGCCGCCGGTTCATGCGCTCCGACCACCTGGCCAAGCACGAGAAGCGGCACGCCAAGGAGCGCGCGCCGCCCGCGCCCGTGCTGCGCCTGCTGCCCTCGCCGCCGCTGCTGGCCGTCGCCGGCGCGCACTGAGCGCCCGCGCCCCGACTGTGATCCGGATCTCATCATCGTTACCTAGTTGTAGCTCTACTCATCTCTAAGACTGTCCCGACTACTCCAGTAGTCGCTAGCTCGTAAGCCGAGTATGTTATCGTGTAGCTGAGGTTAAGCTTGCGGAAAATATAAACTTGTTTTGTACTATTCGGTGGTTTTCTTTCCTCTGTAACACTGCAATCCTTGAGGCACTGGTCACTGCACTGTGCCGGCGCCCGCAGCCGCGGGGTGTGGTGTCCGCGCCTGGGGTCCCCGGCGAGGAGGCCGGCGGGCGACTGGCCGCGCTGCCAGCCCCAACCCGCGCCAGAGATAACGCACTTGCTAATACTGCTGACATCACACTCGTTATCTACGTGTATAGTGATAGCGACGCTCACCATTTCTCACTGCAACGGAAATGATAAAATTGCCTAGGAAGAAAAATTTAAACACTGAAAATAACACTTACGATAATATTGAACCTAATTTGTAGTCGGGTTGAAAATTGCACACTCACTAAAAAAGAGTTGACAGACGTCAAAAAAATATTACATCACATTCCTGTTCCGCAAAAAAAAACTGCTAGCTTAATGCTAGATTATTCGTAATCTTCAGTGGAAAATTACCAAAACCACGTTTTCCATTATTGCTAAATATTAAAATTATACACAAATGACCTACGCAAAATCTTTCTAGAAATTATGGTATTCGTACGAAGCAATTACTTTGAAGATGATAAAATATATTAATTTGCTTCGGTACAAAGTTGCGTCATACATTTGGTATCGGTCCAAAGCTTCGTTTTACCGTGAATCAACAAGTTTGAATCATATACAAAAATCTCAATACGGAAACTATTCAAAGGGCATCAAATTATAATAATTCCAACGATCGATATCGTTATTTGTTAAGCTTTACGGCATTAGAATTCATAGATTCCTAATTCTAACGTACCGCGTAAAAGCGACGTAAAACAACTGCCACACCCATTCTCGAAGTCAGAACAATGGGCGCGGCAGTGTTGCTTTTAGAGCATTTGACGTCATTCTATCACGATTTCTAACTTGCAGTAAAAACACATTTATATTTCCAACCATTGAAAAAAAATACGTCTAAAACGAGAACATCAAAATGTCAATCAATACCTTAAAACTAATCAAATAAGCCGCCCCTGCTCACCTCTGGTGCTAAGGTACCCATAACTCTCGCATTACCGCGCTGAATAGCTATGGCCAACCTTTGCATCAAGAACGACCCGGAGCGAGAGTCACCGGTGATGTTATTGAGTCGACATCCTAACTCTTTAATGAAACTCTTCCCAAGTTACCCAGAGTCTGGCATAAACTCGTAAAGCGGCTCCAAGGAATGGTGCCCTTTTCTACACTATCGATGGATAAAAGGAACCCCATGGGCAATTCTTGCGTGACCAAAGCCCGGAATACCGATGCAAGGTTACCATTCTATAGGTGTTCTATCAGATAGGTATATTTTGGATAGTGCGCGTTG
The DNA here is from genome assembly GCA_035578125.1 of Mellilla xanthometata. Taxonomy (NCBI): domain Eukaryota; kingdom Metazoa; phylum Arthropoda; class Insecta; order Lepidoptera; family Geometridae; genus Mellilla; species Mellilla xanthometata. The sequence goes on along the minus strand of JAPUBQ010000024.1, from coordinate 17,394,507 downwards.
GAATTGCATAACTTAATATCTGTTCCACTATAGAACGAGCAGAGAAACAGGGAAAAGACAACGCTACGCAGCGGAAATTCCGAAGGTTCCCACAGAGCACTTCGCCTCTACATTCATAGTGAGGAGACCGAAGGTTTGGGAATGAGCCTGAGGCTCTGTTTCCTGAGAAGTACCATCCAGAGAGTGGATAAGTTCCTACTAGGTAAGCGTGCTACAAAGTAGGCCATAGCGCTCTCAAGATGTTGTCAAACGCAAACCTATAACCCATAAAAAAAGAATTAGTAACCATTTTATTATCTGTTTTATATGTACTAGACTTTATAATATGAAAATGACAGGTTCTGAAATATGTATATCGTCGACAAAAAATCCTCATTTGCGTCTGAAGAGACTGGTGATATAAGCTCTAAAATATTTTATGATTACTAAGCGCGCAATTCGAGAATAATTTATTTCTAATAGAGAATGCAATTTGCGTCTTCGTCGTCCAATTTTTCCATTGACGCACTTCAATGCATTAGTGGAAAAGTCCAGACAAAAAGGGATTCAAAAAGAAAACGGGGATAATAACTTTTAGTAATATCAGTAGAATTTAAGACCAAAGATGTTATACTCGTATTTAAGACGAAAGATGATATACTCGTATTTTGGCGTATATTACCAAATTCTACCTATCGTTGTTAGTGATGTAGCAGCTTAGGTTGTTAATTTGAAACGGATAATAGTTATATATTAAACTAGCTGCATCTGCTATTTTAAAACGACTATTTTCCCAATAGGAAAACTGTCGAGTGATTTTTACGTGATTTGGAACTTTAACGATTCTTAACCACTGAAAAAGTTTTTATCCTATCGTTTACACATGATATTAAAAGATTTTTCTCAATTTCCTATTTTGCCACCACTGCCATAAGATCGACATGGCATTTACAATGAATAAGCTTTCGAGACCTAATTCTGCAAACTAATCATATTATTTATTTATTTAGCACACACACACACACACACACACACAAACACACTCACATACACACACACACACATACATACACATCTTGAATACAAACTTGCGCATCTCTCGACTGTAGCAAATATAGTAGTAATGTTAAAATATAATTAAAACATATTTAATAAATTTCAATCAGATTGTTAAACTAACTAAAAAAAAATAGTAAAGTGTAAAGTAGATTGTGTAAGAAATGCATACACCACACTTGGGGGAGCTGCTCCTCAGAGATACAAGTTCGATTAGTTCTGAGGAGCACGCTCATTTTCTTGCAGGACATAAATATAAGGATAGTTTGTAAATATTATTGAATAATTTAATCTGCTTTGTATGTATATCCTATTGGTTTAAAATAAACGAAAAAAAAATATGATTATTATTATTATTTGTTTGTAGGTATTTGATTGTAATAAGGTGGATCAGAGACTAAGCCCTAAATAAATTGCAATAGAAAGATTTGACAGGTGCTTATGAGGATCAGGGCTAGCGTTGCATGGGTGTGCCACGCCGCGGCCATGGGTGTGCCACGCCGCGGCCACGGGTGTGTCACGGTGCCGTGTCGTGGCGCCTGACGTCAAACGACAAACTGAAATATACACTTTCTCACTGATAACATCCGTAAGCGAATTTACATTTAGGTACATTGATTGAGGAATTTACAATTAATAATAATAAAACTATAATAAACGTTTATTGACCTTTTTAATCCTTAAATGGACGATTTTTGTTTCACGTTTTAAAAAATATATTTGTGTAATTGTATGTGCATGTATTACTGTCTAGGAAAAATTAGTAAAAAATCTAGACATTAATTTACTATACTTTTTTTTGCAATAGGTAATGTGAGTGTTGTTTAAAATACATTGTGCAAAATAAAAATAAAAACAATAGATAAAGGTCAATTTTATGTGTGATTTTTAGTATGTTGTTTAAAAACAACATTATCCATTTAGGGGTTTATTTTTTTATGGGAGAAGACATTGGCTTACAATATATAGTTTTAGAACTACAGTGGACCTCCGGTAATCCGACAAACATTAGTGTTGGACTATCGAATTTTTCGTATTATAGAGCACTACCTAAGACAATATTAGTTAATGCAATAGCATTTCGCTGATCTGTCTTTTTCGTTCTTACTATGTTTTGTAAATTCTTTTCACTTTAATATTCTTAAGTTATGATTAAATTCAGAAGAATGAATCTTATTTTTATTATTACTCCTAGTTTTGTTTTGTTGTTGTATAATAAAATTGTAATAGAATGTTTCGTATTAAATTGTAATATAATATTTTGCTAATTAAAGTTTTTTTTCTAAAGTTGAAAAGGAAATCTAAAACGTGAAGCTTTCAATAAAAATCAAAAGTGAATTTAGTTAATGTGGTGCCTATCTAAGATTTTATGTAACATCTTTGGCACGTCTCTGGTTCATTTCGGTGTCAATTCAAATATTTTGGCATCTAACCATTCAGTACCAAGAAGTTACAAACATTATATACAGCGAGGAAGATTTGTCTGTATTTGCTAAAAGACATTTTAATTAGAAAAATAACGACAACCCGATTCAATGCTGAGCAACTTAGTATTTAACAATTTGCATGTTTCTTTTCTCATTACTTTATAAGATTTAAATAATAATAATTTAATTCGAAATTAGTTTTAATAATAGAATAAGTAAGTTTTTAATATACCACACCTGTTTACAGGGTAGATACATGCTACTATAAGTACTTGATATAATAACTCGGCTTTAAAAAGATTTGGTAAAATTATATATTTTCAACAATATTTATATTATAATTTCTTGTTCTTCTTCTTCAACCTTTTCCCACTAGGTGAGATCGGCACAGCAAGTTTTCCTCTTCCACACGATTATGTCAGCTGTCATATCCACATTCACTCCCTTTTCTTTCATATCCTCATTTACACAATTCAGCCACGTCTTCCTAGGTTGACCTCTACTTCGGCTACCTCGTACAACCATATCCATACTTCTCCTAGTCACATGCATTTCCTCTCTCTATCCTAATTTATTTAGTAAAAAATTATAATTGTATTGTATATTTCTCAGAATTGTACGAAATACCACTAGACGTCACAGTATTTTTTTAGTTACTCTTTAGTTTCCGAAAAGATAAGCTAAATAAACTTACATGATCATAATATAATTTGTGGTACTACAAAATATTGTTTTTACGCGATTACAGGTAAATTGATCACTTTATTGTCATCGTCATTTATTACGTTAATATACGTCATACATCACGCAGCGAACTTGTTAATCATACTTACCATAAGAAGGAAAAAATACCACCACTAAAACACGTAACTCGCCAGTTTTATTGAAGTGTGAGAAAGAAGAAAATCTGTAACTTATTGACTCAGGCGTTACTTTGCGGAAATCCATTGTAAATAGAAGACATAATTAAATATTTAGTGTACTTCCGCTGTGATCCGAAACCCAAATTAAGACAAGTAAAGGAATACTTAACTAAAATCAATTAACTAATATTAATTAAGATTAACGTTACCTAACACAATTCGGAAATTCTTAACTCAACACGTGTTTCGCCTTTCCACAAGGCATCATCAGGAGATGTTGACTCTTCGAACGACGGATCGAAGGCTTTCGATTCGTCATTCGAAGGTTTTAGCGGAAGTACACTAAATATTTAATTTTGTCTTTTAAGAATATCTGTAATACTATATATAAATTAGATTCAACCGTTTATTTTATAGACACTTTATAATTAATTTATCCTTGTTTACTTCACACACTCACTCATATTAAACTAACACTCAACAACACAACATAATTATCCCAACTTCATTTGTAGCACATCTGAAGAGAGCTAGCTCCTGCAAACACAGGGTATCCTACTGCGGGAGCTAGGCACCATACTTATCTACATTAAGACTTAAAAAACTAACTAACTAACTAACTGAGTTGGCCACTGTTTGCCACAGTTCTCGGTCCTGTGCATTCTCCTGCCACTGCGTGACCTGAAGATTGCGCCCAATACCTGGGCTGCACTATAACCGACACGAACACCAGGGAGGAAGAAATCGAAATTCGAGCACAGAACACTCTCCGTTGTAGTGCAGCTCTGCACAAAATCTTAGTGTTCCTTAGTAAACGCACGAAAATTCGCATCTATAAAACGGTCATCAGGCCAGTCCTGATGTATGGATGCGAAGCTTGGACACTCACACAAAAAGAAGAGAACAGATTATTAGTAACAGAACGAAAGGTACTCCGTAAAATCCTACATTAAGACTTAGCTTCTAAAATTAGTATTAATTAGAAAAGGTACATATACTTTTTTTTTTGTTGACGAGGTGGAAATCTTCGATAAGATACCTGGCTACGATGGGGCGCAGCCAGGTTATGTGGGATTTGTACCCACTAAACGGGCAATTCCGCAGCCTTATTCTGTTACCCAGGCTGCAGGGTTAAGGGTACCTATACTTAATGTTTGTTTTGCTTAGAATGTAAGTCGGTCCAATAAAATCATTTTGTAAGTATTTTATTTTTAGACAACTAGTGTTGTGAGCAGCGAAGTAGAATATACATATCGCTAGTTAATAATTAGTATCGTTATAAAGATCGAATAAAAAATGCTTAAAAATTACAATACAATACAGAAACTCTTTATTGCACACCACACACAGTAATAATAAATTTATAAATAAACAAAAAAACATACAAAATGTTGCACAATAGGGATCGCCTATAGAAATCGCTATCGATTTCTTCCAGGCAACCTTTGTATGGAAAATAGAGAAAAGAAGAAGGGAGGTGTACTTAAAAAAAAACATTATAAGAATACGTTTGTTGTATGGGAAAATACATAACTTGTGAATATTTCAGCTCTCTAGCTATCACGGTTGCTGAGTTACAGCCTGGAGACAGACAGACAGACAGTGGAAGCTTAGTTACAAGGGGCCAGATTTTTTTTTGTTTTTTACACATTCATACACGGCTGGTTAGCCCCATACTGAACCATTTCTAGTTCGTATTATGGTTGCTAACACAACTGATATACTACTTATACATGCATACATATTATATATATAAATACATATTTTAACACCCAGACCCACAGCCAACAAATTTAGTTAAGCACAAAGATGTTGACCGGGCCGGGAATCGAACCCGGAACCTTCTGATTAGCAGACCGGCATGGTAACCTTTACGCCAACGAGGTCGTCGTCTACCTTTTACGTATGGAAACCTCAAAACCCTTCGATCATCAATATTGATGATCGAAGTCAAAACCCAACAAAGTTCTAAAACAGTTTTATGCGCATCGCAGTTTCACTCGAATTTGTCTCCGATACAATATTTCAGCTTCTCAACTATTTTATTTATAGTAATAATTGTTTTCATGCTCCGCCCGTGCGCTGCGAACTTTGTACCAGTATACTAGTAGCCTAATCTATGGTACGAAAACAAACCGACCGGTTAAAAATAAACAGACGTGATGCCACAGATTACACGACAGTTAGTAAGAAAGATGCGTGTCTAAAGATACATAAATACATTTCTATAGGTGTGCGGATGTGTAAACGAACTATTGCTTAATCTGTGGTCTTAAGCCCTTTATAGCGTACTGGGCGTTTTGCTACAGTGGACTTTGAAAGTTTTATTTGACAATAATAAACACAGATTTGATTATACTGACCAGAAATAAGGTGTTTCGGAAAACAGTTATTTTTCTTCTCTTCTTCGTATGAGCTAAGTGGCCAAGCTCTGGTGTCGAGAGTTTTCAAGCCGCCCGAAGGCGTCTGACTTGGATTAACGACTGCTTGTACTAAGACAGAGTTTATGACACGTTAAATTGTAGGTCCGTAAGGACCTGTAATTCTGTAATTGAAGACCGTAAGAACCTACAATTTAATATGTCATCCGACCCACGGTAGCGCTCAGATTAAAAAACTTTCGCTTAAGTAGTATATTAGTAGGATATGTTTTTCATTTATTACTCATATACTATTTCTCCACGGTCCAAGAGCGAGCCCTCAATGTACAGGATGTCATTGATCCATATCTATATCCATTAATAATGCATGCATATTTTTCACCAACCAAATTTGCAGCATCATTAGTACATCACGATTTTTAAACACACATTTCTGCTTTAAACCGGTAAAGTCCTCCGTGATCTGTTATTATTGGAAAAGTAATCAAACACCCACTTTGGCATTAATCTATGTTTACCATACGTGGTTTTCTTATATGAGTCAGTGAATATAGAGCCAGATTTCCAATGCCACATAACTGGTTTGAACCAGTTCGTTATCAGCTAAAATGTTTAACACTCTATCAATGTGTGAAGGATACAGGAATAAGAGTATAGAATAAAAAATATTTATTTCAAAAAGATATTAATGCGTGCAACTGACACAAGAAAAAGAAAAACAAAAAGGAACGTATGTAGTTCGGCTAACTATCGTATTATTCGTATTTGTCTACATCACAACCAAATAAAATTTGACGCAAAGCGTTTTGTAAGAAAGTTTGGAACTTCAACTCTGTGTCGGTGTCTCTTCACTGACTCTCTGCTCGCTTCCTAATGTGGGTATCAAACCTTTCAAATACGATGGTCATCATCATAGAATGTAGAGTCGGTTTTTAGGGTTCCGTACCTAAAAGGTAAAAACGGGGCCCTATTGCTAAGCCTCCGCTGTCTGTCTGTCTCCAGGCTGTATCTCAGAAACCGTAATAGCTAGAAAGCTATAACATTTACAAGATATTTCTCGTGCCGCTCTATAACAACAAATACTAAAAATTCAAATCATAAAATGTTAAGGGGGGCAACATACAATAAACATTTTCTATTTGTATTTTTTTACTAAATACAAATAACGGTAGCTGCTTACTATTTCCTAAATGTTTATAGGTCCTTGAGATACTCGTAACATCTGTTTCAAGAATTTGCGCGTAGTCTAATAATAATGCATTTATTTGACCAGTAAACATGTACAATATTATAACAATAAAAAGACAATCTTATTCAATATTTACAATTGTACGTTCCCAGTTTAATTTGATCCCTATACTAAGTACTACAATTGAAGTAGCGGAAGGAGAGGTAGACCAAAGAAGACGTGGATGAATTGTGTGAAGAAGGATATGAATGAGAAGGGAGTGAATGTGGAGATGACGGCTGATAAAGTGGCGTGGAAGAGAAAAACAGGCTGTGCCGACCCCACCTATACTTCCGCCAAATTCGATGTGAACTAAATGTAAACAAACAAAAAAAAATACAATTTTAGGGTTATCACTTCAAGAAAGTGCTACGGATATCAGAATTTCTATATTTTGTCATAAAAGTCGTCCAGACTTTTTGTAATTTCAATCGAAAAGTCATATTCACTGTAATTAAAGATCAATAGCAATAACAAATTGCCAAGAAGTGAGTTTTAAAAGAAATCAGAATATTCAGTAATTACTTACAGCAGAATTTGTATCAACCCTAGCTATTTTTTCGTTTGAGTGCAGGAATCTCAAACCATTGGCCACTTTTCTATTATTCTTCCAAATAAAATAAAATACAACACTAAAACCCTTAAAAAATCCAATTAACAAGTTAATTTTTATTTAGTCGCGTTATTGACCTGATATAATAATATGATGTTCCGTTGTACGCTGTATTTTAGTAAGATGCGATTTCAACAAATATTTTTATTTAAGGAAAAAAGTAATTTGTAATCACTAAAAAAAACAGTTTTAGTATACATTTCAATGACAAGTTTCTTATAAAATCTACGTCATACTTAAGTGATGTTTTAGGTAGAATACAATGTGAAGATGTATTCTTGTAACGTATCAATAGTGTAAAACGAAACGTGCTAAATATAAATCGTAAGCAAACATCTCAAACATGGCCGCTCCTTCAACACTTGTTTGCCGACATTCTTTGTATTACAAGTATTTCTATATTGAACATTAGAAAAAAAATTGAACATAAGAAAAAAGTTCCTTACCACTGCTGTCAGTGGTTGCTAGGCAACGCTTTGTTGGTAAACATTTCACATCGAATTTGGCGGAAGTATAGTGGGAAATGGTAAAGGAGAAGAAGAAGACTAAGTACTACTATTAAAAACATAAAATAATAGTAGTTTAAAAAAACTAAAAAACACGCTTATCTGGCCGTTTTAAGTGGGTCAAAATTGCGCCCAAAGAAGTCGGTTACAAACAAACATACAAACAAACATACAGGTGAAGCTAATATAAAGCGTGTAAAAACAGGCTGTGCCGACCCCACCTAGTGGGAAATGGTAAAGGAGAAGAAGAAGACTAAGTACTACTATTAAAAACATAAAAAACCAGCGGCAGTAACACTGGTATCGATGACGTAGTATGGCATGGGCAGCCCGCGTGCCGTGCGGCAGCCGCGCGGTGACGCAACGATCTATTTCTGCCGTCACGACGCGCGGCGCCGGATAAACATCGCGCGACGTGTATACTTTTGGAATCATTTTTATTGTAAATTATATATATTACTAGCTGACCCGGCAAACGTTGTTTTGTCTTAAAAAATAGACAGTAGCCGATTGACGACCTCGTTGGCGTAAAGGTTACCATGCCGGTCTGCTAATCAGAAGGTTCCGGGTTCGAATCCCGGCCCGGTCAACATCTTTGTGCTTAGCTAAATTTGTTGGCTGTGGGTCTTGGTGTTAAAATATGTATTTATAAATAATATGTATGTATGTAGGTATATGTAGTATATCAGTTGTGTTAGCAACCATAATACGAGCTAGAAATGGTTCAATATGGGGCTAACCAGCCATGTGTGAATGTGTAAAAAAAAAAACTCTGACCTACGGAATACGCATATAAAATTTGGTAAAAATTGGTAAAGCCGTATCGGAGGATGGTAACCTATACCTATAGGGAGACCTATACCCAGCAGTGGGATAAAAAGGACTGTGGATGATGATTATTTTATAAATATGCTATGTTACTTCCATACCGCTTAAAGAAAAAAAAATTGGCCATGTGCGAGTTAGGCTCGCGCATGAAGGGTTCCGTACCATTGTTGTATGGGTAAATATTTATTTTATTTAAATTTTATAATTTAATTATTGCAAATATACATAAAATTTCAAGTGTCTAGCAGCTACCGTTATTGAAATACCTATAGCAAAAAAATACGAACAAAACACGTTTATTGTATGGGGACCCACTTGATGTATATATTTTTTTTTAATTTTTAGTATTTGTTGTTATAGCGGCACGGGAAATACATATCTTGTGAAAGTTTCAGCTTTCTAGCTATTACGGTTTCTGAGATACAGCCTGGAGACAGACAGACAGACAGCGGAGGCTTAGTAATAGGGTCCCGTTTTTACTTTTTAGGTACGGAACCCTAAAAAGTTCTGAGTTCAACAAAGCTTACTTATTTATTCGATTCTTTATTCCATCACCCTGACCCCGGGTTACTTTCACCTAAGCTTGGCAAGCGATGGTGCCTAAACCTTAATAATACCCTACTTTCCTTGGCTTGGCAAGTTGCCTGCTCACATCACTCCGTACTGTTTGCGAGGAAAAACACCGAAGGGCTATAAAATCGTTTGTTAATGAATGTTGACAACATGAAGGAAGCAGTTGGGTGTGTTGGGAGCAATGATAAGAATATATCGCTCTTGATCGCGCATGGCTTTACCCCTATTCCGAAGTAAATAAGTGATTTGTTACTTCTTTTTGCGCTGTGTACGATTACCGTAAAAATAAATTTATTAATAATTAATATTAATTTTGATAAATAAATTTAGTTGTATCCATCCCCCAAATGCACAATAAGACATAAACGTGCTTATTTTGTGTAGACTAGCTAAAGTACAGAAACAGGTATCTTCGTTTTGTCTTTACCATTTCCCACTAGGTGGGGTCGGCACAGCCTGTTTTTCGCTTCCACGCCACTCTATCAGCCGTCATCTCCACATTCACTCCCTTCCTATTCATATCCTCCTTCACACAATTCATCCCGCGACCGCAGAGGCGAACAGCGCTAATATGAGACATTCTTTACATCGGCCATCAAGCGGAATAATATCGTTGGTACAATAGAGGAATAATTTAAGATAATTATGTTGGGATATAGGGATAGAGGAGCGTCACTTATGATCAAAATAATAAACAATGAATATCCAACGAAAGCTGAATCTTTTGCTCCCTGTTTATGTGTTTTCTGTCACCTAACATCAAATAACTAACATAATATGGGCGTGGCTCAACAGTTTTGTGAGTTATTTATTATATTGGTCACGCCGATGTTTTGTAGTTTTTTGATGTTGGGTGTTGAAAGCAGACTTGCAGAAGACTTCGCTTAGTGTCAGTGAAATTGATTTGTGCATCTTCTGAAGTACATAGAAAATGCATGAGAGAATAAAAGTAGTCCCGATTGATATATTGAATGCAGCGAACTAGAATAAACAGAAGAGTAACTCCATACAATTGCCGCTTAGAATTTGGATCCATCTACACACACAATTTATACTGCTATCCCAACGAAACACACACACGCATAACTCGCACGCGATTGATCGCCGCCACACCGTGTGACACCACGCGGGCGCGCTGTTAGCTGTTTTGCCCCGCCCACCGCGGTATTTTACGCGTGGACGATGGAACCATTTTATCGGCCAAGTTACAATTCTATTTATTCGTAGTTCGCTGATTGAATTATTATAAATTGAATGTTATTAGGCACCTTTTTCGCGGACACAGACTTGGGTATAGTTAATTATTTGTAATTATTGTGTAGTTATTAAATTAATTTAGTAAGAAATAAATAACATCTCCAAAGAATAAACAGCTGTACAGTTTTACTAATCACATACCTAGGTACCTTCTTAGTTATAAATCTGGAGTCTAAACTTGGCCAATTATTTTTGTATGGAATAAAACAGTAGGTACCTTTGTCACTGCGCCACTGCAAATATCTGTATCTCGAATACACAAAAGTCTAATAATATTTTTTTTCTTAGCACATTCAAAAGTGTATGTAACAAAAATATATAAGTGACAAAAAGAACTGGTTTACTGCTCATTGTTTAAATTGTTTATTTAACGAATAACATTGAGAATGCGATAAATTAAAATAGAATGAGTAACATAAGCCGCAGTTGCCTCAAACTGACAATAAATTGATCGATTTTATTGTATTTACCTACAATGGTTGACTCATCAAGGTTTTTGCGTTATTTTTCTGGAAATCACAGAACCGATGACAGCTCGGGTGTGCGACCTTCTTAAGTCAAGAAGGTTGTGGATTCGATTCCCGCCAACGAGCTGAAGTTTTCGGTGAATACACACGCTTACAAGGCAGGTTAACCCCATACTGAACCATTTCTAGTTCGTATTATGGTTGCTTACACAACTGATATACTACATATACATACATACATATTTTATATACATAAATATTTAATACCCAGACCGAAGCCAACAAATTTAGTTCAGCATAAAGATGTTGGCCGTGCCGGGAATCGAACCCGGACCCCTTCTGATTGGCAGTCTGGCATAGTAACCATTACGCCAACGAGGTTATCAATATGAATATACGAATGAAAATATCGCGGAGTAACCATGATCTTTAAGCCGCTTAAAGGTCGCTGGCTTGGCTGTTCTAAGGGGACCTATAATTTAACGTGACAGCCGACCCACGGTTAAGACCAGATGAAAATACCACTTTTTAAACGACAGTCTTGTGTTTGGGCCTCCATACAAAGGCTGCAAGCATCGACCTCGCTTAACCTCGATGATCGCGTCAGATCACCTTAGTTAGCACGACACCTACTAGTGACGTCACGACCTGGGTAAGAATAAAAGTTAGGTGTTCACAGAATATGCACCAGTTAGTGCTAGTCACCTGGTCACAGTATATGTATCAGTTACTACAGTGTTAGCTGGTCACAGTATATGTTGCAGTTAGTACCAAAGTCACCTGGTCACACAATATTATTAGTACTAGAGTCACCAGGTCACAGTATATGTATTAGTTAGTACAGTGTTGGTCACAGTATAATTATTATGTTGCAGTTAGTACTAAAGTCAGCTGGTCACAGTATATGTTGCAGTTAGTACTGAAGTCACCTGGTCACAGTGTATGCACTAGTTAGTACTAGAGTCACAGAATACAAAGTTGTTACCACCACGCCCACCGCACGAGTCACGCAACGACGAGGTGCCGACTTTCCTGACTCGAAAGTTAATAATAATATCATCATCATCATCCACAGCCCTCTTTATCCCACTGCTGGGTATAGGCCTCCCTCTGCATGTGCCAGCTGCGTCGATCTTGTGCAGTCATCGTCCAGGTAAGTCCTACCTGGACGAATCATATAATAAATAATAGTGGTTTAAAAAAAAACTAAAAATCACGCTTATCTGGCCGTTTAAAGTGGGTCAAAATCGCGCCCAAAGAAGTCGGTTACAAACAAACATACAAACAAAACTACAAAAAAATGTAATAATTTTATCAAATTAGTGTATTGTCATCGGTCCTCAATAAATCTAAAAAGTTTCAACGAAATCTGGCCGTTTAAAGTGGGTCAAAATCGCGCCCAAAGAAGTCGGTTACAAACATACAGGTGAAGCTAATATAAAGCGTGTAAAAAAACGCAGGATACTTTGCACTAATAGACACATATAATTATAAATTTGGAATTAGTGGAACTCGGTGTTTTTATTTCGCAAATGTTTTGAGTAGAGGCCGAAATCCGCCACTCTAAGATAAAGAACAGTTTGGTTTAGGCACAGAATAATTAACAACCGTGCTAATTGAAGAGCGAGGAATTAGGTATAGACATTTTGCGTCATTGCTAGGTCTCGGTCACAAGTCCCGGACGTCATTGCTGGGTCTTTCCTCTTCAAACTTAAACCATAGACAAAATACTATTTTAATATATATTTAGAAATGAAACAAATTTTAATTTAAAAAAAATAATTATTAAACACAAAAACAATTTATTAATACAAAAATTAAATATCAACGCAATTGAATGGTGCAACGACCGTCTACGCCGGGATTCGAAGGGAAAGTGAGCTCGCCGCGTCGCCCGATGTTTCAGCTGCCCTCCGTCGCTCGCTCGGATGTTGTCAGGAGTGGGGAGGCTAAGCCACGCCCCTTTCTTCGCTTCTCTTCTAAATCGGCTTCTCCTGACGGCGGCGCGTCCTCGCCCGCAAGTGGCCCCGAGTGAGCATGTGGTCGCGACTGCTGATCATCAGGGACTGGACCAGTGGAAGCCGCCTCGCCACACGCGCGTTCGCCACTGCACGATGTCTTGGAAGAGACACTATGAGAGTCATCATCATCACCTGAAAGTCACATTGAGCTCATTAGTTCATTGACCATAAATGTGTCATTCGAAAGTAAGAGCGACTCCATTACTTTCGACCTGGATAGAGCCCTCGGGATATCCCTTCGTACAGAGCTCTCGAGATGTACGGCAGCGAGACACTGACGTGCTCCGAAAGTAAGAGCGACTCCATTACTTTCAACCTGGATAGAGCCCTCGGGATATCCCTTCGTACAGAGCTCTCGAGATGTACGGCAGCGAGACACTGACGTGCTCCGAAAGTAAGAGCGACTCCATTACTTTCAACCTGGATAGAGCCCTCGGGATATCCCTTCGTACAGAGCTCTCGAGATGTACGGCAGCGAGACACTGACGTGCTCCGAAAGTAAGAGCGACTCCATTACTTTCAACCTGGATAGAGCCCTCGGGATATCCCTTCGTACAGAGCTCTCGAGATGTACGGCAAGGAGACACTGACGTGCTCCGTGTACAGGATTGTCCTTCAGACTTTCCTTCACTCGCACTCCCCACAGGATGCGATCTCATTGGTTCCAAACCATGCAGTGACTGTAGAGCAGTGCCAGCGCCTTACTCGCTGCATTAGAGTAACATCCGCGAGGCGGTTTACTTTAACGCATTACATCACTTCGAACCACTCTAAATCGAGGTATTGGACATGCACGTGACTGTAGAGTAGTACCCTCGGGACACTCGCTGTATAGGTGCCGTCGCACAAATACATTACATCACGGGACAAAAACCAACACCACAAAAACCCATGCAAACGTCTGTAGAGCAATACCCTTGAGTTGCTCGCTGTATGGGCGCTGACGCGCGAATACATTACAACGCCGCTGAACGTGTCATGGACAAACAAAACATGCAATGCTCACATTTAAAAAATGCGGTACAAACTTCAGAGTCCATTCCCCGCGCCACAGAGTCATATACTCCGCCGCTGCTTGTGTAATTTTACCATAAGAACCAGTGAAAAGTTTCAATTCGTAACGACCTTGAGGTAGCACTTCCTTTACCTTATACGGGCCACGCATACCAGAGTCAAGTTTGCCGGTGGCTTGGCTTGTCTTACGCACAAAGACTAGATCTCCCTTAAGAAAGGAGCGCGCAGGCTTGCGCCGCTCGTTTCCGCGCGCGTTCTGCCGAAGGCGATTCTTGTCCAGCAACTCCGAGGCTCGCTGTCGGGCAAGCTCACGCAGTGATTCTCGATTGGGCTTTGACGCTTCCAAGGCCACATCACGCACCAGGGATCGCATGACAGGCGTTGCACCATCGCTGCCGGTTAACAAAAGTAAGGGTGAATATGTGGTTGATCTCTGCACAGTAATGTTCAGGGTGAGCTGTAATCTCCACAAGATATCAGACCAGCTCTGTTGTCTGAAATTAGACTCTACCCGAATCATGTTCATTACAGTACGACAATACCGCTCAACCTGACCATTACTTTGGTGCATTTCAGGAGTTAATAAATGTAAATCAGAACCTAATTCTTTTATCCAATCAACACTTAACAACAAACAACAAACAACTTTCATACATTCGGCCTCTATCCGCGTCTATCAACTTAACAACTTAACGACTCAAACTAACAACAGGAGAACCAAAAAGAGATACCGCCGTTTCGAAAACTCTTTTCAACTCTGTCGCATCTTGCATACGTATAGGATACAGAAGACAGAACTTTGTGAAAGCATCTATTATTATAACTACGAATTTAAATCCGTTCGAATCAGGGAGCGGTCCCAGCACGTCTCTATGCACAGTTTCGAAAGGGACACGAGGTTTACGCCATGACTATTGGTTGCAAAGGTATTCGAGGAACCTTTTTGTGAGAAAGACATACTACACAGTGCTGTATGTATTTCCGTACAAATTGTCTCAATTTTGGAAACCAAATATGTTTTAAAATGAGATCTCCCGTTTTTTTTTTTTCAGTACCGATATGTTGATGCTCGTCGTGGAATACTCGCAGTAAGCTAAGGCGATGACCCTTGGGCACATAACACAGCAAACGTGATTCTTCCCCGACTACGTCCATTTTATAATAAAGGACGTCATTGCGCTTAACATACCTGGACGAGTCAAGTTCACCACTATCGAGCTTCTGTAGCAAATTATGTGTCTCATCGTCCGCGGCCTGCACTATCTGAGCCCAATTTAAAGGTTTACGGAACTCACAAATGTTAACCAATTTCGACTCAAACAAAACTAAAACGACTCCGTAACCCTGAGCGGACGCATCGATGGGGAGAGAGGGGTCGAATATTCCTAGGACTGGTTCACTTGTTAGACGCTCAATAATACTTTTACGAACCTGTTCCTGATCTACTCCTCATTTGAAAGGCACAACCCTGCGTGTAAGGTTCGCAATGCAAGCAGTCTGCTGCGAGTATCCAGGAATGTAGCGTCGAAAATATCCGGCAAGACCCAAGAACTGCCTTACCTCCTTCACATTGCTGGGTACTCGCGCATTAACCAGGGCCTCTACCTTATGTTCGCTCGGTCTCACCTGACCATTACTAATCGTACGACCTAAATATTCTATCTCCGTAGTAAGGAATTTGCATTTTTTTTTTTTTTTAGATTGACAGAAACTGGCACGCCTTGAATCACCGCTGTAGCTATATCATCGCGTTTATATTATGAATCAATCATTTCGCGCCAAAAGTTGACATTCGGTTTTCCACGAGACTCGGCGCGTTGTTTTGCGAAACAATCATCAACTTTGTGACCCACTTTTTTGCAAAAAGAACACGGTTCAGATTTTGGGGAAAGTCTGTTTGAACTATCAACACTACTAGAAGGCTCAGCAGCCGACCTATCTAATAGCGTGCGCTTGGGACACGACATCTGTTTATGACCTAACCCGGAACATAAAAAAAACACTTAACTTTCGTATCCACGTGATCTCGTTTACGCGAATCCCCTATATGTAAAGCGCCACGCACAGTTCGAACCGCGGGAACTTGTGGTTTGACATAAATCGACAAAAAGTTAACTAGGTCTTCTGGCAATAATTTCGCGTTGGTCGCAGCAGCTCGAATTTGCACGTCCGTTATACCACGTATTACTATCGCTGCAATCAACTCATCACTCAACCCGTTAACGATCCTCAATCTAAGAAGTGACCGCCTAGCACATTCCGCATATGTAGGGTAGGCATCGGAATCAGTTTTCATGACGTCGAATAAAATGTTTGCGCCGTCCAAACGCTTCGGGCATAACGTTCTAAATTCGCGTTTAAAATTCGACCAACTATGATCGCAACTAACCCACTCGTTTAACCAAAGCCTTGCGTCCCCCTTGAAACAGTTCCCTACACGTGCCAAACACTCACGATCATCCCATCTATACGCGAGCTTCGCGTGATCGACCTCACTGCACCACAAATCAAAGTCTTGTAAAGACGGATCAAAGTTAGAAATAAAAACATGGTTAGATCTCACCGGAATCGCAGAATTGATAGCACTCGCAAGCTTATCTGCCACTTCGCTGATGACCGAATCGGTGCCGGCGAGGGTCGCGCTCGAACACGGCACGGACGGCGCCAGGCTTGCGCTGCTCGGTTCGCTGTTGCCAGGCGTCGCATCCGGCGGAGCAGGTGGCAAAACTGCGGGTAGGTCGCGCGCCGTTGGCAGCTCCGGCGTCACCACACCGCTCTCAAACACGCTACGAGATCTGGAACTTTCCAATTGATTTAATCGATCGAGAATTGGTTGCAAATACTGCTCCAATCCCGGTATAGGCGTTCGGTCTCGTCTACGACTTCTATGTTCTTTATTTTTATCGGACATGTTAGCCTTTTTTTTTTTAAAGCACCTTTTTTAAAAGTCAAAACAAATTTAAACAATTTTTTTTTAAACACCAGAATAGCCAGAGCAGATAGCGGGATAGGAATCCCACTTCTGAATTTAGAAATGAAACAAATTTTAATTTAAAAAAAATAATTATTAAACACAAAAACAATTTATTAATACAAAAATTAAATATCAACGCAATTGAATGGTGCAACGACCGTCTACGCCGGGATTCGAAGGGAAAGTGAGCTCGCCGCGTCGCCCGATGTTTCAGCTGCCCTCCGTCGCTCGCTCGGATGTTGTCAGGAGTGGGGAGGCTAAGCCACGCCCCTTTCTTCGCTTCTCTTCTAAATATATATAAATCTCGTGTCACAATGTTTGTCTTCAATGGACTCCTAAACCACTTAACCGATTATAATAAAATTCGCCCATCATGTGCAGTTCGATCCAACTTGAGAGATAGGATAGTTTAAATCTCAAATTATAGTCGCAATTTTAATTTATTGCTAATTATTGTCTGTTATTATCTGACAGTCACAATTATCTATTAACTCCAAATGATTCTAACAGATGTCGATACCTTTCGACTGGGTTGAGTAAGTTTTTATGTCTGCTTAAATCTTCTCGGAGCGGACTTTTGATTATGTAATTGATGATCTTCTGAATTAAGTCCTATTATATGAACTAATATTTGGTTAAAGCCACCTGTAACGCCTACAGCTCGGCTAACTAAGGCGTTCTGACGTGATCATCGAGGTTAAGTAAGCAACAGTCGATTCGGATAGTCTTTGCTTTTGTGGGACACCATACAAAAGACTAAGTACATCGTTGAAAAAGTGGCATTGTCACCTGAGCGCTATCGTGAATCGGTTGACACGTTAATAGCAGGTTCCGGCAGTTAGTCTCAGTACAAGCAGTCGTTAAGCCAAGCCAGAAGCGTTCTAGCGGCTTGAAAACTCTCGACACCAGAACTTGGCCACTTTCCTCGAAGAAGATGAAGACTGTCACTTCAGCCAACTTCTGTTTGACGACTGTCTTTCTGTAATAAACAAATAACAATCATCAACAATTCAAATGGATGGCGTGGAATTCTTAGCCAATTGCCCTGTTCCCCGATAACTATAACCTAGCGGTTTTCAAGGCAAGAGTGACCCGGTTTCATCTTGGGAAGGGCGCTCCACCTTAGATCGCAATATCGCTTACCATCAGGTGAAAAGCGATCAAGGTCAAGCCAATTATAAGTAACAAATAAATAATAGTTTAAAAAAACTAAAAAACACGCTTATCTGCCCGTTTTAAGTGGGTCAAAATCGCGCCCAAAGAAGTCGGTTACAAACAAACATACAAACAAAAATACAAAAAAAAATATCAAATTAGTGTATTATCATCGATCTTCAATAAATCTACAAAGTTTCAACGAAATCTGGCCGTTTAAAGTGGGTCAAAATCGCGCCCAAAGAAGTCGGTTACAAACAAACATACAAACATACAGGTGAAGCTAATATAAAGCGTGTAAAAAGCATCCGGTATGTCTGTATTCTGTATCCAGTAGTGGTATACCAGTCATACCAAGTACGTCTGACTCTGTGCGAGCACGCGACGACTGCGTGGTGTGTGACGTCATCACCGGCCGCGCCCGCGCTCCAACATTGACACACATCGACATGCGCACGCGCATCGCACCGCACGATGCCACGCCATAACTAGGAGGAATAACATTGTTATAACAGGGTAACAAACACCTTGGTTAACAAAAATAACTTATTGACTCAGGCGTTACTTTGCGGAAATCCATTGTAAATAGATGACAAAATTAAATATTTAGTGTACTTCCGCTGTGATCCGAAATCCAAATTAAGACAAGTAAAGGAAAAATTAACTAAGATAAGATAAGATAACGACAACTTCGAACCTCTCGACTTGTCGTTCGAAGAGTCAGCATCTCCTGATGATGCCTTGTGATTAGGCGAAACACGTGTAGAGTTAAGAATTTCCGAATTGTGATAGGTAACGTTAATCTTGATTAATCTTAGTTAATTAATCTTGGTTAATTTTTCCTTTACTTGTCTTAATTTGGATTTCGGATCACAGCGGAAGTACACTAAATATTTAATTTTGTCATCTATTAACAACTTGGTTTTTGTTACTATGGAGCGACGACGGTCTGCCTCCATCTAGCAAAGGGATATCCCCACGGACAGATGTTGTGTCCGGAGACATTGTACCTAGGACCAGTCGTACGCGCGTTGAAAATACCGTTTGCGCGTTTCAGGACTAGCGCTCTTATTGGTAGCGGGCGATGAAGTGCGACAGAGACACTACATTACCATGTTATAAGAATGTTAACTAAAACCTTGGTTTTTGTTACGAACCAGGAGCCGTCAGATTGAAAAAGCATACGTTTTCCCTACCGCGCCATACAAATACAAATGCAAATAATTTATTGATAACACCAAAGTTACAAGTCAAAATATGCTATCACATTTTTGGTAAGAGATAAATCTGAATAATTATTACTATTCTTTGTCAATGGTTGTTTATTTATCAGGATTTCCATTAGCAGTCCTTGACAGGTGCAACGCTGATAAACTGATATTACAATACAGCAACGAACATGCATATCTGCATTTAACTTAACTAGCTAGTTGATGCAGCAGGTATGTAGATAATTATTACTGATGCATACATGACTTCATCGCGTGCGGTAACTATATCTATAAAGTGTAGGAATAATACATTTACTGACTGATCAAGCGAAGCGAGCGAAGTGTATCAGCAAACTGGTCAATTTTGCTCTCATCTGTCATGGTGTAAGGTATTTTTAGATCTTGGTTCTCGCGTAGAAACCGTACAGGTTCAAATTAATATACAGGTTTAACTTAGTATACAAGTTCAAGTTAGTATAAAGGTTCAACTTAGTATCTATACTATAAGACTCTTTGTCCTGACTTATTCATTCATTCATTCATTCATTCATCTATAGACAACGCGGAGCCCAAACGGCTGGTCCTAGGGTTGTGAAATTTGGAGGGTGTATTTGTTGTAGTATGTAGACGCGTACTAAGAACGGATTTTTGGAAATTCCACCCCTAAGGGGGTGAAAGGGGGTAAAACAGTTTGTATGAAACTTCTTTGTTTTTGAACTTATAGCAATGAAATTTGGAATATGTGTAGTTTATGTAAAATTAAAAATAATGGTATCAAGTTTTTTTGCCAGGGGTGAACTAAGGGTTTGTAATGGGGGGTGAAAGTTTGTATGGAAAATTCTTTATTTATCAAGTTAAAGTCTTGAAAGTTGTTATAGTAGTAGTTTATTAAATGGTCAAATTTAAATTTAATTTTTTTTTGCCAGGGGTGCATTAAGGGGGATGCCATGGGGGTTTAAAGTTAAATATGAAAGTTTTGTGTTTTTGAACTTAGAGGTGTACAATTTGGAGTGTGTATATATTTTAGTACTTAAACGTGTACTAAGAATAGATTTTTGGAAATTCTACCCTTAAGGGGGTGAAAGAGGGGTAAAATAGTTTGTATGAAACTTCTTTGTTTATGAACTTACAGCAATGAAATTTGGAGTGTGTATAGTTTATGTAAAATTAAAAATAATAGTATCAAGTTTTTTTGCCAGGGATGAACTAAGGGTTTGTAATGGGGGTGAAAGTTTGTATGGAAAATTCTTAATTTATCAAGTTAAAGTCTTGAAAGTTGTTACGGTAGTATATTATTTAATGGTTAAATTGAAATTATATTTTTTTTGCCAGGGGTGCATTAAGGGGGATACCATTGGGGTTGAAAGTTAAAAATGAAAGTTTTGTGTTTTTGAACTTAGAGGTGTAAAATTTGGAGTGTGTATATATTTTAGTACTTTAAAGTGTACTAAGAATAGATTTTTGGGAATTCTACCCTTAAGGGGGTGAAAGGAGGTAAATCAGTTTGTATGAAACTTCTATGTTTTTGAACTTCTGGCATTGGTATTTGGAATATGTATAGTTTATGTAAAATTAAAAATAATGGTATCAAGTTTTTTGCCAGGAATGAACTAAGGATTTGTAGGGGGGAGGGGGGAGGGCGAAAGTTTGTTTGGAAAATTCTTTATTTATCAAGCTAAAGCCTTGAAAGTTGTTATGATTGTAGCTTTTATGGTGGTTAAAATAAATGTGTTATAATATTTGCCAGGAGTGCATTAAGGTATGCCATTAGGGTTTAAAGTTCAAAGGGAAAGTTTTGTGTTTTTGAAATTAAATACTTCTGAATTGGAATTTAAGTATGTGTTCCACTTGGTGGTATGGTTCGCGTATTCTAATTATTTAAATTAAAAAATGGCTTGGAGAACACGATCTAATCTTTCGCATCATCACCAAAGTAGTTAAAAACAGAGGTTAAGTAGATCTCAGGAATGAAATGCGGAAAGACAGATGCGACTCATTTTGTTATCGTAGCAGTGTAATGTTTATATAAAATTGGCACGGGAATGGGATACAATAGAATTTTCCACAGCTTACGCGAAAAGCGACATACACGCGGGCGGAGCCGCGGGCTACCTCTAGTATACTATATAGCAGGGGTACAGCGAAGAGACACCGATTTACTGTCGAAGTTCCGAGGATTCGCACAAAGCGTTTTGCTTCGACCTTCATTGTGTGAACTGCGAAGCTTTGGAACTCTCTTCCCGAGTCTCTTTTTCCCGAGAAGTACAATTTGGGGGGTGTTCAAATCTAGAGTAAATAGGTTCCTTCTGAGCAAGTGTGATACATCTTAGACCACAGTCAAGCTTGACATCAGGCAAGCTGCGGTCAAACGTAAGCCCATTAATCATAAAAAAAAAATCAACTTAGTATATAGGTTCAACTACTCAATAGATTTTTTTTGTCACCGACGATTTGTGATTATCGGGATTGCAAAGAAAAAATGGGGTTAATTTGCTAAATCACTATTTACTGGTCGATTTCGATGACGTTGAGTTTGAGTTGATGAGTGTTTAGTGATTTTAGACCACATACTTAAAGATAATGTATTAATTAATACAAGATCCTAGGGCTGGCAGCTATTTCACTCTACGTTTGAGTCTTAACAATCAAAGAGGAAATACTGCCAGCATCCGGGAACTCTGCTGTATGTATATGTAATGTACATACTCGTATATTGTAGTCGTTAATAAAATTCTTGGTGCTCTTTTTAAATATTTTGTACAGTTTTTGATTAGAGTTTTAGTTATTTATATTTGTTACTATTTTTTTAGTTACAAACCCAAATTTAAAGAGTTTTGTGAATATACAATGTGTCAACTTATTGTTGAATTAATTGGTCATAAAGATTCTGTATGTTCAGTCCTGTTCTGATTTTCTAAGAAATAGAGTCCGCGAGGTCTCATGTTCAGAAAACTACTAGTATTATTATAAGATCTAGATACTAGATTATTATAAGTATCTTCTATAACTTCTTTGCTACCAGTAGGTAGCTAATATACTAAGTAGGTAGGTATCAGATTCTATAGTACACCTACCCAACCGGTCAGAGTCACTGACACATATTGCGTTGTAGCATTTATTGTTTTTTTTTACTCTACATACACGTTATCTGGCTCCAAAATTCATATACTATGTAAATATACCTATCTACTTATACCATAATCTGGAATATCAGGTTCTTAAAGAGGCTGCCGAAACACGCCGGTAGATGCTTGGCGAATTTTTTTTTTAACTTAATAACTAGTGAATAACCTATTGACTCAGGCGTTACTTTGCGGCAATCCATTGTAGATAGAAGAACTATACTCTGGTAACTATATAGATAATGGTGCCAGTTGTCGTGGAAGTGTGGTGGTCGGTAATTAGTATAAAGTTATTAGTATAAAGTTACACACCTAATTCTTTTTAAATATTTTAATTTTTCCATTGCTTTTTTCGTGGGCGGGTTTTCCTAACTTTAAACGATTTGACATGTATAATTTTCATTATATTTTTCCTTTGCTTATCTAAATTTGGTATCAGATCACAGCGGAAGTACGCTAAATATTCCCTTTTTTTGTTCTATTTTAATATCTAGTGGTTTTTCCGTTTCGTTCAAACGTGCAAGGTGCGGCTGAACTGTTGTTATAAATAAGCCTCTACCTAGGTTACCGCTAAAGCTCTGTCTTGTCCATGTCCTTCAATATACGCTAACTTTAACTTTCAGAGAGTAAAAATAAACTTTATTGAACTTCGTCTCGCACAAGAACGTTCGAGCATATTCTTCTGACACAATGTAACCTACGAAGTCAAGCGTATATTCATTACTATAAGACTTATTTTAGAATGAGTTCTCTGCAGAAAACGGTATTGTAATAACCAGAGTTTTTTTATCAATGTTGAAGTTTTCCATACTAATAATGAGTTTGGTAGTTTAAGCATTAACATGAGATTGGTAGTTTGGCTATAATATTATAGGGACATATTCTGTGAATATTTAAATGGCTACAATATTCCTTTCTCTATTGAAAATAAATACTTTTCTCTTTGAAAAGTCAATCTTACATCTAAGAAAATGCGACTTAAGACCTTGTTACGCAGTTAAAAAATAAATTTACTCTAATCATTCTTCTAATTGATATTTGACTGTTTCTTAGATACTATTTAATATGTTTCTTAGATACTGTTAGAGATTATTTATTTAGTATTCTTAACCAGTTTAATAAATTAGTTAACTGATATTTTTCTATACAAACTAATTATGTATTTACGCTGTACTTCAATAATTTGATACTATTATATTATCAGCAAACAAGTACCTCTTATTATTGATTACACCAACTACATTCATATTGATTATTTTGTTTGTAGATCACGTTTGCTCTTTATCTCTGCCTTGACTTATATTATTTCTGTCTTTTCTATACGCATTTGCTTTTTTAAGTGTTAGCTAACAATAAATTATTTGTTGTTTTATTTTTAAGATTATTTTTGGATTTGTCAGTTGAACTACTTTCTATATTAATAGATACCCTTTCTAAATATTCTAAATAACAATGAATCTTAACGTTTATTTTGAAGTCAAGAATGTATTGTGTTTATTAACTTCAGTTTCCAGCCATTCTCCAAGTGCAAGGTTTTATAAGATAGGTAGGTATAAATAGAATAAATAGATTCCGGGTCAAAGGCTATTATTACTACTTTATTCTCAATGAATATTATTTGTTTATAATTCTGATTTCATTTCCGTTTTCAATAACCACTATTTATTTACATTATTATCAGATCGATGTGTCAGGTTTAGATCAGGATATCCCTTTTTGTTTACTGACTCATCGGCTATGTTTCATTCGTTGAAGAATTCACCTTTGTTTGTTTCACCTGGTAGTCTGGCGTCATGAGTTTAATTGTATTGCTCATGCGGTTACGTTATCTGTCACGCTAGAGCTACGTGATGATAGCCAGTGTTGTGTTTGTTAATGTTTTTAGTAATTAAATTATTGGTTGTTCATGTCAGTTACATCTTTCCAGTGTGCCCGTACGATCCGCACTGGGCGCGGAGTGAGCCGCGCGCCGCCTTTTATACCCTCTGCTGACGATACCGCGACACATTTCCACTCAGATAATGTATTCAGTAACTATTCAGTAATCTGTGCCGACGCGTCCTGCGCGGCGCTCTTCGACTTCCTTCACTTGTTTTGATGGCAAAGACACTTGACCTCGACGGGTGTTGTTGCAATTTAGAAATTTTCACGGAGCCAACAAAACGACCGCGCGTCGGGCTAAGCGGCCATTACGCAAAAGCAACGGAAAAGTACGGCATTGCACAATAAAGAGGTGTTACACCTGTACTTATGTTGAGGGCGTACGGTCGGGTTTGGCGTGACGCGCGATGACGTCAGAGCCACGGCGCTTGCGCGTGGTCGAGCGACGCGCCCATCGTGCGGATCGGGGCTCGGTGCCAACGACGCCCGCGCATTACTAACAGCTTCTTTATGCAACGCCGTGATGTGGCGGTGACTGGCCGGACAACGGTTTGCGTTTTGAATTTAGAATTTCGAACGTATTTTTTAAGGCGTGGCTGACGGGACGTTCGAGGTTAGACTGAGAGATAGGAAATTGAGTCACGAGTTAACAACTGCTTTGATAGGCGAAAAGAGTTATCTCTAGGTACCTACCTATCAATAAAATGGTTTTACAGTTTCATCGTTATACATTACAAAAATTTAAAGTTATTGAAAGAAAGTCTAAAAAATAAACCTCAGAAAATTTACACTAATCGATTTATGAATAAAAAAATAATAATTGTTCACAAATCTAGATTTTTTGACCAATTTTTTCATATAAATCTGATTCAATTATTTTAACCGTTTAAACGTTTAACCCCATACTAAACCATTTCTAGTTCGAAGTATGGTTGCTAAAACAACTATTTTATATAGATACATATTTAACACCCAGACCGGCAGCCAACAAATTTAGTTCAGCACAAAGATGTTGGCCGTGCCAGGAATCGACCCCGGAACCTTCTGATTGGCAGTCTGACCACTACGCCAACGAGGTCGTCAATTAAAATACCTGCCGTAATAATGCGAGAGATATATGTATTTATCTGCATTCACACGCAGTTATTGGAACAATGAGATAAAGTTCTAGCACTTTCCATAACACTGATAAGACTGATAACGGCTTTATTGTGAAAACAATATGCAATCATGCGCATAATTAAATGTTATGTTTAATATATTTAGTTGTTCTTTAAATAAATAAAATAAAAATAAAAGTTTTTTTATTTCAAGCACTAAATAACCCATATGAAACTAAATTAATTATAAATAATAATAATAATAACTGTATAGGGGTGCCAGTCAATATAAGAATAAAAATAAAATAATACACAAAGACACAGTATCATGTGCCGGGTCATTTTATGTCCGGGTCATGTTTATAACATAAAATATATTTTTAATAGGTACTTAATAATCTGTCGCCAAGCATCTAATAGTGTTTTCAGGCAGAGCTAGTTATTCCGGACTAGGCAGGCTATGCTTGTACTACCTAGCAAGGATCAGAATACTAGACAAATAATGCTTACCTATATTATTATTAACACTAATAAGGAATGAGTACATCAGAGGAAGTGTGAAAGTAGCCCCAGTGAGGGAGAAAATAAGGAGTAGAAGGTTAGCGTGGTATGGACATGTGATGCGTAGAGAGGAGATTCATGTCACTAGGAGAAGTATGGAAATGGTAGTGCAAGGAAGAAAAGCAAGAGGCCGCCCGAAAAAGACATGGATGGAGTGTGTGAATGAGGACATGAGAGAGAAAGGATTGAGTGTGGAGATGACGTCTGATAGAGAAGAGTGGAAGAAGAAAATTTGCTGTGCCGACCCCACCTAAATGGGATAAGGTGAAGAAGAAGAAGATTATTATTAACACTAATTAATTTATAAAACAAATAATTTATTTACAATTGTACAACTTAAAACCAAATTATAATAACAAAATATATTTATACCTAAGTGAAAATCACATTAAAATTATTTACAAAGGATAGAAACAACTAAAATTTTGTAAACTTATATTTTTTGTCTATGGTACTAGACAGCATAGCCGCTGGATTAATACACGTTTTATTAAATATTAAATTATATATTAGGACACATTCACACACGGCTGGTTAGCCCTATACTGAACCATTTCTAGCTCGTATTATAGTTGCTAACACAACCACAGAATAATAACTAGTACACACCTGACATACTACATATACATACATACATATTATATATAAATACATATTTAACACCCAGACCCACAGCCAACAAATTTAGTTAAGCACAAAGATGTTGACCGGGCCGGGAATCGAACCCGAAACCTTCTGATTATCAGTCCGGCATGGTAACCTTTACGCCAACGAGGTTGTCGTGTTATCCCGGATATACCGGGATTAACACGACATGGTGCAGCCAGTAACTTATACAGACTTAAGGTGGTATGGGTGCAAAATAACATTTTATTTTTAATCTACTTATAAAAAATCCAGCGTAAATGCATGAGAGGATCTGGGTGGAATTGTTTGGCTAAACTTACGTTCTCCCTATGGATTACCTAGTTCTAGCAAAAATACGACACCGATCTACCTAATCGTCCGGATGATCGCGAATCCGTATAATACGTAGGACTGTGACTGAGGGCCGGATTAACGAGTTTCTACTGTATTTGAATAAAGTTAACTTTATTCCTCTCCTGCATTTACGCTGTATTTTTTTTTAACTAAATGTAAAATGTTATTTAGGTCCCATACCACCTTAAGTCTGTATAAATTATTGGCTGCACCATGTCGTGTTAATCCCGGTTTATCCGGGATAAAACGTGTATTAATCCAGCGGCTAAGCTGTCTAGTACCTACCATAGACTAAAAATATAAGTTTACAAAATTTTAGTTGTTTTGTAAATAATTTTAATGTGATTTTCACTTAGGTATACTTAAATATATTTTGTCACTATTATCATTTGGTTTTAAGTTGTACACTCAGACTATTCTAAACTCCGTTATTATCCGAATAGTCTGAGTGTAAACGGAGTTTAGAATAGTCTGAGGTTGTACATTTGAAAAGAGGTTTGTTTGCGACTTTGTTGTCTCATTGGTCGGTAGCTTGTACCGGTTTAGTTTGGGCTTGAACTCTGCATTCTATTTTTAAACTGTTCTCGACGCACGCTAGCCACGCGCCGCCCGCGTGCCTTTGTTTTGCTGAACGTAGTGGTGACAACTATACCTTATTCTGTGGCACCGATAAAGCCGGATTCCCACATAACTACGCCGAGTAGGTACATGTGATTGTTTTCCGCTCGTATCAGTTGTAGCTATGTACGTTGGGTGCTTTCCTTTATTTGTGAAGTTCAGAGACGGTGATAAAATAAAAATAAACTTGCGAAGCATGTAACTAGGCAAATTGTTTTGCTGTCAGCTTCGTTCATTGAATTAATTAGTGCGTGGTTTAAGTTTAGTTTATTCTGGATAATTGGCGTTGTTGACGCTACAACTTTTTAGCGTAGCGATAATGTGATCAAATTATGTTTTGTATATCCATAATTACTAGGTTATAGGTTTTAATTAACAACGTAGGTACCTATTAGTTTATTATTCGTGTCAGCACAGGGTGCACATTTTCTGTATATTTATGTTGCTGATAAAGACATTTTGAATTATGATAAAAATCAAAATAAATCAAAACAGGTTTGCCATAACCGTATAAATATGTAAAAAAAAAATCGTTTAAAAACCAGCATTTCGATTGAATATTAAATCCTGATCGTTTACATGCTTGTCATATTTTGTGTGTTTTAAAATTAGATTTTTTTTTTGTGAGAAATGAAAAATATCTCCGGAGAGGTGTTGAGTCGGCGACGATCCGCCACCGACTGACGGCTTGTGGGCTTCCTAGCCCCGACGTTACCTACCTCGTCGATAAGACTGACCAATCACACTAGATCTCTGCCTACTCTCTTGTTCAGTACAAGGCGAGGGTCTAGTTAGGCTGGTCTAGATAGTGCGCTTACGCAAATGAGTGCCGACACGAAGATTGGCGAGTGTCAACATTGATAACAAGTCTGCGCCTGCGCTGCTCGGGGTCATGAAGCCATATTTGTGTTTTGCTTTCATAATACCTATTTGTTGCTTACTGATTAAATTTGTACGTTTCAAAGTTGATAATGTATTCGTGTTTGTATGTAATTGATTAAATATTTTACTGTTCGTTAATAATAATAATAAGCAATTTGCTTATGTAAGATTTGAAAATTATTAGGGTATATTTTTCTGTAAGAAAATACAAATGTTAGGACTACACCCATATCGACAGCCAACAATTTAAGTTCAGCACAAAGATGTTGACCATGTCGGGAATCGAACACGGAACCTTCTCATTGGCGACTGCCAATGTCCATATCTATATTAAGTTAGTTGTGACAAAGTAAATAATCCGCCATCTTGAACTGTTTTCATCAAACGTAGTTTAGTATACTCCTGTCTTAACCTTTCTAAGAGAAAAAATCAATCAAAATCGGTTCTTCCGTTCAGAAGCTACGATGTCACAAATAAACATACACACAGACATGTCAAACCTATAAAATCCCGCCCTATTTGCCTCGGAGGCTAAAACTGTTATTCCCTTCACAAGGGATAGAAATGGACTATGATAATTATAATTTATTATAGCACATAACGGCACGGATAAAATACACTACAATATTAGACGATGTTGCCCATTCACTATTATAGGCAAGAGGACTATTACGATAGGCAACCGGTTTAATACAATAGGCAACAAGTTTATTACAATAGGCAACAAGTTTATTATAATAGGCAACAAGGCTATTACAATAGGCAACAGGTCTATTACAATAGGCAACAGGCTTAATATAGTGGGCAAGAGGTCTATTACAATAGGCAACAGGTCTATTAATATAGGCAACACAAAATATATTTTTACGATGTTGCCTATATTTTTCCTAGGCCTACGTATAAAATAACAGATTCTCTGAAAACATTCTGAAAACAGATAGTGGCTGGAAAATTTGTTATTTCGACTCTATCGTTATCATGTTGCTATCGTCCATATCTTTACTGCCTTAATCCTAGATTTACGTAAGCGGCCCCAAAGTTTGAAACCAACGCCCAAGTGAAGAATAATAATAATAAACACGATCCGTGTTAAATGCCATGCGACTTGGGCGTTAACGTCACTAGTCACGTGTGGTACAATTTGCAGATATATACGCTGATATAATAAGAACGTATTTAATTTTAATATTAATTTATAATATACATAATTATAAAAAAAATATTTAGTAAAACTAATTATATAAATAAAAACACACACACTAAAACCTTTCAAATAGTAAATTAAATCTAAGTCAGTGTCCGCGGGTAAGGTGCCTAAAATGCTGGCGGCATTACCTCGCTGGATCGCCAAGCTTATACCTTGGCCGAGGTAAGTGACAGCTCTTGGGTCATTAATTGTACTTATATATATTAATTATTTGACTTTGAGTTTGTACAAAAGGAGTCGTCCATTAATCCCGTTCGAAAGGGGAGGGGGTTTATAAAATCATGAAAAATCACAGAAGGGGGGTTTTAATATTATATCACGTGTATTTATTTTTTCGGGATACTGAACCGAAAAGTGGCGTTCGCCTTATGGCCTCACGCTAACTTACCTATAGTTGCTAGCTAACTTAATTTCTATTTCTTTATTTAACGACCACTCTCTAACGCCATAAAATGCACAGCCCCTCCAGTGTCGTTATATAGAGTTTACACGGTATAATTAGTTTATTTATTAAATTCAATGGTGGGATGAGCGACCTTCTATTGGTATTATCGGTTGGTGGACTGTTGTGGTTGCCTTTTGACCTCCGTAACATAATATAAACCATATACCATAGTCTCCTACTCAATTTATAGTTTTCATCATTTTATTACATCCTTTCCTATTTTTATGTGTTTATAATTTATTTACATGTAAAAAAAAACTACACAATAATAAAAAATTGAAAAAAACCTTACAAATAGTGAATTAAACCTAAGTCAGTGTCCGCAGGTAAGGTGCTTAAAATGCTTGCGGTATTACCTCGCTGGATCGCCAATCTTATACGTAGGGTTCTTGGGTCATTTGTTCTGTCCAACAGCCGTTTGGAAAGATCAAAAGAGAACTTACGTGCGTTGGGGCCCCATGGCCCCAAAGTTTCAAATGAGATAAATATTAAAAGTTATATGGGAACCGAGGCAAAGAAGTTTGTGGCAGATCTCGGACGATGGTCACGAGATAGGGGACGAGATCCGCGGGCTGGGGAATACTTGCGGTAGCAAATTTTTCTCGCGATTCAGCGAGGAAATGCTGCCAGCCTAATGGGTACGTTTGGGCTAGGCGCTTCGACGAAGTCTTAATTTTATTATTTTTGACATTTAATTGATATTAACTAATTTGTATCTATGAATGTTGTAGAATGTATTGATATTTTTATAAAAATAAAATTGTAATTCACAAATCATAAAAAAAAAACTCTAAGTATACCCAAGGATTTACGTATTTGAAATATTTTTATTGCATGTTTTACTAACATTCGCTCGCAAAATTATCATAACCAACCAGTATTTATCAGCTGACACGACTCTATCGCTCCAACACGTGCGAAAATGACTAAAATGCGTGCAAAAGATAAAAAGCCTGTTTTACCTACTCAAACAAAAGTTAACAGGAACTTACAGACCTCTCTGTTAGTTGTTGTAATTAAAATATTAAAACAATAAGAGATATATGTAAGCAATGTCTGATATGATGATAACCTTTATAGGGTTCCCTACGCTAAGGAAACCAGCTGGACCCTGTTACTAGGACTTCAAAATCACATTCAAAGTTCATTATGAATATATTTAAAATTAACAATTTTATAATATTTTATAAATTAAACTGGCTGACCCAGCAAACGTTGTTTTGCCTTAAAAAATAGAATACGCATATAAAATTTGGTAAAAATCTGTCAAGCCGTTTCGGAGGAGTACGGTAACAAACATTGTGATATGGAAATATTATACATAAGATTATTATTATCCTAATTCCTGCTAATATAATAAATGCCAAAGTTTGTGTGTAAATATATAAATAAAATATCTTTATTCAACTTAATTTACAGCTGTTCTTACTAACATTAATACTTAGACTAATAAATGGGTCTTGTTAGACCTGATTTACTTGAGGGTCAACTTTGTGTGTGTATGTTTGTTAATAAAATATATTACAGTGTAAACGTCATTCGATTTAACGACAAACTCTCTAAAGCGTCGAAATCAATTGACTTTAGTTGGTTTAGCTTGAATTACATACAATGATATATACTCTCTATAAAGCCATAAAATGCACAGTCCCGTCAGTGTCATTATATTGAGTTTACACTGTATTTCTATTGCTGCTATAACAACAAATATGTACTAAAATTTAATAAAATAAATATTAAAATGCCCCTACAAAACAAGAATTATATTTATACTAGCTGACCCGGCAAACGTTGTTTTGCCTTAATAATTATTTCTAAATATACAGTAGCCGATTCTCAGACCTACTGAATACGCATATAAAATTTGGAAAAAATCGGTCAAGCCGTTTCGGAGGAGTACGGTAACAAACACTGTGACACGGAAATTTTATATATAAGATTAAAAAAACGGCAACTAGTACTTTTCAAATATTTATAAAATACCTATAATAATAATTAGTACTGTTATATGTACTCTTTAAAAAAAGGTAAAATCAATGTTTAAGTACATCAATAAACTATATTTTGTGCCATTTTTATAAATAATGGTACGGAACCCTTCATGCGCAGGCCTAACTCGCACTTTGCTAACTATTATATATTTTTATGTCATTTTTCACGCAGCAACGTAAACTAAATACGTGATCGAGCTAAAGTTTATGATTTTTATGTTTATTTTATCTTTTTCTAAACATGACACTTATTGATAGAGCGTACAAAGCGTGTCTGCATCAGTTTGCCAAATTTTATCTAGTGCGTATTTTTTTTGCAAATTGTACCAAATGTCATTGACATGAAACTTTTAATTACTATTTTGTTAGGATCCCGTACCTAAAAGGTAAAAACGGGGCCCTATTACTAAGACTCTGCTGTCTGTCTGTCCCCAGGCTGTATCTCAGAAACCGTAATAGCTAGAAAGCTGACACTTTCACTAGATATTGTATTTACCGTGTGTAAAAATTTAAAAAAATATTAAGAGGGGTGGGGACATTGGCAGTCAGACGGCAAGCCTGATACTCGTATAACAAAAAAAAAGAATTGTTATACGCATTTATACCGCAAATATAATATTTTATCAGGCGTTATATCTATTTAAGCATTATAACCAATTCTTGCTAAAATCGAGAGTAGATAAGTGGGAAAACGTCTACTTTTCAATCAGACGGTCCCTGGTTCGATTCTAGCTTTACACCAATGACTTGTTTTTCAAGTTATGTTAAAATAGAAAATAAAATAATAAAGCAAAACATCGTGAAGATCACAAAGACATGTGTCATCCACCAACCCGCACTTGGCCAGCGTCGTGGATTATGGCCTATGTCTGTCGTGAGAGAATTTCCCGCGTCCCAGTTGTGGAAACGAATAGTCAGCTGCTTATGCTAGCTAAAAACAGAATAAATAGAGCACTGCATTAAAAAAAAAGCTTTATGAGTGAATGCAGATAATAAACTGGTTCTGGTTTTGTATCAATTTTTTACAAACACGTTATTTTTCGGGTCCAATAATTAAAAAGCGTAGTATACGAAGTGCCTGATTAAATTTGAATACTCATCTGTTTCACGTACTTGTAAAATATTTTTAACAGGCACTTTATTCATATAATAATAAGCTTTATTTCAGGTAAATAACGTAACCCATATGAAACTACGTACTAAAAATTTAAATAATACTAAAAAAAAGATTTAAAAATAAAATAAATTATTAAAAACGTTAAAACGTAAGTCATCATAGTGTAAAAATAAAATAAAAGTTGTCACTTTTTGTTGTCTGTCTGGTGGGTCAAAATGTAACTATTCGTACTTTTCATGCCTCCTGTGTATAAACATATTGTAAGAAGTCAGACCACAGACCAGTAATGTATGACGACTAACCAGAGGGCGCTACAGGAAATATTTGTTCAACAAAAAAATGTTGCCACCTATCTCCAATAGTAAAAGTACGATTTTTCTTACATTTTCTAAGATAGTAATTAGTTACCAAAGCTGTGGTAGTTACGGAGACAAATTATCTGGGGTCACTGCAGTAAACATACAGATGTGGCACGGCTTTTTTTAGTTAGGTTAGGTTAGGTCATCTGGTAATTTAACAAATTACCAGACGACTAAAGCGTATCGATAATATTAAAACTTTCCTGGCAAATTTAAAAAACTTACTCATAACAAAAAGTTATTATAAAATATAAGACTTTTTTAATGAAAGAACATTAAAAAAATCAAATGAATTAATAGGGTTGCTCATCTCCAGTAAATAATTGCAATGCATTATGGGTAATTATGTAACTGTAAAGTGACATAATAATGCAATAAATTGTTTGACTTTGACTTTAGTAAATGTGATTCAGTATCGAATCTTCAAAATATTGATAATATTTAAATAGCATCGTGTTTTGTGACATATAAAACATTTTCGACCAGTGCCACATCGGCCCATTAGCTCAGTTGGTTAGAGCGTCGTGCTAATAACGCGAAGGTCGCGGGTTCGATCCCCTCATGGGCCACAACTGAATTTTTGCATAAACATATTTTATTTTGCACATACTAAATAGTTATTAAATCATTTGGAACATTTTATTTTTTAAACCGACTTCAAAAAAGAAGGAGGTTATTATTCCTCAATTTAAGTGCATATACATAGTTACATTTTGAACAGACAACAAATATTTAAAGTTTTTAAGTTAGTTCATAAGATCAGCAACACCCCAAGAATGTTATTTACGTACAGGGTACATGTTACTACTGTATTTATTTAATTTGTACTGTACATGTTATGCTGAATAAACGATAATCATAATTTTATTTTTATTTTATTGAATAAGGCCTTTCAATAGCAAATACAATAATGCAATATTTCCTAAAGTAGGTTTTACAGCTAATCATTTCACTTATTGAGATAAGCACAACATGCACAAACTATTATAAAATATTGGAAAAATCAATTAATAATAGTTATATAAAAAAAGAAAAAGATGGTAAACAAAAGATACAGATATTAATAAGTACAACGTAACATGTATAAAGACTTAATTTATGTCCTAAGCGCAACATTTAAATTAGTTTTGAGTTTAGGTACATTGATATAATTCGCAACGACCGGGTTAGGTACGTACCAACTTACTAAGGCGACCGCGGCGCTTCATCGTGACCGACGCGACGTACCTGGATAAGGATAATCATGCCTGCCACAACAATATGATGACTAAACCACTGACTCTGACTCCGTGTCTCTACGGCGTTGGATAGCGCGATGAGAGTTCATAAGCGTCTTGCTTCTATTCTAGCGACGGTTCGAAAAATTAAGATTTGCGCTGGTATCTATTGTAAATTATTATAGATACTTCGGTTTGATCAGCATGTAAAATTTAATTATCATACATACTTCATCTCAACTTGTAAAATTTTATTTAACGTCGTAATTGAATACTTTTATATATTGATGTCTGATCATTTGTAAGAAATGCGACTACCTAATGGTGAATATGAAACTTACACCAGCACCAAGTTTTCGAACCATGTTGACAATGTCCGTGGCTAATAACAGTTACTACTTCTTCAAGTCATCGACAGCCAGATGGTAATCTTGCATAGACTCCGTAGATCCTACCATTGCTATAGGCGTCGACTCCTTATCAACCACTGCCCTCTCTATACTACTAGTAATATAGAGGTCAGTGTTATCAGCTAATTTAAAATCTTTGCTACCAAGCTAAACTCATGCACGAGTATCATCGCGTCGAACGATCTTTATGGTGCGCGCATCATAGTTTTGGTTCAATTCCAGAAACAGAATAAAACTTTCATGTTGATTTTTACTTCAACACGTCTTATGTAATAGTTTCCATGTAATTTAAATATTTGAATATGATTCAATATCAATCTTTGAATTTTTCGATATTGGACGTAGATGTGTCGGCTACTTAATAAAAGATTTAAAACACATATTATTATACGCATAAAGTTTCTTATGAATGATCATAATGACAATTTCCATTAAGTAAGCTAAGTAAAATACTATTTCAACAAAACATCGAGAGCTGGTTGGTAATCTTGCATAGGCTCTGTAGATCCTACCATTGTTATAAACGTCGACGCCTTATCAACTTATTCGAAAGCTTCGTTACGCACATAGCTCCGACCAAATTGTTTATTCTGGTAAAAACGACAAACGTGCTTTGATAAATCATAAATCATCATGGTGTTATTACGGTGACTTCTTCAGAGTTATGCTTGTCAAGATCACCATTGGTGTGTAGTAATCTAGTTCCCTGTAAGAAAGTATTAATAACGTTTTAACAATTGTGATACCGTGCAAACACGTAATTTACGTGAAATGTGATAATATTTTCATGAGTAAATATGATTATCTATTTATAACCGACATTTGACGACCTCGTTGGTGCAACGGTTACCATGCCGGACTGCTAACCAGAAGGTTCCGGGTTCGATTCCCGGCCCGGTCGACATCTTTGTGCTTAACTAAATTTGTTGGTTGTGGGTCTGGGTGTTAAATATGTATCTATAAAAAATATATATGTATTTATATGTAGTATATCAGTTGTGTTAGCTACCATAACACGAACTAAAAATGGTTCAGTATGGGGTTAACCAGCCGTGTGTGAAATGAGTCTTTATTAGTAATTATTATTTATAATGATATAAAACACTCAACTAAAACTTAACCTACAAAAGTCCAGGTGCAGAGGAAAAAGTACCCAAAATGCTGGCAGCATTGCCACGTTGGATAGCAATGCTTAGCTTCTGACCGAAATAAAAGTCAGCATTCTGGACACCACACAGAACAGACAAATACCCATTCAGTAAATATGATAAAATTTCCATCACCATAACAGAATCCTAAAAGTAGGAAAACAGAACTCATGCACGAGTATCATCGCTTCTAACGATGTTTCTGGTGCGCGTTCTCCATAGTTCCACCACGCAACATATAAACCATGGAGCGATATCATAGCCGTCATGGAGCGATGGTGACGGCTACCATCAAACCATGCATCGCCACATGTAGCAGCAATATGAGTCATCACAGATACGACGATTCAGCAATGGTAAATATATCATGGATCCCTGATACTTAGGACCAGAAACTCCTTGTGCATATTGGATAATGACATAATATAAACGGGGCTCCCAAAAATATTTTCCCATTTGCTCCACGCCACTAATATGGGACAGTAGAAGAAATTCAATAAGTACATAATTATTTTAAAATATATTTAATATCTTTTGAATAATGTCCGATTATTTTGAGTGCCGATTTGGTTGCTGGAATATTCAAACTTTGAACGGCAAAAGAATGACAAAGTCTGACAAATTGTGCCAAGAAGCTTTAAAATACATGGTGAGATCAGGTCTTTGTCTACTAGGCTTAGCAGAAATGAGGTGGAATGAAGCAGGCTCATGGCGAATACTGAGTCAAAATAGTGACATGTGCCTGTTCTACAGTGGACATAAGAGACATGAACATGGAGTCGGGATTCTGATGACTCGAAACATGGCATCACACCTGATCGACTGGGAGCCTGTTTCAGAAAGAATTATAACAGCAACGTTCAAATATAGAAATCAAAAAGTCACAGTTGTACAAATTTACGCTCCAACCAACCCAAATGAAAATAGAAAGGGAAAGTTGGAAGAAAGAACGAGAAACAATGAGAGAATGCGGAAAGATTGCTGCAAATTTTATCACGATTTAAATTCGGTTTTAGTTAAATTGATAACAGAACATGAGCCCGCCGTACTTATCGTCATGGGAGACTTCAATGCCGCAGTTGGTTTAAAGAACACAGGCTACGAGCGGTACATGGGCGCTCATACGATGGCTGAACCCAAGTATAAAAGAGCGCTTTCAGGGAAACGAAAAGAGAATGCCGAGTTCAACGCTAGACTCCTGCTGGAGTTGTGTGAGCAGTTCGACTTGTGCGTGGGAGGCTCTCTGTTCGAGCACAGCGAGGAGCACAAGTACACGTGGGAGCACCCTCGGTACAAATACAAACACCAGATAGATCATATTCTGATCAGCAACTCGTCGAGAAGCGGCTTGCTCGATGTGAAAAACCACAGCGTGGAGCTTGAAACCTTGCGGCCGGTAGATGAAACACAATATCTAAAAAGCGATCACAAACCCGTCATAGCTAATATGCGTGTATCGTTCAATGAAGAAAAAGAACTAAAAAATGAACGGAAGCGAAAAATGAAGTATAATTCCAATAATTGCCAAAAAATAAAAATAAGGTTTTCGAGAAGAAGTAAGCCTGCTTGTTAACCATAAGTATGTAATAACTACAGAATTATACCTAATGTCAATTATTAATTTTGGCCTTTGCTTTATTATTTAAAACATGACGTATGTAAAAGCATCCACCATCAATTTGTAGTAGCATTCGCAGCCAAGTCAGTTGCTGATCGTTTTCATAAGTAACTGTAAAATGTATCGCGACTCAATACTCTTTATGAGGGCAAATTATTTTATCTTATATTTTACGAACTGACGTCAGAGATATATTTACCGCGTGTAAACCATTTGTCGCTTCTATAATATATTCCATATCATCCCAGATGCTACAAGTTGTGTTGCATGGTTAGATTGAAACCGTCACCATCGCTCTAAGGCGGCTATGATGTCGCTTCATTTTGGCAAAGGTCATTCAAGAGTTGCGTGGTACTAAGGAGACGCAAACCATAAAGATCGTTTGATGCGATGTAGCTCGTACATATAGATAATCTTTGCTTCATAGCGGATATTTCAAATAAGTTGATAAGGCGTCAACGTTAATGGCAATGGTAGGATCTACGGAGTCTATGCAAGATTACCAGCTGGCTGTCGATGACTTGTCAAAGTTGTAGTACCTATTTGTTATGAGCCACGGACATTGTCAACATGGTCGATAACTTCGTACCTGGTGTTTGTTTCATGTTCACCATTAGGCATTTCTTACAAATTATCAGACATCAATAGGTATATTTTGTAAGTAGAAGTAAATTTTACAAGTTGGAAAAGCGAGGATGAAGTATCTATCATAATTTACAATTGACACCAGCGCAAATTTTTACTTTTCATACCATCGCTAGAATAGGTAGTAGTTTTTTTAACAAACTACGAGACACCTTCATCCTTTGTTGAAGTATTAACATTAGGAATGTGATCACAACAGTTTAAAATCAACTTAATAGCTTCGTATTGTTCATGGATTTGAACCAAGAGTATCACGATCGGGTATCAAATCGCGAGCCAACACCGCTACGCCACGGACTCAGTGTCACAAATAAGCAAATTAAGTTGTTACATAAATACTACAAGGATGACGCGGCCACAAGTAGGTACGTCAACGCGGTCACGATACAAGTTTGGAGTCATAATCTGATCACTGCGAATTAAATCTGTAAGTGGCAGAATTTGATAGCTTCAAATTCTCTTATGCTGTATTGTTTTGTTTAAAAATATGTTTTCCGACAAATTTAATTAGTATAATTCTTATTCATTTATTTCGCAGTCATCAGATTATTTCTACAAACTTGTATAGCAGCCGCGTCGTTGTCATCAAGGCCTCGTAGTATTTGTATAACAACGATATGATCAAAAAAAATCTAAATGTTTTTATTCGTGGAATGTATGTATGTACATAATTGAATATCCCTAACCTTCAAACTGGACTGCAAGCCCGTGTCATGAAGGTTAGTTCCTTCCAGTGACTAAATTACAATGGTGTACATCTGTTTATGGACTGCAATTACTAATATTTGTGACATGCTCTAGTTTACTCATCTTAACAAAATCAATTATTATTTATCATTATTATTATATTACATTATATTATAATTTTATTATATTTATTACATTACACATTATCACTCTATTACATTTATTAAATTACATAAGAGGAGGAAATGATGTCAAATTTGCTAAGTTGTTATACTGGCTCCGTGGCGCAGTGGTTTTATGTAGCGCAACGATACTCGATCGTGATAGTCTTGGTTCAATCCCACGAATAATATGAAACTAATAAGGTGTTTTTTACTTCATTGCGTTGGTATCACGGTATATTTTATCATAGGATCCGCGCAATGCGTAACTTATTAAATTCTTCGAGCGGAATATTTCTGTTCGAAGATTAAATTTGATTTATCCCGAATAAATAATAAAGGTGTCTCATAGTTTGTTAAATGAGAAGAAGCAGACACCAGCACGAAGTTTACGAACATTATGACAATGTCCGTGGCTCATAACAAAACGACTTTTACAAGTCTTCGACAACCGGTTGGTGATTTTGGATAACCTCTGGTGACCTTATTATTGCTAGAAACGTCGACGCCTTATCAACTAATTTGAAATCTTCGCTACCGAGCAAAAATTATGCACGAGCATCATTGCGTCGAACGATCTTTATGGTGGGCAATCTCTATAGTCCCATAACGCAGCACTTGAATCACTTTGCCGTATTGTAGCTACATCATAGAAGCCTTGGAGTGATGGTGACGGATTCAATGTAACCATGGCCCGCTACTTGTAGCAGCTGGGATGATATGGCTGTAATGTGAGTCTTCACAGAAGCGACAAAAGGCTCAGCAGCAGTAAATATCTTATCTGCCTTTGTTTATGGTTTTTTGCGATAAATATCTCATAACTAATCTTTTTGGCCTCTGCGCACCAGTTGTATTGGTTTCATTCAATGCGATCGGCTTAGATACGTACAAGCTTGTATCGCGTGTGCGGAGCGCGTTGCCGCGGCACGTGACTTACATCCTCGATAAGGATATTAATACTGTAGGTATGCCATAACGATATGATAATTTGCAAGCCTCTGATCTGGCTCGCTGGCTCCATTCAAATTCATTTATTCCTTAAAAATATAGCATAACAGTGACATAGTCTCTAAAGGGCTACATTTCTTAAAAATAACACATAAACACTAAAGTAAACATTTGTACAATACTTAATTAAATAAAAAAACAATGAATAAGTAACTTAAAAAACATACAGCGCAGTGGTGTGTGGAAGTACATTGAATCTCGGTTCAAATCCAAGAATATTATGAAGCGTTCATGAAGTTTTTTCACAGCAAAGATGATATGGCCGTAATGAGTCATTAATCATTACATTATTTTTAACTATTGTTAAACAATAGTAAATAACATAATAGATCCCCGCTTCATAGGACCAGGTGGCCGTGTCGAAGATGTAAATTTTCCATAATTATAGAATAAGTAACATGTGTGGTAGTAGTATGTAGTAACAGGGTGTGTATAAATATATATATTAGGACACATTTCACACACACGGCTGGTTAGCCACATACTGAACCAGTTCTAGCTCGTATTATGGTTGCTAACACAGCTGATATACTAGATATACATATGTACACACATATTTTATATAGATACATATTTAACACCCAGAACAACAGCCAACAAATTTAGCTCAGCACAAAAAGGTTGACCGTGCCGGGAATCGGACCCGGAACCTTCTGATTGGCAGTCTGGCGTGGAAACCATTCCGCCAACGAGGTCGTCAAAATAAATTTAAATTTTCATTTATATGCATATAACTGAAAATTTGATCATATATTTTTTTGAATTTAGTATAATGCCGCTATCTACGAGTATGTATCTAAATCGCGTCCCCCTATAAGCTGAAAGACCCCGACTTGCCCCTTGACATTCGCGACTGCATTTCAAGTTCAGCGATCGATGGTGCAAGTTCAAGATCTACCCCCTCCCTTTCCCCCCGTTCCCCGCCTGCCCCCGCCCAGCAGTGATGACGTCATTCCGCCATTCATAGTCGCCCGCCTCGCTCAGATCGATACCCAGTAGGCTCGGTACAAGTTATGAGCGTAATTCTTATTTGTCAATCACCTGTCACAGAAGACAAAACCAAGAAGATACTAGCCTTAGTTTGGTGTGGATTCTCTTCTTTTTCGTGACGCTCTTGTCAGAGCGGTCGTGATCGTCATGGAGGGTCACTAGAGAGGGCGGATATAATTTGCCTCACGACATCTCGCCATCTCTGCCTGCTGGATGTCATCCGGCTACAGTCATTCAAGGAGCCTCCAACCTTGATTTGGTCAGTCCACCTCGTGGGTGACCTTCCGCGCGGTCTGGTGCCTTCTACTTTCCCATGTACGACAAGGCGCTCATGGTGTGGATTAGCCACACGGTAATTGTGTTTCTTGTTTTTTTTCATTGTTACTATATTATGTGTGATTATGTTTTCGATATTGTAAAAGTTGTGCGGCATATTCGCTTTGCGAAAAAGCACACTAAATAAAGATTTAAAAAAGGTCATGAGCGGAGTGTTAGAAAAATAGATTTATTTATTACTAATAGCCAGTCTCGGCTTCGCACGCGCTATAAAATAATCTAAGTTGCGAAGAGAAACAAAGTATTGAATATGTTACTCAGGGACTTTGTAGCTTCCCAACGGTGAAAGAATTTTTGAAATCGTTCCAGTGGTTTCGGAGCCTATTCACGTCAAACAAACAAAAAAACTTTTTCTCTATATAAATATTTATTGGTATAGATTTAAAGACCTCGTTGGCGTAATGGTTATAAAAAAATGGTTTATCAAAAAGATGTTGGCCGTGCCGGGAATCGAACCCGCATTTTTCTGGTTTGCAGTCCGGTATGATACGCCAATGAGGTCGTCAACTAAAACGTTCACTCTAAAGCTCTTGTCTTAAGCCGCGTATATGTTGAAAAGCCCGGGAGTAGGGCAACATACATATTACATACTTACTAGGAAGGTTTGTGTCTGCAACGCAAAAATAAGAAAACATAATGATTCAAAAATTATATATGTATTTAATTTGTATGATGATTATTAATTAATCGTAAATTAGGGATACAATATTTTTCGTAAGCCTTTATTCTTTCTCATTTTTAGAAATTCATCTATTCAGTTATTTATACATTTTACATTAAATAGGTGATCGCTTGACCACAATTTACCGCGTATATAATAAGCGGTATTCTGGTCATTACTTTCTTCCCTGCTCGTCCAATAATAAAAGACAATAAACAGAGTGAGCGATATACTATACTTATTAAATACTTTGGTACCCGGATGGTGAATAATGACTGTTGAATGCAGGCAAGCATGGAAAACAGAAAATAATTGGCTTACTGCGATTTGGGCCCGGAAATGAAGGGTTCCGTTCCATTATTTTAAAAAATAGCTATAACACCTTTGTTGTATGGGAGCTCCCCTTAAACATTTATTTAGTTTAGTTGAGTAATTAATTTTTAAAATAATTTAATGTTTCTGTGAATAATAAGAGAGTCTACTAAAAGTCTTTATAAAGATAGACATTACTTACATCGACCATCAAGTGATATACCTATTATACTGGATCGTATCCTGTAGGTGCTTACCCTTTATAACGCTGTCTCGTGACGTCAAAAGGGATTTAAGGTCGCTTTGATATCTTGTGGGATTAGAATCTTGATGAAACTGTGACTGGGTATGGTAAACATCGCTAAATATGGAATGTACTCGAATGTACGTTACCTCTGTAATTTTATTAAAAACATTTGATTATATTATTAATATGCACTTAAAAATACGGTAAAATTTGATTACATGTTTTAATAATAATAAAAATTTGTTACAAACTTACATTATATAAAGGTTACATTTATGTAAGTACTCCGGTATGAGTTGAAAACTTTTCATTTAGCTAGTAAACAATTCGTCAATGGAGTAAAACGTAAAAGGTGTTTTGAACGAGCTAGATTATAGGTATAGATAGTCGTTTGAGACACTAGTGCCACTAGTGTCTTCTTAACTCAAGTTATAAGATTATATTTCTTGTATCGTATTAGGATTAGGGTCTTCACTTACCCATTTGACGGCCTCGTAAAGGTTTCCTACCATGCCGGACTGCCAATCTGAGGGTTCCGGGTTCGACTTCCCGGTACGGCCAACATCTTTATGCTTAACTAAATTTGTGGACTTGGTTAAATATTTATATAGATACATATAAAAAAGGATGTAATGTATATGTAGTAATAAATTACCCTCAGATCTAAAATATGTAAGCCCGTTCACCGCGTTCAAAAGTCGACTTTACCAGCACGTAATAACGGATAGCTCACTTTTATGAATGCGTTGGACGGGCAAACTGTTATGTAAATTTCAATTGCTTAGTAATTTTATAGTGGCGACGAATGTTACAAATAATATTTATGTAAATATTTTCTCATGTTAGTGATAATTTAATATCTTATGTGAGAATAAATATCTTTAAACCTTAGCGTAGAGAGGAGATGCATGTCACTAGGAGATGTATGGAAATGGTAGTGCAAGAAAGAAGAGCAAGAGGCCGCCCGAAAAAGACATGGATGGAGTGTGTGAATGAGGACATGAGAGAGAAAGGATTGAGTGTGGAGATGACGTCTGATAGAAGAGAGTGGAAGA
The DNA here is from genome assembly GCA_035578125.1 of Mellilla xanthometata. NCBI lineage: Eukaryota > Metazoa > Arthropoda > Insecta > Lepidoptera > Geometridae > Mellilla > Mellilla xanthometata. The sequence goes on along the minus strand of JAPUBQ010000024.1, from coordinate 17,350,195 downwards.
AGAAGATTTGCTGTGCCGACCCCACCTAAATGGGATAAGGTGAAGAAGAAGAAATATCTTAAAACCTTAAACCCAGCAGTGGGAACGTATAGTGGGCTGCTTTTGCTATGTAACGTACTCGTAATTCCCAAACAAAGGTCAATCTCTCCCTAGTCCTGCGGGTACAAGCCTGCAAGACGCGTGGGCGTCTGACGTAATTCCCCCTCCTCTCGCCTCTCCCATCACCCCGCCCCCCTATTCCCCTTCAACTTGACATTAGCGTGGTATCGATCAGGCAGCCTCTGTTTACCGACACAGCCATTCTCGCCGGCCGGTGAATGAAATTCTGCCGACGGCTTGGAGGGGATTTGCGCGTCATTCTTTGTGCTAGAATTTTTAGGACTCCGCACCAAAAGAGACCCGGGTACGAGAGATTTTTGAAACGATGACAGCAAAAAAAAATCTTTAGTTAGTTTAGTCATGTCTTATTAGAGGCTAAGGGAAGCCACAAACACAGGATGTACCTCGTGTGGGATTCAGGGAGCATCTTAATGTACAATTTACACATACAAATATACTTTTAAGATTTTTTTTTTTTATCTAACCTTTATTGTCCCACTGTTGGGCAAAGGTCTCCCCAATGATTTCCAGGCTTTTCTGTCCTGGGCTAGTTCCTTCCAGTTGTTGTGGAAGTCCACCAACTCCTTTTAAGATAAAGATAAATAATTTATTGGCCTTACAACATCTCGTCGCATTTGGCAAGTCATTATTTGGGTACAATACATTCAGATTTACTTTTAATTTAAAATAGAACACTACATTATTAGATTATTACTTACATTTAAAATTAAATTAAATGTAACTAATTGAAATCTATTCAGTCAACTAAAATAAAGATTCCACTAGATGCATAGTCATGTATTCTTTAAAGGAATACATGACTAGGTATGTATTCCTATAGTGGATGACCTTGAAAAAATGTTTCAGTGTTGTTCTGAATTTGACGTGTGGCAATTCAATTACTTGACGGGGTAGTTTATTGAACTACATTCCTTGTTTTTGTACTTTGGCTAAGCCTAGTTCTTTAATATTAGTTTGTGTGTCAATATACAAAGATGTATATATTGTTGCTCAATAAGGATGTTTTTGTGTTTATGTTCTGTAGCTCAGCCGGGCGAGCGGCCGCCTTACGTCCCGAAGGTCTTAGATTAGATCCCCGCCAATAAGCTCAAGCTTTCGACGATAAAAAAATATCGCGAGGAAGCCATAGCATTATAAACCACCCTCAAGTTAAAAAATATGTCGCCATACAGCTAACAGGGTGTTCCGGCAGCCTCAATGAAAGCCAATTACTCCAGACTAATCACGCTTCACCTAAGACCAGAGTGTAGCAGACTCGTGTGCTTACGAACCCGCGCGCGTGTTTATAAGTCCAGTGACTATAATCTAGCGATTTTCAAGGCGAGAGTGAGGACTGCGAAGCTTTGGAATTCTCTGCCTGAAGCTCTGTTTTACTGAGAAGTCCAGAGAGTGTTATTTTTTTTAAATGTAGTGCTCTAGAGGCTATGGCTCTGTTATGCTATATTTTAAGGAATAAATGAATTTTGAATACTATTTTTTTAAATAAAACTATCGAGCGAATTATACGTAGTCGTGTTTTGGAGCTTTAACGAGTTTTAACACTGAATTTAAGCAAATAAAATAAATAAAACACGTAACCCTTTCTTTTTATGGGATGTTTCAAAATATGCTATACAATTCCCGTACCGTCCTGTGCGTAATGTGACGCCTAGCGCCATCTATTGACGAACGGCGCAATCGTCTTTTAAGAAGTTACTTTCCAAAGAAAATTCTACTTTCCTTCAATGAGCTTTTCCTTTTTTAGACGAATTAATACGTGGAGCCACCTTTATATATTTATTTGATTCTCTTTTAAATTTGTTACATAAATAAAATAGTCTGTGAAAATTTTAACTGCTTAGCTATTACTGTCCATGAGATACAGCCGGGTGACAGACGACGTAGACAGACAAACAGACAGCAGTCTTAATAATAGGGTTCCGTTGGCATGTTTGGGCACGTAACCTCAAAATGAGACAGCGAAGACCCGAGGCTCAGTAACAGAAACGTATATTACGCTGTTTATTGGTCGACAGATCCCAAGAGAACAATATTTTAGCCGTACATGAAAAAGCACGACAAAAGATTGAAGATGTCAAAAATAATCACAAAAAATATTCTGTGGCCCATGAGGGGATCGAACCCGCGACCTTCGCGTTATTAGCACGACGCTCTAACCAACTGAGCTAATGGGCCGTTATATACACTGTTGAAATTATGTGCCATATATTTTTTCATAAATAACAACGTACATTTGGGATAATGATAAAAAAAAATTACATAATAATAATGTATATGATGGACACTCACGCTTCATTTATCAATTATTAGAAGATCTCAGCCTATAACGACCTTCACCTCTAATTTCATAATAAATTTAGTATACTTATTAGAAAATATATTTAAAATGGATTGCCTAAAAAAATCCTGGACAGAATATAAAAAAAAAAACAAAAATGATTTTAGTAATCAAATAGCTTCGACCGTTAGCTCTCGATCTGTAACTATACGCCTTGAAGATATAATATAACTGAAAAAGGGAAATACCATTATATAATACTATCTAAAGGTATGTTATGTATAAAGATAGGAAAGTCGTGTTAGTTATTTATACACACTGTATATATCTCAAGAAAGGCTCAAATTTGGTGCAGATTTGATCCTGTACTTTTAATCTTCAATCCTATTGAATATTCATTATTATTTTATTATGTCAATTAGCGTTTACCGGGTTAACTAGTTAAGTATAAATTACTAGCAGATCGTCCCGGCTTCTCACGGGCTATAAAATAATCTAAACATATCTGATCTAAACATTTTTGCAACTGCAAAGAGAAACTAAATATAGCCTATGTTACTCAGGGATAATGTAGCTTCCCAACGGTGAAAGAATTTTTCAAATCGGTCCAGTAGTTTCGGAGCCTATTTGCGTCAAACAAACAAAAAATCAAACTTTTCCTCTTTATATAATGGTAATAGATGTGTAAGTATCTAAAGTAAATTAAAACAAACGATTTTATTTATTTAATTACATTTGTATATTTATTCATCAGCATTTATCACCCGTCAGCATTATTTTTAAAACTAATAATTAATTAAAATAATAACATAACTTCTAAAACATTTGGATAAAACTATGCATTTAATACAATTACAGTGTAAACTCCATGTAACGTCACTCAATTTAATGACAAACTCTCTAAAGCGTCGAAATCAATTGGCTTTAGTTGGTTTAGCATCTATTCCATATATTGATACATTCTCTCCATTTAACGACCACTTTCTATAACGCCATAAAATGCAGTCCCTTCAGTGTCTTTATATTTATATAGAGTTTACACTGTATATAAATAGATTCAATAAAGAAAACAATTAAAAGTTAATGTCTTCTCACTCTAATAGCTAACTGAGTGTGAGCGAGACGAAGCTAGCTTTAATTTTTTTTTATTTGCGCGAGTGCCAATCAATTAACCGATTTTAGATGAAGAAAAGTAAAAAGAACATTTCTAAATTACATTTATATATACTGTACTGGGTACTGTAAAAAAATAACATTACATTTAGCATCCTATATTATTTACAATTTATTGGATAATGTTTTAAAACAGATCTAGAATATAGCTACAGTAATTTAATTACATATTCATTTTATTATATTTAAAAGAATTATAATAGTGATTATACATGTACATACATTTTTACAATATAATAGATATACGTGTAAACTCCTTGTAACGTCACTGATTTAACGACTAACTCTCTAAAGCGTCGAAATCAATTGGCTTTAGTTGTTTTAGCTTGTATTCCATACAATGATACATTATCTCCATTTAACGACCACTCTCTAAAACGGCATAAAATGCACAGTCCCTTCAGCGTCGTTATATAGAGTTTACACTGTACATTTTACAGACAAATTTATCATCAATAGCTTGGTGCGATTTGGTGTCGAAATCACTAGGGTGCTTGCATTGACCAATCCCACCAAATGTAGATTTCAGACATTGTCACTTTACGGCGCCGTCACGTAAAATTGCCGATATCATGTGTTTGACATATTCGGCCTACTAAGAATATTATAGCTCAACAGCGACAACTAAAAAAAAATTGGCCAAGTGCGTGTTGGGCTCGCGCGTAAAGGGTTCCGTACTGTTATGAGACTCAGGGTAAATTGGTTTAAAAAAAAAGACTTGAATTAATTTATGAGACAACCGTCTTGGATTGTGGATGGAATGAGACTGGTGAAAGGCTGGATGGGCTATCGATATGAAGGGACTAACTGCTGACTAGGAGAAAGTGGGATCCCCCCGTGGGGCCCCGCATTGTCGAGGCGGGGGGGCTCAGTAACCGTGGCCTGGTCACCCACGGTGAAGCGAAGAGGGTCCCTGAGGCGGGCCACTCCCTAGACTTGTAATCCCTGTACGCAAGTTCTAGATGGAGTGGCACCAGTAGGTTGCGGAACCTCGTTTCGGGGGGGTTTCGCAACTGAGGCGGGCTGCGGTGTGGTTTGGGAGGCACCGCAGCTGAAGGTGTGAGGCCGCGGCAGGAGAGAAGTGTCGGTATTACGATGCGCCGCTCTTCCTACCTGCCGCGGCCTCGACGGGGTCGCCACCGTTGATGGCGGACGCGGTGGGGCCGCAGGGAGAAGGGCGTGGTAACCGGAGACTACCACTTTCCCTATTCTCTGCGGCCGTAGTGGCATGTGACGGGGCCACAGACCTGACCCGTCACGGGGGACCTAGGACGTCGGACTGGGGCTGTCCGGCGTCCATTGCACTCACGGTCCCCGAGGTGGTTGCGGTGCACTACGTGCACTGCAAGGGGAGTCATCCCCTGAGGAGGAGTCTCTCTCAGGCTAGCCGAGGTGGGCGGGGTGGTGGGTTAATGCGAGAAGCGGAACCTCACCCCGCCCTTTCCGGTGAGGAGGCCATCGTGAGGTTTTAGTCGGTAGTGATGCCCTTCTGGCATCGAGCCCGACATACCCCACCCACCTCTCCCCGGGTGTGGTGGGCATGCGTAAATGCATTTCCTCACGTAAAAAAAAAAAAAAAAAAAGGAGAAAGTGGGATGCTTGGGTAAGCACTATAGCATACATGTTACATATATAACAGTACGTTACCGTTGTATGGCAGCTCTCCTTGAATATATCTTTTGAATTATTTTTTATTTAATACATAATTCAATATTCTGTGAATGTATAGAGAGTCTAATATCTTTATAATGAGTAAAACACTACTTAAAAATTACGTTTGTTGTATGGGAGCCCCCCTCTTTAATATTAATTTTTATTTAAATTTTAAAACTTAATTTGATAGCTAATATACATTTATATAATTTGTGACAATTTTAAGTGTTTAGCATCTACCGTTATTGATATATAGCAAACAAGATACAATAAAAACGTTTATTGTTGGACACCCCTTAATATTTTCATTTTTTATTTTTAATAAAAAATGAACGGCACGGGAAATACATATCTCGTCAAAGTTGTAGCTTTATAGGTGTCTGAGATACAACCTGGAGACAGACAGACAGACAGCGGAGTCTTCTTAATAGGGTCCCGTTGTTTTTACCTTTTAGGTACAGAAAGAAGAATAGACCCGTTGTGAAAGATTTGACAAATATCCCACTAGGAATAGTCAATGAAAAGCTTTTCAGTTAATTTTTTTTACACATTTCACACACGGCTGGTTAACCCCATACTGAACCATATCTAGTTCGTATTATGGTTGCTAACACAACTGATATACTACATATACATACATACATATATATTTTATATAGATACATATTTAACACCCAGACCCACAGCCAACAAATTTAGTTAAGTACAAAGATGTTGGCCGTGCCAGGAATCGAACGTGGAACCTTCTGATTGGCAGTCCGGCATGGTAACCATTACGCCAATGAGGTCGTCAAGTTGCCGTTGACGACTTATTTTATATTTCAGTTGTTGAGGACGTGTTCTCTGTTCAGTTGTCGATGACGAGCCATCGATGCGTGGTGGTGTCGACCTGCTGCTGCAGGATGGGTGTGCGCACACGCAGCTTCACTTCTAACGAGCCGCCGGCCGGACGCCGCCCGTCCATCAACTAGAATCAAATAAAGCTTAGTTTGCAAACTGCCTCAAAGTATGACTGACCTACCTATTCACACATTTAAAAGAAAATTGAAAAACTCCTTGGTGCAAAACCCTTTCTATGCTTTAAACTTATTCCTGAAAGTTAAATAATTGTAAAAGAAAAAACTAATAAAAAAACCACTCATAAAATAAATTTAAAAGGCCACTCCGGATAGAACCTGACGGAAAGGTACCCATAACGCTCGTGGCATTACCGTAGCCATGGATAGCCTTTGCGCCAGGTACGATCCGGAGCGGTATTCGCCTGATTTCTGCCTTATTCTATGCTTTAAATGAATATATGAGGTTGCCCCTTTCAGAATCTTTATTTAAGTATGACGGACTGTAAAGTGGCATGAATTACGTGTAAATGTGTTGTTATTTTCTACTTCATAAGGCCCGTCTCTTTTCATCGTAGGTGGCCAGAAAGAGACGGCACGTTCTAAACCACACACAAAACAACAAAAATCACGTCGAATATGAAAAATGTAAGCGATTTTAGAGCGCACCCAATTGTATCAGCTCTATATCTGACGTGTTTGACGTGATTTTAGATGTTTTGTCTATGGTTTAGATCGTACCATCTCATTTTGGTCATTTATGACGAAAAGAGACAGAGCTACTTTAAATTTAGTTTAGTCGTGTGTGCCGCTGAATCGCCACCATTGTATGACTAATTACATATATTATTTAGACATTGTACGATTGACTAATTAATTAATGAATTGTTGATGAATATATTATGTAATATGTAAATTTGACGTGCCTAGTATAACGCAATGTTATAAGGTTAATGAAGTTCTATGATTTCTATGAATAAAACTCTGTGTAAGGGAATGTTTCTGACTGTGAATTAAGTTGTTAAATAGATGATTAATATTTGAATGGAAATTATTTACATACTTATAATTTATTATATCTGGTGAATCTATTTTCAGCGTGTAATAAATACGTATAAAAAGACAGTGAAAAATCGAGTGCATTTGCAGTGTAAACTCCATGTAACGTCACTCGTCTTAACGACAAACTCTGTAAAGCGTCGATATCAATTGGCTTTTGGTATTTTAGCTATTCCATACAATGATACAATTAATTTGATTCCAATTTAGGCGGAGTTGTAAAAAACTGTGGCATCCGCCATTTTGTAGCGACGGCCATCTTGGTCAGATTTTTATCAAATATAGCTAAGAACGCATATCTTATAAAGAAAAAATAAACTAAATCCAAGTCGGTCAACCTGTTCGGAAGTTATGATGCCACAGTATGTACACAATGCACACACACACACACACACACGCACAAAAACAGTATTTAACAAGACTCCCACTCGACATACAGATGTTTAACGTAACAGTGGTCTATGAGGAATGTAAAAAAAAACTAATATTAAGTAATGTCCCAGAGTGTATAAATACTTACCGGGAAGCTCTCATGTATGGTGACCTGTGACTCCAGGGGCGCCAACTTGACCGTCACGGAGCCAAGCAGGGCGTCGCTGCGGAACCAGCCGCTGCAACAACACGCGGCTTCACTCGCTCTGACAAACACGATACTTGCTACACCTAGCTGATACGCTACATGTTACACTGTATGACCTTCTCGAATGAGTGATACGCTACATGTTACACTGTGTGACCTTCTCGAATGAGTGATACGCTACATGTTACATTGTATGACCTTCTCGAATGAGTGATACGCTACATGTTACACTGAATGACCTTCCCGAATGAGTGATACGCTACATGTTACACTGCGTGACCTTCTCGAATGAGTGACACGCTACATGTTACACTGTATGACCTTCTCGAATGAGTGATACGCTACATGTTATACTGTATGACCTTCTCGAATGAGTGATACGCTACATGTTACACTGCGTGACCTTCTCGAATGAGTGACACGCTACATGTTACACTGTATGACCTTCTCGAATGAGTGATACGCTACATGTTATACTGTATGACCTTCTCGAATGAGTGATACGCTACATGTTACACTGCATGACCTTTTCGAATGAGTGATACGCTACATGTTACACTGCATGACCTTCTCGAATGAGTGATACGCTACATGTTACACTGCATGACCTTTTCGAACGAGTGATACGCTACATGTTACACTGCATGACCTTCTCGAATGAGTGATACGCTACATGTTACACTGCATGACCTTTTCGAATGAGTGATACGCTACATGTTACACTGTATGACCTTTTCGAGTGAGTGATACGCTACATGAAACACAGTATGACCTTCCCGAGCTCGGCTAGCCGAGCTACAGGCACTAATGTGTATTATAGTTACCCTTTAGAGTATATTTCCAGCTTGACAGCGTGTCGTTTGAAGATTCGCTGGCAGGCGCGCGCGCTGCGATGTATGGCGAGCGGGAACACGGCGTTGTATAGGGGACTGTTTGTATCCTTTACTGTGGAGGTTCTATCCGAGACGGGTGCGTCCTGGAGATTAAGGTAGTTACGTTTATTAAAAAAAAAAGGAAGGAGAGGTAGACCAATGAAGACGTGGATGAATTGTGTGAAGGAGGATATGAATGAGAAGGGAGTGAATGTGGAGATGACGGCTGATAGAGTGGCGTGGAAGAGAAAAACAGGCTGTGCCGACCCCACCTAGTGCGAAATGGTAAAGGAGAAGAAGAAGAGTTTATTTTAAAAAAAAACAGCGAAGTGTTAGTCGACCTTGCGCTTTAAGGGTTTATTACCTACCATTTACCTACATTACATACATACTTTTACAGGCTATTCCTGCCAGGTGGCAGAAATAGCCTTTGACGCCTCCTAATGTAAATGTTAGTTGTTTTTATCTAATAATTTAATATTGTTTTGTAATTGGTGTGCAATAAAGTTATATTACTTTGTATAATATTTGTATAAAAAACGGTAAAAGTGATAATTGTATTGGAGCAAAAAAAATTTAGGCAGCTTTAATATGAATATTAAAGCTTTTTAATTTATTCGATTATTTATTTGTAAAGACAAAGCGTAAATGAAAAAAATAAAACGTAACCACACCTGCGGGTAAGGGAACTCAAAGCGCACGTATGTATCGATCTCCTTCGGGTTGGGCACGTTGTAAGCGATCCCGCGCACGATGGTAAGCTCCAGGTCGTTCTCGTTGAGGTCCGTGTTGCACTGCACTACTGAGAACTTGCGAGATTCGTAGTGGAACTTCGGGCTTTTGCCTAACCTGGAATAAATAAAATTACAATTAGGATAAAGTTATTACTCTATCCTTGGCAATGGCGTACGCAAAAACAAATAATAAATATACGTATACGTATTAATGTGTAGGTTTTATGTTGCTTTCTTGTGGCTTCATAAGGAAATTTTTAAGGGATCGATTTTTTGTTTATAATATAAGTAATATAAGTATACATCTAAAGAATAACTAAAATTTGCCTGAAAAATATGTTGTTTCTTTCTTAATACAACTATTGTAGAAGTTCAATTTCCAAATTACTTGAGTGTCATTAAATAGAGTTTATATTGTTTTTCAGAGAGTATTCGTAAATTATAACTCTAGAAAAAGGATAATAAAGATTATTCCAAGACATTTAAAACCTACTCTTTAGCGACAGCAAAGATGCCTATCTTAGAGTTAAACCTATCCTTTAGACACAGCTAAGTTGTCTATCTTAGAGTTAAATCTACCATTTAGACAAAGCAAACTTAGAGTTAAATCTACTCTTTAGCCACAGCAAAGTTGCCTATCTTAGAGTTAAACCTACCCTTTAGCGACAGCAAAGTTGCCTATCTTAGAGTTAAACCAACCCTTTAGTGACAGCAAAGTTGCCTATCTTAGAGTTAAACCCACCCTTTAGCGACAGCAAAATTGCCTATCTAAGAGTTAGACCTACCTTTTAGCTACAGCTAAGTCGCCTATCTTAGAGTTAAACCTACCCTTTAGCCACAGCTAAGTTGCCTATCTCAGAGTTAAATCTACTCTTTAGACGCAGAAAAGTTACATATCTTAGAGTTAAATCTACCATTTAGACAAAGCAAAGTTGCCTATCTTAGAGTTAAATCTACTCTTTAGCCACAGCAAAGTTGCCTATCTTAGATTTAAACCTACCCTTTAGCGACAGCAAAGTTGCCTATCTCAGAGTTAACTCTTTAGACGCAGAAAAGTTACATATCTTAGAGTTAAATCTACCATTTAGACAAAGCAAAGTTGCCTATCTTAGAGTTAAATCTACTCTTTAGCCACAGCAAAGTTGCCTATCTTAGAGTTAAACCTACCCTTAAGCGATAGCAAAGTTGCCTTTCTTAGAGTTAAATCTAAACCTGCCCTTTTGCCAAAGCAAAGTTGCCTATCTTAGAGTTAAATCTCCCCTTTAGCTACAGCAAAGTTGCCTATCTTAGAGTTAAACCTACCCTTTACCCACAGCAAAGTTGCCTATCTTAGAGTTAACTCTACCCTATTGCCACAGCATTGTTGTCTATCTTAGAGTCAAACCTACCCTTTAGCGACAGCAATGTTGCCTATCTTAGAGTTAAACCTACCCTTTAGCCACAGCATTGTTGTCTATCTTAGAGTTAAACCTACCCTTTAGCTACAGCAAAGTTGCCTATCTTAGAGTTAAACCTACCCTTTTGCAACGGCAAAGTGGCCTACCTTAAAGTTAAACCTACCATTTAGACAAAGCTATGTTGCCTATCTTAGAGTTAAACATACCCTTTAGCCACAGCTACCAAGTCGAGATCCTGTTTGACGGTCACAGCAATATGTTCGAATCTGTTCGCCTCAGCAACGTTGCCCATCTTAGAGTTGTGCTCGCGGTTGGAGAGGCACAGCTTGAGCTGGTTAGTGAGCTGTTGGTGCAGACGGGATATGACGTCATCGTCTGAAGCGGATATCGGAGACGAAGGCGAGGGCTCGCAGTCTTCCGCTGATACTTCCTCGAAACTGGAATAGAATGCGATAAATAAAAAAAGCGAATCAATGATATTGTACAATAGTCTTGTGCAGTTGACAAGACGTTTTTCAAGTAGCATTTTCATCAGGGCGCTACCGTGGGTCGGGTGACACGTTAAATATTAGTATTTAAAATTTAATAGAAATGAAAAACAAGTGCTATTGTGTATAGTATTTAATGGGGTAGAATATTTATTTAATTAAATTTGTAAGTTTATTTAATTTAATCTAACTAGTATTTTTAAGTATTAAGTAATTATTGTAGTGTAACTTGCCCTTAACATATGTTATTCATGGCTAATAAAGTTCTGTATTCTTTATTAAAGATTATTGTAGGTCTCGGCTGTTAGTCTTTGTACAAGCAGTCGTTAAGCCAAGTCAGAGGCCTTCGGGTGGCTTGAAAACTCTCGACTCTTACCTACTTACTTACTTATCTAAACAAAATTGCAAAAAAAGCACGTAGTTAGTATGAGCGTACAAGAAACGTGTTTTTTGTAAGTATATTAATTTTGTGTTCTTTAACTGAGTATTAATAGCAGAGACCGATAGACGATTACCATTACCATTACAAATGTTTTTTTTTGTTGTGTTTTTATTATCTTTTAAAATAAATAATTATTTAAAATAAAGTAAATATTTTATTGGGGCTCATATAAGACATGTTTTATTTTGCTTTTTTTTTAATAATGAGTCCCGAGAACGAGTTAATGATCGACTCACGTATGTTCCAAATCGTTTTTCGCTTTAGGCGGCAGCGGGAGCGACTTGAGATCGACTTGAAGGCCTCCTTTGGCCGCCTCTATCACCGCGTCGAAACCTTTCGCCGCTCGGAGATACTCCTTAGCTTGCTCGATGTTACCTAAAAAAAGTGAGTTATCAATCATTAAAATTAGTACCTGGTTGACCGAGCTTAGCTCGGAATTATTTTTTTTGATATGACTTTTTCTAAAAATGATTCCTAGCTAGATCGATTTATCGCCCCCGAAACCCCCTATATACTAAAATGAAAATCGTTGGAGGCGATTCTGAGATTCCAATTACATACTATATATATATCTACAAAAATTGCTCATTTAGAGATATAAGATGAGATAATAATGGTTTAAGGAGTGTTGTTTTGTCTCTATACCTAGTGTTTTTGTGATTTCAGTGGAACATCGAATTTCAGCCGAACAGCTAGATCAGCTACTGCGGCATCTAATGACGTATTCGAGCCTTAACAAAGCCGTTGGCTTGTGCGAGGTCAAAGGAGACCATAGATCGTGAGTGGAATGATCTCGCTACCAGGCTAAACTCACACGGCGGAGGTGCAACCAAACCTGTTTTATAATAAAACTTATTGTACACACGGATAATATTAAAAAACAATATCAAAATCAAAATAGTTTATTTATGGTCACGCAGTGGCAGGAGACGGCACAGGACCGAGAACAGTGGCGTCTCCTAGTATCGGAGGCCAGGATCCGATTCGGGTCGACGCGCCAACCCAGTTAGTTAGTTATTTATGGACATTTTCAAGGGCTTACATACCTACTGTAACTACTATACAATAAATCGTCCTATTAATCGTAGAATTAACATTTCTGTTTGTATAAATGGTTAGATTTGAGTAAGGAAATACATCAGGAAAAACACGGTCCATGGCTGTGCCACACTGGCACAACTGAAATTCAAAAACCACTCTGTGTTACGCCTATTTTGACTAGTATATCACAGGCATGAAAATCATTCAATGAAAAAGCACGGGAGTCTTACGACAAGGTGGGCGCGAATTCTTCCATTACCAAGTCTTCGCTGTCTGTCTGTCTGTCTCCAGGCTGTATCTCTGAAACCGTTATAGCTAGAAATCTGCAACTTTGACGAGATATGTATTTCCCATGCCGCGCTATAGGAACAAATACTAAAAATAAAAAAATAATTATCAATTGGCCAAGTGCGAGTTGGGCTCGCGCATGAAGGGTTCCGTACTATTGTTATATGGGAGTCCCCTTAATTTTTTTTTCAATACACAGTTCAATATTCTGTAAATATACATACATTCTGTAAACATACCAAATATACTCGTAGTTATAAAAATCGAGTAAAAAAAATTCTTAAAATTACGTTTTTTGTATAGGAATTAACTATCTATTTGATTTTAATTTGTACACGAAGGGAGGCCTATGCTCAGCAGTGGGCGATAGAGGGCTGAAAATGATGATGATGATGAATTTGATAATATACATTTATATATTTTGTGAAAGTTGTAAGTGTCTAGCAGCAACCGTTATTGATATAAAGCAAAAAAAATATGAAATGAACACGTTTATGTGTGGCGTTAACACATGTATGGGGACCCCCTTAATATACATATTTATTTTTAGTATTTGTTGTAATAGCGGCATGGGAAATACATATCTTGTGAAAGTTTTAGCTTCCTAGCTATCACGGTTTCTAAGATACAACCTGGACACAGACAGACAGATAGACAGACTTTACAGACAGATTTTATAACAACATTTGGTTGACCCTCTTTACATTCACAGAATATTTAATTATGTATTAACATATGTTATTTATAAATTATACAATAAATTTTTAATTACGACTTGTTTTTAAGCGATAAAAGTTATCAGATAAGCTAATTTTGTTTATTATTGTAATTATTGTTCTTACTTTTAGTTTTTAGGGTTTCGTACCTAAAAGGTAAAAACGAGACCCTATTACTAAGCCTCCGTTGTCTGTCTGTTACACTTAGAACCACGACAGCTCTGTCAGTAGTATGGTCGCCTTACGTCCACCAGGTCATGGGTTCGATTACCGCCATTGAGCTTGAGCTTCTGGTGGGGGACTACATCGTAAGAAAACCATTGTATGGTAAGATGACCTTCATAAGTAAAAAAAGCAAAAAAGGCATGGTTGACACCTGAGCCTTTTTTTATCCTTGATAGGTTTGCGTTTTACTCCAGCTTGCCTGATGTTAAGCTGCGCTGTAGTCTACTCAGAGGCACGCTTACCTAGAACATACCTATTAACTCTACTTTCTAAGCCCCCCGGATGATACCTCTCAGGAAACAGAGACTCAGGCAGAGAGTTCCAAAGCTTCGCTGTGCTCGCAATAAAGATTATACGAAGAAGAAGACACTAATAAATAAATATTAGGACACATTTCACACACGGCTAGTTAACCCCATACTGAACCATTTCTAGTTCGTATTATGGTTGCTAACACAACTGATATACTACATATACATACATATTTTATATTTAGATGTATATTTAACACCCAGACAGCCAAAAATTTTTATTCAGCACAAAGATGTTGGCCGAGTCGGGAATCGAACTTGGAACCTTCTGATTGGCAGTCTGGTATGGTAACCATTACGCCAACGAGGTCGTCAATTTAATCGTAATAAGAAGGAATATTACCTGGAACATTTTATTCAATAAGGCCAGTGAATAAATTCTTAATAAGATGAAGGCAGTTATTTCCCTAACGTGGTCGTTACGAAAATACACCGATAATTATTACCGATAACGTTACTAAATATTCAACACACATAGCAAGTTATCTCAATTCGGGTATACAGTGAAACTTGGTTAAGTGGGACCTGGATAAGTGAGAAACCTCTATAACTGGAACTCATGCTGAGGTCCCAACACTTTGGCACTGAATTACCTCTGTTAGTGGGACGAGGTAAACCTCTATATCTGGGATCTGTTCTTTCGATTTATCATCATAGTTACCTCTATAACTGAGACAGCGAGTAAATTTTATGTGCATAAACCTCTGTAACTGAAATATGATATAGTTTTCAAAGCAATGGATTGAAGACCTACCAGTTCTATAGATACTTCCCTCCGAACCCTCTGTAAATGAGACAGATATTTATTTATACCTGTTTCTGAGACACTGGGTAAGTGGAATACCTCTATAAGTGAAACGACATTGCAGGTCCCTTGATGTGTCACTTAACCAGGTTTCACTGTATTTATTTTATTATCATCATGACTTTGTTGTCGAAAAACCTAGATCTTAGCGTTTCAATGTCTACTACGAATTTCTGTCTTCGGCATGGTAACCATTACGCCAACGAGGTCGTCAAAACTAGGAACATAACTCACCATCCTTCTTGGCTTTGATGGCTGCTTCCTTGAACTGCTTCTGTCGCTGTAGCAGGAAAAGGATCTGCTTCTCGTAGCGAGTGTTGGGCGGATGCGGGGCCGCGGGGGCGGGCGCGGGAGCGGGGCGCGGAGCGGGACGCGAGGCGGTGCCTGCTGCGGGGGATGCCTGGAAAAAAAAATTGCCAAGTGCGAGATGGACTCGCGCACGAAGGGTACCGTATCATTGTTGTATGGGATCCCTCCTCAAATATAATATAATTATAGTAATATATAATCTTAATATATATAAATCTCGTGTCACAATGTTTGTCCTCAATGGACTCCTAAACCACTTAACCGATTATAATAAAATTCGCACACCATGTGCAGTTCGATCCAACTTGAGAGATAGGATAGTTTAAATCTCAAATTATAGTCGCAATTTTAATTTATTGCTAAATATTGTCTGTTCTTATTTAACAGTCACAATTATCTGTTAACTCCAAATGATTTTAACAGATGTCGATACCTTTCGACTGGGTTGAGTAAGTAATCAATAGATTGCTATGGTAAATCTACGAACGTGTCATATAAGCTACACTGTCTATTTTTCATACCACTAAGTGAGGCAAAACAACGTTTGCCGGGTCAGCTAGTTCTATTCTTAAATTCCAAATTTTTTAGATAATGTACAATGTAATGCTACAGAACCCCTCATACGCGAGAGCAACTCGCACACACCTACTGTAATTATGTAATAATTACAGTAGGTTCTAATATTTTTTTATTAGCATCAAGATTTATTACGTACTCAACTCAGCTGTTTGCGTCAGAGCGTAAAGAAGTAACAAAAATACACACACACACACACTTCTGCATTTATAATATGTATTAATTAATTCTGAAATATGTTAATGTATCTGCATTCAACTCAGGTAAACAGTTTACAAGTCATTTTTCAATGTCGGTGTTCTTCAAGGATCGGTGCTCTCTGCAACATTATTTTTGCTACATATCAACGATCTGTTAAAACAAAATACAAAATATCTTTATTTGACATAGGAAATAAAAATCAACAAAATTTTATGGAATCCAAAGGTTTTCAAACTAGTTGTATAAACTGTATATTGGAAGCCAATGTCTTCTCCCAAAAAAAATAATCTATCCATATACATATGTCAGTTTTAAAAACTAAAATATAATTAATCAACTTTCCATATACATATGTCAGTTTTAAAAACTAAAATATAATTAATCAATTTACAAGTTGTTCGGAAATAAAACAATAAAATTTTGAAAATTGGGAATACAAAGTTAGTTTGTATTACTCTATTCATCAAAGTTCTAATAAGTTATATTTAGATTTGCAAACATAGTTATTTGAGACTTTAGTCAACATCTTTTGAAAAAAGAAAAAAAAAGTATATATATATAAATCCAAATAGAAAACAAGTTTTAAATTTAAAAAATAAATATATAAATATAAAACCCGGTAACTTTGGGTATGCAGATGACAGCACTGTTGTAGAGAGCTACATATCCACTGCACGAGCCAGTGCGGCCGAAATCCGGTCTCATAGGGAAGCTATGGTTGAGCGCTTGAACTTGGCTCTTCAGGCAGTCTCCAAATTTTCGGAGACTGCCTGAAGAGCCAAGTCGTTCGTTTCTTTTAATTGTATTGCAATAACTCTTTATTAATAAATAGATAATCTGCTTTTAAATCTTAAGTTATAATGTACTAGACAGACAAAATTCCAAAAATAGTTCTTGGTGGTTTCTGTTACTCTTCTTTAACCATCCCTCATCAGTCTTTTAGAAAATATACAGTGTAAACTCTATATAACGATACTGAAGGGACTGTGTATTTTATGGCGTTATAGAGAGCGGACGTTAAATGGAGTGAATGTATCTTTGTATGGAATACAAGCTAAACCAACTAAAGCCAATTGATTTCGACGCTTTAGAGAGTTTGTCGTTAAGACGAGTGAGGTTACATGGAGCTTACACTCTATTTAATGCACTCGATTTTTCACTGACTTTTTATACGTATTAATTATACGTCTAAAATAGATTCACCAGATATCATAAATTATGAGTATGTAAACAATTTCCATTCAAATATTAATCATCTATTCAACAACTTAATTCACTGTCAGAAACATTCCCTTACACAGAGTTATAGCGAACGTCTGTACTAATCAGCGCAGACGTGCGTTTTACCACCTTAAATTCCGCGGGGAGTGGGTTCGATTCCCGCAAACGAGCCCGAGTTTTCGGTAAAACGATAAGGCCGCCTATTGTGCAACAAAATTGCTGGATTTTTTTTTCCACTTATTGTTTGTTTTTGGTACAATAAAGGATTCTTATCTATCTTTTCTCTTTGTTATCGTCGACGATAATACATATGTATTGACATGATAGCCGGTTGAAGCTGGTGCGAATAGGGTTATTTTTTATTCTTTCTTTCATTTAACGGTAATAAATCTTAGAGAAAGTTCTGACCATAAAAACTGCTTCTTACACGACATGGCACTATGGTTTTAAACATTAGCACAAGATAGTTGAATAAATAAAACGTTTCAAAATTTAACGTCTAGCAATTAAAGACTTTTTCGATTGTAACACTTATATTTTAACATTGACGTACGATTGGCCTCATTTGCTTCATTCAACAGACATGTAATGAGTACTAACCGGATGAGAATTTTAGAGTTGATTTCGTTTCGGCTTAACACGGGTTGTGCGCAAAAACCCTGTATAATAATGAATATTTATATACCTACTAATATTATCAATACGAAAATGTGTATGTGTGAATGTGTGTTTGTTACTGCTATAGGCTGTACTGATTTCAATAAAAAAGGGCACTGGTTTAGTTAAGACCCTGGATTAACAAACATTATATTTTTTATCCCGGATCAACGTCAACGGGCGAGGGCGCTACATATATGGAGAAGTGTATATTAGTTTAGACTAATAAGTTATATTTATTAGTCTGAGCTAATGACACTCAACCTCTTGTTGAAAATCGTACAACGTGTATTATTCGATACTAGTTGCGCCATCTATTCGTATGTTCTTGAAACTACTTCACTCGGGTAAATTAACTCGAGTAACTTCAATCTACTAACGTTATATCATTATGCGATTGCAGCGCGTTGCGGAATTTGGCGGCAGCTGGGCTGCACGCTCGATTTGCAGCGCCATCTAGGTTTTATCAGTAATCATGGCAAACTTCCGCGCCACGCTTTATTGTATGGGAATCAGCAATCTTCTAGCATTCTGATCCCTGATATTAGTATAATTTTGTACTAATGTTTTATAGAGAAACAGGTGCAGCGCGCGCAGCAAAGCTAACCTTGGTATTTATAGTCTGGACTTCTACGTCGTATAAGGCAGGCCGACGGGGCTACCATGGGTAGTGGATAATATCTCCACTGGGAGGAAATAATCTATTCGTTCTTGTTACTTTTATTTAAATTATGCATTTGAAGTTATGTTTTTGTAAATTTCTTAAATATCTTTGCAACACAAGTAATATTTCTCATTTTTTATTATATAATTGGAAATCATTATTAACAGCTAAAAATAAATTAAATTCAACAAATTCCTAAAGCAAGCGAAGTCGCGGGCACAAGTAATAACATATGGATAGAATCGGAGAATATATGTACCATTTTAGTCATTAACGTGCGTATATATTTCAAAAACGAATATCTGTGTGATGCATAAACACCTAGACTTTCGGAGAAGATGATGCCTTTAATTAGACAAGTAAGTGAATTTTAAAAATTAATGTATTTCCAGTGTTATTGTTCACAAAGGAGTATTTTACCTCCAAAGACTTAGGTTTAGTGAAGCATGTGATTACAAGAATAATGGAATTAACTAAAAATCACACATAAAATTGACCTTAATTTTTTTTAAATTTTGCGCAATGTAGTTTATAAACAACACTCACATTATTGCAAACAAAAAATGTATAGCAAATTAGTGTCTAGATTTTTTTATTAATTTTTCCTAGACAGTAATACATGTCTATTACACAAATATTTTTTTTTAAAACGTGAAACAAAAATCGACCATTTAAGGGATAAGTAAGTATATTGTAGTTCTATGGGTCAACGGATCAGTTTGGCAGCCGTATAGTGGAGAAAGGAGAATAATTATGTCAATGAGGCGTTGTTAGGTTAGGTAAGGTCGAGTAAAAAAAATTGCTTAACAATTACATTTGTTGTATGGGAGCCCCCTTTTCATATTTACTTTATTTTAAATTATTTATTTTGAAATATAGCCATAACATTTTGTCGAGTTTTCTACAATAATTGAATTAATTAATTTAAACTTGTTTCAGTTGTACGTTGCTCTATCTACATTCTTCTTAAGCTTATCTTCAGGGGGAGCAGTTAGTTACCCAACGGTACTTCTTCAGCAGCTCAAGGGAAACTCTACTAGTATTGAGATAGATTTCGAAACCGCTTCATGGATGGGTATGTTGTATGGAGCATTTTATATATAATATCTCAATAATAATAATGTAAATAGTAACTCAAACACCATTTATAACCCTAAGTGATATTTTCATATTCATAAAACTTAGAAACTTTTAAACGTATTTTTAAACGAATTATAAATTAAGAAATTAAAATTTTTAACAGTTTAACTGCAATAATAGACATAGCCAAGTTAATATATTTTTTATCAAAGGTAATGTATAACCAGCCCATACTTTTCAGGTTCCATACACGGCCTGGCCGGCATACCGAGTATCTTCATGCCCCTTTTGATGCAATGGAGAGGCAGAAAATTCGTCTTAATTTTTACCTGTATCATTATTATGATCGGTTGGATCTTGGCTTATTTTGCTACCAACGCTACCATTATACTGCTGAGCGAAGCTTTCCATGGATTTGGGACGAACAGTTTCATAGCAGTGAGCTGCCTCACAATAACCGAAATGATGTCACCCAAATACAGACATACTTTCATGCAAATACTGTTCATCGTACAATCGCTGGGAATGGTTGCGAATGGAATTTTAGTTAAACTCGTGCACTGGAAGACGATTAGTGCAATAATGGTCGCGCCTGCTGCAATAAGCGCGGTCATGATATTCACCTTACCGGAGTCTCCGTACTGGCTGGCCTACAAAGGAGACTACTCAAAATGCGAAGAGAATTTCGTTTGGTTGCGAGGAGCCGACGTAGACTCTACTAAGGAACTGAATGAGCTAATGACTAAACAGACCAAGGAAACATTCATTATGAGTCTGAAATCGGTCAAACAGTTCATCAAATCGATATTCAGTAAAGACTTCATGATCCCTGCGTTTCATATTTGCACACTACAATTTCTGATCCACGGTAGCGGAAGCATCGTAACTCTTATTTACTCGATCGAAATGCTTAAAAAATGCACAGGTGAAGAGATTTCGTCTTTTGGCGGATTTATAATGAACGCGTTGTTTTGTGTGGGGATTTGTATAGGCATTTTATTGGACAGGACTTTTAATACCAAACGTGTGCTGTTAGGGGGTGTGTTGAGTGCTGTCATATGTTTATTGCTGGGCAGTGGCTTTTCACTATCCCAGTCTTTCGGACTGTGGCCTAGAGAATCTATTGTAGGCCTATTATGTTTATCAGGATTTATGTTATCGACAAGTATTGGTATAATAGGCACAGCGTATTCTATAGCTGCAGCGTTAATGCCAGTTAGGCATAGAGGTATAGGGGGAATTTTGTTAGTGCTAAACACGTGTATTTTCCACGCTTTAGCATTGAAATCTGCACCTTACATGTTCCTACATTTAAGTTTGTGGGGTTCGTATCTTGTGTATTCTGCCGTATCTATTATATGTGGTCTGTTAATCTGGAGGTTCGTACCGGACATTAAAGGACGAACCTTGCAAGAAATTGATAATTATTATCACTACGGTTCATTCTCTACGGATAAAACTATTGAAGCAATTCCTCTAAAACCTTAAACTATCCACCGGACCTAAATGTTTCTGTCAAATATTGTAACTTACAACTGTCCCAGGAAAAACTATCGCATAGCTTCAGTATCGGATAACTCGTTTAATAAATATAATTTCTTTAAAAAATTGTTTCATTTTTAGGGTACCTGCGGGACATTAACCTAACCTTTGGAATATCTGTAGATATCAAACAAGGTATCTATGATACTAGGCTGGTAGTTAAGGCTAGGTAGGAACAACAAACCCAATGAAACTACGAGTACGAGTATATACATGAAAATCAAACCCGGAATTTCGAGATAGATAAATCGTATGAGCTAAGTGTCGAGCAAGCCTCCAGAAGGCCTCTGACCTGGCTTAAGAACTGCTTGTACTAAGGCCTAATTCTAATAGCCGTGAACTACAATTTAATGTGTTGACCGACCTACTGTAGCGCCGATATGAAAATACCACTAAAAAAAGATAGTGTTGAACATGGGCAGCCATCCGAAACTGTCGACCTATTATTTTTATTACCTTATTTGCCTTTGTTTAACTTTGATAAACAAGTCAGATCACCTTAGCCGAGCTATGAGTTAGTTAGCAGTATCTATATACTAGCTGTGTCTCGCGGTGCCACCTGCGTTAATCCGGGATTAAAAGTAGCCTAATAATGTTAATCCTAAACTATCTTCACAAAAAAAACATTTTAATCGGTTCAGCTATTGGAGCATAAAGAAGTAACAGACACACACACACTTCAGACAAACTTTTACATTTATAATATTAGTACGATTAGTTAGTAATCAGACAGCCAAGTCTAAGGGTTCCATACTATTATCTATTGTGACAGTCAGACGGATGATATATCCGTTTTTTTTATTTAGACTTTACAATTTGACATTACTCATATTAGTAAGATTAGTTAGTAACCAGACAGAGATCGGAGTCAAAGGGTTCCGTTTATTGTGACAAACGGACGGATAATATATAATTTTTTTTTTTATATAATTCTGCTTCTGAAATTTTCCTACCTTTCCCTCTGGCAACGGGGCGTATCCCGGTGGTGTGGGTAGTTCATCCCCGGCTACAGGTCTGCCAGCGGCGTTCAGCTTGATAGCCTCTAAGTACTGCTTGGTGATGCGCCCCATGCGACGCGCTTTCGATGAATTACCTTCTTCCTTCGCTTTGCCTTCTTGTTGCTGAGAACAATAGAAGACACATTTATATGTCAATGTCAAAGTCAACGTCAAACTGTTTCATATTCAATGTCAAATTGTTTGTTACCACCGTGAAATTAAACACGTACAATAATTAACATTTGAACTTCGAATATAGTTTTGTATATTCTACTCGCATCTCAGAAGCCTTTGAAGCCGACAAGGGGGAAATTTTCAGCAAGATACCTGGCTACAATGAGACGCAGCTAGGGTATATGGGTAGGCTATGTGGGATTTATACCCACTAAATTCTCCCTCTCCCAGTGACCTGCCTCTGTGCTTAACGGAGGAATCCTGGTTCTTCCGGGAAACATTCCGGAGACCTCCTTACACTGCGCTGTGGCCCTTCTATCCCTGACCTATCCACCAACGCCGGCGACGCGAAGGTCACGCCACCTTCGTCCACCCCGGAATAGATGAAGCGGGCATCGGAGCTCCATCTCCGAACACCCTCTAGTCTGATTCCCCTATTCGTCACCTTTTACTACAGGGGCAGTTCAGTAGCCTTATTCTATGATCCAAACTGAAGGGTTAAAAATAAACAGTCGCTTATAATGGGGATAGAACCAATGTACCAAACTCTTTGAGCGATTATATTAGGCCCATGACCAAGATTACTCTTAGGCCTTTGGAGCCTGAAAACTCTGGACATCAGAACGTGGCTATTAATAAAATAGCAGGAATAATTATATACTACTTACTTGGAAGTAAGCGAGTCTCTGTTTGAGAGCTTCATCGACCGTGGACGCGGTGATCAGAGCGGGGGCTTCGGTCGGCGCCGGCGCAGTCTCTATAACAACAACAAAACAGCCTGTTTATTTGGTCATAGTTATACAACGGTCGATGCGGACAGCCATTGGATGAGTGACCAAGCACAAGATTGTCGTTTAAAAAGTGTCATTTTCATCTGGGCGCTACCGTGGGTCGGATGACACGTTAAATTGTAGGTCCCGGCTGTTAATCTTAGTTAGTACAAGCAGTTGTTAAGCCAAGTCAGGGGCCTTCGGGTGGCTTTAAAACTCTTTAGAGCTTGACCACTTGGCTTATACGAAGAAGAAAAACAAAGTCCTGGTCACAATTTTTACCTACTTTTAATGTACCTATTTAAGTTAAGCCAAGTCAGAGGCCTTTGGGCGACTTGAAAACTTTCGATACCAGTAGGCCACTTAGATCATACGAAGACAAAGAAGAGCCCTTTTCACAACTATCCACATACCTGTAAACTGTTGTCTCTTCCTTGCCAGCTTTTAGTTGCGCCAGTACGGCCTTGAGGGTCGATGGTTCTGATACAGTTTTGGTAACCTAGTACTAACTAGGTTACCAAAACTGTTTCACCACTTCTAGGGCACCCATTTCACAAGCTAAAAATACCGCTTTTCACTTACCGGTAGACTTACTTATTAGATTAGAATTCATCATCATCATCATTCACAGCCGATTTTATCCCGCTGCTGGGTATAGGCCTCTCTCCTGTCATTCCATATGTCTCGGTCCTGTGCCAATCTAGTCCAGGTTCGACCCGCGACAGCTGTTATATCGTCGACCCATCTTGCCGGCAGACGACCAACGCTCCTCTTCCCTAGCCTCGGCCACCACTCGGTTACAACCTTGCTCCACCTGTCATCACGTCGCCTGGCCAAGTGTCCTGCCCAACTCCATTTTAGGTTTATGACTGCAGATTAGAATTAGAACGAGAGAGAGAGACCTGTAGACTGTTGTGTAGTATTCTCTTCCTTGCCAGCCTTGAGTTGCGCCGCGACAGCCTCCACGGTCGGTAGTTCTGATAGATCCATTTCAGTGCCAGCCTTGTAAGCGTCCACTACCAGGTCAAACTGTTTCACCACTTTTAGGTATTCTAGCGCAGTCGCCTTGTCGCCCGCGTGTTTGCTCGACAGTGCCGCGGCTGTGAACTCGCGTTTACGGTCTGCGGGAAGAATATGACAATTATAAATTAAAAATTTAGGAAACCCCTATTATTAGATTTAGATTTATATTTAGATTTATGTGGCGGAAATCTAGGATTCCAAAATAAATATAGTAATATAGTGGTTACCATGCCGAATTGCCAACCAGAGGATCCCGGGTTCAATTCTCGGCGTGGCCAACATCTTTGTGATGAGCTAATTTGTTGGCTGTCAGTCTGGATGTTTAATATGTATCGATATAGTTTTTATCTACCTATATGTAGTATATTTGACTAGAAATAAACAAACTAGAAATGGTTTAGTATGAGGCTAGCTGTGTGTAAACTTTTCGTTTGATACCCATATTGAGGAAGTTGAGTGGAATATGTAACCCACCTTTTTGTGGCCGTGGCTACCTATGATCAGAGTCAGATGAATGAACATACATTTGAAACAAAAAAGAATAGACTGTTTACAGTCGCCACAGAAAGACACCTAACATTTATTTCTATCATTTTTCATTCATCTATCATAAATATGTCAACTTAGTAGTCGAGATATGGGCCATAAAGTTTTATACTCACTCAATATAACCTGTAATCCTTGCTCCCTCTCTGGACTGAGCGTACTCGAACTAGGCTTAGAGTCCGTTGGTTCTTCACTGGGCGGGTCCGGACTAAGGTCCACTAATTGGGGGGAATCTTTACTCGTCGACCTGGGAGGTACAGGGGGTGGAGGCGACGGGGGTAACACTGGGGGTGAAACTTCTGGGGGTGCGACTGGCGGGGGTGAAATAGGTTGCGAGGGTTGCTCTGAAGTTTTGCCCAAACTGACTGCAGGGGGAATGTCTTCGTCTTTGATTGGTCTGCCAGCTTTTGCCTGTTTGAGAAGGTCGTTCAGTGTTTTAAGACCGCGGCCAAACCTGCAACATGTCATATTGTAACTAATATTTGACAACCACTTGACCGATAGGTCAACGAGTAGACTACTACGAGTAGGATTAAAGTTGAGTGGGTAAAACTTTGTATGTTATCAATTTCTAAGCTAAAACGTCTCTCTGACTTAAGAGAGCAACTTAAAAAAATATATTTTAATTTTTGAATTCTATTGTCCGCAGAGTTTTTTCCTCACAGTTCTATCCTTGGCCAAATCCTTGACCTCCCTATATCCTCCGAATACTGGAATAAATATAGTTTCTTTAAAATTTTCAAGTAATATTACTCATCATCGTTTATAGCCAATTTTACACCCCGCTCGGTATAAGAGAGACCTTTATATATTTTTCTTTAATTTTTATTTTTGCTGCCAGGCAGTTGACCAGCAGAACGAGGAACCACACAAGTCAGCGACACTCTGGCCGATGGTTGAACATGTGGTAGAGCATGCCTAGTTTGGAATTGCTGGCTATCAAGGAGGCTGCCAAAACACACCATTAAGGAATTGGCGACTGATTTATCAACCTGTGCGTGGTTGATCTCCGGTCTATACTCAAGTTATTGCCAAATAAAGAAACAAACACACAGTTTTCCAATCGCCTGGCTAGCTACCACTGTCAAGTTGAAAAATCTGTCACCAAGCACGTGACAGTGTGTTCCGGCAGCATCTTTGAGAGACATTTATTCCAGACTAGACATTATCCACCTTAGGCCAGAGTGCCTCTATATGGTATGGTTAAGTGCTCTGCTGATCAAATGTCAAGATGTAAGGAGTAAAAAAAAAATAAACGAACCTTCTGGCTCTGCTGCTCTCCCCATTAGCCTTAGCCAGTTTTTCAGCCTGTGTGTAGTTAGCTATCCTATCTTGCAGTAGACTGACGGTGCTATTGGCGGCACCAGGCGGGGCCGGGGCGGGGCGGCTGACGGCGCGCGGCGCGGGGGGCGGAGACTCCGCGTCCTCGATGCCTAGCTCTTGAAGCTCGTTGAGGAGGTCAGGGTCGTCTTCGTCACCTGAACAGATTGATCGCATTAAGAATATCCCTAAAATATATTAAAGGCGAAAATTTGTGTATACGTTTTTCACTTCTTCACATTTAAACAGTTGAAATGGTTCGGAAAAAATTGGTGGATGGAAATAGCTGACCATAGATTAACACATATCGAGGCTAGTTTTGTATCTTAGGATAACATGGAGTACAGCTAGTAGTATACATGAAAAGCTTTAAAATTAATATATCATCCGTAATAAATCACTCCCTGGTTACCAATTTTCTCTTTAGTCTTGGCTTGTATAGTGCTGTTTGCAGACTTAGGGCAAGTTGATTTGAGTGTATTGCCAGGCGGGTCCTGTATGCTTCCTTGTGATTCTTTATTTCTTGGCCTACTGTTTCTACTTTTAGGTGTTTGTGAAAACACCTAAATTTCTAGTTCTAAATTCACGTGTATTACATACAATACACGTGAATTTAGAAAATGATGCTGTATATCTATAAATCAAATCAATAAATATAAAAGATAGACTAGGATTCGTACCAGAAACATCCTCATCAGACGGCACATCCTGCAGACTAGCAGCAATCATGGCATCCAAGTTTTGAGCAGGTACGGGCGCAGGTTTCTTCGGTCTCTGGCGACCTCCCCCACCGCTGATGGCTGCTAACTCAGCTTCCAAGTCCATGTCATCATCAGAGAGATCCATGTCCTCATGATCCCCATCATCCAAATCTGGGATGTCAAGAAGACCAAACTGGAATGCAGACAGTGGTGATATATTATTGAGAGTAGCAAGAAGTAAAACAATGCTATATTGTATCTCTGCTTTGTCAAAATAGTGCTAATAACATAACCACTTGTATGTTGAAACACCGGCTCCCGGTATAAACACATTTTCGCCGCAACTGTTGACATACTGGGAGCCGGTGTGGGTAAAACTAAAACTTGGCTTTTTAACAGATAATACAAAATGGGCTAATGTCATTCAACAAACGAACGGATAACTATCAATAGCAGTTATTTGACCATACCTACTTGACGACCCAATTAGCGGTTACTGAACTTTTTAATATTACTGCTAATAATAAATAATAATTATCAGAGGAAAAAACTTAAACATCAACAATGAGTTGCATATATGTGTATGAGTCTTTATTTTAATAAACATTATTACAATGTTGGAGGCCTTTGCCACTTGGCATTAATCCGGGACAAAAATGTCCTTCTCCTGGTTCTAAGCTATCTCCACCAATTTTCAGCTAAACCTGTTTCTTTAATATACATGTAGATTAATTAACATCTGACCAACACACAAATACACTGGTTGATACCAAGTTGGTATCAACCAGTGTATTAAAATAAAATAAACTAAAATATATAAAAAAAATGAAGAAACCTATAAACACCCTGATTTCTTTACAAGTAACATTAATAATGATATGAATATGTGGTTATCAAATACGTAGCATTACTCTAATCATAATGTGTTTGAAAGATCTTGGCCTCTAAGCTCTCAAAAGAAATATTCTACTTGTACAGAGAAATCTTTATATAACAAAACTCATTATTATTAAATGACAACAGTCATTAAATAGAGAGAAGAAAAAAATAATGCTTTCTAATACAGCACTGGCAAACCCATTACACTCCGTTTTGCCATATGAATTTTGTTTGCTACAAACCTCACAGAGCCCGAGACCTTTCAAACTAATGCAGAATGGTGGAAATTGGAAATTTATTAATAATGCTTACATCACTTTGCCCTAATTTGTTAAAGAAACAAGATAGATCTGATAGTTTGTTACAGGTAGACCGATAAAGCGACAAAATAATCTTCATAGTTTAGATGTTATCTTTTATTAGGCATCTTAAAAATTAGATTTACTATTATTATTAAAGGTGTGTGTAATGTTACATAGAGTGTGTAATTGTATGCAAAATAAAGACCAACCACCACCTAATGATTTTAAGACTTTAAGGAGTTTCTCTTTAAATGAAATAATGCTATACTATAGAGATTACACTGTACATAGTTGAAAAAAAAAACATTATAAGCACCAATGGCTACTTTGAACACAAAAAAGAAAATTAAAATATGTCTTATTCTAAAATTCAATTCTAAATTTATTAAGTATTCATATTGACTAACCATTTACTGCAAACAATTGGCCAGTGTTTTCTTTGTTGTTTAATTATTCTGCAATTTCAGTCTTATTAATTTGTTTAATTGTTTTTTTGTCAGACCTCGCAATTACTATTTAGGATCTAAATAATACATGGAGTAGTATGGCCGCAAAAGTCACAAGGACAACAAAAGAAACCATTGTTTACAATTTTGTTATCAGCTGATCCTCGTCCAGACGATATTTATGATAGTCTAGTGCCACGAATCTTAACAAAAATTTCCAACATCTATATATAAGCGTAACTTCAAAGCAGTTAGCAGTACTAAAATGATGATATCAAGTCTAAGAACTAGCTCAAGTAAATAATGATCAGTGACTCACTTGCGACAAATTTGTTCTTTTACCAGGATTCTGTCTTCGAGCCATGATATTTTGGCGACACTTGTAGTACTTGTAGATGCTAAGCTTTTCTTAGGTTTTAAAACATTAAAATAATTTATCTGCCAGTTTTTCTATTAATTCTAGGTTCTAAAAATTTAATTCAGATGTCTAGCAAAAATATCTAAGTTGTTTTTCAGTGTGGGTTGCCAGTGTCTATTTTATAAAATAACCGAATGTATTTATGACCATAATACAAATTTTTAGGTAAAACATACTTACAAAATTAATATAACTAACAGAATAAGACAGAAAAAAACATCACTGCTATAGATCGCCCCGGCTAAATCCTACGTTGGCATATATAAATGTAGATTTAGCTAAATATTTTCTGTTTAGCGAAAACGTTGACTTTGTCTACTTTCAGAAAGTACCTAAGAAGGGGACAGTACAACTAAATTGCATATACTGGCAGCTGTAAGTATTCCCATTGTGCTGACCGTATGTTGTCACTAATATAGTTAAGAAATATCTCTCCGGGCATAATTATGTTGTGTGTAGCCGTCGAACAGACATATACGAGTATTGCTTAGTAGAACCAGCTCACACCGTATGACACTTTAGACTTTCAAAGAAAAAAATATGTTAAAAATTGGTCTTTCGTTGGCAATTTTGGCAAAAATTTGGCAATTTTGCTCATAGAATTAGAATTTGACAGTTAAGACATGGACAGATGAGACAAGAAGGTTCCCAATTCCCATATTATTTTTATTGATTTGTGCAGTAAACTTGTATTTAAAATGAATCATAAAAGGCTCGTTTTAAAGAAAAAATATATACAAAGAAATGAATAGCCACTTAAAAAACTAAACTATTCTATAACATGTCTAATCTCATATGCGTGCCTAAGAGTTTATAATCTGTTTTAAAGAAAATAATATTGCCAGAAAAAATAATAATCAACATTTTAATGGTACTGACAAAAGAATATTTTGTTACTTTTTGTCTAAAAATTATGCAAGATAGCATGGCATGCCGTGCGTGGCTCTCTTTATTCCATTATGAGAATATTTTAAGACCTCCGATGAAATTGTATCTATGGACTCTCCGTCTCATTTTCTCAAAGAATGTATTCTTGATGAAGAATGTTTTCTTTGAGAAAATGTCACTATGTCACTAGTTTCCCTTTAAATTTTAGTTAATTTACCTACTTTACTTACACAATTAGGTTATATAACATATCTTTTCTCCTTATTATTTCAAAATACCGTGTCAGAAACTTAACTTATGAAATTGGACATTTTATTATTGTTAGGGCAACATTATATTAAGAAAAAACGCGAACAAGAGTGACGTATGAACGGCAGAAGAAACGAAAACGAAAAAAAGCCTTTCTGTGCCGTTGTTATCTTCTAAAATTCCTGAAGAATGGATACAAACGGCCAGACTAATGGGCTTAAATCTAAAAAGAAGGATAAAGACGACGCAAAGGACAACCTATGGTAAAAGTTCACAGTTAATTTTACGGCTTGCATGCACTCCCCCATGTATGGGGATTCAATGTGTCACACCTACTGACAGAGCCTCGTACCTGAGAAATATGTGACCTAGCTGCTACGTTTTACCTTTGTATGCAAAATAGAGATTAAACATTTTCACTTCGTGTCATCTCGCGCCGCCGTCGCACTTTCATAAATCGGCGGCCAACCTAAGTCAGTTGACGCATCGCTGATGTGATACGATGACATGACTCTTGTGCTTGCAGGTCCGCGATCCTAGAGGAGGTACAGAATCAAGGGAACACAAAACTACCTTCAAACAAAAATGTACTAGTTCTGGGTGACAATGAAACTGGAAAAACAACTTTAGTAGCAAAATTACAAGGTGTTGAAGACCCTAAGAAGGGGTCAGCTTTGGAGTATGCATATATAGACATTAGTGATGAGTACAGAGATGGTAAGTACCACTTGAACAAATAATCAGGCATGGATAATGTTTATGACCTGACATCTCTAGCTTATAGGTAAGATATGATAAATCCATAACAGACTATTTAGATTGGCTCAGTTTTTTCTAGTGTCTGAGTTTATAGGCTTTTCATTGATTGTTTATGTCGGAAGAATATTTCTGCATAATGCAAACACTAACATATCATACTAATATTATAAATGCAGTATGATTTGTCTCCGAGCAATTTGGATAAAATATGGTAGCAGTTTGCAAGACCCTGGATTAACATAGGCTACTTTTTATCCCGGATTAACACAGATAAAACTGAAGGTGCAGCTAGTGTGCTTCTAATGAAGCTATATGATTGCCACAGCTAAAAGTCTTGCTAGTCTAAATAAGGCTATCATGAAGTGGTTTTAAATCTGTATTGAACAAGTCAGCTGTATAAATGATTCTATTGATTTAAAGTGTTCCAATTGTCACTGTACCAAAATTACATCACTGTAAGGTATATCTAAATAATTTTGTATAACTGGCTACAGCTTACGTTTATATTGTTGCTGTTAGTCTTAAACAACTTACATATTGTTATCATGTTATACAATTAACTACATACTCCAATATCATACCTGGGCTTTATCCTTCTTTTGTTTCATGCAGCTTGATAGTACAATAGTGCCTGTAGTTCGACTAACTAAAGTGATGACCGATGGAACTACCATGGGTCAAATGACATGTTAAATTATATGTCCCAGTTGTTAGTCTTAGTACATGCAGTTGTTAAGCTAAGTCCGAGGAGACATTAATTCATTGGGTGACTTAAAAACTCTTGATACCAGAGCTTTGCCACATGGCTCATACATAGAAGAAGACATAGTTACCATGTCTTATCCTATGGTTATCTGCAGATTTTTTACTCTATTTTCACTGAAGATACCTAAATGCACCAAAGTTTACAAGATTTCATCCAAATGAACATACATACAATAAAAGTTAATAAAAAAAACTTAGGCTTACTAAATGCTTACTACACTAGCCACCCTTTTGTAGTGTATAACCAGTAAATCTATAAATCTAATAAAGTTTTATTTATATACTCAATTAGGCTAATGAGATTTTCTTATAATTTCAATTGTTTCCAGTATTTTATGCCTAGCAAAGAATTTTCAACTACCGAAACTACATTTCAAATCTGTGGCCAAGTTTATGCTTGGCCACAGATTTCATCAACATAAAGGTGGTAGCTTACCTGATGTGCACTAGAAAATGCTCTTCCACCATTCTATGGTTTCCTCACTATAATTTCCTTTACTCAACAAAATTCAAACTGAAAATGCCCTACAGAATGTAAAACATGTCAAACTCATCTATAGAAATATTTATATCTTTACTAGCTGGGTCTCGCTGTTACCTGCGTTAATCCGGGATAAAAGGGCTACTTTTTAGAATATTTATTAATCCAAGGTCTAACCTATCTTAGTAAATCTCATCAAAATCGGTCCAGCCATTGCAGTTTAAAGGATTTTGAAGTTATTTGCCTATCTCTCAGGAACCACAATTGTTTTAGAGATAAAAAGTAACCTATGTGTTAATCCAAGGTTTAATCTATCTTCACACCAAATTTTATAAATATTAGTTCAGTCATTTGTGCATGAAGAAGTAACGAGCACATTTACATACAAACTTGCACACTTATAATATTAGTAGGATTTAATTTATTGGCAAGCAGCATTACGTGGATGTGCCTATATCATCACACTTTGAAATTTTGTTTTAAATAGTTCACATAATCTCTACAGTTCAATACAGCCATTAAACAAATTCCTGCCTGTTTCAGACCACACACGTCTCAGCGTATGGGTGTTAGACGGAGATCCAGGTCACACAAACCTGCTCCGGTTTGCCCTCAACGAGGATACATTCCCCCACACACTGGTCATACTGACAGTGGCCATGACCACACCATGGGGTATACTGGATCAGCTGCAGAGCTGGGCTGCAGTGCTTGGTGACCATATAGACAAATTGGATCTATCACCTGGTAAGTAAAATTATATTTGTATACTCTTTACTGGAGTACTAAGTGCTCTCAGCATTATGCTGAATGAGCTCTTTTTGTGCACTCACTATTTATTTTATGGTTTTATTTATGCACAGTAAATGTTTTTTCTTTCTTTCTTTTCCATAAAACATAAGCAATGAAAGTGGAACAGGTATGCCAGCGACCTTCATATACAAATGTTTCCTTTTGGTGCTTTAATAAAAGTACCTAAACAAACTACTTGGAAGCATGCATATTCTGTCCATCATTCGTCAAGTAAAACAAAGTTGCATCTCAACATAAACAAGAGCAGCATCAGACTATTACTATGCACTTATTGGAGCCAGAACATGAGTCACATCCTTATTAGACAATCTAGATTAAGCCCTTAATCAGTCACTTGATACTGTTTGTTGCTCGATTAACTAGGGTGATCTGAGGCGATCGTCGAAATTAAGCAATTTTATAGATAGAAAGAAAGATGAACACAAATAACCTATTGACTCAGGCGTTACATTGCGGAAATCCATTGTAAATAGAAGACAAAATTAAATATTTAGTGTATCACAGCCGAAGTACACTAAATATTTAATTTTGTATCACGTATTAGGCATTATCTTAAGTTAACCAGTGTTAATTTGAATGAAATATCTTTTTTTGTTTTGAAATATTTTTCTGCAAAAATAAACAAATTTGAATAATATTAGGAAGAGTCCTAATGAATAATATATGAGTATTTACCAGTTTACCTACATTCTTAATGTGTGTACGATGTTTTTATTCCTTTCTTTATTATTTTTTTAATTAAGCTTATGTCTAGTCTAGTCTAGAATATCTCCAGTGAAATCGTAAAGAAAGCACCCAATGTGTTGTGAGCTATCACGTATTCTGTGGCACTGCGCAGTTCTCACGCTCCGCATACTTTTGGCGATGCAATTAGTGCATTACACGTGTTATTGTATTCTTCTTCTTCTTCGTATGAGCTAAATAGCCAAGCTCTGGTGTCGAGAGTTTTCAGGCCGCCCTGATTTAGCCTCACGACTGCTTGTACTAAGAAAATTTTGTAACAGTACGTTTGTAACGGCACCTACAATTTAACGTGTCATCTGACCCACGGTAGTATTATTTGCCCCCGTTTTATTATACTTTTTCTATTGGACAAGTCTGCTAATGAATGACAGAAAAATGGCTTAGTCGTGATTGTTAGGATTCCGTGCCAGAATAGTACAAACGGAACCTTATCACTAGGCTTCGCTGTCCGCTGTCTGTCTTTAGGCTGTATCTCATAAACTCTACGTCGGGATATTTCAAAGTAAATTTATTTCTTTTGCCGCTACAACAACTTTTTTTTGTAACTTATAGGTTTCCGTTTGACCACAGCTTGCCTGGTGTTAAACAATGCTATGGCCTACGATGTTACACGCTTACCTAGAAAATACCTTTTAACTCTAGATTTGAAGACCCCAGGTGGTACTTCTCGGGAAACAGAGACTCAGGAAGAGAATTCCAAAGTTTTGCAGTCCTTACAAGAAAGGTAGAAGCGAATCGGCTTGTGCGAAATTTAGGGATTTCGAATACTAAAGTTGTATTTTAGTACAACTCACGTTTATATTTTTTACACGCTTTATATTAGCTTCACCTGTATGTTTGTAACCGACTTCTTTGGGTGCGATTTTGACCCACTTTAAACGGCCAGATTTCGTTCAAACTTTGTAGATTTATTGTGGACCGATGACAATACACTAATTTGATAAAATTATTCCATTTTTTGTATGTTTGTTTGTAACTGACTTCTTTGGGCGCGATTTTGACCCACTTTAAACGGCCAGATTTCGTTCAAACTTTGTAGATTTATTGAGGACCGATGACAATACACTAATTTGATAAAATTACGGTTTTCTATAAAAAGCGTGTTTTTTAGTTTTTTTTTTAAACTATTAATTATTATTATTCTCTTGAAATACCAACTACCGCTTTGGGCGCTTCGCTCAAATTTGTATGAACTCGGTACAAAATCGACGTAATCAGAGGGCGCTAAAAAAACACAAACTTACACTGTCGAATATTCTGTGTCAACAACCGATTATTTTTATCAATGACAGACAGAAACAAGATTTTATTACTATTGAGAAGCTTCAATAGCCAACAGGGCGACCCGATAAAACCACTTGTGTATTCAACTCTGCATTGATTAAGGGTCAGCTCACACCGAGACGCGACGCGACGCTGCGCGCAGATTTTAAATAGAGCGACTCAAAATATACTTTATTTACTACACGAAAAGATTCACATTTCATTGTTAGAACAAGCCGCGAAGCGTCTCGATGCAGCGCTGCGCAGCGCAACGTATCTGAATTCTCACAATGAAATGTGAATCTTTTCGTGTAGGAAATAAGGTATATTTTGAGTCGCTCAATATAAAATCAGCGCGCAGCGTCGCGTCTCGGTGTGAGCTGACCCTAAAGATTACGCGACACATGACGTCATCCAGTGACTCATGTATGGCAAATAAACTTCGTAAGACTAGTTTCTTGAGACAAGTTGAAGGTTTAAAGGTGGGGCGTGTGACAACATACATGTTATTAGATAACAGCTAATATGACAATTTTTTTGCTTAAATGTTAATATTATAATAATTTTAGTTTTTTCTATGTAATTTGTGTTATATGTACATATATGTGTGTCAAATAAATGAATTATTATTATTATCTTTGAAATTTGAGAATACATGAGAAGACAAATAAATCATTCATTCATTCATTCAACATTATGGCAAAGATAAGGGCAATTTTTTTTTAGGTTTTTCGCTATAAGTCGTAAACGGTAAACAATCTAAAAAAATAGCTTAAAGTTTTTTTCATTTTGATAAGTCTGATTGGTACGAAAATAGAAGTTGTAAGTAAAGTAGAGTCTAAACTATGATTATTACTACACTTATTTGGAAAAATGTTTTATGTACATGACACTGAATTTTGACTGCCTTATTATGTCTTCTTGTCTTATAAATATCAGTTTTTATAAGTCAAGGTCGACTACCGGTATAATTATGATATGTTCCTATACTTGTTTGAACAACTACCAACAATTTGTTTAAGGCAGGTGATGCACCTCGCGTGCCATAGAAGCCGTACAAGTAATGCGCATCTGGCTGTCATGCGCCGGCGCCGGTCCAAGTTCGGTTTCACGCAAACAATACGAAAAAAAACGATAGATAGACAATATTAATAAGTTTCTTGCTTGGCTATTAAGCAAGAAACTTACTAATATTGTAATCGTAGTTATGAATTTTTGTGAGGAATCGCCTCGCCTCTCAATCGAACCTAACGCCTCCAGCTGGTATTTACCAGATCCGTCCCAAAGGTGCGAAACAGTACTCCATGCACGACCGAACTTGCGCTTTATATAATGAAAGCAACTCTTCCGGCTTGAAGTACCGTCTCGCACCTTTTGAGAGAATTCCAAGCTTTCTGGCAGCCAATTGAGCTTTGGACTCAATATATGAGCCGAAATTGCGAGACGAGATTAAGGTAACACCAAGATTCAACAAGATTTAAAGATAGGCCGATTGTTATATAAGAGACTTATGTATACTCGGTATATTATAATGTGACCCTAGTGACAGCCCCCTGGCCCTCGAGCCCGATGTACCCCGCCCCAGTGGGGGAAGCGCCAGGCTTGCGGCGGGAGATGCGTAAAACCTTTCTCTCCCTTAAAAAAAAAGGCATGCTCCATCTCGAGCCAGAGATTCGCTTCGCATGCTGTAAGAAGTAAAAAAATAAATAGAAGAAGCTAGAGGAAATAAAGACAGGCGCGAAGCGCGTCTTCATTTTACTTATGTATTGATGATATTAGTTTTTATTAAAGAAATATTTCTTGAAAATTTTTTTAAACTAAAAAACTTTCTTAGTACACGTTTACATACTAAAACAAATACACCTTCCAAATTCCATCGTCCACCTAACGTTTATCCACTCGGATTTCTTTAACGAAGACAATGACAATGATGAAGAATGACCCACCGCTAAGTGCATCTATTTATCGAACGGTACTCTATCACACAGTGCGTTGTCTCATTTCCATACCACAGAATAAATATAGTAGCTGCGTATACTGCATGATGATAGATTCCAAGCACGTTTACGCCGCCTAGCGGATGGGTTGCCTTGGTATTGTGGCTGAATGGTGGGAACGGTTTAAGCCAATTCTATTTAGTTTAAAGTAGTGGTGTCCCGCATGTTATTCGCTTTCGCGTTAATCTGGAATTTAAATAGCTTATATGTTAATTCAGGGTGTTAGAGGAGTTGCTGTTGGAGGATTAACAAACACACACATAACTTTTGCCTTTATAAAATTGGTATGATTTATCATATGGTGTTAGTTTTTTTTCACAAAATAAGAAACTTGCGCTTGATTACATAACGCCTGATGGTAAACGAAAGAAAATAAATAATCATTTATTTTGCACCAATAGGATATACATACCAAGCAGATTACATTATTCTAAAATAGTTACAATGTATCCTTATATTAGAATACTGTGATATAAAGTGGAGTGCGCTTGCCCAAATTCAAATGTTCAAATTCAATTTATATTGATCTATAAACTTAAGGCTAATATATACCTTTACTGGACTAAATATAAAAATAGCTTGGTTAGTCGCTGGACCTCACTCTAGGCAAGCCAGATCCAGGGTCCCATAAATCATAATGAGAGAATCAAAAGGCGTATTGTTGTAAATTTTGTACCTTACATAAACAGGCAACCTTTCTTATCTCTTTAACCTCTATAGGAAAGAAATTTTCAAAAATTCTTTCTTAGTACACATCTACATACTAAAACAAATACACCGTCCACATTTCATATCCTATAGATGAGTCAGGACAAAGATTCTTATAATATGCATAATTATATCTAGAATTGACCTGTTATTGTTTTCTTGTTCAATGATCTATTTTTAAACAGTTTATCAAGTAACAAACAATAACAACTAAGATAAATGGCAAAAGTAAGAAAACTTGTAGGGTAAAAGTAAGAGAATTTAATATAACTGGCTGGGTATGATTTAATGAAAGAAAAGGAAGTTTACTCGTGTGTGTTTTTTTTTTATCACACCCACTCTGTATTAACAGCACCTGGATTAATAAATTTTATCCCATTTAACAATGTGTGTGAGCAGCTGAATGTAACATGAAACTACATTTAGAATAAATTAAATCAGAAAAGCGGATGGGTCTCGTCGGAAGAACGTTGAACTACAAGTCCGTGACGTCCCTATTCGAATCCAGCCTTACACCAATTACTTGTTTTTCATGTTATGTGCGGCTTTGGCACTCGCTCATACAGTGAAGAAAATTATCGCCAGGAAACCCAACATGCTTCGAAGATCACTGAAGACGAATCTCATTTGCCAACCCGCACTTTGCCAGCGTGGTGGATAATGGCCTTTATCTCTCTTCACGTAATTGAAGAAAGGCGCTGAGTCCCTGTAGCGGGACCGTAGTTTGCTGCTTTTGTTTAATAACCCAACATAATACTGTTTGGTTTCCAGAACAAAGGCTACAGAGTAAAAAGCAGCAGGTGCAGAAGTGGCAAAGGTATACGGAGCCTGGAGACGAGCTGGAGCCGACCGCCTCGTCTCCAATGAAGAGGTCCTCCAGGAACCTCTCCGACGACTTGGAGAATGGTGATGATGATGACTGCCCTCTACCCGAAGCGGTGCTCACCACTAATCTTGGCCTGGACATTGTGGTTGTTGTTACTAAGGTAAGGGTCTTTGTATACTGGCCTGGCTGAGATCATAGACTGTTTACAAAGGTAGGGCCAAAGGGTCCAGAGGCAGCGGGCATTGATTGGGATGTGTTCCGAAAATCATATACCGCCTATGGATCTGGAATTTGGTTCAATAATATGTTAATAATATTTTGTATTTTGACCCCTAACTTGAAGTGTTTTGTTGTCTCTTTAAAACTTATAGGTTTTTGAATGTTCACTAATATCATAAATAAAATTACCGAATTCGATCGACGATACACGCTTTTCGTATGTCTGTAGGCAGTGCAAACCGCAACAGTGGCCTGTGATTATCCTGAACTGCAAAAAGTTGCACAAGTGTAACTGATATATCGAAAAATGTATATAGGTCATTGTAGCTCGGCTGATTATAGATCAGCCGCGATTAGCGAGATTAATCAAAAGTCGTTGCGGACAGTCTTTGGATGGGTAAACATGAACTACACTTTCAACTACTTTTAAAAATTGGAGTTTTCTTTCGGGTCGTATGACTCGTTAATTGCATGGGTCGTATGACTCGTTAAATTGTAGGTCCATAGTACAATCAGTCGTTAAGCCAAATCAGCGACCTTAGAGCGACTTGAAAATATTTCTCCACCCAAGCTCAGCCACATAGCTCACACGAAGAAGAACAATAACAAGCATAAAAAGCATTTAATAGATTTTTATACCATCTGAAAGCATATTTTTCAGGTACCTGATTAGTTTTTATGCATGTTATACTTCTTCTATGCAGAAACTTTTCATTCAAACGTTCTTTTATAAGACTGGTGTTGATACAAGTATACTGTACCTATTGTAATTTTTTTTTAAATCATTATTTAATTTTATATAGGGTTTTAATAAAATGTCACCCATGTGACAGATACTGTCATTGAAACCCGTATATTCCTAAATATATAAACAACTGAGTATTGACTATTCCCCTCTCTTTCAGACGGACTACATGTCGACGCTAGAGAAAGAGATGGACTACCGCGACGAGCACCTAGACTTTATGCAGCAGTGGATCCGCCGGTTCTGCCTTCAGTATGGCGCGGCGCTCTTCTATTCTAGCGCCAAAGAGGATAAAAACTGCGACCTACTGTATAAGTATCTAACGCACCGGATATACGGCCTGCCCTTCCGCACGCCGGCGCTGATCGTCGAGAAGGATGCTGTACTTATGTGAGTTAAGGGGTTAAACGGGGCATTTATAAGGGGTTACTAGGGGCTACACTTTGAGTAAGGGGTTTAATAAGTAAAGTACTTTATTTACGAAAAATGGGTTGATTAGTTATTATAGGGTTACCTGGGGCTACACTTTAGGTAAGGAGAGGCACCTTTATAAGTGGGTAAAAGGGACTACAACTTAAATAAGGGGGAAGGAGTTTTATAAGAGATTATATAACCAGCGCCAACGAAGCATAAGAATTGCAATCTTTTGTTTATTGTCGAAACTGTACTTATGCAAGTTAAGGGACTAAACATTAAATAAAGGGTTCAAATTCAAATGTCTTTATTAGCAACACAAATACACAGAAATTGTGCACCCTGTGCTTAGTTATTAGGGCATGGCTAAGACTACTTAAAATTAATTACTTAATACTATACCTACTTAGATCTAGTTATTAACATTTAAATTATTATTATTGGGTTACCTTGGGGCTAAGCTTAAAGATAGAGCATTTTAAGGAGTTACCTTGCTCCTAATGTTCAGCGTGCGTGAATTGAGAGAATCAATACTAATATCAAATTATGTACTGTTAAAATCACTGGACGCCTGACAGATGTGATACATCGACATTATTTTGTAATATGGACGCATGCCGTGGCGATGCGTCGCCACGCCAGAAATCGGTTTAACGTGCGGCTATAGATGTTTCACATCAAAAAATTCTGTTCTAAGTGATTTAATTTTGTTTTTGGTTACATGTTGTAGAATGTCTGTCAAAGATATCCCTACTGAAGATAAAAGTCAAAGAAATGTTTGTTATATCTTCTTTCCTTTTCTATTTCAGACCCGCTGGCTGGGACAGCATGAAGAAAATCAGCATATTATATGAGAACATGCAGACGTGCAAACCTGATGATTACTACAGAGACGTCATCGTACAACCTGCTATACGGAAAGTAAGACAAACATGATTTTATTTGCTCACTAGCATCCCGTACCGGCTTCGCACGGGTTCTAAAATAATCTAAGTAGCAATGAGAAACAAAATATAGCCTATGGTACTCGGAGATAATGTAGTTTCCCAACGGTGAAAGAACTTTTCAAATCGGTCCAGTAGTTTCGGAGCCTATTCGCGTCAAACAAACAAACAATCAAACTTTTCCTCCTTATAATATTGCTATAGACATACAAAGACTTCATCGCTATGTGAATGTCGAGTATATCCAGTTCCTTGGCATAAGAAGACTAAAAAGAACGGAACCATTTGAGTTGGTGTAGTGTGATGTTAAATGAAAAGTTATAGCAAAATCCCAAGGTGCAGTGCTGAAAATAGAACACAGGAACAAAGTGTACTCAACTTTATAGTGACATAAAAAAAAATCGCTTATAGGTACTTTCCTAGAGACTACGTGATTAGTAGTTTATGTTTAAGTGATACTATTTATTAGCTAAGTAGGCTAGATATTAAGGCATAAACTAGCGCATGAACTGGTTTTGTTGGCTGTCGGTCTGGGTGTTAAATACAATGTATAGAAATAATGTGTGTGAATCTTACAAAATTAAAATCGTTTGACATACACCTAACCACTTGTATGTTGAAACACCGGCTCCCGGTATAAACACATTTTCGCCGCAACTGTTGACATACCGGGAGCCGGTGTGGGTAAAACTAAAACTTGGAACTTTTTTTTAACATATAGCACAAAATGGGCTAATGTCATTCATCATACGAACTGTTAACTGTGTGTTCCGGTAGCCTCCTTGAGAGCCGGCATTTTCAGATTAGGCACTAGGCCAATTTTTTGACGTGACAACGTCTTAAATTAGGTTGCGGCTGGGAGTCACTTATGAAAAAGTGTAACGCCCGGTAACGTTACGATGAGTCACCGAACGAGAGAGAGGCCCGCCGAATGCCTTGCGTCTCTCTCCCACTCAACTATGATCGGTCTGCCGCGCGCGCAGCACGCGACAGACGTTGTCACGTAAAATCTTCGCCCGTAAAACCGACTTTACAGGCAACCATTTTTTTTTTCTACTGAATAGACAAGGCTTTTTGGAATCCCATAAGTTAGTAACGGATGTTGATGTTGACGCGTGTCCCCCAGAGCGGCGCGAACCGCGAGGCGGAAGTGCAGGCGGAGGACGAGCAGGCGTTCCTGCAGCGGCAGCAAGCGGCGCTCAGCTCGGGCGCGGGCGGCGGCGCGCCCCGCGCAGACTCCCCGCTGCGGAGCACGCAGCGCGCCGCGCACCAGGTACCCCCACTCTACTCTATAGACACAGCTTAACTACCCGTGCACAACCTTACTAACACCAGGCCACCACCACCACCACCATCAGAATACTAAAGAGGATTGCTGATTCCCATGCAATACAGCGTGGCGCGGAAGTTTGCCATAATTTCCGATGAAACTTAGATGGCGCTGCAAATCTAATCTAATCTGCAATATGTATCTGTATAAAATATATATGTAGTATATCAGTTCACAGTATCACGAACTAGAAATGGTTCAGTATGGTGTAAACCAGCCGTGTGCAAAAAAAAAAAGAAAATAGAGCGTGCAACCTAGCTGCCGTCAAATTCTGCAACGCGCTTCATTTGCATAGTGATATAACGATAGTAGATTGCATGACCCAAGTGAATTTGTTTCAAGAAAATACTAATAGATGGCGCCCACGTGTTGCGCCTCGATTGATACACGTAGTACGGGTTTTAACAAGAGGTTGAGCGTCTATTATATTTATTTGTCTATGCTGCCGCCAAACGCAACAGAATTATGACTTAAAAGAATATATTAATGACAATAATGTAAATGACGTAAACTTAGAATAATTAATAATAACTAATGTATATAAATCGGCCCGCTCCAAATCTGGAATGTTACACCCTGACCATGGGTATATTAAGTGTTATTTAAGCAAAGATATTGTTACATAACATTTAATTTTGCAATAAATGTTTGACTTTGACTTTGAATATCAGCGTAGTAGCCCCGAGCCACCGGCATTTTACCGCTACCGGAGCTGCAACACTTGCAACTGTGTCGTGGCTAAGTCTATTTATTTTTTATATTTAAATTTTATGATTGTGACAATGAAATACTTGACATGCTTTCTGTTACTTATGCCATCACAATATATTCAATTAGATACTGTTTATTTATTTATAATATTTTTTTTATTACTCAAGTAATTAATTTGGTATGTTATGTATTAGTATATTACATATATTTTAAATGTGTATTAGGTTATATCTTGTATTATTAATATTATATGTATGTTTTTTATTATTCTTTATTGTACACTACATCCTTCTTTAGTTGTTTATAAATTCCTTTTCATCCAAAGGTTGCTTGGAAGATCGGCGATAAGGCCGCCAATTGTGGCACACTTATTTAAAGTTAATTGTCTTTTACTGTGTCTTTTTATTTATGTGTCCAATAAAGAA
Organism: Mellilla xanthometata; assembly: GCA_035578125.1. NCBI lineage: Eukaryota > Metazoa > Arthropoda > Insecta > Lepidoptera > Geometridae > Mellilla > Mellilla xanthometata. Next base: position 17,307,069 of record JAPUBQ010000024.1, on the reverse strand, counting down.
TGTATCTATCTATCTATGTTCCCCAGCTGGAAGGCGGCAAGATCGGCATGTCGCCAGGCACGCCGGGCAACGAGGGCGTGCTGGCCAACTTCTTCAACTCGCTGCTGTACAAGAAGACGGGCTCGCCGGGCGCCGGGCCGCGCGACACGCCGCCCGGGGGCGCCGCCGCCGCGCGCTCCGACGCCGCCGCCGAGCTCGACCGCCTCACGCGCGCCAAGCGACACGCGCCGCTCGATCTCAACTCTAGCGACTGCTAGCTACCTACCGGCGCAGGTATGTCGCTACATCATCATCATACACTCATTTATTGGTAATTATACTATTGACAATATGACGACCTCGTTGGTTCGCTCGTAATGGTTACCATGCTGGACTGCCAATCAGAAGGTTCCGGGTTCGATTTCTGGCACGGCCAACATCTTTGTGCTGTACTTAATTGGGAAAAGCAAATGGAACATTTTGGTTTGGCCTAGGTGTAAGGAGCATCAAGAGACGCTTGACTGTATCATAAGTGTACAAGTTTATTATATTATAAGTAACTATAAAACATACATTTATTAAATATACAGTTTAAAATAAATTATAACATTAAAATAAGGCCACAAAACTAATTTAAAAGATCACTCCGGACAGAACCTGACGGAAAGGTACCCATAACGGTCGTGGTATTGCCGCGTTGTATAACGATGGATAGCCTATAGTATATATATATAAATAGCCTAACATAACAATACATATACATCGGATCTGTAGCAGCTCGAACCTGGACTAGATTGGCACAGGACCGAGGCAGATGGCATGACAGGAGAGTGGCCTAAAGCAGTGGGATAGAACAGGCTGTGAATGATGATGATGGCGATAAATATTGAAGGAATACATTTGTAAACTTCCAGGTAAAACCGAGTAGAATAACGCCGGCGCCAGTACCGCTTCCCGCGCGCCCCGCTTGCAGCCTGCGAGTGACGTAATGGCACGTCACGTGTCCCGCCGCGCTCGCCCCGGCACGTGCCGGCCGGCCCCGCGATGTGCACGGTAAGACGCATCAGCACCAGCCAGCGAGGACGATACTTAGTAGGCGTAAGGCAAGGCGGTCCGCTCGCACCAACACTTCTACCCATACATGCCAATGATCCACCATTGGATATCGCTAAAAAAAATACATACAGTCGAATATATAACCTCCTCTTTTTTTGAAGTCGGTTAATTACTAATACTTTTAATATTACGTTTAAAAAGACATCTTGGAAAATTTTAGTTTATAAAAGTTAATGGCCATTAACATACATAAATGTAATGGCATAGTCTCTTTTCTTGATTGTAGTTTTATGTACACTTAGCAGTTATGGGTCATGTGTGTGATTCGTGATTATTTTCAGTTCTTTTTATTGTAAAGTTAATAAGACAACTTATCAAATTTAAGTTTTTATACATTAATGGCCATTAACATTAATAAATGTGACAGATATGTTAACTGTTATAATGAAATACATACAATGACCGTTATCTTGTATTGTAGTTATGCACTAAGTAGCAATAATAGTCATGGGTAAAAAGCATTTGAAGAGAGCTCTCCGGACCGCCCTTGATTTTAAAACACTAGTATTATTTTATATGTAGCTGTTTTATAGCGCGGATTCATGATTTTAGTGTGTATGTATTATTTGTATTTAGCACTGAGGTTAAGCTTTTTTAAAAGGCAGCTGTCGAAACGAGTGTTTTAAAATCAAGATTATATGAAAAACGAAAACTGTAATGTAATATCCATATAATATATATTGTTAACATCTTGATAGATAGATTGTGAAGTTAACCGAAAACATGGCTGGGCAATTGGGATAGAGTGAAATTTGTGAAAATGAAATTACTGACAAGATTTTTATATACATTTTTGAATAATATTTTTTTGGTTTATTACAATTTTATTCATTTCAATTCAAAATTATTTTTATTTAGCCTTCAAAGTTGCCCATAGCCGTACCTACAATATATATAATATATCAACAATATCTGTGTAACACCTTAATAAAATATCCTATTAGATCAATACCACACTTATTTCCTACATTGTTCATATGATATTAAGTATTTATTTAGAAATTGTTGTGGTGCAATTTCTTAGTTTATATTATGTGGACGTACACAATACTTATTAGAACTACTGTTTAATTATAAGTTTACATCTAACTGAGAAAATAACTGAAGCTATAATACTCTTTTCGTGGCATAGGGCCAATGTGTACTTTGAAACAATTTAATATGTGAGGTAACAGATTATGAGATATGAGTATCTTCAAAGATTCATTAAATAAAGATATTATGTCTATTAAAAAAAATAAAAGTATGTATGTGTAATATTAGAAATTAATATAAAACGCAAAATTTTTAATACAGTGTAGTTGAACAAGTAGTTTTAATAAATATTGTGCCATCGTTTGCGCTTTATTAATGTGAACGGTAAAAATAAACTTGAGATTAAGAAGTTGAGCAAAAGTTGTGATCTTCTTGTAAGACTGGCGTTCAGTGCGATTTGGTAACGTATGATGCACAATCAAGTCACTATTTGTACAAACCGATTACATATTTATACAAACTGGCAAATAACTTGAACATCTGGCGAAACAGAAAGAAAGTAATACTACTTTAACTAAGGGGCCGTCCATCACGTGACTTTTATTTGGATTTTTTTCTCCCCCCTCCCTTCCCTCTTGGTGATACATAGCGAGGTTAAAGATTACCCCCCATCCCTCCCTTCCTATATCACGTGAATTTTTTTGTAACTACACAATTTCGTAACTTTTTTAAATATTTATAAAATACAGCTTTCGGTATAATCGAATTGTATTTTAGAAAAACGTGAAGCCAAAAAGACAAACGCCGCTTTTCGGTTCAGTAGCGCGTATAAATAAATACAATTGATATATTATTAACCCCCCCCCCCCCCTCTCTGTGATATTTCGAGATTTTATACCCCCTTTCGAACATCACGTGATTAATGGAAGGTCCCTAAACTTATATGTTAATGTGTGCAAAAAGAGCGAATAATATACATTTCAAGTACAATAGACTTGCAATATAAAGTCATTGTTCGTGTTATTTGCCAGCCTGTACGAGTATTTGGGTATTAAATCACTTTATGTATGTGTTATGCGTTAATTTTATTTGCTCATTTTGTATTTGTGTATAGAATGTACAGATTTCGTATGTTGGCTCAGTTTATTTGATTAACTTTATTAATTAAATCTTTGACCCTAGAGGCAAGATTTTGAAATACTTAACCTGCAAATATTATCAAAAAACAGGACTTCACAAAAACGCTGTCCTGAACTACGATAGCGTTTGTAAAGATACGTGATCAATTAAATTGATATACATATTTAATGCAAATATAAAGGTAGTTTTAGTAATTTCAAGCTCAATGAAACGCATAATTAACTATTAATCTATGTTATATGTAGTTTCTTTTTTATAATAATTATGTTAATGGCCTGCAAACTTTACGTCTAAAAAGTAAATTTTAACAGAGAGATATCATAAGGTAAATTTCATTATCAAAGCAAGTGTAATAAGTTTTTCAGTTAGACTGAGCCAAAATAATACGACTTGTTTTTAACAGTGTGAAGTTTTTCCACTCTAATATTATAATGGTGACCTTTATTGTGTTTGTTTAGTCCGAATTTATTTATTAACCCCATATTTGGACCATTTTTACTTCCGCGCTGTAGATACTATGGATTGATTTTATTTGTTTTTTTTTTTCTTTTGTCAATGTAATTTATTTGAAACATTGGTTTTCCTGTCACTTGTGGTGCAATACTGAACATTCCAAACGTGGTTTGGTGCTTATATTTAAAAGTAAATGGTATACAATATGAATGTTGACTTTCATTTCTATAAAACTAAACTTGCCCTTTAGCTCTCTTTTTTGAGATTTTACTTAAATTTTTAGCTCAGCACTAAAGGTCACTATTTATACATAAAACATTGGCACTGTCTGATATCCATTAACATTCATAAATATTTCTTTCGACAAAGTACTTAAATTTTATGAATCAGAAATTTTCACAATCAACCCCAAGAGTAATTTTAATAAAATAGCAAAAGCATAGCTTTCTTTACACGTAAGTATTTATATCAAATAAGGATTAAATCTACCTTTGGATTTATGATGTAATTTATTAACTTAACTATAAATTTAGCTAATAATAGATAATAAAGTTCTAAATTGTTTGATGGCAGACTTACTATATGAATCCAAGTATGCATGCATCAAATAAATTATTTAAAATGAACCGGAGAAATCAAAATGTTCGTTTATAGCCATTAACATTCATAAAAACGCCATTAAAATAAATAAAAAAGCAAAATATTTATTTCTTCCTTAGTATATAAATAGTAAGTGTGCCAACAAACTTGAATTCGTAATAAATAAACTCAATGTATATAAATGGTGAAGTTTTCGCAAGGTTTTGATATGAGACATATTGTAACGAGTGATTGCGAGCAAAGGCTGGATTGAAGGTCTATTTTTATAACGGGGATTCAATGTTAGGTGGCTAAAATGCATAATTAAATATAATTAATATATTTAGGGACTATTTGTAAGTATCGAAGATGTAATGTGTAGACTAGACTGGGGTTAAAACAGAGTGCACGCAAATATAATATCGAATAATAATTGATATAATAATCTAAATGTCGAAATTTAAACTGGAACTTGCCGGATGAAATATACTTAAAAGTATTTAAAAAGATTTCTAAATTATGTTATATCAACAGATAACAACTATATGAAGATGACTAAATTTTCTTATGTTATATCAACAGATAAAGTAAAATAAAACTATGCACTCTGTATCTCAAGTCTGAATATAAAATATATCAATTGTGCGCTCTCGCTTTATATCATACATATTTTAATATCTACTCTCTATGATAAAAAGTATGTGTTTATATTTGAAAAAAAAAAATATAATACTAAAAAGTCTAAAATTTTCACTTCTGCAGATCAAACGGCTTTTTGCTAATAAGAAAAGTTGAATTTATTATTTTTATGTAACTAGTCAAAATGTCTGTTTGGTTTTTTTTTTTAATAACTTACTACATCTTTTCTGTGATATGAGTTTATTTAGAACAAAGCGTTTCTCTGGGTACGTTAGCCACGTAACATCCTCTCTATGGTTACAAGCATTTGTATTGTCTGTGATTTGTTTTTGTTCATTTCATGCTTAGGAAAGAAAGCTGAATCAGTAATTCCTGGTTAGGTTAAGTACCAGGAATTTAAAGTTATTCTGGTTTCAATTTAACAATCATTATAGATTTTGGCCGTTCAAAATTCACGTAAAAGAATATTATATATTTTAAATATGTATTAACTTAGAGTACTTAAGTATTTATGTAAGTATATTTAGTTACTCTATCTTAATACCTGTCATCTTGCTTAGTATACGCTAATACATTTAGTTTATGAGAATTTTTAATATACAAGTTTGCAACATTTTGCACCTTAAAATTTGTAGTCATTTTCTTTTATATTTACTAAAGTTTATGGGCCTGAAGCAGGCTCTTATTCTATTTATTAAAACTTTTTATTCATATTCAGTTGATAAAAAGAAATTTCATACAGCGAACATCTAGTGTAGTTTAAAATTGTGATATTTTTGTATATTTAATGTATAACAAACTTTTTACATATTTTTTTTACGAATTCTGCATTACATTGATATCTAAATTATATTTGGTATTGAAATTATATTTGATTATTTACATATAATAAATACTACAAACTCAATTTTAACAGTACATGGTGGCATCAAGAAATAAAACTAAATTATAAAAACAAAAGTGAAATTAAAATGAAGCATGAAATGAATTGAAATAATAACGACTGTACAATGCTAACGCCATTTTGGTTGTAATAATATAACAGAATGCTGTTAAGATATAGTGATTTATAATTAAGTAGACTCTCATTCGTTAGTTCCGTACGCTTCGCTATAGTTTAGATTCCAATATTTAAATAAGTAAATGTTTTAGTTGTTATTACTTATGTTATTTAAAAAAAATACTAATAATTATTATTATGCATAAGCGATGGTCGTATGACTAAAAATCGAACGACATGTATTGAGTGTAATAAAATATTTAATATTGAATTTAAAAATAAATAAATAAAAAATAGACAGACAGTGAAAGTTTTTATATATTTTGTGAACATATTTGTATGTTTCCATATGTATGTTTTCACAATTTATAAGTAAGAAACATGGCCGCACACTCGCTTCTGTAAATATGTTTATTTTTTACAGATGTTTCGAAGTGAATACGACAGTTTAAACTACATTTCCAGACTTTCCCATTTCGTATGAATTTCTAACTATTAGTCTAAGATTATTTCAAATGTGGTTCATAGACCCATGCTACTCAGTCTAAAAATTAAACTATTTTATCTGTTTTTTTTTGTTATCCACACCTCTTCCATTATTGAATGTATTATAATATGGGATAAGTTGCTAGGATTTTATCAATTGGTATTTATTGTTTATAGGCACATTTATTGCGGCAATATACATAATTATTATAAATTAAATAAATTCCAAAACTGTTCTGATCAATTTGTTGTTTTATTTATCTTTGACATTGTGATTAAATGGCGTAGGAAACTTAAGATCTATTTTAATAGTAGATCTTTGTAGGAAACTATCAGTAACTCAGATTTTGGAAATAAGGAGTATTATAATTTGATATCAAGGTCTTGTGTGGGATTTCTTTTGAGTTTTGTGTAGTGTTATAACTCATGTTAATATTAGTACCTGGTTAACCGAGCTTTGCTCGGTATTATTATTTTTTTAAATGATATGTTCTACAAATTGTTCCTATATACTAAATTTCATGAAAATCGTTGGAGCCGATTCCGAGAACCCAACTATATATACAAGAATTGCTCATTTAAAGATATAAGATAAAGAACGTTGAAGATCCTGATCCAGTTTTAGAAAGATTACAATTGTGTTTTTTATAATTACATTGGAGACATCGGAAGCGTGTGGCTTATAACTTGGTAAGTACCTATTATAATTAGTTTAAAATAGGTATTTTTTCTGATTCTAATGATGATGATACGTATTTTTATGGACAGGTGGAACATCAAACAATGTGTGTCTGACACTCAGACTACAGGAATAAAGGCAGACGCCGCGGTGTCAAGCGCACGAGTGAATGCGACTTTATTTACATGTGTGCGTGGCACACATAGCCACGTACTTTTTACACTGTAGCGACACGCGGCGTCGTGTGCGTGTAATGTTGCTAGTATTAGCAAACAAAATACCTTAAATTTTTTGATGTACTTAATTAGTACCTATTTCTAGGGACTGAGATTGACGTAGTAATAAAAACACGTGACGCTAATTATTTTATACACCTTTATTTTGCACCAATTTTTTGAAATATTGCCTTTTGGCATCTAATTTTACACTTCTCACGGTCGTTTCTAGTTTTTGAATATGGTGAAGCCGTATATTTAAAATTTTCTGAATAATTGACTTAATTAGGTTAACCTTGTGGTCTGCTCCATGGCACACATGCGCATTCTCCATTTCTTTAAAAAATATATTTTTTCCAATAAAACATTTCATAATTTTTACTGTCACATAATTGTAGTCTTTTTCGGACTTCACTGTCACTTTTTCTTTAAAGATTTTACGAACTACTGTCTCTGCGACTGCACAGACATCATACATATCTACAGAGGGAAAAATTAACCCTCCTTTATTGCGCGATTCTTTAAGATCTGTGACTATCAACATACAAAGCAGTAGTGTAGGATCGAAACATGATAAGGCTGTCGAAATACTGATAATGAACCCCAAATCAGTCAAATAAAAAGGTAATATACATCTATGCAATTTTGTTAGATTGATGATAAGATATGCGCAAAATAATATTATATTTAAAAATAAAAAAAAAACGACAATAGAAATTAAATTCCCTATAAAAAGTAAAAAACTTGAGACTCCATCCATGGCGACATAGGAAAAAATTAGCCCACACTATGGATAAAATAATTTGAAGCATACTTGTCACACTGGCCCAAGCTTGTATAGGTTTTGTGTTCCAAGTAGTTTTATTAAAATATTTTTACGATTTTATTACAAATCATTGAAGAAAACAACAAAATCACCTATGAAAAGATAATCCATCGTGGCTCTTTTGTTTTTGGGAACTATTTTTACAATCACGAAAGACGCAATACGGCATAGTTTAATAAAAAGATACGCTGGGAAGTGACAACCGCGGAGCCGTCCGACCCGAGTGTTGCTTGGTAGCGACTGCGAGCAGAAACGTATTACTGGAGCATTTAGTATTACTGAACTTGCAGTCACTCGTAAGTTCGACACCGCGGCGTCTGCCTTTATTCCTGTAGTCTGAGGTCTGACAGTCTGTATCTGTCGTTTGTGGAAAGAAATAAGTGTGGCTAAATAAATCGAAGCGAAGCAATGCGCTAGATAAAAAATATGTCAGTGTCAGTTTACTCGAATGATAATTGACAGTTTTGACACATCAAGTGATTACAAATGCGAATTGTCATTCATTGTTACGACTTCGCTGTTGCTGACGCGAGCGAGGGACGTGTTTTTGCAATTAGTTTATTATTTTTATTTTCCATTATTCTTAAATTACCTAAATTATAATTACCCCTAGTTATAACGTGATAAGTGTGATAATAGGCGGGCGAGTCGATCCGAACTATAGACTTTGAAAAAATGTGGAAATGCGGTAGCGCAAGATTCTAATAATAGTTTTTTCATCAGTGAAAATTGTGTTGATAATGTTTGTGTGATAAGTTCGAAGTGGCGGGTGTAATAATGGGGCAAAGTCCTAGCTCCGTGAGGAGCAAGAGTCGGAGGCAGCGGTCCTTCCGGAGCTTCGTGCGGCGGAGTAAACTGAACAAGTCGAGTTTGAGCCATACGTTCAGTTTACCGCCGTCGGAGGAGTACTCTGAGCTGATGAATGTAAACACAGCGACGGAGGAGCAGCTCATGACCCTGCCAGGCGTGAGTCGGCAGCTGGCGCGGGAGATCGTGCGACACAGGCAGATGATAGGCAGGTTCAAACGTGTGGACGACCTCGCTCTCGTCTCAGGTAAATAGTTACAACTAGTTGATATGTTGCAAGCTAAATAAGGAAACACAATCATACAGGAAACACTAGTAAAAATACTTGTTACTATTAACAAGTGTTTTTTTTGTATTTGCTTCTATAAAAAGCAAATCTTTAAGTTTATTCGTAAAAACAACATTAAAACAAATTTGTTCATTCATTTTACTTATAAGCAAGCAGCATTATGCAAATGTGCCTCACACAGTGTAATAATTAAAATATTATAGTATCCTTAACATGTTTTAAGAACCATTAAAATTTTAGGTATTGGTGCTGATAAATTAGAACTTCTTAGGCCAGAAATATGCACTAGCACAAGGAAACAGATATCCCGAGCGAGCTCCTGTACACAGTCCCTGCATAGCGTCCGTGTGCCATTTGAGAACAGACTGTGCTCTGTAAACTCTTCCAGTGTTTTCCAACTACAATGCATACCTGGCTTAAATCAAGAGATAGCAGCTAATATTGTAGACTACAGGAACAAGAAAGGCCCATTCAAATCTTTAGATGACTTAATAAAAGTAAGAGGAATGGATATAGTTAGGTTAAGCACAGTGAAACAACACCTAAGTTTGGAACTGAGAAAATGTGAAAGTGTTCAGCATTTAACAAATGGCCATGTGAACGGATGGACGGATATTCTTAAAGAACCAATTACTAATGGTGTAACTAGTACACAGAAATCGCCTCATAGAAAGAGCTTGTCGATGCCTATAAAGTTTCCTTTGACATTACCAAATGGATTTGCCACTGCACCATTAAATGATATATTAGACTTGTTAGCGGCATATTCCCATAGACCAATAGTAGAAGAAGTTTTTACGTATGAGAGGAATGGAGTTCGGTGCTGCAGACTGGCATCGTGGAATCTACACCAGCTCAGCATAGACAAGATAATGAATCCAGGAGTAAGAGAAGTCATATGCAGGACTATTTTAGAAAACAAGTAAGTAACACTTCTTTTTTTTTTATTAATGCTAACACCTAATATTTGGCATCATGCTGGTCCACTTATATTGTAGAGATACCCTGAGATTTGAACATTCAGGGTATCACAGAAATGTGCTTGTCTCCTAAAGGTAAGGTCTTAAAATCTCATTGCAAATTACAGTAAGGATTCCTAATTTACTTAATGTTAGCGGCACCTACATCATAAATCCAGCTAGAACTCTATAAGTCTACCAAATTTTATTCTAGCTCTTGAGTGTATAAAAGACTAGCTACCATACAATCATCAATCCTCACAAATCTTGGCATTAATTACCATGTATGTATATATATAGAATATATGTATATGTATAGAAGACCAAATAAAATAATTGACTTTAAATAAATAAATAAAATATATATTAGGACACATTTGACATATGGCTGGTAAGCACCATGCTAAATGATTGTTATAGTTTCTATTTTGGTCTTGGGGAAACAGGATGGATGGAAAAGCCTGGACCAAAACCGCACAAAATGGCATAGAATGGAATAGTTTCTATTTTGGGTGCCAACTGATATACATAAATACTTTATATTGATACATATTCAACACCCAGACCGACAACCAACAAATTAGCTTATCACAAAGATTTTGGCCATACCATGAACCATTTACCAATGGGGTCTTTAAATGACTAATAAATTACTATCTAATAACTGTTGGAAATATCAATTTACTTATCTATGATAGATTTGTTGTTACCAAGTGAGCCTTTGATAAACCGTTATCAACATATCAATGAATTGTGAAAGCAAATAATTTTCTGTATACTCAATGGACCTACTGTTTAATTGTATGATAAGGCTATGTGCCTTTTATTCATCAGAATCTGCTGTTTTTATTAATGTGAGCTATTTGTCTGAGTTCTGATTTTGAGAGTTTTCTAGCTACCAAATTGCTCTTGATATATTTTAATCAGTATGTACTAGTTTATACTACAAAATTACATTAAATACTTTTACTTACGCCTAAAACTCTAAAGTATATAATTCAAACTCACACATTCACCAAGCTTAAACTAATGCCAAAGTGTACTTGGAGTGAAATTGTAAAGTTCACTATTATTAAAATTTATTCTGATTCTGATTTTAATGACCGCTGTGTTAAAATAAACAATGTTGAGTGCTAGAATTTAATGTGTCATACAAACCAGAAAAGAGCACACATATAAATGCCACTTTTCCATCATAAATCGGAATAAACACTCAGTTCAAACAGTGGTTTGCATGGTAGCATTTTCTAGCGCACGCCTGGCTAGCAACCACTGTCAAGTTAAAAATTTCTCACCAAGCATCTAGCAGTGGATTCCGGCAGCATCCTTGAGAGCCAGCTATTTCCAGACTGGGTATGCTCCACCTTGTGTCGGGGAGAGAAGCCCACCTGCTTCCCTGCCCCCGTCGTGAGATGGGACACCGTAAGGTTTTAGTCGGTAGTGACGGCCCCTCTGGCCGTCGAGTCCGACATACCCCGCTCGCCTTCCCCAGGCTTGTAGCGGGAGATGCGTAAATGCATTTACTCCCGAAAAAAAGGCATTCTCCACCTTAGGCCGGAGTGTCGCGGACTCGTGATGTTACGCGGCCTGCTATTCAAATGCCTATGCTATTCAAAAGGAGTAAAAAAATTACAGCATAGTTCATAATAGCACAGCACAGTCTTAATATCTTTCAAAATTTGGATAACTTCTTGCAAGGGAAAAAAAACAACTCCGATTGGGCAGTCCAAATCGCCTTCAAAGATTTTATTGATTCCCGTCCGACTGGTTTTTTTAGCAAAGGGATCAATGAACTACTTATGAGATGGCAAAAGTGCATAGAAAACAATGTTTCATACTTTGATTAATTAAATATATTATATTAAAAAATATTCGACTTTTTGTTCCTCCCATACAAAACGCCAATTTCATATGTAAGGACCTAATATAATATCTAAATCTAAGAGTACTTGATAAGCTTAGAGACTTTCCTATTATTTGATTACATGGTTTGGCTCATATCCAAATACTTAAAAACTATGTTAATTTAAATGTCACTGCTATATTATTTCATGATGATACGACGAATTTTATTCAACTTATTACCATGAGATTATGACGCCGCGTCTGAAATTTAACATACAATTGCATGTCACTTATAATACGAGTGTTATACTTTCGTCTATATAAAAGGCGAAAGTTTTTAAATATGAGCATGTGTATTTTTGTTGCTCATTCAAGCTCAAATTCCTGAGACAAATTAGATTAAATTAATCATGAATATACATAGATCCTAGATTAACATAATATCTACCTACTCTATATCATATCATCTTCTACAATGTTAGTTACGTTACGTACTGCTCCGAAACGGCTTGACCGATTTTGACCAAATTTTATAGCGTAGGTCTGTGAATCGGCTACTATCTATTTTTCATACCCCTAAGTGAGGCAAAACAATGTTTGCCGGGTCAGCTAGTATTAACATAAAAGCAGGGATCAGAATTCTAGAGAGGATTGCTGATTCCCATACAATAAAGTGTGGCGCGGAAGTTTGCCATGATTACTGATAAAACCTAGATGGCGCTGCAAATCGAGCGTGCAGCCTAGCTACCGCCAAAATCCTCAAGGAAGCTGCAGTCGCATGCAATGATATGACGATTGTAGATTGTGGGACCCGAGTGAAGTCTTTACAAGAAAATACGAATAGATGGCGCTACGTGTATCGAATGATATACGTAGTACGATTTTCAACAAGAGGTTGAGCGTCTATTATATTCATTAGTCTATACTTTACTAATATTATAAACAGGAAAAAGTTGCTTTTGCAGGAAGATTTTTTGTTTGTTTATTTGACGCAAATAGGCTCCGAAACTACTGGACCATTTTAAAAAAATCTTTCACCGTTGAGTAGCTACATTATCCCCGAGTAACATAAGGTAACATATTTCGTTTCCAAAAATATCAGAGATCCTTAGTAAAATGTGTAACAAAAACCCTTATATAACCTGTGCGAAGCCGGGGCGGGCTGCTAGCCTTTGATAAAAGTAAGGAACACTGCATGGCGCAAATAGTACAGATAGAAAAAAAAGTAGCTATATAGGTTGCATATCCGTTTACACAGGTTAACAAACTTGGTCTTTTAACTTTTCCACTGGAAATTGTAACAATGAAATTGTTATCATGATAATGACTGAGCGTAACTATGGAATTGTCATCATGATAATAAAAGTGACTGATAACAAATAAGATTGAGACTTTTGTGTGTTTTTGCCAGCGAACTAGAATAGATGGAAGAGTAACTCCATACAATTGCCGCTTAGAATTTGGATCCATTTACGGACACAATTATACTGCTATCCCAACGAAACTCACGCACACAAAGCTCGCACGCGATTGGTCGTATCAAAGTCACGCGGCGCGCGGGAAGCTGTTTTGCCCCGCCCACCGCGGTATTTTACGTGGACGGTGGAACCATTTTATTGGCCTAGTTACTATTATATTTATTCTTGTTCGGTTTTTGCAAGATATTTTTTTAATCAATGTTGAAATGAGTAACAAAACTTTTACCTCAAATTCGCTAGTTCTTTTTAACATACTCGTACTATTAAATTTGAAATTTCTCCTTTTATCTATTTGTAAAATTTTGATAATTATTATTTTGAACATAAATATTAATAACTGACGAAGAAATGTCTTGTTTTTTAACCTACCCTCTTGTTTCCTTATCAGGTTATCAGTAATAGCCATCCAAGATGTGGTGAACGAGGCGGCGCTGAAGATTATCTGTGATGAGCTCAACTCCCCGGTGCTGAGGAGGGTCAGAGAGTGGAAGAGCAACAGCCATAGTTGGGAGTACTGCATTTCGGAGCGGACTGAGAGGTATGTTCTACTAGACGTATTGTACAAGGCAGCATAAAATCTCTCGACACCAAAGCTTGGTGAAAAGAAAATAGTAGTATAGTGAGACTCGATTTTATCCTACTAATATAATAAATGCGAAAGTTTGTGTGTATATTTGTTACTTCTTCACGCTCAAACGGTTAAACCGATATAGATGAAATTTGGTATAAAAATAGATTATACCTAGATTTTTATCCTGGACGGGTAAGACCGCGGGGCGCAGCTAGTATTATATAAGCATCATTACTACTTACAGTTTCAATCCTAGTTCCGACTAATTTTATAAATGCGAAAGTTTATGTGAAACCACTGAACCGATTTGGCTGAAAATTGATATGCAGGTAGTTAATACCTTGGATTGATACTTAGGCTACGTCTTTTAACGGAATAACGCGAGCCACACCGGGGGGTCTAGCTAGTACCATATAGAAGATAAACTGCCATACGAGCTTTGCAGCTTTTCTCACACATCATCATCATAGCCTTTTTTATCCCACTGCTGGGTATAGGCCTCCCTCTGCATGTGCCACCTGCGCGATCTTGAGCAGTCCTCGTCCAGGTAGGACCTGAAACTTAAATGATGTCGTCAACCCATCTCGCTGCCAGACGACCCACTCCTCGCTTGCCAGTGAAGAGATTAAAAGCCTGATAACGAATTCAATGACATTTGTATTTTGATTAGCTCTATTTAATTGAAAAAAAAAAAAGTTATAGTATACATACGTGAGAAACAACTCGAAACCAAGAATTCCTCCCTAAGCGACACCGTTAATAGAAAACATGAAATTTCAAACATAACTCATTCTAATAATAATGTACGGATTCGACATATACTCGTACATTGACTGTTAACAAAATATGCGGCGCGGTAAATTCCTGTCCAAAACAATTTGTTCCTTATTAGAAACTGACGCTTCGATGAAAAATTCTAAAGAAATGGCTAATTTAATAAAGCAGATGTTTAATTATTATCGATCAATAGTATGTATATCTACTATACAATATGAATCTTTGTTCTGACTCATTCATTCATTCATCTATAAGCAAAGCAGAGCCCAAACGGTTGGTTTTGGATTGTGGTTGTTTTGACTTGTTATAATATATTTTGTGTAGTCAGATACTTAAAAGTTAAGCAATTTCATATATGTACTACATACATGTATTCATAATCGAGCTTAAATTAGAAATGATTCGCCAATCTGAATGGAATTCAATGTTTAATCAAAAAGAGATCCGTAGTCGGTCAATAATGAACGTTAATTTATAATCTATATTTATTTGTATGTAAGTATACTCAAATGCTTCCCATTGTCTATTGTTATCAATCGATAGAACACACGTGGTCCTCTCGTGACTGCTTTAAGTACGCAGTAATGGCTTGTCAATTAATGATAAACGCGTCAGATATTCAGGCCCTTTATTTTTTTTACTCAAAATAGGTTTTGCACACAAATTCACCTGATGGTAAGTGACATTGAGGCCTACGGTGATGCGCGCTTACCTAGAAGGAACCAGTTGCGCTTACCTAGAAGGAACCACTGTCGCCTTGAAATTCGCTAGGTTATAGTCATTGGGGAACAGGGAATTCGACAAGGAATTCCAAAGTTTGGCGGTTCGGACAATAAAGGTGGAGGCAAAACGCTTAGTGCGTGCCTTGGGCACCTCAACTGTAAACCGATGCCGCCTTGACGTTTCCCTGCTCGTCCGATAGGGAAAGGGGGCGGGGGCAATTACTTCATATAGTACCAAATTCATGATTGTACCAAATTCAAACGCTCCTGGATACATACATATGTACGAGTATTTGAGCAAAGCGGCAGTAGGAATCTCACGAAAGAAATTCATTAAATCATCAATTAACGATATTGAAATTAAAAGCTCTTACGATTGAAGACCAATAATAACAGGGAGTTTTTTTTATTTACAAATTTTTGTTTTAAATCAGAAAAGTCATTTTTTTCTAAAAAAAAAATAGATCTTTCAATGAGAGATTATATTAATATTTTTACGGGTACCAAAATTGCCAAAAATATACTTAGGATGGTTCTCTAGACAGTTTTATAAGTGTTTTTTTTTTCAGTACGATTAACCGTTTATGGTTTACTACTTACACCCCGCGGTAATACTGGATTGTAATCCAGGATAAAAAAAAATCCGGGAAAAAATTAGCATTTTGTATTAATCCATGGTCTAACCTATCTTATTAGTAAATCTCATCAAAATCGGTCCAGCTGTTGCGCGTTGGACCATGAAAGACTAAAATAGATTTTGAAGTTTTTTGCGTATCCCACGGGAACCACAATTGTTTTCGGGATAAAAAGTAGCCTTTGTGTTAATCCAAGGTCTTACCTATCTTCACACCAAATTTCATCATAAATCGGTTCTGCCGTTTCAGCATGAAGAAGTAACAAACATACACTCACACACACACGCGCAAACTTTCGTATTTAATTAGTAGGATTACGATTCAACTTCAAAATTAATATTTAGTCTTTGCCACATCGCTATAAAGACTGATACAGCTGTAAAAATAACAAAATCTAGATTGATCGTTATTGAAAATTTGCGAGATAAATTATTCTTTCAAGTGTTTGCTCGCGTATTTTGATATCTCTTGTCTAGATCACTTCACAAAAAAAAAATAGTGCCATTTCCTGTGTAGCAATATGACGCACATTGCCGAAATATGTTTTATTGTAGTTTATTAGATTACTCTTCTTCGTATGAACGTATGTGTTCTATCTATGGTGCCGAGAGTTTCAGCACGCTTAAAGGCCTAGCTTTGAAGAGATCGCTTTAAGTGATAAGGTCGCCAATCTTGGCACATTTACTAGTAAGCCCTTTCGTTTTATTTTTTAATTTCATATATGTGTCCAAAAATAATTTTCTACCTATCTATCTATCATACTTTGTTTTTTTTACGATTGTAGCGGGCACCTTCAATTAAAAGTGTTTACCGACTTACGGTAGCGGACAAATGTATGTAAATGTTTATATTTTAAATGACAGTTTGTATTGACGTACGGTAAAGAAAAGAGAAGATTTGGTATGACCACCTATCCAACGACTGTATGTATTAACGATGCTTAACTTATATGATCGCATCAGATCACCTTAGTTGGCTGAGCCGAGACAGTAAACAGTCCCTAAAATGATTTATTTGTTTCATATAGCCATAAACAATTTGTCTATGATACAGCAAATTTTGAAAACGAGTTCCTAAATGGAATGAAAAATCGATCCTATCAATTCTTATCAGAAAAAAAATAGCACGATAAATAACAATACTACAGCACACTCGGTCAAAGATAACTATAACCATTTAACCATAGAATAAATAATTAATTATCTTTTTAAAAATGAACTTGGAACAATAAGTTCATTAATTTATTTTTAGAATTATGTATGCTGCGTAGTACTGTATAAATATAAGGACCAATCGACTTTTATAACTAACATTAAGTTATTGAAAACATTAAAGAGGTGTTTAGCCTGATAAGTATTCTAGAAACTATGTTTTTACAAATTGTAGGCTATGCTTAACTTTGTATGTTATGTTTATTATTATTACGTGAATAAAGAACTTTTAAATTCAAATCATAGAAAAAATAACTACGATAACCGATTAATGTGTTCAGAATAAAACTAAAATGCGCTGCCAGTAGCAGTTTTTAACACAATAACAACATAAAATATTGAAGGTAAAGCTGAATGCGATTTGTTGCACGCTATGGTACAACTGGTGACCTTGCAATGACAAACAAACCAACCGAAACCGAGCAAAACCATGAGGCGCTTTTATATTGAGCTCAGCCATTCCATACATACTTGAGCGAAGCGCCTGCCTCGCGGCAGTACAATTTTCTCGAAATATTATTTTTTCTTAACCTATACTGTCCCAACGCTGGGCAAAGGTATCCCCGAACTCCCTCCACGAATCCTCCCAAAATTCATATATAATAAAAAAACAGCAATATTGAAATTATAAACTCTAACGCTTTTGCATAAAAAACCTACATAAAAGGAAGATTTGTTTTAATTTCTGTATTGCTTTCAGAATTATTAACAACAATTTTTTTTTTACTGTGGAGCGAGTTATTCGTGTTTAGGAACTCTTTCTTAACACTGAATTAAAACTAAGAAAACCATATGTAGCATTATAATTTATGCAGAATTTTATAGGGTTTTTCGAACCTTGGTCTTTTTCGCTTATACCGCCTTAAGCTGTCAAAGCTGATCTGGGATCTGAAAATTCCGAAAGTTATTTTAGATCATGCTGAAAATAGGGCTCTTAATAACCAAGTCAGGTGATTTTACCAAAATAGCTGATCTAAAAAATATTTAAGCTAATTAAATTGATTTGTAATATAATGTATATTAAATCTGAAAATATTACGTCCGAGCTCCTCGAAAATAACTATAAATATTATTGTGTCGTTCCTTAGACGGTCTGTATTTACTGTTCTTTTAAGACTATATATCATAAAGGGTTAAAATTAATGAAAAATCATTAAAATTAATGAAAAATCATTAATTTTAACCCTTTATGATATATAGTCTTAAAAGAACAGTAAATATACA
This sequence comes from Mellilla xanthometata, assembly GCA_035578125.1. Classification (NCBI taxonomy): domain Eukaryota; kingdom Metazoa; phylum Arthropoda; class Insecta; order Lepidoptera; family Geometridae; genus Mellilla; species Mellilla xanthometata. Next base: position 17,288,464 of record JAPUBQ010000024.1, on the reverse strand, counting down.
TATACCCATACGCAATTTTTTGGTTATATAATATTAATAAAGGTTTTTTTTAATAAGAGTGCTTTGTTTATTTTTCTATTTCTCTAAACATCTGTATTATATTCCCAGTTCACGATATAAATACGTTTAAATTTCGATAAGGTTGCGAAAAAGATAAAAAGACCATAAAATAAATGAAGCAAGGTTGTTTTACTGCATAGCACAATGGACTCGAATGTTTTCCTCATGAAGTCATGAAAGGATACCAAATAATGATCTACCTCACCTTGAATATATTCGTTATACATCTACATTATATGTATGTGGCAGATGTCTGCTTCACTATTTACTATGTCTATCTTAATATATATAAATCTCGTGTCACAATGTTTGTCCTCAATGAAATCCTAAACTACTTAACCGATTATCATAAAATTCGCACACCATGTGCAGTTCGATCCAACTTGAGAGATAGGATAGTTTAAATCTCATATTATAGTCGCAATTTTAATTTATTGCTAATTATTGTCTGTTATTATTTGACAGTCACAATTATCTGTTAACTCCAAATGATCCTAACATATGTCGATACCTTTCGACTGGGTTGAGTAAGTAATCAGTAGATGGCGCTGCTATGGTAAATCTACGAACGTGTCATATAAACTACACTATCTATTTTTCATACCCCTAAGTGAGGCAAAACAACGTTTGCCGGGTCAGCTAGTACTTCTATATACTAACTAGCAGCCAGTCCCGGCTTCGCACGGGCTATAAAATAATCTAAGTTGTAAAGAGAAACAAAATAAAGCCTTATGTTACTCGGGGATAATGTAGCTTCCCAACGGTGAAAGAATTTTTCAAATGATCCTGTAGTTTCAGGGCCTATGCGCGTCGTATTTGCTTCGTACTTTTTTTTACTAGCTCGCTACGGATAATTTAAATGTATAAACTTCACTGCAGTTATACATATAACCTTTCCCTATTGAAAGAATAATACCAATCAAAACTGAAGAAATCATCGAAAACTGCATTAAAATCGGTAGTGCTACAGATAACTGGCAACATTGATTTTCAAAGACAAACACACACAAACATCCTGTCGCTATTTCATCTCCGTACAGTCGCAGATAAAAAATAATTTAAACTGAAGAAATAAACTGGAGATATCTAGTTTATAACAATTAACTATTAATTGTACAATTGCTATTAAAAAGAATAATAATAAACAAAGCTGACCTTTAACACCCATAAGCGTTAGTCAAATAAACATTATGATAAGCACGCGTAGGGTGTTATCAAATATAGCGTAATAATAATATTATACCAGTACCTATCATTTGTGAGTCACTGTGCTAAGGGAACGCAACGGACGGGAACGGTTATAAACTATAAACGGGTTAACCTTTAAACCTACTATCCTACTCATATTATAAATGCAAAAGTTTGTGTGTAAGTGTGTATGTTTGTTACTTTTTCACTGCTGGACCGATTTTAATGAAATTTAAAGATAGGTTAGACGTTGGATTAACACATAGGCTACTTTTTATCCCAAAAATAATTGTGGGATACGATAATAACTTCAAAATCTATGTTAACCTTAAACTACACGCTGAAATGGCTGAACCGATTTTGTTGAAAATTGATATGCAGGTAGTTTATACATGCATACCTTGGATTAACAATCAGACTACTTTTTATCCCGAAAACAATTGTGGTCCCCGTGATACGCAACTTCAAAATCTATGTTACTCCTTCACGCTGCAACGGCTAGATCGATTTCGATTGAAATTTACTATGACGACTGGTTAGATCTAGGAAGGTCTATCCTATCTTGACCCCAAATTTCATCAAAATCGGTTCAACCGTTCGAGCTTGAAGAAGTTACAAACTAACACACACACAAACTATCGCATTTATTTAGCCTAGTTTGGGGTCCATTGAACACTCACAGCGACTTACACAAGCTCTGGTAAGTATATCCAAACTTGAATGTAAGCTTTAGTTATTACTTTATTATCTAACATAATATGTAACAAATCTATTATAAAAAGCTTACAATTTTGGGAAAATTAATGTGTATAGCTTAAGGTTTATAAATATATTATTATTATTATATTATACTATTAGGATTACAAATGAAATAAAACAAACATGATAAAAATGGAGAAAGACAGAATAGTATGTGTCCCCCTAACCTATATTCTTCTTCTTTAAAACCTCACACATCTGACGTATCCTCTTTTGTCCCCAGTCCACATCTCGGCTTCATATACGAGTCCTGTAACCGAGGCATCATAGTGGAAGATATCCAGCTGGACCAGCTCTGTCTGCTGACCGAAGCTTCCGAAGCGAGGAGGCTGGTCTCCGAACTCTCCACCTTCGAGAGTGAAAGGATCACTATACATGCTCAAGGTAAACCAAAAAAAAATGTTTAATTAAAAAAAGAACGTCACGCCATTTTTGTGGCGGCGGCCATCTTGCATTTGACACAAACACACGCACACTCATACATACACACACAAAAAGCTGCACATATATATTCAACTTCGACATGGACATACTCGTAGGTTACGAAAATCTGTCTCGATGCAAGAATAGCCACAACACACCAATCTGGGCCACAAATCTCTAGGCTAATTAATCTTAGTAAAGTTAAAAGTACTTATTAATCTTATTATTTAACAGGATGACAACATCGTTTTTCCTTTTTTTTATTTTATTTCTAAGATACTCTTCACACACGGCTGGTTAGACCCATACTAGAACATGTCTAGTTTGTGTTATGGTTGCTAACACAATCAGTTGTGATACTACATATTTTTTGTACATACAAAAGTTACTTTATTTTGATACATATTTAACACCCAGACCGACAGCCAACAAATTTAGTTAAGCACAAAGATGTTGCCCGGACCGGGAATAGAATCTGGGACCCTCTGGTTGGCAGTCCAACATGGTAATCATTACGACGAGGCCGTCAATTTGTATGCAATTTTGTGAAAATTTCGTGTATCCAATCATCATTTTACCGTAACCGTACAAATAATCTGTGATTTTTCTAAATTAGAAATAGAAAATCAGTAATTTTACTGTAACTTTTAAGTAATCTGTCATTTTTCTAAATTAGAAATGAAAATCAGAACTAGAATGTTGTAAGAATCTGATGAAAGAAAGCTATATGTATATTATTTTTTCGTATACTTATGTACATGTTTGTAAGGTAATTTATGTACCTTGTAATTTATTTACGACAACATAAGACATGTCAAATATCAAACAGCTGTCAAAAACAATGTAAAATGATAATGACGTTCAACAATTTATCTCTTTTCTTGTAACTAGAGGCATTCTTATGTCTCATTAAATTTTAACGATCGCTATTAAAATGATAATCTTACTACGCAAATAAAGTTATTTTTAGTAGAATTTAGAATACAGAAAACATACTTTTTTTGCTGCTGTGATAAGATGTATCCTCTTCAAAGTCAAATAGTTTATTTAGTATCTATTCGGTAATTTTAACGATTTTCTTAACTATTGTAGGATTATAAAGCTCGTGGATTCTTGAAATTCATTAGGAAAGTTTTGACTTTGTCAATATTAAATCGTCTGGTAATTAATAACTTTGGTTTACCTTTTTTCTTTAACTGTGGTCCTTGCAATATGTATTTATGGCCTAAGATCGTGTTTACACAGCTATATCCGTGTTTCCGTGTACTAATCAAAATAGTTTGGTAATTTGGTACACAAATTGTCCAAATTTTTTTTTTACATCTTTTAGCTTTGCGTTTGACCACAGCTAGCCTGGTGTTAAGCCAAACTATCGTCTATAAAGCACGCTTATCTAGAAAATACCTAATATCTTACATCTCAGGAAACAAATCAAATCCCAATTAAAACAGAACAATATAAATACCAAGACCTACCTCAAAGTGTCTGAAATATCCCAAAACATCTTTCGTATCCGCATCAAACAACAATGGCACTAAATCATCTCCCTGTGGCACGCCGGCCGGTTGTTTACGCGCCACTGTAAACATTCACGCTTCGCAGCGTAAACGGAAACCCGATAACCATTGCTCATAATCGCACGATGCTTGCGTACTTGTTTCCACATTACGCGTGTTGCTTTGCTGTCGAAACTATCGATTTTGCTTGCGATTTTCTCCTGAAAGCCTCTGATGTGTCTAAAAATTAAATGAATCAAATTCAAAATGTTCTTTATTCAGTTTTTTTTTTCCTTCGTATGAGCTAAGTGCCCGAACTCTGGTTTCGAGAGTTTTCAAGCCGCCCGAAGGCCTCTGACTTAGCTTAACGACTGCTTGTACTAAGGCAAAGGTAGCGCCCAGATGAAAATGCCACTTGAAAAACGACAGTCTTGTGCATGGTTACCCATCCAAACACCGTTCGTATCGACCGTTGCTTAGCTTCGATGATCGCGTCAGATCACCTAAGCTAGCCGAGCTTAATTAGTTTTCATTAATTTAATTGGGAGCGTCTCCAATTAAAACTCGCTTTGAAGGTTAGTAGGTTGTAGCCGTTGCGAATTCGTGTCGTTTCAATTTTAATCCATGTCGCCGACGTTGACACGATTAGTGGTTTATGCATGTTCACATTACGTCAGCCAACAAGTTGTAATTAATTATTTAAAAAACCTCTGACATTATAATAAGTGTTTGCGGCAATCTTGAATACGATTATTTTTCAAATTATCTAAGGCTTAGAGGCTGACCACATCGCCTTTTAAATTAAAATTACAAAAAGCTAATTAAAGTTACAAAAAGCTACATTACTTTCGAATACACAAGTAAATAACATGATAAGTTACAAGATATAGATAGAAGCTATGATAACTTATACAGTGTGATTGCCTCGCCAGAGTTTTGTTTTGCGGAATTGCTAAAATAAAATTACAAACTCTAGTCTCGAAAATTTCGTCCTCAAACCACTGTCAGATTGAAAAGCAGATGTTATTACCACCGGGCCACACTCGCCTTTAATAAATCTAATTTATATTAAATAATTAAAATTTTCACATATGAAATGAGCGGCTCTCATGAATTCTTCCAAGTTACAGTCATATATCTACCTCAGTAGCTATTTTATATAACACACATACATACAAATATACATCAAAATTATAAAGACCTTCTGTTTTTGCGGCGCGGGTTAATATTGTAACTAAACGACAAAACGCGGCGTCGGCTTACGCTTACGTTCTACATAATTAAGCGTTGGGGACAGACAAACGAAAGGTGACTGCGATCGATACTGGCTTACTCTGTTTATCAAGTTAACGTTTATAACATTTCCGGGTCAAGCCCGTCACACATGTAGCTATAATATTTATTTTATTTTATATCTTCTTCATTGTTTTGTATGATTCAGTACTGTCAAGTAAATCCCTGAATAAAAAAATGATTGCCTGTAAAGTCGGTTTTACGGGCGAAGATTTTACGTGACAACGTCTATGATCGGTCTGCCGCGCGCGCAGCACGCGGCAGACCGATCATAGTTGAGTGGGAGAGAGACGCAAGGCATTCGGCGGGCCTCTCTCTCGTTCGGTGACTCATCGTAACGTTACCGGGCGTTACACTTTTTCATAAGTGATTCCCAGCCGCAACCTAATTTAAGACGTTGTCACGTCAAAAATCCTGACTATAGGATCCCTAGAATTAGAAGAATGGAATCCTGGACAATCTGAATTTTCAGTAGTACGAGTACAATCCCTATAGCGCCGGAAATTCGCGCCGCTAGGATCAATTCCCGCTAACCTTGACTCAGATTTAATGACCTAAGACACTGTTCCTATCGGTTATCCAATATATATTAATATAAATTATAGCAAGGCATATTTCAATATATTTTCTATAAAATATTGAAGTCACCGCACACGCAGCTATAATATATATTTCTATGACGTCACCAACGAATATATTATCGCATATTAATGCATATTATTGTATGAGGCCGACCATCAATGAATGAGGGCAAAATATATATTATAGCACGGTATATTAATATATAATATAGCTACGTGTGTGACGGGCTTTAGACATAAAGCGCTACTTTAATAACTTGTCATCACGCTCTGTGAATGGTCGAAACAAGTCGACTTATTCAGAGAAAATTTAGCAAAATTGGCATGGTTACAGAAATAATTTGCCAAGTGATAGTCGGGTTGGCGCATGAAGGGTTCCGTTCCATTTTTGTATGGGAGTCCCTTCGATCCAATATGTATTATGTACTAAATCGAAGGGGAGCCCCCATTAAATATTATTTTTTTAATTTATATTTAATATTACAATATTCTGTGTATGTTTGAAGACTCTACCAAATGTCGCTATAAGGATTGAGAAAAAATTCTTAAAAATATGTTTGTTGTATGGGAGCCCACCTTAAATATTTATTTTATTTATATTGTTTAATTAATTTTAAAAGGTAATATACATTTATATATTCTGTAAGAATTTTTGCCTACCGGCTACCGTTATTGATGTAAAGAAAAAAACTATGTTTATTGTATGGAGACCCCCCTTAATATTTTCATTTTTGTTGTTATGGAAGCGCACGACTACATGTCTTGTGAAATACTTTTCAGCTGTCTAGCTATCACGATTTCTGAGAAGACAGATAGACAGACCGCGGAGGCTTAGTAAAAGGGTCCCGTTTTATCCTTTTTGGCAAGGAACCCTAATAAAAGAAAGGTCGGCTATATCGTTAAATTGTCTCATGGCAGATTGGCAAAAGGTCAAAACCGTTTGGCGCTTAATAATGTCACCTCCGTGCTGTTCTGAGACCCTCATACGATGCGCTATTTGTGAACACGGAAAGTGTAGGTATTCAGATACCTACACGGAAATTTATGCTACCTATATTTCTTCTGATCACGCCAATTTTGAAATCGGCTGCTCTGATTTGGTTTATTTTAAAATTTGTATTATATTCATGACATGTAAGCAATTATGTCTCAATTCAATTAATATGTAATAATCTAAAATTATGAAATTTAACTCATCGTTTATGAGACATATTATGTATTATTAATGTTTTATTGTTATGAATTAGCAACTTAATTAATATGAATCTATTATTATTTTTTAATCTAATTGTGTCAGTCAAATTATTGGATAAATTTTGGGAAGGACTAGCTGCCAGGGCACGGGCTAACGCCTATTTTGGCAACTAGAGCTTAATGATTCAAATATAGTGTTTTACTTTTTTGTGCCAATAAATTATTTCGATTTTTTTTTAAAGTATCAGAATATTTTTTTACCAACAGTCAGTCTCGGCGTCGCACGGGCTATAAAATAAAATAAGTCGAATTGTAAAGAGAAACTCAATTCATTTAAGTATTTATTCACATAGGAATATGTATATAACAAAAGTTACAAAACATTTGTCAAAAGGCAATATCTAATTTACATGAGAAAAATATGTATATATGAATATTTACAAAAGTAAATCGGTCCCATTATTGTAACATGTCAAAATTAAATTTATTTCCGATTAAATACCAAATAAAAAATATAGCCTATGTTAATCGGGGATAATGAAGCCCAAGATGAAAGAGATTTTCAAATCGGGCCAGTAGTTTTGGAGCCTATTCGCGTCAAACAAACAAACAAACTTTTCCTGTATATAATATTAGTATTGACAAGACAGGGAAAGTTAAAGTCCAGAAATAATACCAAAAAGTGGCGATAAAAATGTTCTATAGAATACATGTTGTGGTCAGGCCAATAGCTTAAATGATTAAATTTGTATTGGAAATTCTTTAATTTTTTAATATTTTAGTTGCAACTCTTGTACTAGTATCTAATAAGTTTCAAAAACGTGATAGGTAGGTATGGACTTTGCATTTATGGATTTCATAGTTACTACAAAGTATTCGATATCTTATCTAAATCCAATTTACCTATATCTTGATTATGTAGACGTCTTATACCTGTTCAGTATGGCTATCACAAGTACAGCGTAAACTCTATATAACGACACTGAAGGGACTGTGCATTTTATGGCGTTATAGAGAGATGTCGTTAAATGGAGAGAATGTATGTATTGTATGGAATAATACAAGCTAAACCAAGTAGAGCCAATTGATTTCGACGCTTTAGAAAGTTTGTCGTTAAATCGAGTGACGTTACATGGAGTTTACACTGTATTTTCTTACACGCTAAACTACATTATGGTTACAGTTTTTTTTAAATTCTAGCCATAGATAAGCGATTTAAATCTGATTCGTTTTGCCAAACATTTGAACCAATGAGATCATTTGTTTACATATAGAAACGAAAACGAAACGAAAACTATAACGTTATATGACGATCTCGTTGGCGTAATGGTTACTATGCCGGACTGCCAATCAGAAGGTTACGGGTTCGATTCCCGGCCAACATCTTTGTGCTGAACTTAATTTGTTGGCTGTCGGTCTGGGTGTTAAATATGTATCTATATAAAATATGTATCTATGTATATGTAGTATATCAGTTATGTTAGCAACCATAATACGAACTAGAAACGTTTCAGTATGGGGTTAACCAGCCGTGTGTGAAATGTGTCCAAAAACTTGTATTAGTTCTACATTGTATGGCGGTAGGGTATTTTATAATGCTCGCCTGGCTAGCTATCGCCCTCAAGTTGTTAAATCTATCGCTAAGCACCTAACAGTGCGTTCCGGCAGCCTTCTTGAGGGCCAGTTATTCCAGCCTAGGCATGCTCCAACTAAAGCCAGAGTGTCACTAACTTTTGTGTTTCGCGCACTGTTGGTCAAATGTCTAGCTATAAGGAATAAAAAATAAACATTTAGCTAAAATTATTTTGTTCATACAAGTCCTATTATGACGAAATTTGACTCGCCATTAAATAAGCAAATTAAGCATTCTTCGGTAATTATATATGGAGACATTTAGTCTGTCCCTGCCACGTAATTAACTAATTAGATCGTAATTAGTAGACTAATGTATAAACTAGAAACATACTATTCGTTAGGAGAAATTCCAGAACAAAATGTCACGGCAACTAACCAATTATATTCACAAAGCCCTGTTGTAATAATAGATAGGAATATCGCTAAACAATTTATTATCCTGCTAATATTAATAGAGTGAAAGTTTGTGTGTGTGTGTATATGTTTGTTACTTCTTCGCGCTCAAACGGCTGAACCGATTTCGATTAAATTTTGAATGATGATAGGTTTTATCCCGGATTAACGCAGGTAACACCAAGAGTCGCAGCTAGTGTATTATAACTGGAAAAATATATTATTAAAATAAAATACATAAGTACATACAAAGAAGAACAAAAAGCCGGTACGTACAATTTAACGTTTCATCCGGCCCAGATGAAAATGCCACATTTTAAAAAGGCAGTCTATCGTATGGTCACCCATCCAAAGACTGACCGCATTGACAGTTGCTTAACCTCAAAGATCGCGTCAGATCACCTTAGTTAGCCGAGCGAAAGGGCCTACGTTTACTCTTACACTTTTTTATTTTTCCCTTGTTAATGAAAATAGTATTTTATATAGTTGGCAGTAAAATTATCCGCCTATTTCATTCTCAGATTTCGTTTTATTTGATATTTTTTATTGGCAAAATTCTCCATTGAAGATTGAACCAATTTATTTCGGTCACGTTTGGTTGTACGTGTTTTATTTCGCTACATACCTATGAGTAAGAAGCTAACAAGAGGCTGAATGTAATTCAGCGATAACAAGTTCAAAATAAAAATTTACAAAACTCCCGATGAAATTTTGTGAGAGCCACCATCTTGAATTTCAAATTTATCGTTATGTCACTACGTCACTAACTAGACTACTACGTCAAGACCTTTTTGGAGCGGTGTCGTCCGCCATTTTGTAGCGGCGTCGTCCGCCATTTTGTAGCGGCGTCTTCCGCCATTTGTAGCGGCGGCATCTGCCATTTTGTAACAGCAGCGTCCGCCATTTTGGACAGATTTTCATCAAACTTACTTATTTCAACAAACCTTTGAACACTCTCGACTAAAACACTTTCCAAACAGAAACAAAAACCTACCTAAAAAGAAAAGTAACCGGTTCATCTTTTCGGATGGTACGATGCCACACACAAACACAGGGAGGGAGAGAAAGAGAGAGAGAGCGAGAGAGCGCAAACACACACACATAAACACACTCAGAGACACACGCACTCACACCCACAGATACTTCAATAAATTGCCCCCACAAATTGGTTGCCGGAGGTTTTCAAAAATTTTAATTTACTCTTGTTCTAATGTTGAATTTAACCGACTCTCCTACATAGAAGACGGTGATCTCATTTCAGATTGTCAGTGTTAGTTAGCGAATTGGCCGTTCCGATACTTGGTCGCAAAAAATTGCCTTTTATATCCGAGAGATTAATGTAGCGCTGTCACATTTGGTAGCTCGAGCAATTTGTAGCAGCATTCAGGATCCAGTTCTATTGTTGGATGCTTTGTAACGCTGTTCAAATGCCATGCGACTTGGGCTGTGACGTCACCGGTAACGTGTGAAAAAATATACGCTGAAAACAAACGATTCTTTGTGTTAAATTGTAATTCTTCTTTGCATGAGCTAAGCGGACAAAATATTAGTTGAGAGATTTCATACAACAAACGTAATTTTTAAGTAGTTTTTTACACAGTTTCCGTTTATTTTATTCAATATAGGTACAAAAGTACACTTATGAATGTCACTATACAATATTAAAATGTCACTCGATCTTTATAATGATACTAGCTGACCCGGCAAACGTCGTTTTGCCTCAATTAGGGGTACAGCGCCATCTATTGATTACTTACTCAACCCAGTCGAAAGGTATCGACATCTGTTAGAATCATTTGGAGATAACAGATAATTGTGACTTTGTGACTGTCAAATAATAACAGTCAATAATTTGCAATAAATTAAAATTGCGACTATAATTTGAGATTTAAACTATCCTATCTCCGAAGTTGGATCGAACTGCACATGGTGTGCGAATTTTATTATAATCGGTTAAGTTGTTTAGAAGATTTGGTAGACCCTGTATACATTCACAGAATATTGAATTATGTATTAAATTAAAATAATAATAATAATAATTAAAAAAATATTATTTAGGGGGGGGGGCTTCCATAAAACAATGGTATGGAATCCTTCGTGCGCGGGCTCAACTCGCAATTGGCCAATATTTTTTTACTGATTTCTCAATTCAGCGTGAATATAGGTTTACACCATAGCATCTGCGTAATCTTGTATCATTGAACGTAGATTTCGAATGGGAAAGTGTAAACAACTTGTTTTACGGTTTCGAAGAAACTCAATGGTCCGATTCGTTTACTCGGAACAAACGAGTAATGCCTAGTATCTGCTTCTTAATCTGTTTATCAGTGTCGCTGGTGTATTTGTGCGATATGACACTAATCTTTCACTCGGCATAAGCAGCAGCACACTGCTGGGACTCGGGGTTTTCCATCACGAGGAAGAAGATATAGGCCGTAATCCACCACGCTGGCCAAGGGCGAGTAGTTGCTCAGGGATAATGTGGCTTCCCAACGGTGAAAGAATTTTTCAAATCGGTCCAGTAGTTTCGGAGCCTATTTGCGTCAAACAAACGAACAATCAAACTTTTCCTCTTATTATATTGGTATAGATAAGGGCACATTACAAGATTGAAATATGTTCTGGATCATCTATGTCGCTAATGAAAGGTACAGGCTGCCTCATGGACTGACTTTACTAACTTTCACGAACAGCCTGATGGTTAGATGACATATTGAAGCAAGCTGAAAAGAGCAGGTAAAAAAAATCTTAAGGCCATACTATAGTTTGGAGAGCAGACTTATACCCAGCAATGGGAAGATACGGGCTGATGATGATGATGATTGACTGATTTACGCATAAAGTCGATATTTTGATCGAAATAAAAAATATATCTATTAAAAAAAATTTTTCGTTCTCAATATTTTTAATGGAAGTAAAACTCAAACGTACTATATGGCGTGTTGGAGAGGAAGCCTATACCCAGCAGTGAGAGGACACAGGCTGATGATGATGAAAACTAAATCTATTAAAAAATAAATCTTGTAATTTTACATAGGTATTCGTGAAACAGGTGTTACATTTGATATTTTACTTACACAGCCTGCTCTTTGCAATCCATTGTAATTGCAAAGTGCTAAGTCATCGCAATTTTTTCGCATCGCATGTTCACCTTGTTACGAATCCGACATATTTGTGTCGCTATGCTACTTTTTCTAGACATGGCAGCTGTTATTGATCTGTTAACTAAATTTAACCCCACTCGAGTCGAGCCTCTAGATGTTACTTGAGCTAATCTTCTTTTTATATATAAAATTTCCATGTCACAAAGTTACCGTACTCCTCCGAAACGGCTTGACCGATTTTTACCAAATGTTATATGCGTATTCAGTTGATCTGAGAATCGGCTACTACTATATTTCATGCCCCTAAGTGAGGCAAAACAACGTTTGCCGGGTCAGCTAGTTTTGTATAAAAGGTGTGTAGTTTAAGGTATAAGTTTAGCGCTTGAGGCTCGGCTGACCTGTATACCTGAAGCCTAAAGATGGTGTGACGTGAGCATCGGAAATAGCGATATAGATAATTAATGGATCTAGTCACTGGATTGGTGACCATGCAAAAACACTGGCATTCATATATGTACTTCTGAACCATGGGTACGATGACCACCATGGTCATAGTACCCCTTCAATTTGGTCAGGGTCGCGAGTCTTTGGACTAGTGCTCGCTATAAGCCAAGCCAGAGATCGTTAGGTGGCTTGAAAAGTTCTCGGCGCCAGAGCTTGGACTCTTACCTAAAATATACTACTGATTCTTTTCATTCAAAGCCAAACAAGCATTCGCACTTTCTCATTTGATCTATTTTCTGATATATTACAAACAAGTATGTTTATATTAACTATAATATTTAATGCATCATCGATTTCATTTAAAACTGTTAGCATCATGACGAAATATGTATCGACTATTGATCTATTGTTGTAAAACTATTTTGTCCTTGGAAATAACTAGATAAACAATAAACATGCGTGTTTCTGTACATATACTCATAAATACATGTACATAATTTATTAACATACTATAGTGGCCACTTGAGAATTTCCTTTGTAACTATTTATTATCTCCATATACGAGTACATTGGTCATAACTATATGTAGTATAAATACAGACAAACAAAACACTTCATTTTGTTATCATTTCACGACTAAGTTCGTAATCAAATTGAGATTATTTATCTCTATGATTCTCTTATATTACACTGTCCTACGTGATCTTTTATGTATAGGCATACTATCTATTTCATTATTCTTCTACTTTGACTTTCCCACTAGGTGGTGTCGGCATAGCAAGTTTTCAGTTTCCACACTATTCTATCAGCCGTCATCTCAACATTCCCTCTTTTATTTTGTATTCCCTCATATTTCATCTGAATTTGTTTAATTTGTGTTATTAGTATATTGATTACGGTTAAAGTAACTTGTGACCAATTTACTACTTATTAACAGTCTATTAAATAATGTCTTTTATATCGAAACTTACTCAGCTGTCATTAAATATAAATAATTGTTTTAGATTTTTAAAAGTTTTGCTTCCTCTTCATATAAGCATTTTGCTAAGACTTTTCAAGCAGTTTTCCACAACGTATTGCCTCCACCTTTCTTGTGCGAACTGCTAAGGTGTGGAATTCTTTGCCAAACGCCGTTCTCTGATAAAAATAATCTAACAGTTTTCCAGCAAGATTGAATAGGTTTCTTTTGGTCAAACGCGCACCATCTTAGATCGCCATAATTCTTGCCAAACTGGTGAATTGTTGCGCAAGCCCATTAATCTTAATATATATAAATCTCGTGTCACAATGTTTGTCCTCAATAGACTCCTAAACCAATTAACCGATTATCATAAAATTCGCACACCATGTGCAGTTCGATCCAACTTGAGAGATAGGATTGTTTAAATCTCAAATTTTAGTCGCAATTTTAATTTATTGCTTATAATTATTGTCTGTTATTATTTGACAGGCACAATTATCTGTTAACTCCAAATGATTCTAACAGATGTCGATACCTTTCGACTGGGTTGAGTAAGTAATCAATAGATGGCGCTGCTATGGTAAATCTACGAACGTGTCATATAAGCTACACTTTCTTTCATACCCCTAAGTGAGGCAAAACAACGTTTGCCAGGTCAGCTAGTAGATATATATATTAATAGATTATCAAAGACTTCTAATATAGGTTACTACGGGGTTGCAGCTACTGTAACTAAAACAAACTTCTTAGCCTTATACTTAATGTATGCGTCTTTACATATCATTTCGTATGTATTGGTAACGTTCGATTTTCCAACCAATCGCGCACCGGGGGTTAAACAAGTGATCCTCGATTTGCATAATTGCCTTCATTTGTACATTGTGTGAAGTGATTACTTCACTCGTAGCTCGCTTTGTTTTCAGCGTTCTTATTTTTGTGAAACGGCATTCGAGCTCTTTGTTTGTGAAAAGTGAGATCATGCTTTAGCTCTGTCTGCAGTGGAAACATACTTTTTGACATCATCTTTCAAAGTCATACTTTTCGCCGTCTTTAGAATGTCATTCTTAGTAACTGCTTACAATGCAGTGTTAGGAATTTCATAGCTTCTCGTAGCGGTTTTTTTTTTATAAATACTATGACACATTTCACACACGGCTGGTTAACCCCATACTGAACCATTTCGCGTTCGTATTATGGTTGCTAACACAACTGATATACATATGTACATACATATTTTACACATACATTACACCCAGACTGACAGCAACAATTAAATTCAGCACAAAGATGTTGGCTGTGCCGGGAATCGAACCCGGAACCTTCTGATTGGCAGTCCGGCATGGTAACCATTACGCCAACGAGGTATCTTATTATATAAATGGAGTTTGGTCTAATATTATAGAAGTGACTATATTTTGTTAAGTTATTTCTCATTACGTATGCTGGTCTCATCTTTTATCTTATTACCATTGAGATCTTTGCCAATAGCATTAACATAAAAAACTTACTGTTATAATTCATATCTTTTTATGCTGATACTTTTTGCCACTATCTCATCAACTGCAGAATGTATGACAATCTATTTATATTCAAATCATGTGATGTAAATATGTCAGCATTACTGTGACAAATCTTATTATGTTTAAACATGTGAGCTTTAGTCTGCGACCAATGTGCTGCATCGTAAAATTAAACAAATCACGGTCATTGTTACCCCAACAATAAGAATAGACATGACTACCTCAGGTTGACGTACTTGAGGTATATATCAAAGTATGTTCGTGTATGAATATACAATTATAATTTTGTATGTTACTAAATTGAGAGCTAGAGGAAGTACCGTGAGGAAGACCATATCACGAGGAAGACAATGAGTATGAGTGTGGACGGACAGATAGGAATGGGGCGGCCTAAGAAAGTATGGATGGATTGTGTGAATGACGATATGACCAGGAGGGGTGTGAATACAGAGATGACGAATGACAGAGATGTATGGAAGAAGCGTACATACTGTACCGACCCCACATGAAGTGGGATAAGGTGAAGAAGAAGAAGACTAAATTGAAGCTAGATCAAATAGATTAGCATCGCAGTCGTTAAATTATGTGAGGGAGTTTATCTCGTCGGTAAAAGGTTGGACTACAGTCCGTGACACTCTGGTTCGATCCCAGCCTTACACCAATGACTTGTTGACCAATGACCTTTAAGCGGCTTGAAAACTCTCGACACCAGAGCTCGGCCACCTAGCACACAAGCAAAAGAAGAATGACTTGTTTTTCAAGTTATGTTTGGAATTAGCATTTGCTCATACGGTGATTAAATACATCGTGTAGAAACCCAGATTCTTTAAGGGCCACAATCACCCGCCAACCCGAACTTGGCTAGCATAGTAGGTTATCGTCCATATCTTTCTCCTCGTGAGAGAAGGCCCCGGTTCCAAGCAGTGGGAACGTATAGACAACTATGTTTATGCTTATGCATAAATTTTATTGATAACAATATTTTGTTCCTTTGGGTTTTCAGTTGTAAAGAGTTTTTTTCAGCTTACTCTCGATATGCGACTTAAGAGTGGGAGGTTAGCGTGGTATGGGCATGTGATGCGTAGAGAGGAGATGCATGTTAAGGAGATGTATGGAAATGGAAGTGCAAGGAAGAAGGGCAAGAGGCCGACCGAAGAAGACGTGGATGGAATGTGTGAATGAGGACATGAGAGTGAAAGGAGTGAGTGTAGAGACGACGGCTGATAGAGGAGAGTGGAAAAGGAAAATTTGCTGTGCCGACCCCACCTAGTGGGATAAGGCAAGGAAGAAGAAGAAGACTCGATATGTGACGATTGCTTCATTGTTCTAATTCTATAGTTCTTCGATCACATCTGTAACGTGTACCGGCAGTAAATCAGTGTCTCGGCAATCAATTATTGCTCCAAATACATTGACCCTAGTCCCGGTTGTCCTCTTACTGTCATTGGCTTCGGCACAATCGTTGCATTGCCTTATACCGTTACGAATAGAGGTCAATTCCGCTTGACAAATATGGTGATGCGTTTTATGCAAAGCCGTACTCGACTCGTTTTATGAGCGGACGATTTTATGTGTTTTGAATACTGGATGTTTTTGTTGGTCTTTTTTTTGAAGTTATAACTTGTAACTTGCTATTTTTAGGATGCAAATGGAAACAATTTTTTTTGCTCTTTTAAATATTCAGAAGGATACTTTATAAAACCTGTATTAATCAGAAAAATATTAATTTATTCATATGACTTGATTCACTGAGTTGTGTCAGCGTATACATTCAGCGCGAATTAAAAAAAAATTATAAGCACAAGAAAATTAATTAAATTACGCATAACAGCTAATTAACCTTATTTATTTGCGAGACTTGATTTTTTACGGTTCCGTACCTAAAAAGTAAAAACGGGACCCTATTACTAAGCCTCCGATGTTTGTCTGTCTGTCTCCAGGCTGTATCTCAGAAACCGTGATAGCTAGAAAGCTGAAAGTTTCACAAGTTAAGTATTTCCCGTGCCGCTATAACGACAAATACTAAAAATAAAAAATGTTCATATTAAGGAGGTTCCCATGCAATAAACGTGTTTTTTTTCGTATCTTTTCGCTATATATCAATAACGGTAACTTGTAGACGCCTAAAATTTTCACGGAAAGTATAAATGTACATTGCCTTTCAAATTAAATTGTAAAAATTTTATGAAATAAATACTTAAGGAGCCCCCCTTGGGAGCCTTCCCAAGGGGGGCCCTATGGTGCGGAACCCTTCATGCGCGAACCCGGCACTTGGATATTTTTTTAAACTTTGTTCTTACTATACATTATTCAGTAAATTGTGTAGCGGGTCGTAAATTGAGCCTGGCCGATGAATCGCCACGAGTGACCAAAGAAAGGCGCACGCTGCGACGACGTGCATATTAATTACTTATTCATTACGAATTAACATAGAAAACCAACTAATAGATACCGTACTTGGCCAAGTTTTTTGGTTTGTATTGATCGTTTTTAACTCTAAAGAACATAAGCTAATAGTGGCTGACGATTTGGCTAATGATTTAGTTGATATTACTCTACTTTTCTAATATTTTAGAAAAGTAAGTAGTAAAAAAACTATATTCTCATTGGTGGCGATTCAGCGGCACACACGACTAAACTAAATTTAAAGTAGCTCTGTCTCTTTTCGTCATAAATTACCAAAAAGAGATGGTACGATCTAAACCATAGACAAAACATCTAAAATCAAGTCAAACACGTCAAATTTAGGGCTGATATAATTGGGTGCGCTCTAAAATCGCTTACATTTTTCATATTTGACGTGATTTTAGTTGCTTTCTGTGTGGTTCAGAACGTGCCGTCTCTTTCTGGCCACCTAAGATGAAAAGAGACTTAAAATTTAGTTCTTTAAATTTAGTTTAGTCGTGTGTGCCGCTGAATCGCTACCATTGATTACTTTTCTATTCCTAAAATATACTTTAACTTCAACTTAAAAAGAGGGAGAGACCGTGACCGATTACATTTCAACTAAGACTAACACCTGTATTTTGACAAGTGTATAGCAGACATTGTTATTTATCAAATTAGCATTAATTCAATTACAATATCATCATACATACATAATTATAAACTTTTTGTTATGGTCAATAAAGTCATACACAGTATTATTAAAATATATACTATTTATGTTCTAAGTTTACATAGTGTTATATTATAAATATTTTTTGTACCGAATTGTTTTGTGCAATTTAACTTACATATTTTATTTAAACGTAGTTAGTGATAGGCGGAAGATTTGAATGAGGGGGAGGGGGGAGGAGTTCATAAACTGTACGAGTTACATCTATTTTGCAAAGAGGTGTAATCCACGGCTAATATCAAAACGAAACGGATTTATAATAATAGCTAAATAGCTATCTTGCTATCTAATCTGGTATCACTAGGGGCAGGCGGTAGGCAAGCGAATGACCTGTTTAAATAGGTTTGTACAGGTCTACAAATTTATATTACTAGTTAATATTAAAAGTAGCCTATTCAATTCAATTCAATTCATTTATTTTTTTCACATAGGAATATATATCAACAGTTATAAGACACTTGTAAAAAGTCAACATCTAAATTACATGAGAAAGAATATGTATAATAATGCCTATGACTGTGTTAATCCAGAGTCTTACCTATCTCCATACCACAACACATCGAATTCGGTTCAGCCGTTTAAGCGTGAAGATGTAACAAACATACAGTGAGTCACTTACACACAAACTTTCACATTTATAATATTAGTAGGATATGATAAACCATCATCATCCTTGGCTTTTTGGAGAGCCTTTTGGATGGATTTGGAGACGAGATGCCCAGGGTTGGGTTGATTGGTGTGCTTTAGGAGAGGACTATGGATGCAGTCGGTCTGTCAAAATATGGATATTGGATATCTTTATAAATACCCGAATTCGATAAAGCTAGAAGCAGATATTACTTGTATATGTCCTCACTTAATTAACCTTTAAGATGTTATAACTAATTCCAAATAATCCTGTATTTTAGTATACTAGTATCGAATGGACGCCTAGAAATAGGTACTTACGAGTATGTTAAAAATGTGACCTTGATATATGTCTGGTTTGAAACAGGATTTTAGATCAATATTGATTACGAAGGCGGACAATATAAATATTTAAAGCTTTGTAAAATTAAAATGGACAAATGTAAACATTAATTAATAAAAAATAATTAGGTACATTAATACATTTTCCTGTGTCGATATCCGATAACAGCGTTTACGGAAATCCGGTTTAAAAATAATTTCAAGATAAGAATAATAATTATAAGAATAATTTAAAATAAATTAATTCTAAACAAGTAACCCCTAATCCTAATCATTAACCCCTAAGCCTAATCATTCCCAGTGATTCGCAAATTAAAAAAATTGAAATTATAAATGCAAAAAATATCGTAAAACGTCTTCTTGCATTATGTAATGTCATTATTGAAACCGGATATAAAGCAGAAACTGTCACTGGTGCCGGAACCGGTCCGCATGCCAATACATGTATCTCATCACTATTTAAAACTTGCAGCCATTTGTATCTGATATTTAAATAGTGAGTGGTACAAAAACTGTACGCCTGCGCGACTATGATGTATCTACCTTTGTGTCACTTTATGAATCTAGAATCTAGAAACATTGTCTCCAGTTAAATTGAAAATTAGTTTGCAAGACGTTAAGTCTTGTTTTGAAATTATTATAATTAATTATTTGAAATTATTTTCAATTTAATTTATTGGGTCAATCGCGGGGAATAAAGTTCCACCCAGCTGTTTTCCCCGTAATATAACGTATAAGTTAAAAATGTGTTAATTCCCGAGAACCGGTTTCTTCTGGCGAGCGCGCTCCACCTTAGATCGCATTATCGCTTACCATCAGGTGAATTGCGGTCAAGCGCAAGCCCAATATGAGTGAAAAAAAAAACTATAAATGTGTATTCCAGAGCTGGTGGAAACTGGCTGAAGACCGTACTATATGGCGTGTTGGAGAGGAGGCCTATACCCAGCAGTGGGAAGACACAGGCTGATGATGATGATGATGTGTATTCCAGCTCTCCTGATCTGCAGCCGTCCCACGGTCCTGGTGAATGTGCAATGCCGCGCGCGCCTCGCCGACGCCGAGGTGGCAGCGCTCAATGACATCGGGGAGCTGGCGCGCGCCTGCAAACTGCACTGCGCCATCCTCGGCGACTTCTATACTAAGGATAATGTCATATGTGAGTAATAATAATAATAATAAACATGTAGAATCGTAAGAAAATTTCTATACATGTAGAATCGTAAGAAAATTTCTATCAAATCAAAATTAACTCCAACTAGCACCATTTCCGTTTGACGAAAGCCCGCGGATTTTGGTTATCCCTCGTTTCGCGAGAAAATCAACGATGAACAAAATAAATAATAATAATAATTTTTATTTATGCAAAAGAATTGTTACATTGTTATACAAAATGTATGTTATAAATTAAATTAAAGTCTTATATTAGTGTTAGTTTTAGCTAAATTTTGTAAGTTTGGAGGCTCTAGCTCTCTCAGTAGGATTCCCTGAGTTTGAGAAAGCTAGTTTCTCTTCTGGAGTGCAGTAAAAAAGGCTACTTATAGAATAATACCGCATTAGACATAAAGGGCGTGTGAAGCAAGGTGTTACGAATGAAGTTCAATAAGGTTGTTTGGTGTGTGTTTGATAGAGAGTGTTTTTGGTGAGTGTAGTGTGTTTTGTATTTTGTGTGTAATTGATGTGGTTGAGTACGCTGTAATTCTCCATTTTAAGTTTAGGAGGAGCTATGATGGGACACCGCAAGGTTTTAGTCGGTAGTATCGGCCCCTCTGGCCCTCGAGCCCGACATACCCCGCCCGCCTCTCCCAGGCTTGTGGCGGGAGATGCGTAACTGCATTTCCTCACGAAAAAAAGGAGGAGATATGGTCGTGAGGATGTCATGATATGTCATGAGTGGTAGAGCCTTTTTTGTACTACTCTGAAGTACACCAAACGCTCAATAGCGTGTTTCGGAAGTTTTCTTGAAGCCAGAGTATCACTAAATCGTGTGGTAAAGAAATAATTTTAGTTACATTGGCTGTTTAATTCTTTATTGTTACCATCATAATTACCTCGTAGCGATGAGTAATACAATAAAATAGCTGATCCAAGCATCACGCAGCTGCGCGTGTGATTAGATATGGTAATTATTATTGAAGGCCGAAAACGTCTCAGTTGTAGATACGAGTAAATGCTACTTCTTGGTCTTCCATCTTATAAAAATAGCGCTAGTGTCTCTCCTCCAAAACAATGGCATATTAATGGTGACGTAGCGAGTCGAATAAACTTCGGGTGGATGAAATGGTGACAGGTCTCAGGAACAACGTGCGATCGAAAAATGCCCCTTAAACTTGGAGTTACTTCATAAAAGTCAACATCAGTGCGATCGGAAAATGCCCCTTAAACTTGGAGTTACTTCATAAGACTCAATATCAGTGCGATCAAAAAATGCCCCTTAAACTTGGAGTTACTTCATAAGAGTCAACATCAGTGCGATCGGAAAATGCCCCTTAAACTTGGAGTTACTTCTTAAGAGTCAACATCAGTGCGATCGAAAAATGCCCCTTAAACTTGGAGTTACTTCTTAAGAGTCAACATCAGTGCGATCGAAAATGACCCTTAAACTTGGAGTTATTTCATAAGGCGGTGGTCCCACCGGCGACGATGCACGAGTGACGAGAAAACTATAGTTGGCGATCAGCGGGAAGCGAGTGTAGTTTCGATAGTTTTGTCGCCGGGCTATAAGCGAGTGTGTAAGTGCGACGAGCGATTACACGCGCCACTCGCTCAGTCCTGTGCAAACGTGCGCACTGTATAGAAATGATGAAGCAGGCGAGTATCGCTGAACGAGTATTGCTGAGCGAGTATATTTTTGAAATCTCGTCGCTTAAGCGATAAAACTAGTAAAGCGAGTCGTCGCCGGCAGTGTGAACAGTCAGCGATCAACTATTTGTATGTGCATCTCATTTATTTACACGGAATGTTATATCTATTGAACGTTTCTTGAGCGAGAAAATAGTCGATAGTTAACCGTATACTCGCCGTTGGTGGGACCACTGCCTAAGGGTCCACATTAGTCGCAGGTCGAACCTGCCCACGATCGGCACACGATCGAAGTGAATGGCATGCTAAAAGAGAGGCCTATTCCCAACAGCGAATGAGCTGTGGTTGATGATAATGATGATGTTATTACAATAATTCGCTTAGTAACATCACCTGTGTGTGATGTATCACAATCCGAGATTACGATACGAAGAAGATAAGCAACATTTTATGTAAAATATAATCTCGATTATTACTCATAAATCATATTGACACATTGAAACAAAGAAATGTCGTTTGGAATTAAATGATAACCTATCTTTGTCTAAGAACAGTTGTTAGATTATTTCATACGTATTTTTGGCGGCTTAGCACGGAATTTAGATCAGCCATGTTAAGTTTTATATGATGGATGTTCGTTTGTTGAGTTTTTTTTTTTTTTTTTTATCCTTGATAGGTTAGCGTTTGACTACAGCTAGCCTGATGTTAAGCTGCACTGCAGTCTACGGTGTGGCACGCTTACCTAGAAGATACCTATTAACTCTACTTTTGAAGGCCCCCGGATGATACCTCTCAGGAAACAGAGACTCAGGTAGTGAGTTCCAAAGCTTCGCAGTCCTAACAATAAAGGTCGACGCAAAGCGTTTTGTACGAAAGTTCGGAACTTAAAAGTGGTCTTTAAAACGTGTATAGGCTTTTGTAGCGTCTTGAAAACTCGAGGTTACTGTTTCGAGTCGTAAGTTTTGTCAAACGCATAGCATCGACAATTCAACTTCGCCGTAATACCGCAATCAACTACGTAATTGCGGCAGCCAATCGCATCTACACTCTTACATTACGATGCCATAAATTTGTTGATACAATGCGTTTCAGAAATTCCGCACTCGGAATTCAGAATTTCAACTTTCTCAGCTTAACAAAGAAAGTATTTTAACTTTATTAATGTTTATAAATTACTTTTTATTAATGTTAATATTAATTATTATTAGTAAATTACTAGCTGCGCCTCACGGTTGTCACCCGGATTAATCTGGGATAAAAAGTAGCTCATGTTTGTTAATACAAGGTCTTACCTATCATCATACTAAATTTCATCAAAATCGCATTAGCCGTTTAAGCGTGATGAAATAAAAAACACAAACACACACGAACTTTCGCTTGTATAATATTAGTAGAAATATGTATATACACTATTTATATATAATATTATTACTAGGTAATGCACAAAACTGACCGACCGCCCTGTGTAGGTCTGACCGACTTATTCTAATAAGTAATAGTTTTTCAATGATAAGTAAAGATATTTCTTATTTTTGTTCCAGCTCTAAAAATCTGCGAGCCACTGTTAGACGAAGGAGTGGTGACTACCGTCGACGCTTCATTCACTGGTATGAGCAGCATCCTTTCCCCCGATAAAGTTGACACGAGCATATTCAACGGCTACTCCGGAGCCATCAAATCTGGACTCAGCCATTTAGCAATACCCAGAGGATGGTCGTGGGGCGGCCCCGCTTCTCCCTTCTGTCCCATCTGGGCAGAAATCAACGTGCCCGATTGACGAATGTGCTTGGATATGTAGATTAGCTAATGCAGCCGGCTATGGCCCAACAAAACAAGTTTCCGCTTATCTAATGGCACTTTGGAAGGTATCTGTTTGGGGTTTGAAAGATTTGTCAAAATATTGAAACTGTCAATGTCATATTCTATCGATATGTCAAGTTATTATAACTGTCAATGTCATGTCCGAATCCAGTATCGGTGGTTAGAAAGGCGATTGGCTTAAGGCAAAGAAAAGGGCAAAATTGTGATTTTATAGTTTTTTCGCTATAAATCGTAAACGGTAAATATTAAAGACAAGAAATATTAAACGGTAAATATTAAATTAAATATTAATTAAACGAAATATTAAAGGCCGTATAAACCTAAGAACCACTCTGAGTACTTATTTCGGTACCAATCAGAACTATCAATATGAAAAATATTGGTTCAAAACTTAATTTTTGATTTTTTTAACCAGTTTTATTTCTAATTCATAAGTCTGGTTGGTACTAAAATAAGTATAAATATTTTTAGAGTAGCGAAAAAACTGTAAATACAAGATTTCACCCTGCTCATTACCTTAAATATATAATTTGGTTACTTGTATAAAAAAGAAATGTACTGAATTATGCCCCATTTGCAACAAATGACATGTAAAACATAGAGTTTAACATCAAGGTGTGACAATTTCACTATTTGTAGTTAAAATAACTGTTGCCATGTATAAGCTTGTTGCGTTTTAATGTGTATTGTAATTTAATTAAATTTGAAGTTTTACATATTCCAGTCTGCTAGGCCTTTTGCCTTTCATATGCAATATATGGTGCAAGTAGCAAATAACCTTTTGTCCGTTAAAAAGTATTTCTTCCCTATTATTTAATAGTAAGGCGGCCATCTTGAAATGTATGTCATTGTCAATTTTGCCGCCAAATCTTTTGTGTGTCAAAGTATTAATTTAGTTTAGTTATTCTATCATATAAAAGGGCGGGGGCATTTACCATACAAATATTTTAATCATTACCAAAACAATTAATAAAATTAAATGGATTTTATTAATTAAAGCGATGGAATTTGTAAATATGTAGATAGGTTTACGGCTATTAATTGTTGACCATACTTTATGAACGTCCTTAGTAAATTATGTAGATTATATGACTTATATAAATATGTAAATATATAATAATAAATAAATAATTTGTCTTTGCATGGCATAGACTGAAATTGTGCTTTTTAAAATTCTTAGATAAACTATTTAATGAAAAAAAAACTTCTTTTCATTTTACTTTAAACTTGTTATGAATAAAATTTGATTCGGAGATTCCATTTATTGGTTCTTTACGTTTCTTTAATTCTTCAAAGAAACGTAAAGAACTAGCTTAGACCAATAAATGGAATCTCCGAATCAAATTTTATTCATAACAATTTTAAAGTAAAATGAAAAGATGTTTTTTTTTTATTTGAAGACGATGTATCTGTAGTTGGTATATCTGAATTGAAACCAGTCCTTGTCTCAATATATTTTATATAGTATAACCAGTCATTTTATCTTCCATTAAACTTAATCATAATTTTAAAACTTCCGGTGTGTTTTTATTGTTTTTACTGCTATAAAACTAACGTTCTTTTTAACCTTTTTTTTGTGGAACAGCGTACCTGAAAAGATTCCTTATTGATATGATATTATTTATCAAATTTAAATTAATTAATTACCGAAATGGGTATTTTTGCAACTTTAATTACCTTTTCGAGTGTCAAATTTTCGGATTACGTCATAGCAAAAGGCTTTAAACGATTTGTTTATGCGCTCTGTGTATTTATAATAGCTAAATAAATGTGTCGTTTGAGACCAATTAGGCAATTGAAGTAGGCTTCTTAAAATAAAAAGTTAAAGCTGACACAGGCGACGAAGTTCCTTTAATATATAATCGTTAGATAAAATTTGGTTTGCCATACAATAAGTATGAAATTTCACGTAAATGGTTAAGATAATACATGCTCTTATATTTGTATCTTAAGATACTGAGCGTTACGGTGCATTCATCTTAAGATACAGTGTTATGAAAACATAGAAGTCGTATTATCATCGCCGTTTTGCAATACAATCGACTATGTATCGACTATTATCGTAACCGTGTGTATTGCCTTAAGATGCTGTAATATTTTATCTTAAGGTATCTTAATGTGTATCTTCGTCGTTTGTACCTCGCTAGTAATATAGGTAAATAAACACTTAGGCGAAAGTAAAACTAATGTCCTGGCAATATTATTGTAAATTTGTATATTAAAGAAATAATCAATATTTTTGTATTTATCTTGGAATTGTGATCTCGTGATTTAAAAGTAGATTTTTCTGTAAAACAATATGGGGGTGGGTTACGATGTTTGGCCTTTTAGGATGTGTTCAAGTTTAGAAAGAATGGCTGTAAGGGAGCTGCTAGTACTTTTACTAGTAGTTTTAACTGAAATTGTAATAAAGAAAACATTATTTATATTCTCTTGCTATCTCGTTGGTACAGCGTGCGTGCAAGCGAGAAAGCACGATCTTTATTCAATGTTTTCTTTAAAACTTTTAATACTTATTCAGTGTATTCGGTTGCTAACGGATGTGTCATAAAGCCAATTTTAAAATAGCTATTTATATCCAGATTACTATTACTTACCCTTTACAGTTTAAATAGACCTAGTTTTGAGGTTACATTTAATATCGGATGTTTAGTTGAATAAGGGATAGCAATATTTAATAAAATGCTAGAATACTAGTTTGAATTGCTGTGGTATTTTTATCTGATATCAAATCCCCGTCATAAAAAATAAACGCTGGAAAAAGTGTATTTGCAAAATGTTTTTTATTGATTTATTTGAGAGCTAACCTAATTGGGGTGTAGTAAACATATTTAGGAATATGTTAGATAAATATTACAAAAAATATAATTAATATGTTTTTGTGCTGCTTTTCTGCTAACGTTCTTAACTACGTGATATATATGATGAGCTAATAATAATGATTATAAGCTCACCATATATATATTTATATATTCCTCATATTAATAATAATGATTATTTGTCAAGCCCTTATTCAACTATACATACATACATCTAACTACAGGTAAAAAGTAACTAAAATGTTTAAAAATCACGTTTTGCGATCTCTAAATAATGCGTGAAAAATAGGATATTCCAATAAAGTTTACCTATTTTGTGATATAAAAAAAAATATGTTTACCATAACAACTAATGTGTTTAGTGTGTATTATTTTTAATTATTTATTCTACATACTCGGTGTAAATCTATTGGTGAAGTTGAAATAAATTATTTTAAATTATTGTACTTTGTTTTAATCTACAAAATACACATACATAGGTATGTAGGTTCAACCCTTTTAAGTAGATATAATTTTAGTTCATCATTATTTTTTACTTAAAGAATAAGATATTCCTTAGCTTAATTAAAGAAAGCTGTCCGTATCAGCCAAAAAGAAAATAAATGTATGGATGTCATAGACAATTCTCTGTCTACGATGGATGTGATGTGATAGCATTTTAAATCGTAGTTCCTGACGATCGTCTTAGTACAGTCTATATACCTCTTTGGTACAATATAATAATGTTTAGGTCACACAAAGGAGGCTATAATATTTTACACCAAGTTACTCGTACTTGTAAACTTCTTACATATATACCTCCTTCCTTTTTGACAACAATGGCAGAATAAACAAATTGTCAATAAATTGCTAAAACTTTGTGAAGAAGACGTTGTTTTCTTTATCTATGAGAAGACGTAATGGTTTTTTATCGCCAAAAAAACTTAAAAGCTAACAAAGTCTACTTACGATTATATATTTTACCCTTGATTAGGCAACTCAAAAGGAGACCATATTTTAAAAGTATCAAGAATTAAATAACAATGCCAGACACCAGAGCGAGGCTAAAAGCAATGCTTTTCAACAACGAAACCACGTACAAAACTGACTACAGCGGAGGGAAAATAAAAGATTTGGTTTTCACTAAATACAAACCAAAGAAACCACGCGTGAGGCCCCAAGCTAAACTTACTAAGTAAGTACCGAGCCTAGACTAAGTCAGAAGCCCTAGGGTCTTAGATAAAGCTAAATATCCTTAGTATTTTGTAATCCTGGCTATGAAAGTCTCAGTAAAGTATAATATTATCTTTAAGTTCTTCTCTTTTCTTCTTCTTTAGTTTTTTAAATTAGTTGTTTGTTTAGTATAAAGCCATAGGTAGGTACCTTGGTTTATTAGCTAATATTGTAACAGCAAATTTACGCGTTTCTTTCACAGAAATCTAAATAACGAGGTATATTAATATTTAGTTGCCGAGATTTAAGTGGTATATACTCCTTTACGTACCTAAATATAAGTAAGATTAAAACAACTAAATTGCCTACAGGTATAGTATTTATTTTATACTAAGTATATCCCGGATTAACAAAGATGTCACCGTGTGATATAGGTAGTGAACAATGGATAAGACTAAAATATAACTTGGTAGTAAATAAACAAAATCAATCTCGTATAATGGTTTTCTTGTATTTTTAACCACATTCACATATTTAAAATGATAAAGCAAGTGTGGTTCGGTGATAACGTCTGTTTTTCAATCAGACGGCCCCTGGTTCGATCCCAACCCTACACCAATGATTTTTTTAAAAGTTATGTATGGCTTTGCACTCGCTTTACGGTGAAGGAAAACATCGTGAGGAAACCGGCATGTTTGAGGACCACAATATCCGAAGGCGTGCGTCATCCGCCTACCCGCACTTGGCCAGCGTGGTGGATTATGGCCCCGAGTCCCAGCAGTGGGAACGTAAAGTAGGCTGCTTATGCTATGCTATTTAAAAATGTATAATAAAAAGTATTTTGTAAAGGGATGTGCACACACTGACCGATTGGAAAGGAAGTGGTGTACCGTTCAGCTTACTGCATCGCCCAAAGGAGATCGTCCGCGAAAATCCCAGGACTGTTCAGAAAGCTTGGGTGAGGGATTTCACATATACATAGACTAATAAATATAATATACTTACGCTCAACCCCTTTTTGAAGAGCGTACTACGTGATCACTTATTGTCAAAAAATAATAAACGGTTGGACGGGCTATAGTAACAGTTACATTATTATTACTATGTTCATTTATAACGTACTAGCAGATCGTTCCGGCTTCGCACGGGCTTTCGCAATCTAAGACAAAATATTGCCTATGTTACTCAGGGATAATGTAGCTTCCCAACGGTGACTGAATTTTTCAAATCGGTCCAGTAGATTCGTAGTCTATTCGCGTCAAACAAACATAGAATCAAACTTTTCCTCTTCATATCTTATCTTAATATATATAAATCTCGTGTCACAATGTTTGTCCTCAATGGACTCCTAAACCACTTAACCGATTGTAATCAAATTCGCACAACATGTGCAGTTCGATCCAACTTGAGAGATAGGATAGTTTAAATCTCAAATTATAGTCGCAATTTTAATTTATTGCTAATTATTGTCTGTTATTATTTGACAGTCACAATTATCTGTTAACTCCAAATGATTCTAACAGATGTCGATACCTTTCGACTGGGTTGAGTAAGTAATCAATAGATGGCGCTGCTATGGTACCTAAATCTACGAACGTGTCATATACTGTTTTTTCTCTTCCGTGGTCATATAAGCTATCTATTTTTCATACCCCTAAGTGAGGCAAAACAACGTTTGCTGGGTCAGCTAGTTAAGTATAAGATAAGGACACATTATAAGATTGAAATATGTTATGGATCATCTATGTGTGTCGCTAATGAAAGGATGCCTGATTTTACTAACTTTCACCTTCAGCTTGATGGCAGCAAACAAATAAAAAATCAATCATCTTTTCCTATTTATATATCTATTGGTATAGACAATACAATGTAAGTCTCTTCTCCTTTGGTGTGTGAACGCAGGAGACACCGATAGACGAAGGTCTCCTCGAGGCTATCCGCTCCCGCCCGCGGCTGGTGATGACTCCGGCCGTTAGCATGGATGATGTGGAACCACAAGGTAAGCGACGACATTGCCAACAGCCAATCACAGCGCTCATTCTGAACGTGAAGTGAATGAAAGTGAAGTCGCTAGAATGAAATGGTTGGTTTATTTTACACTAGCTGTGCCAATGATGTTATATGTACTAGATTGGCAGTTTACGGCAGCGACGCGTTGCAACTTCGAAGACGCCTGTGGCCTTATCTGACGTCAGTTGCCTGCTTGACATGTAGTAAGCGTGACGCGCCCTTTAAAATAATTCATAATGGTGAAATTTGCTGTTAAAAATTGTGTATCGCGGTCTGAAAAGGATGATAAAGCAAGTGGCGTTACTTTTCATGAGTTAGTTTGAATAATTTTGATCATATTGTCTAAAATTAAATCAAAAAATAAAATAAATATATCGTCCATTATTTTTGACATCGATGTTGCCAGTAAAGCGATTTTGATTTTTCCCATTTATTTGGGAGTTTAGTTAATTAAATAATGAATGACGGAAGTGTGTACCGGTAATATCTGTGAATAAAATTTCGGCAACGTCTGTAATATACTCAATCATTACGAGAAGTATTTTATTAAACTAAGTAATGTTATTTCATCATCGTAATGTGTAATCATCTTAAAATTGTATTAAATTCTCTTAGAATGATATTTTATTTTTTTTAGTAGAGTATGTACCTAAACCTTCTACAACAAACTTATGTTACACAGCGGTGTTTAATCACAATAACACCCTGCAGTTTTATATACAATAGCACACTTTTTATTTTTATTTCTATCTACAGAACGTGTTACTATCTTAGATTTTTATTATTTACTACCTTTTTAAATAAAAATCTGCCTTTTAATCATATCAAAATCTATTCACTACAGCCTTTTCAAAATATTTTCAATGTAGGTACACACACGCTTCCGTTACAGTTTTGTAATAGTATAAATTGAAAGTTTTATTAAATTCTGTTCAGAATATATTACACCAAAGCAATTAAAAACATTTATTCGTTCATTTATTTTGGGGATATTATTTCGCGCCACTGGCAGCTCTGTCCGTTTTCATGCCAGCAATGTCTTGTCTCACTTCTACGGTAATTAGATAATGACTGGAAGAAAAGAGACAAATATAGTTTACTTTGGCATAATGTATCGGTTTCAAAGCTACGTCTTTTGAACTATCAAGTGGCTACGCATTTCTGAAAATCGTTTGTTGTCATTGCTACTCTAGTATATATAGCTCAATGAGCTGTGCCCGCACCTCCGCCCGCGTTTAGGTCGCTTTTTCGTAACCTGTGGAAGCTACAATTATTAAGACTTAAAGTTATTTCTCTAGTAGGTATCCTATTCCCGTGCAAACTTTGTATAGCCATTATATTATATTTCTAAGATATCACACCTAAAACTGAAAATAACGTACATACTATCACAACTTTGTGTCTAAAATAAGTAGACTAAAGACCTAGGTAATGCATGGCGTTGCCGATGTTTACCGAGTCGCATCTGTATTATCGCATTACATTCCTTCTGCTTTGAGATATTCTGCAATGATACGATAAATTAGAACTCAAGATTTTAACAGTTATTTTCAAGGCATTACTTAAATTTAAATACAGTGTAAACTCTGTATGACACTGAAGAGACTGCGCATTTTATGGCGTTATATAGAGTGGTCGTTAAATGGAGATAATATATCATTGTATGGAATACAAGCTAATCTTACTAAAGCCAATAGATTCCACGCTTTAGAGAGTTTGTCGTTAAATCGAGTGACGTTACATGGAGTTTACCCTGTAATTATAATATGCTACGACACGACCATGTGTTCCGTTGAACTGCAATTGAACTGACTGGCTGATTATTACGAATAGTTATTGTTATTGTTGATTTATTAATAATGCACCTTTAGCTAAGAAATAACATAATTTTACTCCTATCATTAGGTTAACTACTTAGATACCAATTCTCTCCTTATCCTCCTTCTCCTACGTATATCACAGACCAGTAAGAGGTAGTACATACCTACTCGCATCCCCAGCTCGCAAGTTGCTCGTCACCAATATGTACACGAGCGACACTCTGAAGGCGCAGCGCGACGCGGTGTCAGCCTACTTCAGCGTGAGAGCTCCTCTCCCGGGCTTGCCCGCACCGGCTAAACCTGTGAGTAATACCATACACATCTATGGAGAGATGACGGTCTGTCTCCATCTAGCAAAGGGATTTCCCCCGGACAGATGTTGTGTCTGGAGACAGCCGTCCATAGGTCATGCATTGTAGCTAGGACCAGTCATACGCGCGTTGTAAATACCGCTTGCACGATTTAGAACTAGCGTTCTGATTGGTAGCGGGCGATGAAGTGCGACAGAGACACGCCACACATCTATATTTTCTATACTTGGCATAATTAGTTAAGGTAGGTTACTAACTCCTCTGGCGACCCAAAGTATGTCTTGGCCTCAGACGCAAGATAATGCCATCTTTTTCTGTGTTACGTCGTCTCTTGCCAGTCTGCGACCTAGAGCTCTTACAAGTCTTACACGACGGCGTCCTTCCAGACGGTATCTGGGCCCGCCGATGATGGGGCAGCGGCCAGGAGGAGGAGGTTTCCAGATACACTGCTTTGACCTTGCGATCTTGACCCATTCTCTCTAGATAAGCTTTTCTTCTTTGTCTAGACAAAGACTCTGATGGCCCATCTATCGGAGTCTGGCTTTGGCTTCTCCCAAGATGTTAGGTTCAGATTAGGTATGAGTAGGTCCTCCATTAAAACATTGAAGAAATAAAAACTGTTAGATTTGTTGTATAATTAAAGCGCAATTACGATCAAAAATATAAAGACAGGTGAAATTAACTGGAAATCCTGCAGGACCTACGCTGCTTGGGTAAACTACCACAGACCAGTAAGGAGATCTGGATTCTACCTATGTATAGTAACAAATAAAGATGCCTTGATCCAGAAAAATGTTTGTTTAAGGCTTTCCGAGCCCCATACTAAATGCTTCTCAGACTGGCAACCATTTCCTCTAAGATTTTTAAATAGTAATCACTTAACATAAACTTAAAATGGTCTAATTGGGGCGCGAAATAGGTAATATTATACATTTTTTATCGCAAAACAGATATATCAGCGTGATTTTTTCCAGCAAAATACACATGTATGAGTGCAGTGCAACAACTTAGCTGTTCAGTTGACAGTGTCGCTAGTGGAGATTTGTTGCCACCTAAGAGTGCTGTCGAACTTGTAATTCCAATTTTGGCCACCTGAACAGCTAAGTTGGTGACATGTATACGTATACATTGTTAGTTTCCGTTTCCGTTAGTGTCATTCTCTCTGCCAAACATGAACCCAAGCTTACCATCCGTAGTAATAAATCAACAAAATTCCGTTAGATGGCAGGATCAAAAAAAGTATTGTTAAAGAGTTTGATGAAATTTATTTATTATTTTTAAATAAATTATTGCTATTTTTATAGTTAATTCTATTAAGTATCGTAATAGAATTAAAAATTTAAAATATGTATAATTTTGTTTGATTATTTGAATGAAATTTAGTTATGTCAATGTCAGTTTGTCATATTTGACATACTTAAAAAAACGTATTTATATTGCAGCAATAATTTTTAGGGTTAGGTACCCTAAGAATGAAATTAATATACTACTGCGATCTTTTCTGTACTTAAAAGATAAAAACGAATGCCTTTTACAAAATATTCGTTGTCTGTCTTTATGTCACCAGGCTGTTTCTAATACACCTTGATAGCTGAAACTTTCACAAATTATTTGTTTCCGTTGCCTATAATCCAATGCTATAACCCAAGAGTATACAAGTACTAGATACGCTATAACAACAAATACTAAAAACACAAAATATACAAATATAAAGAGTGGATGACACGTTTTTAAAGTGTACCTTAAAAGACGTGTTATATTTTGTATTTTTGCTCAATATCAAAAACGATAACAGGACACTAAAGAATTCTACAGAATATTAAGCTACGTATTACCTCTTTTTACTCTATCTTTACAATGACACTTGGTAGATTCTTTCATGATTTCTCTCTTTCTTTCTTTCAAAATAAAATGAATGTTTGATATGGGGTTCCCATACAAAAAACATGTTTCTTCGCCATATTTTAATAACGGTACGGAACCCTTCACGCGCGAGCCCGGTTCGTACTTGGCCAATTATATCAAATTTTTATACCTACGTCTTTTGTTTACCTATCAATATCTTTAACAATCTCATAATTACAAAAGGCTTGTTTATTTGTTTGTTTGGATGTTTTTATGTTTTTTTGACGCGAATAGGCTCCGAAACTATTGGACTAAAATTAAAAATTCTTACACCGTTGGGAAGTTACATTATCCCCAAATGACATAGGCATTTTATTTTGTTGCAAAGGGTAAGAACTTCTTATTAAGACTCCAGTAATGTAACACAAGGTATAAAAAAGAGTAAAAAATTTGTTTCATCGCATGCGCTAAGAAAAGTTAGTTGTGGCGGGTGTCGTTTAGTATGTCTTGAGAGCAGCGGAACCCATAAATACAAAAAAAAACTTTAATCTATGTCAAAATTATAATGCGATAAAATTTAAATGTTTGTTTGTAACGAATAACATATTACACATCTGAACGACTTTCAAACATATCTCCTAGAATTCAATTTTTTTTATGCCCGTGCTAAGCCGGGACGGGCCACTTGTGTATAATTATATCAACGATACATGTAAACTGCCAGATGTACATTTATTATAACTAAGATTTCGACAGGCCTCTTACCTTAGAATAATAATAACAGTTTTTTTTATTTCAAATGTAGCTAAAATTGTATCCATAGTCTAATAAATATAAATTCCCTGATAATATGTAATTATTTACTTTTCTGATCATTAGACTTGAAGCTGATAAGATAGAGTAAAAATTAGGTTTCATCAATAAAAGGTCTCTGGATACGTAGCTTTATCAGATTTTGGCATCCCACGCACGCACTGTATGTAGAAGGTACATATGTGTCTAGCTCCGGTTTTGATGTTCTTAGCTATGTATGATGGTATTCGCATGTCCGCGAATACAAAATATTGGATATGATATTATTAGCAACTTTCCCAAATGAAAGGGCTTACATTTTGGAATCATGCGAAAAATACAACTGTTTCATGCAATATGTTAGATGATTCGTGAGAAAAGTTTTTTCTTGTTACTTATATCATGTACCCTATAGATTTTTACTTTTCTAATTTCGTTTCGAGGTTTGAAGGTATGCGCTATGAATATTATATACACGAAAACGAAACCTATTGAAAATATATTCTTTCTCATAATTTTCCTTCAAAAAAAAAGTTTCAAACAAAATAAAATAGCAAGAACAATTCATGAGATTCGAACCATGGTCAATTCAAATCATAAAAATATTTCATGTTCCAAAAATGCTTCCTCTACGAACGAGCTATATAATCGACAATTGAGCGTTCGAAATTGGCATCCATATTCAAATATGCTGAAGTTCAAGTGACAAAAAAAATTGTCAATGCTAGTGTGAGTGTAGCCGCATCGTCACAGAATAGATGATAGTAGATATGGGTTTTATATGGCTTTTTGTAAATTTTTGCTATCAACGCTTAATATATGTTGTTTTGTGATGAGCCTTAAAAATAATACATTAACAGTAGATTTCGCGAACCGATTCTGAAGTTACAAAAGAAATCACTTGGGCTGCTGGGATGAATATAACTAACTTATACCTATTTAACGCCATCTAGCGGCATATGAGCACTTGCAGCATGCTAGCGAACAACTTTAATTACTTGCTGAAGCCCTTATAAACCTGTACTACATAAAAAATATGTCTTCCAGGTGAGACTACCCAAACTGCAGCCGCCCCTGGTGTCTCCTGAATGGAGGATGGACTCCATATCCTGGGACAGGAGACAAGTGCGCACCTTCTGCGATCCAACCAAGGAGTTCTGGCTGCGACGGCCACCGCCTAAGTAAGTACCTGATAGCTTTCTGCGCTGACGCAGCTAATTAGCTGTGCTCAATGTTATTTGCTTTAATCCAGAATAAAGTTGTCTATGTTTAATCCAAGGGCAATGGCTAGCTAAGCGAGGGGATATTTAAAAAAAGTTTGTGTATTTTTCGCGGAATCTCTCTGTTTCTTCGACGACAAGTGAAGCTATCGAACCTTGGCTTTAGGCTAAGTAGAGTGAAGAGGTTATAAAGGATGGTGTACAGCGAAGCGTAGAATAAATTAATTACTAATTTATTCTAGTTTACTGATTGTACATTTGTATAAACATTATTGTATATTACACATATACATACTAGTTAAACCTCCTTGGTTCGTTTTAAAGATTTCTGTATTACGCAACTTTAAAAATTGTGAACAAGAACTAAGATTATTGATGTTGGGTCACTAACTGGGATAATTGAGCTTATTATTATTTATTACAATATAGGACATATTAAAATTTGTCATTTTTGCCATTTTCAGATGTATAAAGTGTGATGAGACGACAATGGCGCATCGAGACACGAAACAGCTGGCTGCCAAGAGACTATAAAAAATTAATAATTTTTCCTTGACATTTTATTGTTATCTTATATATAAAATTTCCGTGTCACAGTGTTTGTTACCGTACTCCTCCGAAACGGCTTGACCGATTTTTTCCAAATTTTATATTCGTATTCAGAAGGTCTGAGAATCGGCTACTGTATATTTAGATTTTATTTTTTTATTAAGGTAAAAAAACGTTTGCCGGGTCAGCTAGTTGAACTATAATATTATACGATATCTTAATCGTATAGAATTACACTGTTTATTTTAGCGATCAATTCCTTAATGTTTCTTTTTTCTATGTTTTTGCAGCTGTATTTTCTGTGCCGTAAATATAAAGTTTTAAAATAAATGGTGTTTATGTTGTACTGACAGTATTCTGTTTGATTTGGAAGCAACTTTTGGTAGAAATAAAACCAGTATCTTCTAAGTAAAACGGTAACCATTTTATTGTCAAACAAATTCCAATTTCAACTTAACTGAAATAATTCATATAAACTTACATACTTCGAATTATAGTTAATCAAAGATGACCGCACATTAACCTGAGCTGAACACACCTAACGCAGAACGAACATATTTTAAAAAATCCTATAAAATCCCGCGTAAATGATAAGACTGCGGCTTATTTTTTCAGTTTTGCTAGCTTTCAGTAAGAATCGTTAGAGTTAAAAAATATTACGTAAAATTCACTCCTTAGTTTTATTATTTCAAAAAAACGCCGACGACTATTTTATTTTTGCAATTTATAAATGTTGTGTTTCTTAAAGTAATAAAGAAATTCAATCATATCTTATTTTTTTTAGGTAAATTGTAAGAAATTATAATTTCAATATTGTTAATGGTTGATTTTATATGAATTTGTACCGTAAAAAATCTAAAGCCGCGCGACAAGCGCTTTACTAAATTATGTATTACGCGACTGAACTCTATCAATAGCGCCTTGAATGAAATCTTGCGAAAGCTAGCACACTTGCTCGCGTCGAATCGGCTGAATCCACCGTCCGTCTTTGATTCGGTGCAATCAGCTCGGTTTATTATGCGTTCACCTTTATTAAGATATTTTATATTCATACATTTTCTTTTCAATAACTAACCTATACCATAGACAAAGTATATTAAAGCAGACCGCCAAATTAAAATATACTTTGTCTATGCCTATACATATTAATATTTTACATCAATCGCCAAATTAGGAATAATCTTGGATTAAAATCGAGATCTATTTATATTCGGAATAACATACTATACATTTATAATAACCATCACTAAACTTTAATACCTATTCTAATTATATAATATGTTCTGATCTTAAGCAATATCACATAGCAATAGCACTGAATGTTTCTTGGTTATTTCTTTTTGAAAGCAAAAATATACGAGGGTTCGGTTTTTTTTTCACAAACGGCTGGTTAACTCCATACTGAACCATTCCTAGTTCGTGTTATGGTAGCTAACACAACTGATATACTACAATATACAACATGTACATACATATTTATTTTATATAGATACATAATTAACACCCAGACCCACAGCCAACAAATTTAGCTAAGCACAAAGATGTTGGGCATTCCGGGAATCGAGCCCGGAACCTACTGAGTGTCGTCGGATTTGAACCCATGGTCTTGGAATTCATATAAAAGTAGTAGGTAGCATTTTCTTTTAACACATAACAGCTAGGCAGGTGAATAGCAGGGCACGTAACTGTAGTATACTGTAGCCTAAGATGGAGTATGCTTAGTCTGGAATTTACTCTGGTTTATTACTACTGGTTTCTCAAGAAGGAAACCGGAACAAACAGAGCAAAACCTTGACTTTACAAGCTTCTCGTAGTTTATCGTTAACGGTTTAAAAAAATCTTCAAGAAAACTTTTCCAGAACGTATAATACCAACCATAATAATATAAACCAATTTTGATTACTGCTTTAAAAGTTTTCAATATATCTTTTGAATATTAAATCTTTTTTTTTAGTTCGTGACAAAATTAGAAAAAATATTAAACCAATTGCTCTTTGCAACTTAACGTTAAAACTCTGCACTTAAATGTACCTTAATTTATAATTGATTAACATTTCACAAGCATTAAAAGGGCTTAAGTTTATATAACAACTGAACATAAAACTAAAATAATAAAATCATTTCATTTTAACAAAGTCTTTTTTCTTCTTCATAAAATCCGCTCAATTCAGTAGTCAGTCTCGTAATTCACTATAAGTGCAAGCACTAATTCCAAATTGCTAGATTTCCCGTTAGGACAATAAGTACATATTATAATTTTGTATTAATTTCGACTTCTATATAATATAACTTAAAGATATAATGGTATTAAAACAAATTTATTACGGCTGATTGTTTAACTATAAAAAACAGTATTTAGATTAACTTATTGTGTACAATAGCAATTTTTTTTGCAAGTTCCCAGAACATAGCAAACCATATTTTTTTAACCTTTGAAAGGGACATCTTAGACCAAATCTTGTTTGTCTAAACGCACAAAAGCAAATCTTTAAAGGGGCCTTTTTTACTCTTGATAGGTTTGCGTTTGACTACAGCTAGCCTGACGTTAAGCGGCGCTCTAGTCTACGGTGTGGCACGCTTACCTAGAAGAAACCTACAACTCTACTTTTGAAGACCCCCGGAAGATACCTCTCAGGAAACAGAGACTCAGGTAGTGAGTTCCAATGCTTCGCAGTCCTCACAATAAAGGTTGACGCAAAGCGTTTTGTACGAAAGTTTGGAACTTCAACTCTGTTTCGGTGTCACTTCACTGATTCTCTGCTCGTTTTGACCATCTTGGAACAAATCTTTTAGGTCTAGACACACTAAAGCCAATCTTAAAAAGCTTTGGGTAAATAGTAAGTGAGACTAGTTAATCTGTACATAAAATAATGAGCCAAGTGCGAGTTGAACCCGCTCATGAAGGGTTCCGTACCATTGTTTTATGTGAGCCCCCCTCGAATATTTGTTTTGTTAAAATTTTATAATTTAATATGATAGCTAATATACATTTATATATTTTTTGAAAATTTTTATTGTCTAGTATCTACCGTTATTAATATCATATATAGCAAAATAAAATACAAAATACTCGCTTATTGTATGGGGACCCCCCTTAATATTTTTATTTTTAGTATTTGCTGTTATAGCGGCACGGGAAATACATAACTTGTGAAAGTTTCAGCTTTCTAGCTGTTAGTGTTTCTAAGATACAGCCTGGAGACAGGCAGACAGCGGAGTCTTAGTAATAGGGTCCCATGTTTGTTTATCTTTAAGGTACGGAAACTTAAAAAAAAAACACCTTTACTGCTCCATGGCACAAACTAGGCATATGTTGGAGAGTGCCATCGCAGCATTTTGCCTCACATTAGGGTTGCCATCTTTGATGAGCTGCAGGAGTCTCTGGCGCGCTGTCCTCGTCACGTCCGGGTCTACTTCCGTTTCCTCCGGGTACTTGTCGCGGATCCTGTGCAGTTCTGCGTATAGAAGACCTGGAACAATAAAATGGTAAAACGTAAGCGAGAGAAAATTGGCGTAAAAGACCTTTATTCTCAGCAAGAGAAAGTCTTTTTAGCCGTGATTCTTCCCTCATTTCGTGGCCTCTACAGTTGTCCATTGCATGCGTTAAAGATTTCCTCATTCACAACGCTCTGACAAAGAGTCTTGTCTACATTTTACGATGTGCGCGTTCAGTACACATAACCGAATTTAATAGCGATGGCCAATATTGAATGCAGTCATAACAGTAACAGTATTTAACAGTCTGTCGATTAAAATCTGTAAATATCAAGTAAGAACTAAATTAATATAGAGAGAAAACTATAACCACTGACTGTTAGAACTAGTTCCAAAGCCTATTATATCCTTGGAGAATTTTCCTACACATTTAAAAAATCCAGCGTGATCTTGCCAACACTAATACGGGGCATCATATACTCAGCAACAGAGTGGTTTATAATTGGAATAAGTTGCCCGAGGAAGTGGTCAGTGCTACATCAGTGAACAGCTTTAAAAACCGGCTTGATAGCTGGTTGCAGAAAACAAAAAAAAACTCTTGCTAACCTGTGGATCAGTGCACTAGTGAACTTTAAACATTGACATTGAACAGTGGACATTATGTGAACTATTAAAAAAATAATTTCAACTCAGTGTGATATAGGCACATCAGCATAATGCTGCTCGCCTATAAATAAAAAAAAAATTAAAAAAAAAATTACTAACGTAATTTTAATTCAAGTTTTTTGTCGTCACAGTCGATTGCGCATGGCGACGCGTCGCCACACCGTACACACTACTGCATGTAGAGTGTATATACCATCATATAGTATGGCAACGCCACGGCATGCGTCGCCACGCCAGAAATCTGTTTTACGTGCGGCTATAGATGTTTCACAGATTAGCTCGTGACAGAAAACTATGGACGAAGTTGGGGGAGGCCTACGCCAGCGAGGCGACATCTGCACTTCAAGAATATTGACATTAGTAATAAACCTGACATGGATGCGCTTAATATTTTTTTTGACATTAATTACCTATATAGTTTGACATGCGATAGTATAATAAGAGACAATTACAATTATTATTTGACATTCCGATTTAAACATTTATTGACGATTAATATGATATGAATAATATGAAAAGATGACAAGCTATGTAAATATGTGCAGTTGAATAAAGGCTTTTTTATTTTTTATTTTATTTTTATTTTTATATGTATGTGTCTTCTGTGTCTGATATAAATGTGTTCTTTCTTTCTATATAGAGTGTATATATACCATCATATAGCGTAGCAACGCCACGGCAGGCATTTCCACACCAGAAATCGGTTTTACGTGCGGCTATAGATGTTTCACAACAATACACTTACCCAACAACAGAGGTGGATGCGGCTTCAGATCCTCACTGGCGCAATGCAAATAATTGACCGAGGACTGCAGACACTTGGCGATGCTTGCCGGCATCTCGTCCGCCATCTGGCGGAGCAACGCCGAGAGGAACTCGTCCAGGTATAACCTCCCCTCGTCCAGGAGATGTGTCTGGATCAAGTCGTTGGATTTCTTCACGTTGAACGTTTTGAACACTTGTTTCAGTGTGAACTTGCTGGCCTGGAAGGAAGATTCTAATGAACCTATTGACTGAAACGTTACATTGGGGAAATCAATTGTAGGTATTTATATTTTATGTATTTTATATTACGAGTATATATCATATTGTATATCATATTTTGATGTTTTCTTGGCTTATCTTAACTCGGTTTCAAAACACAGCAGAAACACTAAATATATCAGATTTTCTTCCATTTAATATTCAAATATTATTTCTTTCTTAGTCTTAATCAAGCTTTCCACTCATACTTTATTTTTATTTTATTTATTTACTAGGTACTCCTTTATATTACATACATGTTATAGCTACAAATACAAAGAACAAAGAACAAGTCTGCAATCCAACACAGCGTACACAGTATGATAGTTAACAAACATAATGAGTAGTTTCAGTTCTAGGAGTTTGAAATGTATATTGAATTAATCTTAAGCACTAAACAATTTAACAATCTGGGTATTAGAAGCAGTGAGGCGAAAAGTTTTGTCCCAAAGCTAGGTTTGAGGCTAAAGGACACTCACTCTCTGAATCGTTCTTGGTGCAGAGGTTGGCCATAGCTAATCAGCGCGGTAATGCAGCGAGCGTGATGGGCACCTTTGCACCAGAGGCGAGCAGGGATTGTTTGTATGATTGTTTAATATGTTGACGGATTGTTTTTATTGGTATTAATTTTAACTGGAGTCAAAAGTTGATGTCAGAAACCCTTCCTTCAAAACTCTAACACTAAAAAAGAAGTATGAAAGAGGTAATGTGTCAACTCACCCTAACGACGGGGGGGTTGATGTCACACAGATGGAGCAGGAAACAAGGCAGCGAGCTCACCGCTTGCTCCACCAGGGCCTCCGCTTGCACGCGGCTCGATATTATGCCGAATAATCTGTTAACAACGTGACACTACATTTTATTGGCATTAATAAATCATGTTGTATCTTCATATTTGTAAAATATGGTTAACTACATTTAATTGGCAATAATAAATAATTATGTTTCTTCATATTTGTAAAAACCAAGATATATAATGTCAATTCCTATAAATAAAAAAAAGTCAGGACAATCCACTATCGACCGTACCCGGCGCAGAGGTGACTTTTGTAAAAACAACATAATATCTTATAGGAAATTTTATT
Organism: Mellilla xanthometata; assembly: GCA_035578125.1. NCBI lineage: Eukaryota > Metazoa > Arthropoda > Insecta > Lepidoptera > Geometridae > Mellilla > Mellilla xanthometata. The sequence continues at coordinate 17,245,979 of JAPUBQ010000024.1, read as the reverse complement.
GACCCTTATAAATAATTCTCTTTTTTAATATTTTTGTATAACCCAGTTCAACATTTATTTCCTATTGATCGGGGTAACCGGGCACAATTAATATTAATGTATCATCATAATAGAATAGAACAGAACAGAATATGATATAACTTGATTGAACCACAGGTACAATGAGATGATGAGATGTTATGGAAATGTAATGTGGGAAAAGCGATAAATATAATAATGTGACCTGATAGAATGTTCTCTGAGCAAGGGGCACTGCGTAGTCATGAAACAGAATAGAACAGAACAGAATATGAATATAACTTGATTGTACAACCACAGGTAAAATGAGCATGTTAAGGAAATTTAATGTGGGGAAAAACCTGATAGAATGTTACCTGATTAAGGGGCACTGCGTGTTCATGAAACAGAGCAGAATAGAATATAACTTGATTGCACAACCACAGATAAAATGAGCTTATGTTATGAAAATGTAATGTGTGAAAAACCAATGAATATTATAATGTGACCTGATAGAATGTTCCCTGAGCAAGGGGCACTGCGTGTTCATGAAGGGTCGGATCTTCTGCGAGATGGCGAGCAGTTCCCGCTGCAGCTCCGCGTCTATACTGTCCAGCGCAGACACCAGCCGGCCCAGACCCTGGATCGCCGCCAGCGGCACGTTGTCTGATGGAGAACTGCAAGAGGAAAAAAAATAAAGCTATGGTTATATTAGTAAAAACGAGTGTGTCTCGGTGATATAAATGTCTGCTTTTCAATCAGACGGCCCTACACCAATGACTTGTTTTTCAAGTTATGTGTGGGTTTGCACTCGCTTTACGGTGAAGGAAAACATCGTGAGGAAACCGACATGTTTGAGGACCACAATAAACGAAGTGTGGTGGATTATGACCTACGTCTTTCTCTCCGTGAGAGATGGCCCCGAGTCCCAGCAGTGGGAACGTATAGCGGGCCTCTGCTTATGCTAATATTAGTATTTTTTTTTAATATTAGGACTCATTTCACACACAGCTGGTTAACCCCAAACCAATTCTAGTTTTATGTTATGTTAGCTTACACAACTGATATACTATATATACATACATAAAACACATACTATATAAACAACATATTTTATATAGATACATATATAATACTCTACACTTCATCAGCCAACAAATTTAGTTAAGCACAAAGATGTTGGCCGTGAATCGAATCCGGAACCTTCTGATTGGCAGTGCGGCATGGTAACCATACGCCAACGAGGTCGTCCTGCTATAATACCTGGTATGATCAGCATCCACAGCGCTGCTAAGTGCGACCATGGCGAGCGGCAAGGCGTTGGCCCTGGTGTTGCCCCTCAGACGCGCCACGTTGGCGGCTCCCCGCACGGCGGCTGCGCGCACCCGCGGGTTGTCATCCTTCCACCCCGCGCTCAGGGTTGCCAGTACCGTCTCCGTTATTACAGGGTTGTCGTTACATCTGGAAATTATACATTGGATGGAACAATATTCATATAGTACCCAGAATCTATACCAATATTCTTCTTCTTCTAAGTCGGTACGCTCTTGACAGAGCGGTCGTGGTCGTCAAGAAGTAGTAGTGGATGGGACGGATAGTACACGCCTCACGATGCCTCGCCACTTTTCTTTGTTAGAGGTCATCCTGGCGCACTCATTTAAGCACGATTGTTCTTATTTGGTCAGTCCATCGAGTGGATGACCTCCCGCGCGGTCTAGTACCCTCTATTTTGCCCTGTACGACTAGGCGCTCTATATATACCAACATTATAAAGTGGAAAAGTTTGATTGTTGAATCAAAAGGGTTCAGTTGAAACTACTGGACCGATTTAAAAAAATCTTTCACCATACATACATATTTAACACCCGAAACCACAGCTAACAAATTTAGTTCAGCACAAAGATGTTGGCCGTGCCGGGAACCGAACCCGGAACGGCTGATTGGTAGTCTGGCATAGTAACCATTACGCCAACGATATGTATCGATGGGCACGATTGGCACAGGACCGAGATGAATGGCATATCAAAAGAGAGGCCTATTCCCAGCAGTGGGAGAGAACCGGCTGTGGATGATGATGATGTATCGATAAGGAAAGCTAACCTGTAATTCAACATATCGGCCAAGAGCGCGACCGCGGCGAACCGTTGCGGCGGCAAGCTCGCTCTGGCGTAGGTGGCCAGCCGGGCGGCGACCCGCGGCGCGTGGCGCGGCGCGTGCTGCCACAGCGCGGCGCACAGCAGCGGCGCCAGCTCCGCGCCCGCCGCGCCCGCCGTGCCGTGCTCCACGCTCACCCACAGCGAACACGCTTCGCGGATCTAAAATATACAAAATAATGCGGACAATACTGTAGACAGGTAACCTATTGACTCAGGCGTTACTTTGCGGAAATCCATTGTAAATAGAAGACAAAATTAAATATTTAGTGTACTTCCGCTGTGATCCGAAATCCAAATTAAGACAAGTAAACGAAAAATTAACTAAGATTAATTAAGATTAACGTTACCTATCACAATTCGGAAATTCTTAACTCTACACGTGTTTCGCCTAACCACAAGGCATCATCAGGAGATGCTGATGAACACCTTTTGGATGCCGGTCACAAGCTACTAGACAACCAGACATACAAAATCAAGCACATCTGTGAAAAAGGCTTTCGTTTATGTGTCTTAGAACAACTAGAGATTCTCAAACATCAAAATCAAGTATTTACATTGCTGAATGATCAAACAAACCTAGTGAGGTCACCGCTTTTGCGAGTCATTAGTCGACAAGCCGGTATCGCGTTTTTTTTTTTTTTTATAAGCAGGTGCGGTGAGTGCGGCGCCTCACTCTCGACTTGTTGTTCGAAGAGTCAGCATCTCCTGATGATGCCTTGTTAGGCGAAACACGTGTGAGTTAAGAATTTCCGAATTGTGATAGGTAACGTTAATCTTAGTTAATTTTTCCTTTTTGTCTTAATTTGGATTTCGGATCACAGCGGAAGTACACTAAATATTTAATTTTGTCTTCTATTTAACATAGACAGGTTTATTACAACGGCAATGGCAAGGACACAATCTTGAATTCACAATGTATATAAATCTATAAACGGTGAAAATATCCAAAAATTATTTAAAGATCGTCTAAAGAACAGCTCTAATAATATTTATACTTATTTTGGTATCAATCAAACTCATGAATTGATCTCTCGATCGATCTTTTTTATTGATTGTCCCTGCAGTGATTTAGCCCTCGAAAGTTTCACGGCTTTTCTGTTAGCACAAATCCTATTTTTCCTGACCTTTATTGGCCATGGACACACCGGCGGGGGTTCTGCTTCGATGTCTAGGTCATAAGTAGTAAGGCCTTTGTGTGAATCAAACAAAGACCTTACTACTTATGAAATACAGACCATTTTTCTAATAACCATTTATATGCTTTAAGCAAGGAAGTATCGACTTTATCTTATATCTTTAAATAGGCAACTCTTGTATATATATATATATATATAATTGGAATCTCGGAATCGGCTCCAACGATTTTCATGAAATTTAGTTTATAGGGGGTTTCGGGAGTGATAAATCGATTTAGCTAGGAATAATTTTTAGAAAATGTCTTATAAAAAAAAATCGAGCAAAGCTCGCTCATCTAGGTACTTTACATTGATATAAGTACCTTATGATAAACAGCTCTGTCCAAGAAAGCGTTGAAAGTCCCCACAGTGATTTTAGCCGTCGAAAGTCTCACGGCTTCTCTGTATGGCACAAATCCGAATCTCTCCTGTCCCTTATTGGCCGGGGGCATATAAACGGAGGTTCCGCTTTGATGTACCAATCAAACAACGACCTTACTACTTACAAAATACGGACCATTTTTTCTAGTAACCATTTGTATACTTAGAGCAAGGAAGTATCGACTTTATTTCCATTGATAATTATAAATTGATCGTTATAAGTACCTTATGACAATCAGCTCTGTCCAGGAAAGCATTGAAAGTCCCCACAGTGATTTTAGCCGGCGAAAGTCTCACAGCTTCTCTGTTTGGCACAAATCCGAATCTTTCCTGTCCCTTATTGGCCGGGGGCATATATGCGGGGGGTTCTGCTTCGATGTAGCACACTAATGTGGTGTACAGCACTGAGAATAGGTCCGAGAATTTAGAGTCGCAGATCTGTTGCATGGCTGGTTCTTGGAGCATGTCGCCTAAGGCACTGATTAGCTGAAAAAAAAAATGTGGCGTCAGAAAAAACTTGTACATATTTTCATGAAAGCGGGTAGATTTGAGATTGGTTGCGAGAATCGTAAGTTTTTATATTCCCACTGGGGAGTAGAAAACTGGGGAGTGGTTTTTATATTTCCACAGGGGAGTGGAAATATATAAACTTACGATTCTATCGCTTACACAGCAAAATCTCACACACACACACACATACTAGTTATTGTCTGTTTCTTCTATAGACTCACGGTTACTGAGGATGGAGTGGAATAGAAAATAGTCGAAAAGCAAAGAGGGAAAAATAAACAGTAAAGAGAAAGAGTTTGATTGTTTGTTTGACACAATTAGGCTCCGAAACTGCTGGACCTATTTGAAAAATTATTTCACCGTTGGGAAGCTACATTATCTCCGAGTAACATAGGCTATATTTTGTCTTTGTATCTTAGATGATTCGCGTGGCGTGTCTTGGGAGAGGCCTATGTCCAGCAGTGGGCGCAGACGGGCTGATAATGATGATCTTAGATTACTTTAGAGCGCGTGTGAAGCCGGGACGGGACGCTAGTCTATTTTATTTTTAAATTAATATATATTTTTTTTAATATTTTTTTTAAATAAATTATTAATATATGGTGAAACTCACAGTAAGCGGCTGCAGCGCTGCAATGTGCGTGTCGCTCACGTGGTAGGGGTCTTCGTACAGCTCCACTGACGTCATCAGCCGCAGGAAGTTGTCCGTTATAGAGGGCGCCAGTGTCTCGTCGCACGCCAGGTGGCGCCAGCATGATGTTACGCATCTGAGATGTATAAATATAATAATTACTTAAATAAATATTAGGACACATTTCACACACGGCTGGTAAGCCCTATACTAAACCATTTCTAGTTTGTATTATAGTTGTTTATGTCGATACATATTTAACACCCAGACCGACTGCCAACAAATTTAGTTCATCGCAAAGATGTTGGCCGTGCCGGGAATCGAACTAGGGACCCTTTGTTCGGCATAGTGACCATTACGCCAAGGAGGTCTTTTTAGAGGATTCTAAGAACGAGAGGTAATTTTAAAAGAGTAAAATTGATTTTAATTGAAATTTTACATGTCAATTTATATTTGAGCATTAATAAACAATTTAAACTATAAGGCTACATTAAAATTTAAATAAGAGTTGATCAAGAATTAAAAAAATATTAATGAGTGAAGCTCAGATGACATGTTAAATTGTAGGTACCGTCTGTTAGTAGAAACAGTCGTTAAGTCACAGGCGTATTGAAATCTCTAGACCAGAGCTTTGTCATCTAGCTCACACTAGGAAGAAGGTGAAGGTTTCTTATTTCCATAATATGCTAAGTCAAAAATTAAAAAGATTATCTTCGTTTGTTTCCATCTAACATTCCAATTTTTATGTTAGAGGTACAGCATTTTTTTTCTTCGTATCAAATATACACAATGCTTTTTGTCCTATCGAAACAAAGACTCGAGTTTGAATACGGTTATATAAATATATATTATACTTACGGTTTCAAAGGCAGCTTTTGAGCCAACAGCACCGCAGTCACCGCATTCGAGTGATGACGTGTCAGTGACGTCATCGGCCGCATCAACTTTGTCCTCGCTTCATCACTCACCGCGTCCATCGTCGCCATCATGACTTCCACTATCCTCTCCACACCCTGGTACAAATCCTGTCCCTTGTTCATAAAGAACGCATCCAAAATAGCACTTATTCCCACACTCCTAAGCTCCAAATTGTCGTAACCGTCTAACAAACTCTCTATAAACTGCATCGTGTGGTTGTGAGGGATTTTACTCGCGATTGTCTCAGTTAAAAACATGCAGTAGTCAGAAATCATGGTCACATCATTTGTTAGAACGTTGTTCTGCAAATGCGAGAGGTTGGCCATCGTTGCGTCATCTGGCTCTACGGTCCTTCCTTCGTACAAATCCTGTATCTGAATCACCAACTTTATACAATCGATCGTTGTCAAACGAACTGGGAAGTTAGTATCTGCAACCCCGGGAATCACTATTCCGAGCAAATATCCCATCTGACCGAATTTACTTGGCGTTTCGTAGTTCAGTTTGACATTCTTTATGTACGCATCGAATATTACTTGCAGTATCATGAACGCTGCTGTTCGAATTTCGTCGTTCTCGTGTCGTAACCATTCCATTAGTAACGTCACCAAATCATCGATTGTGCTCAGGCAGGTCGACTGTATGATCAACTCTCGAATTAAATGATGAAGCAAAACCAGGCTATCGTTCAACGTCTTTGCAAGTTGGTCGTTTTTATCTGCGTTGCCTTCAATTTCGTATTTACGCTTGAACGACGATAACTCCCCAAATATGCTGTTGAATAGTACTCTCAGAATTGTGTTTCGCTCTTCAGGTAGTATGCCCTTTTGGAGCTTGGTCAAGGCTTTCGATGCCTTAACAATTATAGGGTACAATTCCACGTTCCGCCTTTCCAAGTTGGAATTGTAGATCTGTTCTAAAACCGCATTGAGAAGTTGCCACCTGTTTCTTAAAGCCACGTTGTGATGCGCGGCCGGGTGCAAAGCTTTGCCGATTTCGTACAAAGTGGTCACACTCGCTTTGCACAAGTCAAATGATGGATTCGACTTCAAAATGACGAGTAAACTTGCCGTCACGTTTTCCCCCAGGCGCGCCAAAACGTGAACATCCAAACACTCACACGCCACCTTCCCGTAGCACGTTATAACTGCATACTTGACTACACCGAACTCGTGCTCAGTCTTCGAATTTCTCGCCGACAAGAAGTTTAGTATCTTACTGCCTTTTTTCGATTCGTTTTCTTTGTAAATCGCGTCTAGTTCGTTCATGACAAACTCCCCGTGCTGTCTGGCCGCGATGCCGGCGGCTTTGCTAACATACTCGCAACTCTCCATAGGTATGGACTTGAGAGCGAGAAGAATAATCTTCAGAATCTTTTCGACCACCGCTGCATTGGACATGTGACAAGATAGAATGGCCAGATATTGCAGAGAAACACCCTTGATCATTGGCGCTTGCTTTTTGGCCAAAACTTGTTGCGATATGTGAGTCGCGATCACTTCAACCCACTTATTGCTGTTCACTTGCTCTATGGCAGAGACTAAGAGATCCAACAACATTCCATGCCACTGCGCTTTCGACTCGCTTTTGTTAACAAATTTCAGTAATCTCTGCACTTCAATTGTCCAGGAATTCTTCAAGTTCTTATGAACGTCCCCTGAAAATTCCTCGAGAAATATGAGCAGGTTCCGATTTCTGTCTATATCCCCTGGATCAACTATGTGAGTCAAACATCTGACGAATATCAAGTCTGGGGAGACTTTAGGCTCTGCTTCTTTCTCTGTCTGCCCATCAATTATGTTCGAGTTATTCTGCATAAGAGACGTGAGGCAGTGACTCACGGTACCCATTGACGCTGTGAAATCATCTACTGTCAACGCAGCGAGCAATAAATTCTTGAGTTGACCTCGTACACTTGTTACAGTATTGCACATGAGTGCTAAGGAGCTTTTACACGTATCATGCAAGTCCGCGATTTCAAACTTAGACACGTTGGCATTGACCGGCGCTTCGTAGCCACAATGCTTTATGATAAACTCGACAAGAGCAAACTCTTCCGGGGTCGTTATGCAGTTTCTATAAACAAGTCCTACGATCGCTTTCACGAGCAACTTTTTCATTTTCAATCCCTGCTCCATTACAGTCATAACTTTCAATATCGCGACGAATTTCGGCGCGTAATTATCGACAAAAATTTGCGAAGATGTTGTCAAATGGGTCAAAATTATAACGGACTTCATTCTATCTTTTTCTTGATTATTTTTGCACTGGTGTAGTAAACTCTCTATGGTTTGCTCTGAGAACTGATTAGCCATGTGATCGAAGCAGCGTAACACTTCGAAATGGTTTTTGACCGTGTGGGGTTGGTCATAATCCGGCTCTAGAAGGACCAAATTAAATAGAACGTGATTCACGTTATTAATGACGTTGTCGTTCAAAGTCAGTTTTGGGTTCAGAGGTGACGGCGACAGGATGTACGATATACACTGACTTATGTAGTAGAAGTTCATTGCAGGTTTTCGGTACAAAGACAGCAGTGTGAGGACAAATTTGTTGACTGTCTCATTAAATTGTCTCTCGGATATAAGTCTGGTTATAGGTCCTAGGGCTTCTAGCACGGATTCAGTGACTTTAGGCTCGGGGGAAAGAAGCCATTGGTTGTACAACACGTCGAATATGATTGTGAATTCTGTGACGAAGTTGTCCTTTATAGATGTTATGTCGCCGTTTTGAACATTGTCCCCGATTTGCTCTGATACGGCTATGGCGAAGTGGCCGAAGGCTAAAAAGAAGAAAAAAAAATTCTCAGTTTCCCTGTATAGTAATATTAATACCACATAAGCTTTATAATGAGAGCGATCGGGTTGTAGGAGGATATGAATGAGAAGGCAGTGAATGTGGAGAAAGGCAGTGATGGCTGATACGAGTGGCGTGGAAGCGAAAACTAGGCTGTGCCGACCACACCTAGTGGGAAATGGTAAAGGAGAAGAAGATAAGCTTTATTTAGAGTCTTAAGGTAATACTCACGAAACATTGAGACAATGGTGTCCAAAAATAATTTCGATAAGTATTTGAATAAAAGATTATGGCCAACAAAAAACATGCATATCATTTCCAATACAAGTTGTCTATGTCGAACGTACACTCTCTGACGTTCAAACGGCTGCACCGACTTCGGTGAAGTTTTGTAATAATATAGCTTAGACATCACACCACTAGACGCAGCTAGTTCTAAATAGAAATAAATAAATACTAGGACACATTTCACACACGGCTGGTTAACTTCATACTGAACCATTTCTAGTTTGTATTATGGTTACTAACACAACTGATATACCACATATAAATACTTTATATCGAAATTGACATTTGAATTATATCCTAAACTATTGTAATCATCTAATATATAAAATTTCCATGTCACAATGTAAGTTACTGAGAATCGGCTACTATATATTTTTCATACTCCTAAGTGAGGCAAAACAATGTTTGCCGGGTCAGCTAGTAATATTATATAATTTGACTTGTAACTTGGTGTTATCAATAAATGATTTATATTTGTATTTGATACATATTTAACACCCAGACTGACAGCCAACAAATTTAGTTCATCACAAGATATTGGCCGTGCTGAGAATCGAACCCAGGATCTGGTTGGCAGTCCGGCATGGTAACCACTACGCCGACGAGGTCGTCAAACCAAACATAAACAAATATCTCTAATACCAGAAGTTAAAAAACTCACCATAAGCAAAGGCTTGTTTCAGCGCATCGTTCTTGACTAAAGACAGTAGTGGCAACATTTTGCTCAATATCTCCTTAATATGGGGGACCACGGCGTGTGTGTTGACCGCTGCCAGGGTCCCCAACGTGTGCGCTATGGTGTAGTGGGGGACACTCGCGGGGGACAACTGGTTGATTAGAGACCGGAGCACCTGCAAGAGGAAATGTTGTCTAAAACAAAAAAAGAATAAAGACGATACTTTAGATTCTTTAGCATAAGCAGCCCACTATACGTTCCCACTGCTGGGACTCGGGACCTTCTCTCACGAGGAGAGAGATAAGGGCCATAATCCACCACGCTGGCCAAGTGCGTGTTGGCGGATGACACACGTCTTCGGATATTGTGGTCCTCACACATGCCGGTTTCCTAACGATGTTTTCCTTCACCGTAAAGCGAGTGTAACTCCACACATAACTTGAAAAACAAGTCATTGGTGTAGGGCCGGGATCGACCAGGGGCCGTCCGATTGAAAAGCAGACGTTATTACCACCGAGCCACACTCGCTACGTGTATATTATGTTTTTTATTTTAATTGATTTATTATGAGGCTTTTTTGTCACACTCGGCTGGTTAACCCCATAAACTGAACCATTTCTAGTTCGTGTTATAGTAGCTAACACAAGGGATATACTACATATACATACATACATATTTCATATACACATTTACTTTAAATAGTTAAAAAAAAATACTACATTGGATAGTTTAAAAAAATTACGAAATTTCACCTGATGGTAGGTGATATCGTGATTTACGGTGGAGCGCGCTTACCAAGAAGAATTGCATGCCTAGATTATACTTATGTGTCAGTGTGTGTCTTTGAACTCTTTCACACTATAATGATTGATCAATTTCGATGAAATTTTGTCTAGAGATGGCTTGAACTGTGGATTTACATATAGGCTTCTTTTATCCCGGATTAACGCGAGTATCACTGCAGGGCGTAAAGTGTACCAATATTGCTTCTTCTTCTTCGTATGAGCTAAGTGGCCAAGCTCTGGTGTCAAGAGATTTAAAGCCCTCGGATGGGTGATCATGCCCAAGACTGTCTTTTAAAAAAGTGGGATTTTCATCTGGGCGCTACCGTGGGCCCCGGCTGTTAGTCTTAGTACATTCAGTCGTTAAGACAAGTCCAGAGGCCTTCGGGCAACTTGAAAACCCTTGACACCAGAGCTTGGCACCTTAGCTCATACGAAGAAGTAGAACTGCATCTTGCGGTGTTACCCGCGTTTAAAAGAAGCCTTTACTTTGATCTAAGGTATACGCTACCTTTGTACCAAATTTCATCTAAGCCAGTTAGCCGTTTTAGCGTGAAGAAGTAACAAACATGCACGCATACAAACGTACGCGTTTGTATAATAGGAGTATGAAGTACGATGGCAACATGTTATCACAAAGCGACACCAGACGTTCTAGGCATCCAATTACACAAGTGATTCAGTGTTGTTTAACCTCTTTATCTCGCCTGGTTAATGACTGTGTAGGTACTTAATAAAGTCCCACTTGAGTTTTACTTTAATTGAGATTGCGACACTGCGGCCTAAGATCATCCACCCATAGACTGTCTGCATCGAATGTTGCTTAACCTCAATGATCGCGTCACATCACTTTGGTTAGCCAAGCTTGTGCGGTGGTATTACTTTGGGTATGAAACCATATATAAATTTACATAAGCATAAGCAAACCACTATACATTCCCACTGTTGGGCTTAGGGCCTTCTCTTACGAGCAGAAAGATATAGGCCATAATCCAAGAACCTAGCCAAGTACGGGTTGGCGGATGACACACATCTTAAAATTTTGTGGTACTCGTTTCCTCATGATGATTTCCTTAATCGTAAAACCAGTGCAAATCTACAGAAAACTTCAAAAACAAGACATTGGGCTGAGATCGAACCAGGGCCCGTCAGCTTGAAAACAGACGTTTTTCCCACTGAGCCACAGTCGCTCATTGAAAGCAGACGTTTATCCCACCGAGCCACAGTCGCTTATTGAAATAAGCTTACCAGATCTAAATACTCATGTCCCACAGCGACCATGACAGCGGAGGCTCCCATCTGCACCGCAGGCTCGTTGCCCGCAGAGTCCGTCATGGCTCGCAGCATCGCCGACACCAGCTCCCCGGCTATCTTCGGTTCCAGGCGCTTCACTTGGTTCACGCATGTCTGTTCCAGGACCCTGAAATATGGAATACAAGTGTTAGTTAAACAGCGCTAAATTCCTTCAAAGAATTTCCCATCTGGGTTACCCAAGTAACAGGCGCCAGCCGAGTTTGGGACCCGATGCCTTATCTAACTGCATACATACCTATGTACTAAAGACAATATTATGTATATTTAAAGTATTAAATCCTTTTATTAAACTACGTGTAAATTATTCACAATGTATAAACAAATATGTATGCGCCTATGTATTTTGTAAATAAACAAATTTCTTTCTTTCTTTATAGTTCACTTTATATAATGTTTTCTTATTCCTTAATACATAAGTACAGCTTTCTGCCGTTTTTGGGGTTCCCTACCTAAAAGGTAAAAACGGGACCGTATTACTAATCCTCTGCTGTCTGTCTGTCTGTCTCCAGGCTGTGCAAACCATATATAGTTAGAAAGCTGAAACTTTCACAAGATATGTATTTCCTGTGCCGGTATAACAACAAATACTAAAAATAAATATTGAGAGAGGTCCCAATACAATAAAAGTGTTTTGTTAATTTTTTTACATATACTATATCAATAACTTCTGGACAAATAAAATGTTCACAAAATATATATTAGGTATAAAAATTATAAAAAAATAAATATAAGATATTCCGTCCCATGCAATAAAGGTAACAGAACCCTTCATGCGCGAGCCTAACTCGCACTTGGCCAATTTTTATGAACTTTATGTATGTCATAGGACATTTTATTTTTACAAATAAGATAGGTCTACATTTATGTTAATTTAAAAGTTTAAGTTGTAAAATTTCGGCCTAATCTAATTTTTTGTTTAGCTGTGATGAGGTTTCAACATTTTCATAAAATTCATTTATAGTTGTTTGAATCATCAAATCCAATTTAAGATGCTTAACTGGCAACAAAGAAAGTTAAGTGAAAGATAAATTATACTTTCAAATGGGTAATTTAAAGCACTTATCGTTAAAGTGAATGAAAGTATGAAGATAATTGTCTTGTGTTCCATAATAAATGATGCAGGATTAACAGAAACAGAAGCTGCTGTGAAAAGCAATGATTTTGATTAAGATATTTTTATATCAAGTTATATTTTATTTTCATCATCAGCAAGCAGTCTACTCACTCACTCGGTAACTTACTTGTTCAGTTAAACCAGCTTTCGGGGTTGAGGCACTTTTTTTGGTGGCTGAACAAGCATTGCAGGGAGCTGCAATGTTGAGATCTTTGATGGTAGAAGGCACCAGATAATTGGTACTCATTTTCTCATTTCCAGGTGCCCCATTATAATATTACGGTAGATTATATATTAGTGTTCTAGTAAGAAGCTAGATGCCTTGATTAACAAAACACAAAACTATATCAGAGGCCTCCTGTTTTAATGAAAGTACCACAGCACCTGACACAATGACTGTAAAATAGGTATGCCAGTGACCTAAGACTGCGCTCTGTTACTTCAAAGAGCTTGAATGGCTTGGGTATGCTGATAAGGGGAAATGCATAAAACATCTCCTGTGGGTTGTCAGTGCATGTCTGACCACCTACATCTTACTTCCTGTAACTCTACAACCCTATGTGGGTCTTGGCTTCCTCTACTAATCTATGGCACTGTGTGACTCATCATAGAATATAAATATTACGGTAAATATACAATAAGCAAATATCCATTTTGCAATCCAATACTCAACTACAATTGAAATATTATTTGAATCATTTATTAGCTTTATTATAACAAAAATGTTGAATAAAAAAATCAAACACAAATATGGCATAATGCTAGCAAAAACTAATCAAAATTCTCTAGAAATTGCAAGGCCACCAACAACTGCTAATTTCTTCGTCAGTTGACCAAACAACATAATTTACATCAATTTGAATACTAATTCCATTTGCCAAGTGTATTGACATTCTATAATAATAACTTGTTCAAGATTTTACTGGATTGCACAAGTTTTATAAGTATTGCAAGATCAAACATACATGAGAATAATTTTATACTTACCTATTAATATATGTATCAATACATTTTACAGGGAATAACTTTGATAACAAATTAAATCAAAGGTCTTGGATGTTTGTCTCAGTATGATGGTTGATAAGGTATTCATAGAACTGCACTATATGGGTTTATGGGCAGTGAAGATCTAACTCATTATGTATTTTTGTAGCCTACTAATAAGTCATATACAATGTTTGTATAACTGGCTATCACTTGTTTCAGCACAATCAGTGGGCCATTCTCAGGGGCAGGAACACAGTCAATGTATGTGAAACATATCGGGCTAATACTGACAAAAAAAACATCAGTGATAACCGGTTATTCAAATTAAATCAAAATATGCCATATGAAAGTTAATACAGTGAACTCGTAAAAAGTAAAATTTAATCAAGTGTGTTTTTTCCTATGAATAATTTTCCAAATTTAAAAATTTAATGATATTGTTGTGGCTACTCTTTTTCATAGGAAAGGGTGAATGTGATGATGATGGTTAAGCCTGTAAGATCTTTTGAGAATCGGTACAAATAAGGTTCATATTACACTTACTTAATTATGTTTCCCAACTGTAACGGATTAGGTTTGGCGATGTCTTTGTAAAAATCGCAAAACAATTCAATCACATCATTAGGGTAGGAATTAGCTATTTTAGTCAAGGATTTTATGACGACATTGTTTACTGAGTTTTCGCTGTCACCGGCGGCATTTATTAACACTCCCACAGTATCTGAAAGAGTAAATAAATACGATGTAAATTATCTTAAATGATGGAAAACATCAACAGTCTGCGTTGTGATTAATGTTATTTAACAAACCTTTTAAGCAATCCACTTTGAGTGAAGCCATAATTATTTTAGCTGAAGCTCATTAGAAACAGGGCACTTTTTAACTTTTGCTACAATATGAAAATCAAGTATTTACTGCAAAATGCAAACAGTAATATCATTGGGCAGAATGATACAGCGCAGCGAAAGAATTTTTAGATGTCACTGGTGGCACGCATAGATTAAGTAAATGATACCAGCTGAGAAGTGACATAACAAGAGTGACAGAACCAGCAACTAGTGCTGCCAGTTTATCTTTAATATTTGACTAAGCAACGAAATGTCCGGAAATTTATTGTGACCGAGATCAACCGATCGACCAGCGCGATGTTTTATCTCAAAATATATTGAATATAACCTCAATTTAGGGGCACGATTTTTTTATGTGTCTGAAAGATAATTTCAGGTTTCTAACAATCCGTCAATTATGGAGCAACATTAGAATTGTTATAAATCAGAACTAACTAATTAATTTGTATATATACCAATATTATATAGAGGAAAAGTTTGACAGATTATTTGTTTGTTTGACGCGAATAGACAAAACTACTGAGCGATTTGAAAAATTATTTCACCGTTAGGAAGCTACTCGTATATTATCCCCGAGTAACATAAGTTTTATTTTGTTTCTCTTTACAACTTGGATTATTTAATAGTCCATGCGAAGCCGAAACTGGCTGCTAGTAATGCATAATTACGTATTCAATATTTTAATAATGAAGGAAAATATTGAAAAGCTTTGTAAATATATACACTTGAATAAAGGCATTTTTTTTTTATAATATTCTATCGGTTTCTTTCGTTCATATAAAATAACTTTACATACATTGTTCAACATGTTGGATAAATTGTGCAATATATAATAAGAGTTTAATAACGTTTATAAAAAAATCAATGATTTGTAATTGTTTAAAACGGAAGGTCGGAATTAGCTTAGTTGGGTTCGCACCTGAAGGCTTATCTACCATTATCTATACACGAGGGAAAAAACGTGTATATTGTATCGGAGCCCCCTTAAATAGTTATTTATTTATTTTACTTATCTAAAGTAGTACCCAGAAAAATTTGGTTCACTCTTGCTTTTAAAAGTAAATATTTTAAAAGTAGGTATAGTAATAGGATCTTGTTGGTACCTTTTAGGTACAGATCCCTAAAAATGAAGAAAGGACGAAACATTAGTATATACTAGGTTATTAGAAATGTAGATAGTTACATGGTTTGCACATATTATGTCCCATGTCAGGTGTCTCCGACATGAAATGATTTCCGCCTAAAAACCCGATTAAAATGAGCGACCAAATTATCAAAAGGTTTTCTCTAAAACTTTGCTCAAAACAAGCAGCATGTGTGGTTGTGGCTAGCAGCAAATTTGCAAATATAATATGTTTTGTGACTTATATTTTACTATATACTAATAATATACTAATTAATCGTTTAAGTTAATTTCCTTTTTTTGTATCCAACGACTATAGCAACTTGACACAACTTGAATTTTAACGTTTATCTGTTTAGTTTAGAACTTATCTGGCTGAAATATTGTATATCTAGCAATATATTTGTCTTCGGTGTAATGATATTGACGTTTAATTTAAAATGACGTACATAGACAACTTCATGGTACATAGGTTTTTATCGGAATTGCACTAAATAAGAAAACAATTTCTACTACGATTGTTTATCTTGCACATGGAACAATAACTCTTTTCAGCCATAAATAGCTAAAGCTGTTTTAATTTTTTAGGTGCTTAACATTTAATTGTATATGCACACTATTCTGTTTGAGAGTATAAAAACAGAATCCTTTATTATTTGTCATGCCGAAGGATTAAAAGAATATAATTATTAAGACATCGTTTTGTGCTTATGAAAAAGTTCTACTTCTTTCGTTAATTTATTGCCATTGTAGTAGCTTTTATTTCACCTTGGTTCTCTAAAATATTTGTCTATGAACAAAATGGCAAAGAGCGCAGTATTTGAAAAACAGAAGGTAATACACCGCATTTTATATTCCCGTACGTGATCAATCCCAAATACTTTCAAACCATTTACTAGAAAAGAAAAAATATACAACCACATTTAATTATCTTCCAGAAGAGAAAAAATACTTATATTCAACTAATTAGTAACTAACGTTTCATCCTGTTTTAGTATTTAATTTAATTTAATTATTATATTACCGTAGCAACCCGTATTTTAATCAGTAAAATGCTCAGACGTTAAATGTTTAGGTATATTTTTTTTTTAGTAGGATCTTAATTAATAATAAAATCTTCTAAATCTTCGCAAGATAAATAAACAAATATTGCCCGCTAGGGTGATTAGGCTTTTGAAACCATGAGATCAATGAGCTTAGTTAATAAGTAATTTATATTTTGTGGTAAACGAGTGTACATTGTAGTGTACATTGAAATATCTAGTTAGTTTAGTCATCGTTGTATATTTAGTGCTGCAATTAAACTTAGGTAAACAAAATACATGGGAAGATAACGCAAGGCCGCACCCTCTATCCCTTTTCTTGTTCAAAATAGTTAGTCTATGGTTCGAAATGGTAGAGTTCCGCGACAACGAACAACAGCGAATCGAACGAATTATTCCGAAATCGTATTCAGTACGCTCCACTCTCGGCTGCTCGTGAATATTTGCAGACGTGCGTTATTATTTTGAAGACAACAGGAACGTTTTCTTCTAAAGAAAACGCCCTGGCATTACGCCATTTTTACAAAATCGCGTATTACAACACAACACAAATCTGAAGCGACTTTCACCGGATACATCGATAATTAAATTAAACGAAAGAAGGGATATAGCAATTTATCCCGGATTAAATTGATTCAACAATGTCCCAGCGTCTGGGGTCGAACACTGTCGTATCCGTGTGATGTACTGTGTGGATCGTTTATGTGACAAAGCAGAACCGTCGGCTCCCGCGGGCTATTATCCTATTCGGGATCACGTCGAGCCGGGAACTGGCCACTCGGCTTAGTCGCCGCGGGGACTCCAAAGCGGCAAATACGGAGGCGCAGATCCTGCTCCGCATCATTTACCGCCAGGATTGCGGTGAGTACGGTCCACCCGAGCCGCCGCTGCGCTCGCTCGGCCCCTCGCCCCGAGCGCTTGCCATCTGACATTGAATACGGTACGATCAGCTGCCCGAATGTCTTAAAATAGCCATAAAATGTCAAGTCTGGCTGGCAGCTTACAGATCAGCTGATCTACACTCGATTATTGTATTCATTAGGTAATTGTTTCTCGGTTGAGATCACCTTATCTCTGTCGTGTTCGCGTTATCGGGGAGATAAATAATTGAATAAATCGGCATTCCTGACACAGTTACTGTGGTTTGAACTTCATATTTTGTTTGCAGATTTGAAGATGGTGCAGCAAGATTTGACTTAGACTGGGGACTTGCAGGGAATGGGTGGCAGAGGTGTGGGTGTGTAGGGGACTGACATAGTGTAGTGCAGTGCAGTGTTGTGTAGCCGTGATGCCCTCCGTCATGTTGACCTCGGTGCTGGAAGAGGAGCCCGACCTGTATGAGGCGTTCCCTCCTCACGTCGACCCCTCCGGAATCACTATCCTCACTGACAGCCCTCCGGGTGAGTCCACTATTTGGCTGCTATGAATTTGTTTGCCTGCATGTATCATAGAACAGATAAAGCTTTCATACAAACTTTAGAAGAAAGCTTTGTTCATATTGCACCATATTATTATTAGTGAGTCAACAAGCAACATATTCATCTAATTATTTCTTATAGATTATTGCCTGAGTGAGTCTCTAAATCTGATTTATTATCCTCACAATAATATCTTTACATTACTGCATTACATCATTTTAGCATTCATCAATAGAAAATAAACTTAAAATATGTAAATATATTGTGTAGCAGCAAAATGAGCAGCATAATATATCCTTAAGTTTAATGTGCAAGTAAATATTGCATGTTCACTGAGGTCTATGATGATCTGTTGAAACTAATTACCTAGGCTAAATACAACAATATTTATCTTAAGACTTAATGTACATACTTTTGAAATATAATTTGTGTATCAAGTTAAAGCTCCTCGTCCAGGTTGGATCTGCGACTTTAGTGATGTCATCAACCCTAATACTTGCTAATCATTATTTTTAAGGTGTTTTCTAAATAAGAAAAACCTTTTTAGTAAACCAAGTATCAAGTTATAAATATAAACTTAAATTATGCTAATAATAATATCTCTACAGAACCTGTATACTCTTGACTAGAACTCAAGCTTGACCAATTTATTTTCTAATTTTTCAGTATTTTTCCTCAGAAAAATACCATATCAAACCATTTTATCACAACAATATACAGTTGATAAATCTGATTATGGTATTTATTGTTTTAAAATTGATTAAAAGATAACTTTCCTATGTGCTATTGGACAAGTTGAATATCTATTTTATCACATGCCTGTCCTTTTGACGTGTTACTGTTGATTTGTGAAACATGTAAGAATATTTTTTTACTATTTATCTTGTGTGTTGACACATTTATATTTTTCATTTTGCCAGTTTTTCGTAGGACCCACACAAAATTAGGAGGAATATTAATACCTTGGAAATTTCTTAGAGGTAAAGTAGCATCTTTTTTTGAGGCTACACTTTTTGTATCTATCTGATTGCATGTACCATTTTATATTTTAGTTATTTGTTAATAATTTCTAAATATCTTCTTTACATTTGTATTCATATTATTTGTACTACAGTTTATTGCCATTTTAAATTTCATTCCTCGATTTAAAGTCATGTATAATTCAATTCTAAATATTGTTGTATTTAGAACTTAGTTATTCTATTAGTCATTTCTAAATATCTTCTTTACTTTTCTGTATTCATATTTTTACTACAGTGTCATGGCATTTTAAGTTTCAGTCATTCATTTAAATTCATGAAAAAGTATGTAATGTAATTCATGTCTAAATTCATTGTATTTAGAACTAAGTTATTTATTTAGTAATTTATAAATATCCTCTTTGCATTGTATTCTTGTATTTACTAGTGTCGTGCCATGATAAGTTTCATTCATTCATTTGAAGTCATGAATAAGATGGTCAATAGATGTGACCTTTACTGACGGCTGCTTCAAATACTCTTCATCTCTGAGGCCTAATTTGATGATATCAAGACAAGATCTCAGTCCGTAGTATTAACAGTTTGGTAGTAGGTTCTTTATTGTTCTTTTTTCTCTAATCTGATTGGTATTGAAAATGAATGAAAATGAAAATTCTTATGGTTGTTCTAGGAATGATTTTTCAATAGGTAAACTTATAAATCTTTAACATATTGTGGGTACCCCGGGGGAAAACTCTTGAATTTATCAATAATTTAGTACAGTAAAAATTTATAGCTGACCATAAAGAAATAAATAATATGGAAAATTATTTTCCTATAAAATGTATATACAGAATCCAAAGTTTACTCTATATTCATAAAAATATGCTCTGAACACTAATGCTGATACTTGCACTTGATCATAGCATAAGCAGCCAACTATACGTTTTCACTGCTGGGACTCGTGGCCTTCTCTCATGAGGAAACATACATAGGCCACGATCCACCACATACGACTATCTTCGTTCGCTTCCTCTTGCTTAACACTCATATGGTTATCTAAATGAGATGACTTGAACTTTTAAATGTTTTCTCTAACTATTGACTCGTTATACCCGATTTCTATCAATCTTGTGAAAACCAGAGTTGAATCGCCTACTCAAACTATGCAGTTTTCCGAGAACGCGCATAATATTCAGAGCGTTGTTTTCGAAACATAGAGACATATTGGCGATTGTGCATTGTAAACAGTGGCTAAAAGGCGAAACTGACGGTCAGGACGTGTGTAATGCTAGTGTAGGTGTATGATTGTAGCGCCTGTAGCTCGGCTAACTAAGGTGATCTGACGCGATCATCGAAGAAGCAACGGGTTCAGATGGGTGACAAGCTACTAGACTCTTTTACAAAGTGACATTTACATCTGGGCTCTACCGTAGACACTGGACACGTAAAATTGTAGATTCCGGTTGTTAGTCTTAGTACAAGTAGTTTTTAAGCCAAGTCTTCTTTAAGCCTTCGGGCGGCTTGAAAACTCTCGACTCCTGACTCAGACGAGTCAGGAGTCTCTGACTCGACGACTGACGCAGAAAAAGAAGATGGCGAAATTTAAATATAGTTTTTGTTTCTTAGTATTTGTCTAACCTATAAAATTGACTTGGATATGAATTTACTGAAACAGAAACTACAGCACACGTAAGAAAACTTAAACCTAGTTTCAGATTCTAGATTTAAATATATTTTTACACGCTTTTTATTAGCTTTACCTGTATGTTTTTTTGTAACCGACTTCTTTGGGCGCGATTTTGACCCACTTTAAACGGCCAGATTTCGTTCAAACTTTGTAGATTTATTGAGGACCGATGACAATACACATTATTGTATTTAATACACTCATAATAATTTTATATTAGGACACATTCCACACACGGCTGGTTAACCCCATACTGAATCGTGCAATAGTTTAAAATTAAACAACAAGCTATTATAAATAATCCAAACTAAAAAAATAGAAAATAAATAATACTTAAAAACACGCTTTTATAACCATTTCAATATTTTTTTTATTCACACTATTATTAATTTATATTCATTGATATTTTTAACACTATTTTCTTAATTTAAATTCATTTTAATTTATTTTCTATTTTTTAGTTCGGTTTTCTATAAAAAGCGTGTTTTTTAGTTTTTTACTTAAATGTATTATTTATTTCTTTATTGTTCATTAAAAGTAACATTAAATAAGCTACATTAAGTACATACAATAAACCAAGCAATTCAGGCAAAAGCTACAAAGCCAGCTTGTTTGTAAGTAATAAATATAAATAATGAGTATGGTTTACCCAGCTTGGTAAACAAGCGAAAACATCTTGTTCAGTCAAATCCAGAGTAGCAGTTCTAGGAAACGTGTTTGTTTACTCTGCAGTAATCTTATAATTGTAGTTAATAATTACACAAGATTGACAGCTCTGTAGAAAATACTAGATCGTAGTCGTGATCTATCACTGCTCGATTTATTAGTTGACGTTTAGGCTTCGTTTGGAAGCGGCTTAAAATCTCTCGAATGATTTGTTAGCAATAGCCTGACATTATACGTATTTTTGGCCAGTCAGGTAACTGGCCAAAAATGCGTATCATTTTCTTCAATAATACCTAATCGATGCTTATTTTTATCGTGGCATATATTGTAGTGTGTGTACATACCTCTTTCTTTTGTTTTAAACACACTTAAAACAGATGTTTTTTGTTATCGTTCTTGTAAAGAATTCATTGAAAGAATAGAAAAAAAACAGGTACTTAGTATATTTATTTAAAATGCTTAAAATTGTAAGATTGATCAATTAATTTGACATAAAGTCAAGAAGAATTCTAGAGGTTGAACCAATTAACCAAAATCTGATTTAGATGTATGTATGTGAAATTTATATTATTTCTTGAGCTTATCCCAAACTAATTAATCTTATTTAGATACATTATATTTGCTATTCATTTTCAATGTTATTTTCTGAAATAACAATTCACTCGTTTGATATAAATTTACCTGTTTTCGAACGGCACCGTAGTGCAGCGTAATCTAGGTCAGCAACGCAGCTCTTATCATTGTTCTAAGTAAACGGTTCATCTCGATAACCCCTTATCGGGGGACAATCTCGGCGGATTAGATAAAATTGTTATGTCTTAAGTGCAAAGTAGTTGATCAATGCTTGTCCTGAAGTTGTCTGTTTGGTAAACTTGTTAGGATCGTGGGAAATTACAGAAGCGATTATAGTAGGGGAGCCGAAGGGGGGATTTTTGTAGTATCTCGAGCGCGTCAGATTAAGATATGGGAGATACCTACCTTGAACTCATTTTAGTACATCCACCAAATACAAGCTTTCCTCGTTGGTGGGATTGTCTTTAATAACGACTGAAAAAAAAAGTTGTATGGCAGACATACTCCAAATTGTCAGATTAAGATATTGTAAGTTATTACCGTCCATAAGAGTGTATATTTAAAGAAATCTGACAATTTAAATGTAACACTTGGGAGTGAGAGGGTCTCAAAATTTCAAACTTTGATGTTCAGTATCGGCCATATTTGTAGATTTGTCTTCAAGGAGATAATTTAAGGATATTAGGAGACTTATAACCTGCAGATTAACACAAACATAATTAAAAAAAAAACATTGCTTAACGTTTAAAAAACTTTTAAAAGAGCCTGGTGGCGCCCTCCATCGGTGGACAAGATAGGTCTCATACAGTTTTTTTCATGTTATAATATCTACATTATAATCCAATAACCTGCAAACGCGCTCGAGTAAGTACACATTTAGCATACCCTACATTTATCAATTGGGTGTACTTTTGTCCGTCTAGTTAGCGTTTTACTAATTTCGCCTGATAACCAATTGTTGAAAAATACCTAACCTACCTTACCGTACAAATCAAATGGTCTTCTAGTTAATCTGTTGAATTCTGGAAAGTTATTACTTATATTAAATTTTAATTATAAACCCAAATAAAATAATTCGGTTCTTTGGTTTGATTAGTTTTTTAGAAAAGCTCAATATAAGAACAGTTCCTTAGAGAATAAATTCAGGAGTAGACGAAAGTCTTCCTACCACCCTATGGGGTAATAATCAAAGATTTGGCCGAAGATTTAATGAAATAGAAAGCACTCTGAGCCCTGTTCTTAAATATCAAATGAATCAAGTGTTGTAGAATTTCTCCCTATTATCGCTTCAAACGGAGAGGCACTTATTTATCTCAAACAAGGTGATTTTATTTTTAATAAAAACATAGTATTACGTACATCAGTTTCAAATTGTTCGCTAAACACGCATACCACCTAGTATGCAATCATCCAATCACGAAGATTAGGCAATTTCTTCGCCCCGTTAGCTCATTAGCTACTTCTTTCGATGGTCCGATGGAAACTGACCAATAGTTGTTGTTACGGTGCGCTTGCGCATGGTGGGGGTACCACGTGACTCGGGGAAAGGTCTTCGTTTGTGTGATTGCGTGGATTTGCTAATTTGTTACTGTCTGTATCCGTAATACCTACTATGTATCTGTTAGCTTTATAAACGATAGAGAGAATTACTTTTTATGTATGTTTCTCTATTAACTCGGATCTTCCCAATGGCTGAATTAATTATGTGTAAATAGAATCTATAACATTGTCTGCTTTTCATAAGAAAAACAACGGTGACGTATTTTAGATGCAAACTAAAAAGATTTTGGTAAAAATGTATTGAAAATAGTTCTACACCCACGATCTATAGAAAAAAGTCGCTGTCAGGATATTGATGTTTGAAATTATACAGAAGTATATAAAAGATTTGATGCACAAAACTGCTCAACTGCTTTGGCGTTCAAAGTTAATGATCATAAATGTAAATAAATACTTTTGCCGTGACAAAACGATGAGCATAATATTTATATTACAGAGTATTAAACAGTAATTGATGAAAAACCTTTATTTGTTGTTATGAGTGAATGACTCAGAGAAGTAAGGAAAATCCGCGAGTAACGAAAGAAGCGTGCGTGATGCGAAACACATTTTCATTGTAAGGCTATATCCAATGTTTAAACTATTTTTGGAGAAGCAGTCTTATAGAAATTTCTGATGAAATAGTGAAAGTATGATGATTAGTGAAAAGTGGAAAGAGCACAAAAAAATCTAAGTGTGTTTTGAGCATGCAAAACTATTTAATTTTGAACAAGCCCTAAGTAATAGTTATTTATGAACTAGTCTTATGTACTGTATTAAAACTTTCGTAAGGCATATTTGAATACTGTTTGTATAACCGGCTATCACTTACGTTTATTTTGTCGGTATTAGTCTTATGTAATAATTATTTTAAAACATCTCTCAAGTATACCTAAGTCGCGTCATTAAAGAAAACGTTTAAAAGTTCGCTTCCTCTTGCTCACACTCATTGTGTTATTTGAGTGAGTTATGTTTGGGTTGATAGTGTGAGAACATGAACTTTCAAGCTTTCAAATGGTTTCTTTAGTGACTCGAATTTTATACAGTTCTGTATGATACACATATAAGTATTAGGCTTGCGCATGATCGCAACTCACCTGATGATCTGGGATGCAGCGCGCTTGCCTAAAAGAGACCGATTCACTCTTGCCTTAAGGACAATGATGACTCTATTCCCACCATAAACTTGTGGGTGTCAAGAACTGTCAGTATTTCACTAAAATATTTTAATAACCAGATAGCATTTTATCTGGTGATGGTTAAATTAGAATATTATATCAAGTTTATGGTGGGGATAGGGCTATTCTTTACTGACCTATATGATTCAGGATCCAACATAAAAATGCTCAGTCATGATTGTGCTTAAGATAAAGTTGTTAGTTATTATACACTTCTTGTTCCTTAAACTGGTTGACGCATAAAGTCGAAAGTGATTTACGGTTGTGCAATCTTAAACCTATGAGAATTTATATATGAATTGTGTAGTTTTTTTAAGTAGGCTGGACTAAGACTTTTTGTTTGTTATGTTTTTGTTATAATTTCTTTAATGTGAAGTGTTATTGTTTATTGTATTTCTGTGTAGTCAAAACAATTTTAAGTTTAACGCTTGAGAGTATACCTACAGTCACCTTAAATAAATATCAAGCCAAAAACTTATGTAAATCTAAATTATCTATATACTCAATCTAACATATTTTTAATTAATATGCCTTAAAGGTTTCTTAATTATTATCGATGAGAATTTGTATTCGGACCGGACGCTTCACTTTGATAATCGAAGATTTTATCAGTGGTTTCTAAAGTCATTTTTCCACACATAATTATATTATCAAGTACTTAAAAAAGACGTAATTATACTTAAACTTGAACGCTTCCGCTATTTTTTCCTCTAGCTTCTTACTAAAATAGATCCGAACGCTTTATCGTGTCCGTAGTATATGAAAGTGATAAGGGTTAATTAATGGAGTGATAGCAAACTTCTAGAGGCTATGAATCATTTTGTTTTCTCTGCATTGCGAGTGGGTGAGTGGACTCTATTCTACCTATATATACTTTTACATATATACCAGAGACTACTGGATATTTGCTATATTTCGCAATGAAATGGGAGAGTTGCTCGGCTGTGTGTTATTTTTTTTTACCTGGACACGATTGGCACACCGAGATGAATGGCATGTTAAAAGAGAGGCCTACGCCCAGCAGTGGCAGAGAACCGGCTGTGGACGATGATAATGATGTATGTTACTTTATTACTTGAAGATGCCGATTCGAGAAATATTTTTTGAAGGGCACTTCTCTTTTTTGCCGCCATTGGCACATGATCTGATGATGTATCCCGTAAAATCAACCCTCAATTTTAATAAGACTATAGTGTAATTTGACAGTGTTCAGTTTACCACAATTTTTAAAAGTCACATCTATTAAAGTTCCACAATTATTCAATCCAATCCACAATTCAATTCAATTCAATCCTCGATTATTAAAGATCACATTTTAGGCTCCAGAAATAAATATTTATGCACTTGAGAAATGGGTCACAAAACAATATATTACACTCTAACACGAAGTTGCGTGTTTTTTTTATCATTCAATGATTTAAGGGCTTACCCACTAACTTTCTTATCGGGTCATCACTTTATTTTACACGTCATTGAGAGTATGATTTCGTCATCCAATGAAAGATGCAAGTCAGGCATCGTCATAAGTTACACCTCTATTTCGTCATAAGCAATTAAAGGTTTCGTCGGAGGCGAACGTGGCGAACTTAAGAATTATCTATACAAGGTTGTTAATTTTAAATAAATTATCTAAGCTCTTGGAAACATTCGAGTGACGCCACCAGCCTTTACCAACCCCTTCCGTTTCTTAGTGCCCATATTTGCACGAAGTATGTCATCTAAATTTACCAACCCCTTCCATTTCTTAGTGCCCATATTTGCACGAACTATGGCATCTAAATTGTCTCTGGCTTTTGTTTTATTTCTTTTAGTTCCATTAGCTTGGTATTTATTCTAAGAAGCAGATATCGAAAGTCTTCAAACCGCCCAAAATCTCTGACTCGGCCTAAGGACTGCTAGTACTAAGACTATCAGTCGGGACCTACAATTAAACGTGTGACCGACCCACGGTAGCCCCGAAATTTAAATGCAAATTTTTAAAAGACGTTCTTGTGTATTTTCACCCATTGAGTAGTTACTGTCCGCATCGACAATTGCTTAACCCCAATTATCGTGTCAGATCATTTTAGTTGGCCGAGCTACTACAGGCGCCATAAAATAATTAATAATAAATACGATTATGATGTAATAACAAGTGCTTTTAACACTCACGTGTATAATTGTTTGTCTCTGGGTTTTTACAATAGAATATTCAGACAAATGTCTCAATGAAAAATATGTTTTATGACATACAACAGTGGAAATTTAATTAAATACATAGTAAATTCTTTGAAGTAAATGGTTTCTTGCAAGTGACCTAAAATACGTGTAAATTTAATGACAGTGACAACGAGCGACTACATCTTTCTTTAGATGACAAAATTATTGGATCTTTGATCTTCGATCGAAAATGTACTAGATGTAAGATGATGTCTCTAAAAACGGCAAGGAAAATAAGACCACAAGTAAGAGTTTGGTCATATTTGAGTTTGTGGAATTTAAGCGTTATTAGTATAGTAATACAGTTGAATTTTCTAACGCTCATGAAATTTTACGAACACTACTATCTGTTATCAAGATAGCTTATGTTTATTACGGCACTAGTCGAAACTCAACCTTAAGATACAGTGGTAAGGTTGGCTTGAATTGAAGTATTTTTAGTGACTTGGTCATATTTTGTATTTCTGTGTATAGATACAATAGTTTAGTAAACTCATGCCATTTCTTTGTGCTGTGTTTGTATGCAACACTGAATCTGGTACATATTTGATCGAAGACCGTGATGTAAAATAAGATAATGATGTGATAAGAATGTGCAATACTCATTCTTTGCAAACCGTTCTTTGCGATATTCTCAAACATATTTGACATTTCTCTATGATGAACTAGCATCCCGTCCCGAGTTCTAAAATAATCTAAGTTGCAAAGAGGAACAAAATAGAACATATGTTACGCGGAGATAATGTAGCTTACCAATGGGAAAGATTTTTTTTAAATCGGTCCAGTAGTTTTGGAGCCTATTCGCGTCAAAACAAACAAATGAAACTTTTCCTCTTTTGTTATAATCTTCTTCTAATATATAAAATTTCCATGTCACTATGTTAGTTACCCTACTTCTCCGAAACGGCTTGACCGATTTTAACCAAATTTTAAATGCGTATTCATTAGGTCTGAGAATCGGCTACTATCTATTTTCCATGCCTCTAAAATAATTTAAGGCAAAACAACGTTTGCCGGGTCAGCTAGTATTGATATAGATAATAGTTTGCACTAAGAGTTCCGTGCCGTTACCGATTTTAGAGTGTATTTTTAGTTTTTAGAAATACATCATGGTGTTAATTTCAACTCCCAAACTATCACGGTTCATGAGATACGGCTAGTGACAGACAGACATACGGGCGGGCGGACAGCAATAAGCTCTCGTTGGTCCCCAACGTTGACCCCCGACGTTGAACAAAACAACGTTAGGGGACAAAACCAACCAACCTGATTTCAAAGTAAAAATGCGGATGATTCAAATTGTAGTACACATTTTTGGACACGATTCAATAATACGTACCTATCTACCTATTTGATCTCTTAGCTCTGGCCAAGGAATATTGTTTACGTTCTGCTCTGTACTGGCTTCTAATAAATAGTTATACAAGCTTCTAATTTTATGGGCGATATTAATTTTAATTGTTTGTCGTCGCATCAGTTTGGCATTAAAATCGCTGCTGCGTAGATTTTTGTTTCATTTGAACATATTATACATACGTATTATGTACTAACTTATGTACTAAGTCCCGGCTTCGCACGGGCTATAGGATAATCCAAGTAGTAAAGAGAAACAAAATAAAGCCTATGTTACTCGGGGATAATGTAGCTTCCCAACGGTGAAATAATTTTTCAAATCGGTCCAGTAGTTTCGGAGCCTATTCGCGTCAAACAAACAATCAGACTTTTCCTCTTTATAATAATGGTATAGACAAATCTTAGTGCCACTATTTCTTTCTTTCTACAGCTCTATTATAATAAAGCTACGACTCATTTTTGTCAAGAAATAAAGTATTACGCTTAATATTATATATATACTGGGATTCAGCATTTATTTCCTTTACCCGTTATAAATAAAAAATGCTGCTGTTTTTGTTTTTCTGAATAAATAAAGAGAGCAGACCGTATGCGCGCGCGCAATCAAAAACAGAGCAATAAAGAGCGCGCGACACCTGCCAAACGTTGTTGCCAACATGTAAACAAAGGATAGATTAATACCCACTGGTGGGCTACTCTACTTGCAAATAATACAAATAACTCTTATTTAACGATTTTGACACAGCACGTGTCAATAGCCATTCAGCGCGGGAATATGGTCGCAAAAATGGCCACTTTGACATGTGCTGTGTCAAAATCATTTAGACGTGTCATTTTTTGACACAAGTAGGCTCTACGCTTTGATTATTTTTTACTTTTCAGATTTGACCTTTGTATAATTAGTTAGCCCCATACTAAACCATATCTAGTTCTTAGACATTTTAGTTCAACAAAACGATGGTCATACCGGGAATCGATCCCGGAACCTACTGATTGGGAGTCTGACATGGTAACCATTACGCCAACGTGGTCGTCATATTCATATTGATAAAACGATTGCAATTTTTCTGTTCTTTGAAATTTTCTGTCAGACAATTAATTCACTTTAATTATAAAAAATATTCTTCTGTTGTAGCTTCTCTTGTAAGATTCCATAAGTTGTCTCGCGTAGAAACTACAGATAAAACTAGGAATGCTACCGCCATATAGCGGTATGTAGAACGATTGCTTTCACACTTGCGAAATGGCACAGGAAAATGTGTGACACTAGAGAGGAATGGCTTATATTTACTGATATATGAGCTGGTCAATATAAACACTCTCTTAGGTATGATACGTAATTAGGCCAATGAACTGAAATTCTGCAATATTTACTTAAAAATGGGTATTTCTTATCCAAAAACTTAAATGCCATAAAATAACTACCTAAAAATGTATCTTAAACTAACTAAAAACAAATAACCTAAACCTGAATTCCTAAAGACTTAAAAACTGAACAGAATTGGTGAAGAATATAGAATTATAGTGGATACAAAAAATCAAAAATATGACGAACTTTAAAATGTAAAACATCTTTACTAAATATATTATTTTCATATTAGAAACAATCATACTAGGTAACCTCTCTCAAAATATTCTGCAGTAAACAAAATAGGCTTTAAAATATTTAACAGAAAACTTACCAATTAATGAATTAAATTCCTGAAATTAAATCCTTTTAAGTAAAATGTATTTCTAAACTCAATTACAATCAGCAGTTAAAAAAACATAAGACCTACCTACTGCAAAACGCTCGCAGTTCGCACTTTATAACTAAATTTTAGTAGTGAATAGTACTTAAAGCAATAACTTAGTGTGTCAATCGCGGCTCTTGGCTGTCGACTGCGACAGATAACCTCGCCTTATCACTGCTGTTTACTTAACCCGCCGCTGTTAGAGCTGGGTCTTAGGGACCTGTTCTTGCAAGATGTAAAGTAAAATAAAAAAAACTTTATAATTTCATAGCATTTATTTCATTGCAAAAAGATTAATATTAATAATAAAAGTAGTCTTATGAACCCAATCAAGTGTCATTATATAATAAGTAATCGCGTGCTATTATTGGGGGTAAAACTAAATTCATAAATGTTTAATCGAAATCGTCTCAGACGCTTGAGCGCGAAGAGACAAAACTTTCTAGTATGTATCATCGTCGTTGCTTGTAAATTTTAAAGTTAACTGAGTTTTTTTTATCAAGTACACTTTAATTTATTATTATTGAGCGTACTTACTTACTTGCTACCGTTGGAAGTTTTTCAACTAATGAGATCTCCGACAGAACTCCGTAATTTATTTACCGATTTTGAGAATACATTTTTTTTGCCCCAATTAATGTACTTTCAGACTGCTCGTTTTAATTAAATTGAAGTCAATTTTCTAATTTTTAATTATTTTCCAATAATAATGCTTAGATTTCATTGACCCTTTAAGTTTTATAACCTTAGGATAAAGTGGTGTTACTACTACTGCGTGCGTACTGCGACTGGTTACGCGTCCTGCTAGTCTATTGCCTTTTTTTTTTTTTTTGTTGACGAGGGGGATATCTTCGACAAGATACCTGGCTAAGATGGGGCGCAGCCAAGTTATGTGGGATTTGTACCCACTAAAGACCTGCCTCTGTGCTTAACGGAGGTCTCCGGGTTCTTCCGGGAAACACTCCGGAGACCTCCTTGCACTGCGCTGTGGCCCTTCCCGCGACGGTGACGGTCACGCGACGCCGTCGTCGTTCACCCCGGACTCGATGGAGCGGGTGTCGGAACCCCATCTCCGAACACCTTCGAGTCTGTGCTAGTCTATTGCCTAGCTGTAATGTTTAAAAAAAATATCAAAGGATCTTTGATACGGCGTACGCACAAGAAAAAGCCTATGCTCAGCTGTGAGCGACAATAGAATAGAATAGAATATTACTTTATTGTACAACCACATAAGAAAACAGCTTAAATTAAGGAAATAAAATATTTACACATAGAGTACAAAGGCGGCCTTATCACCTATGGTGATCTCTACCAGGCAACCAGGAATGGAGAGGGACAGTACT
Organism: Mellilla xanthometata; assembly: GCA_035578125.1. Taxonomy (NCBI): domain Eukaryota; kingdom Metazoa; phylum Arthropoda; class Insecta; order Lepidoptera; family Geometridae; genus Mellilla; species Mellilla xanthometata. Next base: position 17,214,589 of record JAPUBQ010000024.1, on the reverse strand, counting down.
GATAGAAAAAAAAAGCGGTGGTACAAAAAACAACTTAAAAACTACTGGCTATACAAACATAAACACAACAGGAAAGAAATGAACTAAATATCTAAGCAATGGCCAAAAAGTGATTATATACTAGAATTTTGAAAATATTTAAGGATTTAGCCTGCCTTATACTCAAAGGCAATAGATTGAGAATGATTATTATGGAAGATAAAATCCACCTAACATTACACATGACCATTTCCAAATGATCAAGAGGCTCAATGAATGAACGAGTGCTAGCGTACTTGCCGGCGTTACACCGAACTGAATCACGTGATAAGAAACATCTGGTGCACGCTCTCTATTTTTATTGCCATCAAACACAATTTGTTTTCCTTCACCTCCCTCACCCAAGTAGATTACAGAGTTTATTCTACTGCCTACCACCTAAAATAACTCCCTAACGAATGAATTAGCTCTGTGGTTTGTTCTGAAATTGAGTAACAGCTAAAATATTTGTGTGTTGCGGAAGTCTTACACATTTTTGTGTGTGGTTATTTCGAGTTGTCCGTTTCAGTGTTTCTTATATTTTGTTTATTTTTTCTCATTATCTTTTCTCTTGTTCGGTGTATTTTTTGTTGTTTATGTTAATATTCCGAGTATTTTCTGTTGTTTATTTCATAAAAAATAATAATTAAATAAAGTTAAGCAAACAGAGAATTGTATGAGAATACGCTAGTTTCATTAAGTGCGCTAGTCAATAATATCAGTGGTACTGAACGATAAATTAAGCAATTTCCGCCAGTTACCTCCTAACCGATGTTTGATACATTTTTAATCGTACAGCCATTGCCCTACAGCATAGTGTTTCTGGTTAGGTGTAATTTAGCATATGAATATAATTATACTTAATCTTTTATATGATAAACATTTGTTAGTAAAAATATGCAACATACTTTTACTTATTAATCATTAAACATCATCATAATTTCCAATATATTAGCGCTAACTCAACCGGGACGATTATATTAGAATCGGCGTTTGATTTTAATAACTGTATCGTAAAATTGTTCTAATTGTCTCGTACACATTTGTGTGATTGATCTTGTCGGCGACCGCGCGCCGTTTGATTACGTATGCTCTACGAAATCCGTTTGTTGAGTTGGCGCCGCTCCAACAGGCTGCGTTTTGCTTTGCTTAGATTTGATTTCTATTTATACGCAACCATGCATGTTCATATCGTGTGATATCAACTACGTAATTTGTTTAATTTAATCATTCTATATTTAGAGGAAATTAATAAATAATTAAAAATACTGTCAGTTTATGGTCAGTCTGTGTTACAAATAATTTTGGAACTCATATTTATTTTAAAGTAATGAGAAATAATGATTGTTTGAGTCGGTCTGCGAGGCCCGCGGCGGCGAGCCCGGCCGCCGAGCCGTGCGAGCGAGGCAGTGTTGCCGCTATCGCTCGGGTGGCGCGCGGCGGGCAGTGCCGCCGGCGCGCGCGCACGGTCAGCATGTGCCCGCCGTGATGTACATCGAACCGGCCGCGTTCCGCGCCCCCAGCGCCGAGTCGCTCGCGCTCGCCGACGAGCCGCAGATCTGGACGCAGTGCTTACCCTCCCCGTTATTCGCAGGCAAGAAAGCGCCTCTCAAGACCTTCGAGGAGCTCCAGCCGCTCCTGCAGCAGGCCCGCAAGCGCGAGCTCAAGCTGCTCATCCGGGAGAACTCGTGGCCCATCAACAGCCCCGTGCGAGCCTCGCTCTGGCCCGCGCTCTGCCGCCAGCACCAGCATGGCAAGTCCATGCTCGACGGCTTCTACTGGGACATGGTCACGCAGGTCAGTGATCGCTTGCACGATGCTCGTTTACCTTTTTTTCTGTCATTTTTTATTCCTTCAGTCGATTATCACGTAATGTCGAGTCGAAATTCGATGTAAAGAAGCTGTTATCTCGCAAAAACACCGAGCGCCGGCTCTCCCAAGGTCGTGTCTGTTTACTTACCGCTGCGCGAACGTCCAATGTTTGCCAGATATCGCACCCCTGGATACGGCGGGGACACCTCCGCCGAGGTTCGCTTTTCCACTTATTTCCATCGTCGACCCGAGCGACTACCGGCGGCTCGTCTCGGCCAAATCTCTTTGAAATTCAACTCGCGCGGCTATTGTTCGCCGATGTTCCGAAGGCCGCCCGCGGCCGCGACGCATGTCAACCAGACAGTTCATAAAACCTTTGAAAATCGTAATAGACAGCCAAAGTATACGAATCGTGGCACAAATACATTAGTTCCACATTCAAGGTTTATAAAAGTAAACATGTTTATATGTAAATCGCGGCGCGCGAGGCTCGAGCGCGCTCCAGGCGTGTGGGCGCGGAGGCTGGTAGGGTTGTCGCGGGACGGTCGCGTGCGGCGCGCCCCAGCCTCCACGTAACGTGACGTCATCGCCGCACGACGCTGTCTCACGCATCTTAATTAACCGCCAACACCAACAATGGCCGACTAATTATACCGCAGGTGGCCGTCGACGATACTCACTATATATTTAGACCAGTTTGTCAAACATATAGAAGACTTGTTTTAACGTCTAGTGAAGGGAGATTTTTCTTTTACTTATTGGCTTCGCTCGCAAATTAAAATGCATAAACGGGTAACTGGTAATTCTGCGCGCGCGCATTGGCACAGCATCAAATGTGGCCCGACTTGTTCACCTTCGCACCGCGAGTGCGATCTACATACGTTCCTACGAGCAGCCGACTTTCAGCGTGTATGTAAACATTTTACCGCCTAGCCAGGGTGCATGTTCTGCCAACTCCTCGGTTTGTTCTAAGAAAATGTACTTAACCTTATTGCGACAAGGTATTAAATCCATTGTTTACAATATAATAAGTAGCCGGCCGCGTGCAAATTAACATAATATATTTGTGTAATGCAAGCGCTGAAACTGCACGATTGTACAGAAATATTTAATGGAAAATTCCACAGTTCCTGGCAACCGGCTTCGTTGGAAAATTGGATATTTATTTTTGTATTGCCGTAGGAACTGACTTGTTTTAACTGTATGATATCTTTATTTATAGCACAAATTTACGACTGATTCGTGAGATCAGAAACTTTGTAGCATTTATTCAACTTGAATATAGAAAGTTATGTATGTGCGGATGGAATCTTGCAATCTAAATTACTCTTAGACCCATTTCCCGTCGTCCGATTGGATTCAGATATTCTTAAGTATTCCTCAAGCAGTTATAATAATGGACCCGGAAAGTGGCTACAGAAGCTTTTAAACTAAACTAGATAAACCCATCAAATTTAGGCTCTTCTTAAAAGCTACCCTAAACAAGGATCCATCTTTTATAAAGTAAATAAAACTTCTATGTATAATACACAAAGGAAGTAGTTAATTTTAAGTTAGTAAATTTATACATGACATAATTTGCGCAATTTGTAATATGTGCAATTAAAGTATCGCGATTTGCCGAAATATGAGTTTTGCGGCGGCTTCTTTATCGATAAAGTATTATCAGACATCAGATGGCGTGTCCGATAATATTCAGTGTCTAGTGATCGTACTTCCTCTTATACATATTACAATGCAATATCTATTATTTCATATGCTCTGAAATTTGGGTTGCTTTTAAAGTTATACCTCAGGGCGAACCCTGCGGTTCTGTCTTTGTGAATTCGAGATAATGCAGCTTTGCTGACCCAGGCTCTAACCATCTCTATACCTAATTTCATCCCAAACGATTTAGCAATTAGAGTGTTAAACAGCAATAAACTTATCTCTATATTATACTATTCTTCGGCACAAATTTTCTTATAAAAAGTTTTATAGAATATTTTTTCAACATTATAGCTAGGTATTTGACCAAAGCAAAACGCCTCAGGTGAAGCATGCTTAGTCTAGAATATATACAGATTTATCAACTTTGGCTGCTAGCCAGACGAGCCGAAAAGCTCAGTAGCATGGTGGTATGTAATGATTTACTCACGAAGTTTTCCGTCACTGAATGCTTAAGCTCATTAGTAGGGATCGAACCTACAACCTAGCCAACTGAATGTCGTAATCTTAAGTAGGAACATAAATTTGTAAGAGCTTTGCCTCAAAACTAATATAAACAAAAAAAAGTAGCTTATTTTGATACTGCTTGTTTGTGAAGCTACCATAATCCCGATATACGAGTATTGTTACTCAGTTCGGGTTTGGTGGCAGCTCAAACAAGCAGCGATATTTAGTAACTAAGTGAGTCTAGTTCCTACTTATTAATATTGTAATTTTTTTGTTTAAATAAAGTTATTTTTATGTGTTTTTTTTTATGTTTATGATTGTCACCGTTTTAGTAGGATCATTTCCATGAGCGTGGTCGTATAACTAATATTTTTTCTTTATCTATTCTACGTGTATTCACCTTCTCAAGAAGTCACACCGTGTTTATCCATTTTCCTTGCGAAAAATCAACATTTGCTTCAAATATTGTCGTAATAGTGACTCGGTAGAATACATTGGGCCTCATGCCACGTGCTCCGGCCCAAGGTGAGGGTTACGGCAAGGACACTAGGGATTACTAATACTAATAAGAATAACAGCTTAACAGCTAATAATAAACGTTTCTAGGCGTATCAGAGCATCGACATTGAAATCTCTCAATGGACTGAGTCATCTATTTTGGTTGACATTCTTGAAATATTACGGTTTTGGTATCTTCCGCGTCCGAGAATGCTTTCTTAGAATACCAGCTGTGTTGATTTAGCTGATAGTTTATATGCATTTTCATTCATGTAGCGCCTGTAGCTCGACGCGACCATCGATACTAAACCAACGGTCGATGCGGACACTCTTTTGATGGGTGACCATGCTCAAGACTGCCGTTTTAAAAGTGGAGTTTTCATCTATGAAAAAGTGGAGTTTTCATCTGGGCGCTACCGTGCGACGGGTGACACGTTAAATTGTAGGTCACTGCTGTTAGTCTTAGTGCAAGTAGTCGTCCAAGTCAAAGGCCTCCGAGCCGCTTGAAAACTCTCGACACTAGAGCTTCCATAATTAGCTCGTACGAAGCAGATGAATTCATGAAACGTATCGGAAATGTTGGAGTTCTCAGTGATTTAACTTGAAGTAAGCCGTTTAAATGGTTCCGTAGTCCTACAAAACTACTCTTCTTCAGATCCAATAGCTCCAGACTAGAAATATTCCCGCTGTTCGAGTGTCGCTGACTCGTTTGGTATACGCGCCCTGTTGGAAATTTGACGTAGCTGCATTGAGTAAAAGAGTAATTTATTAGTAATGTATAATACGAGTATACGCCATGCTCACACGGTGTCATAAACTTTGTCGTGCCTTTTGCTCCTTGTATTAGTTTTATTCGTAATAAATTGTGCCACTATATCCTATCATTGGTATAAAATCTCAAGAAACTGTGCACGGCAAACAGGTGCTAACGAGGTTCGTTGCGGTTAAACCATTTGTGGTCACGATTCTGTCTGAATAGAGCATTCCTTGCGGCGAATTGCGTCCATGTTGTGCAATGTTTAAAGACCTTAATCAGTTAGCCAGGAGTTAGCCATTTAGTGTCAGCTGTAGGAATTTATTGCTCATTCGTTGAGTGTTGTCGCCGATGAATTTAGTTGTGAATTATTCAGTTTGATTGTGTACGATAGTACCTTTCTTTCATGTGGTCTTTGTTTTCTCTTTTATTCATGTGTTATTTGTATGCCCTTAATCTTAAATGGGCGGCTTCATTATTTGTTTTTGTACCTTGCCTTATTCCACTAGTTGAGGTCCAAATTTTAATTTTTCTCTCTTCTCCTTCGTCTTTCATGTCACCATTTACATATTCCGTGTCTTAATAAGTGTATGCGCTTATTTTATTTTTTACTTTATTTAATAAATCCTTAGTTACAAACTGATCAATCAAGTTACGTTGCGATGCAAGTAAAATTTTACTGGTTGCTGATAAAATTCTTCGTCTAGCATATATACTACTATACTGGTATTAAGTCACTTGTATCTTCTTTAGTAACAAATACTAATTGAAGTTTTTTACTAGATATTACTGTCATAAACTATCTTAGTATGGTTGGTCATGCGCCTTTGCGTTTTGAACCCCAATAATGTTCCAACCAGTCGACAAAAATTAACTTTCAATGTCAAACAGCTTAAATAGACTAAGTAAGTATGATTGGATTGAATGGATAAGAGCGACAACAACCTCGATTTCCAGTCTATCGATTTTCAATTACAAGTTCAATGCACGACTTGTTCTTGTCGCTATATGTTGTATGTAAATTATTGGCTATCATTGTTGTCGTTTTACAGTCCAGTTGTTTCTTTATTAATTTGCGTGTCAATTCCACAATGAACGATGTGAAGTGTTGTAATACTACCGAAGCTTACAAAGTAGATGTTTTGTGCGATGTTATGTAGACTTTTAATGCTAAATCCTAAACCTAATATTAGTTTCTTATATACGTGTAGTTTTTGTTTATTCAGTCAGATAACAAAATAATTATGAAGTCAAATAAGAATTTTTAACACAGTCAAAATAATTAAATAAACTAAATTTAAATGATTATGTCGTATCCCCTAGCCTAAACGTCCCACAGAAATTAGCTCCAGCAGCCCGCGGGTCTCGCACCAGTCTTGCGTAACCGCCGCACAAATTAGGAATTGCATATCTTTAAAAATCTTTCTTATAATTTTATTGAAATATAGTTTCTGATCCAATTGACTGTAGCATATTCGATTTAAAGAAAGACACCCAATCAAGTAAGGCATGTAAATGATACAAAGGCTATTTGCTGAATAAGGTCAACAACAGACATGCCAATTAAATTTTCCAAAGAAGCGCCCCACCTGAATACATATAAATTTGAAGTGTTCCAAAATATTTGTTGTCACCTGAACTCGGTGACTCTGGTGTGGTGCCAACGACACTCGCGCCTTGACCTCGTCTCGCTGTCACTCGCCGGTCACGCATAACGGTAGATCCTCATGCTTGGAGCATTTCTTGACATTCTTCACAGTACTACTATGAACCACAGATATGAGAATTGGAATTGATTTCGAAGGGTTGTTAGCCCTTCATCCGGTATCGATGTCGCCTAACGGTAGATCCTCATGCTTGGAGCAATTCTTGACATTCTTCACAGTACTGCTATGAACCACAGATATGAGAATTGGAATAGATTTCGAAGGGTTGTTAGCCCTTCATCAGGTATCGATGTCGCCTAACGGTAGATCCTCGTGCTTGGAGCATTTCTTGACATTCTTCACAGTACTACTATGAACCACAGATATAAGAATTGGAATAGATTTCGAAGGGCATGTTAACCCTTCATCAGGTATCCAGGTTTGGGAATTGGTAAATTTGTTTGTTGGTGGAAACTCGCATGGATGTCACTTGGATCCTAGATATCCTGGATCATGTAACTCGGGTCAATAAAGAAAACTTTGAAAGTAGCCTAACCAAATAAGTGTGAGCAAGAGGAAGCTAACTTTCGATTTTTTTTGCTCTATCGTCGCGATTTAAACCTTCTTTGATATGCGGGCTCCCTCCCGCAAATAGATGTCTACTGGCTTCCTCTGTGCGTAGGGCCCGACTGGTGGTCGCTAATCCAGCCAGCCGATCTCGCTGAAGAAGGCCATCGGCTCGCGTACGCCGGCGCAGGTCTCTTGGTGACCCGAGGAATTCTTCTCGCTATTTCGTCAAGCACCTGCACACACAAACCGATAAAATTTTCAGATTATTGCGGGTTATACTGCTGGGCGCAGGTAATCTTTATTCGGTCAATACACGTGTCAGACCGTTCTAAATAAAAAAATAGGACAGCGTACCGTTGCAAACGAAATTTAAAATTCGCATATTTTATCAGACGGCAGATAAAAAGATACGTCCAAAAACAAAGTTACTGATGATCATATGTTCAAACACAACCCAGTTCGAGCTGATTATATTATATTTGATAAGGACCGGCGAACAACAAATAATACAAACATTACCAAGGTTAAAAAGAGATTACCATCGAGGCCCGAATTTCACTTTGAAGCAACGAAAGGACAGAATTAAACTAGTATTGGATTGATGTCAGAGCTAAGAGATGTCCCTCATCATTCTATAATCTCATTTAGTGAAATAGGATTACGAGGGTCCGACCCGTGATCCTTTACTTTCATAATATTAAACAAATAATGGACAAATATGTGGCCGAACGAGTTTTAATGAATTCGTACCTTTCTGAAAATACCTCTCCTTCAGGTGACATGCGTAATCGAATATTAGGGTTCATTATGAAGATGGATGTTGTAAAACAATGTAGTATTATAATTTTATCTGAAATTTGTAAAGAAGAAAGGGGAACTGTTGATTTATTAATGCCCAATTTTTTTTTTATATTGTACATAGATTGTGTTTTCATAACCTTATTTAACGTTAAACAAATAAGTTTTAATTATATATTACGTGTCGTACGCGCTCCATCATCGTATCGATTAATTTTTCCATTTTGCCATTTGCTTTAACGTGTCTATTATGTTTGGTAGTAAGTAATTAGTATTATCACGTTAAGTCTAAGATGCTAACGTGGTTTTCTTCATCATATTTTTTATCACCCTCAGCCGTCTCACTAAAACCGTAATTTGTCAGTTTGTCTGTGTCTATTATTATGTTATCTGCGTCAATCGATTTAGCTCAGTTGGTAAAGTCTTCATTCACATATCCTAATTTAGGAAATTACCCTCCGTCAATCGATCAAATCAGTTTATCCATATCGCCAGTTGCGATAATAATTCGCGCGTCATCTGACGTCACACTCGTCGGACCTAGAACAACACTGTTCGTGAGACTTAATCTTTCACGGCGTGTCTCATTAATACGCGATAGCGTTATATGTAGGTGTGCCTTTGGCTTTACATTTCATTTTTAACCCCTGACGTACAAAACGGCGATGTGTTTTAAGTTTGACGTTTATGTGTGACTGTGGCATCGTAGCTCCGGAACGGATGAACAGATTTTGATTTAGTGTTTTTTTAAGGTAACTTGAGAGTGATCCTGGCTACGTTTGATGAAAAAAATACATACAATCAAACATTTAACCTCCTCCTTTTTTGAAGTCTGTTAAAAATTGGTCCAATATGGCCGCCGCCACATAATGGCAGATTGGTAATTTTTTTGTCAACTACTTCAACTTGCATTAATATAACGGCTAAAGACAAACAAAACGGCTTGACTAGCATAACTCTATACATTATTATAATTAAATTTCAAATCCAAGATGTCTGCTACCAAAATAACATGACGAGGGTTTTTTATAAAAAATAATTTAGATTTGTGCTTACGATAGACTTTCAGCTGCATCTATTCCTGTACATCCTACTCTTGTTTGAAATGATTCCGCGATGATGCGGTCCCGTGGATTACGCAGATCCACTACAGTCCATTAAAATTCCAATCGTCAATCCGATATGACATTAAAATAATAATTCTCACGGTGATTGATATAGGTTCTTAGCTACTTACATAGGTAAAGCCGTTCGCAGTGGCCGAGAGCCAAATCTCAAAATAGATTTAGGTACATTTCGTTCTCACCTTCCACGGTTTGAATTGTGGTCACGTGATTGTTTGAATAAAATTTTTACATAGGTACTTGACTTGTAAAACTGTCGCGGATCAAACCTGGATTAGATGTTAGTATTAGTACAAGTAGTCGTTAAGCCAAGTGAAAGGTCTTCGGGCGGCTTAGAAACTCTTGACAATAGAGCTTAGCTACTTAGCTTCACACGAAGAAGAATACGACCTTGATTAGATTAAAGCTGAAGCAGATGGCAAAGACACAGAAACGCCTATAACCAGTACTGATAAAGAATTGGCTGTGGATGATGATGACGAATTAAAAAGCGTGTCATTAAAACGACAAGCGTGGCTTTCTATTCGATTTAATAACAGCTGGCTTGAATACAATCGGGTTCAAGGCTGATTCGAATTATGTGAAGTCGATCGTCGGTGCTAATGAAGTCTTAAACAAATAACGGTGACGTCAAGGAAACTTAGGGAGTTCATATTTATTGGACAATTTTGGAACACTCCACCTGAGTCGGGTTTATGAGTCAACAAAAGAATAGTAAATTGTTTCCTTCTAGTACATCGTGCTACATTTACAAAGTTGGTCTTAGCACAGCTTAACATTAGATAGGCAGTAGTCAAAGGAAAACCTAGTAACTCTAACAGTTGACCTTGTAAGCAAATTTTCTTGTGTCATTATCACTTATATCAACAAAAATCTAGTGCGTTACTTTGAATGGATGGGTTAATGGCTGCCTGTGTACCAAACTTTGGGAGGATTCGTTCAAAATAATGGACTCTAGACATATAATACATATGTACATACAAATAGACAGACGAAACCAAAATTGGCCAGTTATTGCAGAGCCATCTCGCTCGCAAAAAAGTGCAAATCGAGTAGCAACAGCCGTCGTCACCAAAAAGCTTGGTAAAAAGCTGAAAGACTTTAAAAAGCACGTGTAAAAATTCGATTATACGGTAGAGCGGTCACGTCCTTGCGTTTGTCAGCTGATCTGATCCAATTCTACCGGTTGATACAACTTGTGACTAAGCGAGTGCTAACACGCGGGAAGTTACGCAGACAGCCCGCCATTTCCTGCACTTGTGATGTTTCGCACACATTACTGACCTTGAAGCGCCTTGAGCTTTGTCTTGGTTGCTACTCGAGTTGGTTTCTTTTTCTCTTTTCATTGTATTGAAAGGCTTTTTTGCATTCTTCGAAGGATGTTGTGTACCTGCGCATTTCAGTTAGTATCTTCTCAATTTCGTTTAGTAGTGTCTACAATTTTGTTTGAAGCGCCTGTAGATTGTGTAGCTAAGTTTATTTAACACGATCACCAAGTTCGGGTTGGCGGATGACACACGTCTTCGGATATTGTGGTCTTTATACATGTCGGTTTCCTCACGATGTTTTCCTATACCGTAAAACGAGTGCAAATCCACACATAACTTGAAAAGCTAGAGCTGGGGTCGAACCTGGGGCCGCCTGATTGAAAAGACGTTTGTACCACCGCGCCGCACTCGCTTTTTAGACTTTTTTATTTATTAGGTCACTTCTATTTATTTTGGACAATTCATACACTATCATTTAAAATACAGCCATGTGTTATATTGTATTTCTGAACTTTCATTATCCATTAATCAATCCATTTCAATCCATTTGGTAGTTTTTGCGTTAAGAGGTACAAACATCCAGACATCCATAAAATGTTTCGCGTTTATTGAATCAGACTAAAAACTTGCTAGATTACACAATGCAAAAGAAACATTCTCACCGACCTTGAGTTACCTTGATCTTGTTATGTTTCTTTCACAAACTACGCGGCTATAAAATCCATAGTACCTTTAGCAATTCAAAGGTAACGGTTAGTTTTTTATGATCATGGGATGTTTGCATTTATATGCATGCTTGTAAGAAATCAACGTCTCGATTGGAGCGGAAAGCGTTGAATAGATTGCTCTGATTCGAGTAACAACTGTAATTAAATACAGGTGATCGATCGATAATATGTAAATCTTTATTGGAAACATTGAATATAGGCTGTAAGTAATATTGAAGCGATTTTTTTTTACAATAAATGGGCTTGCGCTTGACGGCAGGCAATTCACCTGATAGTAAGTGACATTATGATCTGTAGTGGAGCACGCTTACCCAAAAAAAAAACGGTTCATTCTTGCTTTAGAAACCGCCAGATTGTAGCTTTCGGGAACAGGGAGCTTGCATACCTTCGCGGTTCGCACAATGAAGATGGAGGCAAACCGCTTAGTACGCGCCTTTGGAACCTCCACGGTATAACATGCCGCTTTGGTGTTTTTTGGCTCGTAAAATATATTTAACATGACGTTCTGTCCATAGAGGCCATAGAGACTAGTCGTCCTGAGCATGTAGAATTACTAGATCACGTGGCATGTCACCCACTCGATGGACTGATCAAATAAGGACAATCGTGGGTACCCCTTTAAACGAGAGCACCAGAAAGACCTAGCAGAGAGAAATGCCGTGGCATCGTGAGGCGTGTACTATCTGTCTCATCCACCAATACTTCATGACGACCACGACCGATCTGTCAAGAGCGTAGCGACTTAGAAGAATTAGCATAGGCTTAGATCAATTGCTATTGCTCGCTTGGTTAGTTACAACCCAAGTACCTAACGGTGCCATTCAGTAGTCTCCGTGAGAGACAGTAATTCCAGACTAGGCAAGCTCCGCCTTTGCTGCGGTAAGAGTGTTGCTGACTCGTCTAGTTACGCGACCCTCCAGTCACGTGCCTAATTGTATGTACTTGCATATATAAAAAATATCAAAGCTTTTAATTCATCGGATAATTATTACTCTGCTTTACAAGATGTCCAAACAAATCATAATTAGTCCGCTGTTTAAAAGCTCTCAACGCAAATCACAAACAAACTGTCAAGCAATACACGATTTTATATACGAAAGGTTGTGTTTTACGTAATAATGCTAACGATATAAATTAGAAATTTGCCAATATTCGTTCGTAAATCGTATAACGTATTTATAAAATATTACATCGTATTCTAATAAAATAATAAAGCCGGTATAACTTATTTACGAGTACATAGCAAAAGAATTGCTTTTAAAACTGAAATCCGATTACTTAATAACTTCATCTTCGTATGAGCTAAGTGGCCAAGCTCTGGTGTAGAGATTATTCAAGCCGCCCGAAGGCCTCTGACTTGGCTTAACGACTGCTTGTACTAATGCTAACAGCCGGGAAATACAATTGAACGTGTTGTCCAATCCACTAAAAATGCCACTTTTTAAACGATTACCCATCAAAAGAATGGCCGCGTCGACGTTTGCTTAACCTCTATAATCACGTCAGATCATCTTATAATTAAGGTATTTTATTTTCTCTTGTAGCTCGGCATTAGCCGAACTACTTAATCAAAACTATAAAACGAACAGGACGCAAAATACACTTACCAAGTAAAATAAAAATGTCATACCTAAGGATTAAATTAAATACTAAAATATTTATAAACACAGAGATTGCTGAATTTTTCAATTACATTCAATTAAACACTGACTACGTCTGATAGTATACAATTTGTTTTGATTGTAGTTAATTGTTTTAAACAAGCTAACTGTACTAAAAATAAACTAAGTGATCGAATCAAGAGTTTAAAGCTGGAATTTTGTCCGTGAAGTTTTTTTTCCAGTCAGTTCTATCCCCGGCGAAATCCTTGACCTATATGACATGATGACTTTCGCCTTCTCCTTAATTTGATCTAATAATGACCTAGGTCTTTCTCTCCCAACTTTTAGTATTATAGTCATTATTAAATAAAAATATACTTCGGAAATAAATGCTGTATCTTAACATTAGTCTTAGTGACGGATATATTTAATATTTGAAATCAAAACATTCATACATACGGACTCAATAAATTGTATTTTAATTAGGTCAAGATTTAGTCTACTGGAGGAAAACGATAAAAATAATTTCGTAACATTTTCTTTTAATGTTTTTTTCTTAAACGATAGTCATTAGTTGTAATAGTTTAGTTTAACTTGTTATTTTTGATATTGTAACTGCAACAATAAAAATACATCAGGCAAAGCCCACTTCTGGCAAGGCAAGTCTTGGTTACCGCCCGATATCAAAATGGCTGACCAAAATATGTACAGTCAGGTAAAAAACCGCTTGAAATAAACCACAGTTTTGTTAAGCATGTACAATTTTCTTTGGAATGTGCATTAATAAATGTAATACGATGCAGACATGTCTGGCTTATTATTTTACCAAGAATCTAAATGAAGCCCTTACAAAGCACTAGCTCACCGCGGTCTCCTTTTGAAGTCGATATTTAGCACCATTACGATATAGTTACATTTTATTCAGGGCTATTTGTTACTAATACTGCTCATTTGATTCGCGACAGAAAATAATATTGTGGATATGATTAGAATGTCTAGAAGCCGGAGATGTCAGTTGGCCTTTAAGATTTATAACGGCTGCTTGTACTAAACCTAAAAATAAATGTGATATCCAACCCACATTTTCGCCTGGATGTATTTAAACCACCTACCGTTGATATCATAGATCGCGTAAGAGAACCTTAGTACAGCTAAAGATGCTACCTTTTTACACGCTTTCTATTAGCTTCACCTGTATGTTTGTTTGTAACCGACTTCTTTGGGCGCGATTTTGACCCACTTTAAACGGCCAGATTTCGTTCAAACTTTGTAGATTTATTGAGGACCGATGACAATACACTAATTTGATAAAATTAAGGTTTTCTATAAAAAGCGTGTTTTTTAGTTTTTTTAACTAGGTATTATTAAGATTACACTAGTAAAAGTAAAAACATAATCATTTATCTGCATTTTTTATTCTCCAGGTTCTTTCTTCCCTGTATAATATTTTTCTTTACATTTTTTCCCAAGGTATAGCTGACCTAACCCAATTGCAATATTGCACGGTTCTCATTAACGTTCCGACAGGTTGAATGGCTCTTATCGATACTTTAACGAATGATTAATTTTATGCCAGCGCTCGTGGGATATCGGCTTACTGCGCATATGATGTTACAAACATTGCTATTTGGCTTAACGTCTTGTCAAAATGACATTATTGATGATGAAAATTGCTTTTCGGCTTTACGTATTGTCAAATGAACTTTTGATGATAACAATTGCTCTTATGTTTAACATGTTGTCTGACACTAATGATGATGAAGATAATTTTTCAACGTGTCGAAAATTTAAGAACAGGTCTTCATATACTTTTTCTCCTGTTCACGTGGTGTGAAGACCAGCTTTGACAACTGGTTGTACTCAATGTAACAGCAGGGACCAACAATGATACGTGTCATCTGACCTACGATAGCGCTCAGTTGTTTGTTAATTCAGCAACTTTGGCCATGAGATAAATGCCAGCATATCATTAACCCACGATAATGCAACATTTAATATATGTACATAGACAGACATCAAGTCTACGCTTGTAGAACTTATGCTATTTTTTACCGTATCTAAAATGTACAGTTATCTAAATAGGTTTTCCATTTTCATTATCGTAGTACATTTTCTTGCTTACAATGTTACAAGCTTCATATGGTATTTACTTGCCAATGTTATATTGTAAGGTATCTTTGACACTAGTATTTAACTGGCCTTAAATAATTATGTTTGTAGCGTGTACTTTATTTATCTTACATTCGTAATTCAATATTAGGTGTATCATTATTTTCTTGATTCTTTGCAAGTATGTAGAGGCAATTTAACTCAGTCATATCACACGAGTAATTGAAGTTATTGTGAGTGAACTTTGAGTTAATATCTTTGAGCGTATCGCAAGGAGGTTGTATAGGTACTTGTTTACTCCTTGTGTATGTAAATAATTTAAATCTGTCAAAGGTCTTCGAATTCTGCAACGTTTAGTGCATTATCACGAATGATTTGTTGATGTAGTTTCTCATTATTGCGTACATTGTTCTCTTTGTAAGTTTCTCTTAGCTTTATCATTATAATTGTTATCTTTGTTTTTATTTTCGTAACTTACTTGTTTTAAAACTACTACTAGGTAGATTTGGATTAACTATTATTAACTTTACATTCTTCTTTGCCTTCACCTTTTCCCACTATGTGGAGTCGGCACAGCCCACACTCCTGTCGTTGCTTCCACACTCTTCTGTCAGCCGTCATATCCACACTCACTTTATGATTAACTTTACATTGTTATTGAAATATTTTATGTATGTACGTACGTGTGTTATGTATTAGGTAAATTTGCATTGTATTTGAAATGTTTTGTGTGTTTGTACTAGTGAGCTATATAAATTTGATATTTTTACGCCTGCTTTGCCTACTTAGTACATTTCAATGTAAGTAATGTGAACGTCCGTGACGTTAGTAGGTTAACTGCATGGAAGTCAGGGGATCTGGCTCGCTTCCCGCTATTTATATGAATAACAAATAGGCTCTGTGCGGGTCGTCCTTCATTCTACGTAGCTATGTGAAAGTTATCTTTAAAATCTTCATTATGTTTTAAGAATGGCCTGCAATTATTGACTGCCAATCAGAAGGTTCCGGGTTCAATTCCGGGCTCGGCCAACATCTTTGTGCTTAATTAAATTTGTTGCCTGTGAGTCTGGGTTTTAAATATGTATCTATCTAAAATATGTATGTATTTATTTATGTAGTATATCAGTTATGTTAGCAACCATACAATGGTTAAGTATGGTCAGTCGGATGTGAATGTGTCCTAATATTTATTTATTTAATTGTTAATATTCATTTAACTTAAATTTTACCTTAACTTCATCAGGAACTTCATCATTGTTTCAATTGATTATCTTAAAGAGTCATCTTTAAGATATAAAGTTTTGTCCCCTAAATCAATATGTTTGAGGCTTTCGCATTAAGAAAACATACGAAGGTGCAGCTGTTTATTAATTAAAAATCTAATTTATGTTGTATTGTGCAACGGAGTCGGCATTAGCAGACTAGTAGCCAGTAAAGCATCCGCGTCCAAACTCTTGCGTAATGTAGCCGCACAGTCTCGCTTCCTATTTATTAGGTCGATCTATTTTGGCGCGATAACACTAAAGATCCAATACACATTGCCAATATTTTTTTATGATATCTCTTGAAACGCCAACAAGAGTAAAAATAAAAATAAACACGTTGCCCGACATTTACAAATTCGCGTTCTGTGAGTACGAGACGTGTCGTTCGATTTTAATTCCGCAAAAACAACATACGTCAGTATCGGGCTCAAATAATTCTGCATGTCTGAAATACTTTCTTTTTCTCTTTCTCAAATCTGCAATCGGCGACACCATGAGCAGAACTGTTGTAGAGTGGTCGGGTTTTTGAGGCTTGGGGTTCTGTGACCTCACATTCCTGCAATTTTCTTACAGGTCGGCTAATTTAGCTCTCTTTAGCCGCCTAAATGTGCCTTCGTTGTTATTAAGCTGAATAGCTAGTGGGTACACATGTCTCTCGCCTGGCCTGGTATCTCTTACTGTGCTTCGTGACTTCCTCTTTTATGGTAGATATTTCTAGATACAAAGAGGTCTAAAAGACTTAATTTTTTTTATTACTCATTACAGCTAGGCCTTTGACCAGCAGGGCGCGTAACCACACGAGTTATCGCCACTCTGGCCTAAGGTGGAGCATGCTTAGTCTGGAACAACTGGCTCTCAAGGAGGCTGCCGGAACACACTGTTAGATACTATGTGATAGATTTTTTTAACTTGAGGGTGGTTGTCAGCCAAGCGAGCGCTAGAAAATGCTCTACCACCATGATATGTTTTTTTTCCCAATGTGTTCCTACACCGAAAGCTGGATTTGCGGAGATCGAATCCACGATCTTCGGGACGTTAGGCGGCCGCACATCTGACTGAGTAGTCATAGCATAAAATACTAACTACAGTTTAGAGATACCAAAAAATCTTACTAAATACTTGTGCCAAGACAATGTCAGTAAATAAAAACAACTCAATGCGGCAGCCTATAGTAACAAACACTTTGTCCAATACACATAAACACAAACACAAAGCACTGACAACAAGTTAGCGATAAAAGCAGAAATATCAGCACCGGGCTCTACCACATTTGAATGCGCCGATAACCTCGGGGTCATTTCGCTAATATCACTTTGTCAATCAAACTAAGTACAGAGCTGACTTGGCTGAGGTTATCGGTGCAACCGCAGTTGTTTGCCACTTGGAGACAGATTCTAAACGTACGTACTAACTATACTCGTCTAGCTAAGGAAGTCTTATCATCGAAGCTATGCATCGGTCGATGCGAACGATGTTTGGATGAACTCAAATTGTTCTGAAAGATGTTGGTTTGCAGAGATATAACACATGCGAAAGTTGCCATACAACTTACAGTTTTTTCGTCGTTTCGCTGCCGCATGCGAATGCGTAGGTGTACTAAAGGCGTTATAATTCTAAAAACATTATTATATGTACTCGCATAGAAAAGAGTTGGAAACTCTAGTTTTTCACCCGCACAAAGTGAACTACAAATTAAGAAAGGAATGCACGTGTAAGCCTTACATTAGTAATGTAAGCCATTAGCAACCAAGAAATACATCGACACATACATGTGAATGTTTAATTTCAATCACAGTCATTATTTATATCGTAGCTTTGTTTACTAGCAATGCTAGTTTGAAGTACTTTGGTAAAGAAATGGACTTCATGACAAATAAGATTACATAATATGGCAGGTAAATACTCGTATGTATATCTAATTAGTTCTGGGTGTTTTGTAGAATAATAGGCCAGTGGAAATTACCGTACGAATAGCTCCGAGTTTTATTTGGCTGATAACATTTATATTTGTTTAACTCTTCCATTGAGATCAAGACCGGATCACATCGAGGCTTGTGTCTTTATTATCTCTAGATTCTTTGATAGCGCTTAGTTAACTTAAGTAATCTGAAATTTCTTTATCAAAGTAAAGCAACGGTCGATGCGGATAATATTAGGATGGGTGACTGTCTTTTGAAACCTGACATTTCCACCTGGATGCTACCGTTGGTTGGATGGTTCGTTAAACTGTAGGTCCCGGCTGTTAGTCTTAGTACAAGCAGTTATTAAGCCAAATCAGAGGCTGTGGGCGGTCTAAAAATTGTCGACATCAAAATTTGGCCAGTTAGCTCATACGAAATTATTATTTTTAATTTCTTTGGTTTTCATTAGAGTGTGTATGTTCTTAAGCCTTTTAATAAAACACAGATGCTTACTAGCATCTGTGTTATATCGATATTATTTTATTTTCCTATTCTATCATTACAGTGAATCAAATCGTTGCTTTTAAGTGCTCAATGTCGTTCCACTCGAAGTAAATATGTAGGTCCGTAGATAACAGGAGTGTTTTTCACAATCGACTCGCGCTCGCGAAAGATTTGTGCGATGTTAAAACACGAAGTTATTTCCGACGGAATCCGCCTTGTGGATTTGCTCCGACCAAAATAGTATCATCGATCTTATTCGCAGCAGAATAACAACGATCGTATATTTATGAGACCAGAACGGCATATAGGAAAATTTTGCCTTATTTTCGGATTCCATTAGCATAGTTATTGGTGTTTAGGAATTATTTTAGCTTTGTTGTAATGCTAAAACTCAAATCTTGTCCTAGACATTTTATATTGTCATTCAGAAGATCCTGTACGAGCTAGTCTCGCGATTTTCAACTTGTCTTAGCTCAGTATAAAGCGCATCAAATTCGCAATTTGGCTTTTGTCGGTCCACTTTATTCAATTAAGCGTTGATTGTCGGTGGCAAGAGGTCGCGTCGGGGTTGTGTCTGCACTAATTAGGGCCTCGGCGGTCGCCCACGCACGTGGCCATTGTCACTATCCTACCTATAATCTTTCCTACTTCACGTGACACTTCATTTGTATCAGGCTCATCTAATGATAAATGCCGTGCCCTGTTACGGACAATAGAGCAATAATTGCGGTTTCGCTTAGCGCTTACATTTATTTTGGTTTTCTTATATTTAACTATAGACATATGGAAATTGATTTTGTAATATTACAGCCACAATCAAGAGACGCGTTGAAAGCACTCAATAACACTTTACATTATTCATGTGCGCTGCCAAGGTTACATGCAAATTTCACACTTGATGCCGAATATAGTTAAAGTGCTACATGTTTTTATACGTGGTGTGGGGAAGGAGATAGTCCGTGCGGCATTATCTTGGTTCTTGACTCAATCTTAATCACAAACATCTCTGTGCTTGTTTATATTGATGTCCACGTTGTGTGTTGTCAGACGCCGTCAGCACTGCCAAGAAATGCCCGGTGGTATCTGGATCTCATCTATTTTATTTTTGTTACAAAAATTAATCTCTTCTCTTTATCATACAAATTATATATTCTCTTAGATATTTTATTTGGAATGAAGCGATAATGTCTTGAAATAGAATGAAAGTACGCGTGGGACAGATATTGCGTTTCTATATTTAGGCAATAAGTGAGGAGTGTCTTGAATGCACAATAAGTCAAACAATTCCATTGCACACCAAGACGTGATGTGATTAAAATATTAGTTTTTATAGCGGTTATACGGATGATGTGGCAGTTTATTTGTGGTTGGTCAAAGATCATGTGCGTATCGTTTCGCACAATGGCGAACAGGTTTTGTGTCGCTTTGTAAACACAACGGGCCAGGATCAGGTTTATGATCGGCGCGTGGGCGGCCTTGACTCGGCGAAGGACGCCCGCCGGCATGCGCGCGCGCCGCTACAGCTACACAAATCGCCGCGTGCGCATAGCCGGGGGCGTGGCTCTAGCACGCGATGTTGATCCAAGTTTTTTTATCACAATACATTATAAACTTGTCATTCTCGCATTGAATACAGCCAGTAATCACTTTTTTTCATAATCTACTAGCAATGGCTACAATTATTTTGTACCTACAAACAATTGTTACGATAATAACATTATTCTTTTATATTTGTTTAGATCTTTTCAATCTTAATCGAGCTTCATTTCTGCTTCACATTAGCAGAGTTGTATTGAATGAGAGAGCTTCAATGGCACAAAAAAATATCAATAGAAATACGAGCGAGTACATTCATAGTCTTTCATTATTCATGAAGCCCGGATGCTGTGTACGTGGCTGTCATAATAATCAGGTCGTTTTGCGAATATGTGCCTGCACAAGGCAGACTCGAGATTGTCTATCCCAATTACCCATTCTATACACCGTGAAGATTTTAATTAACAATTAGTCACAAATCTAAAAAGATAAAAATATTGTGCACTACATTAAGTGTATTGTTACGTAATGCATCTGTCCCAGCTTACATATTGTTGTTCTAACTTGTAACTAAATTATGTCTTGGATGTGTCTGATAATGAACGTTGTTTATCTATTTGAAAAACAAAACAATTCCCTCATTACTCACGTGTGAGGTACCTAATTATTGAAATGACTAGTGTCGTACAAATAGCCACGGTATGTACTTGTTTGGCACTCCAATAGATACGCAACACTATTGTAAACGAGGTCGTTTCGCTTCTATAAAGTATCTGTAATATTTATACTCACTAGTTCTTTAATACAAACATACTAACTTAATTCTAGAGTTATCGTGGCTATTGAATGTATGATATCTCTGACGTCTTTAATTTGATGCTTCGGGCCGCTGTCGCCGTGTTATTTTATCCTCTCTAATATTCTACGTTTGCGAATCTCCGAGCTTTGTTGATTGTTATTTTTAAAGTCGCGTCTTTAGCCAACAACTGGGTCCTCTTCGGCCGGTGACAAACGGTTATTGGCTGTATGTATTTATTTTATTTATCTTTTCGGCCGATTTACAAACATTGGGAGCCGGTCGTTGCTCCTCGAAAATTGACGCAACACAACGAGCTTTTTAAAGGTTTTAATGTTTCATGACTTTCTTTTAACCTTATCTGTAGGAAGATTTATATCGTTCAACGAACTCAAATCAATTGTGGACTGTTTATGTTCAATAATAACTTCAATAATGTCACTATTTATATCATTGTCCTAAATAGTTGCCGTGGCGTCTTTATAAGACCGAAATTTCTTATCTCAAACGAAAATATTGATCTAAGGCTCTGTTTGAATAGTGGCAATGATAATGTCTCATGTAGTTAACGTTTTACTTCATTATTATTCGTCCAAGTATCGTGACACGACACTCAACTTGATAATGATGTTGTTCAGCAAAACATGGTGCTAAATTGAAAACTTTTCACTAATGCGACTCCAAGATTTAGAAAAGAGAATTCTAATCTGATGGTAGCAGATCGAATCATAGATAATGTGTTGTATTATGTATGTAATGTATGTGTGTATTACGTGTGCGCGGCGTAGATAGAGAAAGATAAATTCCATCTCGCCTACACAATCTAGTTACATTTGAAGTGTTGTATGTATGGATATTAGAGTATAATCGGGCGGGTCGCAGCGTCCTTGCTAGCTGAGTGGATAATCACGACTACTAGTGAATACGTCCGCAGGAGATTGAATAACAAATACATATGTGTATACTAAATCAATTCGCAGTCTACGAATTTTAAAAACATCCTCTGAGAATGTTTGGCCAAATCATTTTCTCTTAAAAATCTTCGCTAAGTTATCTAGTTAGAGTCTTTAAGATGTAGGAAATATTTATTGAGTCACTCTTGTGATGTGCTCACGTACCAGCACTCCATTAATTATGATATTTAGCTACCTCTTGACATTTATGTAGGACCCGTGCATATCATTAAAATTGTAATAACTGAAAATAAATACGTACTTATGTACATAAATAACATACTTTAATTATGCCATTCTTTGGAACTTTCTCATCTATTGTCTTATAGTATGTTATATCTATCGTATAGTTTTGTCATCTTTCATGGGCTTTAAGCAAATAAACAATTCCTATATTCAGTTTGTTTGATTTGCTAAACTTTTTTAATATTCTATGGAAGAACATCCAGTTCCGTGTTAGATACAGCAACCTTGGAATTTCTTTTCCTTGTTTGTTTATACAAATATATTGTTCCGTATAAACTCTAATTATTTATTTAGTACTTTCCTTCATGTATTTACCACTGGAAACGAAAGTTTTCATTTCCTGATACCTATTAATTACTATGAGGACCGACGATGGTATAACTAGAGTTGATCGTGCCATTTGTGAATAAAATATTAAGAATTTGTAACTTTTTGGATATGGTATGGTAATATATGTATTTGTTACTTCGTATTCAGATTATTGAACCGATTTTAATAAAATTGTCTGTGGACATAATTTATATCATGGATCAAAGAAAATGTTTTAACCCGGTTTAATGCGGGACAGGACTAGTTCCACTAAATGTGTGCATCATATATCAATACTAGCTGACCCGGCAAAAGTTGTTTTGCCTTAATAATTATTTCTAAATATACAGTAGCCGATTCTCAGACCTACTGAATACGCATATAAAATTTGGTAAAAATCGGTCAAGCCGTTTCGGAGGAGTACGGTAACAAACACTGTGACACGGAAATTTTATATATAAGATGTATCGTCCATCTACTAAAGCGTCATTTTATTCTTCTTATGAATTGAGTAGTAAATCTTTAGTGTTGTAGAAGACGTCTTAAGGCTTCTGACATGGCCTAACAATTTGCTAAATAGTAGATGATATTTATCAATTATCAAGTGCATGTGTACTGAATATTGTTCCCT
Organism: Mellilla xanthometata; assembly: GCA_035578125.1. Lineage (NCBI taxonomy): Eukaryota > Metazoa > Arthropoda > Insecta > Lepidoptera > Geometridae > Mellilla > Mellilla xanthometata. The sequence goes on along the minus strand of JAPUBQ010000024.1, from coordinate 17,191,368 downwards.
CTTGTATTGCAGGTGTTCGGCACCGTGGAGCTGCCCGACAAGCCGATCATGCTGCCTCCGTTCGTGGAGGCGACGCACTGTCTCGGCTACCACCTCACGCGCAAAGGGCGCGCCGTCGCCGACCGCGTGGTCTCCGTGCTCGGCTACGCCTGCCCCGACATCACCTACAGCCCCAGCCTCTACCCTGTCACTGCTGCTCTACTCCACTTCATGCCTGGTATGTCCATTTTCTGTCCTAGTTGTGGAAGTAAATACGATTGGTCTAATATCTTGCTCCGTTATAGACGTAATAGCTTCCGTTTTAGTAAAGCTCTATCTGTACACGCAGTGTATGTGCTATATACTCAAAGTATCTTCATAGCTATATGTATAATACGACACGCCAAACAGGCGCGAATTTGAGGGAAGGATCACTACTCCCACCGCGACCCTCAAAAACTTGCGCGGGCGACGATAGATCGCCCTGCAGTACACTTCTACTCAGGCAGGTAAACGCGTTTATGTGCTTCACTGTACATTGACAAACAATATGAGTCAATCTCTCAGGTTCCGACAAAAATCAAATTATTTGTTTACGTATTTCTATACGTAAACAAATAAATTCGAAAACTAATAATATGTTGTTTTTCGTACTCGAAAAAACTACTTATACTTGTTTTCTTTATGTGTGATCTAAGATGCTGAACTTTGGCATAGGAAGATTTTAAATCGTATCAAAGTTAAAAGGGTTATTAGTGGTAACTATACTTACTGAACATTTGTTGTGAGACTATAAATTTTAAATATAGGTATCTGAATCTTGACATATTGATAATATTGATAAGCAATCTCTTAGTTAAGATAGGTAGGGTAATTGTTCCAATTGCGTAATGAGATTACGCTAAATAAAAAAATAAAATGTTCTGTTCTGTAGTAAACGTTATTGAACGGTTATAAAACGTATGAAATATATATATATATCGTCGTATTAGATATCGTCTGAATATAGTTGATAAATAATCACTGTTCTAATTTGGTTAACTAAGTTTTCAGTCAAATAAAAAAATGCTGAATTTTCTATAGTTGTCGTGACCGGTAATTGAAAACATATGCTTCATATATTATATCGATCCCCAACATAACTCCCGAGTAATAGCTCCATTGAAGTAGTTAATTTTATTGCTGCGGTTTCAGTTTATGAACATTATGAATAGGAGACCGCAGCTGCTTTATTAGTTGTCATTACCGATTTTATGACAAAAAAGTCACTTTTATTCATGTGTAAATAGCTGATAAATTTGCTTTCCATAGACGTACTGAATTATAATTTACATTTTAGTAAATGCGAAGTGCTTTCCGCATTGAATCCATCGTTTGTATTCAGGGATTCAAGGCCGCGAAAGCGATTTGTTTCAGTGCAGTCAGGCACCAACCGGTTACACGGCGCTCTGTGTTCTGAAGCGGAGGCGTCACGGAGTTTTATAGTCGGTCTCGCCTTAATTCAGTAATGAGTGCGGGGGGCGATAATTGAACTCGGCAATAGGCAAATTGCCGGAGTGTCCCGTCTCGAGCGGCCGCTATTACCGCTCTGCCAGCCCCACTCTCAACCCTATCCCCGGGCTGGAAGGAGCACTCTCATCTGCTGAACGACGGTATCCGCACTCGATGTTATCAAGAGCTAAATTGGACTCTAGCCGTCCGCGAGAGGGTCCTCACGGCTCCGATACTCATCTAACTGGGTTGACGTGATACGCCTAATGGACGTCGCGCGTCCGCCACAGATTTGCATCGCGTTCGTCGTGCGCGTCAATTTCGTACGTCTGATTTCCTCTCCGCGCACGTTTTCATATCGTCGTCTGGAATGTCGAATGGTGTCGATGCCTCCACGCTATCTGGAGCACTCTTGTTTCCATACCGAATCAGTGCCAATCAAATCTGTTAGGCCGTGTTCATTGATATTGTGGGAGTAAAAATAACCGCTCACAATTGCACCGTGTACAATGATGTGACCAACGCTCGTGGACGTGGCATAAGAATCATTTTAACACGTGAAGAGGCGGCTATAGCTCGTGGAGCCAATTTGGAGGCCGGATGCCACTAAAAGTGACCATTTCCTTTCGCGTTCTAGAGAACTCCATTAACTGTGACTTATGGAGGTAGGAAATGTGACTTTTTTACACATTACCACACTAGTTAGCGACACTCCGTCCTCAGGTGAAGTATACCTTGTCTGGAATAACTGGCTATCAAGGAGGTTGCCGGAACATAGATTATTTCACATGAAAATGGTTTCGAGACGAGCACTAGAAAATGCTCTACCACTATGCTATGGTTCCCATACGATGTTTCTCTTAAGCGAAAACTTAAGCTTTTGGCGGAAATAGAACCCTCAACCTGCAAGATGTAAAGCGGTCGCACACCCGACTCAGCTGTCACCGCTTTAAACTTGTTCTATATTATAGAATCTATATTGTACCTTTGAGATGTTATATACAAGGTACTGCGTCAGAATAAAGACATAAATCATTAGAATTCCCTCGACGATACCTAAACCATTCTAGCGCTACTGTAATATGCAATAACAATGCGGTTTCTGCGGGATTACTGAGTGCACTTAGTATTCTAGTGTTCTCGCTTCGCCACCCGGGAGTGCCGCACTCGGTTATCTTAATGCACTGCTTTATGTTATATTCCTGATAGAAGCATCGCTCAGGTTTACGTTACAACTTGCTCTATATAAAAACAATAATTGAGAGTTCGTTTTATCTTGCCCCGACTCGATCAGTTATGCAAGCTATTGTAGTAGTTTGTCAGAGAACACGTTAAACTGCAGGTCCGACCTGTGTTTGGCTAAACATGTTTTGGCCAAGTCAAATGCCCTTAGGAGGCTTGAAATCTCCAGCCACTTATATGAAAAAGACATGTTTGAGAATCACAATGTCTGAAGACGTGTGTCATCTACGAACCTGCGCTAGCCCAGCGTGGTGGATTATGGCCTATATATCTCTCGAGTCTCAGCAGTGGGAACGTATAGTGGGCTGCTTATGCTTATACTAGAATAAGCATAAGCAGCCCACTTTACGTTCGTTCTAGTCTAGCCTAGTCGCCTTGCGTCGTCTCCAATGTGAACAGGGTCTTACTGAATCGCATCGCGTTGCCTCCTGGTGTGGACCTGGTGTTAGGAACTATCGTAGCGTCCATATAAACTCGGTTTTAGTACGAGTAGTTGGCTATACGCCAGTTGTTTGGGAGTGTTGTACAAGGGGCGCGCTGCGGCAAGCCGATAGTCGCAACGCTTGTCAAAATCTTGGTCATATAGGTCGATAAACATGCAGATTATGTCGTAGTTTAATATCACCTAATATGGGATATGACCTTGCAACCAACATTTAACCTGATAGGAAGAAAGAAGCAAAGCAAGAAAGAAGAAAATAAACGGTACCGAAAAAAGTCAAATCTCTCATTGGTTCTTGCAAACATTTTTACCGATGAAATCATTTGTCTATACCAATATTATAAAAAGGAAAAATATATTTTGTTCGTTTGTTTGACGCAAATAGGCACTGAAACAGCTGGACCGATTTAAAAAAAATTTCACCGTTGGGTATAATCCCAGAGTAACATAGGCTATATTATGTTTCTCATTGCAACTTAGATTATTTTGCCCATGCGAGGCCGGGACTGGCTCCTAGTCATTTATAATATCTTTATTGTTGAAGCTATAAGAGAGTCAAGCGTGCGGCCACCTCGCGTCCCGAAGGTTGTGGATTCGATTAGATGCGTGCGAAGCCGGGACGATCTGATAGTTTATGTATAAATAAAACGATGGCTAGTTTTGAGTATTCGAAAAAAATATACTTACTAGTGTATTCGATTCGAACTGGCAGCGTTCGTTGTGTTGCCCCCAGTGTGACCGCTACGAGGCTCGGCCTCGGTGACGGCCGTGCTATCAACCCGCATTGTTTCATCAACAAACACACATACATACATATGACGGCGCGTTCGATCTGAAGAGCGGGCGAGTTGCGATGTCAGTGTCAGCTGACACCGATTGCTGTCTCAAATCTCTTAGGAGGCCCGCTCTGACGCAACAGCCAGCGCTAGCACGGAACGCGGAGCGGCAGTTCGATTTGAGACAGCAATCGGTTCGCATCGTGCGCAAGCGCTACGTGTTGGCTGGAGTGTCGATCTAATAAGCGGAAATAATTGTCAATCTACCTACCTGCGCTTATATTTTGTGATTCGATTGTAATATACCTTCATTATAAATTGAGTGCCACATTTTCATTTCTCCACGCCCGAATACCCACGCTACCCACATCTGCAACTAAAATGGATGACGAGGAAGAACGCCCTGTCGTCCCGTCACATACATACGTACATACACAGCTATTCCGACGCAATGACAGTAAAACCGAGTCTCAAATCTCTTATTAAAACACTGGCAGTAACTAACATTAAGAGATGTTAAAAGTTGATGTATGACAACGTCTGTCTCTTTTTAAAATACTAGCATACCATCCCGGTTCCACACGAGCTCTAAAATAATCTAAGTAGCAAAGAGAAACAAAATATAGCCTATTTTACTCGGAGCTATGTCTGTATAGCTTATGTACAAATGTCAGATTGAATAATATTAAGGCGGTCTTATTCAACTTTTTGCTGTTTTAAGTTACGTTTATTTACTTCCTTGATAAACTAAAAAATATAAAACTAGTCTCATATCAAAATTTAACATAATATCTAGTGATCACAAGAAACAGAAACACGATTAGTAACAATTCGCTCGATAGAATTTTGTTTTGAAAAAAGCTCTAATTTACCATAAATTGGGTATTATCCTTTATATATTTTTGGATTGGTGAGAGATCCTATCACTAAAATGATGTCAAAAAAATATCAACAGACAAAGCACAAAATTAACAAGGATTCTGTAGAGATACTTTTATATCTTGCCATACAAAAATTAACCAGGAAAAAATAAAACCCTAATAAATGAAACCGATTCACGCCATAGACGCGCTCGCGCTCGCCGGCCAGTACCCGCCGAGGCGTCTCAGAGAGTGGACGTATCGCTCGTTGTTCCTAATTGTCAGAAATTCCGAATTTTTGTCGCGGTGATTTTCATCCTAAATATGGACAGAAAAAATAAAAGATAATGACTCCAAAGGCATATCGGAAAATGGTAAGTACCTTCCACCTTTTTCCTTGTTGTAGATTGTAGACCACTTCGTATGAAAACAATCATGCCACAGTCAAAAATAAACAGAATGAAAAAATTAAATCAGAATTAGGTATCAAGGTTTATCTTTTTTGAACACAGGTTTATTTATAAAATATCTTATTAGGATACTTGTACCTATCTTTTTAACCGACTAAGACAAAAGGAGGGTTATGATTTTAACAGCATATGCACGTTTGTACGTAGTATATGTTCATCTGTGCCACCATATCTCCTCAACTAAGTAGTAATCATAATTTGGCAATCGAGGTACCTATCAACAGACGCGTCTTTACGCTCCCCGCTTTTACGCTATAGGATATATATGACGTCACTCAAAATTTAAAAGACGTAGAAGTGGCTCGCAAAATATTTTATGAATTGAGTTAATTTTACATGTACCTAAGATTTATAATGTGCTTGTTGCAGTGCTGCAATGACAAAGCGGAAACAAAAATCCAACGTCGAAATTGGATCTGTTTCGAGCGTCGAGTGAGTATTATTATTACATTATATAAAGTATTTTTATATATTCCTATTTAAAATAAACGAAATTTAAACTCTTACTGATTGTTTGTGTTTAAATGTGACGTAATTTTCTGTTTCAGTGTTGAAACAGAATTGCCAGAAATTACTGTTGAAAAAGTCAGTGAAAGCGATGATTTTCGACCCATAGCTGGAAGGAGATTGATCTTTACGTGAAAATTAACTAGATGGCGCTGATGACGCCTTAACTCGCACAATTGTTTCTTTCGCAGAATATGTATACGAAATTATATTGTAATTGCAGGGTTTTTTTTTATGTGAAAATTAACTAGATGGCAAGGCGACGCTTTAATTCGCGCAATCGTTTCGTTCGTTCGCAGAATATGTATGTGAAACCATATTGAAATTTCCAATATTTGTTTACGTAAAAGTTAACTAAATAATCTTAGAATTTCGAGACAATACTCACGAACTAATTGGTGCGTGATTTAATTATTTTTGATGTCAAAGCGTTAAGTTCGGAAATATAAATTATGATAATAATTTGTGGCAGTGCTTATATCCGTTTGACATCGATGTCAAACATCAATCATCATATCAATTTAACAGCACATAGGTAACAAAATTCGGTTGTGATATATAGATAAGTCTTTACTGTTTACAACAAAAATGTAAGAATAAAACTACTTAATTTACTTTTGCAATTTAGGGGAGATAAGGAGGTTAGAAGTAAAGGTTTTCCTCTATTATTCAACCCTGTCCACTGCACTAGAGGTTTCATGACATAAACAATCTAATAGTTGTTTTAAATTTATAATTTATAACTTAACTTTGTTGTTTATGTGACTTTGAATATGATAATTGTGATTGAAATTTGAAATTTAAGTCATCATCTTATAAAATCAAAACGCCCCTTTATGCAAAACTAGCTGACCCGGCAAACGTTGTTTTGCCTAATAATTATTTTTATTCTAGTTTCTAGACAAAATCAGTGCCAGCAAAGAAAGATAATGTTATAGTGTTTTATTTAACAAACATTTATTTGTTCTTCTTATATGGCACCGACTCCAAGAATACAGGATGAAAAAAAATTCAAGATTTTTCAATAAAAATGTGGTTGTTGTGCCTCACTCGACATAGATAGGTATATTGTGTCGCGCACTTTTTTGTAGATATAAATAAATAATTAAATAAATAGGTAATCCAACAAGATAAAAAAAATCATGTGTGTTATTCACACCTGGTAGAAGTGAAACCTTCAAAAATACGATGAAAAAGCTCTACAAATAAACGTATAATACGTTCACGTATACAAAACACCATTGTTGTTGTTGTGATGCCTTTTCTAAAACTTTGTACTACGCATGCGCGCACAATACAGTCGCTTTTTCGTTTCATCGACTTTCAAATCACAACGATGCTAAAGAATTTTTCACTTCAAAATATGATTTCATTTGTACCTAATATTTCACAAGTTGTTACAGTATCATACAATTTTAGAGAAATTATACAAATGATGAATAAAGAAAACTAACGTTGTGCTAGCCTTAGTTACCTTAGTAACTGCATTTACAATGTCTAGAATGAATCTGTAAAAAGATAAAAATATAAAATAATAAGTTTGCTCACTCTGTCAACTTATTTTTTACACTGTGGCGCCGGAACGACTGGTCGCCGGGACAACCACCCAGTCTTAGATCGCGAGTTCGCCGCGCGCGCTTGTGTGCGTAGCGACTTTGTTCGTATCGAGCGCTATTTGCCTAAAGTTTCAAACTAAGCTCGCCTTAATTAAAACAAGCGATATTATAAGATTTCAGATGTGCAAAATACTCCAAAATGTTAGCTCATCAGAAAAAGCTTTAATTAGCCTACAGGGGACACAAGATTAAAAACGCTTTAATGTGAAGTAATAAAAAAATAATAATATAATATGTAAATTTGTTTTTTTGTTAATTAAGGCACAGTGCTAATAACCCACTTATTTGTAACATCTAATGTTATTTTAGAGACGGTCTAGTGCTTATTTTTTTTTTGAAGCGGCAACACTGAACCGCGACCTATTCACCACGACGCGATGTTCGCTTTATCACAAAGGTCGAAAGGGCCTTACAAAAAGCTTTAATACTTCGAATCGAGTCGTCATTACATGTTGTTTGTTCCTTTACTGTGGGCATTGAGGCGAGTCTTAACTTCCTGTTCCGCTCTTAAGACATACAAATGGTTTATTTTGTAGTCGTTGTCACGAATATAGGTAGGTATAAACCTATAATAAATAACTTTTCCGATGAGGTACCGTAGAAAAGTAACAAAAATACTTATCCAACAAACAAATAAGATTGTTATGTTGGCCCCATAAGAAAACTTGTTTATTTTGATGTGTAGGATGCACGGATAACAGGATTATGCCATAATTTTTTTAGATACTTTTCACACACATTTACATACATTATATCGATACATATTGTTAATAAACAGGTGTAAATTAAAAATTTAGGATGAGACCCGACACAAAATTTTAGGTGGCTGCCATTTTGGGTTTGAAGTTTATCATAATCGATGTGATGTACTAGTTAGTGTAATGCCCATTTTGGGAGAGTTGTGAAAAAATCTGAATCCGCCATTTTGTTGCGGCGGCCATCTTGAACAGATAAGAACACCCCCAATTAACACATCTTTCAAACAAAAGAGAAACATACACTTTTGCTTATAATCTCTGTGTATACCTAAAACAAACATTGGACTCCAAACGCCGCCCAGGCCAAAAACAAAAACTCATTAAATCTCTTGGGAAAATGGACCTTTTAGTTTCGCCAAAAGTAACGTAATATTCAGTTTGAATAATTTACTTTTCGTGTCTTTGTAGATTTTCGTATACAAATTTTGTGTTTCTGACGTATTTCAAACCTATTGGAGTTATTCGTAGAAATGAGCCTAAACCTTGTATGGTATAAAAGCCCTACTAAAAAAAAATCAAACCATCTAGGAACCCTTTATTTACACAGCACTGTTACGCGTTTGACCAACCTGTAGGTCACGTAATCACTAGAGTTAGCGACAATTTGACCTAAGGTAAAGCAAGCCTAGTCTGGAATAACTGGCTTTCAAAGAGGCAGCCGGAACTCCCTGTTAAGTGCTTGCCGATTTTTTTTATCTTAGGTTCAGTTGCTATCCAAGCGAGCACTAGAAAATACTCCCAAGTTATGATTTCTTCACCGAAAGCTCAAGCTCATTGGCGGGCATCGAACCCACGAAATACGAGACGTAAGGCGGCCGCACCTGACTGAGCTGACATCGCTTCACCTTAGACATGGTTTAAATAGTAAACACTTTTACTTACATAACTTTCATCCCTGTACGTAAGTCTGTACAGTGTTCACCTCAAGGCTCAAGTAGACGGCAGAAAGTAAACTAAGCAGTTTATCTTCGTTCCACGCTATAGCCTCCCCCTTTATGGTCGTTTCTCCCCCCTTGATAGGTTGTAAAGGGACCGTGCCGGTGCGTGTATTGATTTTTCTTCAAGACTCATGGTGGTTGAGAGAAAACGTGAGGCTAAGCTGGTATATTTACTCAGACTATGTTATGAAAACGTTTGCTCATTTATTGTTCTCATTATTTATACACTTATATATTTTATGGCCACACAATAAAAAAATGACCATACGAAACTGGGGCATTGAATGAACTAAGAGCAGTTACCCCTAGTATAAGTTCTTTCGAATGAGCAAATTGTATATAACGTAGTTTTTGATTTGATAAAGTTCTATCCATAGACAAACGATATAAGTAAATCTCATTGGTTCTACCAGAAGATGAGATCCTTTATTTACGTTTATTAGTTTAGCAACGAAAACGATTCGCAGTTTTGCGTATTAGAAAAAAAATATATTCCCGTGTTATACCAATGACGGTGTAATGGCTAACATTACGAGCGATTGGACGGGGACCTCAGGCTCAATCAAGCACTGTTGGAAGTGAGGTTTCGACAGTCCATTCGAATTAGGCCCGGGAGGGTTGGCAGTTCTCTGCCACTGTGGATGTAGCTCAAAGCAAAAACTATATATATATTTTTTTTGGACACATTTCACACGCGGCTGGTTAGCCTCATACTGAACCATTTCTAGTTCGTATTATGGTTGCTAACACAACTGATATACTACATATACATACATACATATTATATATAAATACATATTTAACACCCAGACCCACAGCCAACAAATTTAGTTAAGCACAAAGATGTTGACCGGGCCGGGAATCGAACCTGGAACCTTCTGATTAGCAGACCGGCATGGTAACCTTTACGCCAACGAGGTCGTCAATATAGTCAGTATAGGAGGGTTTCAGTGTTCCTTTACCGAAAAGCCTGTCAGCCTCCATTAAGCATCGAGGCTGGGCATCGAGGGGTTTTAGTGGGTAAAAATCCCACATAACCCACCTGCACCCCATTGTTTGTAGCTTATCTTAATAAAGATTTCCCCGTTGTATAAAAGGGGTATTGCTACATTTAGGAAACATTTTAATCTAACACAAATTCTACAATAGAAGGTATATTACACAGCTCTACAAAAAATCTATATTTTTTGTTGCCCTGGATATTATCGCAAATTCTTACGTTTTTAAGTGCCCAGATTACGAATATATTCGTAAAAGTACTAAATTTGCTCGATTCTACAAATTGAATTTTGAACTATTTATTGTCAAAATTTTAATTTTCAGTCATTTGTTGAAAAAAACACGAGCCAGATCTTACAAAATCATTGATATTTTCACGAATTGCGTGTATAAATAGACCCAAAATCATCATCATATCAAAGGCAACAAAACCACTGTAGACCAGTGTTATCTACGACGTCAGCCATAAACTCTTCAGTTCCCCTCGTTTTCAATTGAATTATCTTTCGATCTGGTAGTTCTGCAGCGTTAATCAAAGAGCAACCAAGGCCGCACCTATTTCCATACGAGCTTCATTATTACTATTGTGTCATTTGTTAGTCAGACCTGTGATATCATTGTTTTCGACTCTATACATAATGTAGATTGGAATCAACTCTAAAAGTATAATTAACTAGTATCGCGCCCCGGTGTTATTTGCGTTAATCCTGGTAAAAATAGTCTTACGTGTTAATCCTGGGACTTACGTCCTACTTTTAATAATTTTCATTTCAATCTGTTAAGCCGTTAGAGCGTTAAGACGTAACAACATTCACACACACACGCACACACACTTTCACATACATACTCACACAGACTCACACACACACATACTAAAGTCACTAATAAACATTCGCTTTTATATAACAGAAGTGGGATAGTTGAACAAGTTGAAAATTGTTTTTGTATACTGGCTTACCTTTTTGAAAGGAAGTTTTATAGTATATCTAAAATAATATACTACTCGTATCTAAATGTAAGCTTGCAATTTCTCCAATACCAGAATTAATCCAAATCGATCTAGCTATTTAACCAAGAAGGAGAGACATATTATTTATCTTACATAGTAATTTAAACGAATAATAATTGATGAACAAACGTTCATCAATTATTATTCGTTTTTGAAAAAAATAAGCAGGAAAATAGAAGCAGCTCCTTACGTTTTTTCCGTCCTTCCTTATTACGTTTTATATTGCCAAACTTTGCCATTTGCAATATCCGTTCAGGGAAATTAAATATTAAATAGGTATACGAGTATGTAGACATGCTTTCATTTAACTTGTCAAGTCAATATGCCGCCCATAATTGGAAATGTTTCCAAGATATTTAGAGTCTTGACAATAATTTATTTTAGTAAATAATTAAATGATCATATACAGTGCAGGAATATTTAAATAAAATCACAATCTTATATACTATAACTTTACTAGTAGATCGTCCCGGCTTCGCACGTGCTGTAAAATAATTTAAGGTCCAAAGAGAAACAAAATATAGCCTATGTTACTCAGGGATAATGTAGTTTTCCAACGGTGAAAGAATTTTTCAATTCGGTCCAGTAGTTTCGGAGCCTATTTGCGTCAAACAAACAAAAATCAAACGTGGTCTTTATAATATTGGTATATAGAAGAATTATTCTTCTCAATATAAATAATAAATATTCAATTCTTCTTCTGTTTTTCCCTCCGTAAGGATCATAAACATACCCCTAAGGAAAATGTATTTTTTTTCCTTCAATATTCCCTCTAGAAACAACGTTATCATACTCGAAAGGATATGAATGTCATATGTGGAGAAATTTAATATTACACGCTAAGCAAAGATGAAACGTACGGGTTCCTTTGAAAATAGCTGAGTGTGAAAATCTTTGAGAGGCGGCAGCCTCCGCTCCGCTACAACTTGACCCAGTTCTCAGTCATAGAGTTTAAAAATCGTAGATGTGGCGTGGTTTCTGCTGATTTGACAGATATTTTGACGTGACAACGTCTTAAAGTAGGTTGCGGCTGGGAGTCACTTATGAAAAAGTGTAACGCCCGGTAACGTTACGATGAGTCACCGAACGAGAGAGAGGCCCGCCGAATGCCTTGCGTCTCTCTCCCACTCAACTATGATCGGTCTGCCGCGCGCGCAGCACGCGGCAGACGTTGTCACGTAAAATCTTCGCCCGTAAAACCGACTTTACAGGCAACCATTTTTTTTTTATAGGTTTGCGTTTTACCCTTTGAGTCTGAGGTGTTATACAATACAATAGTCTACAATGTTACACGCTTACCTAGATAATACTTATTAACTCTAGATTTGAAGACTCCCAGATGGTACTATCAGGAAGAGATTTCCAAAGTTAAAAGTTACGAAATGATTTGACAGATTTGACATGACTGATGCAGAGTAGGTAGTTTGTAGTAACGAATTAGTAGTATTTGTTGAAGTTTGGAGATCGGTTGCCGAATTTGTTTACGATGACTGACATGATGATGAAGTGTGTTTAAACGACTTCAACGGACGAGGTTCTCAATTACTGTGTTTGTTATTTTTTGTCTTATCACTTCTGAACTGATATTGATTTTTTTCTTTTGGAAAGCATGTGCATTCCGAATAGTGATCAAAATAGGTCTAGTATTGCTTCAATTCAAATCATGATTCAATTTTATAATAGTTCATGTTAAGAAACTTAGGTATATGAAGCACAAATTTAATTAATTTAGCTCTAAACTCGTAAACATATATACCATGAATAAATATACGCGTACATAATATAATAAGTAGTGACAACATCTGGGCTGCAGTTTGTGCTCTAAGATTTTTGACGGAATATAATTTGAATTATTTGAGCGACTCTATTGGTTGTATACTCTGTGGTATGTTGTGAGTGAACGAACTCTATGAAGGTATAGAGTCGATGTTTAAGATTCTACTTGTGAATTCTGATTGTTTAAAGCGCACAACCTAGATTTGAACTAACGTTTTCGAAACAAAAAGTACGCATGACTAATAAATTGTTTTGAACCAGTTCATATTTTCAGATCAGTAAGTGTGTAGCTTCATATTTTTCCAGGTTCTTAGTTAATTGAAATGTTTCGAGGTTTTGTACCCAATCATATAAATAAGGCACAAAATACCTCCAAAATGGCACAAAGTGGTGCAGGTCTGACCGCCACTAAAGAAAAAACATAAAAATACATACATTCGAACATAGAACACCTTCTATTTTGGTTTTGGTTAAAAAAGGAGGCAATAAACTCAGAATATTGCCCCAACAAAACTACAACGCTACCTACGTTTATATCGGCCACAATAGAACCCCAGTCACGTCACTGTATCCCCGTCGGAGCCCCTCAATCGTGTCTTTATTCAACTTATTCTTTACCCACCGTTTCCCTGACACCTCAGGGTCGGTGGGTATCAACGGGATCGTTTTCAATCAAACAAATTGCTTTGAGCGGGCAAACGAGCCCGATTGCTCCAATTTTGAGTCGAGATGAAATATCAGTTGGTCGGGAAATAGGTTTAATGGCAAGAGTATCTGTATCCTTTCACAACTGTTGGGAAGCTTGTTGAACTTTCAGGATCTATTTACACGACTGGGTTGTAATTGGTTTTAGTTTACCCAGGGCCGTTACTAAAGCAAAACCATTTTAAAAATCTTATCCATACGTTCGTCGGCGAAGTTTTTATATGGAACAGCATACTTCTTTTTATAATTCGACGGCCTTTACACGACGGCCGTAACATATATCTAATATATGTTCAGAAAATCTTTGAACAAGTACGCTGCATTATCAATTAATATTACCGGGTTTATAGTGATCAAGCGCAAACCTATATAATTAAATTACATACATTTTACGTCTAAGCAAAGTTTTTTTTTTATTTTTGACATTTAAAAGTTATGATGTTTTAGGTTGTTACTATACTCTAGATAAATCGTTTTTCTCTTACACGTGTTACTTGCAGTTCTATTTAAATAGAAATCCTACGTTCGTCGGCGAAGTTTTCATATGGAACAGCATACTTCTTTTTATAATTCGTCGGCCTCGTTGTTGTAATGGTTACCTACCGAACCAGAATATCCCGTCTAAGAAGTAACACGCAAGCCTTGAAGGAACCTATTTGCTCTAGATTTGAAGACACCCAAATTGTACTTATCAGGAAAAAGACACCTGGGAAAAAGTTCCAAAGCCTAGCAGTTCTCACAATGAAGAATAATCATTCCCCTTCTTTCAATTATGTTTTTATCCTAGTGCGAATTTGTTAGGGACTTTTTGATACTTCGTAAAGTTTATAAAGTCTTGAAGATGCGAAGACGTGAATGCGGGGGTTGAAATTGACCAGACCGAAACATTGATTGCTTCTCGCCTAAAATAGATTCACACTTCAGCCGGAGTGGCGACTGCATCTTAACACGTCTGCAATCTACATCTTTTTCCATACTCGTTGCTGCTGGTCGATACTCCCCCGCAGAAATTATTATTACTATTATCCATTCATTTATTTTAGAAAAAAAACATACAATTATTAAAATATTTTTTTTAAATAATACAAAATTACAATTAAATTAATACAGACAAGCACAATAAAAAGATAATAATAATTACAATATTAGGACATAATAAAAACACTTAGCTCATACGAAGAAGATTTTATACGAACGGAATAAATATTCTTTCTCCTTTTTGTAGTATGAGCTAAGGAGCTAAACTCTGATGTTGATAGATTTCAAACCGCCCCATTGGCGTCTGTCTTAGCTTAACGACTTGTACTAAGAGTTACAACTTATAATTTGACGTGTCATCCTATCCACGGTAGCTCCAGTCGATTGTCATCGGTCACCCATCCAAAGAGTGCCCGTATCGATCGTCGCTTGACTTCGGTGATCGTGCCAGATCACTTTAGTTAGCCGAGCTTCTCTAAGCAAACTAACAGACTACTGTCGATCTTCATAACTTAGCGCGTCAAATCGCTAGTCACGGTTGAATTCAGCACGTGTTCAGCTCACCCATTCATCTTTTCGTGATCGTTGACTGAGCCAGGATAATCTGTCTTGACCTTGATTCATATTTCGTGTTTACTGTTTTATATTTGCAATGTTTATTATAAGTATAATATTACAAAGTACGCGTGTCCTTCGGGATGAAAAGTAGCCTTTGTGTTAATTCAGGTACAAAGCTATCTCCATACCAGATTTCATCGGAAACGGTTTCAGCAGACGTGAAAAATATAGTAATATTTAAATTTGTAATGTTGGTAGTAAGTGGAATATTAGTTACACTTTTGTTTGTACTGAATCCTTATGTTATGTGTTGAATTTTAATCAGTCGGCTAGGACCAAAGAAAGCTTTGAAATTCATATAATCTGTTATATTTGACATTGGATCGAAAATTATTTGAACACTTACGCTGCTTTATCACTTACCTTACCGGGTCAAGCGTAAACCTATTTTTATAATTAAGTCATTATATAAATAGGTTTACGCTAAGTAATTTATAGAATGAAAATTACATACATTTTTACGTTTAAACAATGTTTCTATTAATTTTGATATTTAAAAGTTATTATGTTTTAGGTTGTTATTGTACTCTAGATAAATCTTTTTTCTCTTACACTTGTTACCTACAGTTTTATTTAAAATGAAATCCTACAAAAGCTACCCCAACTTTTGTGAAATTAATATTTCATCTTTCGCCCACGCGAATTCTTTTCAATTCCGACTTACTTAGTGTTTCTGCTATACGGCTCCCAGAGGCTTTCTTCAGTACAGACTTAGTATTATTATTTAATCTGTGGTTGAGATTAAATACTACTCTTGGCTACGGTGTTAGGACTTTTTCACATAGAAAGCGACGGGATATTAAGAAGAGGATAAATCTATACCAATGTATTAAAGCTTTCGTAAGGCATATTTAAATAATGTTTGTTTAACCGGCTATCACTTACGTTTATTTAGTCGGTATTAGCCCGACATGTTTCAGCACAATCGGTGTGCCATTCTCAAGGGCAGGAACACAGCCAACGTATGCTCGCGATGACCGCTGCGCCTGAACTGCCTAATCCACCGACTAATTAACAAAGCATGTGGGGCTAATACCTACAAAATAAACGTAAGTGATAGCCGGTTATACAAACATTAATCTATATCAATATTATAAAGAGCAAAAAGTAGATTGTTTGTTTCTTTAAGGACCGAAACTGCTAGACCTATTTGAAGAGTTCTTTCACTGTTTGGAAGCCACATTATCCCTGAGTAACATAGGCTATATTCTGTTCCTCTTTGCAACTTAGATTATTTTAAAGCCCGTGCGAAGCCGGGACGGGCTTCTAGGTTCTAGAAAAAAAGGCTTTAATGTCACTGACTGGTGTGGTTAAGCAAAAAAAAAGCTGCTTAAATGTCTAGCTGTAAGACTTTAAAACCATTGTTCTACTTCAAACATTAACGTTAGGTCAGGGAACCGACGGCCATGTGATTCCATGAGATGGAATTTAGTGAATTTATCTCAACATAAAGAAACTCTGGCTGAAACAAATGACTGTGATGAAGTCACAAACAAAAGCGATTGCAATCACATTTCGTTAGCCCCCAATACTGTTTAAGTTCTGACTGCTATTGTTTCGTGAATACGCGCTAAGGATGCCCGAGGATGGTCGGCACGTTTCAGCCGACCGCTCTCCTCGACAGAGGTCGTTGAGGGTAAATGGGTCACGAGCCTCGTGACTACGAATCCACGTTCCATGCGCTCTGCTAAGCTGGAAATTAATATCGCGAACTTTGAGGTACGCCTCTTGGCTCAAAGGATTTGGGAACTAAGAAATGTGGTTTCTGTAGTTGTTTGACGGTAGAATGAGAATTTCTTCGGTAATGAAACTATATTAATGTAATGGGGAGTGTTACGGCTAAACCAAAAGAAGTAAAGGATTTGGCAGTCTAGATTCTTGTTCTGCAATTGAATCTAAAAAAATCAAACAAAAAGTAGTTATATTGCTTAAACGAACGGTCACACTTACTTAAAATATTATATCATATTCCCATATTATGTTTCCTTATTTTTATTATGCAAGAAAATAAAACATAATATAATATGACAATTTATATATAGAGTATTTTTTTTAGCACTCAAATACCTGTAAATCGTGTGAATTTATTTAATTATTCTTCTAATCTGACTATAGCCCGTTCAACCGTTTATTTTCTTTTTGACAGCATCAATAGAACTTAACTGCTACATGTCATGCAAAAGTTTCAAAAAAAACTATTAAATGCGAGGTTTTAATTTTGGTCGAAAAAAACATATACGGTTCGACGGATAAATAGATTTTTTTACACTTCTTAGTAAAATATCACAAGTAAAAATCTTAATCAAGAGGCAAGCGCTTGATTTTTAAATGTTCCGAAAAATCAAAATAATCCTTTTTAGGGAATGTGCGTGGGATGGAAAATGAAGCGAGGGCTCATCATAATCCCAAAATGAAAACCTCTCGAGGCAGACGCCAGTTAGTAAATCACTTTAGCGTCTTAACGAAATACCTATTCGCAGATTTGAAATTTTACTCCACGAAGTGAATAATAAATCTTCTAACGATGTAAATTATTCATGAAGAAACGTTGATAAGTGGAATTAGGCTTCATTCAGTTTTACTCTGATTTTTGTTTAAAAATGTGTCAATACAAATAATCTATTCATAATTCGTAATAAATTAATTAATATAAAATAGCTTACAAACAATGTTATGGCACTACAGAGGACATCGACAACTTAGATTTCAGATGTAGCATATCTATTGAAGAATAGATAGATAGATAAACACTTTATTAAAACACTCACAAAAAAAATGAAACAAATTACAGAAAACACATAAAATACATAAAAGCTAGTGCCTTAACTGGCGACCTTATCGCTAATAGCGATCTCTTCCAGGCAACCAATTTCAAGAAAGAACACAAAGAAAGAACATAATGACGAGGTGTAATAACATAAGTGTATATGGGAATTCAAATACATAAATAATATATATAGTGATGTTTATTAGATGTTAGGATTAATTTTAAACCGTCACTCTTGCTTCGGCTTTCGCGATGCGAATGCGAATCGAAGAATATCAAAATGCGTGAAAATTGTCGTACGATGGTTGTCAAATGTTTATGTTAGTTGCCACGTTATACTTTTTTTATCAGATCTTGCTGATAAGTTTATTTATTTAGGACGTACGTATGAAAAGATTACGCTATGGTTGTATTGGAATTCAAGAGAATGGCTCAGTTAATTTAAAGACAATCTACTGACCTTTAAATATCAATTTTAAAAATAGGTTTAATAAAATCCTTTTTTCTTTTACAATTTATATTTCCTGACATTTGCAAGAATATTATTAGTATCAGCCCCAAAAAGAGTTAAAATACAGTTTCAATGAATATTATTTATATTTTACTTATTTAAAATGACAACACCTATTTCACAAGAAATAAATAATGAGATTTGAAAAAAAGTTTAAAAACAAGTTTATATCAGATCGCAATTTTAAATATTAGTTGCAGAAGCAGTTTAAATATCAATTCTATAGAAATATTTGATTTAAATATTAATTGTATTAAAATAGCTAACTGCGAGCCCCAGGTCTGCTAATTGGAAGTAATTGCACCGATCAATCAGTGCAATGTCACTGTCGTCTGTAAATAGTACACATTTAATGAGTCACCATAGGCATGTGATATTTGTGTCTTTAGTTACAATCACGTATGTAGGCAGTTAGCCTTTCCCACTGATAGTGCAAGGACTTCTACAGGGTTACTGGTAGTAGAAGCATGAGCAGTCTACTATACGATCCTACTGCTAGAACTCGGGGTCTTCTCTCAGGAAAAGAGAGTAGGCTTTAATACAAAACGCTGGCCAAGTGCAGGTTGACGAATAACACACTTCTTCGGATTTGTGGTCTTATGAGTATGTGTTTAATAGGGTTCCATACCTAAAGGTAACCCCAATTGGTATTGGTTGGTATGGGACCCAATGACTAAGCCTCCGCTGTTTGTCTATCTGTCTGTCTGTCACCAGGCTGTACCTTAAAAACTATGATAGCTGGAAAGCTGCAAATACACATGACTGGGAAAACAAGTCGTTGGTTTTGGGCTGGATTCGATTCGGGGTGTCGCGATCTGCAGTCCAACGTTCTTCAGACGAGACAAATTTGCTCTTTTAATAAAAAAACGCTTCTCCATATACCGTTTTGTAGGATACAACTGTTTTTTTCAAAGTTGTAAAACAATAGTTGTTTGTCTTGCCCTAGCGGTTTTTAAAAAGAACGAGTGAACCGGTTTCTTCTGGGCAAGAGCGTTCCACCATTGATCACAATATTGAATATCATCAGGTGAGTCGTGGTCAAGCGCAAACTCATACAGTGTAAAAAAACCCTGCCCTTAAAATATTTTACGTTAATTGCTTATAGCTCTGTATAAGTCCTCTACTTGTTGCTCTACTTATTATTGCATACGAGTTAAATGTGTATCTTTATCCGGTTGTTGAAATGAAATAACTTTATTTGCGTAGCCACAGGTAATATAAACATGGAAAAGATTTTCTTTCTTAGAAAAGAAGCCTTTGTGTTAAATCCCTTGTAGGCTACCGCATATACGATGTGCAAAATTTCAATAAGTTTATAGATTTAAAAACTATTTTTTTTATATGATTTAAAAGAAGGTAATAATATTTAAAAGTAATGACAAAAGATTATAGATTATAGGTATACAGCATTGAGCTGTACATGTAACATCATTGGTATACAGTATCAAAAAAATACAATAATGTTAGCTAAGAAATTAAATGTAAGCTAAATCTTATTTATAAATTTACTATGATCTAATAGTTTTTGTGGTTGTCGTGTGCAGTCATTGTAACCATTACGCCAACGAGGTCGTCAAAACTCCCCTTTTTAACTATTTTCTACGAGTTATTATGATTCTATAGTTTTCATTCGACAATATATAATATTTAATAGACTATATATAAATAGTTCATGACAACTTTATTTCCCGCAAATGAAAAACGTCTGTGATTTTTTTGTTCTCATTGTCTTAAAAAAAACAAAGAAACCTGACTCAGGGCTAACTAGTCATGCATGTGACAAAGAAAAGAATATAAGTGATGTTTACTTGTGCAACATTTTGTATGTTTTTTTATTTATTTATAAATGTATTATTACTGTGTGCGGTGTGCAATAAAGAGTTTTTGTATTGTATTGTATTGTATTGTTTACTTAGCTTCTAAGTTGCGTGTGTAATTTTTATTATGCCTAGTTTATTGAGTGGGCTAAGTGAAATTACCTTGTTTCTTATTTTATTTGTAGAACTGCGACATTGGAAAAGTCATTTTTACACGCTTTAAATTAGCTTCACCTGTATGTTTATTTGTAACCGACTTCTTTGGGCGCGATTTTGATCCACCTTAAACGGCCAGATTTCGTTCAAACTTTGTAGATTTACTGAGGACAGATGACAATACACTAATTTGATAAAATTATTATTGTCTCGTAAATGATTATAGCTGGTTTTAGCCCCGATACATAAATGACGGGGTATTATTACATTTGACGTAACGATGTGTGTGTTTTCATTAAGTTATTTGTTTAAAATCTTTGTTAGTCGGGAGTGTTTTGGCTATGTTTGATAAAAAATCTGTCAAAAATGGCCGCCGCGCCGCAAAAATAGCGGAAGCATATTTTTTTTTCACAACTGCCTCAATATGGGTATGAATTGAAAGGGCTTAACTAGTCTACTAGTAGTATATACAATGTAAACTCTATATAAAGACACTGAAGGGACTGTGCGTTTCATATGGCGTTATAGAGAGAGGACGTTAAATGGATAGAATGTATCATTTTATGGAATACAAGCTAAACCAACTAAAGCCCAATTGATTTCGACGCTTTAGAGAGTTTGTCGTTAATCGAGTGACGTTACATGGAGTTTACACTGTACTATGAAAATTTAATATCATATC
Source organism: Mellilla xanthometata (assembly GCA_035578125.1). Lineage (NCBI taxonomy): Eukaryota > Metazoa > Arthropoda > Insecta > Lepidoptera > Geometridae > Mellilla > Mellilla xanthometata. The sequence goes on along the minus strand of JAPUBQ010000024.1, from coordinate 17,170,271 downwards.
TCAAATATAAATATTCCAAAAAAAAATTAGACAGGGTTTTCCGAGATTCTTTGTACCAAGAAAGTCTAATGTGATAATTGTACTAAGTTGCAAAGTAATCAAAGTCGACTTAAAGCAGATGTTAATTTCATAAATCCATTGTAGTACAGTCCAGTCTATTGTAGTACGTACCTGTACGTTCTACGCAGGTCATTGCCATTCGGAGAACTTAAAATGATTGCTGTCATCAAAATCTGAATTAACAAAGGTTTTTGTACGTATCTCATATTTTATTTTATACTAGCTGCACCCCGCGGTTTTACGCGCCTTAATCCGAGATAAAAAGTAGCCATGTGTCTCTGTCCATACCAAATCTTCATACCAAAAATTTTATTGAAATCGGTTCAGCCGAGTCTTAGCGTGTAGTAGTCACATACATACATACACTCTTACACACACAAGCATTCGTATTTATAATATAAGGATGATATGAAGTATGAGAATAATCTTGCATGTGACAAACCTAAAATTTGTTTAGTCTCTTTCCTCTTTATATAGGACCCCTAAAATACATGAACAAGTAAACTCAAAAATATCTGGAAATCGCTTCAGTAAAAATGTCATAAGTTCAAACGATAAGTTTGTTGATAAACACATCAAGAAACATTAAAAGTCTTCTCATAAAATTATTGCCGATTTATCTACATGGGACTATTCATTTTCAGAAGTTGTCTGAAATATTTACGTGGGCTGATAAAAGCCTATGCCTGAAAGCTTTACGAGTTCAAATAAAACCTTTTACGGGCCAACAAAAATGTACTTAACGAATGAACGAAACAATATAATCTTGGCTGTGGTTTCATTTTGAGGATATCACAAAATAGATGAAACATGGAAAATTATTTATTAGACACAATCTATACTAATATTATAAAGCTGAAGAGTTTGTTTGTTTGAACGCGCTAATCTCAGGAACTACTGGTGCGAATTGAAAAATTATTTTTGTGTTGAATAGACCATTTATCGTGGAAGGCTATAGGCTATATAACATCACGCTGCACTAATAGGAGCGAAGAAACAATGGAAAATGTGCAAAAAACGGGGAAAATTATTCATTATCTAATAAACTGCTGGTAACATCGCGGGGCGCAGCTAGTATTAAATATAAGCATATCTTCTTCGTTTCCTTAACCTTATCCCACTTAGGTGGGGTCGGCACAGCAAATCTTCTTCTTCCACTCTCCTCTATCAGACGTAATCTCCACACTCAATCCTTTCTCTCTCATGTCCTCATTCACACACTCCATCCATGTCTTTTTCGGGCGGCCTCTTGCTCTTCTTCCTTGCACTACCATTTCCATACATCTCCTAGTGACATGCATCTCCTCTCTATGCATCACATGTCCATACCATGCTAACCTTCCACTCTTTATTTTCTCCCTCACTGGCGCTACTTTTACACTTCCTCTAATTCTAAATATAAGCATATAATAACTTTAAAAAATGCACAATTGCGAGTATGGCTCGCGCCTGAAGGGTTCCGTATCCGTACCATTGTAATAACTTAAAAAACATTTCTGATTGAAAAACAGATGTTTTCCTACCGAACCATAGGCTCTTTTTATTATTCGCCGTTATATTCCAAATATAATAATAACAACAACAATGATGTAACCAACTATCCGCTATCTTTTTTTTATCATGAAAAGCTTTTTAAACGCGAGGTTGAGGTTATCACTAATTGTTATAACTCTGTTTTCGACTAATTAAATTTTATTATCACTCTCTGCTAATTATGCGCAGATATGTTTGACATTATTGTCATTGGAGTGAACTTCGCGATTTAACATTTTATTGATCTTTGGCTGAGTGACATGCACTGGTGTCAGAATTTACGCTCAGTCAGGAGATATTAGAATAAAAAACATAGATGGCGTTTTAAAATTTTAAGAAGGTACATGAGAATACAAACTTTCTTATTATGAGAATTAACATTTTTTTTTAAGTGAAGTTCCGGTGATGCCTACGGATATCAACTAGTTGTTTCTTTCAATAATAAGCAGCCCACTATACTATATACGTTCCCACTGCTGGGACTCGGGGCCTTCTATCACGAGGAGAAAGCCACGCTGGCCAAGTGCGGGTTGGCGAATATTTTATTTCAATAAATGTCATGTTTTTTTTAATGTCATGGCAAAAATACATTAATTCATCCAGGTTCGTCTTAGGAACGAAATTAATTAAAACACGTACCTCTACAAGCTTCAACACCTTCACAGCTTCACGGGACGTTAACCACGAAACCTCTAATCCCTAAAATAAATTATCATATAAATCTCAAGCCCGTCGGGCTACGTTCTAATTTCCACGAGTAAATTCAACAACCCTCGTACCCGAGTGAGGCAGGGCTGCGTAATGAGATTTGTTGTTTCCATATTCAATCAACGGGGTTTAACTCGCTCGATGCCGGGACGAGGCGCAAACTTGGATAATCTTAATGAACTGTGGACGGCGTTCAGCGCAAAGTCTTCGTCGTTTAAGTTTGCTTGGTTGAGAATTTAACTTGACACAGTTATAGTTTTGCTTTACTCACCTTCTCTTTAAACGTTATCTAGACTACAATCGAACGCTATTTATTTTAACTGCTAGGAAAAAGTCTCTCACTCTTCACGCCATTCATCTCGATCCTGCGCTAATCCTGTGGAGATTCGACCTGCGACTGATGTTATGTCTTCGACACATCTTGACAGCGGATGATCGATGCTCCGTCTTCTTAATCTCGGCGACCATTCAGTCACAGCCTTACCTCACCTGCCCTCATTTCGCCCATACAGCTATCCCGCGTTTCGTCTTTCTTTACTAGTAACAATAAAAAAAAGTGAGTGAAGTTAACTTAGTACTTGCAAATAAGTTATATAAAGTTTACTAACTTCTATTGAGGTTGAGTGTCTAAATTTAGTTTCAATTTGCAGAATGCCAATTTGGTATTGTCATATCACAGCGGAAGAATTCTATGTATTTTTGCAGAGTAACACGTGAGTCAATGAAATAGGTTAATTGAGATGAGGCTAAATAAACACAGATGTTTGTTATATTCGAATTGAGTAAGGTCCGAAGCATCACTTCTATATTTTTTGTTCAAGCGATGACGTAGGCACATTCTTGAACTTGTCGCTTTATAATGGAAAACTTTATTGAATAAATAAATTATAGACCATCTAAGAACCCGGTATCGGTAGGAGCGTCACCCGTTCAAAGGTCAATGCTAATCTCAATTGTCTTCTTTATTGAATCTTATTTTCATGTATGTGGTGATTCTTACTAACTCAATAGCAAAAACCATACTCATCCGATCGGCTAACGTTATCTGCATATCGGCATCGTCAGTCGATTTTATTACTCGCTTTCTATTAGTTTCACCTGTATGTTTGTTTGTATGTTTGTAACCGACTTCTTTGGGCGCGATTTTGACCCACTTTAAACGGCCAGATTTCGTTCAAATTTTGTAAATTTATTGAGGACCGATGACAAGACACTAATTTGATAAAATTATTCCATTTTTTGTATGTTTGTTTGTAACCGACTTCTTTGGGCGCGATTTTGACCCACTTTAAACGGTCAGATTTCGTTCAAACTTTGTAGAATTGAGGACCGATGACAATACACTAATTTGATAAAATTACGGTTTTCTATGAAAAGCGTGTTTTTTAAACTATTATTATTTAAATCTAATTCCTCGCGTGCTTTATTTTGGCCGGTGTCGGTATGTCGTCACGCCACGGTCGCATCGTCACCCGTTCAAAGGTCAATGCTGAGCCTCGACCAACAGATGAATGAACCACTTCAGTGTCACGCGGGTTCAAACTACCATTGCATATTTTTTCAGTTTTTATTACACCTGATTCGCATTCCTTCCATTCAATCAAACTTCTAAAAAAAGGTGGCTCTCAATTCAACTGCATTTCAATGTTTAATCTTGCACGCGAAAACAACGGATTCTTGTAAGTTTGACACGTCTCCAACGGAAAAAAAAGTATTTTGGTAGTTTGGACTTTAGTTTTTTTTTTGTTTAAAAGGTGTGTTACAAACTCATCTGATGAAGATGACCGCTGTCACAAACTGGCGGATAGCACATTTTTAAACAAATGCCTATGTATATGGATAGCAAATGAAAGAAGGCATCTATCACAGAACGTTGAGTTTCAACTTGAAATTGCATTAAATATAAAGATAAAGTTACTGGCAATAAAGATACTAATCTATTCTACTATTACTGTTAGACTCTATTCTACTCGTATTCACAAAATACGAACATGATAATAAGACGAATAACTCAATATGACGCCAACCGATTTCGTTGATTAAATAACTAAATAATTTGTTTTGGAATGAATGTGCTTCTCAAATCATCATCATCTTGATTATCATTCATAGACTGTCGTATCCCACTACTGCGTATATGCCTCTCCTTAAATATTCTCGTAAAATGTTCAGCAAAATGGGTATTCCAACTCTTCAATTGTTCACTTGTTTCCGTTGCACCGTCCTTAATTTCGGTAATGACTGCGATTGTCACTTTAACTGTTGTTTATTCGTCGATTTCTTCGTAATTTACCTGTTCGTCGACTTTGTTTTCGAAATTACGTTTTAAAAATAACTTACAACTGCTATCATTGACATACTTTATGTAACAACTTTTTTAAACGGTTCCTTTATATGGAATCAGAACAACGAAACACGAACCACAGAACGGAAAAAATATTCGCTTGTGCTTTTTTCCTGAATGGTTTTGTCGTAAAATTTAATATTAACTGAATATACGTCTCATCATTCATCATTAAAACGGACGTTCATAACGGCTTTATTATTTTCGTGTCAGAAATATTTTTGTGGATTCTTGCGTTATAAAGTTCAGTGTTAGCGTGTTATATTTTCGTCTAGGATAATAAAATGTAAAGCCGTGAAAAGGCGGACGAGAAATCGGATTATCCTACTAAACCCATATTTTGTGGTGTAGCGTACATTAAAGAATTTCTGGATTTCGTGTTGAAAGAAAGTCGTATATTTTTCAAGAGCAATATTTTTATGTTGTGTTGAAAAAAGTTATCCGATGTACAGGATAGATAAAAGCTGCAGCGCAGTATACGTTCACAGTACAGACTCTAAATAAATGTAATTCTGGTATATATATGGCAATCTGGCAAACAGCAAATCTGATCAGCAGAACAGATACGTTGCAACCTCAAAGGGCTGAAGGGCTGGTAAGGTTGTCAGTCTAGGTCTGACCATTAAAGAACAAGAATACAAAATGACAGATTTTGGGGCGGCTTTTGGTCAGGCGATTTACTTTATGACGCTGTTTTTATGGGAAATAGATTTATATATGACATTTTATTTGTTATGTGTTTGACCTAAAATAAAATTAATTTAGTAATTAAAATTGTTGTATAAATCCAAACATAGTAATAGTTGTCAATGCAGACTCTGCTAAAGGCAATTGAATTGTCATGTCAAGTGTACCCAGCTGTTCGAGCTTGAATAGTGTGATTATGCCAATTACGTGCTGAGCTGATTACGCTCACAGTTGCCGTTTTGTACTGACTCTAATAGGCACCTATTACGTATCGTCGCTACGTCACTTCAATCGCTCGACGCGCCACTACTGCTCGTCAAAACGCTTTTAGATGAACGAAATATTTTTCGGCCTTATACAGCTCCTCATTTGGCTAGCATCTCCTGTCATACGCAAGTTAACGGCACTTTGGATCATGAGACTGCTTAGTCTGGAATTAGTAGCTGTCGTGAAGGTTGCCGGAACAAACTTTTAGGTGCTCGACTATAGATTTACAACTTAAGAGAGATACGAAGATTTAATATTTGATTTAGCTCAAGAGGGACAGATAGCAGGTCCACCTGCTATGCCTGCTGCAAGGTTGTAAACGAGTGAAGAGGAACAGAAAAGTTGCAAGTGGTTACGGGTTCAACCTGAACTAGATTGGCACAGAATCGAGGCAAATGGTAGAACGAGGCGGAGGCCTATGCATGCTGCAAGGTTGTAAACGAGTGAAGAGGAACGGAAAAGTTGCAAGTGATCACGGGTTCAACCTGAATTGGCCTAGATTGGCACAGAATCGAGGCAAATGGTAGAACGAGACGGAAGCCTATAACCATAGTACGAGATCCCGCTGCAGGATTGGTGTGCTCATCGACTATTTGTTTAAAACCAAATTTTTATGTTTATTTATAGTTAAGAGAATATATATTTACTAGGGTGCCTATCAAAATTTGGCCGCTATTATTTTTTTTAAAATTTTTTTAAATTTATTTTTGGTAAAAAATTTCGTTTATTTATTATTTAAATAAAATAACGTCTACATCACAGCAATTAATATGAAGATTCGAAAAAATCACGGTTGCCGTTGCTCACCTGGCCGCACTTCTTTGCAGCCTGGTGTAAACAGGTATGATTTCGATAAATTTATACGTTCATAACCTGTTTTTATGAATTATATGTCAAATTAAAGCTATTTTTTTTCTATTAATTATCATATAAAGTTGCTTAATTAAATCTGGCCGCAAATAAGGGTTGCTGGCTGTTAAAGATAATAAATATTTAAGGTAGAGTGAAAGAGAGTTAGCGCGTAACATCATTTGTCAGACGAGGACAGCGATTGCCGACTGTGCGACGCTTTTAAGCCATTGCGCATGCGTCGAACGTTAGTGTTCTCAACCACCGGGGAAAAATAGAGACGACTTATAATAAGTACTCCAAAAAATATGCAATTTTTTCAAAATAATAAATTAATAAATTGCAACAAAAAATTAAACTCTGAATGATATCCAAAATCATTAGTAGAGTCAATTGTAAATAAAAGGTCATGATATTTACATTTTTTTTTACGACGAAACAATAACATTAGCAAGCACTTTTGGAATGATATATTATTAAAGTCAAGTACATTGCTTTTTTCGTTACACAAAAAACACGACTTCATCTTTATCAATTCTATTTTACGTTAATTAATATAATATTTTTTTAATGCACAAATAAAATAACAATGTAAATATAAAACATTGTTTATTAACCCTTAAGGTAGTTTCGTTGAGTATACTAAACATACATTTAAAAAAATTCTGACGTCTAAATATGAATGCATGGAACCTTATTATAACTCAAAACAAGTTTCGGTATGCATCTACTTGCTTAGAAAAATATCAAGCCAAATTTGTGCCAATTTTCAAATATGCTGAACGAATGCTTGTAGCTGCTCGAAGTGCAAGGAAAAATACTGTTTTTCTATATTTTTTTCTTCTAATTATGTTTGTAAGACTTATAAAATAAGAAAAATAATATATTGGTACTACTTATAAATAATAAAAATTATTCTAGGTGTATTATTTTGCGTGAATACATATGTTTTATGCGATAGTATAGTATACTATACATCGCCACACATTAACCAAACTAACACTTCTTTGTTATGTATAGCATAATATACATTGCCTTTTATGCATTAGCTTGATTTTGGCGCAATTTTTTGTTCATAAGCTTACTACCTACTAGTAATGATAGTTAATTTTTCGACAATACCACTGCTGACACTGGAGGCTGGTACTGCATCTTCTCAGTCCTATCATTGACAGAATAAGAGCCCAAAGTTGAAGAAGATACTGCATTCAGAATTGCAAAAGACAAAAAGCCGGCAGCAGAAGGCAGTGCTTTTGCAAAAAACTAAAAAAAATAGAGTTTTAAGAACTTTCTAAGGTCTGGGGCCAACCAAAACAACATTGTAAAACCCTACATCACGCATAAAGAAGATACTCTAGGAGTTAAAGCTAAGATTTTACTAGCGTTATAAATAGCAAGATGGTTGGGAAGGTGGTATTTTCATGGGTGGGAAGAGGATAAGCAATTTGAGATACGCAGATGACACTACTCTGTTTGCATCATCAGAGCAAGAACTGGCTCAGCTCCTTTCTAGAGTAGAGAAAGAAAGTGAATTAGGTGGCCTCACCATTAACAAGGCGAAGACCAAGGTGTTGGTGGTAGACAGACAAGGCATGCTAGTTTGCTCTAATGAACTCAGAGACCTAGAATTCGTTGAGCAGTTTACATACCTTGGCTCTCTTCTCAGTAACGAATTGCATTGAAAAGGAAACTTCCAGACGAATTCAAATGGCTAAGACAGCGATGACTTAACTCACTAGGATTTGGAAAGACCGCAATATATCCCGTAAAATTAAAGTGAGGCTGATGCGTACGTTGGTTTTCTCCATTTTCTTTTACGGTATCAAATCATGGACGATAAGAAAAAAGGAAAGAGCCAAGATTGACGCTTTTGAGATGTGGTGTTGGAGGCAAATGTTGCGAATTCCATGGACTGCGTACCTTACCAATGTGTCTATTTTTGATGAGCTCCGAATAACCACGAGGTTTTCCACTCTCTGCTACTAGCAAATTCTCAAATATTTTGGATATGTCGCTCGTAGAAACCCTGATTGCTTCGAGAAGCTCGTGGTAGTTTGCCAAGTTGATGGAAAAAGAGCGCGAGGTCGCTCTCCTACCCGCTGGTCAGACCTCGTAAAAACGTTCACTGGCCTTCCTATTGCCGAAGCTTTTAAGACCGCCGAGGACAGGAAAAAGTGGAAGACCATTGTTAACCGAGTGATCAACATTCCGTATTAGACACGACCTTCAGTAATGAAGTTACGACTAAGAAGAGAAGATAAATAGCTTGCTAGAGTTAGTCAATTATTGTGGGAGAGCTACAGAATCTTTAGCTTAGTATTCACCGACTCATACAGATTACTATGAGCCGATAAACTTTTGGTTGTGGACAAGGTTCTGGAAAAATATATATTTTTTGATCGTATATAACAGAAATAAACTGGGAGTCGTATAATTGGTCGGTAACAAAAAAGGGGATTCATTTTGCTATACTATCCCGCCCAAACTACCAAGCGCTATAGCAATGGAAGAATACGGTATTTTGAAGTTTCATGTCCTCAGATTGTGAAGGTTTGCAATAGCCATAAAATATGGGCATATGTGGCCTTGGCTTTCATGATGCTTGTCAGAATGCAGACATGCATTCCCAACATATTATAGCAGCCGCTGGACTTTGGTATCAATAATGCTCGGCTTTTACGCTGAAAGCATTTTGAAATGAAATGAAATAATACAACTATGACATTTACACCCAATTGCTGAAAAAGAATAGGTCAGTGCCAGTGATGAATAGAGAATATGTTTCAGTATAAAAGAAAAAAAAACAAAACTGCAAGAGCCAATGATAAGTGACTAGGAGAAGTATGTATATGGTTGTAAGAAGTAGCGGAAGGAGAGGTAGACCAAAGAAGACGTGGATGAATTGTGTGAAAGAGGATATGAATGAGAAGGGAGTGAATGTGGAGATGACAGCTGACAGAGTGGCGTGGAAGAGAAAAACAGGCTGTGCCGACACCACCTAGTGGGGAATGGTAAAGGAAAAGAAGAGCTAGAGCCAATGATGACGTCAAAATCGACCAGTTTGACTATTGACCACGGCTGACTGGGTAGCCAAGATGCAAATACTGTAAAGAGGGACAAGCAAGCATCGTTTGTACTAAATGTGAAGTGCATTTGAGCTATTTAGGGGTAGGAATTTCTTCATAGCTTATCTCCATAGGTGACCTAAACTAAACGAATTAAATTACCTAAAAGTGATATTGTACAGTATTCTATACATTGTCATCTGTCTGTTGTTCTGTGTATATGTGGCAATGTATAGTATAATATACATTGTATTTTTTCTAAACTACTAAAGTAGGATTTTTTAAAATAATTTTCCGTGTATCTTTAGTGTCTAAATAAATAAGATTTCATAAAATTTTAGGTTTATTTTACTAAAACATGTTCTGCTACCTTAAGGGTTAAGAACTCGAAGAACCAGAAGCCGCGTAAAACAAAACACTGCCCCTCGCCCGCGTCATTTCCCACCCGCGTAATGTTGCTAGCTCAGGCATTATGTGTCCATTTTTAGCGTAAAATTTGGGAGTCCAGGAGGTGAGATAATAATAGAATAAAAATTGTCCTAATCTATATTATAATTATGTACCTACCTAATTGTCTCAATAAATTGATAGATTTATTGAATAAAAGACGCTTTAGAAAAAAATACATTTAATTTCCTTTTTGCTGAGTAAGCTTTATATAATATTGTCTCTTAGAATTTGAACTTATTAACAAAAATTTAAATTTAGATAAATGATGAAATATTATGTCTAGGTATTTTTCATAGATATAACCATACTATTTAATAGGACTATTGGTTATGTACACACGGGTTTCACTGATGTGTTATACTTTCTTTTTTCAAGTCGATTAATTTTTATTAAATTAATTATTAATATTCTACAATGAATAAACGCCCTCAAGAGGTAATAAAAAGTAGGGTAAATCAAAACTCTTATACTGGCAACAATAACAAGATGGATGCCTCATTATCTATGACAATTGAAAACTGAGAAATTTATTCAATAATTAAAAAAGTTGATACTTAAATACGATACTTACCTACACGTGAAATGTGATCCCATCGGATCAGATCGGTCGCGCGTCAAACTACTCTATTTAAGAGTAGTTTTAGTAGCTTCAGTTTTAGGCGCGCTCACGGTTTCTGGTTCTTTCTGTATTCTGAGCATTCGACGCATGCGCAATGGCTTAAAAGCGTCGCACAGTCGGCAATCGCTGTCCTCGTCTGACAAATGATGTTACGCGCTAACTCTCTTTCACTCTACCTTAAATATTTATTATCTTTAACAGCCAGCAACCCTTATTTGCGGCCAGATTTAATTAAGCAACTTTATATGATAATTAATAGAAAAAAAATAGCTTTAATTTGACATATAATTCATAAAAACAGGTTATGAACGTATAAATTTATCGAAATCATACCTGTTTACACCAGGCTGCAAAGAAGTGCGGCCAGGTGAGCAACGGCAACCGTGATTTTTTCGAATCTTCATATTAATTGCTGTGATGTAGACGTTATTTTATTTAAATAATAAATAAACGAAATTTTTTACCAAAAATAAATTAAAAAAAATAAAAAAAAAAATAAAAGCGGCCAAATTTTGATAAGCACCCTAGTAAATATATATTCTCTTAACTATAAATAAACATAAAAATTTGGTTTTAAACAAATAGTCGATGAGCACACCAATCCTGCAGTGGGATCTTAGGCTACCAGTAGTGAAATAGAATCGGCTGTGAATGATAATGATGAAGCAGTGCACTATGCCGGCGTCGTTTACATTTGTAAATCGATAAAAATACAAACAAGTTACAGCTTAAGTAATGTACAGGATACGTGTTTACACCGCGCGCCACTGTGTTATTAACAATTCAAATGTTTAACAATAAAAATAAATTTGAATGTGTTTACTAAGTAAGTATTTGATGTTCAAGTTAGGATAATCTCAGGGTCGTTTGACGTTTTGACCATTCAGTTCGGTGGCTTGTGGAACAGGTGTTTTAAATCATAATAAGTAACTGTAAATATGAAGTATATCATCATCATCAGCCTTATGGGGCTGAGTTTTTTTTTATCAGATTATGTTTGATCATTCTATAATATCCAAAATTATGTCGTTTTAATTTTCCTTATGTCTAAATATAAATTGATATATTTTTAAGTATAAAAATAGTAATAAAAAGGTTAGCCTTTTTATTAATGTTATTAAAAATATATTAAGTGAAAATATTTTTTTAAACCACAAAGCAAAAACGATGTTGTTTTATTAGCTTGACGTGACAACAGTTGTAGTATTGTAGCTCCCGAATGTATGAACGGTTTTTTATTCGAAAGTTATGTTAATTAAGTGTTCTTAGCTATGATTGATAAAAGTTATACTTAAATGGCTGATGATCTATTTTTCACTAATGCCTCGAAATATTTACCAAATGAAAGGGCTCAATTCGTAAAATAGATAAGCTATTAACATTTCAAATCCAAAATAGCCGGCACCAGAAAATCGATCGGCTGTTTTCTAAATGTCTAAATGATAAGAAACAATGTAGTGTTTCCTCTCTGTCCCTTCGTTCAACCGCAAACTTGCCTTGTGAAAAAGATTGATACTTTATTGGCGGATGTTATAAATAAATCTATCTCTCTAGCTGCTGCTTAAATCTCTGCATTACTTATTAGATGGTTAGCAGTAAGGCATTTAACCCTTTAATGGACAATGTTGTTTTTAAACAACATACTAAAAATCACACATACAATTGACCTTCATTTTTTTTTTTTTATTTAGCGCAATGTAGTTTATCAACCACACTCACATTATTGCAAAAAAAGTATAGTTAATTAATGTCTAGATTTTTTTACTAATTTTTCCTAGTCAGTAATACATGTCTATTACACATTTTTTTTTAAACTTGAAACAAAATCGTCCATTTAAGGGCATATATAACATCCATAATATAATTTAATTAAATAACCACAGCAGCCATGACGTCCGTATCTTCGTAAATTCGTCTAGACGTGAATTCATACGCCAAATAACTATATAATCAGTACTTAGACGCCTATATATTATTATGGCCAATATCGTCTTTTATGAATATTCGGGTAACAAGCTATGGAAGGGCGCGGCGACACTAAACGTCCAGCTGTTTTATTTTGTACAGATGAATGCAATAAGCATTTATTTGTTTTCGATAGGTACAAGGGAATACTTATTTTCTTTCGTAGCACACTGTATTTAGATACTCTTATGTCTGCGCACGGTATACTGTGCGTGCGTAACATCTAACTGTTGAGGAGTTCTGGTGTATTCCATTAGAGATCCCAGAAACCTTCAAAGCACAAGGGATGTCAACCGAGGGGGTTTTAGTGGGTAGAAATCCCATCCCACATGACCCGGCTGTACCCCAATGCAGTTGGGGATCTAAGGAGATTTCCACCTCGTAAAAAACTGTGCGTAACATTGATTTTTCTACCGCGGGAGAAACGGAACACATTGTAAGTCAGATATGAAGTGTTTTTGGAGTTTGGTTGGTTTTAGCCTTAGGTTAGATTTTATTTGGGTTTAGGACTTTAAGTATGTACTCGTATGTAACTTACTCCTAACGGTTGGGATACAAATTTGAGTATAGTGTAGTTTTTCCTCTCAATATCAATATAATATAACAGTTTTATTCTATGAACAAAATAGTTATTTACATGCCATACCGTATGTCTTTGAATACTATATTTAATGATTTTGTTTTCACTTTTTTATACATATATTAAGATTTTTTTATTGATCAAATGCTTCACTTTTATACCAAATATAACTGTTTGGCAAGAGGCCGTCCGAAGAAGACATGGATGGAGTGTGTGAATGAGGACATGAGAGTGAAAGAAGTGAGTGTAGAGACGATGGCTGATAGGAGAGTGGAAGAAGAAAAGTTGCTGTGCCGACACCACCAAGTGGGATAAGGCAAGGAAGAATAAGAAGATAACTGTTGTAACTTTTATGTATAAATTACATATTATATTGTGTGTATGTACCTCTCTATAAATCGTTAAACACAAGTACTAAAACACTAGACGTGGCACGTGTCCAGACTTCGCCAACTAAACTAACCCACCTGCGCTGAGACCGGCGCTCGCGCACCTAAACATGTGAACCGTAAACGTCTACACTGTTTACCCAAACAGCTGGTGCCGCGCCGCTAAAATAAAACTAGAACTTCTCCGTAGAGTAGACCTTACAAACACAACTATTTTATTAAACCCACTAGTTGCGTATAAGGAAAAATAGAAGCCAGGAGAGGAAGAGGAAGACCTAGAAGATCATATTTAGACCAAATTAATATAAGGAGAAGACGAAAGTCATGTCGTATAGGGATGTCAAGGATTTGGCCGAAGACAGAACTACCTGGAAAAAAACTCCACAGACAAGAGCCCAGCTCTTAAATATTGAATGAATGAATGAAGTTGCGTATCACCCGCGTCAAAACGAGATACTTGTTAATCCAGGGTCTAACTTATCTTCGAGCCGCAAGACAACTCTCGACTCCTGAGCTCGGCTATTAGCTAAGTAGCCGAGTGTATATATTAAGAAGTAGAAGAAGAACTATATTGCAAAGTTTCATTGAAATCGGTTATGCTGTTAGAGCGTGAAATTATAATAACTTTAACACGTACTCTTACACTCAACTTTCGCCTTTATTTTTAGAGGGGTGAGATATCATAACCAATTCCATTAAAAAATATAATAAAAATCATTGATATACAATTTTAAAATGTTTTAAGTATATGGAATAACGACCGGTATCTCAATACCAAAGTTCCCCTGTTTTGTGAGAACTCTCTGTCTAAACTAACGACATAAAAACGAGAATACTCGTAGATCGTGTATATGTTTCGACAAAGAACTTTAGAACTTAGCAATTTAATTTAGATCTATTTTCAATTTCACGCGAAATATAGCTGACTTTAATATAAATTTTAATCACATGTAACATCTTTTAAATCCTGTATTCTGTGAATAAATGATTTGATTTGAAATTAGGCTTCTACTTGTTACCGCCTCTACACGAGGCCAAACACTCAAACATATCTTCAACTTAAAAACTTTTTAAAGGGGATAACTCATAGTAACCTCGCAAAGTGTATCTTTCTGTAAGACATTACTTAAATTGCTAGGTTATTATTACACTAGCCTTTTATTTTATTTATTTTTTCCGTGAGATAATGCATTTGAGCATCTCCCGCCACAAGCCTGGAGGAGGCGGGCGGGGTATGTCGGGCTCGAGGTCCAGAGTGGCCGTCACTACCGACTACAACCTCACGGTGTCCCATCTCACGACGGGGGCAGGGATATTGACTTGTAACTTTGGTGTTATCAATAAATGATTTGTATTTGTATTTGATACAGGACTGCTTCGCGCTATACCGCTGCACTCCCCGCCCATATGTACTATTAATGAATAATTTTGGAAACTGAAACTGACTCAAACATACCTACGGATAGACGAAAGGAAATTTGGTCGCTTGATGCAGAGACACGTCGCTCGCTTCGCTAGCTCGGTGAACTACGTTCTTTTCGCGAGTTACGAGCCAGGTTTAATTCAGAATCGCCGGCTAATTTGTTACAGCGATCTGTAAAACTAATAAACTCTCCGTTCACTCTTGGTGCGATTGTATCGCCGGATGTCTTGGCATTTACTGTTCAATATCAATTGTGTAGCGCCTGTAGCTCCGCTAGCTAAGGTGATCTGACGCGATCATCGAAGTTATGCAACGATAGATGCGGACAGTCCATGGGTGACCATGCATAAGACTGTCGTTACAAAAGTGGCATTTTCATTTGGGACCTACCGTGTGTCAGATGACACGTTCTTGCTATTTGATGTGCTAAATAAAACTGAATTATCTTTAAATTTCAAATAAAACAATCGAAAATAAAATATCACGCACAGCGGAATTCGAACCTGCGTCTTCCGGCGCAACGGGCTGAATCAATAATTGTCAATCAATGTATGTAATATATAAAAATGACCCGATCCGAAATTTTCCTCAAAAACATAGTTTTTGTAACTACGTGTTATTATATCAATTCTAATATATATATATAGAGCTCTAGCTAGTTAGTACAAGTATATCCTTGAATGTTGAAAGGTGATGGACTTGGCTTGTCACCAAATACCAAAGTTCTATGGCGGCGGTAAAATCACACCTGTCGCGAGACAAGGATATGTGAACGCTTCCGTTCACTAAATAGAATAAAATCTTTAACAAACGGAAACTCTTGCGAACTCTTGGAAAAAAATGTTTAGTTATTTATATATGTATGTATTAAAACTTTAAAATAATCAAACGCAAAAACCCTTATTGAAAAAACGGGGTGCGTTTCCTAAATGAGTCACCGCATTTAATTATACCATTTGCTTTTTTTGTTCAAATACACAAACATCTATCAAGGGTCATAAATAACTAATAGAAATATTTTAGGAAACGTTTCTCAAATTTCAAAGAACAAAATTTGTTCAATTATTAAATTTTATTTAAATTATTTCAATTAGTTATTCCAAAATAAAAAAACAATTAATCAGTCACAGAAAGACATACTAACGCCAGCCGTAAAGGTTTTGCTTTAGTTAGCAATAATCGTACTTTTCTCTGAAAAAGCGTGGCTCGGTGGTAGAAACGTCTGTTTTTCATCAGACTGACCCTGGTTCAATCCGGCAATGTGTGGATTTGCACTCGCTTTATGGTGAACGAAAACGTCGTGTCGAAGCCGACACATATGAGGTCCACAATATCTGAAGACGTGTGTCATCCGCCAACCCTCACTTGGTCAGCGTAGATGGCCTATATCTATCTCCTAGTGAGAAAAAGTTCCTAGTCCCAGCAGTGGGAACATATTTAAACATAAATATTAACATTATGCAACCATAGCTTTGTGTTGCCAACTCGTAGTTATTAAACAAAGGCTGCGCTACATCGAACTTGAACGGTCGGTTACGTAACCTCAGGGTGAACGCGCTGAAGCGGCCTACTTTCTACAGCTCTAGGGGTGGAATTGGTGGAAAGTGGGGAGTTGAAATTGATGCATGCTATTTCGTTTCTCATTACATGAGGCAATCAAATTCAAATCATTTATTGCAGACTAATAGGTTATTAAGAAGCACGTGGCAAGAGTAGGAGGAGGCCTTCGTCCAACGCTAGACGATCCCTGACGATGAATATAATAAAAATGTTTTAAATTTGGACATGTAAATACACTAAATAGGAGAAGGAGAGGTAGACCAAAGAAGACGTGGATGAATTGTGTGAAGGAGGATATGAATGAGATGGGAGTGAATGTGGCGATGACGGCTGATAGAGTGGCGTGGAAGCGAAAAACAGGCTGTGCCGACCCCACCTAGTGGGAAATGGTAAAGGAGAAGAAGAGATGTAAATACACTAAATGTTTGTGATATATTTGAAATAATGATAATGAATTTGACATAATGACATACTCGTATTACTCAAAATTTGACATTCTGATAAATATTTTTTGACACTTAAACTATAACTGTAAATAATCTAAAAAGAATACAAATTTTTATCACTAACTTTAAAAATATAATAAGATTGTTTGTAAATGCATGTTAAATACATGCATGAAAGGTTTGCTGGAAGCGATTGCTTTTAAAAGCTTTAAATTATATACTATTTTGTACTGATTATCCGCCCAATAAATAGTGAATACATCTATCTATCTATCAATCCGTCCATACATTCGATAGTCGGCCGGAAACCGCCCGCCCTAGTTACCGGCGTTCATTTATTCACGACTCTCGGTCAGTGGCAGGCTTTCCAGCTAACCTACCCCTCTTAAAGGCCGATTAAACTATTCAAGCTATCGGCTAGACGATGGCCGATACGTTTCTAATAATAAAAGGTTGCAGGCTTGAACTGCCAGTAAATGTTTATAAATGTATCAGGTCCAGCGACTGTCGCTCGCCTAACTAAGGTGATCTGGCACGATCATCGAAGTTGTACAACGATGGATGCGGTTAGTCCTTAGATGGGTAAAAAACCAACAGAAAGTTAGTTGATTTTAAGTTATCTTACAAATTTACTTGTATGTTGCGTAATTGTCAGTTAATGTTGTTAATTCATTTTCCAATTAATAATTTTCTTTAGAAGTTTTTCAATTCAAGTAAGGCCTTATATAATTATCAGAATGTACTTAATTTGTCACGCATGTAGCTACTATTTCTATTAAAATACTTGAAGGTTCCTTATCAAAGTCAGTTACAAGGCTCATTCCAAGCTAAATACTAGTACATACTTCCAAAATGTCCCTTTGTCACGCATTAAGCAAGACAATTCCAGTAAACCGGCGCGAAGTCTATTTGGCCGTATTTCCTTATTTCCTCCGTTTTTTCTTCTTTGGTAACAAACAGGCATAGATTACATTAACTCTTGGAAAGCGCATGTTTATCTGTGAGTGGATCTAATTCGATTTCGTCTAGAATTAACGCGTTATAGTATTGGTAACTGGATTACTGATGTTTTCATCGACTATTTGAGATTGGTCAATGTTCCAGATTGCTTTTATGAGACAAGATCTTGACTTCATTGAAAACCGGTTAAAGTTGTCAGAAACAAAAAACTAATCATGTTTTTATTTGCATATTTTTGATCTCTAGTGATATGTGATGAGGTTTAAGCAGGAATTATAAATCTTATATTTAATATATTGTTATGAAAGATTTGTTATGATGGGAGCGGGGACCTAACCTATACTAGGTATTAAAAAAAATATAAATATTTTCTTCAAATAAATACACGTGATATCTCATTACGACCCCCTGCAGCACCATTTTATATTATTTACTAACATTTCGTGTTTTTTTTTTTTCAATTATTCCAACCTCCTTCGCCTCTCTCTTTTGAGTCTCGCGTGATTAACGGACAACCTTTTGACACTAGTATTCAGTACCTAATGTAAATAATTTTATTTTATAAGTATGTGAAAATATAGAATTGATCTATCTATCTATCTACGTATTTTATGGATTTAATTTGCGCAAACCCTCACTCTCTAGCTACCATACTCTATGGTACCAAGTAATGAGTTTATCCGAATCCCTTGTTGCTCTGCGTCCTTCCTTTCCCACCCTTTCCGGAGTGGCGCTAAAAGCTTTTCAGCTCGTCACTTACTTAACCTAATAGTCTTAGTACGCCACTGCGAGAACCACTGTTGCCACTTTAACGATAATGTCAATTTCCTTTAGTGTTTCCTACTCTTGTGGTAGAGGAATAAACGACCTATATATAAAGGGTTGTTTTTTAGTACATGGTTATCAAAAACCTTTCTAGACGCGTCTTTGGCAGTGATAGTGTTCGTAGTAAAGATGAAAACTTGTCATTTTTTAACAGTTTAACTCGAATCAATAAAGGAAACATTTGTAAGTTCATGTCCTGGATGTATGGGGCAAACTTTCAAATATTCTTGTTTGTTTGTTTGGTATCGATATTAGTTTAAGTAATTTTCGCGTTATTTTATAAACTTTCTTGATTTCGATATCTCAATAACAAGCTTTTGTGTGTAACGTTAATTCTTAATATTTTTTATAACTTTTATTTCCTAATCAATAAAAAAACCAACATTGTAAGTAGCAAAACATAACAAATATGCCCAGGAGGGACTGAGAAATAATGAAGTTAATCTTAGAAGTAGAGAAATAAAGAAAAACAAAGAAAAGGATTGTAGGAAAATTGCTTTTACCTCGATTGGAATGTAAAGAAACATTTTCGAATAAACATACTTAGTTAAGTTTATGTATTTAGATAAAATGAAAAAATATGTTATATGCTTATAAAAATGTGTTATATATTTATTTGAATACTACAACATATACATATTTGTTTATATGTATGTCGTAATGTAGACAGCCTTCACAGAATTTCGGAATATAGATTTGTAGTAACGTGCATAAGTTAATTAATTTATCTATACAAGCAATCCAAAGCAAGTCTGTGAAGCTGCGGTACTCTGTAATTTCAATAGCTACCTACTTATATAGGTTCGGTTGACAACACGGGATTTGCTCTTCAAATCCGATTAACAAACCCCGCACGCGGAACAAATTGAGGTCGCTTGAATAAAACCACCTCAATTACTATGGAAGATAGACTACATAGTAGCTCTATAGATACTGCATTTAGTCAACTTTTCTATGCTGAATATATACATACGCTATGTTGTCAATATAAATATGTATTATATTCAACGGTAACCGCGCGTCTAGCAAATAGGAACCGGTTCAAACATGCATTTATAGTAGCTAAATTAATAATTCGGGTAAAATATCAAGCAATATTTTGTTAATTGTGTTCTTGGGCTGTTCGATTTAGTATATCGTTTTATAACGTTCTTTTTCAAACCCCAAACCAGAGTTACTTATGTGCAGCTTTGATTTCGTTTGGAAATTTGTTATCGCTTCGTTATTGAATAAATATGCGATTGGTTTGAGTGAATTCTTCTCAAAATACACATAAAAATAGCAAGCTTAGGCGGTACCAAATGTTTGTGAAGACAAAAACGAAAACGATTGTGTCGTTCATTGTTTAACAGTCGGCTTGTTAACTAACATACCTATATACCTGATACAAAAGCATCTAATTGGTTTGTTTCTGTCTGTATACAGATGTCAACACTGACACCGCTACCCGCCGATCATTACTCCGAATAATAATAATAATAGCTCACTTTATTTCTATACAAGAGCACTTTCTTGCAATATTCAGCTTGTCATTCCTTTTAATCGTATCTACCTACAGAATCTGTGGGAGGTAATCAGTGGTCAGTTGTATGTGGACCTCAATTACGCGGAAACAATGATACAGAGTGGGAGCTGTCGTTCCCGCACCTGAGGGGACAATCCAGAGGGACAGAATGTACAAGGTTACTCGTAATTAACGCGTAAATAACCCACTATAAGGTCCCCCACTGCTGGGACAAAGGATCCCCTCGAAAGGCGAAAAGCATACACCACATATAGGCAAATGCTATGAAGAAGAAAATATTGTGTGCTGTTTTGTTTTTTGCTAGTTCTGAACTATACAGGGTTTGCTAAGTAACTCAAAACGTTTATTAATGCTGCTTTTGTTCTAAAGCTTTAGGTCATCTACAAAAAAAAAAAAAAACAACGAAAAACACATCTCCCTCATAAATTTTGACGCGCGACGACGCAATTTTTTCATGTATTATTTTTTTACGCGAAATTCCAAAATTGTTGGAACAAAAAATGATCTAAAGGTACTAAAGCCACCCTTAATAACTTTGAATAAATTAATTCTAATAATAGAAATTCAATTCTTCCGTAACTTTATCACTGGCAAAGCTCAAGCGCTTATTTCCTTTTCAGTAAAATATTCGATATCTTTCACTTGAGATTTATTTGAAAGATGTTACTGAAACTGACAGCAACAGTATCGAGTATCAGATAACTTGAAACTCAATTTGTTAGAAGTGTCGATATTAAATTTTAAAGGATCTGCTTTAGATATATTTTAAGAATTTTAGTTTTATTTGTGCTCTTTTATAGAGTTTTGTTGGAATCGTTATAGCTTCGGTCTGTTCGTAGGTGCCTGTGCTAACTTTTGTGCCCTATTTTTGCGTTATGCCCCCCTCCCGTACCTAGCATTTCCAATTTACCTAAAAGATGTATTCACCCTCATGAGATCTTCAAATCGAGAGTGAATAGGCTCCTTCTAGGTGAGCGTGCTCCAACGTAGGTCGCAGTTTTGCTTCATCAGGCAAGATGTGGTCAAACGCAAGCCTATTTAAAAAAAAGTAACTTTCCTCTTATTTACTCATCACAGCTAGGCATTTAACCAGCCCTGGGTGCGTAACTACACGAGTTAGCGAAACTCTGTCCTGAAGTGGAGTATGCATAGTCTGCAAATAACTGGTTCTCAAATTAGCTTCTCAAGAAAGCTGCCGGAACACACTGCTAGTTGCTTGGTGACTTGAACTTTTAACTTGATGTTGTTTGCTAACCAGGCAAGCTCTAGAAAATTCCCTACATGTGTTGTTTCTTCTACTTCTGCAATACAAATACAAAATTTATTTATTTGACAAAGTAAATGTTACAAATATATAAAGAAATCCAAAGGCTTCCGAACTAGTTCAGAACTGTATGACGGAAGCCGATGTCTTCTCCCAATCGTAGGTATAGAACTTAATTAGGTTTTCAGTACATAATTTATGTCACAATTTTTTTTTTTAAAAAGGAAAAGGAAAGAAAAAGTTTATATAAAAAATAACAAAAAAAAAGTATTACAATATAAATGGAGAATGTTGAAAGCAAATAAATATCAAATATTTTGGATATGAGATTAATAAAATTTTACGCTCTTATAAACAATTTAACTGGCTGCAAAAAAATCTTACTTTGAGATAAGATATAAAACAAAAATAAAAATAAAATAAAAATGTATTCTGTTTATGAGGAACACAATGTGAAATTCTTGGTTTGAATTGTTTCAGAGGAAGAATGCTACCACTGCATGGCAAGCCTCGTCGCGTCCAAGGACAAGATGTTCATCACCCAGACCAAGCTGCTGAACGAGGTCACGTGGAAGACTGTCATGCAGATTGCCAAGAAACATGCCGTAAGTGTCTTTCTCTCTTGCGCGCTCTAACACGATAATAGGGTTCAATAGCAAATGCAAAATGACGATGTATTTCATTAAAATATAATTATGCAAAACGACGAATGTATTTTATTGAGTACCTGGTTGACCGTTGAGCTTTGCTCGGTTTTTTTTTAATATGCCTTTTTATAAAAAATGATTCCTAGCTAGATCGATGTATCGCCCCTGAAACCCCTTATATACTAAATTTCATGAAAATCGTTGGAGCCTATTCCGAGATTCCAATTAAGTATATACAAGAATTGCTCATTTAAAGATATAAGATATATGTACATACATCGTCGTTTTGCATTGGGGGCTTTTAGAAAGATTAGAGAATAGACTTGTAGAAAAGATTTTGAAAAATCTGTCACCTTAGTCTCTGTTACCTGAAAATACCTGCCTAAAAAAGGAAAGTGTCTCTAACCTCTTTCTCGACCTGCTAGTTTAAGGCGAAGATAAGTCCAAAATCTTGATTCTACAGTATTTTCGCTATAAATCGTAAACGGAAAAATATCAAATAAATAGCTTAAAGGCTGTATGAAGAAGAAAAAAAGAACCACTATAAGAATTTTTTGTACCTATTTTGGTACCAATCAGACTTATACAAATACAAATCATTTATTGATAATACCAAAGTTACAAGTCAAAATATATATATTAAATATGAAAAAAAACGGGTTAAAAAAGTTAAATAAGTATAAATTAAAAACTCACGAACTCGTTAATATTCAATACTATACTTACTAACAAAAGTAAAATTTAGTGAGATGTGCAAATAACAAAGAAGTCGAAACAAGATAATCGCAATAATTCTCTCACGAACATGATCGCGTCGTAAAATTAACCGCGTCGACACACCCGCGGCTCTTATCAACGCTAATTGTGGCTTATCTTGAACTAATCTCTGCTTGAATTACTTTACGTTAACAGTCTAAGCGTGTACTGATAATTTGCTGTGATCTTGTAGACACTTTTGTACTACTTGTATAAAACAGCTGAGATATTATGTACTCGTTTGTCTATAAGGGTCTTCTTCTTCGTATGAGCTAAGTGACCAAGCTCTGGTGTCAAGAGTTTTCAAGCCAACGGACGAGTAGGGAAATACCAAGGCGGCATCGTTATACTGTGGAGGTGCCTAAGTCGCGTACTAAGCGGTTTGCCTCCACCTTCATTGTGCGTACCGCCAAGGTGTGGAATTCTTTGCCAAATTCCCTGATCCCTGATAACTATAATCTAGCGGTTTTCAAGGCAAGAGTGAACCGGTTTCTTCTGGGCAAGCGCGCTCCATCTTAGATCGCAATATCGCTTACCATCCGGTGAATTGCGATCAAGCGCTAGCCTTTGCTTATGAGCAAAAAAAAGCCGCCCGAAGGGCTCTGTCTTAGCTTAACGACTGCTTGTACTAAGACTAACAGCCGTGACCTACTATTTAACTTGTCATCCGACCCACGGTATCACCCAGAAGAAAATGCCACTTGTATGTAAAATGATAATTTTGTTCATGGTCGCCCATCCAAACACCGTCCGCATCGTCGGTTGCTTAGCTTCGATGATCGCGTCAGATCAGCTTAGCTAGCCGAGCTACAGGCGCTACCATATAAGGGTCGGACCGATGGTATTATTTTCTCTTGACAGACTGATTAACGAGTAAACATGTATTAGTTATAGCCCAAGAGCCCATACGTTTCTGACCTTCGTCATTTAATAAAAGCTGAAAATTGTTCTATGTGTGTCCCTAGTAGAGGTAAGAATGATCCCGAAACATGAAGCTGAGGCAGCAGTGGCTTTGGCAGATAACTGGTAACAAAGGTGTATAAAATTCCATCTCAAATTCGTTATAGTATAAAACCTGATTTTTTCACATTTGATTCATAATAATATCAAAAGTCGCGTTGCTCATTGCCAGACGGTTATTATGGTGGCAACCCTCTGCCAGACACCCTTAAACTATTATAATTTATGAGTATACTTACGTTATATTATAAAACCTAAATTTTATATATAATCTTTTGGGGGCCTATTAATCTATGTTTACATAAAAGCCGGACAGTTTCGATAGTTCTATCATCTTGCCAGACGCATTCAAAGTGAGCAGTTGTTCGGGGAGCAAGGAGCGTATAAATGAAAAATAATATAAATAAAATTATAAGAGTTTCGATATGATTGAAGTTGTATTAGAACAATTTTACTGAGTATTGTTTTAAATATTTGTTATTCAAACTGTAAAAAAAAAAGAATAATGAAATTTTTTGATTAAGAAATTAATAATAAAAAAACTTGATAACAGTGGATGCACAGTGAAGGGCTGCATTAGACCAAGCGCTCTGTCTAACTCGCACTAGTTACAGGCCGGCAAACATCTTGAGCAAAGACCTTGAGTGCGCAGTAGACGATTTTAAGGTATCATTGGTGGTAGGAGAGGTGCGCGGGGGCATTCTGTCGGCACGCGGCCCCGCGATTGGCCGATCAGTTTGCCGCTGTCCCCCGCGCCGCGCGTTCGTCCCGCTAGCATCTGTTCTAGCATTGACTACACTTGCGTGCAGTTTTAATAGTCTATTTCGAGTTTAGAAGTTTTGTTGTTAAAGTTTTATATTCATTTATATTATTGTTACTATGTTTTTTATTATATTGTGTTTATACCTACTTAAAACATTTCTGACTATGCCGCCAAAACATAACACAGTTCTGAAGAGACAAGCTAGTAAAATGTTGTGTATTGCTTCCTTAAACAGGAATATACAAAACAAACGGAAACTATAAAAAAGACTGCGGAAGCAACTAAAATGTCTGTTAGTACCGTAAAAAAAAACATAAAAGAAAGCAAAGACTCGGAGTTGCTTACCGTATTTAGGACACCAGGCAAAAAAAGATCTGAGAATTGTAATTTTTTTCAATGTAGAATGTGTAATATTAATTTTATTGTGTAAAATAAATATTTTTTGTATATACATTTTGTTTTTATGAAGAATGTTTCACAATATTTATTTATATATATTTTTTATATTTCAACAATGACCAATAAAATATGTCCGGAAGTGTACATGCGCGAACTTACCCCCTCTACGTCGACTTTTGCTCAAGTTGTTTGCCGGCTATTATACTGTATACGCTCCTTGCTCCCCGAACAACTGCTCACTTTGAATGCGTCTGGCAACATGATAGAACTATCGAAACTGTCCGGCTTTTATGTAAACATAGATTAATAGGCCCCCAAAAGATTATATATAAAATTTAGGTTTTATAATATAACGTAAGTATACTCATAAATTATAATAGTTTAAGGGTGTCTGGCAGAGGGTTGCCACCATAATAACCGTCTGGCAATGAGCAACGCGACTTTTGATATTATTATGAATCAAATGTGAAAAAATCAGGTTTTATACTATAACGAATTTGAGATGGAACTTTATACACCTTTGTTACCAGTTTTCTGCCAAAGCCACTGCTGCCTCAGCTTCATGTTTGGGGATCATTCTTACCTCTACTAGGGACACACATAGAACAATTTTCAGCTTTTATTAAATGACGAAGGTCAGAAACGTATGGGCTCTCGCTCTATTAGCTCCAGTCAGGAAACTAGAATAAACGGAAGAGTAACTCCATACAATTGCCGCTGAGAATTTGATTCCATCTACGCACACAATTATACTGCTATCCCAACGAAACATACACACACACACACAAAACTAGCACGCGATTGGTCGCATCAAGGTCACGCCACCGATACTAGCCGCGCGGGTAGCTGTTTTGCCCCGCCCAACGCGGTATTTTACACGTGGACGGTGGAACCATTTTATAAGCCAAGTTACCATTCTATTTATCCTAGTTCGCTGGCTCCAGTAATCCCTAATTTACAGTCAGTACAGTAAATATTCTACGCCAAATGTGACTTGTGTTTAACGAGTATTTTGAATATCGTGAATGTTCTCATTTGAGACCCGAACGTGTTTTATGTAGCTTTAGGAAAGTAAACATTTACAACAAACAAAAGCCAAGTGTAAAGCCGAGTGTTAATTAAAATACATAACCTCCTCCTTTTTTGAAGTCGGTTAAAAATACCAACACGCGTGTTCCACCCCTTTGGTAGAATTTATATTTTGCCCAGTGGTTTTCAACATTCTTCTTTGAATTTTTTTAACTCCCAAACGCAAAACAACGGGGCTTTTGGCGTGTCTATTTCTATTTTTCTTCTTCGTATGAGCTAAGTGGCCCAGTTCTGTTGTCGAGAGTTTCCAAGACACCCGAAGGCCTCTGACTTGGCTTAACGATTGATTGTACTAAGACTAACAGCCAAGACGTGGAATTTAACGTGTCATCCGACCCACGGTAGCACCTTAGCTAGCCGAGCTACATAGTATAAATTATAAATGGTCTAGTATGGGGCTAAGCAGCCGTGTGTGAAAATAGTCGTACCAATTAAAGAATGCGAAAGTTTGTGTTTGTGTGTATGTTTGATACTCCTTCACGCTCAAACTGATCGGCTGAACCGATTTTAATGATATGGAAATAGGTCAGATCCTATTTCCATATCTTCAAAATCGATTAACACATAGGCTACTTTTATCATAAAAATATTACTGGTTCCAGTAGGGTAAGCAAATAACTTCAAAATCTATGTTACTCGTTCACGCTCCAACGGCTGGACTTATTTTGATGAGATTTACTATGAAGATAGGTTAGACCTTGGATTAACACACAGGCTACTTTTTATCATGGTTTAACTTCTTTTATCCCGGATTCACGCGGGTTACACGGCGGGGCGCAGTTAGTAAAATCTTATCTTAATATATATAAATCTCGTGTCACAATGTTTGTCCTCAATGGACTCCTAAACCACTTAATCGATTATAATAAAATTCGCACACCATGTGCAGTTCGATCCGACTTGAGAGATAGGATAATTTAAATCTCAAATTATAGTCGCAATTTTAATTAATTGCTAATCATTGTCTGTTATTATTTGACAGTCACAATTATCTGTTAACTCCAAATGATTCTAACAGATGTCGATACCCTTCGACGTTGAGGAAGTAATCAATAGATGGCGCTGCTATGGTAAATCTACGAACGTGTCATATAAGCTACACTATTTATTTTTAACCGACTTCAAAAAGGAGGAGGTTATATATTCGACGTGTATGTATTTTTTTTTTTTTTTTATGTATGTTCACCGATTTCTCAGCCATTTGTGGATCGATTCTCAAAATTCTTTTTTTAATTGAAAGAGTATGGTTCTGAATTGGTCCCATTGTCACCAAAACTGGTTCTGATGATGGACTCCTAGGGAAATCGAAGAAAAACCTAAAAAGTTAGGTTATTTTTACGCATGTAGAGAGATTCACGCTCGTTTGGCTGTACTGATATTCATGAAATTTGAGAAGAAAATAGGTAAGACTATGTGTTAACACACACGCTACTTTTTATCCCGAAAATAAATACTATTCCCGTGGGATGCACCAAATAACATATAAATCTTTTTAACTTCTTCACGCTCGAACGGTTGTACTGACATTGATGAAATTTGGAATGAAGATAGGTTAGACTATGTGTTTACACATAGGCTACTTTTTATCCCGAAAATAATTATTGTTCCCGTGGGATGCACCAAATAACTTATGACACACTGATTTCGCTAAAATTTGATATAGGGGGTAGACTAGACCTTGTATAACACGAAGGTTACTTTTTATCTTAAAAGTCATTGCTATTCCCGTAGGAAGCCCAAATAACTCGATAACCTATTTTACTTCTTCGCGCTCATACGGAAATACAGATTTCGCTCATAAAATCGGCAGCTTATAGTCTGGCTAACAAAAGTAATCTGACGCGAACATCGAGGCTTCGCAACGGCCCATGCGGCCAGTCTTTGGATGGGTGACCATGCACAAGACTTCCATAAAAAAATGTGATATTTTCGTCTGGGCGTTACTATGCTTCGGATAACATGTTAATTTCTTGGGCCTGGACCACTACTCTTAGTACAAGCAGAGGTCAAACTAAATCAGGGGCTTGAAAAACTCTCGACGCCAGAGCTTGGCCACTTGGGTCATACTAAGTGGAAGAAGGAACTGTAAAATTTTATTGATTAATAGACAAGACCCTCGAACGGATAAGGAAAATATTTACGCGCTCGCTTCGCTAGGAGTTATCCCGCTTCGTTCGAATTTCCCCCAGGATGTTCTGGGCTTATGACACTCCAATTATTATATAATTTGTGCTGCTTTGGACTTCAAACGGTTCGAACAAATAGGGTGAAAATTTTCGCGCTCGCTTCGCTCGCGCATAGCTCGCTACGCTCGCATCCAGCTCGCTTCGCTCGCAATTGGTTCTAGTACGTTTTGACACAACAAACATTATGTAATTTGTGCTGCTTTGGACTTTTTTATGCTCAAACGGTTGGAACAAATACGGTGAAAATTTTCGCGCTCGCTTCGCTCGCGCATAGCTCGCTTCGCTCGCATCCACCTCTTTTCGCTCACACTTGGTTCTAGTACGTTTTGACACAACAAACATTATGAAATTTGTGCTGCTTTGGACTTTTTTATGCTCAAACGGTTGGAACAAATACGGTGAAAATTTTCGCGCTCGCTTCGCTCGCGTATAGCTCGCTTCGCTCGCATCCAGCTCGATTTGCTCCCAATTGGTTGCATGCCTGGCACACGCCAAATTTTTTCATCGTGAAGTTTATTTGGCTCTCCATAGCTAGAACTTAAACAAAATATCATTACCAACCACTAAAAATGTAAAAATAAAATTGTTTTAAAAAACAAACAACCGACTTCAAAAACACAACTAAAAAGGGAAAAATAATTTTAAGCCTAAATCAAATCAAGAATATAAATAAATAGAATAGGAGAGTTTATTTCATGTACTTATAAAAAAACTATTTGCAATTTTTAGTAATCCTGTTTTCTTGAAGTCGGTGCCAAAGAACAAATTAATGTTTGTTAAAAAAAACTATTTTCAATTGTCTTTCTTTGCTGGCACCGACTCCAAGAATACAGGATTACTAAAAATTGCAAATAGTTTTTTTATAAGTACATGAAATAAACTCTCCTATTCTATTTATATATTCTTGATTTGATTTAGGCTTAAAATTATTTTTCCCTTTTTAGTTGTGTTTTTGAAGTCGGTTGTTTGTTTTTTAAAACAATTTTATTTCATACCCCTAAGTGAGGCAAAACAACGTTTGCCGGGTCAGCTAGTATATATTAAGGTCATTATAATTCTCTTTGACAAGCGAGTTTCCACTCGTTACAAACGGGCACATTTTGTAAGACTCATTTAAACTTTCGCAGAAGCCTTACAAAGTTGAAAGTCCCTGCCATTTGTTTTAATGCTTACGAGGGTGATCTCGGAATGAGATGTTACTTTTATGCCTTTTGGTTTGTTTGAGTTATGTTTTGGAGCTCTTTTGTGAACCGCAACCGAAGTACAAGTTATTATTCTGTGCCGCAACGTACTTTTGATACGTTTTAGCTGTTTCTTAGGGTGGGTGTTGAACTTTAACGTTTGTTAACAAACAATAGGCATGTATAGTAAAAATAGTTTACATATATTATTGTATTTTGACTGCCTAGTTAGTCTTGTGTTCTGAACCCTTGACTTTCGTCTTTTATTTTTCTACCTACCCCTTTAACGTTTCGTTATTAATTATTTTTCGAGTGCAGAACATGGATTGTAACTTTAACGTACAATTGATTACATCGGCTTCTACTGAAAAGCCTTCTTTTTATCTAACTTAAGTAAACATAATCATCTTATAGTTATAGTTATAATTTTACTACTAAAAGGTAACATCAACTTAACTCTTAATTTACATTTACTTCATTTTATTTTAATACAAGAGGTATTTGGCTGATTTCGACTACCACCTTGCCTTAACATGAAGCTTCGCGTGACTGCACCCGCAGGATTGACATTATCGGCCGTTTTTTACGGCACCGCAAGTATGCTGCACGCGACCCTAGTCGGGGGATTGTGTAAGCTATTACGACTCTGTTTTCCATTAATACGGGTTTCTAGGCTTTGAATTGTTCTATACTTTACAGAGCTGGCATTGGATTTGTTATTTGACATGTAACATTGCCTTATGTTTATCATGCTATAAGATGCATTCGTTTCAAGGCTTATTTATCTTCTTCCTTGCCGGCGCAGTAAAATCTCTTTTTCCACCCATTTCTATTAGACGTTATCTCTACACTCACTCCTTTCTCTGTCATGTTCTCATCCACGCACTGCATCCATGTCTTCTTCGGTCGACCTCTTGCCCTTCTTCCTTACATTACCATTTCCATACATCTCTTCTCTTCGCATCACATGCCCATAAATACCACGCTAATCTTCTTGGTCTAAGAGCCCGTGAAAATCGTCCTTCACCGATCTGATAACCAGATGAGACGTATTTTTTATGAAGTATTTTTTATAAACAAATATGCCTAAAATAGCTTGCCTATCGAAAAGTGCTCATGACTTTGTTTTTTTTTGCGCATGCTCGTGTATAGTCAAATGATAATTTAGCTACAATTATCAAAAATATAAATAGCATTCGAACTGTTCAGAATCGTTGTTACTCCTATGAAGCGCATCAAAATCGAATGAGTCACCTATTTTGACTTACCTGTTTACACCTGCTTGCCAGGTAGTTATACACTGAAATGAGTAGGCAAGCATACCGAGGCATGTTCTGTGTATTAAAAACTATCAGTGAAATAAATTTCATTTGGTTATCAAAAGTATGAAGGTGATGAAAAAAAAAAACAATAAAAGTTTATTTAATAAAAAATAGCCATGAGCACTTTTCGATGGGCAAGCAATTTTAGGCACATTTGTTTATAAAAAATATTTAATAAAAAATACGTCTCATCTGGTTATCAGATCGGTGAAGGACGATCTTCACGGGCTCTTCTACTATCTCCTCCTTAATTTCCCACTCACTGGGGTTACTTTCAAACTTCCTCAATGTACTTATTCCTTATGTTGTCTTTCTTGCCACTCCACACATCCATCTCAACATTTGCATCTCTGCCGCATACAGTCTTTTTCATACCCTACTTTCAATTTGTTTGTTTGTTGTGTCTTTTATGATATCCAATATGTACATATACATATATGGGAATGGCATAATCCCTGCTGACAGTTGATGTCAATCAGTCTGTCTTACCTAGAGTACAGGTTAAAAAATATATGTTTAGTTAAAGAAACAGCAACTTTAGAGAGGACACCCAGATAACATACCGTTATCTATAAAAACATAAACAGTATATAATGTTTACAGCGGTTGCATAATAATATAAAACACCGATAACACTGTTGATGCTATTAATTATTTATATAGCGCCGATAAAACTCTTATATTATATTTACAGTCGTGCAATACATGATTCGGAATTTAATCTTGGCCTGGTAGTGAAAACACATTCAACACAAGAAGTTTTATATGTGTTTTTACTTATTAGCCGCCATATCGCCATGTTGAAGTAAGCAATTGTTTTTTACATTAGAGAATACAGTAAGGGAAAAATGACACAATTTTTCGCCTGGCTTTAATGACTATTCTTACTCTTGTACACTATTGTCTTACTATAACATAAACTCAACAAATGTATATTATATATACCCATATGTATATATTATGAAATTTTACTAGTTAGCTAGAAATTCTAGTAACTAGTCCGCCAGATTTTCCATCGACAGCCACGTGTAGCAACGATATAATATTTACAGCACAGGAAAGAAATTGTTCAATTAAGTCGGCAATTTACTCGATCGATAACAAGGGTGAACGACTGCGCCCTTAGCCTTTAAACCGATGAGGAAATTGTGGAGTAAACATCGTAGTAGTATTGTAAAATATTTACAAGTATATTGACTCGTGTGAGCTTGTGAGGGTAGTTACTCAAGAGTTAATGTACGCAGGAAGGACGCTAGGAGATAAGTGAAGCTTTTAAAAGCTGAATTCCAAATCGAATGTATTCAAGCTTCCAGTAAAGCACATTATTATAATGCGGTAGGTTTGAACTCAATACATAATAAAATAAAATAGCTTTTATTTGCCCTCTAACGTAAATTACGAACATTTACTAAATATAATACAAATGTTGATAATTTTTACTACAAGTTTGAACAGTAACAGTCATTTTTACTATGTATAAAATTGTGGATAAGGTTCCCTTACCCGGGTATAGCACTTATTCTCGCTTAGCAAATATTCTATTTTTAATCTAAAATTAACGCGGCATTATAATAAAACACATCGATCGAAGACCAGCTATTATTTGCATAACATTAGGCAAGTAGTCAAGAATGAGTGTTGAAGCTACGGTTTCCGTACACTGTCGTCGCTTGTCTGCAGAAGTCGGCGGCGCAGCATCTGTCGCGACTGTCCGGCGCCATCGGCCCTGAACGGATCTACGCGGACTGGCAGTGGTGGATACTAGCTGCCTTGCCCTTCCCGCACCTCGTGAGGGTGCTCGACTGCTTCTTCCACGAGGGAATCAAGGTGAGAATCTTCTAGATTGTCCCAGTTTAGTGGTAGAAATTGGCAACGAATCTCGATGGATCTACGTGGACCGCTAGTGGTGGATATTGACTACTTTGCCATTCCCGCACCTCGTGAGGGTGGGTAGTTGACTGCTTATTCGATGAAGTGATCGAGGAAAGAATGGTAGACAGTGGTAAAAGGTCTCCATCGGTACTGAATGACTCTGCTCGTATTGGCGGGACATTGGTTGCCATACTTCACCTACATTGAGGTGTGATGGTAACAAAAACAATAAAATGGAGTGATACTTGGTGATCGTGGCGGTCCACTTCTGAGCTCCCATTCTGCTAATCCCGCCGAGGAAAATCAGCAGCTCTATCACGCTCGCTCGGCCTCTCGCCACGTCATCGACGAACCGATCTGTCTTCGTCTTGTGTGATCGAACGATCTAGACTCTTAAAAAATACTAAATGTTCCTCCGCCTCAATTTTCAGGTGTTCTACCGGGTAGCGCTGGCCATCCTGATTCTGTTCCACAAGCACGCCAGCAACCAGAACTCTGACTGGTACGCCGAGGCCACCAAGAACGGAGTAGACCATGCCATTGACAAGTTCTGCCGAAACATGCCCGCCTCGCCCACCAAACTGCTACGGACCGCCTTCAGCATACGGGCACTCAGGTACAGTGGACTTTATTACTATCCACGTAAGGTTGAAAATGATCTGTTGATTGGACGACATTAGTAATCAGACAAAGCCATCTCTTAAATGTGAAGGTCTTTACAACCTAATCAGTATCATTGTACAAGAAGGTTTAGTTTAGGCGTTGGCCATTTATGTGTTGATAGCTGAAGAAGTCCTAGTTACAAACAGATTCTGCCTATTAAAGATTTAATGCTATCAGTTTAGTATTTTTTACTATATGTGTGATTATGTGTATATGCAAAAAAGTTATTTAAACTGTTGTATTATTTTTTTCACAGCTCACAATACATATCCAGGGTGTTTATAAAGACAGAGATGACACTGAAGTCCAAGCAAGTGATCACCGGATCGCGATTGGTGCGCTCGCGGTCCTCAGACAACCTGCCGACTAGCCAATCACAAGTCAACATTCAGATGATGTCGCACACACTCACAATCCGAGAGGTAACACTTCTCCACAATTTTCTTAACTTTTGTCTATGGAAATTGTTTAGTCTATGATTATTCTTTACTCTATGAATTTGAGGCCTTTTCTATGACATGTGGATTAGGGTTGGATATCTAATACAATGTGTTTAGTTTCCAACTGATATTTGCTAAAAATATTAGTTTATCCTAAATTTGATCCATATTTCTAAGAATGGTCTGGTGTGTTAATTTTTTTAAAGTCGAAGCTGGAAAGTAATTTATGTATGATGATATTTAAATGTATGTTTACAAAATATATAAGGCAATTTAAGAAGCAGTTAGCCAAATACCGATTCGAAAAGATTATTTACAGTTTATGTATGTATTAACAATTTATTTAAGTACAAGTCTACAGGAAGCTTCTCCTTAACAGCCGCGAGGATATATTATATTACATATATGTATTTAACTACACGTGCACCAATACAAATATTTATATAATTTTATAATTCGGACCAATTTAAATTAGTTATGATAGAAATAATAATTATATTTTTGATATTGGAAGTGAAGCCATTTTGTGTTTTAGACACTCAATACCGCGTATTGATTAAGATGGAGTGCACAGACAGTATACTTTTATCTCCCTTCCTCTTGCAAGCTCACGGAAAAATCTTTGATTGCGAGCAGGAACGGTGTATTACCTGTCTCATTCGCACTTTATGAATCTTTTGATTTTACTATAATGATATAATATCTTTTTCGCGCATACGCTAATATATAATAAATTGCGAAGAAACAAGATTAAATGATTATGTGAATGGTTAAATGTTCTCGTTTTTAAGGGTCCGAATTATAAACAGTATTATGTATGTATATCGGATTATTTTACTTGGTTTGCAGAGAATGTCTGAGGAGACGTGCAAACAGATGGTACCGTACCCGACATTAGGCGTGGCTTTGGCTTCTATATCTCATACGTTCATCCGTTTTGCGATAACCTAACACGACTAACTTTCACCAACGGGTCTCGGAGATCCCATATTATTATTGTCCCACTCGTTTGTTTTTGTTGAAAGATTTGTACATCTTTATATAGAAAGGGTTGTCAGGAAATATTGGGCCGAGCTGAGGTTTCATTTTAATATAACTTGTGTTAGTAAAGAAATCATTTGTAAGTTCGTGTTTTCTCGCTTACACAGCTAAATGAGAGAGAGTGAGAGATGACGCTTTCAAACGCTTTCTCTATTAATGCAAGTTATATATGTTAATACGGACAACTTTTAATAATAGATCAACCTGAAAACCGTGAATGAACAGTTGTTATGTGAAGCAAATTTCTTGTATGGAACAGCTGATTAAACATCATAATGTCAGGAAAGTTTAATCAGAGTTAGTGGTAAATAAGGATAAACTTTTAAATGAGGTCTCAGTACATGTAGACAAAACTATTTTCGTGTACCGACCAACAATGGTGGTAACCCTATAATCTGTTTGCCAAGTCAAGCTAGTACTGAGATAAATCCCCTATTAAAGGGTGTTCACTGACAGTGACAGTTCACTGACAGTTTTCACTGATTAGTCAGTGAACACTGTCGATGCGCGTCATTTTTGACGAATTAGGCGCAAGAAACTTTTGTCGGTACTAGCTCATCTACTCCGGTAGATTTTAAGTTCTACTACTTACTAAGAGTAGTTCGTATTAATACGTACCTCTTCGGATTTGACAGTTTCCTGACGCCCCTATAGTTGATTTCTTTTGTCGAGTCCACGACGTTATGTTATGTTCGGTCGGTGTAGCGACGGATATGTGAATGGTACGATGTTGTCTGTCGATGTCATTCATTCAATATTTCATATCGATAGAACAAAAATATATTAATAAAAAAAAAACATTCACCTCATAAGCTTTGAATGTTTTGAAATCATGTCCTCTTTTTTATCTTAAATGTTTTTTCAGTGTGTTTGTTTTTTATATCTCTATTTCTCTTGTGTAAGATAAATACTGGAGTCTGACGAGGCATGCGTGTGGAATATGAGAAAGCGTTTTGTTATAAATAAAAGAAAAAAAAATCGATGAAAATAGCTTAAGTATTGTTTATTACGGTGTGAAATGGACGTGGCTTGATGAAATGATAAAATTAACATGTCGTAAAGATTTGATTAGTGATGTGGTAGCATGTAATCGATTGTTTTGTGTGAGTGCTAACCGTGTTCGATTTTCCTTGATTAGGGTTCGCATTCGCCGGGCCCTCGCGCCCTATCCATGGGCGTATACCCCATCCAATCACTCAAGTCGCAGATTCTTGACCAGAGCGAAGTAAGGACCGCCATCTGTCGCAGATGCTTGCGACGTTTTTTACTATCGATGTTTAGAAGCACCGCTTGACACTTAGGTGTTTTTTTTTCTTTCAATATTGATGACAGTTAGGGTTGTTACTTAACCTTTTTTATGAGTATGGATACGATTTAGAGCTTTACTTGTATTTTTCACATTTAATTCGTGTGAGAACAAGTAATGAGCCAAATTGAGTCCAGCTTTTTTTTAGAAGGTTATGTAACACCTTTTCTGGTTGTGAGAATTACACATCTGAATTTATTGTTCTATATTTTTTGCCTGATATTTGACGTGTAAAACTCACACCGGAATGCTGTCTCATATCTAATTATTTTTTTTATTCTAAATTTTTGTAAGATAGCCTCAAAGTTTTATTTGCGATTGGTAAGTATTATACAAGCTAGAGTGCATGGCTATTTGAATGTTTAATGTTCGATGTTGCCATATCTTTTTGTTTCTCTCATACGCTAGGCTAAAAATAGATGGAAGTATCCAGAAAAAAATATGATAAATACCAGATAGGAAGACGTAAATAAGTCTTCCCGTATTACATAGTCAAAGCGAGTTTAAGAGAATCGTATTCATTACAGGCAAAAAAAAAATAAAAAAAAACTTGCAGAACTGGTTCTAACCATCAAATCTGTCAGTTTAATGTAATTTTCTGGATATTTCCGCTACAATGTTTTATTCAATTACCCCTGTAATCTAGAAATTACTTCACAGCCCTAGAAACAGCGCTAAAATAGCCCTTATTTCCTAGGACATTAGGTCTGTATCATGTGTGTGATAGTTGAGCGTGCGTTTCGCAGAGCCCTCGCTCGTCGCACTTGGCACTATGGTTCCCATTCCCAAACGCGGTGTTCAATGGGCAGCAACAGGCGTCAGACCTCAGGAGGAAGGTTGGTTTAGGGAGCGGGTGGACTTGACGCACTTTACTTTGTACTGGCTGTCTGTGGGAGGGGTTGAACTGAATACGGAGAAAGTTTCGGGGTCTAATAATAATGATAATCATATCGTATGAGCCAGGTGGCTAAGTTCTAGTGTCGAGTTTTCAAGCCGCCCAAGAGCGTCTCACTTGGCGTAACGACTGCTAGTACTAGGACTAACAATAGAGACCTACGAATTAACGTGTCACCCGCGGTACCATCCAGATGAAAATGACACTTTTAAAGATAGTCTTGTGGTTACCCTTCCAAAGAAGGGTGACCATGCACCCATTTTTGGAAGGTTAACGATGCACAAGACCGCATCAACCGTTGCTAAACTTCGGTAATCGCATCAGATTACCTTAGATAGCTAAGCTACAGGGTAGTGTTTAAACGGTAAATTAATGAAAAATAGCCGTTGGCTGCATTAGTCATCTGAATATGTAAGTAAGACTCATGATGATATTGAATAAGAAATATATGGCGGATGTTGTCACTAAATTTTACTTGCATACGCTAAGATCTTCGCGTACAAGCGTCCTTGAGAAGCAGTTATTTTATTCCAGTCAAAACATACTCTACCCTTAGCCAGAGTATCGCTGACATCGCCTTGCTGGTCAAATGCCTAGTGAAAAAAGATATTTAATGTATTAGTCAAAGTATGGTGTAGTAAAATTATGTATAGAATGGAAAAAAAACTATAGTTATAAGTTAGAAAAGTCTTATTGCACCAGTTCAATCTCTCCACACTTGAAGCCAACGCTTCTATCCTCAACAAATATCTGTCTAAAGCACTAAGCACTTTTAGATACGGTATTGTCGTAGGAACGAAGCGGAGTACAACTGGGGTAGATCGTGGGAGCACGTAGGTTTGGTACTTCAGTAGTGCATGACTGTATCTTTGGCGAGTAAATTACATAAAATAATATTTATTATAGCGATCATAGCTACACTACTCTTAATTGCACAAACATAGAAAAAAATGGTTTGATTAGTCATTGTAAGTATTATTAATAGATTTGGTAGAATATTATTTGTTGTTAGTTATCGTAATAGTTAAAGCTCGTAGTAAACAAATAGGTACTATAATCTGTTCGCCGAATCGAGCTAATACTAAGATAAATTCCTTACGCCCAATCGGTCAGAAATAACGCATTTAAACAACGTCCAATCACAGACATTTTTACTATCTATGCGCGTCATATCTGACGATTCAGGCGCAAAGAGTTTAGCGCTGGAGATCTTGGTATTGGTCCGTTTCGGTGAACAGAATATAAATGAAAAAAAAAACATTTTTATTAAATTCAATTATTTATATTGAAAATTAGGTAACTTAGATGTTTATTGAGTAGAAAAAAATTACTGTATGTTGTAATACAACAACAAATTTGGAAAATCAATTGAAAAAAACATTCGTGAAGAATCCCCAAGAATTTTCAGCTTCATTTCTTGTTTGTTGATTCTACTCGTGTTTTCTAAATGTCTTTAATTACCTCCTTTATTGCTCAATCGACCTCAAACTGGTCATGTTCGTAATAGTCACAGTGTAGAGCCATTACATTAGATTTCGCAGTAGACCTATTCTTAATAAGTGTAAGATTTAATTCGCATCCATTTGGTAAAGTTAGTTTACTCTGAATGTTGAAATTTTCTTATCGATAGTTTTCTTTTATGGTTTTAGCTGTAATTTAGTGTTTCTATTTACTGCTTGTAGAACGCAAGCTTCTGATAAATTTCGTTTAGTTTTGTTAGCATGTTAGCTATTAAATGACAAGTTATTATGAATAGTTTGTGCAGTTATCTTTAGAAATGTTTATAGCTATTTAACTGGTAAAACACCTTATTAATTCCAATTTCACTTGTTCCAATTTCCCAAGTTGATATTTATCTGTAGGTAGTAGAGTTAAGATATTGTAGATAAATTCGACTGCAATTTCATTATAAATAAACATATTTATTTATTTATCCTTGTGTATCTTAAGAACATGTTTAGAAACGTTGTTTTTTAGTTTTAGCATGATTAATTAACGTTCATGAAAAACATTAGTAACTCCACAAAGTAACCATTATCGAGTATTCCGTCTATTTTTCAACCAATTTACAAAACATACAATTCTCGAGGCGATGAGATGGGCAAAAACTTGAATTTACCGTTTTTAATCATAATCGGTTTAATGCTATTTAAAAAATCGCTAGCAACCTTGTAGTTGAAAAATCTGTCGCCAAGCATCTAACAGTGTGTTCCGGCAGCCTCCTTTAGAGCCAGTTATTGCAGACTAGGCATGCTCCATCTTAGGCCAGAGTGCCCTGCTAGTCAAAAGCTTAGCTGTAAGGGGTAAAAAGAAATCTATGCCCTTGACATCGCCTTTTTGAGTAAGTAATCCTACTCAATGAAACAGCTCCGCTGTGCCAGTCGTGAGTTTGGCTCGCACTCAAATATCGGCTGAACTAATTGTGTTGTTTGTTTAGAGACCGCCATTTTAATGTTGCATGCAGTGTTACTGTCCGCCATTTATTTATATGTTGTAGAAAAGTTGGATACACGTGACCCAGCGAAGCGATTAAAGTATGGAAAAGTACGGCATTTTCTTCTATCTATTTTTCTACATTATGTTTGATGGAGCTAAATTAAATCAAATACAAGAGCATTCATTTAAAGACACCGTAGAAAAAATCTATTACTATTTTATTGAAATGAATATCGAAATATTTAAGGCCAACATTATAGCAAAATCTAAGCACAGAATATATTCTGAACGAAAAGTTTAATAAAAAAAACAAACAAGTAATGAAAACTCAAGGCATTCATGGTTGTGATTGGTTACACACCCGCCATCTTTGATTACATAATAAAATGTAATGTTTGTATAACTGGCTAATAAAAGCCTTACGAAAGTTTTAATACAGTGATTTTAAATATGAAAAATATCTCCCAAATTAAAAACTTTTTAAAACTTTCATCGCTTCATGGGCATTGTGTACCACCTAATAAATATGTATATAGTTTATGTATAGGTGTGCACGTATATATGCACTCATCACCAGTAGACGTCTACTAATTTACACTAATATGTGTCGTATATGTATTGGAATAGTGTTCAAGATTGTCCATACCATAAAAATATCTTATAGGCTTTATATGCAGACACATTGTGGTTTAGTCAAGATTTAATATATTAGATTTATTATTTTGTCATGTACTGTATCTGTTTATTATTAATTACCTATACTCATTAAGATTTTGAATTAGATTTGTTTCATCATCTGATGAGCGCAAGATCTTTTGTTTAACAAAAAATATTTTAGAAGTATTGTTTGTTGTTGCATTGTATATATTTAATTCATTCATAATTATTCATGTTTCTTTGTTAATATTTAATTCAAATTCAATTGAACTGTGACTACTCGAAAGTGTACATTTTGTGTTTATTTGAACTATATATTATATTTCAAGTTACTAGAAGTATTTCTTTGACATTATAGTTTTGACACATGTATGAAAAGAAACCTACCATTCATAACCTTATAAATATACTACAAATTAAATGTATATTAAAAAACAAAAGCATCATTCACACTGCCCATTAACTTTAGACACAAATGTCAAATTGGCGTAGCTATAATATCGCCGTGTAAACATTTCCAGCTATTCACGCTCTGGTCATGGCTGCCGGTCCGCATCACGATGTACCAGCCAGTGCTCCTATACACCACGGAGGAGCACGGCTGCTCGCTGACAACCTTCTACGTGCGAGTCGAGCACCACGAACCGACGCTCCTCATGATCAAGACTTGTAATAACGAGGTACGTTTGACACCGTGGTTACCTTTTGACACATAGGGGGGTTATCTTTTGGCATAATGGTGGCAACTTTTTTGACATCGGATAACGTGATGTCAAGTTTTATTGTTTGTGATAATTTATTTAAAGTGGTTTAATTTGTTTTTGTTGTGGTGCTTTTAAGTGCTGAATGTATACAAGTCAATGGTTTTGCTATAGCCTAATACACTTTCTTTTTGTTTAATTTAGTACATTAAATAATTTACTTGCTATAATGCTTTCGGTCCTCTTATAATAAGGATAGCTAAGAAAGTTGGGAGTATAGTATAGGTTTTTTTCAATGGACATTTTTGACATATGGGTATATTTTACACGCTTTATATTAGCTTCACCTGTATGTTTGTAAGTTTGTAACCGACTTCTTTGGGCGCGATTTCGACCCACTGTAAACGGCCAAATTTCGTTGAAACTTTGTAGATTTATTGAGGACCGATGACAATACACTAATTTGAAAAAAATATTGTCACTTATCTATGTCAAAATCGAGCCAAAGTCATTTAGTAATAACACCATGTATCTTTTTCAAACCAAATACCCCCGCCTCTAGTATTTTGCCACTCTACGTATTGTATTTCATACGTTTTGTTTATATTTGTTTGCAGGTTTTCGGGGCGTACTGTTCCACGCGGTGGTTCGAACGCAACCAAAAAGACGAACGCGGCAATCGGCAGGCGTACTTTGGAACGGGAGAGACATTCCTATTCAGGTAGGTCCTTGATAAGACTAACAAACATACGTACTGACGATTGATGACGAAGATTAAGTCACTTGTGGATGATATATGCATCTACAGTAGACCTAATCTTACTGCTAAGTTTATACTTCTTTCAAGTTTGCTCAGTATCATAAACTCAGGATAAAATGATTTATACTACTGCCGTATTAAAACGACTTAAATTTATTTTGAGCAAAATGAGGTCATATAATACGTGCATAAAAAGCATCAATTAAAAGACGCTATGTCATCGTCATTAATAAAGGAAAAAAGTATATTTATATTGACAACATCGGATTTCCAGTCCCTGATAACTTTACTTTATTTTTAAAATGAGAATGAAACCGGTTTA
Organism: Mellilla xanthometata; assembly: GCA_035578125.1. Lineage (NCBI taxonomy): Eukaryota > Metazoa > Arthropoda > Insecta > Lepidoptera > Geometridae > Mellilla > Mellilla xanthometata. Next base: position 17,128,356 of record JAPUBQ010000024.1, on the reverse strand, counting down.
CAAGGTAAACGCTTTCCACCGTAAACCACGATGTCGCTTACAAGCAAGTGAGTTGTGATCTAGCGCTAACATATTTACTGTAAATAAGTAAAATATGTAAGGTAAAGTTTGTGGTAAGAATTATTACTGATTTAACATGTTCTTTGTCTATGTGATTGTCTTATATTGTTGTTCTTTGTGTGTGTTGTGTGATGTTTGAATTGGAACTTCTCTTGTCATATTTCTGTAATAAAAATTTGGATGAACCTAATCTGAAAATCACAATAATTATTACACAATTTCAACTAAAACTAAAAGCAACTGACTGATCATTTTAATACAATTATCTTATTACGGGACATTTATTGATTACGACACAGTTTTATTTCTGTCTGTTTTATTATAAATTGTCTTTTATAGTTCTTCACATCGATAAATATCACATCAAGTGATATTTATCGAAATTTAAGTCATTCGAATATTTATTATCGAAGTCGCCTACAAAGTCAAAAGTAACAAATTGATCACTATAACAAACAAATAGATTAAAACAAAATTACATTGCTCGATAAATAAATTTGTGTCATTATTACTAAATAACCTTAAACTAACACTTTCACACTCGTATAAAGTATCCGACTCGAAGGACCACAAGTTTGATCATAGGAACTAGCTAAGAGCGCAATTTAATTTGCATATAAGGATTTATTGTGCGAATTCGTTTTAACTGGTCTAGATTTGGTTGAAAGACTGCTGTTTGTCTCTTTAAAAATTCCCTTTCAAATCCTCTTCATTAATTCATCATATTAGTGTTTGTTTGACACCTCACACTAATATTGATCATAAGCTAACAATTAGTGTGAAAGCGTAACATTAAGGTTTAGACGTGTAATGTGTGTTGTTTATAGTCCACATTAGCCAAGGTAGTACAACTGTAAATAGCACACAGCATTAACCCGCTAACCCGCATGCCGTTTCCAGCCTTTACCCCGAGCGCGCGAAATACCCTTGGGTGGGTTGCGCAGCCTCCGCGGGCGACAAGCCAGAGGAGCACAGGGTCGCTCACGGCTCCGAACTGTTCATGGCAGCCGACTCTAAGATGATCACCATCGGAGGCGGGTCAGTAATACAAACCTTATACTTATTAAAATAGAGTTTCTTTTCCCTTTAGTCTTCACCCGCACAGAGCAAAATACCCGTGGGTCGGGTGTCTGGAAGACAAGGCGGTGCCCGAAGGAGAAGCGGAGGCGAGGACGCCGCATGCGAACTCGCTGTTCATGGCGGCCGATAATACGATGATCACCATCGGTGGAGGGTAATCTGTGTGGTGCATGTTGTTTGTTTCTTCTTCTACTTCGTGTGAGCTGCAAGCAAGCTCTAATGTCGAGTTTTCAAGCTGCCCGAAGGCCTTTGGTTTGGCTTTGTGTTTGTACTCCTATCCTGAATGCGATTATTGTGAAAAAATTATATGACTCGTTTTGTGAGTTGAAGTTCGTCATAACATATAGTATTGTGTTTTACACCTAGAAGAATCACTTTAGGTCTACTGCTTTTGAATGTTCGCGGAAAATACTCTCAGCATTCTACAAAAAATTCTATAGTAAGACTCTTTTTACTGTAGAAAACTAAGCATAAATTAGTCAGCGAAATTCTGGCCGACAAAATATATGGAGTTATTATTATGTGAATTTTCAAAAGTCTTTTATCACTCCAATAAGTTTTGCTTTAGGTGTGTATCAAAATTTCGCGTCCACTAAGCAGATTTCATGTAAATAATTGATTTCAGTGTGAAAAACAATAGATAATATGTTCGATCTAAGCTCAGAGAATCGAGATTCAAAGGCTAGTTCACGCACAACCTCAATATTTCGGTTAGATGTCGTGTGTTAAATTCAAACTTCATATTCTCTGTATGGTCTGAGGTTAGAGCAAATTTGTCGTATTAGTTAATTAACACCTATTTGTTTTGATCCTTTGAGATGATAACAGAGTTTCCTTTTTTTCTAAACCCCACTTTTCATTTTGTGTATATTGTTTATGTTGTTAACACACAAAAACCAGTTTAATATATTACCATCGGTACCATATTTTTAGATTGTCTTCTTTCTTCTTCTTTTGAGTATGGCTCTCTGCGGTCGATATGGCCACAATTTAGCCATTTTAGATTGTCACTTACGGATACGTAAGTTTACTTGTCAAGTTTGAATCCATTCGGAGAAATAAGAAAGAGTAATTTAGCTTGCAAGACTCCATCCATCCAGTATATCATACTCACGCTAAATACAAGTTACAAGCTTTTGTTTAAAGTCACCTAAATCTACTATCACCAACTAAACTCTTGTAAAAGTGATCTAACAATTAAATAATGATTAATGTATACATGTTCCAGTGAGGGCCAAGCTATATGGATGGACGAGAACATCAGGTTCGGCAAGACTGATCGGTGCTCCACTTTCAACAACCCGCCCTTGTGCCCGTCCGGTGACTTCGAGATACGAGTGCTGGAGGTGTACGGATTCTCCGGCGCGTAAGACGCACTTGGCCAGTTATACACATTGGCCAACAACACAGGCCAATGGCCAATATGGGACACGAGCCGGGGCCAACCTTGGACAAAGCTGAGACCAGTTGTAATAGATTATAGACTGACGTAGTCTACGCTATGTCGATAGTAGGCTGATATTGCCCAACTTTGTAAGGTTCAAATTGATGTAGTAATCAGGAATCAGAGCAGATGTAGATAAAACAAGTAGAAACTGTAGTATTTTATAACGAACATCAAGTCGACAAAAAATCAAGACTGAACGAATGAGCCCATCGTTCTTTTTGTTCATTCATAGATCAAAAAGTTTTGTATGTCTTTTGTTTCTGCTCTGTTCCGGCCTCAGTGCGTCTCGGACGGACAATCGGAGGGAAATCTCGATATCGACGTGTGAATGTGTTGTGTGTGTTCGTGTCGTGACGTGGCTTGTGTCGCCCTCTGGCGGCCTTACTATACATATTAGTAGCACGCTCGCCGATACAAAAGTATTGCTAAATTTAAAAAAAAAGCCAAGAGAAACCAATAATGACTGTTACATTTAAAAAAATAACGAACAAATGAACATAGTCATGTACTGAACGAGATTGTTCTAGATCGATCGAGTCAGTAGAACGATATGTCGAAATACGTTGCTTGTAACCGTGATAGTTCGCAACTTTTCGTGTTTCAAATTGTTATGATAAGTCATTGAAAGCAAGAGTGTTGATTGATATATTTTGTATATAATTTTGTGTGACACTCTTGACGGAAAACATCGAATCGGTTTCTGCATATCGCTACAATGCAATCTAGTTGTATAAGTATACTCTTTCGACCTGTCTAATATAACTTTACCAAACATGGCGGATTCTAACCAATGAGAGCTTGTAGTTTGAGAGCTACGGTCTGTGATTGGTCAAGCGTCCGCCATCTTTGTGCCCGTTGGACAGGTCAGAGAGAATAGCTTAAATTGTTACGTAATTATAGCAATATTATCTATGTACACATTGCATGCGTATCGTTAGCCCCTTGCCGTTTTCTCAGACTGTGTAGATGTATTCTATTCCTATAATAATTTATTATACGATTGTACGAAATTAATCTCTCGTGTGTCGCCCCGTAGCCACAGAATAATTGGAAACAGAAGTCTTATTAAACAGAACGCGTTTTTTTGTCTTCTTAAGAGTACAGTGTAAACTCCTTATACCGACACTGAAGGGTCTGTGCCTTTTTAGGCGTTAAAGAGAGTGGTTGTTAAATGGAAAGAATGTATCATTGTATGGTATACAAGCTAAACCAACTAAAAGCCAATTGATTTCGACGCATTAGAGAGTTTGTCGTTAAATTGAGTGACATATACCCTCTATATTATTTTGATTAAAGCAATCCCCAAAACGAGCGCCTGCGATTCAAGATCACTCTTAGTGCAGGGCTCGCTAGAACACTACCCTTTCTTATTATAATAACTTTATTTTATAAGTCATACATATTTATTATAATGTGTAGGTAAGAAGGTTGTAATCTCTTTGAAAAATAAACCAATTTGAATTTGAACGTTACATGGAGTTTACACTGTACTTTGGTTTTGCGAACGTGTTGAAGTTTCTGGAAGAGTTTGCCAGTGCTATTAATAGTCCATTGAATGTTACATTTTTTAGGTCTTAGCTTGCGTTTTTTAGAGGACGCATTTTTATATGTGTAGGGGGGGTAAGTGTAAAGCTAAAATAAAGTTAGTGGGGTCACCGCCCTTGTCACACGGCCGCCATCTTGAAAATAGGGGTTGAAAAGGGTGGTGATCCTACAAACTTGATTTTATCTTTACACTTACCCCCCCTACACATCAAAAAAATAAAAATGCGTCCTCTAAGAAACGCAACCCCAAATGTAACTTTTCAATGGACTATAAATAACGTTTTGTGTAAAGTGGAGTGTTCTGTCACCAATTATTCCGTGCAGTAGTTGTAAAGTAACATTGCTGTCCTGTGAAGACAACGAACGGGAAATAGGTTGTTTCGGATTACGATTTAATATATATATATATATTTACTCGTGTTTAGATGTCTGTGTGTATGTACAAATGGGACGTACCTACTCTCGATAATTACGCTTAAGATGAAGCAATATGTGGTAAGCAACCGCGCGACGCAACGCGGCGTTTTAAAGTGAGAACCTGAGCAAAATCTTAATTTACAGATTTTTCGTTATAAAAAATAGCTTAAAGACCGACTATAGAACATGAGCAATGAACTGGTTAAAAAAAAAATTTTAGATTTATTGAACCAGTCTTTTTTCTAATTCAAAACTCTGATTGGTATCAAAATATCGATTAATTATGACAGATCGAGTCGAATGAAGCAAAGGAGTTTTTAAAAACTAAAATAAATGCTTGCACTTTTTTTATAAACACTGGTATATTCATAAAAATGTTCTTTAACAGATCTTTCAACTTTTTTTTTGAAATATTTTTTACCGCTTAAGATTTGTAAATACTCTCGTGATCGCCTTAAAAGCCGCCAGGACATTCCAGTGAATAAAACGACTCCAAAGGCAAAACCCGTTATTTTGAAACTGTGAAGACTCGATGACACTAGGCCAGTTTACGAGCGTGTACAGAACGAGTAGAGGCACAGCGAAGAGACACCGATACACTGTCGAAGTTCCGAAGATTCGCACAAAGCGTTTTGCTTCGACCTTCATCGTGAGAACTGCGAAGCTTTGGAACTCTCTTCCTGAGTCTCGTTTTCCCGAAAAGTACAATTTGGGGGTCTTCAAATCTAGAGTAAATAGGTTCCTTTTAGGCAAGCGTGATTCATCTTAGACCACAGTAAAGCTTAACATCAGACTGCGGTCAAACGTAAGTCTAGTCATCATAAAAAAAGAGGTTAGGTGAGTTGGAAAACTAGCAAGTGAGCAAGTAATCAGATACTCAAAAGCAGATAATACGGAGCGAGTTTGCTAGATACTTGCGAACTCTGTGCGGTTTACTGTAGCTTATAAACTAGCCGTGTCGTAAAGCCTTTACCACGTCTTTCCACGTGCAAAATAAGGAATAATGAAGTAATTTTTACCTTATTCTAATTTCAAAACGAGGTAGAAACGCGCGTTCTATTCAAAAATATAATCGAGACGTGAATTGCGCGTTTGCGATTCGATTAATTATGACAAATCGAGTCGAATGAAGAAAGGAGTTTTTAAAAGCTCAAATACATAAATGCTTGCACTTGTTTCTCGGTATTTTATATTGACATCTAGAGTACAAATCGTGTTGGGTTTCGTTTACTTTGTACATGGTATACAATGTTGTATTTAGTTTTAAACAATTGGCGTTCAGTCAAAAATGGCAGTATTTATCAAACAGTCGTCTGTGTAACTCGATAAGGAAACTTTTGAAGATTCGTTCCCTCTTGTTCGCGCTCGTTTAATTACACGAGCGAGAGGGCATGAAGTTTCACAGGTTTTCTTTAGTGATGCGAGTTAAGGTTCAAATTCATTGTCATTTTATAGCAGTGATCATTTTCGCTATTGCTCACAAAAAAAAACCACCAAAGAATTTATATTGTAGGGAATTGATACTTGCATATATATATAATATAATATATATGTCCAATCGGTTTTTAATACATAAACTTTCATGTTTTTGTATCGCAGTGATTAAGGTATAGTTTTGTTAATTTTTGTTCACATTTGATTTTAAAATATGGACGAAATGTTGTAGTTCTTATTTGTTCGTATGAAGTTACTTTTTAATTTTACTTTCTTATTTAGTTATAATATTACGTATCATATATTTTCCATGGAATATGTGCCAAAATTTGGACCATCCATGAATTCACGTCTGTTAGAAAATATAATTCTCAAACATTATACATTTTACTATTACAATTTGTATGAACAAATTATATGAGTACTTTCAGTGTATTAACAATCTTCATACAAATCGACGGAACGCTTCGAAGATTTAATTTTTTTTTTAATTATCAGTAAATATCAATTAAATGAGGCGTCTTTCATATAAAAAAAAACTCACTTAGATCTCAAATAGGCGCAACTTTAATCGGATATTTTTACACAAAAAGCTTGGTTAAAAGGCATGCTAAATTAATTAAATAAAATCCATTATAACCTACCTATGTAACTGTGTTATTTTAAATGTAATAATACAGTTAAATATAACATAATAAAAGAACAAGCTGTCAACTGACTATAAATCAATAAAAAAATCTTTTGAAAGTTCGCAGTTATTGAGTTATGGAAGTTATGAACTTTCAAATATGTAGTATCGACACAACAAATTGTATTGCGAAGTTTTTTGAATGCGAAAAACTACATAATATTTTTCGTTTCTATACGTAAACAAGTGTTCTGATTGGTTGATATGTCATGAGAAACCAATGAGATTGTATTGTATAGTTTGTCTATGGCTAGCAGTAAAGAAACCGAAAAACAAGGTTGTGCATTTGAAAGTCTTGTACTAACGTCAGAAGACATTGTATTGCGACAAGTATTTTCGAATTCGAAAAATACATAAACGATTTATCGTTTCTATACGTAAACAAATCTCATTTTTGTTTGTCTATGGTTAGAACTACAAGGTAGTAATTCGCATTCGAAAAACTTGTACTAATACTACCGTTGGCGGCGATCGCTGCTGCGTATATTTAGTTGCCAGCTTGTACCTTTATCGCTGATACACACGATATGAAAATTCGTTACGATAAATCTTCATGTGTTTATGAGAAAAACTACAGTTAGTCCGCGTATGGGAAACTACGTAATCTGTGCAGTGTAAACTATATCGTCCGTTTTCGTCGTGTGTAGCAGCCATTAAAAAACGTTATGGGAAAAAAAGTAAATGAATTATGGAGTGTTAGGTATCAGAGTCACAATAAATACATATCCCTATAATGTACAAAAGGGGTTTACCTGATTTATTAATGCGTTCATATTGTCGCCGCGGCTTTTCTGCGTTACAATATATATATTTTTTTATAATTTGTAAATATTTATCTCTATACATTTTGAAGTTAAAGTTTAGTTATTTTTTAAGGGTGGTTAGGAAAGACTGTATTAAACGGAATGGGGGTTATTGAACTCATTTAATTCAATTGTTTATTTTTGTAAGTGGCAAACTCTGAAATGTATAAAATTGTTGCCACATTCAAATTAACTCTACCTTAAAATACAAAAGGGGGAAAAATCACTATATTGTCTGTTTTTTACGTATAAAAGAAAAAGAGAGTGGCATTATTTCTCGATTTCGGGATTAGATTTGTACTCCTTGTACAAATTTTGTTCGATTTATTTAATTTCTATCCATAGACAAAATTATCTCATTGGTTCAGAAGGTTTGGTCGGAACAAAGTGATTTGAATTGTCATCATTTTGTCTTTGGATAGAATTAAAACTAATAAAAAGTTTTATCAAATACATGTTTTGGCATATACATAAAATAAATGTTTATATAACAATGCAAGTATAAATGATTTAGTTTGCAATTATAAAAAAAATGCTTGTGGTACTTTTATAAAAAAAAAAACTCCTCTAATTTAATACAGTCTTTACCGTAAAACCCATTAGAAACGAGATCCATTGTGTAAAATCACAGATTAAAATATTATACATTGTCAGAGATGATTTTACTAAACCACTCTCAAATGGTACTACGATAATGTTCTTCGGAATCCTAAGAATTTGTTTTGATTCAGATTATTTATGTAATTTATTGAGTAGGTAATGTTTTACGTATGTTACGCGTCTCTGTGACGACGACCTGTAGCTCGGTCGCCTTTACTTTTATTTTACTTGTACAGTTATTTTATAGTTAGCGCGGCTGGTAAACAACTCATTATGCAAAGACGTGTTTTGACATATGCGTATTTATTTCAAAGTCAAAGTAATTTAATGATAACAATACAGGTACAAGTCATACAATAACATTAAATATTCAATATAAATGTCCAATATAATTCAAATATAAATGCCTAATATAAATAAATCAAAACATTCTAATTTATAATTAATCTCATATAAATAGTTCATACCACAAACGTGTGAAACCATTTTAAGTTTTAATAAATTGTCAAAAGCCATTTTATTGGCTGTTTGATAAGCCAATTCTTTAATTTTCGTTTAAATGCAGCTCGTGAAGGTTGTAAGGCCAGTTAGAAACTCGTGTCTTATATAATTTAAGTAATTTATAAGTTTTCAAGATTTTTAATCTTGCCCAAGCATAAGAAGAACAAGAATTGAATTGATTTTTTCTTTTATGGGCTTGCGCTTGATCACAATTCACTTGATGGTAAGTGTTATTATGATATATGTTGGAGTGCGCTTACCCAGAAAAAAAAAACAGATTCACTCTTTCTTGGAAAACCGCCAGATTATAGTTTTCAGGGAACAGGCATTGTCGTCAGTTGTGTAATGAGTTGTTTACATTTCTTTGTAGTAAATAAAGAAGAAATGCAAGATGGCCGCCGCAGTGCCGCGAACGGTGTATATTTTTGTTTTTGCCGTCGTCGCAGAGAACGCCGCTGATATGTTGCTGTTGGCTAATTTAATTCGTCGTTGTTCAGTGTAAAGTCTAGTCTTTATCCTGTTTTTATCTCCTACGGTATGAATATAAACGAATTGATATTTAATTAATGTAATAGCTATTTTTCGCCCCACTCTAGGGACGCGTAGGCTCGTGTTTAGTTAGTTGTAAGTACATTAATGTAAATTAAAAACAGTTATTAATCTCTAAATATTATCCTTTTCAGTATTTGTGAATGTTTTTTTTTTACGTGAGACGGAGTAGTTGTGATGCGAGCGTTACATACTGTTACATTCGGTTAGTGTTTAGTCGCCGCCGAACATAGGACGGTGTAAAACTCCTTTATATCCTAATGTAAATGTTGCTTTACAATGTCTAAAAAATAAAATATATAATCCCATTTATTTATTGTGGTTTTTGTTCCTTTATTCCCAATTCTAAACTGGTTAGGTAGGCGAAGAACATATTGGTAGAAGAAATAGAATTTACAAATACATAAAAAATGAAGAAAATCGTCAAACTCTTGACGACAAATTTTTGCAAAAATGTAGCAGTTGCACCTAATGGATTACGTCTCAGTTTATTTCTTAACTTTGTGTTTGTGCTCAAAAAATGATGGCCTTGCAGTAAATTAAATTAAATATTATTGTATGTACCTATAGATAAGAATAGTGATGCAATTAAGTATTGATAAGGTTAAAGTAACTTTAAAAATTATGTACCATTTTTTTGGTGTCTCGTTAGTAACTTTATTTTTTCATGGACCGCGTACCTACTACTCAACTACAAAAAACTGCTCTATCTCTTTTTACATGGATCAGGAAAAAACCTGTGAGAAAAACAGTCCTTTTATCATGTTACTATGTTTTTAAATTCAAAATGTCCTTTATTTACAACACTAATATTGTAGTACAAGAAAGAATGAAGAAAATCGACATATTCGATTTCTTATTTCATGTCAACAAAGTGAAAATAACTGTGAAAACTCTTTCTACGGTGAAAAAATATTTCAATTTAACATTTATTTCTACGTTTCAAGTGTCTCAAAATGTCACTGTCATGTCGACTGTCAATCTCGGCATGTACTATGTCAGTGTGACCGCTTAGTGTAGATTTTGCCATTTTGGCTAACTTTTCCACCAAATTTTGGCATTGGCAGATTTACAAAACTAGCACGTTTTAATTATTTCAAATCAACGTAACTTCTAAATAATATTTGAAAATTTAATTATTATTCACGCATATAAAACGCTGAACACTACAAGCATAAAGTGGATAAAGTACGTGTTAATATGAGCTACTATAGTCTGGCAAACGAAACATGACCCTGGAAAAGAGCGGCAAATTTAAAAAATCTGAGTATAGCAACCCCAAAACTAATATGAAATACCTGGAATAAACTAATTTGATACTTTGAAATTATTTATATGTTAAATAAGTTACGTATTAATTGTTTTTCTTTTTTATTTCTTTTTTATTTAATTAAGTATCGTGCAAATGTTTACTTTTAGTGTCTACATGTTATTTTTAACAAATGTAGCGCTTTAGGGACTAAGTCTCTGTAATGCTATATTTTTAAGGAATAAATGAATTTGAATTTGAATATTTATTTTATTTCGTCTGAATAAAAATGCTTTAAGTACTTTAGGAGTAATAATTATACTATTAATCTGAATAAAAAAGCAGTATTCTATAATGTTTTATTCACTGTCATAATTAAAATGTGAATCTAAGACTTTGAATTTGAAAAGATTCACCGGTGTCACTAGAATCAAAGTTTTATTTATTTATATTTATTTTATTTATTAGTTTCCTACTATAATGAAACTTTCAAAATTATTTTCGGTGATCCTGTACCGATCTTATTTTAATATTAATTTTCAATGTATATTACATTATCAGTCAAATTATTCTTCCACTTCTCTGGAGTTATGGTTCCAAATGTCTCTTTAATCACATATTCTGATTCAACACCGCAAGACAGACAAGGCAATATTTTCACTTGACACTTTGCGTTTACCCAAACTTCATATTAGCTCAATGGTAGAATTCAGATTAAGAAAAACCTGTTAAACCTGTTAAAGAAAAAAATGTGTTAAAATTACAATGCAACATTTTATGGTATGATAAATAACCAAAATGCATTATTAGGAAGGTGGGAAGTTTTTGAGTAATGATAAAAGAATGTGAATCAAAATAGATAATTACTTTATGCAAAAAAATATATAGTAAATACGAATTAAAACAAAGTATCAACTTAGTAGCGTCATACTAACCTAAGAAATCAAAAACCACATGTAAACAATCTTGTTTTCGTTGAAATTACGCCGAATTTCAATTCTTTTTCTTATTGTTTTTTATCATACTTTGAGATCATGCGGAAAAACAACTCCCGTACTCCACTTTTGATGATTTAATTCATTTTTCGCTGATTAATTAGTGTTTAACAAAATCATAACAACACGCCATCTTGTTTTGGATATTGACGTTTATATTATTATAGCATTGCCATATAAAAAGTTTGCAAATAATTCGAGTCTCATGTTTCGTTTGCCAGACTATACAACCAAATATATAATATTTTAATTTCTATGAATCTAGGATCCAATTTTGTAAAACAGATTTACTACTATTTCAATTTGTTTTTAATTAAAAGCATGTTTTGCCAATAGTTAGTTATCTAAAACAAAACTATCAAAGGATTATAAAAGCCTATGGAAAGCCTATGGAGGCTTAATTAGGTTTTTTTATAAGTTATTCTGATTTGAAAATTAATCATTACACAAAACAATTTATCAACATGATTCAATTAATAACAAAGCTCAATGATTAATAAATAAAATAGCCCAATAAAGGAGGCTAATGGAAAGTTTCCTTTAGTCCAACTACTATCACTCCTAAAAAGAAGCTTAATTATGTTTATGTAGTATGTACATACATTTTAATAATAGGAGTTATTTTTATTTTGTAACGGTTACACTGGCATGTTCTTCAGGCTGATAAACAAATCTTATCTTGCGTTGCGATAAACTCAACAGCATTGCACTGATTTCTTGACTCATTTACGAATTACAAGTTTAATATAAACTCTAAGAATGAAAACTTCTTATTTCAAATGTTGTGCAGTCCCGATGTGCAAAAATACGTCAATCAGTTCACCTCAAAAACTTTTCATACATGTCCCAAAATGCTCACAAACGAGAAGAAAGTGGCTAATACTTGCTAGAAGAGATCCAACATCATTGAGACCAACTAGCACCAGTCATTTTTGCGAAGATCACTTTGATGTAAGTTCTTAGTATCTACAGAAAACCGACACTAACTGCGCTGTTTAGGCAGGATCTATTTACCAGATTTTGTCTCAGTTACTTAGTTCTTAGTTGCCGTTAGAACGTGAAAATAATATAATAGAAACAAACTAAAAAACTTATTTTACTTATATGTATACTGAAGTTAAATTATAGGTTATAGATTACGAATCTTTGTTTACACATACTTCATTATTTTATTGTGAAATAGTGGGCACAGGTGACAAATAACTTGCAAACATAAAATTGCCAGAACAATGTATTAAGATAGGTAGAGAATGTTGTGTGAGCCTCATTATTCAGAAAGCAGTGGATTTAAAGCAATTGTGGTTTGAACTGGATACATTGTGCAAAGTATGAAAAATATCAGCTGTCAGAAAAGTATGGGAGAAGTTAGGAGAGGCCTTTGCCCCACTGTAGGACAGACAGACTGGAAAAAAGTTATACTTTTTAGGGTTACATACCTAAAAGGTAAAATTGGGACCCTATTACTAAGCCTCTGTTATCTGTCCTGCCCTGCTCACCGCAGTATTTTACGCATATATGGTGGAACCATTTTATTGGCCAAGTTACTATTCTATTTATTCTAGTTCGCTGGTTTAATGTCATTGTTTTTTTACTGAACATATTCTAAGTAACTAATTGTTATACATGAACTTTCAGCTTCCAAATGATATGGTAAATTATGCTAAATATACTACAATGGGTACAATAGCTCGGATAATGATGAAACCTGGTTGTTTGCCTTCAAAGTTTGCTTGCCAATCTAACAACGATAGTACTTCTGTGGGTGTCGGTTCTGCCAAGAGGCAACAGAAGAATGCAGAATTGAGAGATGTATGTGAAGAAGAAATAAACACAGATTCATCGGAACAAAGTGATGACTCAAGTAATGAAATTCTAAGTCAAGATGAAGGTTAGTACCACTAAATGCTAGTATATTAGTGATTAGTTAGTATATTAGTGGTTAGTTAGTATATTAGTGGTTAGTGCTAGATTATATTCTGGAAAGTCCAAAATAATATTCCCCAAAATTAACAATTTAAGTCTAAGTGCAACCACACACTCAGACATACTCGTAAATACAATTAAATAAATGTGTATACTAGAAATATAGCTCAGGCCCACATTCAATGGCTATTAAAATACTTAACAAGTTACCTGATGACCTAAAGTGTATTGATAATATTAAAACTTAAAAAAAAATATAAGAATCTGCTACAGAATAGAGGTTTTTAAATGATGGGACACTAAAAACGCAAATTAATAACATGGGTAATTATGTAACTGGAAAGTGACATCTTCTTCTTTGTATGAGCTAAGTGGCCAAGCTCGAGAGTTTTCAAGCCGCCCAAAGGCCTCTTGACTTAACAACTGCTTGTACTAAGACTAACAGGCGGAACCTACAATTTAACGTATCATCCGACCCACGGTAGCGCCCAGTTGACTTGAAAAACGACAGTGTTGTGTAAGGGTACCCATCCAAACACCGCTTCGGCCGTTGCTTAGTTTAAATGATTGTGTCAGATCACTTTAGCTACCCTAGCTACAGGCACTATGAAAGTGTCAATAATTCAATCAATTGTTTTCAGATCCTCTAAATCAAGATCAAGATGGTGACTTATCAGCTGCAAAAAAGTCATCATATTACAAATGGTGTGCAGTGCCAATGTGCAAATCTAATTCAAACAGTATGCCACACAAACTTTTTATACATGTTCCTAAAAACTCACAAATTAGAGGCAAGTGGTTAACTCTTGCTAGAAAAGATCCAACTTCATTGACAACAACTAGCACCAGGCATTTCTGTGAAGATCACTTTGATGTAAGTTTTTACACAATGGTTTTGTTTTTCATCAATAGTGGCCAATGTTAATTGCAACACTGTTCAAATGCTATGCGACCTGGGTCATGGAGTCACTAGTAGCTCTTGGTACAATTTAAATAACTACAATTATTTTCACTGTCTGTTAGTACAAGCAGTTGAAAAACGACACTACACTTCGTCTTCTTTGCCTTATTCCACTATGTGGGGTCGGCACAGCTAAATTTTTTCTTCCACTCTCCTCTATCAGCCGTCGTCTTTACATTCACTCCTTTCTCTCTCATGTCCTCATTCACACACTCCATCTATGTCTTCATAACTACAATTAAGTACACTGAGTTAAAAATGTTTTGTATTAAATGATATAGATACTGCAAAAAAAAAACTTATAATGAATCTAAATTATAGTGAATAAATTTATAATTGTACGTACCTGCTTTAGAAAATATATGTCATGGATTTATTTACTCCATCTATAATATAAAAAAGTCAGGTTTACCTTGCTGATGCTATAACACCATAACGCACGAACCAATTACCACGATTTTGCATTCGTTGGAATGGTCTCGGACTCTGTGAGGTTTGTAGCAAACAAAATTCAGGGAAACACAACTTTGTGGCGAAACGTAGTTCTCCGGGTTTCCTAATTTATAATAAAAACAAATATATTTCTTTGTGAATTGTACTAAATGTCACTAATGATGTCACACATAGCATTTGAAATGGATTGTTGATATTATTTTAATGTTGTTATTTGCTTACTTAGCCACTTATATATGTAACTAATTGTTATAAATCAAATTTCAGCTTCCAAATGATATGGAAAACTATGTAGAATATACAATAATGGGCAAAGTATCTCAGATAAGGATGAGACCGGGTTGTTTACCTTCAAAGTTTACTTGGCAAACAGCTAGAACGAGAAAATTACCTAAACCAAGAAGACCTCTTAAAAAAAAAGCTAGTACTTCTAAGGATGGATGCCTGCCAGCTGCGAAGAGGCAAAGACAACAAAGTGGAAAATTAAGTACTGATTCAAGTCAAAATATAGGTCAGTACTCTATTATTAGTTCTCATAATAAAGGTACTACTACTAAAATTAATATAAAACAAAGTTTACACAAAATTTTAGTTGAGGAACTAAATAAAAAATAAACTTAAAAAAATAATTCTATGCTGAAAATGCGAGTAATGTTTTAAAATATCGGCATATTACGCCAACGAGGTCGTCTTGCCTTCTCAAACAACCAACCTCAGGGTTCTATTCCCGGCACGGCCAACATCTTTGTGATGAACTAAATTAGTTGGCTGTCGGTCTGGGTGTTAAATATGTGTTGCATATTATGTGTAAAGTGTTTATGTGTCACTTGTGCAACCATAATACGAACTAGAAATGGTTTAGTATGGGGCTAACCAGATGTTTGTGAAATGTGTCCTAATATTTATTTATCCTAATTTCAGATCCACAACAGGAAAGAATAACCAACATTGATGAAGCATCTTGTACAGAATCCTATTCGAGCGCAGCTGTGTCTAAACCATCGAAAATTTCGAAATTAAAGGCATATAAAGAACCAGACCCTTATCGCTCAAGAGTGGCATGTATTGAAGACCAATTTGTCAGTGATTTATCATTGTACTTACTTCAGAGATCTGTCACGCTTTGAAGAGGAGAGTACATGAGAAGATAGTATGGGAAGTCAAACCTTGTGGAAACCTACGGAAAGTTTAAGATGGAACTTCCTTTGGAGTCATTCTCTAAATTTGAAGTGATGGCATATTTCCTAGAGACTGTGAGCGAACAAGATTTATACCTACGTGTAATTACTCTACTTTTGGACCAATACAATTACAGCGCTCGTTTCTGAATTGCGCAAATGGTGTTTTAGCGCGCTTACGACTGGCCCTAGCATGACCGTTGGACGGCTGTCTCTGTCTGGAAAGATATCCATTTGCTAAATGGACGCAGGCGTCTTACAGTTACGGCCATAAACAAAGAATACTACAAGAAAATACTAATGCAAGTAATTATTGTGGAAATATGAGTAAAAAAAGGAAAGGCAGGCGCGAAATTCATATTGTCGCGAAGCTGCCACCTGTCTCACTCATATCTGCTATCTCACTCACACAGTATCTCGAACATTCGGGATTGTACTGGGGAATAGTATGGAAAGTTGGATATCTAGAACGTTCTAGAAACTTGCGTCCCGCCGCCCGTCAACGCATGGCACGCACGTGCCGCATCTGTCGCACTCCCTTCGCGTTCGCAACCATCCAGCTCGGCCTTCAGCCAAACTACCACTCTGCCGATGCCTTTGGTAAAGCCAAAAGCGACAAAGCCTGCCTCTTTCGGCCCTTCTCAGGGCGGGATTTACATCCTTCTTCACCTGGCTAACATCGTGGATATTGATCGTATCAATGAGCTTGTACTTAAGACTGAGAAGGTATCTCCTTATGTATACCTTTTTTGTAGGTAATGATATTATCTAAAATAGAGCTCATAATTTCAATATTGTTAATTTTATATGAATTTATTTTGTGATAGACTGATAAGTCCATTGCCGAACATCAGGCGCTTCGCACAAATAAGTATGGTGCAGCTGTACTCAGTACAATATGAAGCCTAATATTCTCAACAATGTATCCCTACTCCAAAAACCATTTTATAAACATCAATATCGATATATTATGCTGAAATTATGCAAACAAACAATATATTTATGTTATTCTTATGTTTTAGGTGTTACCCCTTTTAATAAGTGGGAGGCCATATTAACTATTGAAGGAAAAATAAAATTCTGTTTTGTATAATAATATATTGTTTTTATTTATTTGTCCCAAAATCGAACTTACTAGATTACATTAGCATAGCACATTTAATTCGAACATGTTTTTTTACGCATACAACACTCAATATATACATTTAATTTAAACATACATTGAAAAAAAATATATTTATAAAAAAACATATAACATATCTAGTTATAGATATACTTATATACTAATGACTATCATAGTTAAAATAAAACCTGGAAAAAAAGAGATTTTCTTCTTATGAGTGTCCCTGGTGTCAATAGTCTTTAAGCCAGCCGAAGTTCTCTAACTTGGCTTAACGCTTAAAAGTTCTCTGACCGCTTGTACTAAGACTTGCAACCGGGACCTACAATTTATCGTCCGACTCACGGTAACGCCCACATGAAAATGACACTTAAAAGACAGTCTTGTGCATGGTCTCCCGTCTAAAGACTGTCCGTATCAACCATTCCATAACCATGATCAGATCACCTTAGCTAGCCGAGCTGCAGCCGCTACTAAGATTTTAGAAATAGGTATTAAAAGAACTAATTTGTAATCAGGTCTCAGTTATATAACTAAGGCGAAATATAATTTGGACTAATGAAGTTTCATACAATCTCTTAAATTAGGGATAAAATACATTTTATTGTGGTTATGTATATTATAGCGGAAAAATAAATACATTACCTGTGAAAAAAACAACTGATACACTCTCATAGTTCATAGGTATCAACCAGATAGACAGGAGTCTTACTAATAGGGTCCTGTTGACGATTGATAACCTTTAATAAAACTAAAAAGTAAATACTTAGAACCAAATGACTGACATATTCACATAAATATTATTTACAATCACTATTTGTTAGACGGTTGCCATTTACAACTTATAATTATTATAATAATAACAATTCATTTATGAGTATTTTTATAAAAAAATCATCATACAATTATCAAAACACGAAGTTCATAAAATCAACAGTTATTACCAGATTATTAAACATAAATAAATAATAGATCTGGCTACCAGAGATCCTCAATGTTTGAGTCTGAATATTCAGAGAGAAAATGCTGCCAACATCCTGGGAACTGTCCCTGTTCCCCAATGACTACATCTAGCGATTTTCAAGGCGAGAGTGAACCGGTTCCTTCTAGGAAGCGTGATCCACCGTAGACCTCTATATCACTTACCATCAGGTTAATTGTGGTCTGACCTATTCAGAGTAAAAAAAGAACTGCTGCTTTCCAACATATGTGCTACATATGTGATGGTGTGCTAAGTCTATGAGAAAATTATTATTTGTGCTTCTTTTTAATATTTTGTACAGTTTTTGATAATATTTTAAGTTGTTAGTTTGCATATACTCAACTAAATATTCTAATCAGAGATATTTTATTCACAGGAAAACATATTTACACAACAGACGCAATATAATTAAGTAAATTACAGAAAAAATATTAAAATACTATATACAAATTCAAAGATAAAAATAAAAGAACAAAAATCAAAACATCTACAATTTAAATTCAAGTAAGCTCACCATGGATGGTGAGCTTACTGATGGCTGTCACTCATATAAATAAAAATAAAGATGATATGATTTCAATCCCATTTAATTAGTGGGAGGCCATAACTATTGAAGGATTTCAATCCAACATCAGATAATTTTGCTGTTCTGTTGAATAAAGATCTTCCCTATTTGGTTTTGTGCTATATTTTACCCCAGCTCAGAAACAACAGGTGTTATAAGATTGACTCGTCTGTGTGTTTGTCTGTGACATCAAAGCTCACAAACAGGCTTAGTTTTTTGTGTTTGAATTATGCGTTTGACGAAAGCTTTGTTTAATGGACATAAATCTAAGATGTAATTTTATACAACTGGCCATAGTGAGGCAGTATATCAAATGAATAATTAATTGAACATAATTATATACTGTGATAAATTACAAATATTATATATATTGCCACCACATGTTAAGTTGGGGCTTTTCTTAATTTTTAATTTAATCTTGTGTTAAAAATTCATAGCACAGTTTAAAAGAGAACATGCTTTCAATAATGCTACATTGATTATATAATACCATACAAATAGCAGCCCTTACACAGTTTTACAAATTACATTTTCAGGAGTTTACAGGTAACATCCAATCTATTCTTATAATTAAGAACTCTATTTGCTATCTTTGCTTGTAACTCTGCATCTCTAATTCGACTAACTACAAGTCCAAAGTCATCACCTATATTTTCCAAAATAGTAAGCAAATACTTATAAGAACATTTTGACAAGTATACGCACATTATAGAAGCAACACCATCCTTTAAATCATTTATGAATTGTAACATCCCACTATGTGTTGTTTTTGGATTGGACATTAGTGCAGTCCACAGTCTATGGCACGGAGTAAAGTATACATCAGGAGAGCATGCTTTGTCAGTATCTAGATACTGTACATACAGTTTTGCTGCTTCTAAAACATCAAAAATATCCATGTCTAGTTTCTCACACTCTTTCATTTGGCTCTCATAACTAATTAGTATGTCTCTTAGTAAGTTTAGTGTTGGTGTATTTGTTGGGTCTGATTCACTTTGAGAATTGTCATTATCTCTCACTTTATCCAGGTGAAGCATCATTTGCAATGTTATCAAGTGGAGTCTGTATACATCTGTGCTAGGGCTCGCCTGTCCACTAACTTCTCGATGAGCCGTGAGTACCGCAGATAAGGCACTAGGAGTCTCAAATAATGCCGAAAAATTTTCATTTAAGCCATCAATTTTACAATAAGAAAAAACGGAATTCAGATTCTCTAGAGCAGTCATTAAGAGCTCCTCGTTGGATGAATTCTGTAGTATAAAATAGATGGCCTGTGGATATTCAACAGTTTCGAATAACTCCATCCAAGTGCGGATCTCTTCCGGGTCAGCTACAAACAAACACGAGCTTACCATGCGGAGTAGTTGCTTCAATATTTGGCTGTCATCTGACTTGAGGAATTCTAGTAAAAGTAATAAAAGATCTTTGTTAGCCAGGAGGGAGTTCACTGCTTGTTTTTTACAGCACATATTGGCTATAGTGCCGATCACAATCTCTATGAGACGCGGCGATTCTATCACAGGTAAGGCGAAGTAAAACAGGTTGAAGGTATCGTGGGATTGTAAGTATAACACGACGTCTTCTTCCTCGGTCATGTCCCAGAGGGTGCAGAGATCTTCTTCGAATGTCGGTTCGTTGATTTCTTCTTTCAGAGTATCTCTGTTGGCCAGCTTCAGTAAGATTTTGAGAACGAAACGCTCGCTGTAAGCGGTGTTGCCTATCGCATCCCCAGTGATCGGTGCACAATTATCACCGTTTACAACCTCACCCTCTGGTTCGGCTTTCATTATTATTGTATATTGTACACAATTTTCTTTACAACAGCGGGAAATGTGGAAAACAGATCAATATTTTGCAAAACAGTAGAATGAGAAGGCGGGATAATCCATCTCTTTTGGGTAAAAAGGACCGATATATGTATAATTCTCGGCAAGGGATATTCATACTCAGTCGAAATGGGGATACCATAAAAAACCCGAAATTATTTTTGTATATGGCAACACCATTTTATTTTTCTTATTATATGGCAGCATCGTCAAAAAGAAATTGATGATATGGTCACACGTATTTGTATACCATATAGAACGTCCAAAAAACCGTACATTGTTCATTGGTTTAAAATTATGGGGTCGTGAATAGGAAGATTTAAAATTTTAGTTTTAACACTACTTGCCTGCATCCGCTAGAACTATTAGATTTAGCAATTTTTGGTGTAATAAGTTTTATTCCATTTTATCTGTCTGTTATTTCATAACGGATAAGCGAAAAAACAGATCAGGCAGAAATTTTGCAACAGGATAATATGAAACTTGAGGATTAACATAATCTTACCTAAATGGTAAGAGATGAAATAAATTAACTAGAAAATATTCCAATTGTTTTCTTAAGCAATAGAGAAGCCAATTTGAAACCCATTGCAATGCCACAGACACATTAATTAAATAGAAGCATTCAGGACGTATAATAATTTTTGATACGCCTTGTAGGAATTTCCAATACATAATAACACTTATTATTTGGTTTCACTGCATAAGAATAATATAGCAGCAGTCATCATATGGGTCATAATCCACCACGCTGGCCAAGTGCGGGTTGGTGACGTGCACGATGCACGTCTTCAGATATTGCAGTCCTCCCAACGCGCCGGTTTCCTCACGATGTTTTCCTTCACCGTAAAGCGAGTGCAAATCCCCACATAACTTGAAAAAAAACAAGTCATTGGCCGGGATTCAAACCAGGGGCCGGCTGATTGAAAAGTAGACGTTTATATCACCGAGCCACACTCGCTTAAAACTGGTTTCACATATTGAGCTATATTTGATTAATATAGTTTTAAGATGGTGGCCGCCACAAAATAGTATTCCGACGGTCATGTATTTTAGACTGGACTGGTAAGTACGTTAAAAACTTCGATTACAGGATTCAGAACAAGCATTGTAAAGCACATCACCATAGTGATGTGTGTACTGTGAGAATGTACAATGGGAGAAATAGGTTTATTTTATTATATTTTCATTATTATTATTTTAAATGTGTTTGTTATGTTTTATTTGTTACGTTGTTTTTCTTTGTATGTAATTGAAAATAGTTTACTTAATCTTAATGTAGTATTTAAGCCGAGTCATAATAATAGTTCTTAGCACTGTAATTTATTTTATTTTCTCATAGTCTAAGTGATACGTTTGGTTTAGCTGTAAGTGTCATTTTTATAAGTAAACAGGATTTGAATTTGAAACCACAAGTTTTTGAGTCCGAGGTTTTGTTTTTTTGAGTTGTTTCGAGCGAGTGAAGCCGCGAGCAACAAATAGTTATCTCTATGTTTAAGTAGTTAAAGTAAATTAAGTCTATTTGTACATATTACCTTAGATATTTGGATCAGTTAGGAGCTGTCAACACGTTAAAATTAAAAAAGATGTACTGTACTGTTAGTGCTATAAATGGATCATTTCATAAATATAGATATGGCAACTTTTAATACAGACTGGTCCTGTTGCATTCTAGGTTGTTAATAATATTTATTTAGCTATTTCTTACTTATTAAAACATAGACAAAGAAAACAAAAACGATGATATGGCCTCACACAGCATTATTCCTGTATGTTAATACAAAATTAGTTATAACCAAGAGTGAAATATATAATGTAGACAATTACTACCACCTAAATGCTAGTTATGTCACTCATATTCAAGAGAGAAATATAAGATACTTTTACTGTTCTTTGTATACTGTATTTGACAGTTTAAATCAAAAGTAACTAAACAGAGCTCCTTGAAATAATGGAGCACAGTTCTGGGTCGCTGGCATACCTGTTGCACCAGATGGTATGTAAAAAGTACAAAACTTTTAATACATGTAGTCTTATAGCATTTGTGTATTTTTACAGATCTCAACACAACAACACTGGTTGTGAAAAGCATGAAGTTATGCTGCAGGAATGCTGAATCTAACAGGAGAAGATGGGGCCAAGCTTCAAGTTTACAATAATTTGCAATAAAAATAATCCAAAACTGTGTTTTTCATTGGTTACACATAATTATTTACCTTTAAGTTAAGGGTAACTATGTTTATCACATCATAATTATTTTGTTATTATTTTCAGTAATTTATAGCCCATTGCTAGGCTGTACACTTTTATCTCAGTATGTACTGAAAGGGCTTGACTTGTAGAATTCATATGTTATGATACATTTCAAATACACAATGACTGGCAAGTAGCAGTTATCCAGCCTCAAACTAAAAAGTAGTATAAGTAGAATTCAAAATAAAGTTAATTTTCATGCCTATTATATCAAACCCTTAGAACCTTTAGGCTACGAGTGACTACCTTTATCATATCATCATTTTCAGATATTTATAGGCCTGGGTTGCTGGGATACCTGTTTCACCCCGGTTACATCAGATGGATACATTCTGAGGATATTTTTTTGTGTTGTTAAGTTGTTTGTAGATATTATATACTTAGATGGGTACATCCTTGAACTTTTCCACACCTATATTGACACACTGTCTTCTCAAATTGTGTCTTTAATGCTTTATTTTATCTCAGACTACAGGTATTCCTGTAGTCTGAGTATTTTATTTGATTTACAAAAATAATAATAAATGAGTTATCTATCCTATCTAAGATGCTATCAGGAACTGACCAGTTTAAATTCCCTAGCATACCATATAATAAAGACAAGTTTTATTACAACAAAGACATAATAATTAAGAGTTAAAATAAAGTCTACCTGTTCAGTTGTCTGAATGCAATGCTAGTATATTATTTCCTAGTTTAACGTATATGATCTGCTTAGGAGGACAGGCATGTTAAAATATAATATACAAACTATAAGGTCTTCCCAGGTTAAATAATGAAATGCTATGTTGTATGAAATGTAAGTTGTGTGCTATGTAACCTAGTTTTGAAGTGAACGAAATGAACTGAAAATGCTCTTAATCTAGATGGAAAAAATATCTAGCTGTTATAATATGATTTCAAGAACAGAGGAGGAGGGCGCGATCAGTTTCCGCCGATAGAGCTGGAACAAAATTACTCACCTTTTGTACCATTGCTAAATAGTAGATCATCAAGAATGTACATATTTTAACATGTTGCTACCTCTGCTTTCCTTTCATTTGAGACTTTGAATTGAATTATGACTATAAATTGAAGAGCTTATTATTCGAAAAAAGCAGCTTTAGCAACGAGCAGCAATGCATGATTAGCATTATAGGGGTAAGGTTAGTAGGTAATTGGTATTCCCTTACTTAGCAAAAATATGTTGGTTCCAATTATGTTTAGTCTAAAAAGTAAAGTAAAAAAGTCTTTATTCTATTGCTAAGTACATATTTTAAAAATAACATATTTTTTACACATTTTTAAGCAAAAGTTGCCGCTTGGGCATAGGCCTCCCCCGCTAATTTCCAACTCTCTCTCTCCCTCGCCTGTCTCATCCATGTTGGTACGCATATCTTTAGGAATAGGTCCCTCCATCTTTTCCTTTGTCTTCCAGGATTTCTCTTGCAATCTAGAGAAACCCACTCCGTCACACATTTCGTGCATTTCCAATTGTCCATCCTGCAGACATGTCCCGCCCATTTCAATTTAAGGGTTCTTGTCCTTACAGCTATGTCTGGTACCTTTGTTCGGTTTCTCAGCGTTGTGTTGCTTACTCTATCTGATCTCCTGATACCTGGCATGCTGTGCTCCATTTTCCTTTGTGTTATGGATATTTTCTCTTCATCATTCTTTTTGAGCGCCCAAGTTTGGCAGACATAAGTCATACAAGGCATTATCGCAACTTCGAACACTTTACTTTGTGTTCTAGTACTTATTTCTTTGCTTTTCATTATTTCCTTCAAGCTCCAATACTTTTTCCATCCCAAAGCTATTCTTCTTTCAACCTCTCTTTCTGTACAGTCTTTGAATGATACTGATGTCCCTAGATATAGGTATTCTTCAACATACTCTATACTAGTTCCATCCACGAAAATGGGCACAGGTTCCCGATTTGATATGATTTTTGTTTTTTTGGCATTCATCTCGGGTCGGCTCTAGAATCGGGGCCGCATGAATTTGGAGAAACTAATACAACAGGGGTGTCGCAAATGGTTGTTTATAACATATTTATAACATTTTATTTGCAGGAGCCACGCCTAAATAATTTAAATAATTTTTCAAAGTTTCATTGAAATAGTGAGAAAAGAAACGTTTTTAGCAGAAAATACGTAGAATGAAACGTGTTTGCTGTCATTTTCATCGTTTGACAGTTTGCTTGCAAACCAGAAACGAAACGCTAAAAGTAAATTTAATCTATTTTGACAGTTTACATCTGTAACAAATATATGAAACAAAACGTTTTCACACCATTTTGAGCGGTAAAATTTAAATTAAAACAAAAAGTTTTGACACCATTTTGAGTGGTAAAATTTAAGCGTCATTCCGTTACTTTCGAGTGTATGCGAATGTTTTCCTTTTTTATCTTTTCGATTTGTTGTTTAATTCACTAGCTAAGGCAGATTTCAAGCTCAAATAACACTGTCGGGTAGGTTAGGTTTGAACTGCGACCCACTGCCATAACCGAAATGCTGTTATTCAACAAAAATAACCACAAAGGAGCTTCGCTCCTGTTTAGTCTTCGTGGTTGTTTTTGGGACCGAAGGCTAGGACAGGAGCTTCGGTCTTATCTTCGGTCGGGTTACAGAGGCACTTTGGTCGAAAGATACCTGCATATTTCCCTTCTTGAGTTACATACCTATTAAAAAACTTAGTACTTAACCTCAAATTTTTTAAACATAAATAACTCAAAAACTACTTGTCTTCTGCCGATGGAGTTTGTAGTGGAGGGGTTCCCAACCTCCCCTCTACCCTTTCCCCCCCTCCTCTCCCCCCCTTCCTTGCGGCCCCGATTCTAAATAATAACCTTTATCTCTAAACCGACTCTCCTGCTTTCTCTACATAATCCACGTACCATTTCTTCTAAATCTTGTGCGTTTTCTGCAAAAACAATAATATCATCGGCAAATCTGAGATGACTTAGATATTCACCATCTATATTGATTCCTTTGCTCTCCCACTCGAGGCATTTAAGTCTAAAATGTGGTGTGTATTTAAATACCTATTTGAATTTACGTGCCAAGTGACAGAACCAAACAAAATAAATCCAAACCATTTCGTGTATGTACACAACATCCTATACGTACATCAAACACCCACAAGCAAACTATATAACCAGTGGCCAAGACCTCTGTTCATAAAATATGTAAAGAAATGTGAAGCTTTTGATACACTGGTACTGCGTGAGAATAGTCAAAACAAATGAACTATTACTTATTCAATGTCCTCACTCAGTGTACTACATTGATAAAAACTTAAACACATTAGCAAAATTTTCACTCACACAAACAAAGCATATTTGGAAAGGACTTTGCCAGAGTGTAGAAAATATTAGCGTTCATTAATTTAAAGACAAATATTCACGTTTTCTGACATATCTACGGAATTAGTGTGATACAGATAACAAATATTTTCTGTAATAAACATTCAAGAATGAACAGAATTATTCATTTATTATCTGTTTAATGTTCATTCTTTTGGTTTATTTTTTATCTGTGTAATGTTCATTCGCCAAAGAACGGTACTTCGTGAATATAGACGGTGCGATAATTCTCGTTTACAGAGCAGGACGTAACGACGAAACTTCTATTCCTTTCTGGTGTCAAAACTGTCAAAAGACTCAAAAGGTTTTTTTTTTCGATTTTGTTATCAAAACGTCAAAGTTATTGAACTGGAACGTAAAATTCAAATGACATTTGTTTATGACAAGTATAGTATTCAGTTCTCTACGAAAGTTTGTTGAAAATTGTTTCTTCTGTCTACGGTTGAAAAAGAACCAATTAATGTATAACAAAATATACATTACAAATCAATAACAATATAACAATCAATTAATGATCTTGGTGTTAGTGTTTGTTTGTTAGTAAATTAATGTTAACATAACAATCAGTTAATAATGTTTATCAAAATAAACATTAATAATTTTACACACACAAATTTTTTTCACAGATTTATACAGATGGCTGGCAGCGGCTGGCTAGCGTGTTCACTGAGAGAGAGAGAGAGAGAGAGAGGACGATATTCGATCAAATGTTTCTGCTGTAATATTGACGTGACAACGTCTTAAATTAGGTTGCGGCTGGGAGTCACGTTGTCACGTAAAATCTTCGCCCGTAAAACCGACTTTACAGGCAACCATTTTTTTAACCTATTTTTTTCTAATTTTAAATATTTTACGATTGATTCTATAAGAGATTTATTATACTACTGCGACCCATGTTAATCCGGGAAAGAAAGTAATTCTGTTAATCAAAGGTCTAGCCTATCTTCTTAGTAAATATTAGCAGGATAATAAAGGCAAACATAATTATTATATCCAGAATATTTTATTTCAATCTTTTACTTCTCTGTTAATACTTTGTCTTTACAAAATTAATAAAATATTATTAATTTATTTTTTATTTCGTAGGACCAACAGCAAGTTCAAGCGTCTTAAATAAGTAGTAAATTAAGAAAATAAAATTACTGTTCCTTAAATAAAATTAGTTTGTTGTAAATATTTTGAGTTTTTTCTAGGTTTTTGTTGGCACCCCTCTTGTAGAAAACAAACAAACAACCCCTGATAAGATATAGGTAGTTTTTTATTCCACTATTCGGTTCATTTTTCTACAAATCAAACGAAAACACTACGTATGCAATCATATTTTTCTGGGAATTTCTACTTCCAAAATGTGGCAACAGACATATGTATATTCCTCAGACGAAGAATCTTCCTTACTCTGAGGTATATTCATTTGAATTTGACATCCTACCTGAAAGATTTTGACATTACCGTTTCCGATATATTGGAAAAACTTTTTACACCAGAAAGGGATAAGTTTTATAGTTATGTAAACGCAAGCAAGAGGTGAATTATCCCACCTTCTAGTATCTTATCTTTCTACGCAACTGTATTATGCGTGCCAACTAAGAATAGGACTGTCAAACCGCCATCTTGCTTATTAATACGCGCAAACGTCATTGCCAAAGTGTATGGTGTGCATACAAAATTATAAACAAATTATATTCAGTTCATATGTTTAATGTACGCTGTTTTGCTATTTATTATACATTTTACGGTAAATTAAATATAAATGAGTCGGATTTGAAAGAAAAAGCATATTTATTAACATGTAATTATATTTTTGTAGGCACTTCTTTTTGTAAATAAAAACACAAATAAAAAGAGTTTCATTATTAATGTAGGAAACTGTGATTCTAGTGGCACTGGTGAATCTTTTCACATTCAAGTCTTAGATTCACATTTTAATTATGAAAGTGAATAAAACATTATAGAATACTTTATTAATGAGGTTGATTGTATAATATCTAAAGTATTACCTTCCTAAGGTACTTAAAGCATTTTTATTCAGACTAAATGAATAATTCCAAAGTATCAAATTAGTTTATTCCAGGTATTTCGTATTAGTTTTGGGGCTGCTATACTCAGATCTTTTAAATTTGCCGCTCTTTTACAGTATCATCTTTCGTTTGCTAGACTATATTTGTTCTTACCTGTAGAATTAATTTATCCAAAATTATCCAGTGATAAAATTCAAGAATATTTTTTTTTATATGAATTTAATAATTATACAAAAATTAAATGTATATCAACAAAAAAGTATACATTTATTTTTTATGCTTTCCTTGCTGGCAGTACTATTTTGACAGTTATCGTGTGAAGTTAAAGCAAGCGCGATCCTATTCTTAGTTGGCAACAGTGAGTTGGATGTAAGGTCAATGGTTGGCACGCATAGTAGTATAGTATGGCTCTCAGGTCAACCAAAAAAAATAAAAAGCATTCAGAAATTATAGATATCACTTTAATCTTTACTCGTAAAACAACATATTGGTAGGAGTAACAAACATTTCTTAGCTTATATCAATATAATAGTACAACACTGTACAAGACTGTTAAACTTCAAATACAGATTTTAAATTTACTGACGAAAAATGAAAGAGCACCTACGAAAATATTTTTTTCATACCCCCCCATATCGGTTGGAAATCGTATTTTTATTATGCGATATCGCAAAAGCTGTTTTTACCCCATTGAGGTTAAAGTTAATTTAAATTTAGCGCGTGCATTAGGTATGTGATTTCAAAACATCATCAAACCTATTTACTTCCATCTTCAAAGTGCCGTATTTATCATACTTTTTTTTATTTGAAACTTAAACTAAACCTTCTTGGTATATTTTGTTTTTCAAATTAAAAACAAACTGCGCGCGCCATTTTAGCTTTGACCTCGTATCATAATATTATCGTAGACAGAGAAAACAATTCTCTGTCTACGAATATTATATTGAATCAAGAAAAGTAAAAAAAAAAACGAAAATGAGTGATTACAACGACGTAGAACTTTATTTAACAGCAACAGAATTTGCAAAGACTTAAAAATCACGCGAGAAGTTTTTAAAACAATACGATATGTTTTCCTCGCTGAGGGGGGGGATGAAAAAAGTTACATGTTGCACTCGAGTGCAAAGATTTTTCACCTTGTGGTCTTTAGATTCCCTCGCTAGCGCTCAGGATTCAATTTTAGAATCCTTCACTAGCTTGGTCATCAAAGTTGAGCACACAATGAAAAAGCAACTTTGCACTCTTGTATAACAAGTAACTATAGTTTTAGGTAAAGTTTTATTAACTTTCGGCCGATTTTTTACACGGTGGACCATCGTCATCGTCTAGTTTCCTCTTCAGGTTTGGTTTGCCCCTGTATGCACCTCTACCCCTATTTTGTCTACTCTGATTCCTCCTTCTAGATTTGAGTTTAGCCATTTCGTCAATACTCTTATTTAAGTAGGCGGTTTCTTCTTCTCCCTCTAACAATTTGAAGACAACATCTTTGTCCTTGATTTTGATCTTTCCATCAGTGATTTTTTCGTTGAGCTCTATGGCTGAGTTTTCTTTGGTGAGCCGCACCCAACCTTCGGTTTCCCCTACTCTGAAGTCTATAAATGCCACTTCAACACCTGAAAACATAATTTCAATTGACATAAAAAAACATGGATGAGATACGGTCCAAATGCAAAAACGCAAAACATATTTTGCGATACCATAGTATAAGTAATATATTCGAACCAAAAATACAGACGAAAGCCCTCATCGCAATATTAAACAGAGTTTATATGAAAATCTTAAAACAATTCATTTACTTTCTTTTTTTATTCCTGGTCTGACTAGCTGCAGGCATTTGATCAGCAGGGTGTATAACCATGAGTTAGCTACTCTAATTTCTCAGAGCTTTAACCACTTGGGAGACCGTGGGTACTAGGACAGTGTTTTTATTACGAAAAACTGTTAGTGGTACCACAAACTCGCAAGCGTTCGTAAAAACTTGTCTAGAATCAGTTGCGTATCTGTGCCGCAGCTAATGTTAAGAAAGAATCATAGATGGCGTTTTTTTTTATTGATGTTTTATCGCTAGAGCGATTTAAAAGTGACATTTATTTTTTCACTGTGAGTGAGCACAATTACTGCTGAAGAAGAATTTCATAAGTACTTTCATTTTATTACTTAATTCTTTAAGAATGATAGATAGATAGATAAATTCTTTATTGGACACATAAATAAAAAAGACACAGTATAAGACAATTAACTTAAAATTAGTGTGCCACAATGAATGATGTGTTATATTTTTTTGAGACAAAATTCTCTTTACAGTGATGCATAAATATCATAGCGTTTCATTCATAATTTTAACATATAATATAGTCAACTACAATTCATGAGTAAACATGGCTGGTTTTGTTGTTGTTTATATTTTTATTAATGAAATTGTAAGTTCGAAGTATACTACATTCTTAACTTTATTGATGCCTTATTTTATTAGCTATCTAGCAGTAATTTTTTTTTCGTAATCACTACTATACTTTTCTTTCAACAAACGTTTTTACTGGGACAGGTCACGCGATTTTTTTTGTGCACCTATCGAGCGATATTGCCGGAAAGTTTATTTATTTGATTCATAGGCGAGCAGCAATATTAGATGTGCCTATGATGTCACACTGAGTTGAAATTAAATTTTTAACAGTTCATAAAATGTCCATTGTTCAATGTCAATGTTTCAAGTCCACTGGTGCAATGATCAGTTTTCCGCACGTCATAGTCTGCTAGCGCGGACAGTCACATGGTTAAAGGCAGGAAAAGAAGAAGATAACATACCTAAAGCAGTAAGCGCATCCTTCACGTCTTCCCGGCTCATTGTATCGAAGGGCTCACTAAACTTGAAGCACGAACCAGTTGGCAATTTGAACTCTGGTTTATCTTCTTTACGCTGAAAACAGAATATGTAAAGTAAGTTTATTATTATAGATAGATATTAGGACACATTTCACACACGGCTGATTATTACCTAACACAACTGATATACTATATATACATACATGAATACTTTATTTCAATACAGATTTAACACCACCATGGACAAATAACAAATTTAGTTCATTAAAAAGATGTTGGCCGTGCAGGGAATCGAACACAGGTCAGGCAAGTTAGGCATGCTAACCATAACGCCCACGAGGTCGTAAATTATAAATAAGTAACAGACATAATAGTGTTAAAAGTGAATGATTATACTAGTCTGTCTTTTACATAAACTAAAAATATTATACATACAGTCAGAAAAATATCATGAATGGATGATTCGAGGTTTCAAATTCAATTTGCAGTTACAGCTAGGTAGTTGACCAGCGGTGTGCGTACCCACCCGAGTAAGTGGCATTGGTCTAAGGTGGAGTATACCAAGTCTGGAATAACTAGCTCTTTAGGAGGCTGTCTGAACACACTGTTAAGAGCTTGGCGACATTTTAATCAACTTGGGGGTGGTTGCTAGCCAGGCGAGCACAAGAAAATGCCATACCACCATGATATGGTTTCCTCACTATGTTCTGTTTTCATAGTATTTTTTTTTTTATTGATGAATAGGCTTACGTTTGACCTCAGCTAGCCTGATGTTAAGCTTGACTGTGATGTAACACGCTTTTGAGTATCTGATTACTCGTTCACTTGGTTTTTATATTTTCAAACTCACCTAACCTCTTTTTTTATGATGGATAGGCTTACGTTTGACCACAGCTTGCCTGATGTCAAGCTAGACTGTGGTCTAAGATGAATCACGCTTGCCTAGAAGGAACCTATTTACTCTAGATTGATGAAGACCCCCAAATTGTACTTCTGTAGTAAACTTACTCGTACTTCTTCTTTCTTCTCTTTGCCCTTATCCTTCTCCAGTTTCCTGGCAGTATATTCTTCTTGCTTCTTCTCTAAGTACTCTGACTGCCAGAGTACCAGCAGGTCGTTGTCATTGTACTTCATTTCATCTTTGCCGGCGACGAATTTCTCCGCCTGAAAATAATACTATTATATGAACTACTATTATAGAGGCGCTCAAACGACTGGTACGGATTCGGAACGAAATTTGATACGGTGGTAGCTTAAATTTTTCACGTAAGCTACTTTTTATCCCGAATTCACGTTATAAGAGCTAAAAGACGACGAATGGTAAATTTCAGATGTTTCTTTTACTTTTAAGTTGACTTTTGCGCTACTCAAGTTCATAACTCTATAAGTTATGTGAACTCATTTTTAAGTAATAAGACGAGTAATAAGCGACCCGCCCCGGCTTCGCACGGGAGCAATTCTGATACTAAATACACTACAGAAAAACATACCATCATGGAGTTTTCTGCAGACCTTTTCAATGTGTACAAATAATTAGTACATTATTTCATGGTTCCCGAGTACAACATTAGTGGTTCCCGAGTTATACGCAAATAACATCAAAATCTGTTGTACCTCTTCATGCTCAAACGCCTTGACCGATTTTGATGAAATTTGGTATGGAAACAGGATAAGGCTAAGGATCTTTTTTATCCCGAAAAAAATACTGGTTCTCGTGGTATGCGCGAATAACTTGAAAATCTATGTTACTCCTTCACGCTCAAACGTCTCGACCGATTATATGATAAACAATTTCGATGAAATTTGGTGTGGAGATAGCTTAGACCTTGGAATAACACATAGGCTATGTTTTATTCCGAATTAACCGCGGGGCGTAACTAGTCCTACCTAATATAATAAATGCGAAAGTTTGTGTGTGTATGTTTTTGTTACATCTTCACGCTTAAACATCTGGAGCTATTTTGATGAGATTTACCATGAAGCTAAGTTAGACCTTGGATAGCAACATAGACAAATTTTTAACCTAGATTAACTTCTTTTGTCCTGGATTAACGCGGAACACCGCGAGGGACAGCTAGTATTAAACAAGAATCATAGATGGCGTTTAAACCTAGTTTTATCCATTTTGATGCGCTGTTTTATCGATAGACCGATTTAAAAGTGACATAATTTTCACTGTGACTGATCGCGATTACTGCTAAAGAAGAATTTCGTAAGTACTTTCATTTTATTACTTAATTCTTTAAGTATGGTGTGTTATAATTTCTAGACAAAATTATCTTTAGAGTGATGTATATACATATCATAGTTATTCATTCCAAAATTCATAATTTTAACAAATAATATAGTTAACTATTGTTTGTGAGTAAACATGGTGATTAACTTCTTTTGTCCTGGATTAACACCGAACACCGTGGGGGACAGCTAATTCTAATTTGAATTGTGGATGATGAGACCTGCACTGCCATCCCGCTAGAGGCGTATTGTAGACAGGGGGACAGCTAGTATTAAACAACTGTTACCTTTTACCAACGAGATCTCGTGCACTCGTCGGCGGCGGTCCGTGTAACACTCGCCCCTGAAGATGGTGCTCGAAAAGCACCGAAACTGTTGGACTCATTCCAACTTTTAATAATAAGTAAGTGTGACCGTTTTCTACGCGATATATTAAGATGCCTTACGTGAACAGTTTACAATGTTTAACTGTTACCTGTTCCCTAGTCTTGAATATGACATACACAGAGCCCTTGAACATCTTCTTCTTGGTCTGCCGGTCCTGGTAGCGGCGCATCATCACCGTCTCCACCACCTCGTGCTGCTGGAAGAACTTCAACAGCTCATCCAACTGTGCTTCTTTGGGAAACCCTGGAAAATTATTTATTATTACATAATTAACACGCAGACTATGACAACAATTTTTTTTGCCAACAAATTTAGTTCAGCACAAAGATGTTGGCTGTGCCGCGAATCGAACCCGGAACCTTCTGATTGGCAGTCTGGCATGGTAACCATTACACCAACGAGGTCGTCATATTATATTGTATACATATATGTTAACAATAATAATAATTTCATATTTATAAGTAAGGTACAAAATAACAAATATAATAAAAGCCAATAATTACAATACATAGGTAAAGAACAAAACGTAAGACACGTCAAAAATGGCACCCTGAAAAGCTCCCTGTCCAAACAACTGTTCTGGCTTCTGCATACTGCACAGAAGCCGAGGCTACCTTTTAAAATGTTACTGTAAATTTGTTTGCTTCAATAAATATATGTTTGTTTGTTTGTTCAAACATGCCCATTATAGCGACCGTGTTCCCTGCTGTTTCAAAAACCACCCAGCTCTAGAATCACGCTCCCTATCCCTTAGCCGCGAACCAATTTCGTTAAATTCTTGGCCTTTGCGGACCAATTTTCATGTTATTTGGTATTTATTATTTTAGAATAGAATATAACTTAATTGTACAACCACAAAAAATGTAAATATATAAAATTAAAAGTAGAGTACAATGGCGCCCTTATCACCTATGGTGATTTCTACCAGGCAACCGGGAATGAAAGAATAAAACATACAAAAGAAGGCCTTTTACCTTTGACATAAACAGTACGCGCGGTGAGCTCCTTGCGTCTCTCTTCATTCATCTCTGGCACGGGCAGGTCGGGGCTCCGGCGCACCTTCTTGTTGTCATCTGATACCTGCAATAACACGTAGCACCTGTAGCTCGGCTAACTAAGATGATCTGACGCGATCATTGAGGTTAATATGTTTATTATCTACGGTTAACTTGTATGCGCTTTTGAATAACACGTAGCGCCTGTAGCTCGGCCAACATGATCTGACGCGATCATTGAGGTTAATATGTTTATTATCTACGGTTAACTTGTATGTGCTTTTTTTGGTGACCAACCATAGACTAATAAATATAATGGACGGACTAACTCTTTATGAAAATCTTACGTCTATCATTAGATACATGTATCGCCATTTATTCGTATTTGCTTGAAACAACTTCACTCGGGTTAATCTACTATGGTTACATCACTATGCTACTGCAGCGAGTCGCAGAATTTGACGGCAGCTAGGCTGCTCGCTTGAATTGCAGCGCCATCTAGGTTTCATCAGTAACTATGGCAACTTCAACACCACTTTATTGTAAGGGAATCAGCTCTCCTCCTCCTCCTAGTATTCTGTTCCCCGATATAACAAACTCACCTCTAGCAAGCCAGACGTGGACTTTAGTAGTGCCTGTGCAATGAACTCAATATCTGTGGACATTTTGGACAGTCTGTTGAACTTGAGTAGCACGTCAAACGGCACCCAGCCTTCATCCAGCTGGCTCTGCTCACGAAGGAACTTGTCCCGAGACATGTTGACGTCACCTGTAACATATTAAATAAATATGTGAACAGTGGACATTTTGTGAACTGGTAAAAATAATAAACTCAATGTAATATAGGCACAACAGCATAATACGTTTACAGTAGAAATTCGATTACTGGATCGATTTGTTGTTGTTAGGCATTTGGATAATCGAAAGTATGAATAAAATAGGGTTTTTTTCCGATGAGAAGCTGATGTGGGTGTGGCATGTTCATGTTTGTGAAAATAAGACTTTGAATAATTGGATTTACATACAGAATGCTTCAATCCGGGCATATTATAGAGGATCTGGGTGGAATTATTTGGCCTAATTTGTTCTTTCTTGTGGATTACTTAGTTTTAGCAAAAATACGACATTGGTCTGTAGTCCGGATAATCGCGAACCAACGCAAATCGAGTTTCTACTGTAATAAGTTTGTATGGATAATATCTGGATATTTGTTCCTCTTTCTCGTGAAACCTACTAAATTAATGTTACTGAAAGTTTACTATAATATAGTTTTATACATCAGAACAACACATAGACTATTATACTTGAAGTTAGTGTTTGAATTCAAACCTAGGATGGAACGGCCAACATCTTTGTGATCAACTAACTAAATTTTTTGGCTTGTTGGTTTTGGTATTCAATATGTATCGCTATAAAGTATTTATGTATGTTGGTTGTGTTAGCAAATAACAGAAACAAGAAATGGTTTAGTATGGGGCCAACTAGACATGTGTGAAACGTCTGAATATTTTTTTAATACACCTGCCACATTACATTTTAGTTTCTCTTTGAAATATTTAACTCTTGACGCTCAAACTTTTAGTGATTCCTTGCCCCTGTACTGAAAGGTAATGGTGTGTTGACACTATACTGTAAACAACGAGTTTCTTTTACCAAAGCCTTGTATAAAACCGAAGTATGACATCTCCTTTGTATGAGCTAAGTAGCCAAACTTTAGTGTAGTTTTACATGCCACCAGAAGGCCTCTGATTCGGCTTAATTATTTCTTGTACTATGACTAACATCCGAGATCTATAATTTAACGTGTTATCCGAGCCACAGTAGCGCCCAGATGAAAATGCCAATTTTATAAAGACAGACTTGTGCATGGCTACCCATCCAAAGACTGTCCTGTCCGCATAGAACGTTGCATAACCTCGATGACCGCGTCAGATCACCTTAGCCGAGGCTACAGGCGCTACTTTTATGACATCACAAGATGCAGTGGCATTGATTGCAAATATTATATGCTTTGAGATACAGTGTGCCAGTTCAAACTCAGATCAACACAATGTGGGAAACATAAAATAAACAGCAATAATTTACATAAAGTACTTGGCATTGGCACAAAAAGCACCACGTAGTGTTTATCTCATGTTTATCTTTAATGCGATGACCTACAAATTTAGGATGCAATAACGTACCAAAATAATACTCCACTTGGCGAATAATATCGCCTTCTAAGTCAGAGATATCATCGCTACTCTTGACTTCTTCTTTCTTTTCCTGGCCGTTGGTGTCGGAAACCTCTTTTTCTTCAGTCATATTCTGTGAAATTATAGCTGTGTTAGTTTACAAGCATGCTGCCAACCAAAATTGAAATCAAATTAATTTTTAATAATACTTCTTCATGAATACTTACGAAGTTGAGTAATCAAAGATTAGGACAGACTTTTTAACAGCTTTTTTATTTTTTAGTTAGGATTGGTAATTACAGCTAAAACACTGATTCACAAAATCAAAACACGTGTTTTTAGCTTGCTTTCTCAGTCAGTTTCTCACACGCGGCGGCCGGCCCGGCTTAAAGTACATTTGTTTTTTGTTGCCATAATGCTATCTATTAAATTATACCTAGTATTACGGATCAGAAAAAACAGCCTAGTTTAATAATATGTATAAGAATAATCTCATCTTAATTATATCCAAATTTCTGTCTGTTCTAATAAATAAATATTTTTTTTTATCTGTATGTATTAAGTAATTCAGCAATAAAAATAATAAATCTTTATTATCAGACACTCTCTCAGACAATCTTTGTTATCAGAGTCCATAGATATACATACCGTCTTGTGAAACTAAACAGTGAATTAATAAAAAATATATATTATTATAATATGTACTATGCATGTATTATGATTTAATGCGCAGAAAGACAAGGCTTAATGGCACCGTAGAAAGAGAACTGTTTATTCTTATCCGTGGAAGAGAAGAAGCGCGTATAGAGAGTATTTAGACTATAGCCACCGATTATAGCGTAAATGAATGCTTACCTTTTCTTTGGATTGCACATAACCAATCATAACCTCAAAATATAAACGAATGAAAATAATAATAAATAACGAGTAACTGAAATAAGTTCTTTAAAACACAAACAGTTCCCGTAACTTACATAAGAACTATGGGAGTTAGAGGTCTTACGACATACATAAACTTTAAACATGATGCTTTCCTGAAAGACTTTCTTCTGCACGATTGCTGTCTGATCATTGATGGCCATAGTTTGTGTGCACAACTTTATCAAAGACTCAACTGCTTCTCTGCCTTTGGTGGTGACTACGACAAATTTGCGTCTTACGTAAGGAATTTCTTCAAAAACTTAAGAAGATGTAACATAACCTCTTACGTTTTGTTCGATGGGAGTTACGAGCAAAGAAAATTGAAAACTGCGTTCAGTCGCCTACGGTCGAAAATATATGGCGCTTCTCGGCTGGACCCTGTCACTCAAGGTACTTTGCAAATATTCCCAATACTACTAAGAGATGTTTTCATTGAAGCGCTAACAGATATGAATGTAGCATACACCGTCTGTGAGTTTGAGGCAGATGATGAGATTGCAGCTTTGGCACGTCACCTAAATTGCCCTGTACTTAGCTACGATTCAGACTTCTTTATATACAATGTTCTCTACATCCCATTCAACACATTAGAGTTAAAACCAATACCAATAGAAGAAAACGGCAACAAAATTCAAGCATTACAATGTAAGGTTTACAAAGTAGAGCATTTAACTAACCACTTTGGAGGACTCTCAAAAGATTTGCTACCTCTCCTGGCAACACTTTTGGGGAATGATTTTGTTGAAAAGAAAGTCTTCAATAAATTCTTTTCACAATTGAAATTACCGAAGGGTAAAAACAGTAAGAATGAGCAGCAAAGATGTATTCATGGTTTGTTCAAATGGCTACAGAATGAAACATTAGACTCTGCTATATCCAAAATACTGGGACGATTGAAAAAGGCTCATAAGCACAAAGTTTTTAACATCATCAAGAAGAGTATAGATGGGTATAATAATAAGCATTGTGAGTCATTGAAGTATTTCAAGTTAAATGATAATGTTCCTCCATCACCAACACTCCTGGATAATTGGGAGACAGTTCAGTATGAAGAAGTTACTGATAATGGTGATAGCCCTGATACAGATTCCGAAAGTGAGAGTGATGATAACTCATCCAATTCCGATAGCTCAGAAGACGATTCTAATGAAGACTTAGTAATGGGATTGCCATCGTGGGTAGCTGAAAAAATCCGGAGCAATCGTATCCCAAAACTGTACATAAACTTGTACACACATCATTTGTACTTTTGTTCACCACAAGCTGAAGATTATAGTGATGATGACTGTTTTCTTCACACTTTACCAATTTTAAGGTATGCTTTTGATATCATGACAGATTTTTCAGAAGAAACTTGTACCTACATTAGTAGAGAAAAGGATTGCAACTATAGACGAATGTACATAGACAAAGAATATGCTATACCTAGACAATTGGATGTGGCATTTCAAGATTTAACCGATGAGCAATTGCAGTCCTGCTTTTATCATTTTGTGAGGACAAAAATGGAGTTAATTGATTTGACAGTCATAGAAAATTTGCCACCGAATTATCAGTTATTTATGATATCAGTGCTATGGTGGGTCGACCATTGCAATGTACCAATTGGGCACATACATAGTTTGTTCATCTGTTATGTTATGCTGGAAGTTGTAGATGAAAAAACGGGAACATTCAGAGGACATAACTTTTTCAACAATAAATACTCAAAGAAAATTCAGGAATTGAAAAGACTACCTCAAGCAACTGTAGAAGAAAACGAACTCTTTTTAAATAAGAATAAAGTACAATATGAAGATTGTCTTATAGCTGCTAGTGCTTTGTTAAAACATTTTGAGCTGGATGTAAAAATTAAGAAGAAACCAAAGAGTTATGACTGTAAAATAATGCACTCCTTTGCAAAGTTCCAATGTTGTTTGATACAGTTTAACTCTTTAAATTCTCTTTGCTGTTGGCCATTTGAAAGTACAAAATATTCAAAGAGTTTTAATGGAACTTTTGTGTACAATATTGCAGTTAATTTGGAAAATCAAGTTGATCCTTGTAAATTTTTTGAACAATACCTCCAAGGGTCGAAAACTGTTTTGATGTTTTATAAAAGTTTATGTAGTATTTACCAGAAGTGTGCAGACATGATGAATTTGAAAACAGCAACCAAAAGTACAGGAAAGAAAAGAAGGCGCAGAAAGAACATTGAAATGGACGAAATTAATTTTATAGTCAAAGGTTTTGAATCTGAAGTTATTATATAAAATGTTTTGCTTCTGAAATATATATTATACACCTCACATGACTTTTTTATTTTAACAAACAACCTGAAAATTTGTTAGTAGATATTTACATATAGGTATGTATAACCATATCCTTAGTTTTAGTTATTTAACTAGAAAAAGGATCATATCTTCAATTAAAAATGTTGTTTAAAAAAGTTTTAATTAATATAAACTTTTTTTAAACAACATTATCTTGCCCAATATAGCTGCAATTCCGCATATTTTCTCTATCGTTTCTAAGAATAATATAATTATTGCCAGAGATTTACATCGAAAATTAGTTAACTATACAGAATTTTCATATATTAGACATTAAAGACACACAAAACTTAAAAAGAATATATTTATTCATATAATTATGTACTTATGTAGTAATTAAACAGGTATAATCAATTATTATTTATTTTTCCTATCACCTTTCACGCCATTCGCATAAGACTTGGATGGAGGAGATACTAACAAATTCAATTTTTCTCCTAAAACATAGATGCCTATCCCAATGACTGCGCTCATTATAAAAAACACAAACTTCATTCCCCAGCTTAGAACATGCATAAACGGATACACCCAAGCTCCGGTTTTAAAGTACAGGACAAATACTAGACAAGTGTAGGAGAAAATAAAGAGAAGGGCAAGATTTATTCCGAACCTTCTAGAAGGGTAGTTTCTTCTAGTTAAAAGTAGCTCCATATATATGAAAGGTACTATGGTTGTGTGCATGACGTGGTTAACCCATGGAGGCAGCAAGGTTTCTATTTCACCAGGCAGGATGAACTCTTTGTTTATGGCGTACAATCCCCAGAAAACCACGGAGACGTAGACAGCTACTGTGAATGCCAGGCTGAAGAGAATGTCTTTGACTCGTCTGATGAGAGGCGGGTGCTTCGGCGACGCCGCGTTTGTGCCAAATAAGTCGTTCAGAAGTGATATACTGAAGTATACTATTTGCAGGACCTGGAAAAAGAAAAAAAGGAAGTCAGATACATCATTTCATATTCAGGTTTATTCATTACTCACGCAAACATTTCTTACGGCTATGTTAAGAACAAGAATAAGAATATATTTATTGCATAACTGTGTACAAAGACGAGTTCTTAAGATAGTAATTAGGTTACAACAGTTCTTGTTCATAAAGAACATACAATATTAACTAAAAATAACAACTATTTGTTTGCTAATCTACTTATGTTGGCAAACGAGTATAATATAAAAGGTAATGGGTATTTCACGAAATAATACTCATATACAATCAACAGTTTACATTTGAAATTTATATATAGCTGTAACGATTCAACATAATATGGTAACCAACAAAAAGGTAAGATTTGTTTTAATATCTTCATAACTTTCACGCCATTTAAATGTAAAAACGACGAATTTTACTAATCGAGTTTAGCAACTCTAACGATTCTCAACCCTAGTAGGTACCTATCTCAGAATTTTCAGATAATAAAACTATCAAAATCGTCGTCTTCTATGATGCCCTAAGGCTTAAGTAGGTACCTACGTCTAGATACACAACTATTGTTCTACGATTTTATTTTAGTAGCTAGATCAACTAAAGCCCCCTTTAAAAGGTTTTGCTTGAGTAACCGGCAGCTCTGCCATCCTTGTGTACCTAATGACGTAAAACGCCATTGAAAGCAATACTAGATATTAATTTCACTATGTCGTGAGGACACGACATTAAAGCTATTAAAAAATACATTTCAAGTTACAAAGAACATAAAAATAAATCATATTATAGCTACTACTCGTTATTAATATCTAAGTAGCTATTAAAATATTCCAAACTATGATTTGACATTTTCTTATTAGTAAGTCTATCAGATTTTTTTGACGATAAAGTAATACAAAATAAAACATATAAACTGGTGGACATCTAATAATGATTTGAATATTGACGTAGAAATAATGACATGTGTAGTATTGTATAGTAAACTTAGTATTTTGATTTAGATCTATTTTCAATTTCACGCGCCTTACGGGTAAGAATATAGCTGACTTTATATATTTTAACACATGTAACTTCTTTTAATGCTGTATTTGATTTGATTTGACGTAAAATATTTTAGGATAAAATAAATCAGTAAAGTGCATTTGCTGTAGCATTAGGCCTAATTTAATTTTCTTATCCAAGAAGAATAGAAAACGTCTCTACATTTTGGGGGTAAAATGGTTTGCCTATCATTCAAGAACATTGTAAATTAAAAGCAGAACTTGAGGCACTAGCCCTAGTACTTTGTTTTTTATGTTTTACACATAAGTAAATTAGCGAAAGAAATGCTTAGAATTTTCGTAAAATATACAAAAAAAAAACACTTACCAAACACCACACCGTGAGGAATATAAACCGCGCTTTGAAAGGCAATGCTCCAATCTCTTTAGAAGGAAAAGGTAAATCGACGTACATCTGATCGTACCATATGGCGTAAGTATTCAACGCAGCTACAGATGCGTGGAAAACCTTTAAAAACATTTTAATTTAGTTAATTTATACAATCAATAAGAAATGTGTAGTTTAAACAGCGGTACGGATACGACTGGTGTATCGTGACTGATAGTAAAATGGTAAAAGATAAAAGTTCTGTTGTGGTTCGTTTCAATTCAAGGCAGTTTATCTTCTATACTGGCTATTATTGAACATTTGTGAGCAGGGGTGGTCAACATTTTCTACAAGCTTTTATCTAACTTTGGCTTCTGAGTTTTGGTTTGAAGCCAAAGCAAATTTCGATGGATAGGCCATCTCGAGAGAATGGGTCAGGATCGCAAGGTCTAAACAGCGTAACTTGGAACTCTTCGTGGACCGCTGGAAGGAAGCTGTCGTGTCATACTTGCAAGAGCTCCAGGTTGCAGACTGGCAAGGTACATCATAACACAGAAAATGATGGCATTCTCTTATGTCGGAGACCAAGACACACTTTGGGTCGCTGTGCCAGGGAAGAAGTAGACGTTTATCAAACTTGCGATCTTCTTCTTCTTCATCGTACGTGGCTAAGATCTGGTGTCGAGAGTTTTCGAGCCGCCCGAAGGCCTCTGACTTGGCTTAACGACTGCTTGTACTTAAGACTAACAGCCGGGATCTACAATTTAACGTGTCATCCGACCCACGGTAGCGTCCAGACGAAAATGCCACTTCAAAAACGAACGAACCAACTGTCTGACTTGGTCACCCATCCAAACAATTACCGCATCGACTGTTGCTAAACTATACTAAAATATACCTAATATCTAAAGAATTAGGCCCACTTCTTGTCGATCGATTTAACTTTTGGTGTACTTATTCTTTATCCCGGAATAACTTAGCATAACACACGTGTCACTCACATTCGTGTCTTAATACCCTTCATTATATGACAGTTGCATAAACTACTATTAATTGAAAAAGAAAAACATAATATTGCCTTATGTAGAACGTTATTTTTGTTCAACTTTGACCTTTCTTATACGTATAATCAAATCCCCACTTACAAAAATAACAATTAAAATGTTTTTATTCAGTTAACTCGTAACTTTAAAAAAGATAAATGCCGATAAGGTTGCATCGCATTGCCGGATCTCCGGTTACCAATCATACGTATGTATTTATTATTATTTTCACTATGCCAGAGGTCAAAACGTTATCTCAAAAGTCTGACAAAATATCTGTGCCGCTCGTTAGCTGAAGTATTATAACTACTACTATAAGTTTCTGATCTAATTGTATGGAGAATAAGGTTTTTAGTATAAGTTTGTAATGTCTAGAAGAGATAAGTTGCGATATACAGTGTAAACTCTGTATAACGACACTGAAGGTACTGTGAATTTTATGGCGTTATAGGTGGTCGTTAAATGGAGAGATTGTATCATTGTATGGAATACAAGCTAAACCAGCTAAAGCCTTGATTTCGACGCTTTAGAGAGTTTGTCAAGCGACGTTACATGGAGTTTGTACTGTATTTTACGGTGAAGGAAAACATCGTGAGGAAACCGACACGTTTGAGGACCATAATATCCGAAGACGTGTGTCATCCGCCAAGCCGCACTTGGCCAGCGTGGTGAATTATGACCTATATTTCTCTTCTAGTGAGAGAAGGGCCCGAGTCCCAGCGAGTGGAACGTATAGTGGGCTGCTTAAGCTATATGCTATGCCCTTAGTATTATTACTAGGTAATAAAATTGCTAACTAAGTTGCCACCAGTTGCTTGACAGGCCCAATTCTCTAGCTCGTTTAATCGGATCAACCCCGTCCGTGGCTAGTTTACGAGCCGCGAGGGTTCTGTACGGTTTATCTATAATATATCTGTAACAACGCAGACCCCTAAGCCTTGTGCAGTACCGTTTCGCACGGATAAACTGTGTGACCATCATTTGTGGTTTCTTTTTGTAGCGATTTTTAAAGGAATCCTGAATTGAGTATCTATTAATAGACCTTTAATAGACGATGCAATTCTATTGTAATGGAAAATTGTTTTAGGCTTACATCAATGGTGATAAGGCCATCATGGTTATCTTTTTTTTAAACTTTTACCCTAAGTTTGTTATTTTTATCTTCGTAGGTACTTTCTATCTATCTTTTCATAATATCTTTCATAGGTACTCTCAGTTATATACAAATTCAAAATACAATTATTTTTACTAAAATAAATTAAATTAATTATCTCTAAATTACAACAAAACGACCAGGAGCTCAAAGACTTCCAAACTAATTACAAAAATTCTATCATATATTGGTAGCCAAAAATTAAACTGATATTAAATACTATCAAAATCCCCTAAAAACACATTACTTACTTTAAATTATTAATTATTATTACGAGTAAAACCGCAAAACACAATAATTATACCTTAAAAACTTCTGTGGGTACTAAAAACAATGTAAAATAATATGTTCACCCTACGTGTAATAAAAATAAGTAGGTATAAAGGCATTAACTTTTCTATTAACCCTCATCCTTTTGCAATATTATTGGTAGCGGACCCGTCCCGGGATATGTGTGCTCA
This sequence comes from Mellilla xanthometata, assembly GCA_035578125.1. Taxonomy (NCBI): domain Eukaryota; kingdom Metazoa; phylum Arthropoda; class Insecta; order Lepidoptera; family Geometridae; genus Mellilla; species Mellilla xanthometata. Next base: position 17,083,575 of record JAPUBQ010000024.1, on the reverse strand, counting down.
GTACAAAGTAAACATCTTCTAGAATATTCTCTACATTTTATCAATAAGTTAATAATATAATAAACATAGACGGTTTGGCTGGAATGCTGTAGGTTTATGTTTATAGTTAAATATATGAATAAATAAATAAATAAATTAATAATACCCAAAGGTATTATAAATGTTGCATTTTATAACAATTTGTATACAAAAAGTACTTTTTTTACATGAATAGGTCCATCTCATCATTACTATCATCATCCACTGCCGATTTTATCCCACTGCTGGGTATAGGCCTCTCTCCTGTCATGCCATATGTCTCAGTCCTGTGCCAATCTGGTCCAGACAGCTGTAATGTCGTCGACCCATCTTACCGCTGGACGACCAACGCACCTTTTTTTTTGTTGACGAGGGGGAAATCTTCAACAAGATACCTGGCTACGATGGGGCGCAGCCAGGTTATGTGGGATTTGTACCCGCTAAAACCCTCCCAGTGACCTGCCTCTGTGCTTAACGGAGGTCTCCGGGCTTTTATGGGTGACCCCCCAAATATTATATTTTATTCTAAATTTGGTGTCTATTGTCATAACAGCTTCTTCTAATCTCTACCAATTTTTGTGTATGTGATAGCGGCAACAGAAACACATCATCTGTAAAAAAATCTATTGTCAAGCTATCGCGGTTCATGACATAAAGCCTGGTGACAGACGGATAGATATAAAAGGCAGTAAAGTATTATACATATATTTGTATTAGGGTTCAGTGACTCGAAAAACTTATACATTACTTAAGGCGATTACGAGAATAACATCTTGAAATTACGGTTTATCCGTTATAAATCATAAACGGTATAAAATCGAAAAAATTGCGTAAAAACGTCTAAAGAACAACGCTAAGAATATTTATACGTATTTTGGTACTAATTAGACTTATGAACTATTAATAGTACATGAATTATTAAGCGGCCAAGTGCGAGTTAGGCTCGCGAATGAAGGGTTCCGTACCATTGTTGTTTGGGAGCCCCCTTTAAATATTTATTTTATTTCAATTTTATAATTTAATTTGATAGCCAATACTTTTATGTATTTTGTGAAAATTTTAAGTGTCTAGCCTACCGTTGACATATATACAAAAAAATACGAAAAATACACGTTTATTGTATGTTGATCCCCCTTAATATTTTATATTTTTAGTATTTGTTATTATAGCGGCACGGGAAATACATACTATGTGAAAGTTTCAGCTTTCTTGCTATTACGGTTCATGAGATACAGCCTGGAGACAGACAGACAGCGGAGGCTTCGTAATAGGGTCCCGTTTTTACCTTTTAGGTACGAAACCATAAAAATGCAAATAATAAATTCATGGCACCACTGCTGTGTGTTTACTTTAGTATCGACCTAATAACCTTATGCTTTTGGGCATCATTAAAAACGCCACACCCTTGTCCTCAGGGGAAATCTACCGGCTTTACTGATTTGAGAAAATCATAGAGCAAATTTAAAATAAATAGCAATATTTAACTTGGGAAAGCTGCCTGCATTCTGGTAACTTTCCCTAGCACGACTAACTGCTTAGACTAGGTTTTTCTAGTTGTTAAGTTAGATTGTCTGTTTATATTTTAACTGTACTAATGTATATTTATAGATAAAATTATATACACTTCCACATCTTCATATATAAAGGAATAGTATAAGATAAAGCGATATCTGCGTATGTCTATGTATGAGTAAGTAATTTGTAAAAGAATGTAAATGAAATAAAATAATTTGTAAGTATATTTAAATAATACAACTAATAAAATATTCAGAAATGTAATCAAACAGTAGATTTATTATACTGTGAAATTCGTCTTAAGTAATTATTTTGTCAGCTGTGCGTTATTTTCACACTTGTGCATACATTTCAAAGAAGACATTATCTACATATTTATGTATGTACATAGTCTGCTAACGCCAAGAATAAATTTCTAGCTGGCAATATTTAAAATTTCGATTTCGAGCGTTCGACTGAAGGACTTGTATGAAATAAATAAAAAAAAACTTTCATGAGCATTTTTTTGATGGTCCGTTGGTTTGATATTATGTAATAACGATCTGTTTCATTTTGTCCTTTGAAAAATGGTGAACCATTTGCGCCATTTGAGCGTGAGGAATTAACAAACATACGCACTCGCATAAAATTTCGCTTTTATTAGGAAGTAGCATTGAACGGGGTTTCTTTAAAATTGATGTTTTATAATCAAACCAAGATTGGTATAATTCTGTTATTATATTATAGCTGTTGTTTATTTAAGACATATTTTCGCAATACTTTAATCGACAATAAACAGACGATGAAATCTTCTTATACCTTCTTCTTATCTTATAGGTATATAAAATTTCCACGTCACAATGTTAGTTACCGTATTCCTCCGAAACGGCTTGACCGATTTTTACCAAATTTTATATGCGTATTCAGTAGGTCTGAGAATCGGCTACTAACTATCTATTTTCCATACCTCTAAGTGTTAAGGATTGTTCACCCTTAAATTTTTACTTAAGGCAAAACAACGTTTGCCGGGTCAGCTAGTATTACACTCGGTTTTCGAAACACTTAATCGACATAAAAACAGAACTTTAATCGTTTTATAAGTCTAAAAACAAAAATTCTAGTTTTTACCTCTTCTGACCTCTTAAAAGGAGCCATTGAAATGTCCGTTCGTTAAATCCAGCTTCTACATAGCTTTAGTCAAAGCTCCTTCGCGAGCTTAGTAAAAGCTGGTCATTAGAGCGAGTTAATGAGAAGTGTTTTTCATTTCTAAGGAAATTCTCACCATAATGAGGGCCTTAAAAATAATCCGTAAAAAAAGAAAAATGCCTGTAAGTACATGAGCCTTTATTTTTTACTTAAAAAAATGTAATACTTATATATTAGGCTAGCGCAGTCGCTGGTCCCATAATAAACCTTGACTAGACAGTGCTTGGCACGGTTTTTTTAAACCTTATCTAATAATAATAATAATAATAATAGTATGTAGTAAGGGCAAATACCCAAATCGCCTTCTTAAAATTTAAGAAATTTTGTCAACGTGAATTTCACTTCAGAAATTTTACATTTGCCTCTATGAATGTCTGGCTCAATGGATTTTTTGGCAATCTCTGCGTTAACTAGGTGCATCAAGTCCACAAAGTGTTGGTTGTTGAAATTAGCATCCAAGACGTCACATAGCGTGTGAATCAGCCAGCTGCCGTTAGGGTCTCTGGATGACGCTTTTTCTGAAACCATAAAATGAAGTTTATTATAATTTATTTTTATATTAATACGGAAATCTCCCTCTCCGGATTCTTCCTGGTGCAGAGAATAGCGATTATCATTCAGAGCACCTGCTCTGAATGATAATCGCTTAGGAGTAGGTTATTTATTTAGAATTAATTAAATTATAATAACTTTAATAAAAAAAACATCTTTAAATAGTCTCAATGAATACAGGCAAAACCCTTATGATACGGAAAGCTGCCAAGCAAAAAACAAAGAACACATATAACGAATATTACTTAGATTTTACCCCTTTATTCATTTACTTTCCTGAAGTGATGACAGCTAAGTCAGTCGTTTAGCCGCTTTACATTTCGAAGGTCGTGGTTTCCCGTCAATGAGCTCAAGCTTTCGATGAAGGAAACCATAGCAAGGTGGAAAGGCATTTTCTAGCTCATCAGGCTAGCAACCACCCTCAAGTTGAAATATCTTTGGCCAAACTAACTGTACGTTCCGGTAGCCTAGTAAAGCTTCTTTTCTTGCTTGAGGAAATGCATTTACGCATCTAAACCTCCTCACCGGAAAGGGCCTGAAAAAATGTGGTTCCGCCCCTCAGGGGATGATTCCCCATGCAGTGCACGTGGTGCACCGCAACCACCTCGGGCGCCAGGAGTGCAATAGACGCCGGACAATCCCGGTCCCCCGCAACGGGTCAGGTCCGTGGCCCCGTCACTCTGGTCAAATGCCAAGCTGTATTGTGTAAGTAAAATTTACTAAACCTTACTTTCGTAAAAAGACCTCAGCATGAGGTAATCAGCGTGTGTCGGAATAGTGACTGGTGCTTCGTCGTCACCAATCAGGAGTCTGTGACCTGTGTCCACGTTCTCATCGTTACAAGCCTGGAATAATTACAAAACAAAAATTGTGAATTAAAGGCGATTTGGAGCGACGACGGTCTGCCTCCATTTAGCAAAGGGATATCCCTCCAGACAGATGTAGTGACCGGATACGACCGTCTAACGGTCACACATTGTACCAGTCGAACGCGCGTTGTAAACACCGTTTGCGCGATTCAGTAAGAGCACTCTGATTGGTAGCGGGCGATGAAGTGCAACAGAGACGCCATTCCGAGTTCAGTCGCGCCATATTTATTTGAGCCTAACGCCTGAACAGTGGCAGTAGATATTTGACGAAAGAAATTTATGTAAAATCAACAATTAACAGAAATTATAAGCTCCAATGGTTCGGCTCCAATAAAACATAATACAAATAAAACAATGAATAAGATAACGTTACAAACTAGGACTAATTTAATAATTTTAAGAAGATTTTCTGTAGCCACGTATGACAGTGTTATGAACCAAGACTGTATTAATACTTTGGCACTTACCACGCAGTTTGGTCTTTCGACCATGATTTTGTCCAGAGAGGAATATGCTCTCTTGTACCGAGTTCTGTACTGTTGGACGAACACCCTGGTCAGTTCACTGCATGTTCTCAGGCACCGAGAAGACCATTCCGAACACCATCGATATTTCACGCGTCAGCGAGGCATCAGCTGTCGTGGTCAACTGTAATGTAATTGAGTGGATTAGAGCAAGGCACCTAAGCATTTCTCTGAGCTAGGAATCCTCACCGCACCAAGCATTCTATTACTCCAAGTATGTACGTTTGTGAGGACTCATCCTGAGGAGTTTACCGCACAGGGAGCATCCCATGAGTACGGCACTAGGTGGAAGGACAGGCTCGCCACACCTGCCCACTCGATAGCCAAATTCGAAAAATCCGTCTAGCTACCTAGTAGTATAAGAAATGCAGCTTCTGACTCCATATTTAAAGCTAAATAAAAAAAATATTAGTAGGCAAATCCTATTATTATATTAGAGAATTCCATAATGATAAGAGTACCGCATGTGGTTAATAATTATATTTTTATCTTGACCTGTAAATATTTATTTATCAATAAATGTCTGTATCTGTATTAAGCTATAATTTGGTGGTGGGGAAAAAAGGAATGTGAACGTAATCATTTTGTTTTATCATTCTATCTTCTTCTTCATCGCATGAGCTAAGTGGCCAAGATCTGGTGTCGAGAGTTTCTCAAGCCGCCCGAAGGCATCAGGCTTGAAGACTGCTTGTACTAAGACTAACAGCCGGGAGCTAACTATGGTGCCCAGATAAAAATGTCACCTTTAAAACGACAGTCTTTTGCATGGTCAGCCATCCAAACACCGTCCGCATCGGCCGTAGCTTAGATTCAATAATCGCGTCATATTACCTTAGCTAGCCAATCTACATTTAAGGGGTTAAAAAAATCATATTACCTGAACAAAGAACAGCTTGGGTTTGCCCGCCAACCCAGGCGCGCGCATCAATGGGTTGATGATATCCGTGATTGGATAGAGACGGTCGTAAGACCAAATATTGCCGTTCTCTTCTCCATGGGTCAGGATCACGATGGCGATGCATGCTGTGCTGCTGTGGTCCATTTCGCTGACTGGGATTGGAGAAAATAGTATTATATTAAACTAGCTTAGGACTTAGGATTTAACTAGCTTCTAATTTATTCATTCATCCGGCAGCCTCCTTGCATAAGCATATTATAGTCTAGTCAACAAGTGCCTTTTTGGTCACTACCTTTTTTCAGCAATCTCCGAAAATTATGATTGAGGTGTCATTTGATTCGGAATGGCATCTAGATAGTTTTCGAAAAACAATGAAGTTCCGCAAATAAAAAAAATAAAAAATATTTTTTTTGACCAAGGATTATTGTTTATTGATCTGTCCTGTAGGCACAAGAATTTTTTTAAATTTTAATTTTCATATTTAATAAGTTTAAATAATATTTATTCTTTCAAGGGAAGGAATGAATAAATAACCTGATGACTAGACTAATAAGCAGCCCACTATACGTTCCCACTGCTGGGACTCGGGGCCCTTCTCTCACGAGGAGAGAGATACAGGCCATAATCCACCACGCTGGCCAAGTGCGGGTTGGTGAATGAAACACGTCTTTGGATATTGTAGTCCTCCCAACGTGTCGGTTTCCTCACGGTGTTTACCTTCACCGTAAAGCGAGTGCAAACCCACACATAACTTGAAAAACAAGTCATTGGTGTAGGGCCGGGATTCGAATCAGGGGCCGTCTGATTGAAAAGCTGATTTATACCACTGAGCCACACTCGTTTTTGTATCCTTGAGAGCCCGTTTATTACTCTAATGTGAATTACTATTTCCAATTAGAAATGGAGAAATGTGGTTACGCGTTATATGATTGGCTGTACTGTGTTAAAAATGTTCGTCCATACAAAATTTAGAGCCTTGTTTCATCCTCATAAGAGAGAAATAGTTTCTAAGCGAATGTCTAGGTATATTATAATAATTGCCTATTGTATTGCTACATTTATTTTTCTAAAAATATTCGTCAATAGCATATTCACGGTCTAACGGCTGAACCAGACTTTTGATGAAATTTACTATAAGACTAGGTAAGACTTTGGATTAATATATAGGCTACTTTTTATCCCGGACTAACGCAGGGAAAACCGCGGGGCGCAGCTAGTAGGTTATATAAGACTAGCGACCCGCCCCGGCTTTGCACGGGTGCACAGCCGATACTAAACAATCTCTATTAGAACTAACTAAAGGACCGCCCGCTGCGGTCCTGCCTGCAGTCCCGCAGTGCAACTGATCGTAATATTTTAATTTCACCACAACATCAAAACCAAACGTCCAATTTTAATCATTCAAAAACCAAATATTATCAACATAAACTGTACTTATTGATGAAATAACTTATTTAGATAAGGATTAATAGCATGAGTAAAAAATAAATGCGTTTAAATGTAGTCCAAAAAAAAATCAAGATTTTTAAATAAAAATGTGGTTGTTGTGCCTCACTCGACATAGATATGTATAGTGTGTCACTGACTTTTTTGTAGATATTTATAAGATCTACAATGAAGTATAACATTTTATGGTTTTTTTGTAGTTTAGTCAGCGTACGCAAAATAAGTAACTTCTTTGGTTGATTTTTTTCAGTTTCTGTCAAAAAAAAAATCCAAATATCTTACGGAACCCTATTTATTCCAAAATAAAATATAGTCTATGTTACTCGTGAATAATGTAGCTTTCGAATGGTGAAAGAATTTTTAAAATCGGTCCAGTATGTTTTGAGCCTATTCATTACAACCAAACAAACAAAGTTTTCCTCTTTATAATATTAGTGTAGATAACAGATTTTTAGTTGGGACACGGCAGAATCGCCAAAATATTCAACAAACTTACTCTCATTAATTTTGGCGAGAACCTCTTCATGTGTGTAGTCGTTGAAAGGATCTTCAAGTTGAAATCTGTCAGGGCCGCTGAATGTCCCTCGCAATCTCTCTACATCACGGTGAGTGCCGACTCTCTGGGTCCTTCTGAAACATTTTATTTTATTTATATTTGGGCAACTTTCCCGAATGTACATTTTTTATCCTCATTAATTTTTCAGACAGGTAACATATATACCACTTTAATTATAAGACTTAGTAATAAGAAGAATTATCGAAATAGCTTCATTTATAATAATTAAACTAAATAATTATTAATTTAAATTAAATTTAACATTTGTATTATATTCATGACATGTCAAGCAATTATCTCAAATTCAATTAATATGTAATTATGAAATTTAACTCATCTTTTATGTATTATTAATGTATTATTATGAATTATCAACTTAGTTAATATGAATATGAATATTTTATTTTTTTATTATAATTGCATCAGCCAAATTATTGGATTATTTTGGGAAGGACTAGCTGCCAAGGCACGGGCTAACGCCTATTTTGGCAACTAGAGCATAATGTTTAAAGTATGTATTTTTTGGTGCCAATAAATTATTTTGAATTATCCAATTTAAAATTTTAGTTTTTTCGTAAACTAGCTGACCCGACAAACGTTGTTTTGCCTCGCTTAAGAGTATGAAAAATAGATAGTAGCCGATTCTCAGACCTACTGAATACGCATATAACATTTGGTAAAAATCGATCAAGCCGTTTCGGAGGAGTACGGTAACTAACATTGTGACATGGAAATTTTATATATAAGATTTAAATATCTAGGAATCGTTTTTACTATTTTATCACATCGGTCCAGTAGTTTCGGAGCCTATATGCGTCAAACAAACAAACTCAAAATCAGACTTTTCCTCTTTATGTATGTATTGGTATAGATTTAATTTATGCCGTCAGCTATTTGTGAAAAAAACTTGTTGAGCGATAGGGAAAATCCAATGCCAATAAATGTTGACGATAAAAACCATAGCTAAAATAAAAAGATTTTATGACTAAGAACAAAATAGATTAAGTAATTTTTGAGACGGTCATGGGGTCAACGACTTTAAGTACGAATAATGTTTTTAGAAATTGTCCGAGAGTTATATTTTTCGAAGATATACTAATTTGAATAAAGCTTATATCATCATAACTTCTTTTTCCCCAAACCGGTTTTGACAAAACAGGAGTTTTAACTACGTAAGTGATAGCCGGTTATACAAACATTATTCTCTATTTTTTTATTTACAATCAATTATTCTTTTTATGTTTTATTATACTTCATGTTTTAGTCAGTTTTAGGTAGGGTTAGTTCTAACTAATCGAAAACTAAATAGATTTAGTTTTCGATAGTCTTTTTTAATTTGTTTGTATTCTAAAGATATTTGAATTTTGAAATAAGGTTACTTACACTTTTCCTTTGTATGAGTAGTGGTTGAAAGTAAACATCAATTTCCGTCCGTCCATGTTAAAAAACAAGCTCATAGGGTCATAAGGTACACTGCTTGGTGAAGACTGTAGATCGCTGCTTGCATCACCTTGGGACTTCCCATTCGTACTGTAAAAAAATAATTATTTTTAGAACGCTTTGACGAGTTTGTGCCTTGGAACTGTGATTGTTTTTGGTATTTTATAAATAAAATAATCGCATTCGCAAAAACATTGGCGGATATCCAAAGACGCGCAATATCAAGTACATGCATAATACAGCAGAAATAGCTTGCATGCATAACCCACTTTACTTTCCCACTACCGGTATTCGGGGCCTTCGCTCACGAGACAGATATAGGCCATTATCTACCACGCTGGCCAAGTGCGGGATGACATAACGTAGCTATTGCATCAGCTTTGGATAATATCCTTATCAAAACTAATATTATATACACGCTTGTCCCTCTGTATCTGTGTATACTTGTGTCTGTTTTTTACTTTATTATTCTATTTCAATAAGCGAATAATCGGATCGGGCTAAATTAAACCTGGATACTTTGAACTCCAACATGAATATAGGCATATAACAGATCATTTAAAAAATAAATGCCCATCATTGATCCTTTCTCATTATACAAACTAATTTCAATAATATTATTTTTTATATAGGTAGTAAACCACGTTTTTTCGTGAAAAATATGATGAATCTTAAAATCCCAAATTCTGTTATATTACAAACAAAATATGATTTTTACCTTCCACCTAGTGCAATAGCAATTTAAAACAAGTATTATACTTACCTAATGTTTTTGTCGACCGCCATTTTGGTCTGAATAATGACATCAGACTTAGGTAATAATTAGGTTAGAACTTTCTTTATAAAAAAAGTAGATAATTACTGGCTAAGAAGGTACTGTTTAACTATTGAACAACAGACTTATTTTTATTTCAAAACTAAATAAATGAAAGGGGAACACAAAACACGTTTTAACTCGATCAAGACTCAACAAAGACTGCCACAATATACCATATATTTGTTCAGTGCAACAGTATATAAATACAAAATGGAGGGACTGAACCGGCTTTAAATGACGTAAGCCATATACAAAAATGCGCATACGCAGAAAACATGCTTCCTTTGAAAAATCTGCTGTTTTTTTAAAAAACAATGTTTTAATATACAGAGAACTAGCCAAGCGGCTGGTAGAGGTTTCGGGTATCCAGAATGATGGCTTCTATTTCGGTCAGAAATTAAGCATTGCCATCCAACGAGGCTATGCTGCCAGCATTTTGGGCACCTTTTCCTCTACCCCTAGTCTTTTTTAGGTTAAGTTTTAGTTAGTAATGAGTATTATGTTAGTCCTAAGTAAAATAACCATGTCTTTCGAAAACAGGTTCGTTTTTAGAAACAACAGATTTTATAAAAATAAGACAGGTTCTTTTGATATACGCGTTATTAAATCAATGACCCCGGGACGTTAATTCGGTTAGTAGGTAATCAGCTACCGAAGCTCTTTAAATACTTAAGTTTTTCCAAGGCCAGTTCAGTCCTTATCTAATTTAGCATTTATTAAGATGATTTTTTGGAGCTCTTTGTTAATATTATCTTAGCATAGCATAAGCAGCCCACTATATGTTCCCACTGCTGGGACTCGGGGCCTTCTCTCACGAGGAGAGAGATATAGGCCATGATCCACCACGCTGGCCAAATGCGGGTTGACGGATGACACATGTCTTCGGATATTTTGGTCCTCAAACATGCCGATTTCCTCACGATGTTTTCCTTCACCGTAAAGCGAGTGCAAATCCACACATGACTTGAAAAACAAGTAATTGTTGTATAGCCGGGATCGAACCAGGGACCGGGGTGAGTTTTTGGACTCAGTTGTAAATTATCATAATATTATGTATATTATAATATACGTTTGATGACTGTACCAGCGATTATTTCTTCGATAAAGGTTAACGACGAAATTTCCAACTGTAAAAATAAAAAATCCCGCACAAAATGACTCACTACAAAATTCTTGTAATCTTTCGCACGGATGACCTTTCAATAATATCTTGTGTTTTGTTTCTTATTTTTAGTCAGAATACTTGATGTCATATGTGTTTCAAAAGACTTTGAATACAGACGTGTTTACGAGTGCATTCCGTTTATATTTTCTTTTTTTACAAGTATTAGTTTGAATCGTATACGTGCAAATATTTTCTAAAATACTTTATTTTATATCATTAAAGGCCTATTATATTTCAGTTCTTATACTGTCAAATATTACTTTCTTATTAAGGAGTGTAAAGGTGTATAAAGAGGACATTTTGTCTTTTAAGAAATTATCTGTGTTCTTTCAACGTCTATAGTTTACAAGATGGGAAATACATCCGACGAAACTACAGTTAACAATAATGAAACTACAATCCAAAGGTAAATACAACCCAAAGATTTTTTTTCATATTGATTAACAAGCACTTTTAATTAGATGTTCCATATTTTATGACTTTATACATTTGTCGAGATCCATAATCCTATGCTAAAATTCAAATAAAAATCAGAAACAACCGAAGTACAAGTTATTATTCTGTGAAACAACTTTGATTACCACTTAGGTTATTAACCCCAACTACAGTTCAATCCAGTACCTTGGATTATAACATTCAGTGAGGTATATTGTGGCTTATTAAAAAGTAATTTGGGCATATTTACTCTTAAGCAGAATTTTCAATATTCACAGATATCGTTGGTTTTATTTGTGTAATCTTTGCATTTGATTTTTGTTATTATCATGTTATTCTTAAGACTATTAACAATGTTAATTTTAGATTAACTGTTTATTGTACCAAAAATCTATGAAAAAGCAAAGAAATTTTAATTAATATATTTTTTATTTACTCAAATAGTAAAATCCTTGACGAAGAGAACAATGGGCACCGATTGGCTCCAACTTGCCAATGCGCTCACCAACCAGAACCAACCTTGGAAGAAATTGCTTCCAACAAAGTTTCATCGTTCTACGACATGTCAGGAGACAAAATCCTGATTATTTTCAATCATTACCAGTATATGGATACACAGTTTTACAGGTATGATCTAGATTTAATAATAAGGTTACAGGTCACCTGGTTTTAGTGGTACAAATCCCTAATCTTTATATATATAAATCTCGTGTCACAATGTGTGTCCTCAATGGACTCCTAAACCACTTAACCGATTATAATAAAATTCGCACACCATGTGCAGTTCGATCCAACTTAAGAGATAGGATAGTTTAAATCTCAAATTATAGTCGCAATTTTAATTTATTGCTAATTATTGACTGTTGTTATTTGACAGTCACAATTATCTGTTAACTCCAAATGATTCTGACAGATGTCGATACCTTTCGACTGGGTTGAGTAAGTAATCAATAGATGGCGCTGCTATGGTAAAGCTACGAACGTGTTATATAAGCTACACTATCTATTTTTCATACCCCTAAGTGAGGCAAAACAACGTTTGCCGGGTCAGCTAGTTATAATATATATATTTTTTCCTTTTTATCTTTATTGGTATAGATAAATCATTGTCAGATAAATTAAATACATGTCCATAATTATAATAAAAATTATACAAGTCAAAAACATTTAATGTTAGGAAAACCCGCCCATGACCTTACCTGGTGCAAAGTGCCCATAACACTGGCTGCGTTTCCACGCTGAATAGCAATGGCTATCCTCTGCACCAAGTACGATCGAGAACGGGGATCCCCTGTCCTATCGAGTAGTCTTCGCCCGAGTTCTAGTAAATTAGAAAATGAGTCGGGTTTTCCTTCCTGACAATATAACTCCAGAATTCACGAACTGATTTCCACGGTTTTGCATTCGTTGGAAAGGCCTTGGGCTCCGTGAGGTTTGTAGTAATCAAAATTCAGGTAAAATTTCAACAGAAAAGGAGGAAAAGAAGGGAAATCATTTTTCACATACAGCGCCATCTCTGATACATAGCACGTATTACAAACCAATCTGGTTTTGCATGGCGGTGGCGCGAAAAGCGACCTACACGCGGGCGGAGCCGCGGGTTGCTAGTAACTTATAAATTAAACATTTACAGACGTGTCGTGGGTTTCTTTAAATAATTTACGAGCTTGTTAACTCTTAAAAGTACTGTAATAAATAAATTATTTATATTTCAGAAATATGAACGTTACAACACGAACAGGGACATTTGAAGATGTGATTTGCTTAGAAGATACTTTTCGAAGTCTAGGATTTATCGTTATTGCACACCATGACTTCAAACACAGGGATATTGTGAAATATTTGATGGATGGTGAGTTTTTAAACAAAAACAACTATTTTAAATAACAATGACGATGGGGGCTAATATGGGGGCGCATATTTTGCGGTTTGTCGCGCTTTCCAGCGTTCTAATTGGATGATAATGACATGTTACTATAGAAGTTTGCGGTCAAATATTTGAGAGAAGCTCCCAGACGTAATTTTTAGGTGTTTTTTACTCGACCTTTTAACCAATATTTGGTAGACCCTCAATACTTTGACGGAATATTGAATTATGTATTAAATAAAAAAATAATGTTTAAGGGGGCTCCCATACAACAATACTACGGAACGCTTCATGCGCAAGCCCAACTAGTACTTGGCCAATTATTATTTATTGATTTTTTTTAACAAAATTCAGGAAAATACGTTTTGGAAAAAATAGACCTACATGCGGGCGGAGTAGCAGGCATCAGCTAGTTTCTCATAAAAGTAGGTTACATTTCATTATTTTAAATCATGATGATGATGATGTTTGTTGTTTCCCTCCTTTCAACTCCTTTCCATCCGAAGGTTGCCTGGAAGAGATCGCTGTTAGCGATAACGCCGCCGTTTGTGGCACGTCGTAAATATTTTTACTCCCCATCCTAGATTCATAAGCTTCCGAGAATATCTGGAGTTAAGCTCCGGGAACGCCTCTCTGGATTGTCTACAATCTACCATTCCTTCCCAGTGCTCTTTCTGAAGTCTTCTGGTACGCAGCCTAGTAGTACAACCCGGTCACATTATCTTGAGACCTGGCGGCGATGACGTCACGTCGCGTCGGCGCTCTGATACAGTGCGCAAAACAAGCACCTCTAGTAGGGTATTATTTTAACAATAAGATTTCCAACAAAACAAACCCAACAAAATAGTAACAAAATTGTCCAAACTAAACCAAAATGTACAAACTTAACAAAAATACCCTACGTTGCAACAAAAACAATATTTTAACGTAACAGCAATAACAAAATAACAATAAAGTCCAAACGTAACAACGAAATGTTTATAAAAATATACCACGAAAACAAGTAGGCGCGTATCGGCAACGGAAGTGCTAACCGTACTGACGCGCCGTGGCGAGCGCGGGGAGGTGAAAGGAGAACGGGGCGGGGGGTTCGCATTCCAGCTAGGTCTCGAGATAATGTGACCGGGTTGTACTATGCGTGTCAACTAAGAATAGGACTGTCAAAACCGCCATCTTGCTCAATAATACGCGCAAACGTCATAACCAAAATGTATGGTGTGCAAAAAAAAATGTAAACAAATTATATTCAGTTTATATATTTAATGTACCTACGCTGTTTTGCTAATTCTTATAAATTTTACGGCAAATTAATTATCAATGAGTAGGATTTGAAAATAAACCCTTATTTATGAAAATATATTTATTTTTTCATTGTTGGCACTTCTTTTTGTACCAAATAAAAAGAGTTTATTATAGATACTATGACAATGTCTCGTCACGTGATTTTTTTAGGTGTTGTTAATTTGCCTTGGGTACTTCTTACTATATAATTATCCAGTAATAAAATTCAAGAAAAGTTTTTTATATGAATATAATAATTATACAATTATTAAATGTATATCTATGAACTTAAAAAGTAATTAAATTTATTTTTTAACCCTTGCTTTGCTAACTGTCAAAAAAGTACTGCCTTTTTTGACAGTTATCGTGTGAAGTTGAAGCAAGCGCGATCCTATTCTTAGTTGGCACGCATAGTACATTAATCTATCTATATTTCCAGTGTGCAGCAGGGACCACAGCAGCACCTCGTGTGTCGCTGTGGCGGTGATGTCGCACGGTGTCGGAGCTTTCCTGGCCGCCGCCGACACCATGTACCCGGTGTCAGACATCACAGACACCTTGCGCGCGGCGCCGAGCCTCGCCGGGACACCGAAGCTATTCTTTATTCAGGTCAGCATAAGTTATAGGATTCCACTGCTGAGAATCGCAACCTTCCTTCACGAGGAGAGAGATATAACTGGCTTTCAAGGCTTTCAAGGCCTTTTATTTTTTTTACGAGGGGAGAATCTTCATCGAGGACGACCTCGTTGGCGTAAAGGTTAACATGCCGGTCTGCTAATCAGAAGGTTCCGGGTTCGATTCCCGGCCCGGTCAACATCTTTGTGCTTAACTAAATTTGTTGGCTGTGGGTCTGGGTGTTAAATATGTATTTATATATAATATGTATGTATATGTAGCATATCAGTTGTGTTAGCTACCATAACACGAACTAGAAATGGTTCAGTATGGGGCTAACCAGCCGTGTGTGAATGTGTAAAAAAAAAAATTTAGATACCCAGCTACAATGGATAATTAATAGCTGGATTTTGTGGGTTTTTACTCACTAAAACCCCCTTCGGTGCCCAGCCTCGATGCATGATAGGACTCCAGGTTCTCCGGTGGAAACCCACTAAGGTCTCCCAGCTTTTGCTTTCAGCTCCCAATTTGAATGGATTGTCAGAACCCCACTTCCAACAGTTCTTAAGCCTGATTCAAGGAGCCTGAATACGATATATTTTTCAACTTGAGTGTGGTTGCTAGCCAAAAGAGACTAATAATGCTCAACCACAATGCTATGGTTTCCTCACGATGTTTTCTTTCATCGTAAACTTGAGTTTCTAAGCGAGTGTGGCTCGGTGGTAATAACGTCTGCTTTTCAATCAGACGGACGGTTCCCAGCCCTACACCAATGACTTGTTTTACAATTTTATGTGTAGATTTGCACTCGCTTTGCGGAAGGAAAACATCGTGAGGAAACCGGCATGTTTGAGGACCACAATATCCGAATACGTATGTCATTGGTGGTGGATTATGGCCTATATCTCTCTCCTCGTAAGAGAAGGCCCCGAATCCCAGCAGTGGGAACATATGGTGGGCTGCTTATGCTAAACTTGAGTTTATTGGTGGGGATCGATCCCATGACCTTTGAGACTCCATTAATCATTGCTTCAAATCTACGTTTACTTACTTTACTTAGTATTTTTTTTTATGCGCAGGCATGCAGGGCGAGACATACTTGCCCATCTCCTCCAGCCGCTGACCCGCTGGATCCTCACTACTTACTTCTTTACTCCACGTATGAAGGTAAACCTTTTTTAACATTTATTGAATAGGGTAGTTGACTCAAGATCAAAGTCAACTTCCATTAATAATCCTCAGAACATACCATCTGACGAATCAGGGGTGGAACAGGTAAGCCAGTGACCCAGGCCTGTGCTCCGTTATTTCAAGGAGCTCGGTAGGCTTGGGTAGGCTGGTAAGGGGGGAATGCACAATACGTCCCTAGCGGGATGTCAGTGCAGGTTTCATCAGCCCCACTTCAAATTAGAATTAAGGTCGTTGACTAGAAAAATAATAAGTTTGTCCCCTAACCCTTGATACTTGGTATACCTTTAATTACCTCAGTTATTCCAGACTAATTATGCTCCACTTTAGACCACATTGTTGCTAACTCATGTGGTTATGCGCACTTCTGCACCCTGAGTCTGAAAAAAAGTCTTTCGCTATACGGAGTAAAAAGACATAACTGTCATATGTATGAAATTTAATTTGTCAGTGTATTTCTTTCAGATTACGTGTCGTACCGTCGACCTTCGGGCACGTGGCTGATCCAGACCCTCTGCCAAGTGATCAGCAACTACCACCAGGACCTACACCTCACAGATATGATCACACTAGTCAACTACAAGGTCTCCAAAATGTCGGCTCTAACATCTGACAACGAGGAGAAACAAATGCCGGTGTGCGAGTTTTTCTTGCAGAAACGATTGATGCTGTAACACATAGCGTTGTGTTCGAACTGTATTATAGGCGGTGGTCCCACTAGGACAGATTGTAAACATAGTAAAGTCTTTTTCCCGATGATTAAAAATAAGGTAACTAATAATCTACTCAAACTAACGAGAACAGACCTACGTTTGATGGTCGGTATCATCACCGGCCACTGCGATCTAAACTATCACCAGCACAAAATTTGTAATACAGATAGCCCCCTCTGCCGCGGATGTATGAGGGCGGACGAGACTGTGGAGCATGTGCTGTTGCACTATGAATCCACAAACCAAACTAGAGAGAAAACCGGACTAGCAAGGGTATCTCAACAAAACACTACGCTACACTTGGACGCCTCCTGCTATAAAAAAAAGTACCACAACTTCTGACGCAATGACAGTGGAACAGGTATGCCAGCGACCCAAGACCGTGCTCCGCTACTTTAAGGAGCTTGGATGGCTTGGGTAGGCTGGTAGGGGGAAATGCACAATACCTACGCTTTCTGCGGGTTGTCAGTGCAGGTCTGATCGCCCCCATCATAGAATAAGAATAAGAATGGTCCCACCAACGGCGAGTAAACGTTTAACTGTAGACTATTTTCTCGCTCAAGAAACGTTCAATAGATATAACATTCCGTGTAAATAAAAGAGATGCACATACAAATAGTTGATCGCTGACTGTTCACACTGCCGGCGACGACTAGCTTTACTAGTTTTATCGCTTAAGCGACGAGCTTTCAAAAATAAACTCGCTCAGCAATACTCGTTCAGCGATACTCGCCCGCTTCATCATTTCTATACAGTGCGGCTGAATGGCGCACGAGGCGAGTGGCGCGAGTAATAGCTCGTCGCACTTACACACTCGCTTATAGCCCGGCGACAAAACTATGGAAACCACACTCGTTTCCCGCTGATCGCCAACTCGTTTATAGTTTCTAGTTCTACTCGTTTCTCGTTCATCGTCGCCCCTGACATTGATTTGAGCTTGAACTATCTTATTTTAAATTCAATTTTATGATTTTTAGGAATTAATTCAATATAATTGATATTGTATTATTTTTCTACAGCTTTATTAGATCTAGTCAAATAACTGATTAGAATTTTTCGTGAATTTTCAAGTCTTGTTTATAACAAATAAATAAACTGAAGCAAAACTAAATTACGTAATATTCTCGCGATAGTTTTATTTTTGAAAAATGTCGGATGAAAAATTTCAGAATGTGCTTCTGAAAGTAATAAAGATTATAATTAGTACAAATCTTACTTGTTTTGTAGGTAATACTCGTATTAGAACACATTTTACACACGGCTGGCTAAACTAGTTCGTATTATGGTTGCTAACACAACTAATATATTTAACACCCAGACCGACAGCCAACAAATTTAGTTCAGCACAAATATGTTGGCCGTGCCGGGAATTGAACCCGAAACCTTCTGATTGGCAGTCCGGCATGGTAACCATTACGCCAACGAGGTCGTCATTATAGATAGATAGATAGATTAACTCTTTATTGGGCAAATTATAGGTACAGCAAATAAAAAGTAACAACATAAAAAGATTTACAACGTGCCACAAACGGCGGCCTTATCGTTAACAGCGATCTCTTCCAGGCAACCTTTGGATGGGAAGGAGTTGAAAGGACGAGAAAAGAGGGGTTGCACAATAAAGAATAGTAATAAGTACTTATAATTATGATGGAGGACTTAAAATAATTATCTAAAGTCATTAGAGCTCTCATTCCAATATTAGTCTAGTCAACAAGTGCCTTTTTGGTCAACTTTTTTCAGCAGTCTCCGAAAATTATGATTGAGGTGTCATTCGATTCGGATTCATTCAAGGCCGAAGGAATGAATAAATATTATTTAAACTTATTAAATATGAAAATAAAAAAATTGAAAAAAATCAGATGCCTACAGGACAGATCAATAAACAATAATCCGTGGTCAAAAACTTTAAAAATTTCCTTTTTTTTTTCAGCGAAACTTCATTGTTTTTCGAAAACTATCTAGATGCCATTCCGAATCGAATGACACCTCAATCATAATTTTCGGAGACTGCTGAAAAAAGTTGACCAAAAAGGCACTTGTTGACTAGACTATATTGTTAATTATTGATTTTATTTCGTGATAAATCCACTGCCACACGTCAGGGTAAGTTCCATAGTATCTAAAGTTAAGTATGATAACTTCGATCAAAATATGTATGGCGTGGCTAAACCCGTTAAAATAGCGACTTAAGATGCCTGCGAGAATTTCAAGAATTTAGTGAGCGTGAATCTGGCTTCAGGCATCTGCTTCTTGTTATGCAAGCGCTCATTGCCCGGGGTGTTGGTGTATTGCATGGCGACTTGCCGCATCACGAGCGTCACCATCTGCAGCAGGTCCAGCGAGGAGTGCGACTCTGACACCACCGAGCACAGCGCCTGGATCAACCACGAGCCTCTCATGTCCCGGAACGAGAGGTGATCTGAAAATTAACATAGAAAGAATGAGAAAGAAAGAAAGAAAAAGTTTTATTATGCACAAGAAATAATTACAAACATACAAACATAATATAGAAAATCAAATGATCTTTGTGTACAAAAGGCGCAAGTTCAGCATAATGCTGAGAGTACCTCGTAGGTACTCCAGCGCTGGCTTTCAACCTGCGCCTTAGCTTACTATCTAAGCACAGTATATGGCCAGTGAGTTAACAGTAGCAGCAACTTTAACACAAAGTTACACAACATTGAAAATACACTATAATAATATACATATAATACGTAATATATCAAAACAACAGATAGGTACACAAAACTAAAAAAAGGCATTCATACAACATCGATACCCTAATTTGCAAACCTTCTAACTCCTCTGCAGATTTTTTACGGGAGAGTGAGAAACTAAAGAGTGGGACTTAGCGTGGTATGGGCATGTGATGCGTAGAGAGGAGATGAATGTTAGTAGGAGATGTATGGAAATGGAAGTGCAAGAAGAAGAACAAGAGGCCGACCGAAGAAGACGTGGATGGAGTGTGTGAATGAGGACATGCGAGTGAAAGGAGTGAGTGTGGAGACGACGGCTGATAGAGGAGAGTGGAAGAGGAAAATTTGCTGTGCCGACCCCACCTAGTGGGATAAAGCAAGGAAGAAGAAGTCTCAAAACGTCATTGTATTTTATTTAGATAAATAAAAAGTGATATAACTTTATTTTTATTATAATTATTAAAATAAAAATAAAGCATAGTCTTACACGGGATTTTGGTTTTTCTTTATTGCGTAAATTAAAAATTACAATGAAGTTTGGAGCCTCTCCCGTACAAAACCCGCATAGGAGATAGTAGGTTTTCAAATTAGGGTATTGAAATAGAAAAACATTTTAGAGGTACCATCTGGAACATCAAATCTATTAGCATTTGTTGTTACATAAAGTCCTCAAATTGTCTCATAGGTCATCCAATCTCAAACAAACGTGAAGCCAAGTCACGTCTTCGGGTGGCTTGAAAACTCTCGACACCAGAGCTTGGCTACTTAGCTCAAACGAATAAGAAAGATATGTACCTACAATGAATAGGTGCTCTAAAATCTACCAAAACAAAATGTGGAACAACGCGAGGAAACCAAAATGTTTAAGGACCACAATATCCGAAGACGTGTGTCATCCGCCAACCCGCACTTGGCCAGCGAGGTGGAGCGCCTATATCTTTGTGAGAGAAGGCTCCGAGTCCCAGCAGTGGGAACGTATAGTGGGCTGCTTATGCTGAATTCTACCATAAGATAATATTTGAAATTGAAAATAACCATCTCAAATTTAACGTAAAAATAAAATCTTACCTTCATATGAGGAGTAGAGAACGAAGCTGTCCGCATGAGTTGGAATCAAGATGGAAACCTCATCTCCATCTAACTGGATCCTCTGACCTTCATCTATCAGCTCACCGCGACATGCCTGGAACATCATATTTTAAATTTAGTTTTTTAAATGTGTTTATTTTCTTCTTCTTTATCGTATGAGCTAAGTGACCAAGGTGTCTAGAGTTTTCAAGCCGCCCGAAGCCCTCCGCTGACTAGGCTTAACGATTGCTTGTACTAAGGCTAATAGCCGCGACCTACAATTTAACGTGTCATCCAACCCACGGTAGCGCCTAGGTGAAAACTCCGCTTAAAAACAACAGTCTTGTGTAAGGTCACCCAGTCCGCATCGACCGTTGCTTAGCTTCGATGATCGCGTCAGATCACCTTAGCTAACCGAGCTACAGGCGATTTTTTTTATTCCAGTACTCAAACTTTCTATCAAGAATATTTTGATTCAATCATAAACATATTAATTCTAAAATAAATTAAATTAAAGACTTCTCAATATGCCCTTTACATGATAAGTTATGACTAAATGAATACAAGCGCCCAAGGATTGGCGCCAAAAAAAAAATAAAAAAATGGCTGCCATTTCACAATGAATAAAGAAAAAAATATTAGAGCTTGATTTGTCTATAAAATGAATCATAATATATTTTTCCATTTCAGGCTCCCACATGGGTAGATAAACACATTGTATAAGAAAGATTACCCTTTATATAAAATCAGCAAGTTCAATATTTTGCCCTTGTCATCGCATCGAGATAAAATTGCGATATTATCGCACAAGATTCGCACAAAGCGTTTTGCTTCGACCTTCATTGTGAGAACTGCGAAGCTCTGGAACTCTCTTCCTGAGTCTCTTTTTCCCGAGAAGTACAATTTGGGGGTCTTCAAATCTAGAGTAAATAGGTTCCTTCTAGGCAAGCGTGTTACATCTTAGACCACAGTTAAGCTTAACATCAGGCAAGCTGCGGTCAAACGTAAGCCTATTCATCAATAAAAAAAATATCATTTCTGATTTGAGAAACGTGGTAAGTTTACGTGGTCTTCGGTCGTAGGTACCTGAACGAAGAGCAGTTTAGGCTTGCCGGCGAGGGCGGGCGTGCGCTGGAGCATGCTCATGATGTCGCTGACCGGGTAGGGTCTGTCCGCCGCACACACCTCGCCGCCTCGCGACCCGTGGCTCAGCACAGCTACCGCCACGCAAGATGTATTCTTGTGATCCAAACTGCATACTGGAACATTTTTTTTTTAATTATCAGCCAGTATTCACGATTAGCACAACTACCGACGACCTCGTTGGCGTAATGGTTACCATGCCGGACTGCCAATTAGAAGGTTCCGTCTTCTATTCCTGGCCCAGCCAACATCTTTGTGCTTAACTTAATTTGTTGGCTGTGGGTCTGGGTGTTAAATATGTATCTATGTAAAATTGCATGTATGTATATGTAGTATATCAGTTGTGTTAGCTACCATAACAAGAACTAGAAATGGTTCAGTATGGGGTTAACCAGCCGTGTGGGAAATGTGTCCTAATAATAATAAAAAAAAAATTACCGTTGTGAAGCTACATTATCTCCGAGTAACATCAGCTTGTAACAGCTTGGATTATTTTATATCCCGTGCGAAGCCGAGACTGAATGCTATTTTTACGGACTTATAATCATCAACCGACCCATGGTACCGCCCAGATTAAAATGACACTTTAAAAACGACTGTTCATGTACTTGTGTTTGTGCATGGTCACCCATCCAAACACTGTCGACCGTTGCTTAGCTTCGATGATTGCGTCAGATCCTCTAAGCTCTCCGAGCTACAGGCGCCATATAATTATTATTGTGAGATGACACAATACTTACAGTTAAAAATTTTATCCATAATATCGTCATAGTCCAAATCATCGTGATTCACTGGTTTAAACCCGAGCTTGCCAAACGTACTCTTAAGACTATCCACATCTCTTGATGTTCCTTTCCGTGGGCTGTATTTTTGATAGCTGAAAACACAAAAAAAACTCAGAAGGCTCTGAAATTACAGCTTAGCAACTGTTGCACTGCCCGTACCCGAGACCCAATGTTTATTGTTTTATTTAATAATAATATTAATAATATTTATTTATGCAAAAGAATTGTCACATTTTTATAAAATTTATGCGCTAAGAAAATCTAATAAAAATTATATTTATTTGGTTACAACACATGTATCACATAAAATCAGTTTCAAATACTATGCGACTTAGGTGACATCTGGTATAATTTGCAAACAGGTTCGTTCGGAGTCTAAAGTAGAGTCGACCGGGAGCGGAATGGGCAGACGACCTATACGAGGCTTGCTACTTGGATAATAACTGAATTTAAAAAAATATGCTAAAAAATCTGAATAAGAAAAAAATATTATATCTGATAAGTTTTTACTCCAAGTTTAATCGAACGCGCAAAACGTCATATACAGTGTAAACTCTACATAACGACACTGAAGGGACTGTACATTTTGCATGTATATATGGAATAAACGCTAAACGAACTAAAGCCAATTGATTTCGTTTGTCGATAAATCGAGTTACGTTAGATGGAGTTTACACTGTAGTTTTCTAAACGTAAGTTTAGAAACGAAAACAAGTGATCGCATTAGTTAAAATGTTTGACAGAACCATAAAGATAGACTTATATAATACTAGCAGACCCGGCAAACGTTGTTTTGCCTCACTTAGGGGTACAGCGCCATCTATTGATTACTTACTCAACCCAGTCGAAAGGTATCGACATCTGTTGTGATAATTGTGACTGTCAAATAATAACAGACAATAATTAGCAATAAATTAAAATTCCGACTATAATTTGAGATTTAAACTATCCTATCTCTCAAGTTGGATCGAACTGCACATGGTGTGCGAATTTTATTATAACCGGTTAAGTGGTTTAGGAGTCCATTGAGGACAAACATTGTGACACGAGATTTATATATATTAAAGAAGATAGATAGCTAACATGTATCATGTAAAGGGGTACCGGGGCTGGACTGGAGGAATAAAACTAACTTGAAATACGGTGTTATCTTAAACTCATTATGGTTGAAGATGAGAAGGTGCTTGTCTCCGGACATGTCGTAGTAGTCCCCGTAGAACTCGTTGATCTCATCGGGGTCTAGAATGGGGATCGCCGACTTGTCTTTTGTTGACGCACTGGAATTGATGAAAAGTAAATTAATACATTTTGTAAAAAAAATATTATAAAGATGAAAAGTGTGATTGTGGGTTGTGAGTCTGGGTGTTAAATATGTATCTATATAAAATATATATGTATGTATGTATATCAGTTGTGTTAGCTACCATAACACGAACTAAAAATGGTCCAGTATGGGGCTAACCAGGCGTGTGTGAAATGAGTCCTAGTATTTATTTATTATATTTATTATTTATTTATTGTTTGTTTCAAATAGACTCCGAACCACTGCACCGATTTGAAAATTCTTTCACCGTTGGGAAACTACATTATCCCTGAATAAGGCTATATTTTGTATCTCGTATATGTGTATTCGAATAATATTATGACATATACATAGATCATTATATTATCTACATCCTTAAGCTAATACTTGCAGCATTTCCATGCTGAACTACAAAGTGTACCTAATAATAAGTTTTCTAGTTACCTTGCATTGGTTCTATCCAACGGTTTGACATCAGACGAAGTTTGTCGCAAGATTTTATCGTCCCCTTTGTCTTCCATTATTTCAGTTCTTTGTCTTTTTTCAATGCAAGTGTCCATACACTTCCAATTAATACACAACACATATAATCTTGCACTTATTAACGAAACGAACAAGACATTTTTGAACTAAAAATAATGTGAATCTCAATAAAAAAAGTGAAGTAAAATATTGTTTGTGACTAGTACACCAGTGGGGCTAAGCGTTGATAACTGTTAGGTGTTGATAAGCGATGCATCGAGCGGCTTGTACTGATAACATGATAATCATTATGTATTTGTCGCTACGAATTGGTGATGATATTTATGGTTCCGTACCTTAAGTGCGAGTTAAGGTTCGAGTGTGGCTCGGTGGTATGAACGTCTGCTTTTCAATCAGACGGCACCTGGTTCGAATCCCGGCCCTACACCAATGACTTGTTTTTCAAGTTATGTGTGGAATTGCACGCGCTTTACAGTGAAGAAAAACATCGTGAGGAAACCGACACGTTGGGAGGACTGCAATATCCGAAGACGTGTGTCCATCACCAACCCGCACTTGGCCAGTGTGGTGTATTATGGTCTGTATCTCTCTCCTCGTGAGAGAATGCCCCGAGTCCCAGCAGCGGGAACGTATAGTGGGCTGCTTATGCTCACCTTAAAGGTAAAAACGGGACCCTATTACTAAGACTCCGCTGTCTGTCTGTCTCCAGGTTGTATCTTAGAAACCGTAATAGCTAGAAAGCTGAAACTTTCACATGATATGTTTTTCCCGTGCCGCTATAACAGCAAATACTAAAAATAAAATTAAAAAAAAATATTATAGGGGTCCACATATGAAAATACATTAAAAAGGTTTTTTCGTACTTTTGCTATATATCAATAACGGTAGCTGACCAACACTTAAAATTTTCACAAAATATACGAATTTATATTAGCTATTAAATTAAATTACAACATTTAAATAAAATCATTTGAATTTAAAATCATCTCCGTAACACATACGTAATTATTAAGTAGCTTTTTACTCTATCTTTATAACGATATTTCGTAGACTATGTCTATACATTCACAGAATATTGTATATATTATTTATTGAATATATATATTAAATCAAAAAATAAATGATTAAATAATATAAAAATATATTTAAGGGGGGCTCCCATACAACAATGGTACGGAACCCTTCATACGTGAGCCCAACACGCACTTGGCCAGTTTTTTTCTATAATTTATTTTATTATATTGTGTCTGTTGTATAAATTCTAACAGGAAAACCCTGTGAATAAACTTTATTATGACAAATACCTCTTTGCTTTTTGTGTAATCTTAATTTGCTTGACGAGACAAGTATGTATTCATTCTGCAGTAGATTTTTTAAGGAATAGGTTAGTTACAACCATTAATTTTAGGCTTAGAACGAAGGCTTATTTTAACTCAGAGCTAAACCTGAAATTTGTTCGCAAACCACATGAGTCAGCTTTGCCGTAGACCACCAATCTGTTAAACGTCAAAACCAGAAACCTAACCTTCCGCAAACGCTAAATTATGGTAAATAATCCGTAATCGAATTGACCACCGTAAACCTGGGCCCTCCCCAGTGAGGGAGAAAAAAAAGAGTGGAAGGTTAGCGTGGTATGGACATGTGATGCGTAGAGAGAAGATGTATGGAAATGGTAGTGCAAGGAAGAAGAGCAAGAGGCCGCCCGAAAAAGACATGGATGGAGTGTGTGAATGAGGACATGAGAGATAAAGGATTGAGCGTGGAGGTGACGTCTGATAGAAGAGAGTGGAAGAAGAAGATTTGTTGTGCCGACCCCACCTAAGAGGTCTAAGGTAAGGAAAAAGAAGAAGGAGAAGAAACCAGGGCCCTCCCTGTAAGCAAACACTAACCAAGAGTTGTAGTTAAAGTGGTTAGTTATATCGCCTAATCTGTTTCTCTTTTATAGTTTAAAGTTTAAAACATGTATTTCTCACAAAGGTTGCTTGGCGCTACCGTGGGTCGGGTGACACAATTAATCGTAAGTCTCGGCTTTTAGTACAACTAGTCTTTAAGACAAGTCAGATGCCTTCGAGTGGCTTGAAAAACTCTAGACATTGAGCTCGTCCACTTAGCTCGTTCAAAGAAGTAGTTTTTTTAGTATAAGTACTCGTATCTACAAGCAAAAAAAAAACGGCTGTGACTCGGTGGTAAAAACGGCTGCTTTTCAAACAGACGGCCCTTGGTTCGATCCCAGCCCTATACCAATGACTTGTTTTTCAAATTATGTGTAGATTTGCACTCGCTTTACGGTGAAGGAAAACATCGTGAAGAGACCGACACGTTTGAGAACTGCAATATCCGAAGACGTGTGTCATCCGCCAACCCGCACTTGCCCAGTATGGTGGAATATGGCCTATGTATCTCTCCTAGTAAGAAAAGGCTCCGAGTCCCTGCATTGGGAACGTATAGCGGACTGCTTACTTATATACAAGCTAAAGAGAAAACAATTCCAAAACTGCGGTTCATTAAAGCGAAGTCCGGTCCAAGCCATTTCGCAAGTTAAATGACACTATCACTTATTCAAACCTCCGGGGAGTCAAGTAGTTACGAGAGTGCAAACCGTTCCGAACTGAAGAGCTCATTTATCAAACACAGTTTCATAGTTATACCTACTCACTTACTTATAGTATTTTGAACACTCTCTATATAAATAATGTTTGAATAATGTTTGTATAACCGGCTATCGCTTACGTTTATTTGGTCGGTATTAGCCCGACATGTTTCAGCACAATCAGTGTGCCATTCTCAAGGGCGGGAACACAGCCAATGTATACACGCGACGACGGCTAATACAAATACAAATAATTTTCTCACTCCAGTAAAATATGTATATAGTAACATGTATATATGTTACTATTTCTTACTTATATAATGCTAGCTGCGCCCCGCGATGTTACTCGCGTTAATCCGGGACAAAGATAAGTTAAACCGGGATAAAAAGCAGCCTACGTGTTTTGATTAACACGGTCTAATATCTTCACACTACATTTCATCAAAATCAGTTCAGTCGTTTTAGCGTGAAGAAGTTACAAACACACACACACACACAAACTTTCGCATTTATTATATTAATAGGATACTCGTATATTTGGTTTGCCAAACCTAATAAAAGTTTCTTTGCAGAAGCTACTTTTATAATACATATAGAACGGTAAATACATATAGATTCTTCGGGTAAGGCGACTTTGAAGGATACACAATTGCCACCAGTTTTAAGAACTAATTTATGACTAAATTTTAAGGTATAAGTACACATACCTGTCCGATATTTTAAGAGTAATTTACTATATTAGGTATATTGTGCTATAATCAACCTGTGTTTTGATGTTTTCAAAAAATAAATGCATTTATAGATGTGTGGTTTTCTTCTTCAAACGTTTTATAAAAAGAAAATGTGAACCTCAAACAGATTTAGACAGTGTCTTGATTGATCAGTGATTCTAAATCTAGAAAAAACAAAAACCAAGAAAGATGTTTGATTTAAAAAAATCTTAGTAGAACCGTCTAGTAGGATTTTTTCTACGAAATTCCATCAATTTCCTTTCGTGCCATCCATTTCTATAAAGCCAAGTATATTCCACGAAAATATAGCCTACGGTAGATTTTTAAGGGCCAACGTTATCATAAATGTATCCGGAAATTGAACATCAATTCAAAATGACAGTACTTTTAACTGATCCAAGGCATTATTGAGGTCTGATGGCAATCAGAGGTCATCCATCAAAAAACTCGCCGAGTGATAACCGGAAATGGTATTTCCTACAGGAAATTAAGTTAAAGTGGGAATTAACACAATTATAAAGGTCAATCTGGAGTATAAAGTACCTGTTTTATTATCTTTGTAAGAAGAATGGCATTTTTCCAAAATCAAATAAAGGTTTTGTTCTGAAGTTTATTCTTTACATCCATATTACGAACTATGTAAGGCTTAGCACAAGCAGTCGTTAAGCCAAGTCAGAGGCTTTCGGGCGACTTGAAAACTCGACACCAGAGCTTGCCCAAGCTCATTAATGCTATTTTTCATGTGAATTCTGCTTATTTTTGTATCGAATTGTAATGTAAGGCGAATTGGTTTATGGTCCGAGTCAAATCTGATTTTACGTAATACTTCAAAGATCTTGATTGTATCTTTTTTTGATGTTAAACGTTAGTACGTTAGCTACTATAATACGAACTAGAAATGGTTCAGTATGGGGTTACCAGCCGTGTATGAAATGTGTCCTAATATTTAAAAATATATATATTTAAATTAAAAAAAAATAGTGTTAAAAAGTAATCAACATCATACTTCATGGTATGAACTACAAGTATGTAATATAAATTTTACTTTAAAAACGCTTTTCCCTTGGAAAATGCGAAAATTTTCAAAATGCATCGTCAAAACGAGGTTTCACCGCTCGCCCGTAATTCCGCTGCGTCCGGAAGTGACGTCATATGCACGCTGTTGATGCAGCAAAATGTATGGAAATATTCTTACTAAGGTACATTTTACTAAGGTGTTCATTTTGGTTTGATATTATCATATACTTTTGTAGTGATATCATATTATTCGACTTGTAACTTTGGTGTTATCAATAAATGATTTGTATTATTTGTGTGTGTTTTGCTAGTGCTTGCTTTGCGCTGGGTCGGTTATCTCGAGTGGTTTCAGTCGATGTAGCGCGCACCTGTTACTTTGCGACCGTGTGAATATTTTCTGACGTACCTTACTAAAAGCTGCCCTTAAGCTTCTTGGGCCTTACCCACAAAGGATAGGACGCAAAAATACGTTTTCGTGCATTGGTAAATATACCTAATTCACCTGTATCAAAATATAAATGTAAAGAAAGATCTTACAGGCACTTTCGTTGCAAGAAGATATTTTGTGAATTTGTTTTTTTTCATTTGCTGTATGCTAACAGAAATTAATATTTTTTTAAAACTATCTATAACAGTTTATGAGATACAGTCTGGTGCCAAACGGACAGACAGACATACGGACGGACAGCTAAGTCTCAGCATGTAGTGTCGATGGTTTCCTTTTGGGACGGAACCCAAATAGAAGCCGAAAGTTTGTTTTTAGGGATGGCACTTCTCAACAGAGTCATGAAAGATTAAAACGAATGCCTGAATATTAAAATCTTTTCTTTCTTAATATATATAAATCTCGTGTCACACACAATGTTTGTCCTCAATGGACTCCTAAACCACTTAACCGATTATATTAAAATACGCACACCATGTGCAGTTCGATCCAACTTGAGAGATAGGATAGTTTAAATCTCAAATTATAGTCGCAATTTTAATTTATTGCTAATTATTGTCTGTTATTATTTGACAGTCACAATTATTTATCTGTTAACTCCAAATGATTCTAACAGATGTCGATATCTTTCGACTGGGTTGAGTAAGTAATCAATAGATGGCGCTGTACACCTAAGTGAGGCAAAACAACGTTTTCCGTGTCAGTATTCTATAAGTAGAATTCTAGCATTTCATTACTAAACAGACGATATTACAATGTTTCTCTCGCCTACTTAAAATGTCTAACACCAAGTGTCAATGTTTAATTATTATCGTAAAAATAAAATATTATGATAAAAGTAGCCTGCTTATATCATGTCCTGGAAAATAAGTTTATATTTTTTTACTCCAAATAGGCTGACCACAATTCACGTGACGTTGGGGTCTTCAGTGAAACGCGTTTACCTAGAAAGAACCGGTTCACTCTCGCCTTGAAAATCACTAGATTATAGTCATTGGGAAACAGGGAACTCGGCAAGGAATACAAACGTTTGGCGGTTCGGTCAACAAAGGCGGAGGCAAAAGCTTAGTTCGTACCTTAGGCACCTCTTAGGCATATGTGCCACCTTTGAGACGTCGCTACGTGTCTCTAAAAATATTTAATTTAAAATTAGCTCAGCGTGGTTTTAACACTAAAATAAAACAATCAAAGTATTCAATGATGTATTTTATTCTAATTAAATTTAAGTGGAAACATGAATTCTTATAACATGAAATCTAAAGAAGGAAACGCTATTCTTAATTATGAAATACTTATTCAATTAACAAATGTCTTTCTTTATGGTCATATAGTTCAAATTATATTACAAACACAAGTTTTGTCTGCGAACTTATTTAACAATATCATTTTATTACAAGCCATACGATGCATGGCACAACATTCATTAGTACAACTTAAAACTAATAATGAAACGCAAAATAAAATAAACTTTAGTTGCAAAATTGTGCCGTGAAATGAGCTATTGTATATGTGAATAGAGAAAGTACATGTCATATCATTCACAGATGTAATTGAACGGAGAGGCTTGAATATTTTTAATTTCCACGCTTTTTATTAACTTACAAATTGTATGCATGTTTGTTGGGGTCAAATCTTGCAAGCTAAATTTGACCCACTTTGACGATAACGATCAAATTTGGTATACTTATGTATCTTCGGTGATAGAACAATAACAAGGCACCGAGGAGCTGTTCAGATGATGGATCATAGGATGGATGATAAGATAAATTCCTCGGATTTAAATTCTAATAAAGATTGTCTTGACAAATATTGTACTTTGTGAACTGTTATTGTAAGGCATATTATATATTTGCACGAACAAACTGACACACTGACACTGACTTAAAAAAGTTGGATATAAACGATGCAAATATAGAATTTTCATAACCATTTATAGTCTGAACAGCAACTAAAAACTTGCTATAACAATTATACATATACACATCTTTAACTTTAATAGAATATTAAACCCACTGATTAGGTACATTTTCTATTCACACAAAAACAGAAAGCTCTAGAGTGCCGAATGTATCCTTATCTACGTTAAAACGTGTAACAATCTGTAATTAAAAACATACCTTTACAATTTTATCTTTACTTTTAACCATTATTTTGAGAAGGCACATGAAACTTTTTTCTTATAAATAAATGAATCAATCGATGCGGCAAAAGTTTTGTTCGAACAAGAAGGTTCATATACAGTTCAATAGATGTCGTGTTGATTAGGTTCATATACAGTTCAACAGATGGCGTGTTGATTAGTTTTTTTTTATTAAGAGTATGGCTTACAAACTCGTCGAACTGAGTTCTTTAGTCATATTAACTGTAATATATTTTTTTGTTGATAAACGGAATAGATGCTCTCAAAATGTTACAAAAAAAACAATAAACGTTGTTTTAAAAGCAAAAGTAATCTTCGTTTAAGAAACGGTATTAGAATTTAGGTGTCATATAACTCAGCAAGAATGACTTTAAAATCGTAATGTTTTCACCAGCCTTCCTCCAAGCTCAATCAGTCGATCCGTACTTCGTCTACGACTTACTTGCAAGAAATGAGTACAGATTTTGATTATCTTTTGATTGCATATCGTTAAACTTTGTAAACAAGTTTTGCATACGTTTTATATTTAAAAAATATATAAATATTGATAAACAACTATTTGTTTTTCGATGCTTCGTAAACAAATGATTGTAGCTGAAAAATGGTCATGTGATGTTCGTTAAAAAAATACTCATTTTTTGCAAGAAAAGCGCCGTTGTAACAAAATTGTTTGAACAGGTCTTACTTACTATATAAAAATACAACAATTCACTGTAGAATCATATTGACTCGTGATTTTAGAGTGAGTCAAATGGGTTCCGAAGTGGTTCCTAGATGATATGCCACAGATGGTGATATTTTAATGAAAGCGCCATCTGTTTTTTAAACTTGTTACTTTTAAACTTAACTTTACCTCTTTTTTAATTTTTTAAATAAAGCATACATCCATCTGCTGTTTTCAAGATTGTCAAAGTAAATCTTGAATAAAGAACCATAAATAACAGCGCTTTCACTAAAGAATCAATGTAAGTATCTTATTATGTACGAGCTACCTTTATTATTATTATTATACAAATATTATATATTACGTAACGTTTGAATTTCCTGATTGTTATTATGTACCTTCTTTTTTTTGTTTTATTGAGAAATTAAAAAATTACAAAGTTATTTTCATCTTTTGGAATTATTTCGACTTTAATAATTAATATTGTAGATGAAATTAATTGTAGCTTGTATATGTATCGATCTTAATTAGATAAATTTCCATTATAACATTAATTTGATCCCAAAACAGGTTATGAATAGCCGGATGATTTTCTTTAAAACTATTTACTTTTTATTAATGATTTTAACCAAATATAAGCGATATGACGACGATAAAAGCATTATATACAGTCGACAGCGATACAAAATTACCAAGTTTTTTGGAATAAGAATATTTCGTATAGAACTTTTGGGCAAGATGTGAAAAATAATGTCTAACATAGAATAATATGACACCACTAAGCGACAAACGAAACATTTTAGAAAAATCGTTTGTTTTTTAATATAAATACACGAAAACTTTGAATTTACTTTATATTTTCAAACAATTTTAACGAATTTTTATTCTGCGAAGGCCACGTGTATTTATTTCTATTCCAAAAAACCATTCACATAAAAAAAAACAAACCGTCAACTACCACCTAGGCTAGAAGTAAGAAAAATATACATATACGTATTATCATATAATAATATTTAATACAACTAATTTTTTTTATGAAAGCTCGTGAAAATATTTTTAGTGTCACACAAAGTTGTCTTTTACATTTGGTTTACTATACTAAGTTTTAGTTACACATAACAACTAAAAGTTAAAATAACGTTCCAGCGTTGCCAGTTTAAATATTTCAATAACACTCCAATTAAGAAAAACAGGAAACAAAAATGTGACCTTAAATCTAGGAACACTCAAAACCTATCCAAATAAAAAATAAAAAAAACCCCTTACACATGTCTTTAAAATTATGCTGCTTGTGTTTATATTGGGTATAGATTGTGTGTAATTACGTAAAATTATTTAAACTATTGCTTTGGCAAATGTTTTTAGAATTAAAATGAAAGTATCAAAACAGCTGTCTTTTGAAAATCGACAAATTAATTAAATGCATATCACACTGACCTTGAACGATGTCATAAGAATGAAAAAGCAACCGAGCGAAATGAGCGAAAATGTTTCGCTCCTGATTATTGAGTCGCTCAAGCAAGTAAGAATTTGATTGACATATTAATCTAGTTCTAGACGTATGTAAAGTACAAAATTCCACGAACAAATCTTCCAAACATTATATTCTCATATTTAGTTTCTACATCAAATCTATGGAAGCCAAAACGTGACGATGGCATTGCGAAAATGCGTCGTCAAAATGTTTCAAGGATACTTTATAAACGTATTACTGTATGTATTGTTCTTACGTATTAAATGATTTAGTTTCTTTATTTTTTTATTCGTTAAAATACACTGTCTGGTTGTAGAGATAGCTTTTTTTTTTGTTTCATGGTCCTATTTTCATTTTACATAAAGATAGGAAAATATTTTGTTCTGGTCCGAAAATTTCCAAAAAAACACACATTGAGAAACAATTGATTCAAACTTCCAATTAAAAAAAAAGCAAAAACAATGTGGCAGATATTTTTTTGCAATTTTTTTCTTTTTAGTAAGAGAGAGCTATCTCTTGAAGATAATTTACATAAAACATTTATTTTTATATGTTTGAAATTCACGACTGTGGTACAGACCCTGCCTTGTTATAAGCCATTTACAATGTAATACCGACATAGCCAATACCAGCATTATATTAATATTATAATTTTAGTAATAGGATATTTGACCAAATATAACAACTTTAATATTAAGGTTATTTAAGAATACACCAGAATTTACGGATCAAATCATTGAATTGGTGAAACACAAACTTTCATATAAAAATAACATTGCAAAGACATAATTACCAGAAAGAATATAATTCCAGCACAATGTATTTTTTTTTGTTTAAAATATTAAATAGCCAAATACCCTATTAAACAACATTATTACAATCTAAAGTCTACAAAAAGCATGACAACACATCCTAGGCCGATAGGAACTGAATAATCACTACAAAATGGCTTAACAAGTTCATAACCGATCAAAAGAGCACTAAAATCCACTAAAATTTCGTTAAAATAGAAAATGAAAACAACAGCGATCGCAGAAAAAGAACTACACTTACGCTAATTCTCACTTATTTTAGTTACAAAACTTATGTCAGCACTGTATCTAACAGCCAGTTACGTCATTTTAATTACCAACAGCGTGATTTGAGTAGAGACGCTTGAAAATTTAGATTCCGCTTATTTTTTCAAATAGCTTTCTACAAATTTCGTTTATTTCGAATACACAAACTCTATTCATTATCAAGCAACTCTATTGTATTGTTAACGCTGCGTATGCGTACGCGCCTCGAATTTTCAAAATTGAACTTTGTATCCATTGCATTAGAGTTCAGGCTCGGTTGTCACTGAGGCGTAAGGTGGCGAGGCGCGTCTGCAGTGGCGTCATCCCCTGTGACTATGAGGTCTCCTGCTCCTCCCACTCGACGCTGGCCCACTGGGGCAGCTCCGTCTCGTACTCCCAACCGGGACCCTGCATCAGGACAAAAGAGACAGATAAAATATCGACGTCAAGCATGATTGGTTCTCTTATTGTCTTTATTTTGACGGAAAGACAGCTCACTCGGACATGCAGCTTCCTTACATCCCGTATGTCATGGGTTCGATCCTGGCCGAAAAGCTTTCGATGAAGGAAATCATCGTGAGGAACCATAGAGGATTTTCTAGTATTCGCCTGGCTAGCAACCACGCTCAAGTTGAAAATCTGGCGTAATCACGTTCTGGTGACTTTCTTGTGATGCAGTTATTAC
Organism: Mellilla xanthometata; assembly: GCA_035578125.1. Classification (NCBI taxonomy): domain Eukaryota; kingdom Metazoa; phylum Arthropoda; class Insecta; order Lepidoptera; family Geometridae; genus Mellilla; species Mellilla xanthometata. The sequence continues at coordinate 17,048,209 of JAPUBQ010000024.1, read as the reverse complement.
AGTCTAGGCATGCTCTAGCCTTGGCCAGAGTTTCGCAAACTCGACGCTAATTCTTCACTAAATCGGTTAAGCGCTCTCCGTGTCAAATGGCTAGCTGTACATGTAAATAAATTCTCGATTTGAATGTCAAAGTGCATCGTGTGAGTTGTTAAGTCGTACTGGGGTCTTTTTTTATACTATGATGGGTTTGCGCTTGATCAGAATTCACCTGATGGTAAGCGATATTGTAATCTAAGGTGGAACGCGCTTACCCAGAAGAAACCGGTTCACTCGTGCTTTGAAAACCGCAAGATTATATTTTTCGGGGAACAGGGCATTTGGCAAAGAGTTCCACACCTTGGCAGTACGTACAATGAAGGTGGAGGCAAAACGCTTAGTGCGCATTTTAGGTATCTCCACAGTGAAACGATGCCGCCTTGGTGTTTCCCTGCTCGTCCGATTGTGAAAGGGGGCGGGGGGAATTAAATCGTGCAATTCGGTCGCACACTCTCCGAAATGTAACCTATAAAAAACCGAAAGACTGGCTACTTTGCGACGGTGCTCAAGGCTCTGTAACTTTGCCTTGCACAGAGCATCGCTACCAATGAGCCTCTTTGCTCGCCACTCGGTCTATAGCATGTCTTACCTTGTACTTCCAAGCGTGCAGGTACATGACGAGGTCGCGGGGGCGCGGGTCGCGGTACCTCACGCGGCACTCGTAGCAGTGCGGGTCGGTCGCCAGCGAGTCACCGCCGCCGCTGGCCGCGCTGCTTGCCGGCGCCGCGCACCCCGTCTGCGTCGCTACAGTCACCTTGTCCGACTGGGGAACAGATTATTCATAAATAATAATGTTTTAAGACTTTTGAAGAAAAAAAAAACAAAAAACAAATGCGGTAGAAAAAAATTTGGAGACGCAGTTTTTTTCTCATTAAAGCCGACATTAAACTTTTTTGCGTTAATTATTATTATCAGTAACCAAGTATACGTACGTGCAACTATATCATGGTATCACAAGTATAATAGGACTTGCGAGATGCGACAAAGCGTTAGGGTAAAAAAGTTGGCAAATAAAAACGGCCATATTACGAGTTCTTTGTATATTTCGGAATAGGGATGGGGAATTCCCCATTAATTACCTACATGATGATTTGAGTAGAGACGCTTGAAAGTTTAGATTTCGCTTATTTTTAGAAATAGCTCAATCTTTTTTTACAAATTTCGCTTATTTCGTTAACCGTTCTATTTTCAAATGCACAGACTCTATTATTTATTATCGATCATCTCTATTGACTAATTAGTCATTTTCATCATGAGAAAAGAAACTGTAGCTTACCTTAGCATCGTTGGAGTCATCGTTGAGTGCGGGCGAGGCGACCGGGGACGGCGCCAGGGTGCACACGGGGGAGTTCGCCTCCGGGGCCTCCGCGCCGCTCGACGGACTCGGGAGAGTTGCTGTGGAATACGGAATACTTCAGTATTTTTATTTTCTCACTAGCTGACTCGACAGATGTTGTTCTGTCTTAACAATGATTATTTTATTCGAATTTGTATCTATATACATAAATGAATCCCTATATCCCTTGGTCACGTTATCACGTGAACGGCTGGACTAATTCACGCGATTTTTTTGGGTTTTTTTTCTGTTCTCTTCTCCTGGCAATAATAAAAACAGCAAAAAATTGTGAAATCTTTTTTTTACTCCAAATAAGACAGCGCTTTCACAACCACATTTTTTAAAAATTATAAATAGGCTACCATTCACTTGATGGTAAGTGACATTGAGGTGTACGGTGAAGCGCGGTTACCTAGAAGGAACCGGTTCACTCTCACCTTAAAAATTGTTAGATTATAGTCATTGGGGAACAGGGAATTCGGTAAGGAATTCTTATGTTTGGCGGTTCGGACAACAAAGGTGGAGGCAAATCGCTTAGTGCGTGCCTTAGGCACCTCAACTGTAAACGGATGCCGTATTATTTATCACCCGTTAACCAATTACCTATTGCGAGACTATTCATACTATTCATGTTAATTTAAATTTATAAAAAGAATGTTATAAAGAATAAAAGAAGGAATAAAAGAAGAATAAAAGAATGCTTAATGCTACCACATACATTTTTTTATATTACTAATATTTAATTTATTAAACTATAAAAATATTATTGGCAGTACGTTTCACAACGCATTAATGTACAACGCATCTCTCGAACCTTTGTTAGGGAATACTTACGTGTCATGACAGTGGAGGGCGTGACCCCGGGCGCGGGCGACTCGAGGCGGGGCGACGATTCTCTTGACGCCGGCCCTGTGTCGCAGTCGTCTTCACCCACTATAAATAATATAAAGCCAAAGTCAATACATTTATTTTATGTTGTTAACGCTATTTATTTATTGTTCTTTACATATGCACTTATATTATTACACCTAGTCTTTAAATTTTTCTTTGTGTACTTTCTTGGAATTGTTTCCCCGGCAGAGATAGCTCTTAGCGATAAGGTGGCCAGTTAAGACACTAACTTCTAAGTAGGTACTTAAGCGGTTTCTGTAATTTATTTTCTTTTTTTGTGAGTGTTTTAATAAAGTGTTTATCTATTTATTTGATTTGAAAAGTGTCAACCATATTTATGTAACGTCTACTATAATTAAATTGAATCTGCAAAACTGCTAGAAATGTAATTTATAGAGCCTTTTGGCTGCTTTAATATATGTATTGTCAATAACTTGATAGAAATGGTATGGCGATATTTATACCAAAATATGCCAAACGTTTTCTAAGATATCTCTCACTTACTAACTAACTACTACTGTAGTCAGATTATTTACTATATCATCCTCTCTCTGTGATCATCAAAGTTCATCATCTTCACCTTTATCATCGGATACGGGTTTGGAGAACAGCAAGTCATCATCAGCCGCGTCCACCCCGAGCCAGTTCTCAGCGTTGTGTATGGCGATGAGGTCTCGCACCAGCTGCTCATCAGTCTTGCCTCCGGTGTCACCACCCTTACCCCGGAGAGGACCAAACACTGGGTGGTTGTAAAGAGGGTCATTCACCACGGGATAGCCTGAGGACGGAAAATACATTTTATCAATAGACTTAATAACTTAATAATATGATTTATTCTTTTATTCTTTCTTTTATTCTCTTCTTTCTTTCTAAATCTCAACTTTTAACTTCAGTGAAGTTATTTTGTAGTGACCAGTAAAACTCAACTTAAGAGCTCAAAAAACGCGATTATGTAAAATTCGCTCGATAGTTTTATCCTTTGAAAAATAGTATTTTTAATATTTAAAATTATTGTGCTTTTCAACGTTATAAAGAAATTTAATAAACCTTACTTTTTTGTAGGTAATGATATTAAAATCGTTATAACTTATAATTTGAATGTTATAAATTGTTGCTTGTAAATCAATTTATTTCGTGAAATTTCTATCGCTCGGCAGGCGCTTCGCTTCAATTTGTATGGCGCGGCTTAACTCGGTACAATAGCGCCTTAAGTTTACGTTGAAATTTTGTGATATCGTCTACTTAACCTGATAAAACATTGTAATTGTAAATGCACTGTTTTATCAAAAATGACTTAACAATGCACATAGATATAAGTAATTTTCAACGCTCTTTAATATATTAGTAGTATTAGGTAAGTGATATTTGGACAGCAAGCGATGTTTAGTGGCAAATTCCAGAATTAAAAGCGTTATAAGTGAAGAATATTTATTAAAACTCTACTGAGAAAACGACGTAAATTCAAAAGGAGAACTCCGTTCAATAAAATATGCTTTTACCATTTTTTAACCAATAAGCAGACGATATCATCTTTATAATTCAGAAAGTCCATAAAAACGGCTCTCAGTATCCACGAGTTTCCGTGAGTCAACAAAGAGTCACACAGCAGTAACCTAATCTATTCTAGGCCATCAATTCTCGTATGCGGCCTAACGTACAGGCCGTTGTTCCAGCGCAAACACGGGGTTGAGCGTCAGTGGAATTGTTAATTTGTCTACCCAGGGGATTCGACATACATGTACTGGCGGTGAAACCTGGTCACGCAATGCGGGACTGTCTGTTTGTCTCTACATATATCTTACCTACCAATGGAACGACGTTATTTGTCACTGTTTCAAGGTTCATGTATTTTCTTCTTTAAGGTTTAAAGATATTTATTCTCACAAAAGATATTAAATTATCACTTACATGAGGACATATTTACATAAATATTATTTGTAACATTCGTCGCCACTATAAAATTCCTAAGCAATTGAAAATTACATAAACAGTTTGCCCGTCCAACGCATTCATAAAAGTGAGCTATCCGTTATTACGTGCTGGTAAAGGCGACTTTTGAATGCGGTGAACGGGCTTACATTTTTTACTCATTGCAACTAGTCTCTTGACCTGCAGAGCGCGTAACCACATGACTCTTGAGTTATCGACACTCTGGTGAATGATAGAGCATGCCTTGTCTGGAATATCTGGCTCTCTAGAAGGCAGTCGACACTGGTAAGTTTTTGGATGCAGTTTTTTTCACACCTTGGCAGTTCGCACAATAATGGTGGAGGTAAATTGCTTAAATCTGGGATAAAACGTGGCGTAACTAATAACTGTATGTTATTCCAAAGTATAAGCTTTTACTTTCGTACTGAAGCTTGCGAAGAAGTAAGAAGCATACACAGATTCAAATCTTCGCATTTACAATATTACTAGAAAAACGATTAACGCTATAAACAGAAGCCAATCCAGTACGCCTAATAATATTTGTACTAACAATTAGGATATCCTTACCTAAATACTGCAAGTGCACTCTGATCTGATGCATCCGTCCAGTCTTGGGCTTGCAGAGCACAACACTAGTGTTGGAGCTAGGGTTGTACCCGAGCCGTTTGAACACCGTGGAGCAGTCCTTGCCTTTGGGAGAGACCTTGCACACTCCGATCTTGTAGCTCACCACCTCAATAGGTTCTTGGCATTCGATCTCATCACTGCCACAAAAAATAATGAGAATTTTATTATTATCACTAGCTGACCCGGCAAACGTTGTTTTGCCTCACTTAGGGGTATCAAAAATAGGTAGCAGCTGATTCTCAGGTCTACTGAATACGCAAATAAAATTTGGTAAATATCCATCAAGCCGTTTCGGAGAAGTACGGTAACTAATACTGTGACATGGAAATTTTATATTTAAGATGATAATCGAACCTAAAAACGTATATTTTTGTCTTTTGTTCTTTGAAGTAGAAGAAAGAAAGAAGAACGTGTTTATTTTCACAAAGCACGTTAACGACAAAAGTAAAAGTTGAAGGCTTCTGGTTTGTATTAAAAACTTTGTTTTACTATTAGTAACTATTAATTTGGCTACTAAAATTTAAAGCTTATTAATCGAAGTGATGGTTGCTGAATAACAGATTGTTATTTTTCCTTTACTTTAGGTTGGCAAAAATTCACTGAGAATAATATGTCAAAAATTCACTAAGAGTGAAAGAATAAAGGCTATTTTTATTTTATTTCAAAATATCACAAATTCTACTAAACTTCCCCATATTTTGAATGATAAACTAAAAATGCATTTTTAATATTATTCATATTGAATTAAATACTTATAAGTCTAATATATAACAATTGTAAACAAACTTTTGAAGGTGACAATTTACATAATAATATTACTCACTCCGGGAATTCCCCGTCTACTCTGCACACGTATTCTTTCAGCACTTGTCTATTCCGGATCTGATGTTCCATCTGTCTTGCTTTCTTCGGGCTTCTTCCGAAAAGTAACAACCCTGAAGAATTTACAATATTAAATATATACATATATCAAATGTCTAGGTGAGGCTTAAGACACAAGCGTGTGCAAATCCACACATAACTTGAAAAACAAGTCATTGGTGTAGGGCTGGGATCGAACCAGGCGCCGTCTGATGGAAAAGCAGACGTTATATCCACCGAGCCACATTCGCTTTAAAAAAAAAGACATTTATAACACAAATAACGAATTCTAAATAGCCAGAACAGTTTTTACACCAAAGCGCTAACTATTTTAGATTTAACTAGCTAACCCGGCAAACGTTGTTTTGCCTTAATAAAAAAAAAAAAAACTAAATATACAGTAGCCGATTCTCAGACCTACTGAATACGCATATAAAATTTGGAAAAAATCGGTCAAGCCGTTTCGGAGGAGTACGGTAACAAACACTGTGACACGGAAATTTTATATATAAGATATATTTTAGAATGAAGAAGAGGTTAAAATTTGCTTCTCTAAAATGAAAATAATATTTTTTTATAGATTACCTGACGTTAGCCTGTCCAGCCTGTGAATGGTCCTCAAGTTCTTCAAGTTGTACTCCTTGGCCAAAATGAACACAACCGTGTTGTGTCTATATCTACCGCACGGGTGAACCTGCAGAGAATGTGTTAGTAGAATTACTTGTATTAACGCAAGGGAGTTTTTTTTGGACCGACACTATTCTTATTAACTGAAAAAGATCCAACTATTGATCAGAAATATTCGTGATGAATATTAAAATTATAAAGGACTAGTTGGGGTAGTTATTATATTTTTAATTTGAATATGATTAAATATTACAAGATATATTCAAACCAAAATAACCTTATGCATATGAATCCAAAATGAAAATGCTATGAATCGCAAGCGATGAGATGTAGCTGCGTTATATGATTCCAAACTAAATACCAACTCATTACCAGTTGCAGATACTCAGTAAAAATAGTTTTTAAAATGGGAGTGAAACAAAAAAAAAAGGAAATTAATTTAAAAAAAGTGACAGCATGCGTTGAGGTGGGTTATCCGAGATTACTTAGTTAATAGTTTGCGAATGTCTACCAGGTAAGCAAACATTTTATTAATTAATATTCTAAAACTTTACGGCTGATTTCAATAATAGCAATTTCGTTAGGGCAGATGAAATTACACCCTGTGATTAACTGACATTTACAAATTTGATTCCAACAAACTTTGCGGCGAAAGTTAGAGAAACTGAGGTAAATAATTTCGTGTCTGAGATGGTTATATTTGAATTTGTCCAAAAACTTACGCGCAAATTGACCGAAGCTACTTTTGTAACTAAATTCGACCTAGCCAAGTTTCGAGACGAAAACTTTGACGTAAATCGAACTATTCAACTGGATAAAGAAAATGAAGTTGTTAAAAATGTACAAGTAAAAATGTTTGCTGACAAGGTAAAGCACTCAGTGTTAAAAGAAAGTGATGAAGAAATAAAAGTAAAGAGAGAAAAAAAGATAGTTAAAAAAGGGCTCGAAATTTCAATGTTTTCAACCACTTTCAAGTGGATTTCAGAGACGAGACCGCATAATTAAGGTTCCGTATGGAATTACACAGACACAGTCGCAAACTTTGTGCAGATCACAATCCCGCGCCGGACTCTGATGGTGAACTTTGGAATACAGAAAAAGTTGTATTTAACACGAACAGTTGGCACGTTATCGCCGTGTCGAATGTTGTTACTTTTCCTTTTTCTCATCGCACTTTTCACATCCCCCGGGAACGGTCGTGATTCAGATAAAATTGCGGACAAAGAAATGTCGCTTTGAAAAGTTTCTCATAAAGATGAAGCGTCATCATTTTCTCGGAAGGAGGGGTTTTCGTTTTCATTAAACGTGTTTTGTAATTTACGTTTATTGTTATAGTTACGCTAAAGAATTCTTATCAATTTCGCGTTACAGTTTTATATTTTGAGATCGCTTTGAATAAGAGATCTAAACAAAAACGTGTCGAAAAAGGAGATCAATCTTAAATTTGCAGACTTAGAATTGTAGGTAAAATTGTACTCATACCAATGATGGTGTTTTTCTTTATTACTATTTATCACAATAACGACTACGGCTAATAGTAACAACATATTTTCCTTTCACTTAGCATTAACTACTTGGATTTTTACCCACAATAAAGGCATTTAACCAGCAAGGCGCATAACAACACGAGTCAGCGACTCTATGGCCGTAGGTTGATGCCTATTTTGGAATAACTGGCTCTTAGGGCAGCTGCCGGAATACGTTTCACGACACAAATTATTTTTTTAGGAGGGTTGTTATTCAGTTGAGTACTAGAAGCTAGAGATCTACCACCCAAACCTGAAGCTGATCTGAGTAAGAGGGGAGCTTAGAATGTGAAAGTATTTGTTTATTTTGATCTTCTCCAAGGTTCAAGTTCAACCAATCAGAGCCCGGCCGTGCCACCATCCAAACTGGTCCGTCACTCACCGGCAGCGAGCAAGGCTTGTCTAGCACTAGTAGGTCCTCGTCCACATGAATCACGCGCAAGGGACTAGCGAGCACTGGAGTTTCGTGCCTGGCCCGGAGGATAACAACTTACGATCATTACGGTAACTACGCATTCTGATGTTGTAACTGACTCTGATGACGCTCAAGCGGGGTTAGGTATAAACAATAAGTAAGAAGGACTAATCTGTAAAACAGCTGCAGAAAATATCGTGGCAGGACAAGATTTATAGTCAGAATCAATTGAGGGCCAAGCATCTAAGATTGAACAATAAGGCAATGCTAGAGACAAAACCTTGAATTAACATCTGGTGGCAATTCTGGACTACACACGACTAAGTTAATTTAAAGTGGCACTGTCTTTTTTCATAATTAGTGACTAGAAAGAAACGGCATTATCTGAACTACTTTTTTAATATAACCAATACTAACGAAACAACTAATATAACGTCAAATACGGAAACTGCTGGAAGTTTTAGAACTGTTATCAATTAGTGTGTGCGTTCTGAAATATCCTACTTGTATGGCTATTTCAGAACGTACACAATACTCGTAATATTAAAAATCAAGATTTTGCCTGTGATAAGTTTCAACATTTCTCTGTCTCAAGGGTTTTTTGGCATGGAATATATACTGTCACTGATTACTGTAATATATATAATTTTGAATTTGTAATATAAAAACTCGATAAAAGATATTTATTTACACTCAATGTATTGAATAATCCAACCATTGCTCTTAGTATAAGCGCAACAGTTAGTAATTTAACTAGGAGTATGACACTTTAAATATTTTCTTAAATTCGGCAAAGGCTTAAAGTAAATGAAGATACTTAACTGCAGCTGTTTCAGTTTAAAAGCAACTTAGCGCGACAACGAAATAAATAACAGACCCATAGCATCGTAGATTTAACTTGCAGAAATATAAAATTAGCATGTCTAAAAAACTACTAAAAGCAGCAAAGAATTTATGTTTAGAAAAAATCTAATAATGCTAACAGATATCAAATTTCGTAAGTACATTTTTACCTTACTTTCTCTATCTAAAGTTAAATTTAAAATATTTCTAAAGCTTCACTAACATTTACTAGTCTAATAGGAACAGAAGGTAAATAATACAAGATAAGGGTACAACCAAAGTGAATTACAACATCATAATTATCGTACTGTAAAGTTGAGAACGCAAAGAGCTTGTAAACACGTTGTTTAGATGTGTTCTTGGAGTTATTTACGAGATTCAAAGGTAATCCCAGTTGGTTCGATCACGGGATATTCAAAATACATGAAGTGTCCTATCTGTTTTTGTCTTGTCTTTGGTATTCTTGGTATTGTGTATAGAAGACTAGTATAGAGTTTAGAGATAAGAAACAAAAAAGTTTAGAACATAAAAGTTATAATGTAAAATGTTTTGTCAAACATATAGAAGAAAGAGTTATACATAAAGAAATAATGTGTTAAACATATAGAAAAACATGTAAAGCTGCTGGTGTAAGAATTTTTAAATGTAATGATGTTTTTATATAAAGTGAAATAATATATAGCCATGGTAGCTGTGATTGAATTGAAAAGGGAAAGGCAAAAGATAAAAATAAATTATGTCAGTTTGCAGAAGGTTGGTTGTCTATGACGTGTATTTTTTTTTCTATAAAAACGAAGCTACTGATCCGGTATCCCAAAATCAGTTAGTATACATACATATACATACAAAATAATATTTTGGATAACTTTATTATTTTAAGATTTTGAAAGTATATAAAAATAGCTTTTAGGAAAATAACCATCTATTGGCCTTTAAATAAGTTTTTGTAATGCTTTGCTTTTTAGATATTCGAATATTATTATAGAAATATAAAATGTAGTTAAATACTGTATTTAAAAATATTGTTCTTGTCCTTAGAAAATAATAAAGAAAAAAATATACTATACACCAAATAATTTTATTAATATCGCTGTCATGTATACGAGTACAAATAATTGAACCAGTAGTTCTACGATCGATAGACATAACGAAAATACTCGTAGTTATTGCAACATTGTTCGTGTTATACTTAAAGTTCATGAACTCATTTGTTTTGGGAAAGCGCGCTCAACCTTAGATCATAATATCGCTTACCATCAGGTGAATTATGATCAAGCGAAAAAATGTTCCAAAACATAGAACGCGCTTCGTTTCATATCTGTAGTATATAATTTATGGTACGAGTTTGCGTTAGATCATAATTGGCAACTAATTGGAATTGGTTTCTAGAATTAACTAATACATTATATGTATACATGTATTCAATGGCAAATAATCTCGCTCCTAATACACTAAAGTGGATTGCTGTTAATATTATTATTAGTACCTATATACGTACTGATAAATAATATTATATTGGATATGTAATAATTTAACTTCAATTTGTATTGAAATTGTTGTGTTAATAACTACCTACATAGACGTTTCAAATTATAATTATCTAGTTTATAATAATAAGTTATTGTTTTCATTCATTAAATTGAACTTATTTATTACAAATACCTTTGCTTTGAAATTGTTCATCATTTTAGACTTCACAGACGTCACGACTAACAAATCTTGCATTAGTACTTGATTGAATTCTAATTATACAACAATAATAATAATAAAGAATAAAATATTTATTTACCACTGAAAAAACTTAATCAATAAATGTTGTTGTATATTATACATGTTTGCTTATGAGTCTATATTTTAATAACTTTAGTACAATGTATAAAACTAAGGGGACTCTGTAAAACATACGCAACTCTTGCAAAAAAAATGTCACCCTTTTTTATACTTCTAAGTAACACATGTTTAATTCGATTTTAAATGTACCTAGTTTTGATTTTAGGAGTTAATTTATTTAGCTTATGGTTTAGTTCATTATAACAATGGAGACACTGTCAGGAATCACAAATTTATCGCTTTGTTACTAGATTGTTGTCCGAATAGCCAAACTTTGGAATATTTTGACAGATTTGTGACATGCGATGTTCAAAGAACGAGTGAACCGGTATTACATTAAAATACGTTTACTTATCAAGTGAATTGTTGCCAGAACCAACTGAATAACCTGAGTACATGTGTTTGATTTCTTGATCTTTTATTGTCGTTTAGTGATTCAAGTTTTGTGGACTAATAAAAAACCTCTGTAAATATATTGATTATTATTACTTAACCTAAACTTGCCGTAACTAATTTGTAATACATACATCATAATATAAAAGAAACAGCAAAGAGTGTATTCGTGGATGTAGAGCAAAAACCCTGCTACCGACTCAGAAACTATTCTACATGCAAATACCGCTTTTGGTGCTGTGGAACTATAATCTGTGCAGTACATAAGCTTCATACATTTCCTTTTTAAATGAGTTAAGATTTAATTAGGCCTCTCTTTTAACATGCCATTCATCTCGGTCCTGTGTAATTACCCACGGAAGAGAAAAAACAGTGGAAGTGCTAAGTAGGCGTGGCACGTGTGCCACTATTAAGGGTTGTTACGCTTAACTGATCCCAGTCGCATTCTGACATCGCGTCGAGTTGCTCGTCTCGCGTCAAATTCGTATTTACTTAGCTATGCCGTATTGTTCCGTTTTGGAGTGTAAAAATGACAGTAGGAGAAAAAATCTTTAAAATCCAGGTGTTAAGTACCATCGGTAAATACGACATTGTTTTCTAATAAAAGTCTTATTTTGTTTCAATTTACTCATATTTAATAGAACGGTTAGGCAAAATCAACCTTATACAATTAAGATAAAATTTATTTTGGATTGATTATTTGGATCGCTACTCAAGTAGTGAGGTTGTCAAGTCGAATATTGAATTTATCGATTGATATCGATACACGGAAATAAATACTTTTAATGTTCTAGTCCGTGACCTCGGACGTCGAATGAGGGAGCGAGGTCAGGATCCTCGGTCAGGGTGGTTTTTGACGCAGCGAGTTTCCTTGGCAATCCAGAGGGGTAACGCCGCCAGCATTTTGGGGACCTTCGGTGCAGCGCGGGGAGCTCATAGTCTGTTTTAGTTGTTTTTTGTGTTTGTGCAGTTTAATTTTTATTTATAAGTGACGCGTATTATATATAAATAAAATCTTTTATCGGATAATTTTGACTTAAAATTTACTAATAGTTTTATGTATTATTTTGAACTGAAATTAAAGCGTTATTAGATTTAATGTTTATTTAAATTATTTGTTTATTTAGTTTTACATTACAATACAAGTAAACGGTCGCCTTCATTCGTAGACGAAATTTATTTTAATAGGTGTATTAGGTTGCTTTGTAGCAAAAATATAATCAGTGTTTTAAATAGTAACGTAATTATTATAATGTATTAATGATTGTGACGTTACAAATAAAAAATATACTCCCAACAAGTCTTATTTTTGCGAATTGAACAAAATATCGCGTATTCATCGATATCGATAAAGTAATTCAATGTGCCACGTGGTGCGGCCTTGACCGAGTAGCAGCAGAAATCGACCGATCACGCAAATATGAACCATATTCCTAACGCAATTAAGCTTATAATTGCTAACACTGAGAATACCGCCATCTATGGTCAAGTAGCGGAATTCCCTCGTCAATCGAATCTAGTGTGATTATAGATCGTAAATACGTTCTGCCGCTAAAGCAAAATAAATCTTATTTGTAGAGTGGCAGGGTTTATTTCCAAATCTGTGACGTAGGCTAGTTTTGAATAAACTTAAACTACCAAATCAAACGAATTGTTTCTTTGTAGTGCAATATATGATTATGGGTTTATTTGTGTGAGTTTGGCGACAGCGGTTCCCATAGTAATTTTGGTGAATTGCACTTCCACTGTTTTTTCTCTTCCGTGGTAATTACCGAACTAAAACGGCGTTGGAAAATACAAATTCTTGTAAAATCAGATGGGACTATAATTACTATAGAAAATAGCTTCCACAGATAAAACAAACGCCATGTAGGCAGCCTAACAGTCTAGATGATAAACAAAAAGGAAACAGAATGGAAAGAAAAAAGGTGGCTAAAGGTTTCATATTCTTCTCGGTGTAAGCTAAGTTGCTGAGCTCTGGTGTCAAGAGTTTTCAAGATGCGAAGGTCTTGGCTTATCGACTGCATGTTCGTGGTCTACTGAGAATAACTGCCTGGACTTACAATCGAACGTGTCATCTGATCTACGGTTGCACCCAGATGAAAATGCCACTTTTGAATTACATTTTGCTCGGTCGATGCGGAGAGTTTGGAAACTCGATGGCCGTGTTAGGTTAGGTTAGGTTAGGTTATATTTACCTTAGCTTGTTTAAATTTTTTTTGCATTTCATCAGACTTTAATTATATTTTTTCTAAACCTAGCAGCGGGTAGCCTATGAAAATTGCACTCTATGCACGTCTTTTGAAAGCTTTTTTTTGTATGCACATTAATCACTGTCTTTCCCTCTACAGACACAACATTCTTGTAATACTCCAAAGCTGATACGAAAGCGCTCCGGAATATTAGAACTACTCCATCATGTGAAATATTCCGCTTACAATATACATACATAATATACTTACTAATATATTTCAGTGTATATAGAACACAGACGGCGATTTTGTGCATATTTTTACAATATTCTTCTTCATATAAGTAAAGTGGCAAAGGTCTGATGTCGAGGGTATTCAAGCCGCTCTAAGGTCTTGGCTAGTACTAAGACTAACAGCCAGAACCTAGAAATTAATTAAAATTAATTTGTCATCCGACCCGTGGCAGCACCCGGATGAAAATACAATTTTTTTAAGACTAGTGTGGACAGTCAACCATTGCTTAGCCTCAATGATCGATCGGATAAACTTAGCCGAGCTACAGGCGCTACGATTGTTACGATGTATTTGCCTATTTTATAAGCTCTTTACAGAGCTTGTATTTGCTTAGGATTTTGTCTGATTATAGACTACATAACACATGGAATAAAATAAAATAATATTGCAGAATTTTCATGATAAATGGATATACATACAATAGAATATAAATAAAGAAATAATATATGCAATGATACATATATACAATGTTTTGATACTATAGAAAAAAGTATATAGTTGAAGTTTTATTGGTTATTTCGGCATATTTTTAAATAACTAATTCTAGTGCATAAATTCCTAAATTGTAATGTATTAAGGTATAGTGTACATTGGAGAACAAAGTTAACCAGATATATATAAGAAAATGTTAACACGTATATACTACACCTACATCGTTTTGTAGTTTTATTACTTTGTCCTATAGTATTTGGATAAAGTTATTTTAGGGTTAGTCTACAATGTGTGGAAGGTTAACAACATATACCATGCAACATATAAACATTTTGTCTTGACATACGAACAAGTGTTTGTGATAAGCTTTTCTTTTTAACGCGAAATTACTGAAATTAAATGCCAATTACTTTTTCTTTGCATAAATTTTTCAAACATTGGAAAATAAAAATTACTTCTTTCAAAATACAGACCAAAACTTTAAATTTACAGTTAAATCGATAGTCATAAACGTTTTAAGTTATCTCGAAAAATTATGTCAATCAGTTATTTAGACGGTGTAAAGAATATTTTTATCAATTTTGGTATCAGACTAGAATTCCATTTATTATAAGAAAAAAATTGGCAAAAGTCAAATATTTAGAATTTTTTTGGTAAAATATTCATAGAGCATTCCACTATTTTATCATTCTTAGCGCAGTTTTAGTAAGTTTTATTAACTTTTTTCTATTATGTAAAAAGACGCATTTTTTCAATTTAAAAAGCCTAAACAAAAATAGAACAGAAAGAAAATTTGCAAAAGCGCTGTTTAAAAAGAATCACGAAAAGCTGACACACAACACACATGTCACATCAAGCACAAACAACACACAAAGATACAAAGTGTCGTGTGAAGCGTACACATAACATGGCTGTCTCAATTGCCACTTACGGGAATAGAGGCCGGTTTGTTGACAACCACAATGTCTTCGTCGATATGTACGAGAGTGATGGGTTGGCTGGTCACGGGGACTTCGTGCCTGTAACGATACACAGGTCAGGCTAGCTGCGGCGGCCGCTCAACTCGGTGCAGCTCGTGACGACCGTCCCACAGAACCCTCGCCTCGCTCCTCGCGTTGGTGACAACAAATGAACATGCGTGAGCTACTATACCATGACTGACTCTGGAAGAACAGTGACTCGATCACCGGCACTCGTTGTCTCTAGACTTGTAGCTTCCGCTACAACGATCGCTTCGATTCGCAACTGAGAAATGGCATGAAAAATGTGGGAAAGACATTAGCTGGCAACAGGGCTTTTCGATAGCTTATGCCGTCTCCAATCTTATATGTCATCTGACGATAGCGAATTGAAGAGATCTCTAAAGCGAATGCCACTTGTCTGAAGACACTGATTTACTACATTTCTTTGACGCTAAGGTAACGAGTTTATTTATGTAACTGTAGCGACGTTCTTTTTTTCAAAATCGTATATCAAAAATGACAACGACGCACAAAAATTTGTTGGGAAATAGTGCACGCACATGCTCATTCGGTGCTCGATAGTTCGACGTAGTCACATAAAGAAATCGTGTTACTGATGTGGACTAAATACAATCTGGACAAACGAACAGACGAATTAGAGCGATAGTGTAAACGTTTTGTAAATACAATAATAAAGAAGGCAAGAGAAAGAGGATAGAGTTAATTTATATTTACACGTTTTTGTTTTGTGTTTTGTGTTGTGTTGCTGTGCCGTCTAGCTGGGAAGCGTTCTACGTTACATGTTAACCGTGTGTTATGAACTTGTTTTTTTCGAACACACGTTTGTTTACAAACATGTTTTTTTATGACAGTTTGAGTATGTGTTTGTTTACAAGTTACATCATCTTTAAGGGGTTAGAATATGTCTTACCTATGAACGACGTTGGCGAGTAGGTCGTTGTGTTTGAGCCTGTAGTCAGGATCCACTCTTTCATAGTTGACGGTTAAGGTGCCAGCCCGAATACACCTCTCGTATTCGGCGGCTGGGTGAGCCCTGAACTCCCGAGCGAACACGTCGAGGATCCTCTCTCCCACCCACCTGCCTTTGGTGAACGTCGTGAACGTGAAGTAGTAGGGAAACACTTTCCTGAGACCTGGAATCATGAGGATGCTTATCAATAAAATTGACAACATAATACAGACAAACCTATGTCGACAAACTACAGGTATGAAATGATGACTAATGAACTTTGGCTTTTCAGAAATCGCCTTAAGCGATAAAGCCAATTAATTCTAAAATTCTAATTTATTTATTGACACTTAAACAGTAAGTAAGAGTAAATGCGGTTCTAATTATTAAACTGGGCATAGGCCCGTCTATTAACCTCTCTATTTTTCTATAAGGTATTAAACAGGGCGTCAGACCGCATCTTGATACCTAGTTCTTTCCAGTCTATATTTCAGCTTGTGTACGTACTATTTTAAGAAATAATTTACTACCTTTCTGGAGTTTCTTTTTAATAATTTTGTTGTGTAGTTATGTAATATTTTATTAAATAGTAATGTAGTTAGTAGGTTTACCACGAACGCATCGATATGGCTCGATTTAATGTAAGCAACGTTGTGTTTAAGATACTTTGTACACCATCAAAGTCGCGGATGTATATTATATGCGTTTGCATCAAAATAAATAAACTAAATACTAGACTAGTTTTGGACAGCCTAAAATCAGGTTGCGGCATTTATAGTTCAGCAGTAAAATTTCACAATTTTAAGATCTTCAGCAAGCCGAATTAAATTTCAGGTAATCATAGGTTTTTATACATTTCGTACTTCATAACTAAGGGATACATGCAAGAAACTCGTTCAACGTGCCAAAAAGTATTCGGAATTCGCATTATACGAGTCAAACTGACAAAAACTTGGCCATAACTCATAAGAACTAACGGTAAAGTTTTGCCAAGTTTTATTTACCTTTTCCTTGGCCACCTTAGCCATTAATTACTGCTTTCAGAAACCATTTGCAAAGTAGGGGGGCATGTCTAATTTATTGTTAATGTTATGAGGTACATCCATTATGGGCAAATGGCCTTAGTCATCTACCGCAATGCCGTTCTTCAGCACATTAAAGGTTGTATAGTTTCATGTGTATAGCTTAGCAGGCGTGAATTAACGTATATGACTTGTGTTAGTAATTGAGTTAATTAATGAACCACTTTAAGATTCATTCGAAAGGTTAAATCGCTAATTCGCTATTCAGCGTGGAAACGCACCTAGCGCTGAGGGTGTATTTTCCAGACGAATTCGAAGTTTTGGACATTTTGAATTTATATATTAATTCGAGTTGACTTATATTTTTGTATAAGGTTATTTTTATAATATACACTAATCAGTCAACCTGAGTCTATGACACTAGTCTAAGGTGGAGTATGCCTGTCTAGAATTACTGGCTCTCAGGAAGGCTGCCGAAATACCACCTTTAAGGTTGGCGTAAGATGTTCAACTTTTTCGTATTCGTAAGAGTCTAAGGGGCCAAGCTCTGGAGTCGAGAGGTTTAGGTTTTTTTTTCAGGTGAATAAAGCTTTATTTATTTGAAAAGAATAAGGTTTCACGTACTGATAGTGTAAAACAATAGCAGTATTAATATACACGGAAACGTACAAACACAAGATTTATTATCCGCTCATTTTTCCTTTTTTTGACAAAACATCAATCTGTTCTCGTTTCCCAATCAACCAACTCCCGTAACCGAAACCCACGAAAAAACAAAATGAAAACAAAAACCATAATCACGGAAAAATATAACATTTCACCACCGAGCGATAAAATAATAATTTCCAAATCAATTTCCGTGGTGGAACAGTAACAAAATGAAATGCGAAGAAAATTAAAAAGATTCACAAATCTGGCGAGCGTCACATCGTTCCGAAGAGATCAGATTACATGTAATATCAGGGAAGCCTCCAATCATATTTACAAAGGAAACACTGGGTATTTTCTCGAGAAAACCGTCTTGAGAGAAATCTTGTAGTAGGACTGTTAGGTACAGTGGCTGACACAAAGATGACACAGCGATAGCGAAAAGGAATTTTAGATAAACAGGAGTAATAGTGTAATAATAATAATTCCGTGTTGTGGAAACATAATATTGTGTAAGCACGATGAAAATATAATAGTAAGTATGTTGATTGGGTCTTCTTCTTCGTATGAGCTAAGTGACCAAGCTCTGGTGTCGTGTTTCTCTGTGTCTAGCGTTCTGGCTTAACAACTGCTTGTTCTAATACTGACAGCCGAGACCTACAATTTAACGCGTCATACCCACGGTAGCAGCCAGGTGAAAATGCCACTTGAAAAACGACAGTCTTGGTCACCTATCCAAACAAAGACGGTTTAGTTTATTTAGCTTATTTACCACACTAATATAACAAAAATTATGACTGACTTACATTCATCAGAAAAACGACTCAGTCAAAAAATAACTTACACTCATCAGATTCTTATAAAATTCTTAATTAATTTATAATCATAAAAGTCAAAAAGACTAAATTTGACACCAAAAACATCATCATTAACATGACGTTACAAATTTTCAATAACAATGTAGATATGAAACATTTTGGTTTCAATATGTCTTCAAATAAGTATGTAAAATTTTGCAGAGCCTTTATCTTTCTAATATTTTCTGTTAAGGCGATGATAAAAGAGTAAAATCTGTTATGTATCCTGTACCTACCAAAAAAAATTGCCCGGGACTTAACAAAATCTTTTAGTTTTCTTCAATCAAATAGAGCGTGTACAGTTTACAGCCAGACACTGTACAATTCGCAATACCCATAGACGTTTCAGGTACTCTTATTACGGCATAAAAGGATTTTGTTACAAGTGTACGGAATAACGCAACAAATTGGTAGAAAATCCAGTTATTTCCGGAATGAACAGGTTGTT
Source organism: Mellilla xanthometata (assembly GCA_035578125.1). NCBI lineage: Eukaryota > Metazoa > Arthropoda > Insecta > Lepidoptera > Geometridae > Mellilla > Mellilla xanthometata. Next base: position 17,029,070 of record JAPUBQ010000024.1, on the reverse strand, counting down.
ACGTTTCTGAATGCTTGGATTTGATTGTGAGGTTTTCTTAGAAATTATTTGCTGGTTACAATTTGGTTTATAATACTTAAATTACATAAAAAATAAAATACAAAAATATAATATAGGATTGTGGGTCTGGGTGTCCAGAATACTGGCCTTTATTTCGGCCAGAAACTAAACATTGCCATCCAAAGTGGCAATGCTGCTAGCATTTTGGGCACCTTTTCCTCTACCCCTGGTCTTTTTTATGTTAAGTTTTAGTTAGTACTTATGTCATGTTTTTAATAAATATAGTATAATTCGTATAAAAATATTCAAAAAAATCTAAAAGTTAGCGTGCCCAAGCTACCGGGGCGGTAGGAGCTTCGTATTCGTGGGAATAAAGAAAACATTTGAGAGTTCTCTTCCTCTGCTCACACTTTTTTTTACAAACGTTTTTTTACTGAATCGAATTATAAATGCTTCGTTTAGTTGGACTTTCCGCAATGATGATTGCAAAAATGATTTCATAAAAATGAAACTTCGAACAAGGCGAGCTTTACGCTACTAAAAGATTTGATTGAATTTCATATAAAATGCTCTTTTGTATATTTTTTTAATTACTCAAATACAAAGAAAATATATTATGTATCTACTCACCATTTTCCATGTAATATGAGGTCTCATTGTATCTGTCATCTGTGAAGCCCGGCCTTTTCGCTTTGAGCGCCTTTGTTTCTAATTTTGCCTGCAGATAAAAGAGAATAATATTTAGTACTTTGTCATTATTCTTAAGTCCTCATTTTTAAGATTATAATTAATTATCTTCATCTTCGGCCACAGCTTCGCTTACCATCTGGTGAGTTGGTGGCCAAGCATAGTTCTATCTAATAAAAAATAATAATATAGAGAATGTCTTTTTATTCGATTTATCAAACATTCCATATCGGTTCGTAGGAACAAGTTTAAATTAAAATTGAAGATGAAATTTCCAAAGCTCTTTTTAATTTACTTAAAATATGTCAGTCAGAAAACAATTTTCAATACAACAACCTTAAACTTTTGTCCAAAGGGATAGGTAAGCCCATGGGGAAACCATCGACTTTCCCAACTCCATGACCAAACTCGTCGCGTGTGTAATGGGAAAAGTTTTGACAAAACAGTATGGTGTTCTTCTTTTATATTGAACTACTCAGCTGCTTTGACAGGATACGAGGTAAATATTGAAAAGTTGTTTATGCTTATGGTGGTGTTTGAAAACAATACTGGCAAAGGCAAGCATAAGCAGTCCACTATACGACCCACTGCTAGGGCTCCGGGCCTTCTATAATGTGAAGAGAGATATAAACTTTACTCGACCACGCTGACCAAGTGCGGGTTGGCGGATGACACACGTCTTCGGATAATGTGATCCTCAAACATGTCGGTTTCCTCACAAAGATTTCCTTCACCGTAAAGCGAGTGCAAATCCACACACACCTTATAAAACAGTCATTAATGTTAGGGCTGGGATCGAACTAGGAGCCGTCAGTTTGAAAAGCAGACTTTTCCCCACCGAAACACACTCACTTTCCACCGTTTGTGACATTATAACAACGATATGTCATCAAACCTAATTTACAGACAAACATAACAGTCATTAAGAAAATGTATCTATACAAAATATGTATGTATGTATATGTAGTATATCAGTTGTGTTAGCTACCATAACACGAAATATAAATGGTTCAGTATGGGGTTAACTAGCCGTGTGTGAAATGTGTAAAAAAGTCATCAAACCTAATTAACAGACAAACATAATAAATATAACAGTCTTTAAGAAAATGTATCTGTACAAAATATATATGTATGTATATGTAGTATATCAGTTGTGTTAGCTACCATAACACGAAATAGAAATGGTTCAGTATGGGGTTAACTAGCCATGACTGAAATGTGTAAAAAAATGTCATCAAACCTAATTAACAGGCAGACATAATAAACATAACAGTCATTAGGAACAAGAATTCAAATGCTCGTAATTGTGACGAGATGTAGTGAATCACAGAAACTGTTGGGTCGCCGCCAAATCTCTCCATCCGTCATCGATGTCATAGGCTTGTTATATAAAAGAACGAATAAACATACTGAAAATGATATAAGACTTCAGAAACATTGATATAAGACTAATAGATCTGCCTGTGCTACCGTGTATAGGGGCTGGACAACTTTGCGGTGACATGACAATGTATTTAAATTTATGGCTGATCATTTTAAAATGTGTGTGTAATCGAGGCATTTATTCACAAAGAGAGATATATAAATACAGTGTAAACTCCATGTAACGTCACTCGATTTAACGTCAAACTCTCTAAAGCGTCGAAATCTATTGGCTTTAGTTGGTTTAGCTTGTATTCCATACAATGATATATTCTCCCTATTTAACGACCACTCTTTATAACGCTATAAAATGCACAGACCCTTTAGTGTCGTTATAGAGTTTACACAGTAAGTATTATCATCATTATCATCATCTTTATAAGTCCACGACTGGACATATGTCTCTCCCAATAAGATACAATAACTGACGTTGACATTCACAACAAAAGATTTTTCAAAATTATACTCGTAACCAGATGATAAGCGCCATAAAGTAATCCCTTATAATGTAAAAAAAATAGAAAGAAGGAGAAGAAACAAATTCATTTATTCTTGTTAATTACCTACTATTCATCTTTATTTAATTACCTACTATTCATCCTTTTCTTCTACTATATTTAAAAAGTTCTTTTTAATATACATGTTTGTGTACATCTTCTAGTGAATTCAAGTAAAATAACTATATACTTTCTTCAAAAAATAATCTCGTACCTAATAGTTTCACAAAACACATTTTCGCGTCTGTGTTTCACAAAAAATAGAACAGTGCGGCCATTGTAAAAAGTAAGCACCCAATAAAATAATTTAATTGGCTCCGGAAACCACTACTAATATAAAGCAAACAAAATTTCGTTACGCAGACTAAAGTATTACACTTTTTTGTGTAATAAAAAATTAAGGACTTCCTAAACAACTGTGAAGACGTGTTTTATTTCAGTTTAACTGGAAAATGAATTTATTTATATGCCAAAGATGTATGAATATAACATACAATTTAATTGAAGAATTTGTTGCAAAGATATAAGCTATGCATGAAATAAATAAAACATTTAAAAGGTTTCACAATTAATTTATAATAAATACAGTGCAAACTCCATGTAACGTCACTCGATTAAACGACAAACTCTCTAAAGCGTCGATATCAATTGACTATCATAGTTGTTTTAGCTTGTATTCCATACAATGATAAATTCTCTCCATGTAACGACCACTCTCTATAACGCCATTAAATGCACAGTCCATTCAGTGTCGTTATATAGAGTTTACACTGTATTATGTTTGATGAAAATCGCTCTCAATTTTATAATACGAGTATATAATAAAGTCGCTGCTACAAAATGGCAAAATAGATATTTTTCCACAACTCCTTCAATGTGGGTATACAATGAATAGTCTTAATTAGTAAAATAAAATTATTGTGATAAATTTCAAATCTAAGATGGCCGCCACAATATTTTTTTTAAAGTTTTATTAATTTTTAATTTACACTCTTTTTACCTAGCGCACACCAAAGTTAAGTCATGTGTCTTATGTGCTGATAAATTATCCATTTTATAAATCCTATTTTGCTCCAATATGAGCAATTACACAAATCTTAAATCCTAAGCTCTCTGGTACCAAATTCCAGCATTTCTGGTGAAACTTTCCATGCGGGCGACGCTTGGTTTGAATTATTAGCATTGTTGTTATTCGAATTTATAATTTATTACCATTGTGTTGAGGTCTAATTCAGTTTGCTGTTCTAAATTCGGATTTGCCCGCGCGATAGCAAATCCGGTTAATTCAGCATTATTTGCTACTAATATATGAGTTTTGATAAGATTAGTCAAGCGAGAGCACGCGACCGCCAGACTGTCATCTTATATATAAAATTTCCGTGTCACAGTGTTTGTTACCGTACTCCTCCGAAACGGCTTGACCGATTTTTTCCAAATTCTATATGCGTATTCAGTAGGTCTGAGAATCGGCTACTGTATATTTAGATATTTTTTTTTATTATGGTAAAACAACGTTTTCCGGGTCAGCTAGTTATTTTATAAAGAACTAGCTGACCCGACAAACGTTGTTTTGCCTTATTAATTATTTTTATTCTATTTTCTAGACAAATTCCAAAAAGTTACTTACTTTGTATATGCGTGAAATGGGCATGGAGCGCTATGAACGAAGGTTAAGGAAATATAGAAATAACAAACCCCAAAAAATATTATATTGAAGTTTTTATAGTTAATACCCTAAAATTACATATCACATATTAATTACGACGGGAACACTAACAAACAACATTATTTTTTGCATCTTTTAATGCTATAGCGTGAACCTTATCCATAGCATATTTTACAATTAATATACACAAGATTATTCATATAATATTTATTTTTAAACTTTTTTCTATATCTACATCAGACATTTTTTTTATAATAATTGCGTAAAATGTTTTAATGCAATTACTTGTGAAACTAAATTATACACATAATTAATTATTCCTAGCTTAATTTTCTAAATCAGTTCCAGTTTTAACTAACCATATAAAATCAGTTACATTCAAAGAAATTCAACAATTCAGTGTTTACTTTTAAGGAAAAAAAAACAATCACGTTTAGTTTAAATTAAAACAAATTGTTGAACTACAAAGTATGAAACTGTTGTTGGTTCTATTTATTTTTGCTTTTGGAATATGCTGCGCGTGCGCTGCCCCAGACCCAGATATTTCTCAGCGTAAGCATTGTTTTTTTATCAGCCGGATGGTACTCGCTACTTTTCTGTAAAAGTCAACGTAGCCTAAGTCAAAGTTACAATCTATGTTTTGCACTCGGAAAAGTTATGGATAACGAAACGTTAAAGTTGAAATTTTCATAGAATTAATTTATAAACAATGTCGTGTGCGAAAACATGCATACAGACTATTAAATTTTACATTAAATGTAAAAGTCGATTTTTGCGTTAAACACTTTTTATGTTTGATTTCCTCAAGTTAATTTTGGCATAACTACTGACCATGTTTTTTTTCCGTCGTAACACATCTACTTTTTCTGAATCCGTGGTTTTGATAGTCCTATTTAATACACCTACTACATAAGAAGAAAATCTACAAGACGATAATAATTAGACCTTTCGTACTCTATGGATCTGAGTATTGGGCAACCAAGGTAGGGTGCGAAAGAGGATTGCATGCGGCAGAGACGCGAATGTTGAGATGGATGTGTGGAGTGACAAGGATGGACAAAATAAGGAATGAGGAAGTTTGAAAGTAACGCCAGTGAGTGAGAAAATAAAGAGTGGAAGGTTAGCGTGGTATGGGCATCTGATGCGTAGAAAAGAAATGCATGTTACTAGGAGATGTCTGGAAATGGTAGTGCAGGGAAGAAGGACAAGAAGACATGGATGGAGTTTGTGAATGAGGAGAGAGAAAGGTCTGAGTGTAGAGGTGACGACTGATAGAGGAGAGTGGAAGATGAAGATTCGTTGTGCCGACCCCAACTCCAACTGGGTTAAGGCAAGAAAGAAAAAACTACATATTATTAATTACTTAAATTATCTTTATAAAAAATATTTTCATAAGTTTCAATTCATAAGTTTTACAAGCGTTTGTGAAGTTGATTGTCTTTTTTTTACAGTATACGATCAACCATGCGATACCGACGACGAATGCCCTCCGTATCATATTTGTATCGGTCGATTTGGAAACTGCTACCCATCTAGAAACCCGCTGGAACCTCTCCTTTTTCGATAATAGTACTTGTGAAAACACCACCTTAAATAAATAAATTGTTAAGTACGTTCCATATTTGTTTTTTTCTCTTTTAACTTTGAGTATTGGCCATGTATTAATAACAATAAATCAATGCAAAGATCTATAAAATTAAAATAAAATTAAATCAAGATCAAGAGACTATTCTTACCTCATAATATGGTGTCTACTTGATATACCAGCTAAAATCCTATCCTAATTCCTACTTTAACAGTTAATCTGCCATAAACGTACGAGCTGGCACTGTTGAAGTACGTAATTAAATTTAGAAATATAGAATACTAGTAGTATATAGTGCCTAGACGTAAGTTTTTTAAAGGCGCTGTTAGCCTAGTAAAACCTAGCATTAATATGCTAACTTAATAGTTAGTAGTAAAAGTAAAGTAAAAAGCCTCTTATTCAACAAATTCACCATTTACAGAAGGAATTTTAAGCACTTTTTACTCATTAAAAATTTAGCAATAAAAGTCAATAATTACAATCCAAGGTTGCCATTACATAGGTTGAATCCAAGTCAAGAACAAAACGTAAGCCTAAGTTTTGTCAAAAATGCCACTTCGAAAAGCCCCCTGTCCGTTTGGACGGGGGGCTTTTGTGCCCATTATAAAATTATATTGTAAAAGTAGTTTCTCGAAGTAGTTGCTTAAAATTGTATAGTAAGGGTGTCAAAAAAAGAATAGTGTTGGATATTTTTTCGCACATAAGTGCGCAAAAAAGATCTACTTTTTTAAGTTAGAGATCGTAAGTCGTTTAAGGTAGAAAGATATACTTTTTATTCCAATACAAATAAAGGATAATAAATAATAACATACAAGAAAAAAAAATTATAGTGCTACAAATGGCGACCTTATCAATAAAAGTAACCTCTTCCAGGCAATCAATGGAGAGGAAAGTACAATAAATAAAATGGGGTTTTCAATAAAGAAAATAAAAAATAAATAAATCGACAAATAACCAATTAAGAAACGTAAATCATTTATACACTTGACAAAAAATATTTATATGATCTTAAATACTTCAATTTATTCAATTGTTTTTTTTTTTATTCACCGACTATTATATTTTTTATCAAACCGTGAAATACAAACTAAGGATCGGTTTACGCAAATCAATTAAAAATTACAACGCTATATAATTTTAGATATGGTTATTGTTCACTTTTAAGAAAAAAGGGGTATAAAAACCTAACATTTCATTTTTATTTGTTTCATAACTTCGATTTTATCGAAAGAATATATTAATAGAAGGTATTATTAGTGATAGCTAGGATACCGTCATGAAGTTTTTGGTTTTGTTGATAATTGCCCTTCTGGGATGCGCATTAGCAAAGAATATAATGCGCCGAGACGTAGCGTGGGCCCCGGATCAGTTTCTAATGCTTGGCACAGAATTTCTTAGCGGTGAGACGCTTGAGGGTAAGTAAAGCGAATAAGTAAATAATAAAAAAAATTGACTTCTTCTTCTTCGTATGAGATAAGTGGCCAAGTCAAAGTGTCGACAGCGAACTAGAATAAATAGTTATCGCAAAATACCGCGGTGGGCGGGACATAACAGCTACCCGCGCGCCCGCAAGGCACCACATGGTGTGGCACGGTACCAATCGCGTGCGAGCTTTGTGTGTGTGGGTTTTGTTGGGATAGCAGTCAATTGTGTGCATAGATGGATCCAAAATGTAAGCAATTGTATGGAATTAGTTAATCGTCCCTTTATTCCGTTTAGTTTATTTCGCTGGGTGTCGAGTGTTTTCAAGCCGCTCGAAGGCCTAAAGAAGCGTATTTTAAATAATCATGTTTTGGAAGTCAACACTGAATTAAAGACAATGAAACCGAAAAAAATCGTAGTCGTAGTGTGGCACGGTAGGGAAACGTCTGCTTTTCAATCTGATGGCTCCTGGTTCGATTCCGGCTCTACATCATTGACTTGTTTTTTTTTTTACATTTTCTAGTTATGTGTGGATTTGTACTCGCTTTAAGGTAAACGAAAACATTGCGAGGAAACAGACATGTTTGAAAAGGAGAAGGCCCCGAGTCCCAGCTGTCAGAGAACGTATAGTGGGCTGCTCAAGCTAGCCTTTATAGTCTTAAATCTTTTTTATCTTGTTTCAGCTGTCAATGTCAACTATGAGATGTGACATCACTACGTCAGTTAACTCACATGTACGTATACAATTAACCTGTTAAGTTAATAAAAAATATAAAACCCAAACGTCTTTGTCATTCATTCACAACACTAACATTTATCAGCGTCATTGTTCGTAATTTTGTAAAATTACTTGAATTTTGTATTTTACTCTATTGATCTAGTTACGAAACCATAAAAGGCGAATTTTTGGAATTTCTTTCATATTGTTGTTTCTTTCTTATCATAATCAATATGATTTTAAGTTTTCCCTGCATTTTGTACAACTTATAATAAGGTTTGCATTTGACCACATCTGGCCTGGTGTTAAGCAATACTAAGGTCTACGATGTTACACGCTTACCTAGATAATACCTATTAACTCAAGATTTGAAGACCTCAAAGTGGTATCTCAGGAAACAGAGACTCAGGAAGAGAAGTGCAAAGTCCTAATAAGGGAGGTCGAAGCGAATCGGCTTGTGCGATACTTTAGGATTTCGACTGTTACCTATGTCTCTTCGCTGAGTTTCTGTTCATTCTGTAATGGAACGGACACGGTGGTATAATATTATGCGCACTCCGCGAAATGTATTCTATAAACACCGACAGACTGGCAACCTTACGCCGGTGCTCCAAACTATGAAGTCTAGATTTGGCGAGACAAGGTTGACCGATAAGCTTCTTGGAAAGAGATAAGAGGTATTCCTAGTCGTACGTACGTTTTAGATTTAATCTAGGGGCTAACTCTAAATTTTATTTCAGACATTGTGGCGTTGTGGTAAATTTTGCACATACCTTTTTCAAATCCTTATTGATATCTGTGTCATCTGCTTTCCTCTTCTCGCATGCCAGTATGCAGTTTTTGCCGTTGTCCTTTTCACCCTGAAACGATTAGAAAGAGACGATTAATAAATTAATGTCACATAAGAAATAGCTGAGAACTTAATATATCAAGTACAATTTATTATAATACGTAGGAGCAGATACATTCGTAATATAAATAGGTGAGGGTACAGATTACAAATTAGTTACTTTGGTAAAGGTGTCCTTAAAGTTTATATATAACGCCTGCAAGAAAGTTGTTTTTTTAATTTGGATTGGTACTTGCTATATTATCTATGCAAGGGTCAAGGGAAGTCTTACCCATTTTCCTCAAAAATACAGCGGAACAATTAATATGAAAAATAATACATATATGTCATTGGTAGCTGGTAAAAATTAGGGAATTGCAGTAAAGCGCCTAAAGCTCAGCTAACTAAGGCGATCTGACGCGATCCTCGAAGTTAAGTAACAGTCGATGCGGGCTGTCTTTGGATGGGTGACCAAGCACATGTCTTTTAAAAAGTTGCATTCTTATCAGGGCGCAACATTGAATTGTAGGTTCCAGCTGTTAGTCTTAGTACAAGCTGTCGTCAAGCCAAATTAGAGGCTTACAGGCTTGAAAATGCTCACCAGAGTTTGGCTATTTAGTTCATACGAAGAAAAAAAAATGCAGTATTATTTGTTCTACCATTACATCAGCCATCCCCGACACAAAGAGCAATCTGACCTAGGTACTAAACATGAATGTAATAAGTTTCAAATGAGCAAACGAGCTTGCGAAACATTATCAACAATTATGATATAATATGTTAGGTTAGATATAAGTACACTAACATTGTTCCTCCAAATTTGTATAAGTTATAAATAAATAATTTTTGAAACTGAAAAACTGAAACTGAATCTGACCTCTGTCGTTACTTAAGTTATGAATTGATAATAATCAAAAAGGAAACTTGTAAATTTTTTACGACCTTTTCAATTCCCACATTCGCAGTTCAACGGATTGTATTCCAAGGATGTCTGCCAAAAATAACAATAGTATTAGAACATGTGACAAAAGAGTTATTTTAAAAACGCCGTTAGGCCGACGTGTTGAGAGTTTCACGCATCGGCTGAATTTTTTAATGAGTTTTCGAGTTTGAGACTTGACTGGAAAATCTACTGAGTTTTCTTTTTAAGCCCGCGATGCAATGACGAAAGAGTAAAGTTTAACGTGACTGTGTGTGTGTCTTCTCTGGAGCATCGAAGTTCCGTAACATTGTTGACTGGGAGCCCCCCCCTTAATTTTTAAAGTATATTATTTTTAGTATTTTTGTTATAGTGGCACGGGAAATCATATCTTGTGATAGTTTCAGCTTTCAAGCTATTACAGTTTCTGAGATACATTCTGGTGACAGAAAGACAGACAGCGGAAGCTTTTTAATAGGGTTCCGTTTCTACCTTTTACATAAAGAACCATAAAGAATAACCCGGCCGTGGTTATATTGTATATTCTTATATATAAAATTTCCATGTCACAATGTTAGTTAACGTACCGTACTCCTCCGAAACGGCGTGACCGATTTTAACCAAATTTTATATGCGTATGTAGTAGATCTGAGAATAGGTTACTATCTATTTTTCATACCCCTAAGTGAGGCAAACCAACGTTTGCCGGGTCAGCTAGTACCAGTACCTATATTACGAAGTTTGATCCGGGATACGCTGCTCTTGTTAAGCTGAGAGATACCACCTCCACTCCAAATCACACAAAAATCAATATTAGCGAAGAGTAAGAAACATTCATACGAGTACATATATATCGCGTAAATGAAGAAAATATTTGAAAGTTTGCTTCCTTATGCTCACACTCACTTCGTTATCCAAGTAAGAAGACATACATAAGAGTTATAGTTATTAACATACTTTTAGCTTACGAGTATAATTACGTCGGTCGGGACACACAGGTCGGGACTCTTAAATTAATCGGATTACATGCAATGCAAATATACGAATAATAATAAACTACACATTAAATATAAACTAGACAAAATGTCTCCGGATCACCTTGACATTATTTCGATCTAGACTAATAACGAGAAAAAGTGTCTATATTTAAAACAGTAGGAATAATTTAAATAAATGACATGTCTATTCAACGTTTTAATCAATTAGCTTTGTAAAAACTAGCCAAATGTCATATCTTATTTATATATCACGTCGGACTTAAATTAGTATACATTTAAATTGATGCTTTTTTGTGACTTTTCGGGTTGTTGTTGGTGAAGAAGTAATTATTGAGACATTTAGATTGTTATTTTGCATAAAAAAACATTATTGGAAGTTTAATCAAGTAATAGTTTATTTTTTATAATATTAACGAGCACGAATAACCCTTTATTATTATAATATAAGCTGCTTATGTTTGACTGGAGGAGAATTTTCTCCATTAACCAAACCGGAATAATAAAAAAATATATATAATTATCCTGGACTGGAATATGCTAGGCAACTCATATGCTATATATTTTTTGATATATTAAATTAAATAAAAAAAGTATGTTTAATCCATTAATTAGCTCGGTGAAGGTCGTTCTTAACGGGATCTTAGTCTATTAGACCTTTTATAAGTCACACCAATTTTATTTTTGTCTCTTAAAACCATTAGAAAACATAGAAAAGTAAAATTCTCACGGCTGTGCGTAATAGTTATAAGATAACCCTGACACCTCCGAAGAAGCAGTTCAAAGACACCTGGGCACATCAGGTTGCGTGACTCAGTACCCTTAAGTCAGGGTATCACACGATGGATGGTGGTCTAAGAAGATAGGTGACAGCGACTTAATGTTGGTCATCAATTTTTATACACTGCTAGAGCTACGTTGATGGTACATATATTTTACGTAGCGTAACCTGAGATAAAAATGAATGAAGAAACTTTTCTTTTATGAGATTTTCATTTTCGTAGGATAAAAATAAGCAGCCCTTTATTCGTTTGCATTGCTGGGTTGTCAAAAAATTCAAAACCTTCAACTGAAAATCTCGCACTTAAAAGTGAACTTTTGCGTTACATGACGCTGACGTTCTAATGGTGCTTATATTAGATCTACTATAATACAGATCCAACCGTTTATTTTCTTTTTGAACAAAACTAAACTAACGGTTGGACGGGCTATAGCCACCTTTTTTTAAGAAAAAATATGCCATAGTCCACTACGCTAGTCGATTGGGGATTAGCATATGAGACACGTCTTTGCATTTTATGGTCATATGAGTTTTCTCACGATGATTTAACTTCACCGTATGATTAATTTCTGCGTTATCGTAAAACATTTAGTTCTTCGTTTAATCCTTAGAAGATACATATTTTATTGTTTATTTTGGAAGAGTATGCTATATCTAATATAATCAAGACATGTTCCGTTTTAAAATAACAAAAATATATGTGATCTTATTTATTGGTGGCGGTTCAGCGGCACACACGACTAAACTAAATTTAAAGAAGCCCCGTCTCTTTTCATCTTAGTTGGCCAGAAAGAAACGGCATGTTCTGAACCACACACAAAACCACTAAAATCACGTCAAATATGAAAAATGTAAGCGATTTTAGAGCGCACCCAATAATATCAGCTCTAAATCTGACGTGTTTGACGTGATTTTGGATGTTTTGTCTATGGTTTAGATCGTACCATCTCTTTTTGGTCAATTATGACGAAAAGAGATAGAGCTACTTTAAATTTAGTTTAGTCGTGTGTGCCGCTGAATGAACATCATTGTTTCTTAAAACTTAGGTCAAAATTCAGAAGCGACCGTGTCGCTCGCTCATTAAATACGAAGAGGGGCAATTCCGACATCCGATATGAGCAATTTGGGGCGCTCGAGTCTGCATCGAAGCCTCGCGGAATAGAGTCATCTATAGTGGAATTTATTACGCCTCCAGTCACGAATGTACCATGTGACTAACACGCACTGTATCAGACTTAAGGAGTGTTAAAAAAAAATAACAACTATTTGATAACCAACAACTATTCGAATAATTAACAACAACTATTAAGAAAAGCAAACAACTATTAAGGCAAGCGAGGAGTTGGTCGTCCAGCGGCGAGATGGGTCGACGATATCACCAAAGTCGCAGGTCCTACCTGGACGAGTACTGCACAAGATCGACGCAGGTGGCACATGCAGAGGGAGGCCTATACCCAGCAGTGGGATAAATAGGGCTGTGGATGATGATGATGATTAAGAAAATAACAACTATTCGATAAACAGCAAATATCTTAATATATATATATCTCGTGTCACAATGTTTGTCCTCAATGGACTCCTAAACCACTTAACAGATTACAATAAAATTCGCACACCATGTGCAGTTCGATGCAACTTGTGAGATAGGATAGTTTAAATCTCAAATTATAGTCGCAATTTTAATTTATTGCTAATTATCGTCTGTTATTGTTTGACAGTCACAATTATCTGTTAACTCCAAATGATTCTAACAGATGTCGATACCTTTCGACTGGGTTGAGTAAGTAATCAATAGATGGCGCTGCTATGGTAAATCTACGAACGTGTCATATAAGCTACACTATCTTTTTTTCAAACCCCTAAGTGAGGCAAAACAACGTTTGCCGGGTCAGCTAGTTAAAATAATAAAACAACAACAATTAAGAAAATAACAACTATTCGATAACCAACAACTATTCTAATTATTTTTATCCCGCATTAACGCGAGTAACACCGCAAGGCGAAGCTAGTATTTTAATATGTGTACCAGAAGTAAATGAATTTGAATCCGCTTAGTCGGAAAGATAAGTAAGATCCATAATACGAAAACCTTTTTTGCCTCACATCGTTTGTATAATCGGTTTGCCGGCTCCCTTTTCTTGTCGACATATCAGTCGCGTATCGAATGGAGTGCGAATCGTAAAAGACATTGTATCAGGCATTGTATTATTGTCGTTCACATGATTTACGATTGGCAGAAGATATTATTATGGCTTCGAATTGGATTCAGACTGGAATTTCGGTGATCAGATTACGTGGCGATGGAGCGAAGGGCTCCCACAGGATGACTTTGTTATTTGGTTACCGGCGGTGTTTCGGAATGGAAATGTTTTGAATAACAAAAGGTGAGGTAAACACGTTTACGTTTCAGTGTTTGTAAAAACTTTCAAAGGCGGCATCGTTATACTGTGGAGGTGCCAAAGTCGCGTACTAAGCGGTTTGCCTCCACCTTCATTATGCGTACCGCCAAGGTGTGGAATTCTTTGCCAAATTACCTGTTACCAGATAACTATAATCTAGCAGTTTTCAAGGCGTGTGATACGGTTTCTTCTGGGCAAGCGCGCTCTACTTTAGATAGCAATATCGCTTACCATCAGGTGAAGCGCAATCTCATTACGAGTAAAAAAAATCTTTTACTGTATGATTTTTTGAGGAAATAAAATTATTATCATATATTATTTTTTACAATAAATGGGCTTGCGCTTGACCACAATTCACCTGATGGTAAGCAATAATATGGCATTTGTGTTATAATGATAGTTATTGATGTTTTGGCTATAGAATATTGTCTTTATTTGGGGTATTAATGAATGTTGAATTATTTAAATTTAACTTTACCCTGTTTAATAGTATAAATAAGGAGGAACAAGAAAGGCTCGGATGATAATGATATTCTAAGAGTTTACAAATACTACGATGTTATAAACTAGCCCTAGGGATAATCAAACATATATAATAAAAATATTCATACTGATAAGTACATGGTCTGGTAACTTTAGAATTTAGTTGTTTGAGTCACAGGTGCTTTTTTCACCATAAAAACACTTTTTACCATGATTAATATTTTCTAATGATTCGAGCTTACGGCCAACCTAACGAAACAAACGTCACACTTTGACAGTGACAGTTATTTTAAATGTGACAATACAACACTGATACTAGAAAAAATATATGGTACCTGAAGAAAAACAAGTCTATGGCTGTGCTAAATGAGCACAATCAAATTATAACAACCTCAGAATACAGAAAGAACCAGAAACCGTGAGCGCGCCTAAAACTGAGGCTACTAAAACTACTCCAAAATGGAGTAGTTTGACGCGCGACCGATCAGTCACTCTGTGACCGTCGGGACGTACGACGCTGTACCAATTTAATTAAATTATGCCGTCTTATGTCGTTCCTACCTATAAAATGCAGCGGGTCTATAAAAGAAACAGGATAGGATCACATTTCACGTGTAAGTATCGTATTTAGGTATCAACTTTGAATAAATTTCTATGTTTTCAATTGTCATAGATAATGAGTCATCCATCTTGTTAGTGTTGCCAGTATAAGAGTTTTGATTTACCCTTCTTTTTATTACCTCTTGAGGGCTTTTATTCATTGTAGAATATTAATAATTAATTTAATATAAAATAACCGACTTGAAAAAAGAAAGTATAAAACATCAGAGCAGCCTGTGTGTACATAACCAAATAGTCCTATTAAATAGTATGTTAGTATCTATGAAAAATACCTAGACATAAGATTTCATCATTTATCTAAATTTAAATTTTGGTTACTAAGTTCAAATTCTAAGAGACAATATTATAGAAAGCTTACTAAGCAAAAAGGAAATTAAATGTATTTTTTTCTAAAGCGTTATTTTTTTCTAAAGCGTTTTATTAAATTCAATAAATCTACCAATTTCTTGAGACAATTAGGTAGGTACATAATTATAATAAAGATAAGGACAATTTTTATTCTATTACCTAGTATCTCACCTCCTGGACTCCCAAATTTTACCCTAAAAACGGGCACATAATGCCTGAGCTAGAACATTACGCGGGTGGGAAGTGACGCGGGCGGGGGGGCATTGTTTTGATTTTTGGACACAGCGTGTAGCTCGCAAATACAGATGAACGCGGCTTCTGGTACTTTCCGTATTCTGAGATAACAACCATAAATGTATAGTAAATAGTATTACGCCAATTTTAACTTTAACAAAAATATCTCAGGAATTAGGATCTGTCAATGTGTACCTCTTTTCAAAAGCCATCTATTTTTGAATATTATAACTAACCTGTTTAATAAATGTATAATACTATACAACAAATTAAAGATTTTTCCGTGTGCAAAACAGAAATTGATGCAGAAAAGAACTTTGACGTAGTAATGGCTGAATCGGCTTGTACCACCCGGTGTTACAACTTTTCTGTAGAAGCCCCATCTCGATCCTCCTCTCTACGCATCTCGATCGATAAATCATAAACATAGGTATTTTTTAATAACATTAAACATCTAAACGTTCCATCATCTTAAAGCCTAGGTCAAACCAACGCGTTTTGCTTTCATCCGCGGTGGCGATCATATTCATATTCATATCTTTGTGTCCTCTGATTGGTCGGCCACCGTGCACGCAAACGTGAACTAAAACTTAGCATTGGTTTCACCTGAGCTTTACTCGGAATGGTGACGCGACATTTCCAATCGAATAGTTTACAATACCGTCGGTCTCCGACCGGCTCCAGGCCGCGGTCCAACTGCGATCCGCAAATATTAGGTCGAATGCTTTAACATCACAGGAGAGTAATATATTAGACTAGACAGCAGACATTCACCTGGCATAAGCTATTGTGTACGAATATTAGTATTTGTTTGCGGCTCAGCCCCCATAACATAGTTTCGGGAAAGATAATTTAATACCTTGATTAATTCGACTCTCGATTCGATTCGACCTCGTTGGCGTAATGGTTACCAAGCCGGACTGCCAACCGGAGAGTCCCGGCTTCGATTGTCGGCGACTGGGGATGAAGTAAATGTGTTGGCTGTAGGTCTGGGTGTTAAATATGTATCGATATAAAGTATTCATGTAAAGTAAATGTTGTATATCAGTTGTGTTGGCAACCATAATACAAACTAGAAATGGTTTAGTATAGAGCTAACCAGAAAAATCTATCTCCAAACATATCACAGTGTATTCCGGCAGCCTACTTTAGAACCAGTTATGCCAGACTAGGCATTCTCCACCTTAGATCAGAGTGTCGTTACCTTGTGTGCTTAAACGTCCTGATGGTCAGTGTCTAGCTGTATTTTTTTTTAACAACGAGCAAAATGATTGTGACGGAGTCACAAACTAAAGTCATTGCTAGGGGTCTCCATTTATTATTTCTTTTTACGAAAGCGAATCACATCGTAGATTACAATGTAACTTAGTCTATAGAATATTAAAAGAAAAGGCAGTCCTCAGTGCAACTGACTTTGTTTTTACGCGGTTTAAAATTGTCTTGCCTCCTAATATGCTAAGGGGGCAGATACGGCGGCCAAGACTAGACTCTTGGCATAGACCAGCGGTAAGTGTCGTCGCGTAGCATTGTAATTACATTGTTATAAAATAATCTAAAAATAAGGCATGACAATTATCCGCTGGGAAAAATTGTTTCTTTATATTATAGACAGTTTTTTTTAAATTAAAAAATCATAAACATATTCCATCTGCTTAATATTCAGCGCAGGGAATACAATTAAATTAAATTACTAATTAAACAAAATAAAACCAAGAATTATTTTAAAATTTATGTCGTCAAGTACCTAATGATGTGTTTCAGGATTTATCTGCCTCCTTGAGAGCCAGTGACTCCAGACTAGGCATGCTCTTCTTTGTCTGTCTGTCTTCTTAGAATGTCTCTAGCTCATGTGGTTACGCACCCTGCTGATCAAAAAACTTGTAGAAAAACAAAAAGGGGCTAAAGTCCGTAGTTGTAGTCCGTATGTTTGTAAAGAACACTTGATAACGTAGTAGATGAGCGACTTTTTTATTATGTCGCATAAAGGTGTGAAATAAATAAATGAATAAGACATTTTTTTTTTATGTTCCAAACTATAAGGTTCAATGGTGGCGATTCAGCGGCACACACGACTAAACTAAATTTAAAGTAGCTCTGTTTCTTTTCGTCATAAATGACCAAAAAGAGATGGTACGATGTAAACTATAGACAAAACATCTAAAATCACGTCAAACACGTCAGATTTAGAGCTGATACAATTGGGTGCGCTCTAAAATCACTTACTTTTTTCAAATTTGACGTGATTTTAGTTGTTTTGTGTGTGGTTCAGATCTTGCCGTCTCTTTCTGGCCACCTAAGATGAAAAGAGACGGGGCTTCTTTAAATTTAGTTTAGTCGTGTGTGCCGCTGAATCGCCACCTATGTATCAAATTTCATTTCAATCAAAGCAGCCATTAGTTGTGTTGCAATACAGAGTTGCAACCCTGTCTTAAATATCTATTGCATCTATTGTGGTCCTCGTCGTGAAAATTTTCCACTGCACTTCCAAAGCATTTGACCCAAGTCTAATTCTATCCGAGTATAGAAAGGTCCAGACAGATAAACAGCCAGAAGGAATGCCCATCTGACCTATACGTCTGGATATGTGCCAATATGTCGATAGTTTTACGTTTTATAGTTGAGAGATGGGATAATTGATTAGCGTGTATTGCGTAACCAGCGTTAATTTAACAGCCGAGCGACGACGCCGAAAGATGCGTCATTTGACTGATTCAGTCGCATTTTCCGGCGACTGTTTGCGACGGGAATATTTGTCGCACGTCTGCAACGGTTCAAGTATGTAACTCAAGTTTAGTACTTCATGTTTCGTGTTCTTCTGTGTAAATAAATATTAGTACACATTTCACACACGGCTGTTTTCACACACATTTCACACACGGCTGTTTTCACACACATTTCACACACGGCTGTTTTCACACACATTTCACATACTAAACAATTTCTAGTTAGTATTTTTCAACTGATATACTACTACATTATTTAAAATTTAGTTCATCACAAACATGTTGTCCGTGACGGAAATCGACCCCGGGATCTACTGGTTGGCAGCCATTCAGCCAGCATTCTGGCCAGCATTATGCCAAAGAGGTCATTCACTTTGGTTTTGTAATGTCATCATATTTTTTCTATACCGTTTTCCTATAAACAAAAAAAAAAACAAGAAAAATCTAATTTTCATTAAATTTCACTTATAGATTGTGTATTACTGCTTACTTATTATGCGCATAAACAACTATTTGTAACATCAACTCTCGGTATACAAAACGTTTTTAAATAACAGAGCCTTCACCGCGAAACTTTTTATGGGTGAAAAAGAAGTATAAAACTTTGACCGTAAAATTGATTGTTGGAACATATGGTCCTTATTTTGCGAAGGTTTATATTGAATTGTTCCAAGGCATAAGCGGAACATAATGATACTAGCCATTGTCCGAGGCTTCGCTTTTTCATCGGGGACCAATAAAGTCTCTCGTTAGTGTAATAGTTACCCATGCCGGACTGCCAACCAGAAAGTCCCGGGTTCGGTTAGTAAAAAGTTTAAGCTAAAATTAACAAACGATCAAACTAGATGTCGTGCGAGTTATCATGGAAAATACACATCTCTATCTGAGAAAGTCAACATTCGCCTAACACAGCGTTATAATTACTGTATTTCAGTTATGCTAATTTGGCATAACTACAGTCCATGTTTTTGTGGCATTCGTTGTTTTTTTGTTATGTGTCGGCTAAAATAACTCAACAATTTACTTAATATCAACACCAACCAGCGAAATTCACTGCCATTTTCACTTGCGATAACCAGTTTCGAAACGACCTTTCTGTGAGCACAACGGCAGATGCATTTATGCGTTTACGCAACGGTTCCCTTGAACTCTTACACTGGTCTTCGATGGCATACTTTCGTAAGACTTTCTTCATAAGTTTTATTCAGCTTGGTATTTGATCAGCTGGGCGGGGAGAGCAGCGTCAATGCGCGAAGCGGTCCTGCATCCCTGCCCCCGTCGTGAGATGGGACGCCGTGAGGTTGTAGTCGGTAGTGACGGCCCCTCTGGCCCTCGAGCCCGACATACCCCGCCCGCCTCCCCCAGGCTTATGGCGGAAGATACGTAAATGCATTTCCTCACGAAAAAAATACGTATTTGATCAGCAGAAGGCATATCCACACGAGTTACCGACACTCTGACCTAAGGTAGAGCATGCTTAGTCAGGAATAATTCAAGAAGGCTACGGGAAAAGACCGTTAGGTATTTTTTCTTCTTCTTCGTATGAGCTAAGTGGCCCAGCTCTGGAATCGACAGTTTTCAAGCCGTCCGAAGGCCTCTGACTGACTACTAAGACTAACAGCCGGGACCTACAATTTAACGAGTCATACGACCCACGATAGCGCCCATGATAAAGATGTATAGATTATCGATATAAAGACATATTTATGTATAGATTTATTGGTGTACAATAACGAGTTTTTGTATGTCAATTTTATGGATACAAATTCAATTAGATACGCGATAGAAGACAAAATTAAATTGTTAGTGTATTTCCGCTGTGATATACACTAGATATTTAATTTTGTTTTCTATTTACAATGGATTTCCGGAAAGTAACGCCTGAGTCAATAGGTTAGATCCATTGCCTATCTTCTTGTGTGAATCGATCTGAGTAAAAAAATACATTTCCCAAATTATTTCCAAACTTGATTAAATCTTTCAGTTATTGTTTGCAAATTATAAAAAAGATTGCTTCAAAAACGTTAATTCTTTATCAGTTAAAAACTTGGCCGTGCAAAATAAGGCCCTTAGTTTGACCTAAATCAAAATCAACCACACAAGTCTGGCGAAACTTTTGATTTATGATCGTATTTCATACAAGGTTACCAGATTTAAATATTGTGGTTTTTAATTTGTATTATGTATTTTTCAAATATTGAGTTTTTTTAAATTCATTAATCATAAATATTAGGTCACATATCACAGATGGCTATCACGACTGATATTCTCTATATATACTCATACATACATACGTACTTTGATATAGATACATATACATAGACAAACACTTGATTAAAACACTAACAATAAAATAAAATTAAAGAGAACACACACAGAACTTACAAACTAGTAGAAGAAAGAAAGTACTTAAGACGAGGTGTAATAATAAGTGTATATGTGAATTTCAAAAATACAAAAAACAGTATGACAAAATAAATACAAAATAATATACATATTTAACATCCAGATCGACAACAAATTTAGTTCATCACAAAGATGTTAGCCGTGCCGGGAATCGAACCTCGGACCCTCTAATCGGCAGCCCAGCGCAGTAACCATTACGCCAACGAGGTCATTTCGTTACCTATCTGTATACAGCACATAAGGACTGGTGCTCTCACTAAATAACAACATTCATGGTCCGTTAAAAAACCTCCGACGGAACCCGACACAAAAGTAAAACAAAACATTTCGCGACCAAAAACAAACAGCCAGCGAAGCGGGGATGTGGAAAAAGTAAGAGTCGAATATGGGACAGATTAATGAAAGAGGACAATTCAGCAGAGGGACAACTCCAGCTTTATAGTTACTGGTTATCTAACGCCAGCGAGCTAGAATAAACGGAAGAGTAACTCCATACAATTGCCGCTTAGAATTTGGATACATCTACGCACACAATTATACTGCTATCCCAACGAAACACACACACACACAAAGCTCGCACCCGATTGGTCGCCGCCACACCATGTGACGCCACGTAAGCGCGCGGGTAGCTGTTTTGCCCCGCCCACCGCGGTATTATATTTTACGCGCGGACGGTGAAACCATTTTATCGGACAAGTTACAATTCTATTTATTCTATTTCACTGCCTAACGCATAAAAAAACTCAAGTATATTTAGAGGCAAAGACTTTATTCCATGTCTCTTGGAAACCCACGAAAAGTATCGTATTTTACCAAGTTGTACTAGTCAACAAACTTGTTGTCTGGTACAGTTGATATTTTTTTTGCGAGTTTTAACATTTTTTTTATTCAGTACAGCTAGTCACTTAGCAAAGCAACCACAAGAGTAAGCGACACTGTGGCCTAAGGTGGAGCAAGCCTAGTCTGGGATAAATAGCTCTAAAGGAAGCTGCCGGAATTTTCTTTTAGGTGTTTGGTAACAAACAGACTTTTCAGCTTAAGGGTTGTTCCTAGTCAGATGAGTACTAGAAAATGCATTACTATGCTATAGATACCTCACAACGTAATCCCGAATCGAAAACTTAATATCATTGGCGGGAATTGAAGCCACGACCTAACGGACGTAAGGCGGTTCCAAGCCCAACTGAGCATAACAAAAGTTGATCGTTTATAAAAAGCCGTTTTTTGATCTACATAACACCTAATGCAATTCTTTATACGAGTATATTTTAAAGTAAGAATTAAAAGTTTATTGAGTTTTTTGAGTTAGTCAAATCTCTCCTACTCCCTATCTTAGATTATGCCGACGCTTGCTATCCTGATTTAACCGAAGAGCAGCTCGACAAGCTTGAGCGTCTTCAAAACTTCTGCATAAGGTTCATTTTTGGTTTACGCAATTTGACCATATTTCCGAATTTCGACAAAAGCTCAAATGGTTGCCCATTCGACTTCGCCGCAATTCTCATATCCTCCATCTCCTTTATAAGATACTATTCCACCCTGCAACTCCGTCTTACTTAAAAAAATCATTTTCTTTTGTTACTTCTTCGCACTCTTCTTCTCTGCGCTCTTCCCGTTCTCTAATTTTGGAATTTCCTCGCACACTGGATCACTCTAACTTATACTTTCACTCATCGTTTACTGTGCAAGCTGTGAGACTGTGGAATGCTCTGCCTTTGAGTATTAGACAGGCAAAATCCTTAAATATATTCAAAATTCTAGTTTATAATCACTTTTTGGCCATTACTTAGATTTTATTTCATTTCTTTTGTGTTGTATATTTATGTTTGTATAGCCAGTACTGTTTAACTTGTTTTGTTTTGTACCACCGCTTTCTTTTATGTCTTCTATTCCTCTCCATTCCCGGTTGCCTGGTAGAGATCACCATAGGTGATAAGGCCGCCTTTGTGCTCCGTTTAATTATTGTATTTACTTAATATAAGCTGTTTTTTATGTGGTTGTACAATAAAGTTATATTCTATTCTATTCTATTCTAAAAGAGTCACAAAAATATTTAGTGACTCTAGAATAGATTATCTTATATATAAAATTTCCGTGTCACAGTGTTTGTTACCGTACTCCTCCAAAACGGCTTGACCGATGTTTTCCAAATTTTATATGTGTATTCAGTAGGTCTGAGAATCGGCTACTGTATATTTAGTTTTTTTTTAATTTTATTTATTAAGGCAAAACAACGTTTGCCGGGTCAGCTAGTAATTTATAGATATTAACTAATTAATTTTTGACTTGTTTAATAAACATATTATTCTTATCTTTTATTTTGCCTTAAAGAATTGTTGGTACTTGTGACTCTGGGCTTTTCAAATCTGTCAACGGTGTTGGTAAAAAAGAAGAAAAAAAGCTCCAATATGGCCGCAAAGTTAGCCGCAATACATTTTTAGCTTTATGGAGAAACAGTGACCGGAAACCAGGGTTCCGTAGTTTAATTCTCGCCGACTATGCAAGAAGAACCCGAGTCCTAGCAGTAGGAAAGTGTATACAGAAATAAAGAACTTTATTAGCCATAAATAACATACGTTAAAGGCAAGTCACACTACAATAATTACTTAATACTTAAAAACACTAGTTAGATTTCATAAACTTACAAATATCATTACATAAATATTCTACCCCATCTTCCTACGTAAAACATTTTTTTTTTATTAGGACACATTTCACACACGGCTGGTTAACTCCATACTGAACCATTTCTAGTTCGTGTTATGGTAGCTAGCGCAACTAATATACTACATATACATATATATATTAAATAGATACATATTTAATACCCAGACCCATAGCCAACAAATGTAGTTAAGCACAAATATGTTGGCCGTGTCGGGAATCGAACCCGGAACCTTCTGATTGGCAGTCCGGCATGGTAACCATTGCGCCAACGAGGTCATAAGTATGAAATAGCATAATTTTTTTGTTTTGGTACATTTTATTTTCATGAATTTCTAGCAGACCATTATATTATAATGGGCTGCTTATGCTTATAAATGTATATCAATAATTATATCAACAATATTTTGATTAAAAATGTTGGCTTACATACAGTAAATACAGTTTGTTATGGTTATGAGTATCAACACAAGCGAACAAAATAACTATTAAAACAAACATTTAACGTTATTCAATAGACTGTAAATATACTCCGGACTGAAATAGCTAAGTAGTGAATCATTTGCGTATTTTGATTAGCCACGTCAAAAGTGTATTAGTTTAGATAATTAATTGGCTTTTATTCTGTTTTATTACTTTATATTTTGGTAAAAATTTAAACATGGACAAATATTTTGATTGAATAAAATTTAAAGCACATTATGAAGTTGACGAGATTAAATAAAAAAAAGTCAAAGTTATAAATGAAAATGAAAAATATTTATTTACCAAAAAACTTATTATAACCTATTGTTAGTGGTGGCTTCACTAGGCGGTTGGCTTGTATAGTAGCAACCATCAATTTTATTTACAATACTATCATGTAAGTAACCAACGGTAATTGTAAAATGTATTAAAATTACATGTATTCCCGCTTGGTAAGGCCTAAGGTTCAGCTTAGGCCAGAGTATAGCATGTCTAGTCTGGAACAACTGGCTTTCAAGAAGGCTGTCAACACACACTGTTAGGTGTTTGGCGCATTTTTTTATACTTGACGGGGTTGCTAGCCAGGTGATTGTTGGTGTTGGTGGCATTTTCTAGTGAACGCACTAGACAATCTATGGTTTCTTCACGATGTTTTCCTTCACGGAAAGCCCAATCTTATTGGCGGCTATCGAACCCGCAATCTTTGGAACGTTAAGGCGGATTGCCTCACTAAGATCACATCGCTTCAAATCTAAATGTATTCAAGGAAACATATGAAATGTATGTTTATTTTATCTTTTGTTTTTGAAGCAAATGAACTTACATTATGACTTACTGACATTGAAAACTTAAACCATTGAATGCTTTTATTTTAGCATAACCAAAGAACGTCACATGAAAACCATGTTCATCAAAGTCCAAGTCAAATAGTTTATTGCGGTTTCTCAGTCAAACAAAAGACGGTGAACCGGCTTAATAAATTCCATGCATGGTCCTTAAAAAACTCAAGCTCAGCTAATTTCATTGCACCTCAGTCTCAATGTCACATAATTGGAGAGACACGTAGCGATTTGCGATCCAAAGCTACCGCTCAACGAGTCGGCGACGGCAAAAAGTGGATCGGATGCGAGTTTGCGAACGGCACTCGATTAATTCCGAGAGACAAATTAATCGAATAAATGGTGCGATTGAATCGAATAGTAATTGTTGCTGGAATGCTTGTTGTTTTTCGTATAAAGCCGACCTTTTTCTTTTTAGGGATATAACTGTTATGCTACGTTTAAGCATGTAATTCACAGAGGCGGAAGGAGGCGGTCGCGTTTTGATAGATTTTTGTCATGTGTGATATTGGAATTTTATTTCAGGTTACATACAAATTTGAATGTTTCATAATATATTTGTTACATATCGCGACTTCTTTCCGCAGCGGTTATTTCTCTGTTAAGTTTTTTATGAATTGCCTTAAAATTCATAAGCCTAGTCAGAATTAACAATTTTCAGTCAATTTCTCAAAAGTTATATCAAATAATATTTAGTATTTTAAAATGGTGTTGGAACTACGTATGGTAAATGCATTAGCAATTTGGTTTCTAGAAATATCACAAAGAACCATTCGCGGTAAAAAATAATAAAAATGTGGTTTGGGCATTCTGTGAGCGCGACACAAAAAAATATGGCGGCAAGGATTTGAAGAAATTCGCGGCTTGCTTGTTTTCTTCCAGTTAGAAAAGGAGAAAAAGTTGAGAGGCTGACCCTCTTACTTGAAAGTCAACGGGTTGTCGTGAGCTTCGTGTCGATTTTGATATTTTTTAGATCAGACCAAGGATATTACAGACGGAGCTTAGACAGATATAATACATTTATTTTATAAACAATGAGCAATGCAAAAATATACAATGTAGAGAGGAGATGCTAGTAGGAGATTTATGGAAATGGAAGTGCAAGGAAGAAGGGCAAGAATCCGACCAAAGGAGACATGGATGGCGTGTGTGAATGAGGACACGAGAGTGAAAGCAGTGAGTGTAGAGACGACGGCTGATAGAGGAGAGTGGAAGAGGAAAATTTGCTGTGCCGACCCCACCTAGTGGGTAAGGAAGAAAAAGTTACAATGAGCAAAATTTAAATCAGTTTAGGCTCTACACTTTAAAGACTACTAATTACTTAGATACGACCGTATTAATACAGAAATTTAAATAGTAAAACTAAAAATAATACTGTATTAACATAGCGGAGTCAACTCAACATTTATAACGTTATATGCTGCTTCCAAGTTTTATTTCTACAGGCACACCAGAAAATTGCACGTTTGAATACCAATCACTGCCCTTGATAAGTTAAATTGTGTTTCGTATCTTAACAAACAATACATAACTTTTGATTACCCTGGTGTATTTACGGCATCATGCTAATCTGTTCTTTTATGTAGGTGTTTATTTTTAAGTAACAATTCACTAAGAACTTTTTTATGTACACAGTAAAACCTTTTTCTTTCTTTATTTAAAGGTTGATTCCCGATTCAAAGTAAATTATGTAGTTATGTTGAGAAAATTAACTATTAGGTTATTTGACGACCTCGTTGGCGTAAAGGTTACCATGCCGGTCTGCTAATCAGAAGGTTCCGGGTTCGATTCCCGGCCCGGTCAACATCTTTGTGCTTAACTAAATTTGTTGGCTGTGGGTCTGGGTGTTAAATATGTATTTATATATAATATGTATGAATGTATATGTAGTATATCAGTTGTGTTAGCAACCATAATACGAGCTAGAAGTGGTTCAGTATGGGGCTAACCAGCCGTGTGTGAATGTGTCCTAATATTTATTTATTTATTTATATTCATTTGTATTATCCGAAAACGCCTTCAGTTTCGCTCTTTCTGCTCTCTGACACTAACTAGTCTACAGTTTTTGGTTAGCTTATAGCCAGGATAAGAGGGGCTCCAAGGTTACTAACTCATCGCCCTTGAGGCTGTAACTGTTAAGTAAACTGTACCTTAATCCCTTTGTCGTCTGTCTGGAACGAAATATTAACGATCAATTTATATACGGTCATAAAATATGCTCGGAAGTTTTGACAATACCCTTTATGTTTGAAGAAGTTTCGAGTGTTAGGTTCGTTATGTTTGGGTAAGTTTGCCACGTATGTTTTTATGTCTGTTTGAGGAGAGAGTGGAATAAAGCAAAAGTTTTGGAAGAAAGGAGTAATAAAATGTTAGCACTCGGCTGCGTCAAATAAAATTAGATGAGACGCAAGATTGTAAAGAAAGAACAATCAATTTGTGTTTGTTAATCTTATTGTAAAATTATGTAAAATTTTTAGTACTTTAAGATATGTATATCGATGTATATTTTTGTCTTGTAATATTTTGCACGCCGAAGCGCGCTCAAATTATTTACGAACTTGTTATTGTACCTATGTTCTGCAATTATAATAAATAAATAAAAAATTGTAAGAGTATGTTTTTCAATAATTAAATTTGTTTAAATATCGTGTGCAAATTAAACTTCAAACTAGCATACCTAGTTTAAAAGTTTTTAAACTAATTATAGTTTTCACTTTCACTCTCCTCTATCAGCCGTCATGTTAACGCTTTTATTTACCTAGTCTTCATTCATTATTAAAAAAAATATAATAAACAGGACGGCATAGAGGAGAGTGAAAGAAAACATTCAAATAATCTGTTACGCCTTAGCAGACTTAGTTTTCAAGGCACTAGTGAACCGGTTTCTCATGGGAAAGCGCAATCCACCTTAGATCACAACATTGCTTAGCATCAGGTAAGTCAAAAGAATTGTGTGTGATCGCCTGGATCACAATTTACAAGCATGACCATCTAATGTAAAAAAAAATGTATTTCTACTTTGTGGTAAAGCAGAAAATTGATTAAAACTGTCGCACCCCGCCTCAATCATTGCAATTTCTTCGAAAGGAGGAAAGTAAAGACTTTATTAACAGCGGTTCCTTTCAATCACCCGGTTCTTCGTGAATTATGTAAATCAATCTAAAGATATCCCGTACAAAGGTTCCAATCTCATTGGGTTTGTCGCAGTTACAAATCCACTCCAAGAAAAGGAAACGCGTCACTGGTCTTTGAAAAGTCTGAAGTCGGAAGCGGAAACGCATTGTTTACTTAAAAAAAACGTGTACAGAAATTTATATGTCATCTGTTTACTGGTAAAACATGGTCAATGCACTGTTTTATAAAAAATGACTTCACAATGCAGATATCATTAGATCTTATTTTTGAAACTTTCTACTGGTAATATGCGGATAGATAGATAGATATACTCTTTATTGCAACACAAAAGGAAATACAAAACAGAGAGAAAAATAAATAAACAACTTATAAATAGTGTTACAAGTGGCGGCCTTATCACATAAAGCGATCTCTTCCAGGCAACCAAAGTACCTATAGTTTTTAAGTATGTATTTTTCTCTTTGTAATCTGTACGCATATTTATCTTTTTGAAATAAATATTCTTTATTCTTATTCTTATTCTCATAGGACTGTTTAGTGGCAAATTCCAAAATTAAAAGTATTATAATTAAGTGCAGAATAGTTTTTAAAACTCTACTGAGAAAATGAGGTAAATTTAATAAGGGGAACTTCGTTCAATTAAATATGTATTTACCATTTTTTACCAGCAAACAGACGATACGTAATTTGATATAAAATATTTTGATTCATGTTTTTATGAAAAGTCAATCAACTGACTTCAAATATGGAGTCTTAATTCGACTGTATGTTGTTTATATATTTGTGACCTCGTAATTCCGTCATATACAAAGCGATTTTGCAAATTTTTACTGAAAAGGATATTCTTACCGAATGTGGAACCATTCGGTAAGTACTTACTTTTCATTATACATTATATCGAAATTGGTTCTGTATTATTAACTAAAGCCGGTTTTCTAATTGATCACTTGTTTTTATTGAAAAAAAAAACTACCTTAACTATATACTAATTAAATTAGTCTTTCTACATATT
Organism: Mellilla xanthometata; assembly: GCA_035578125.1. Lineage (NCBI taxonomy): Eukaryota > Metazoa > Arthropoda > Insecta > Lepidoptera > Geometridae > Mellilla > Mellilla xanthometata. Next base: position 17,000,220 of record JAPUBQ010000024.1, on the reverse strand, counting down.
ATTGAACAGAAAAAATGTTGTTCATTAATTAGTATTTTACATTCTAGTCCAATAAAACTATTGTGTTTTGTACTTTTAATTAAATTAACAACAAAAGCTAACTCAAATTCAGCGCGTAAGGATTTCCCTGAAGTCTTTCACTCCATTGATTAGTCAAATCAATTGCTTCCAATTTTGCCAAATTTGCTTCCTCAAAGTCGGTTTATATCAGCGACTGAGTAACTTTGAAGTGGTGGTCCCAGCCGATAGCCGAATTTTAAATAAATTGAAATTCCTCTGATACAATGATCAAAGCTACAGATCGGAAGAACAAACTAGAAGATCTGAATATATTTGTATAAATAGGACGGGCTGTTGTTTATACATTAATTAAAAATTTTGGAAGGATTACAAATTATTCTATATACTATAATAATATAATATGTGAGGCGCTATCGTAGGTCTTTCACGTTTTTTAGATACTGGCTTTGCAATAATTGAGAAGTGTCTAAAAAGTAGATTATAAGTACATTAAATAAATATAAAAATATTAGGATACATTTCACAAACGACTGGTTAGCCCCATACTAAACCATTTCTAGTTTGTATTAAGGTTGCTGACACAACTGATATACTGTACTACATTTACAATACCGTATATCGTTACATATTAAAACACCCAGGTCCACAGGCAACAAATTTAGTTCATCACAAAGATGTTGGCCGTGCCACGAATCAAACTCGGGACCTTCTGGTTGGCAGTCCGGCATGGTAACCAGACTCAGAATAACACGAACGAGGTCGGTAGTGTTGTATCTTTTTAAAAAGTACCAGATCTAAACAGTAAAATAATTTTCTCTTTTCGTATATGTAAGTATGCACAAACATATATTTTGACTATTTTTTGCGTTATTACTTGAACTTACCTTCTTGCTTACTAAAATTATATTTTTTTATTAAAACTAAAAAAAAACTATGTTTCGTGTCGCGAAATCGACCTTCCATATTCGTGATATTTTAGACTACTTTTTTTTAAAGCTACAAATAAACCTCAGAGCGGATTAAGAACTAAAAAAGTACCAGGGCAACAGACATGCGTAGGAGTATTTTCACCTGAAACAGTTTCTGTGAACTTTGCTCATGCTTTTGTATCGAGTCTTATAAGGGCGCCCACATACGTCCCGGGCTAAGACATTATTGGAAAATAGACAAATCGTTCTAATAATACCAGGCTCTTATGATAAACAATGGAATCTGACATGTCTTTCAGGGATTACCTACGCATACTCATACACTTAAGATGAAAATAAGCTTTTTAAAGGTTATAAAAGAAAAAAAAGAAGCATTTTCTACCCACTTCTCTTCATTTAAATTAAGAACCATCCTTTCAATCAAAAAAACACCGACAACAAAAATATCTATAGCTATACCGATTTGACGACCTCGTTGGCGTAATGGTTACCATGCTGGACTGCCAAACAGAGGGTCCCGGGTTCGATTCTCGGCACGACGTTTTGTGATGAACTTTATTTGTTTGCTGTCGGTCTGGGTGTTAAATATGTACCGATATAAAGTATTTGTGTATGTATATGTAGTATATCAGTTGTGTTAGCAACCATTTTACAAACTAGAAATCGCTTATGGGGCTAACCAGCCGTGCGTAAAATGTGTCCAGAAAAAAAAACATCAAGTTTGATTCAAAATGATTAGCCTGTACATGAGTACCAAAACAAACATACATACGGACAGACGAGACAGGGGCGGATTCACATAGTTGCCGCCTGCAATAATATGCCCCCCTTACTGACCTTTAAAATCGACGTACCTCTCTTTCACCATTCATATGAAACAAATTGGGCGTACCGCAAAAATTTACAAAAAAAATTAGTAAATCTGATACAGAGACGAGAAAAATTGGCCAAGTGATGTAGTGACTTTGCCCATTTCGTCTGTTCGGTCATGTAGTGTACAATAAATGTACTAGGACATTTGAAGCACATGCATAGATTTGCCAGAAAGCGGGCAGCACCGCCTCATAAATCCGTGCCTAAGGTGAGGGCACCACTCAAATTTCAATATGAAAGGGAACAGGAAATTGGTTTCCAAGCACACGACTGCTGAATGCTTCCCGTGATTTGTACCGATCCACCACGCTAATCTTGCACTCCACAAACGGTCTGACAACCAAATTTCAACCTTCCGACTTACATAATAGAAAACGTGAAAATTTTAAGATCGGCATCAGAAAATTTGCCTGTCCATCAAATCGCCACAATAATTTTGCTTTCCGAATCGAAAAAGACAATCGAATGTCTGCTGTATTACTGGGAATTAGGGGCGAGTGTTGTTTCTTGAGGGTACAGATATGTTTGACAGCTGGACATGGAACGAACGGGCCGAGTTCCAATGAGATGTAATGACAGATTACTTGTGTAAAGCTCCGCCCATACAGAAGGTAAGTTGTCGCATCGATCCTACAGCTTGAAGATGCGATTTTGTTTTATGCTTCAAAGCTTATGTGAACTTAATGAGTCCTTGAGAGCTAGTTTTTCAAGACTAGGCATGCTCCACCTTTGGCCAGAGAGTTGCTCATTCTTGTGCTTTCGCGCTTTGCTGGTCAAATTTATAGGTGAAAAATTGTTTAAAAAAATTAATGCAGTCAAATAAGCTGCTTCATAAATGTGAAGTCATTGACATATTTAGTACTTAAAAGCTCCGTCTGGCGGATTTTTCATGTAAGCTAAGTTGGTTACAACTTATATTCCTTTTTTATGCCTGTTGTCTTCAAAACGAGTTTCAAACGCAATCAAAATACTATCAGAATCTATTGGCTCAAATAGACTAAAGAAGAAAAAATATCTTAAACAGACTATACATACCAAATACTATACATACCAAATACTATACATACCAATAGTTGGGGATAACCAAAAAAAAAACAAATATGACTCTTATTGTAATACAAATGCAGTCAATTTAATTTTTTTATATCAGTTAATAATAATAATAAGTGGTCAAGTGCGAGAAGAGTAACATTATCTTTAACAAATTACTTAATTTATATTAAAGTCTCCCCTACCCACCCTTGAATATTCATTTTATTCTTTTTAGGGTTCCGTATCTAAAAGGTAAAACAGGACCCTATCAATAAGATTATCATCTGTAAACATTTTAGCTAGCTATATCAGTTTATGAGATACAGCCAGGTGAAAGATATACAGATACACAGTAAAGTCTTAGTCTTAGTATTACTATTAATACTATTACTAAGACTTCGCAACTAACTAAAGACTTAACTCAACGGAACTATTAGGATCCCGTTGGAACCCTATTAGGGTCCCGTTGGTACCCTATTGTGGTCCCGTTGGTACCCTATTGTGGTCCCGTTGGTACCCTATTGTGGTCCCGTTGGTACCCTATAGTGGCCCCGTTGGTACCAAGCTAAAAATAGACGTTGTGCCGGGTTACTATGTGAGCAGTTCTTTATTTCAGGAATCCATCACGCGTGTAACCCGAGGAAGCTAGTCCGTGACGTGGCCCTGATTAGATCATTTTGGTTAGAGTTATTCTGTTAGCTAGATCTGGGCTGCTTTGAAGTCGGCGTATGTCTGTGGATGCTAATTGAGGAGTTGTGGCGTCCGATCTATGCTGCGTCACTGGCCAGCCACGTGGAAGGTATTCAGTGGCTCGGTTTCTAGGTAGGTCAGACTAACGTGACGACCTCGTTGGCGTAAAGGTTACCATGCCGGTCTGCTAATCAGAAGGTTCCGGGTTCGATTCCCGGCCCGGTCTACATCTTTGTGCTTAACTAAATTTGTTGGCTGTGGGTCTGGGTGTTAAATATGTATTTATATATAATATGTATGTATGTATATGTAGTATATCAGTTGTGTTAGCAACCATAATACGAGCTAGAAATGGTTCAGTATGGGGTTAACCAGCCGTGTGTGAATGTGTAAAAAAAAAAAAACGTGAGCAAGTGAACAGACGTTTTCCCTGTCTGTTTTTAGGGTTCCGTACGTAAAAGGTAAAAACGGGACCTTATAACTAAGCCTCCGCTGTCTGTCGGTCTGTCTGTCTTCAGGCTGTATCTCAGAAATCGTAATAGCTAGAAAGCTGAAATTTTCACAAGATGTGTATTTCTTGTGCCGCTATAACAACAAATACCTACTAAAAATACAAAAAAAATATATTAAGGGGCGCCCTCATACAATAAATGTGTTTTTTTATTTTTTTTTTGCTATATATCAATAACGGTAGCTGCTAGACACTTAAAATTTTCACAAAATATATAAATGTAAATTATTATCCAAATAAATTATAAAATTTTAATAAAATAACAATGAAACGGAACCCTTAGCGCGCGAGCCCAACTCACGCACTTCGCCATTTTTAATATTTAATTTGATGGCCCCTGGTTTGATATCGGCCCAACACCAATGACGGCTAGCTAAAGTGATCTGACGCGATCATGAAAGCTAAGAAACGGTCCATGCGGACGATGTTTGGATGGGTGACCATGCACAAGACTGTCGGTTTTCAAGTGGCATTTTCATCTGGGTGCTACCGTGGTTTGAGTGACATGTTAAATAGTAGGTCCCAGCTGTTAGTCTTAGTACAAGCAGTCGTTAAGCCAAGTCAAAGGCCTTCAGGCGGCTTCAAAACTCTTGAAACCAGAGCTTGGCCACTTAGCTTATACGAAGAATAAGACCAATGACTTGTTTTTCAAGTCACGTATGGATTTGCTTTCGCTTTACTGTGAAGGAAAACGTGGGGATGACATGTTAGAGGACCACAATATGCAAAGACGTGTGTCAACGCCTAGCCCGCACTTGGCCAGTTTGGTGGATTAAACTAACTCAATAAAGGATTTTCCACAAAATTGCCGGCTATACTAACCTAAGATAGGCATAATAAGAAACGATGAGCACATACAAACAAACTTGTGCAACTTCCAAACTTGAAAACAACCCTCTAATCTGAGGAAGGGTAAAAAGTTGCCAACTTCACGGAACCCGAGTTAAGGGTGCTTACGCAATACATTGATCGAGATTCATGAATCATAATCGGCAAAAAAAAGTCCAACAAAAACGTTTTCATGCAAAGTGTTTTACGAGAGAAGAGAAGAGAACCTATCTAGCACTCTTAAAAAGTTATTTAATGTCATTCGGAGTCAAACCTTTAATTTTAAAAGCCCAAATGCATTGCATAGCGAATCTTGTCAAATTTAAGATTTTTTATTCATATGACATATAAATGTATATTATTTATATATTATATACATAGTGTATAAACCATACACTACAGCGTATAACCATTTTACTGTGTCTAAGATTTAACACGCTTGCCTAGAAGAAACCTATTTAAACTCTAGATTTGAAGACCTCCATATTGTACTTCTCAGAAATAAGAGACTCAAGAAGAGTACCCCTATCTTTCTTATTAAACAAACGGCCTCAGTTTATGGACAACATGTATAGCGTTAAAGATTTCTTAATATCTGTGTAAAGCGTTTATAATTATATATTCTTTTTAAGAGAGCTTGACCGAAATCTTTGGGTCATCGGTGAAACAGTTGTAAAGGCGCCTTTACCTTACCCTTCCCTCCATATCAGGTGTGCCATCTGGCTTGATTAGATTGTTATTTCGGTAACTTGTGCGCTTTGTGAAACAGATCTGTTCCCGAATAACCGGGAAACGATAAAAGCAAACTTTAGCAACAAGATCACAGTTATACTACTCCTAATTATTTCTTTTGCAAAGTGCTTTGTGACAAAACGCCAAAAGTAAACTCCATAACTATAAGATTTAAATGATGGAGAAACACAGGCTGAATTGGTATACTTTAGTTTAGCATACATCATCTTTTACGCATCGTCGTATGCATAATCAGCCCACTTTACGTTGCCACTGTTGGGACTAGGAGCCTTCTCTCACGAGGAGAGATATTTAGACTTTAATCCAACACGCTAGCCAAGTGACGGACAATTGACGGACTGGCGGATGACACACGTCTTCGGATATTGTGGTTGGTCCTCAATCGTGTCGGTTTTCTCACGATGTTTTCCTTCACCGAAAAGCGAGTACAAATCCACAATTAAAAACCATGTCATAGGTAGGGCTGGGATCGAACCAGGGGCCGTCAGATTGAAAACAGACGTATTTCCCATCGAGCCACACTCGCCTCGTATCGTCGTATACCTATTAAAAAAACAATAGAAATGTTGCTTTTTAATTAATTTTATTTAATTAGAAATGTAGTTTTGGTTGCTATTAAAATTAAATTGAATGAAATAAACCACGCAAAATGTTTTAGTAACTAAGATGTAGATTATGTATGTTGAGTCCAATTAAATATCTGGATAAAACGTCATTCGTCACAACCCTATCCAATATCTCACATATCAGGTGCATCGGTTATCATTGAATCGTATCGATACCATATTACCGATTATCGCGAGCATAATCGAATCGTTACGACATTCGATTCTCACGCAGCGTATAGAGAATTGTTCACACTTGAGTTAATAACGATATACGATTTTTTATATCATTTTTTTATTTTAAATTCAAATGGTTTATTTCAGACTTTTGGTCCATACAATATTATCAAACAAAAATAGGTAAGTATTTTTTTTTAATTTGATAAAGTGAAAGTTGAAGTCACGAATATTGACAGCAAAAACACGTTTCCAAAAACCAAGGATCTAAATTATGAATCAATGTGTTGATAATAAATATTTTAGATCGAAAACAGTGGATTTGTTAATATTTTAAAATAGATACAGAATAACGACAATACGAGTAAGGTTTACTTACGTACTTAATATCTACGTATGTATCACAATATATAATTTAATTTACTCGTAAAAAATAAATAAAAAAAATTCATTTATTTCGGATAACAAAACTCATATCAAGTATGTTTAACAATATTATTTTATAAAACAATAAAAAAATATTTACCATCCAATTAAAAAAACAAAACAGAGGTCTAAAGTTGTAGGTTTTCATTGCCAGATTAAAAGGGATATTAGATAGAGAAAATAATTTGATTACATTGCATTGTACTTTAATTAAAATCAAATACAAGATAAACAGCCAAAATGGCAACCACAAGGGCTGCTCACGACACTTTTTTTAACGCATAATAGGCGCGCTTGACCACAACTCACCTGATGTTAAGAGACATTGCAGTTTAAGATGAAGCGCGCTTGCTAGAAGAAACCGGTCCACTCTCGCCTTGAAAATCATGTTTAAAAACACAATCACGGAAATTATATTTAATAAATGACACCGTTGTGAGCGAGCCCTTAGGTTGTTAAACGTTTGTCCAAACCGAAGTAACGCGTATCGAATTCGAAATGAGAGTGTTAAGTGTTATTTTGAAACGGTTCTATTCGATTATGAGCATTTTGTTCGAATAAAATTCGAGGGCAACAATTTTAATTGGTCAGTTTTTTATATTGAATATTTAATTGACTAATATTTCAATCCTACTATAGACAATAAATACTTCGTGTTATATTCTGAGCTTAGCTGCTTTAGCACAAGCACCACTATATGTACGTTTCCACTGCTGCGACTTAGGGTCTTCCCTCATAAGGATGTTGGCCATAATCCGCCATACTGGCCAAGTACATGTTGACGGATGGCACACGTCTTTGGATTTTGTGGTTTTTGAAGCACCATATACAACTTGAAAAATAAGTCATTGGTAAGGGCTGGTATCGAACTCGGGGTCGTCAGATTGCAATTCAGACGTTTAAAACCGCTTACGCACACTCGCTATTAAATCGCTCTTAATAAAGGGTAATTAATTTAGCGCCTGCAGCTCGGCTAGCTAAGGTGACCTGACGCGATCAACAAAGCTAAGCAACGGTCGATGCGGACGTTGTTTGGATGGGTGACCATACACAATTGGCATTTTCATCTGGGCGCTACCGTAGGTCGGATGACACGTTAAATTGTAGGTCTCGGCTGTTAGTCTTAGTACAAGCAGTCGTTAAGCCAAGTCTTCAAGAGGCCTCGAGAATTTCCAAGCCGCCCTAGGCTTGGAAATTCTCGACACCAGAGCTTAGCTCATACGAAGAAGAAGAAGAATAAAGGGTAATAACAAAATTCATACACTTAAAACTTCTTTACACGTAAACATTTATCATACTTAGTCACAATGTCACATAACTTGTTACAAAGTTGCGTGTAAACTCGTTTAAATGCAAATCTTGACTAACATATATGTAACACGTAATTTACCCATTTTAACCTCCCACGCAAAAACGACGGAGCGTTATAAGTTAGACGTGTGTATCTGTGTGTGTTTGTTTGTGGCTTCGTAGCTTTTGAACGGTAGAACTGATTTTGAAATGTGTGTTTGGTTGAATTGATTTTGAAATGAAAAAAAAAAACAGTGGGAAAAAAAAGTGTTATTACAACCTACTAAAATCCCGTCCCAGCTTGGCACGGGCTATAAATTAATCTAAGTTACAAAAAGAAACAAAATAAAGCCTATTTTACTCGGGCATAATGTAGCTTCCCAACGGTGAAAGAATTTTTCAAATCGGTCCAGTAGTTTCGGAGCTTATTCGCGTCAAGCAAACAATTAAACGTTTCCTCTTTGTAATATTGGTATAGACTAGCCTATCCTGTCCCGGCTTCGAACGGGCTAAAAAGTAATTTAAGCTGCAAAGTGGCAATACTGCTAGCATGTTGGGTACCTTTTCTTCTAACTCTGGTCTTTTTAGTTAGCTTCGATAATGTTACTTCCCAACGGTGAAATAATTATTCAAATAGGTTTAGTAGTTACAAAACCAGTTCACGTTAAACAAACAAACAATCTTTTCCTCTTTATAATTTTGATAAGACATTTCTGATGAAAATCGGGCTACCGTCACAAAATGTCCGATTTCATATTTTCTAATAATTAGATCAATATAAATGAAAGGGTTTAAAAAAAACAAAATTTAAGATGGCCGCTATAAGAAAATGTTAACGTCACACGAATGTCAATGTCACGGATTTTCAACATTTTTAATTTCTACTTGTTAAGTAAGCCATGAAGATATTTCTATTACAACTTTATTTGGCTTTTTATTTAATATCGTTTAAATTATAATATCGCGGCTACGAAACGCCCAGGCGCCGTTTAATATAGCTTGAAGTTATTAAAAATAAAATAGTCAGAAAATAAGATAAAATTCTAGCTCGAAGTTCCGTCTGAGCAAAATGGTTATCACGTTATAGGGTTCCGCGCCTAGATGGTAAAAACGGGACCCTATTACTGAGTTTGTCTGTCTGTCTATCACCAGGCTGTATGTATCTCAGACACCGTTATAGCTTGAAAGCTGCAATATTTTGCATTTAATCTTTCTAACGACTGAATCGTAACTTTAACGTGATACTTTTAAAATTTACATTTTGTACGTTTTTCGGATTTTGCTATAAAATTATTCCCTATTCAAATATTCCGAATTGTTTTTTTTATAAATCCTATAAATTTTGTTTGAAAACCAAACAAATATACGCGAAAATAGTATATTTTTATTAAAATTCAATTTATTTGAGATTTACAAGTCATTAAAATAAATAAATATGTTATAGATTAATAAAATGACTACCTTCATTCATGGTATAATTGTATTTTATTATATTTTTCCAAACTTTCGAAAAATAATAATGCGAAAGCTTATTTGCTGGTTATTGCAAAAGAAAACAAACAATTCATATTCTTTAGCTTCACACTCACAAAAATTCAAACAATATGATTCAACTTTTGTTATTTTACTTATACTTTCTACCGCCTTAACCATTCTTGTTTAGATTCTAGAGAAACTTTATTACAAGGCAAGCTATTCTTGCTTACGGTAATAGGTTTCCCTTTCTTGTAGTAGAACCCTAAAAAGTCGCCAAGCACCGTTGCGACGTTCTCACAGTGGCTACTTTGGATTTTTACTACGTTTTTCCTTTAGATGCCTGTCCTGGAATTCTCACCTCTATATCCATAGTATTAGAGATTAAAATACAGTGGAAGGAATTGTAGTGAATTTTCATGTATTTTGTAGAATCGCGCTGCATGTTGATAACAAGTTATAGCGATATATTTGTACAGATTAGAAAAGAAGTAGAGAGGGCATTTAAAACAATTTTGTATTTTAATAATTTTAGTTTTATTAGAATTATAAAAACATAAGAACTATTATATTTTTTAAATAACAAAACCAATTTATAATTAAAGGTTTAGGCAATTTTATGCCCAATACGAAACAGTGGGCAAAGGGAAAAAATACTCTTAGATAAATAGAAATGGAAATATTGGACACACATAAATAGGTACGTGTATACTCTTATCTAACTAGTCATTGTTGTAAAGATGTTAATCAGTAAAATTGCTAGAATACTCTAGTCTCGGAACACGGTCTAATAACTAGTACGAGACCAAAGGCAATAAATAAATATTTATTTTATTTTGTATTTGTATGCTGTGAATGGTGGCATTACTACATAAAGCAAAAATAGCGGAAAAGCCAAGAATATATAGATAATAGTTTCTATCGAGAAAAGTTTGAGACTAATCTACTGCCAAAATAAATTAAGTACACATACTTCATTTATAACAATGGTGGCGATTTAGCGGCACGCACGACTTAACTAAATTTAAAGATGCCCCGTCTCTTTTCATCTTAGGTGGCCAGAAAGAGACGGCACGTTCTGAACCACAGACAAAACAACTAAAATCACGTCAAATATGGAATGTGCATGCAGTTTTAGAGGTGATACAAGTGAGTGCGCTCTAAAGACACCTATATGTATTTCCTACATTTGACGTGATTTTAGTTTGTTTTCACTATGGTGCAGAACGCGCCGTCTCTTTCTGGCCACCTAAGATGAAAAGAGACGGGGCTTCTTTAAATTTAGTTTAGTCGTGTGTGCCGCTGAATCGCCACCATTGTCTCTCAAGTTTCTCCTCTGTTATTCATAATCTGTGTAACAAAACAGTTGTCTTCAAGTTGCATTGCGTGTGGTATATAAACAACTTCATTGATATCAGACTACTTTTTTCCAAGACTTGACAGACTGGTTCTTAATTTTTTACACGTCTTTATAAATAGAAGAAGCTTTAATTAAAATTGGTAATTTTGTGCTATTTCTGTTGATGAGGTAAAGAAACGAGACTGCAAAATGAATTTACTTTTTAATTTTCGCTTTCGTCATTATATTATTTTAGTAATGCTTTGTACATAAACGAGTATTAATGAAATTATTATAATTACTCTAAGATATTAAATGCCTTCAATCAGTTTGGTTATAATGTAAAAGTTATACTTGCCAACGACCTAAAAAAAATATATAATTGTTTTTTTTTTCTTCATTGGCGTCTTAAGCCATTAAATAATTAATTTAATTAATTTTTATTAATATTCTTAAATAATTGTAGTTCTCTTTTTTGAAAAGGTCGAAAATTTTTATTAGTCATTTATTAGTAATTGCTTTTGATTGTACGAGTAATTAACGAAATTATTTGTGCTTATTTTTTATTGGAAGTTAGACATTCTTAACAGAATTAAAATTTACAGTGATAATAATTAATTAAGAATAATCGTAAATGACATATTTTTGTCTGTGATAGTAGCGAAGTAATACAATATATTTTTTAATCTCATCGATCTAAACTATTTATAGAAAAAAAAAAACACTAGATCTAATCTCATACCCAGTCAAGCATCAAAACAAGAAAAACTTAGCAGCCACCCAACAAAATACAGTTAGCAAAAACCACCCACTCAACTTATTAACCTAAGTACAGGCAGTAAAAAAAAACAGCACGTTCCCAACGAGCAACAGAAAAAAACGAAAAACTAATTCGCAAGTACAGTTCGCAACAAAAACGCAACAGCAATAGTAAGTAATGTACAGTCGGCATCAAAACTGCAAGCGTTCTAATTTGCAGCGATGCCTAATGACCGCGGGCCGGTCTCATGGTGGCAATTACTATTTGATTTATGTTATAACCACCTCTATTATTGTGCTGCTGACCGTACGTAAAGGAGTAACATGTTAATTCCAGGCCAGTATTAATCTAACGTCATGATTGGCAGAAAAAGAAGAAAGGGTTGAAAGATGTGAGCCTGTTTCTAAAGAAGTTAACTAATGTGCTTGGTTTAGTGGTTTGGGAGACACGGGAAGATGTAGATTGGAGGCAAATGATGAATTGAATGTTTGAAGTTATGAATACAATTAATAAAAAAAAAACTTCTTCTTTTACTATTTCTTTCGTATTTAAGTCGGAATGCTGAAGTGGGAGTGGGCCGGGCACGTCGCCCGCATGCCGGATACATTTTGGGCAAAAACCACCACCGAATGGAGCCCACCAAGTAGACGGCGTCCCGGCCGGCACAAGATGAGATGGCGATACGACTTCGGCACACACAACCCACACTGGAAGACCGTTGTCCAGGACAGACAAAAGTGGAGGGACGGTAGGGAGGCCTTTGCCCTGCAGTGGGCTGATTTATAGGCTTAGATAGATAGAAAGATTTTAATAAATAAACATAACGAAAAACAATTGCAATGTCACCGGTATTGTATCGTATTGTGCAATGTTAAACATTATTTCGCTTTGTTTTTCTTCTTCTAAACGAAAGGAATATACCACTAAATACAAATCATATTTCACTTACAAAACAACGTATTCACTTTCCCAAATAATTCCTTTATTGCGACAAATTAAGGAAATGAAGAATAATAGCTTCCCTGACAGTATTATTGTTGTATTATCTTTCAATATCGGACGAATTATTCCGCAGATTATCTATATTAATATTACGGTACATTGTTGTTATTGTTGTCTCAGACGTACATAGGCCGTAGATGACGCAGGTTGAGCGATTGTATTAATATTGGGCGAGTCATTGATTCGGTTAAGTAAGTCTACAAATAGATATGTAAGAGACTTAATTGGATTATTTAATTATGCGTAGTATAGATACAAGATAGGTAAATAAATAGACCTCACAAACGCACTCTTTAAAATTCTTACCGAAATGTTATGATAAGTTATTGTTATCAACAAGTTATGGTTGAGTTTGTTGAGTTGTCTCACAATATCTTAGCAAGTTTTAATCATATTTACTTTTATTTTTATAGAACGTGATATATATTTTTTATATCAATAAATAAAAGATTAAAAAACAAACTACTAAGATAGTTTATATTATCGTATCTCTAAAAAATATTGTAACAGATATGAAGAATAATAAACGTATTTATTATTTTTCCTGTCTGAACCAAAAAGGTTCTTACTTCCTATTAATTCAAGATTTCAATAATCTAAATAGCAAATTTAATCCTTATAGGTTGTCAATATGGATTTAACGAATTCACGCGTCACTATAAATTGCGTTATCTACGTCTTTTTGTTTGTGGTCTAGAGGCTTATGTTATTTTCCTTTCCATGTTTTCCGTAATATTAATTGCTTTGCAATCTGCTCCACTCACTACTTATTTTAATAAGAGATTATAGAATTACCAGATTTATTATATCAATTGTATTTTTCAGCTAAAGTTAGATTTTTAGAAGGCCTCATCGTTTGTTAAAGACATTTTTTGGTAGATTTTTAGAACCAGTAAATTAATTATTAATTAATTTTTACGTCCAAATTAGTACTAGCAAAATAACTCCGAAACCTTCCGAAAAACTTCGGTAAAATAAAAAGCGACCGTCATCAAACTTCTAACAAAAGTAGAGTAAGAATAAACGTAGAAGCGTCGTAAACCCCCGAATGATAATGCACAAATGAAGGAATCCGACTTGACCGAGTCTCCCCCCTAAATTACCTCGAGGAATAATAGGCAACCCTTGTCAGATGCCTTTTTCTATTACTCCATTTATATTGGGGGAAATGGGGAAATAGTTCGATCCTGCTTGAATACACACTGCGACTAAAAATAGCAAAAGAAAGCGTAAAACACGCGGTGTTACGCTTAACTGTCAATTGGCGCGGTCTCTGCTTTCTTTTGTTTCTTTTAATTGTGCTCTTCTGTTGCTGATGTGTGTTTTCCTGTTTTTCTATAAAATGTTTGAACTGAGAATAATAGGGATGCATCAGGGATATATGCTTTAGCATCTACGCACACTCTTTGTACGGATATCACAGACTATATAAGAACTAAATAAATAGGTACTACCTCCATCTCTGAGTTACTAGCATTCAACATCCGAAATTTCATATAAAGTGTCCCATCCGTTAGAGCTTCTTCTACTTCGTATGAGTGGCCGAGATCTGGTGTCGAGAGTTTTCAAACCGTTCAAAGGCCTCTGACTTGGTTTAACGACTGCTTGTACTAAGGCTAACAGCCGGAACCTATGATTTAACGTATCAGCCGAGCCAAGTTCCGCTAGAGCGTTAAGAAGTAACAGTAACAATTACAAACCTTCGCCTTTATAATATTATTCATAGTAGGATTATAATTCAATACTTTCCTGCATGACTATTTACGAGTATTTTTATCCAACTTCTGTACAAGGAGTAGTTACAATTAAAAATGTTTTTGGTGTGCAATGTGAGGCCTTCGGGTGGTTTGAAAACTTTTGACACCAGAGCTTGGCCAATTAGTTCATGCGATCAGGTGTACAATAAAGAGTTTTTGTATTGTACGGAATTTTGCTGTACAATACTACCTAGTAAAATAGTCAAAGAGCGGTTATTTTGGAAGGATTTCGAATTATAATAATTAATAGTTAAAAAAAACTAAAAAACACGCTTTTTATAGTAAACCGTAATTTTATCAAATTAATGTATTGTCATCGGTCCTCAATAAATCTACAAAGTTTGAGCGAAATCTAGCCGTTTAAAGTGGGTCAAAATCGCGCCCAAAGAAGTCGGTTACAAAGAAACACACAAACATACAGGTGAAGCTAATATAAAGCGTGTAAAAAAGGAAGGCTCTATGTGTACCTTCCGTGCTGGATGCGGCAAGTGCGGCGGCGCAAGGAGCCGGAGCGGGGGCGGCTGGGGCGGCAGCGCGGCCAGCAGCGGCGGCACGAGCGGCACCACGCCGCCCATGGGCAGCGCCACGGCGAACTTCTGCATGCCCATGGTCCAGGGCAGGAACCAGCCGGCGCCGGCCTGCATCGCGCCGCCCGCGCCCGCTCCCCCGTACCAAGCCAGCGCGACCGCTCGCGATCACGCCACACCCATCACCAGTATCGCGCTAGTACCTGCGGACAACGAGGTAGCTATTGTTAGCTTGTATATATAATGACTAGCTGACCCGGCAAACGTTGTTATGCCTCACTAAGGGGTATGTAAAATAGATAGTGTAGCTTATATGACACGTTCGTAGATTTACCATAGCAGCGCCATCTATTGATTACTTACTCAACCCGGTCGAAAGGTATCGACATCTGTTAGAATCATTTGGAGTTAATAAATAAATTGTCAAATAATAACAGACAATAATTAGCAATAAATTAAAATTGCGACTATAATTTGAGATTTAAAACTATCCTATCTCTCAAGTTGGATCGAACTGCACATGGTGTGCGAATTTTATTATAATCGGTTAAGTGGTTTAGGAGTCCATTGAGGACAAACATTGTGACACGAGATTTATATATATTAAGATATACCAATATACCAATGGGTAAGTGTTAAACAAGATAAACCATTTTTTTTTTTTTTTTTTTTTTTTTTTTTGTTATACACACGGCTGGTTAGCCCCATACTGAACCATTTCTAGCTCGTATTATGGTTGCTAACACAGCTGATATACTACATATACATACATACATATTATATATAAATACATATTTAACACAATTTACTGACAATTATAAAATTATACGTCAAAAATTCTAAAACAAAAAAAGAAGATGATAGTCTATACCAATATTATAAAGAGGAAAAGTTTGGCTGTTTGTTTGACGCGAATAGGCTCTGAAAATACTGGACCGATTTAAAAAAATCTTTCACCGTTGGGAAGCTACATTATCCTTCGTCTTCACGCATGCCATCTAGCCGAAAGTGGAGCATGCTTAATCCGGAATTACTAGGTCTCAAGGCTTCCAGAATAACTTACAGAAAACTAGCAGCTTGGCAAAAAAATGATTCAATTACTGGGAAATCTCTACCACATTTCAAAATTAGGTTTAGTACTTTGTAACATTTAATAAGTAAAATTTTCGTCGATATTTCATAGATAGATTAGATAGGCTTCAGAATACATAACAGAATTCTCCCCCAAAATTGAATGCACCTAACGCCACAGACTACAAAATACAGAAAGAAAAGCCGTAACTGAACAAGTCACGCGACGTACGGCATAGATATCTTAATTAGAACCCTCATACAATTTCACGGTCTCCGTCCGACGGTCACAGAACGTCACGTTATCTTCACGTATTTTCTTTATATTTTCCGCCCCAGTAAATACGTACACCGGGACGGCCCCTTTGATCTATTCGAGGTTGTCTGGCCGGCTATTTATTCTTTGACTATGCTTTTGTTTCAGCCAACTACGTGTGAAATATGAACGGGAAATTGAGACGTTGATTTTGTTTATCTATTTTTTTCTTTTGATATAGTCTGTGACGGAAGAGTGGGGGTGTTTCCGTTGCAATTTTGACGGACTTTTTTATTATGCAACATCCGGTTACGATGGATTGGGGATATGGGACTGTTAGGTTTGTGTTGTGTATGTAGGTAATAAATTAAGAGAAATTTGTGAATGAAATCAAATACACAGATATGCTGTAAATAGATTATATTTTTTTACATATTTGCGTATGTAATATATGCGAATGTGGCTCGGTGGTAATAACGTCTGCTTTTCAATCAGACGGTCCCTGGTTTGATCCCGGTCCTACACCAATAGCCGGGTCCACACAGAGCGAGCAGCCTCGAGGCTGCTCGCGCCTATTGACTTGTTTTTCAAGTTATGTGTGGATTTGCACTCGCTTTACGGGGAAGGAAAACATTGTGAGGAAACCGGCATGTGTCATCCGCCAACGCGCACTTGGTCAGGACGGTGGATTATGGCCTATATCTTTCTCCTCGTGAGAAGGCCCCGAGTCCCAGCTGTGGGAACGTATAGTGGGCTGCTATGCTATGCTACATATTAACCAGACGAGTCAGTGACACATTGGCCTAAGATGAAGCATGACTAGTCTGGACTAACTACATAATTTACATAATTAGGTAATGTTTTGATCCTGGAAAAATATTTTAATTTGGTTATTGTTTTGATTGTTTTATATATCAGTTCATCGTTATCGAATAATTTGGATTTCTTTATATAAATACTAGCTGACCCGGCAAACGTTTTTTTTGCCTCACTTAAGGGTATGAAAAATAGTTAGTGTAGCTTATATGACACGTTCGTAGATTTACCATAGCAGCGCCATCTATTGATTACTTACTCAACCCAGTCGAAAGGTATCGACATCTGTTAGAATCATTTGGGGTTAACAGATAATTGTAACTGTCAAATAATAACAGACAATAATTAGCAATAAATTAAAATTGCGACTATAATTTGAGATTTAAACTATCCTATCTCTCAAGTGGGATCGAACTGCACATGGTGTGCGAATTGTATTACAATCGGTTAAGTGGTTTAGGAGTCCATTGAGGACAAACATTGTGATACGAGATTTATATATATTAAGATTTGTATCAATTACTAAAGAAAATGTCAAATAAATAAATGTTATATTTGTAAAATGTTCAGTAAAAATGCCATAATTTCTAACTAAGCTCGGCTATCAGAGATGCTAAGCGCAACGGGCCTGGAAAGGATTTAGTGTTCCACTGGGGGTTGTAGTCGGAAGCTACGGAGCCCCGGAATGCTCATTACCCATTGGAGATAGATCGATCTGATTTTAACACTGATTAAGTATCGGAACGTTACTGTTTAAGTGTTTTATTGAGTTTTTAGAAGCGTCGTCCTTTTCTTCCTTAAGTAAGCTGATATCTCTGGTGTTGATTGTTTTCAAGCCGCCTAAGTAGATTTAAGTTGGGGTTTTTTAGAAAAAAATATGCCCCAGATAGCTTTAAATACTTCTGAATTGAAGTTTAAGTATGTGGTTCACTTAGTGGTATGGTTCACGTATTCTAATTATTTAAATTAAAATAATGGCTTCGAGAAAACGATCTAATTTTTCGCATCGTCACCAAAGTAGCTAAAACAGAGGTTAACTAGATTTCAGGAATCGAATGCGGAAAGACAGATGCGGCTCCTTTTGATATCGTAGCAATGTAATCTTATATATAAAATTTCCGTGTCACAGTGTTTGTTACCGTACTCCTCCGAAACGGCTTGACCGATTTTTCCCAAATTTTATATGCGTATTCCGTAGGTCTGAGAATCGGCTACTGTATATTTAGTTTATTTTTTTTATTAAGGCAAAACAACGTTTGCCGGGTCAGCTAGTGTTTAAATACAATTGGCACGGGAATAGGATATAATAGAATTTTTCCTCAGGTTACGCGAAAAGCGACCTACACTCGGGCGGAGCCGCGGGCAACCTCTAGTATTATCTAAACATTTTCACGCAAAAGTTGCCGCTTGGGCATAGGCCTCCCCTGATATTTTCCAACTCTCTCTCTCCCTCGCCTGTCTCATCCATGTTGGTCCGCATATCTTTAGGAATAGCTCCCTCCATCTTTCCCGTAGAACTTATAACACCCCATTTAAAACAGTTAATTTATGCGATCGTGTAAAAAATGTATTTAAATAGTGAAATTCACGTCTGAGCGCTACCGTGGGTCGGTTTCCAGGTTAAGTTCCTGAGTTTGTCTGGCATAGCAGTCATCAAGCCATGCCAAGCTTTGAGCGGCTTGAATACTAACAACACCAGAGCTTTACCTTTACTTAGCTTATATGGAGAAGAAAAATAATTGTTTTAGTAATAAGAATGCATCAGCTTTTATGCCAGAAACGTACAAATTTTAACATTTTTAATAGATATGGTAACAATATTTGTTTTTACATGTGAATTGCGTATATCTTTGCTCCACCTCGTTGCAGGACGTCTTAAATTACATGGTGCTTACGTGGTCTCTACAGCCCTCGACTAACCCAGTGGTTATAGGTTCTGCGGCTGATATAACCAGTCGATTGCCTCTTCAACAAAGCGGGCAGTAGGTAGATGAAGAACTCAGGATAGGGCAAAGTGGCGAACCTATGGAGGCCTATGTCCAGCAGTGGACGCAAACTGGCTGATGATGATGATGACACGTGATTAGACAAGTTTATTTTTGTAGTTCCTATACACAGCCTAGTTAAAAACTAGTCACTAGATTTATTTTGTTAAAATCTTGGACGTGGCTCAAAACGTCAGTCTGCGTTGCGAAAAATAATGGGTGTTACATTAAAAAAAACTGGTTTACAATATGCCTAGATAGACACCGGACATGTTTTAAATTATTTCTAATTTATTAGCCGTCTGTTTTGAAGACTTTCATTATTAGGAACATGCTAGGCTATCTTCTGATGTTTATATAAATTGTATAAAAATATTTAAAGTATTTCTTTTTTTACAATTTATCTATTATTTTAAGTATTATCAGACACTTGGAACATGTCATAGATAGTAAAATTAGCACTTTTGGTTATGGAGCCGACCGCTTAAGGTTACATTTTAATTCCTTAATTAAATTTAATATAATAATACAAAATCTATTCAAATGGGTGACCATAGAGTCATTTAAAGAGTTATTTTTTCATCTGGGTGCTACCGTGGGTCGGCTGACATGTGAAAATTATGGATCCCGGCTGTTAATCTTAGTACAGGCAGTCGTTAAGCCAAGTCAGAGGCCTTTGAGCGGCTTGAAAATAATGCTTAGCTTGACCCCTTAACTCATTTTAATTTGTTATAAATATTATCACTATTACTTATGCTTCCTGTTGTTTCTAATCGTGAGTGTTAAGCCATTGTTACGTATTTTATGTCTGAGAAGAAAGAAAACTTACAGGAGTTTTTTTTTATCTGAAATGAGATTACGAGTCTATTTGAATAACATAGCAGTAGACGAGGCTTGCCACTGACAATGCCTGCCGGTAGGCAAGGAGCTGGATTTAAAATGAGTAAGGTGTTTTTCACCCTCCGCCCTCCGATTTGCATATCGGAGACCTATTTTACGCTATTCTTCGTACCATTCGTTTGCATGCTTTTCGTTCTAGCATTCTTCGTACTTATTTTTTCGTTTTAGTTTTTAGTGATAATGAAATTCTAACTGTGACAACTAATTCTTTAATTATTTATTTAGGTTTTGAATAAGATGTTAAAGTTGGATTTTCAGCACCTGTCTTTACACTAAGGTCATTTACGGGAATGATCTTGCCATAAATGTGTTCAGCCACGAGCGCCGAGGCAATGATGATTTAATTTAAAAAATGAAATGCAATGCAAATACATATATAGTAGTCTGTAGTACAGTTATATAAATATTAAAATCAAAGTCAAACAATTTATTGCAATATTATGTCACATTACAGTTACATAATTACCCATAAGGCATTGCAATTATTAAGTTAGGTATTAGCCTAATAAGTTAAGTTAACAGTATAATATGTGATAGAATATACATACATTTTACATTCTTAAACAGAACTTTTATAAGAATATGCCACTTATTCTTATTAATCCTCTAGGTAAAACCTGGCAGAATAATTTCTTTTCTGTTTTGTTATAGTTCTATCTTTTTATGACATTTAATATTACCACCTGTGTACTCGCATGTACATAGTTGTATAGATAATAAATCATTCGTTCACTCATTCATTTATCCTTTCATTCAATGTTGTAAACATTTTTTTATTGTTTTCATTGTTAATTTTGAATTTCTCCTACCTCCCTGCCTATAACCCCGAACTGTAGGTGTATTATGTTAGCGATGCAAATATCGCTTATCTCGTATATCTCCTTTGTTTATCCTGTGGCCCAAAACGAGAACAAACCGCGAATGTATGGGAAAACGTGACGAAGGTCCAAATACATTGTTCGTGAAGAGAAAGCGAGATTTGAAGATATTTTTGAAGATTTGAATCTGGAGCCTGTGCCTCGTCTTCTCAGAAGTGGGATGAGATAGCCAATAATCTTTTGTTTTTTAAATCGCAATTAAGTTGGTTAGTAAAAATCGCTTTATTGTTTCTTAAAGAAAAAACATAAAGAAATACTGTGAAAAGTATTCATAATTTTAAAAGATTTTTTAAATATCTACTGATTGTTTTTCACAATTTTTACTTACATACAAATTTGTACCGATCATTTTCAAAAGAGTTCTTGAAAAAATAAACCATATAAGCGTTTTATATCTTCTTTCGGTTTACTTCACAATTGAGAAATAAATAATTTTTCGCAAAATCTATGCAGTATATTTGTACTCTAGTTTCAATTCACTTAGTGAAGTACTCATATGTATACTAAAAAACGCGCATATAATTAAACATCCTATTTCAAAAGTACCTAATTAAGAGTAATTTAATATTTAATCAAAAATAAATAAAAATATACAGGCAATTATTATGTCGCAATTGGCAGCCTTATCGCTTCAAGCAGTATTTCCCGGACAATCTTACAAACATCGGAATAAAGTTTCACGGTATTGACATGTTGACATGGAAGCTCTATGGACCGTGTAAGCCAGCTATTGTGACGCTAATTGTCCATCGATTTGTGAACCGAGCTGTGACCAGAGTACTGCGGCCGCTTTGTCCTGGACACAGGGGTGGATCAAGGCAAGTCCTGGGGGGAAATGGTTATGTTTACACCATATTATTGGCGCTCAATATATCATTGTGTTACTAAGTGTGCTAAATACCACTTGGTCATTCAGTCTTTTTAGGTGAGATATTTTGACGCGATAACGACTTAACTTATAAATCGATGAGCACGCGCAAAAAGTCGTCACGTTCTACCTGAGCAAAATGTGAAAAGATAACGCGGAACAGGCGATAGGGGACTGACCGGTCTAAGTATTCGGCTTGTGGCACTTCTATTTTCCACTCCTTCGGCCGATATGTCCGAGAAGAAGATGTACATGAGAAATTGTATATTTGCATCACTGAATTCTTATGACTTGTCTATAAACTGAATGTACAGAAAAACATTGTTTTAAGGTTCATCTAAAACAGAATCGGTTAAATTTTCGACAAAACTTGGGTTTTTGTGGTTGTTTATGAAATTGCCTCTAACGTATTGCGTAATGATTGATTTCTTTTATATCTATTAAAATAACAAAATTATTTGACGATCTCGACTGCCTTACCTGGAGCATATTTAAAAAGCAAACTTTTTAATAAACTGTTATTATTTTATTTCATACATTGTCGTCTATGTCAATTTTTTATTTGTACACTACGCCCCAGGCTGGTCATCCTTAGTACGTCCCCCTCCGGAGTCTAATGGGCCGCTACGTTTTTCCAAGCTATTGTGCTGACCCATTGTTAATTTGGGATTCGATAGTCTTATTAGGGTTTTGAAATGGAAACGGCTATTCGGATGTTGGGTGCGGTACGTAGAAAGGCCTATGGGGACCGATTATTTATTTGGGCTTCATAAAACGAATGAGTAGGATTATATTGTGTGGATTTTAACCTTTTAAACGCATTAGGGTGTGGACATGCATATTTACCTTTTGAATTGCTTTTAGTAGGATATTTTTTTCAGTGTTATTTATTGGTGATCGTTGCTTACGCCAATGATTTTAAGACTTTCAGAAGTATTTACAGAAAATTAGACATTTGAAAGTTCAAATCCTCTCTCTTGCATATGACAACTAGGTTGGCGTAATGGTTACCAAGCTGGACTGTTTATTAAAGAGACTGTTTATTTATAATTAGAGGGTCCCGGGTTCGATTCCCGGCACAGCCAACATCTTTGTGATGAACTAAATTTGTTGGCTGTCGGTCTGGATGTTAAATAATCGTATATAGGTATCGATAAAAAGTATTTACGTATGTATATCAGTTGTGTTAGCAACCACAAAACCCACATTGAAATGGGTTAGTATGGGGCTAACCAGTCGCGTGTGAAATGTGTCCTATTATTTAAATGAACACCTGTGTCGAAGCGAACTTTCGAATTATTATTTTTAAAGACACAAGTTGTACAAAGAAACCTCTGACATACTCGTACATCTTGAAAAACATTAGTCTCTTTCACAGTCGGTTCATATAACAGCTGTAAGATTCCCTAACATGACAGTTAAAAATAAGGCCTTATAAAATGTAAATCACTCCGAACAATAGTATCGGACCGAGGCCGTGATTGAAATCCACACCGGCACCAATTAACACCACATTCATCTAATCGGGCCTTTTCATTTGTTGATCATTCGATGTTACTCGCAGGCGCGAGGTATCGATTATTTAGAGATATCGATTTAATCGAACCACTATTCGATTTATCGATTGTGTTAAACGTATAGATTTACTGTGAGCTAAAGTAGCGGGAGAAGACGGCTCATATATGTGTCGTTGTTGTGTCTTTGCTTTATGTCGTCACTGTAATTTGTCGGTACTACTTAGTTTCTTTCATAAAAATCGGTCTAATATGACCATAAGACAGCGGATTACATGATATTTTTCACTAGCTTCGTCACGTGATATTACCCGCGTTAATCCAGGACAAAAGGAAGGTATTCAGGGATAAAAAGAAGCCTACCTGTTAATCCAAGGTCTAACCTATCTTCGTAGCAAATTTCACCAAAATCGGTCCAACCATTGATGCGTGAAGAAGTAACATGGATTTTGAAGTTGCGTATACCTTTTGGTCTAACAATGTCTCTGACAACTATGCTAAGAGGAATGAACAAAAAAAAAGTGAACCACAATTATTTTCGGGATAAAAGGTGACCTATGTGTTAATCCAAGTTTCATCATAATTGGTTCAGCCGTTTGAGCGTGATGAAGTTACAAACACACACTTACATACGAACTTTCGCATTTATAATATTAGTAGAACAACTATCTCAAAATATGAATCAACTGAACGGGCTTTATGAGTGGGATATTATAAGTATGTTTATATTAAATACATGATAAAATTACAAGGAGTTTTTTTTTTGTTTTTGTTTTTGTAATTTAGTAACATGAACAACAATCAATAATAAGATCTAGGGAAAAACAAAAACAACGACAGCGAAACAAGATAAAAACAAAATAAACAAAGAAAAACAAGAGTAACAGATTAACCAGCCGTAAAAGGATCATCGATTTATCACCTACTTGTACAATGCAATCGTTTAATGCGAGAAAAAGAATCGTAAACGATTATGTACAGTCGACGAGAAAAGTATATGATTTTAATTTTACAAAATTAATCTTCTTATATATACCATTTCCATGTCACAATGTTAGTTACCGTACAGGAGTACGGTAACAGAAACGGCTTACCGATTTTTTTTGAAATTTAATATGCGTATTCAGTAGGTTTGAGAATATCCATACCCCTAAGTAATAAGGGCTGTTCACCCACCCTGTACTGTATGTACTTTAGGCAACACAACGTTTGCCGGGTCAGCTAGTTTACCTCTAAATGTGAAGTTTGTCGGGATATTTTGAATTTATAACGCTCGATCTATTGATCTAAATAGATTTTTTAGCTTAAACCTGACGTTTATAAATAGGCTATTAAGCCGGTACATGAAGCAAATTAGCTTATTTTTCGAAACCCTAAAGATCTTGCGTAAATGACTGGGCTACGTTTTTTTTCAGTTTTAATCTTTGGGTCAGAGTTAGATGTCGTTAGAGTCACGAAACACGATTACGTGAAAATCTCACAATAGTCTTGTTTTTGAAAAATAAAACCGTTTTAATATTTCAAAATGGAGCGATTTTGAGAAATATTAAAAATAACATAGAATTCTTTCTTAAGTAATGATATTATCTAGAAATGTTGGAGCTTATAATTTCAATATTGTTCATTGTTCATTTTATTTCGTGAAATACCATCTACCATGCTTAAGGCTCATATAAAATATATGTTACGTCTGAGCTCAGTACAACACCGTTTTAACCTAATACTGTAAGGCCGCAGTTAATAAGAATGTACTTTGGATTGCTAACACAACGAAATAGAGTAAAAATAACATATTTAGTACAACATATTGTAACTGTATGTACGAATGAACGCTTCAGTAATGATGGTGGTAACAACATCGTAATAAATCGTTAAATAATCGAACAATCGAGTCGCGTTCGAATCCCGAATCGATATCGATCAGATCATCGGATCAATTGGATACAAATGAGGTCTTTAGGGCGTGTTTACAATGCATGGGTTCTTTAAACCACAGTTAATGTTGTGCAACCAATGTTTTTTCTATTATTTATGTTTAGTATTATTATTTTGTACAATCGAAAAAAATGTTAAAACATATTGTATTTATTACAATACAAAGCAATTGGTTCTTATTGCAAAATCTTTTGACGGTGGTTAATTTTAAACAAAGTTTTGATCGTTAATATTTTGAAATATATTTTTATTAGATCACGTTTTAATATTAAAGGTAATTATTCAAGTATGTGTGTCAACATGTTTTAAATATTTTTTAAATTTTATTTAAATTAACGACATTATTGGTCCATTCAAAATTAAACGATTCAAACAACTAATTACTTTTATAAGGAAGAAATCAAGTATAACGTGTTTGATATTATGTGTATAGAGCCTATCTGACCAGTCATCCAAAAGGGCACACCCAATTCTACAATAGCCCTACAGATTCGATTCATATAATTCGAATTAAAATATCCGTATTCGAATTCTCAGTGGGAACGTACTCAATTTAGTAACCGTTAATAGGACAATGTGAATAAGATATTGTATGGTAGTAAAAGTAACCTATCTTACTTTGACGACCTCGTTGGCGTAATGGTTACCATGACGGACTGGTAACCAGAGAGTCGATTCCCGACACGGCCATCATTTGTGATGAACTGAATTTGTTGGCTGTATGGTATTAAATATGTATCGATATAAAGTATCGATCGATATAAAGTATTATGTTGAATATCATGTGATTGCAACCATAAAAACTAGAAATGGTTAAGTATGGGGTTAATCAGCCGGGTGTGAACAAAAAAAAAAGTACTGTTATTGGACCAATATCACTTTACATTGATGATGGTATATTTGATAAAAAAAAAACCAATGAAATAATTAAGTTAAATAGTTCTACTATGTATCGGATAATTAATTAAATTTATTAATATATCTATCTTCTTCTTAATATATTTATCTTCTTCTAAGAAGAAGAAGAAGACTAATATATTAATAAATGTCGGGAAATACACATCCTAACTATCACATACGAATAGAAGGATTCATAAAGATTTTTCTTTAAGCCGGCCTCAACAAAACAATTCGAAACACAGAAGCTTTAACCTCCAAAAAGTCACCTTTCATCGATGCTTATTAAGTAACACAATGGTAAAAAATAAAGAAAAAAAGGGAATGCCAAAATAAAACCGCGCACCGTAAACGAACCTGGGTGGGTAACGCATAAAACTTGCAAATTGCAACCCAACCCCAAACCGATTTCGCATTATTACCAAATAAAGATATAATGTTTGTATAACCGGCTATCACTTACGTTTATTTTGTCGGTATTAGCCCGACATGTTTCAGCACAATCAGTGTGCCATTCTCAAGGGCAGGAACACAGCCAACGTACGTCTGCGGCGACGGGTGGCCCTGCACTGATGTGAACGTTGGCTGTAATATGGCCTATATCTCTCACCTCGTGAGAGAAGGACCCGAGTCCCAACAGTGTTAACGTATGGTGGGCTGCGTATGCGTATACTAAAGAAAAAATATAAACATAAAAAAAAGGTTTGACATAAAACCGATTACACACTTGTCGATCAAAATGCAGCGATAATATTTTTAAAATATCACATCGATGCATTTTATGGTCATCAGATAAAAATTCGCATTCTTCGGCGGGCTTTATAAGACCGCTGTATGAACAATTAGTTTTTTCCACCTGTGCTGGACATTGCATTAATTAGGCGGCAACTACAGTGTCTTGCCCTGGGCTGTGTACATCTTTTAACCGCACGTTGTTAATAATAGCACAGATTTGAAAAATTGAGATGAAAATATTTTTGATGATAATGTTTTTTTTTTCTTTTAACTTTTTCTTTTTTATTTCTGGTGCATAGTGTTAGAGTAATTTCTAGTGTTTGCCTGGCTAACTACTACCCTCATTTTTATAAATTTGTCGCCAATCATCTTACGATGCTTTCCAGCATTTATTCCAGACCGGATGTCGCAAATAACGCACCCAACTGTAATATGTAAAAAAAGTTTTGTAGCTTACATCATTGTACGAGTATGGTTATGGCAATTGGTTTGGTGTTAATTTTTTTTTACTCAATAGTATTTCTGTTTTTTTTTTTAATCGTAAATAGTATTTCTAGACAGTATTAAGGGTTTTGAAATCTACTGGCCACAATTTTTGTCTAACCATCTTTTTTCCCAGCATATTTTTTTTACTTTGAAGCCAATTAGGTAAGTGCCTGTTCAATGAGTCTTAATAATAAGTAAATAAATTCCTGGCCCCTGATTCGCCAGAAATGACGCGTATGGACAGCGTTGGCCAATCCCAGACACCAACGCTGTCTGTGTGCGTCATTTCTAACGAATCAGGTCCCAGGAATTTATCTCCTAATAGTCCGGTTCGATGAACAAACTATAATATTGTGATAAATAAAACTCTAAAGTGCCTTTAATATCATCAGGTACTGTATAAGGAGTAGATAAGATGGAAAAGAGTAAAAACTGGTCAGTGTTTAAATAAGGCCAGTATTATTCCGTCCGGACCCATCAACGTTATCATCTTATTATTTCTTATTTTTATGAACAAAATGATCATTTTGCCTTATACTCGTACTTGCATGGACTAGTACATATTTTAACGTTGTAATTTTTTTGATGTGGGATGTTTTCTTGCAAAGGTTATATTTTATTTATAAATGGGTACCAACGGGTTCCTAAAAACTTCGCTATTCGTTTGTCTGTTTTTCCATCTGTTACTAAGCAATTTTATGAACTGCTATAGCTATCAAGATAAAGAGTTGTCAGAGATTTGTTTTGTCTGCCGTTATAACAATTTAATGTTATTATTTCAAAATAAATGTTATATTAGGGCTATCGTAAAAAACGTAGTAATTTGCCACTTTTTATAAATAATGTTTCGGAACTCTTCATGCGCTTTCTATTCAATTGATGCAGCCTCGTACCCCTACAATTGTACCACAGCTAACAGAAAAAAAGGATATTGTACATCATAAAAAAAACTTAGTCTATAGTTGTGCCAAATCGGCACAACTGAAATACAACATTCATAAAGCTGTGTTACGCAAATTTCGACTTATATATCTCAGGAATAAAGTTCTGTCAATGTGTATGCTTTCTCCCACGATATCTAGTAATATTTAATAAATGAATGCTACGCAAAAACCAACTTTAATATTTACAGACTTAAGACACTTGCTAAGTGCCAAACATTGATTGTAACATTGACGTAAGATTGGTTACAATGACTTCTACAGAAAAGTAGTGAGTACAGTGTTGGATTTCATATGAATAATTTTAAAGTTAGTTTTGTTCGGCGCGTTTTAATACTCCTTATGTTTGTGTATCTTTAGATAATAAATCGCAAATATATCAGTCTGTTTTAATTGTATGTTGATTAGAACATAAATAATGAATAATAATTTAACTTCGTTCTCTTTTTATTTGTTCCGATGCGGGTTCAGTTGAATACTTTGCTTTATTAGGGACTCTGAAATGACCGTTAGCAAAAAAGCCTTGGGATGTGAATGCAAATAAAACTTGATTTCATAAGTTATAATCGCTCAAATTTAATTTTTGAGAACAATCATTTCTATGAACTAAAGAAAAATATGTTTTATATATAATTATGGTACATATTACACCTTTTAATTGCGGTGTTAGAACATCGTTATTTCTGAACAAATACATAGTAATAAATTTAAAAAATATTGATAGTAATCATATTATTATACAGTACTTGCATAATATGACTGACTGTGTTTGTTAATAAAAGGGCCATTACTGATAAACTACTACAATACAAATGCGAGAGTTTTTAAAAATAAAAGTTTGTTACTCTTTTGCGCTCAGGCGGCTGTCTAATTTAGCTGGAATTTTGATTTGGAAATAGCTTGTATACTGGATTAGGTAACATAAAAATAATATAACAAATTTGCTAATTTGTACACCAAATTAGCGCAGGTAATATTGCGGCACGTAGTTATTAAAGATAAAAATACAATAAAATTTGTAATAAAAATAAGTCGAGTTTGCCTTCCTGACGCTTTAACTCCAGAATGCATGAACCGATTTCCACGGTTCAAAACACAATTGAGTGAAAATTCAATTCGCAAGAAAAAAACGACCTACACGCGGGCAACAGCTAGTAACATCGTCACCCATCTACGAAGCTGGCATATTTATTGTATGTTTATGTGTAAGGACCATAGTCTCATTCGTCCATGCAAGACGAATTTCCTCTGAGAGTAATAAAAAAATAAAAATGTTTTGCTCGTAAATAATTTGCAAGGGTTTTCGACCGGATGTACCCCAGTTATAAATAAATGTTTGTACGTGAACCAAGTGCTCTTTTGTATGTGTGTAAAAAATTAAGCATAAGCTTTAGGTCGCTGTGGTCGAATAACGTTTGATCAAAATAGTTTGTTATTTCGCTAGGATGAATAATTCTCGGTCAAGCGCTAGTCAGACATCCAAAGAGAAAGGTTCATTCGTAATGGCAAAAATATAACTTGTTCTATGGTATTTTATCATAAAACATATTTTTCAAATTATATTAAAAACATATACTGTGAATATTTCAAGAGCCTACCAATTGTCGTTATAATAATTATTAATTTATAGATTAAGCAAAGTATCGGGAAACCATAAGTAAAAAAAGTGGGTAGCTAGCTAGGCAAACACTAGAATACGGCACGGTGGCCCATAGGAAAACATATTACATTAAATTTTACAATACATCATATAAAAATCATGTCATAAAGATCTAGAAGAAAAAAAACACAAACAAATAAAGCAAATCACGTTTGTTGTATGGGAGCCCCCCTTGAATAATGTTTTTTTTATTTATTTATGATTGTAAGGTGCACCTTACAATTATAAATAATGTTTGGAGAACTACTAGTAGTTAAAATATATATTTAGTAGCATGAGATGGCTAAGTACTCAAAGCGGACAAATAAATACACCACCATCAATGATGCAGAATATATCGTTCTTCAATAGCAAAGTCGTCAGTTTAATTCGGTACAAGCCAGCTGGCCCTACTTTATATTTAAGACATCATTATAGCCTATATCAAAATTAATCGTCCAAATTAAACACCAAGTCGAACTTTATCGACAATTTGGCAAACAAAATTAAATCGATCGACTTCATTTATCGCCCTTAAGGCTCAAGTCTTAAAGCTCAATTTGGCATAATTGTTTATACTCTGTAAACAAACTGAAGGCTGAGTAATCAAAATATTAAGCTCCGTAATAAATTATGAACC
Organism: Mellilla xanthometata; assembly: GCA_035578125.1. Taxonomy (NCBI): domain Eukaryota; kingdom Metazoa; phylum Arthropoda; class Insecta; order Lepidoptera; family Geometridae; genus Mellilla; species Mellilla xanthometata. The sequence goes on along the minus strand of JAPUBQ010000024.1, from coordinate 16,969,666 downwards.
GAATGATAAGCGATTCGATAGAAGTCGCCGAGTCGACTCGAGATATCGATGTTCAAACGCGAAGGAATTAAGATATCGAATGCAATTCTTGTATTAACCATACTAATTTAGAATTGTTTTATTTACAAATATGTATTCTAAAGATTTGAGGTATTAAACTTAATCCAAATGACTCATTTATTTGATAGAAAGTAACCGTTTTACACTTAAAAAAAATAGGTTTGAAATTAAATTTCGTCAGAGACATTAACGCAATTTTTTTTTTGCGATACAGCCCGGGAATGCTGCCAGCGTTTTTAATTTTTTTTGGGGTTAGGTGTTTTTTTTTTGTTTTTAGGGTTACGTACCTTTAAAGGTAAAAATAACCCTTATAGGAAGACTTCTTAGTTCATCTGTCTACAGACCCTTTATATAAAAAAACACGTGTTATTATATAGTGGAAATTTAAAACGTATGTATAAGTAAAATAAAATAAAATAAAAGTTATTCTATGGATTTCATACGAGTTTACCTGTTTCATTTAGTATGCACCGGGGGCAACCAGGGGCGGGTTATTTGTTTAGTATTAATTTTAGTTTTTAATATGTGACATTTATATATGGTATAGTTATTTGTAATATGACATAGTAATTTGTAATATGACATTTAGTATACCTAAAGCCAGTTTTATTGTATTCTACACGTACGTACTCGTACTTTAAAGTTGCAAAAGGAAAATTGCAAATGCACTGCCTATTTAATTTACATGTAAACAAAACACAGAGTATTCTCGTACCTACATTCAATTAAATAAAATATATACAACTTGTAAGTGCATAATGAGCGTACGTTACGGCCCTAGTGTCATCGTGAGACCATTTTTAGGGTTCCGTTCCTTGTGATACAATCGGAACCTTATTATTTAGGTGCTGTTGTCAATATGCGACAGATTTTCAACTTAGGGTGGTTTCTAGCCAGGCGAGTACTAGAAAAAATAATAATACATACAGGCGAATATATAACCACTTTCTTTTTTGAAATCGGTTAAAAATTACACCATACAATCGGTATGTCATAAGATTTAGATCTCAGTGTCTGAGCTACTTTCATATAAAATTTCACACATATCGATTCGGTCATTTGAGCGTAAAGAAGTAACAAACACACACACACATATAAACTTTCGTATTTACAATAACAGGTTATAATGTAATGATACGGAACCTTTCTTGCACAAATTGCACATGGTCCGTTTTTGTAATGACAGAGACAAAATAATAGTACCATAATGGTTCCTTTCGATTTCGTTCAAGGTCTTTTATGTAGTTTCTTCTGTTGACTTTGTGGCTACTTTTTCCTGTTGCGGTTTTGTAAATGAATTAAATAAATTTGCGGTTTTGTAGTATGAAATAGTGATGAAGCTATAGTGGTAATATATTTATTGTGATTAGTCATGTCAAAAATTGAGTTTATATAGCTGTAAGACTTTTATCACGCATGTGCACAATTAAATAATTCAAAAGTGCCTTTTAGGTTCACACTCATCTTTCTAATTACATATTTGTAAATGGCAAAGTATATGTAAAAGCGTCAGTTTGAAGTTCATAGTTGTTTATATATCACATTGTCAATTCGACGTCTTTTTTTATTTTATCTGTTACAAACTTCATAACTCTATTAAATATACGAGTATAAACCACTTTTAAAGTAAATAATAAAAATCAAAATCTTCTTTGTATATATTTATATGACAATTTCATAATTTTCCTATTTTCATTGTTAAACTGATTCGATCATTTTTAATGTTAATCAAGGTTTTGTTAATGTGTCTTAACAACTACACACATATAATATAACCGGTACGTAATTGTTATAAAAGTTACCCACCATTAGGTTAGGTATTTCGTAAAATATCGACGTAAGCAGTTGCAATGTAGGTAAATATTGTCAGTTGAATGTTCGATGCAATCACGCGATGCAACGTGCATAGTTATTTATATGTAGGTCTTTTTAACATTTACTGATGCGGAATACTAAATGTTTGTCCTGGGAACCAATAAAGTCGTAGTTAAGTAGTTTATGATTTTGTTGAACTCACGATCTTAGGATTAAGAAAAGTTATGTGGCCGACATGATTTTTTTCTGTAGCTTAAAGGTATTTTATTACGAACGACCAAGTGCCTAAGCTTTTGTTTAATTCATAAAAAATTAAAGCACAATTTTAAATAAAATATCTACTACATTTATAACAAAAAATTAAAACTTAACTTAAAAAATTTAAAAATTATAACGATAACATAAAATTAAACAATTCGGATATATTTTAGTTAAAAACATTGAAATAACAAGTAGGTATACATTAACATTTAGAAAATACCGTACACTAGTATGATTTCTACTTGTCGGGTCCTTCGTTTTAGCGTCGGTTTTTTTACACGCTATATATTAGCTTCACCTGTATGTTTGTTTGTTTGTAACCGACTTCTTTGGGCGCGATTTTGACCCACTTTAAACGGCCAGATTTCGTTGAAACTTTGTAGATTTATTGAGGACCGATGACAATACAATAATTTGATAAAATTATTACATTTTTTTGTATTTTTGTCTGTATGTTTGTTTGTAACCGACTTCTTTGGGCGCGATTTTGACCCACTCAAAACGGCCAGAAAAACGTGTTTTTTAGTTTTTTTAAACTATTATTATTATTAATCGTTATTAGACCTTTAGTTGAACAGTGACTATGCCAGTGCATAAAGCGATCACATAAGATCAGATAGGACACGATACATTTCATCCAGATTGGTTGATGTAGCGACTGGGCTTAAAAACTAAAAAGAAGTTGGAAGGAAATAAAACTGCCAAGTTTCATATAGAGGTAAAGTCAGATTTCAACACATCCTGACAGTCTGTCTCCAAAGTTTGCAACAACCTGTTTGCAAAATAGCCAACAACCTCCTAATAGTGGGAAATAATAGTATGTTTACTAGTTAAGTACAGATATTATAGGAATTGCCATCAAAGTAATTATACATATATACAAAACATCATCGTTTCGAAACATCCGAGATTCTTATGCAAAGAAGCAGAGGTACTTTTATGTAGGTACTCGAACCTATTTTTTTTTTTTTTTTTTTTTCACATTCACACACGGTTGGTTAGCCCCATACTGAACCATTTCTAGCTCGTATTATGGTTGCTAACACAACTGATATACTACATATACATACATACATACATATTATATATAAATACATATTTAACACCCAGACCCACTGTCAACAAATTTAGTTAAGCACAAAGATGTTGACCGGGCTGGGAATCGAACCCGGAACCTTCTGATGAGCAGACTGGCATGGTAACCATTACGCAAACGAGGTCGTCAAATTATTATATATTATATTGTCAAAATATTATTGTCAAATTATTATTAAATATACATATATAAGTACGAGTACATATCCTATTAATATTGTAAGTGTGAAATTTTGTATTTAAGTGTGTATGCACGAGTGATAACTCGTTTAATGCAAATATTTAAGAAAACATAGAAGAAAAAACATAGACTTTTTTGTCTTTTCTGTTAAAATAGTTGTCAAGGTCGTCCTGCGGTTTCAGATGTCTGTCAAACTAGAGTAAGAGAAATTTAAAATCTCGGTCAAGTTTATAAAAACACTAGCAAACACGGCGAATTCCGTTTCGCCACAAAATTAAAATTTTCCTTGAATTTTGTTTGCCACAAACCTTACGGAGCCCGAGACCTTTCCAACGCATGACGCAAAACCGTGGAAATCGGTTCGTGCGTTCTGGAGATATAGCGCCAGGAAGGAAATCATCATCATCAGCCTGTGTCTTCCCACTGCTGGGTATAGGCCTCCTCTCCAACACGCCATATAGTACGGTCTTCATCCAGTCTCCACCAGCTCTTTCCAGCGTGCCTAACGATGTCATCTGACCATCGGGCTGGTGGTCTGCCTCTCTGTCGTTTTCCGTTCCTCGGATACCACTCGGTGACGAAGAAAAACCAGACTTATTTTAGAAGGAAAGAAAACCAGACTTATTTTTAAGTACATATTTTATAAAAACATATGATCGAAGACCGCAATGCTCTTTTGCGCTTGGGTAAAAAAGCAGATTTACGAGTATCACTAGTTAGGTATTATAGGAATAGTATTTTAATAACAGCATACATAGATACTTATTCTGGTTCGCAGTAAATCGAGCTAGTACTCATCACGTAAGCCAAGGCAGTGACGTAACCTTTGCGAGCAACAATCACGATCTTTACTTTACTCATAAGCTTCAAAGGAATTGAACATCATTATAAGGTAGTAGTTTGTACAGGGTTAGTTGTAATCGGTTAGTAGTTGGAACATGATCATAATTTCCTAAGCCCCGGCTTTTGGAGCTAGCCAGGGTTCATTTCCTAATCTTTATTTAAAACACGCCCTTTTTCACAGACGCATTTAGAATGGGAGTGTAATATCCAGGTTTGAAAAAAAATGGAGGAGGGTGTATGAAAATTACAGAAACAAGAGGTAGCAAAGAAAAGGTAAAAGAAGTCGATCGACGATTGCGAGGCGAGCAGAGCTACAAAGCTTTGAACATAGGCAGAAGGGTGCCAGTCTGACTCAAGCTACTTTTTATCCCGGATTAACGCCGAAAATACCTCAGAGCGCAGCAAAAAAAAATGTAATTAGTTAAGTGTTAGTTATAAGTTACCCTGTACGATCTTGTACTAAGAATCACTGTCAGGATAAAATAATTTAAAACTAAGTAAAGATGTGATGTCAGTACGGGAATGTTTACTTACGATTTAACCTTTAAGAAATACTAAGTACATTTACTTAAGTAAAGGCTACTTAATACACGATGAGTGCACCAATACTGTCTAAGTAGGGATACAAAATTCCATCTAAAACTTGGTATATGTACGTGTTTAGATTGAATGGAAATTTAAGAACGATTATAAAGCTTTACATAAGGAGATGTGTTATGCAAACCTATATCGCATCTCCCTCTATGAAAAGTAACAGCAATACTGGATTTTCATTAATCTGGCAACACAATGCGTTTGAGAAATTACTAACCGCAGAATTCCAAGGTGTCAAAGACAATGATAATAGTAGCTTCACGCGAAATATAGTGTTGCCATCGATAAAACAAAAATGGTCCAGAAATGATATTGACATGGCTGCCAATATAATGACGATGAAGAAAAAAAAATATTTTAGGTACTTTTGTAGCCTAAATAGGTTTACGCTTGACCTCAATTTACCTGATAGTAAGTAATACAGAGGCCTGGCAGAACTGATTCGCTCTCGCCTTGAATAATTATCAAATTTGTAAGTTATCGAGAAACCGGGAATGCAGCAAGGAATAACAAAGTTTGGCGGTTCATATAACAAAGGCTCTTATCAATATTTCTTATCATAGAAATCAAAGAACTTTATTAACCTTATAACATTGCGTTATACTAGGCACGTCAAATTTAGATATAATACATATATTCTTCAACAATCAATTAATTAATAAGTCAATATCTTAATATTATAATTAGTCATATAATGTCATAATAATATAATTATTCGTACAATGTCATAATAATAAAATAGAAAATAACAACACATTTACACATAATTCATGTCACTTTACAGTCCGTCATACTTAAATAGAGATTCTGAAAGAGGCAACCTCATATATTCATTTAAAGCAAAAAAAGGGTTTTGCATAAAGAAGTTTTTAAATTTTCTTTTAAAAGGTAGGTCTGTCATACTTTGAGGCAGTTTGTTAAACATACATATTTTGTTGTAGATCCCTTGCTTTTGCACTTTAAGTAAACCTATTGTATGGTTTTCTTAATCCTCTTGGTTTTCTTACAGAATAACGAATATAATTATCACTATATAGCATAATAATGCTTGTGGCAAATCCGTTTATTACTCAACACGCTGCCGCCATTTTGACTGATTGTAATTACGTAATACGTTTATAATTGTGCACGCAATTGAAAACTATTTGCGGGGGAATAAATAAAATAATTGCAGTTTTTAATCGCATGGGAAGTCGTTACTTGGTGCAGGGAACTGTATGAGATAAAGCTTTTAAATGTAAAGGTTTATGTGAGAATGATTTAGAATTAAATGTGTTATTTTATGTTAGAAAACACTAATGACGAAAGTAGATAGATAGATATACTCTTTATTGCAACACAAAGGAAATACAAAAGAGAGAATCAAAATAAACAACTCATAATTAGTGTTACAAGAGGCGGCCTTATCACTAATAGCGATCTCTTCTAGACAACCAATGCATTGAGAAGAAAGTAGCAGAATTTATTAAAATAATTAACACTTATGATTGTGACAGTGACTTGGTAAATACAATACGCATTTTATTCTTCTTCTTTTTCGTATGAGTTAAATAGCAAAGCTATGGTGTTGAGAGTATTTCAAGCTGCCCGAAGGCCTCTGGTTTAACGACTAAGACTAACAGCTGGTACGTATAATTTAACGTGTCATCCGACCCACGGTAGCGTCTCTAGAAAATCCCACTTTAAAAACGACAGTCTTGTGCACCCATCCAAACACCGTCCGCATCGATCTTAGCTTAGGTACGATGATCGCGTCACCTTAGGTAGACGAGCTACAGACGCATTTTATTTAAATTTGTTTTAGCCGCCTTGACTTGACTGCGCCCCGTTATAGCCCGGTATCTTCTTTAAGATTTCCCTACTGGAAAAAATACGAGATACAAAATGTATTTCTACGGTTTCTAATATTAATACAAGCAGCATTACATTTTTTTAACGACCTCGTTGGCGTAAAGGTTACCATGCCGGACTGCTAATCAGAAGGTTCCGGGTTCGATTCCCGGCCCGGTCAACATCTTTGTGCTTAACTAAATTTGTTGGCTGTGGGTCTGGGTGTTAAATATGTATTTATATATAATATGTATGTATGTATATGTAGTATATCAGTTGTGTTAGCAACCATAATACGAGCTAGAAATGGCTCAGTATGGGGCTAACCAGCCGTGTGTGAATGTGTAAAAAAACTTGTCACTGCCTCTCGGGCGGCATGAAAACTCTCGACACCAGAGCTTGGCCACTTAGCCCAAACAAAAGACAAGGATTTACCTAATCTTTTAATCTGTTTTCTCTAACATAAAGCCATTATGTCATTATCTCAGTACATAATTGGACACAGTACAGCGTAATGTTTTCTTCGACAGAGTAATCCAATTTCCGTTCGGGACGTGGGTGCTACAGATTTATCTTACTGAGTGTTAATCTGATTATACCAGACAAGTTGTATTCTTGTTTTTGATAAGAAAAGCTAGATTGGTTATTAGATAAAACTTTGTACAATATAAATGAGTATCTAAATTTGAAAATTGACAAATTGACATTTGATTCATATTTATCATATACTATTGTATTGATATTATATTAGATACTAGAATTAGTAGTGAAAATTGACATTATGATTAATATCATATACTATTGTAATGATATTATATTAGATACTAGAATATAATTGAAAATTGACATGGATACATATCATATACTTTTGTAATGATATCATATTATTTGACTTGTAACTTTGGTGTTATCAAGAAATGATTTGTATTTGTATTGAGATATCCTTCTATGATTCATATATGAGTGAAATATCAATCATAATATTAGACAGTTTCACAGTCTGTTCATGATGAATTAAGCTTATTGGTATAAATTCCGGACGTCTGATTGGTCGGAGATGACGCGTATAGACAGCATTCACCAATCACAGCCATCAACCTTTTCCAATGCGACATTTCTGACAAATCAGGCTCAAGAAAGTTATTTCTCTGTTAGCTCGACTCCTTGAATGGACTATAAGCATTCTAACCCTATGTAAGTGCTTTAAACGCAAAGTCCGTCGTATAAGACTGTCGAAATTGGTCAGTTTATGGAGGAACGCTTCACTCACCCGGTCAATGATTGACAGAGTTTTGTGGTGATAAAAAAGCACCATACTGGCCATTAATTCAATGGAAACCACACTCGCGAGCGCTTAAAACTAAACCTATTTTTATTTTTATTTTAGCCGGTTCCATCCCACTGCTGGGCAAAGGCCTCTCTATCGTCTTTCCACTCATCCCGGTTTTGAGCTTTTTGAGTCCAGTGTTTACAAAAGAAGTCTAGTTCGTCCCGCCATCTCCATCTAACTTAACTTATGCATATGGTTTTTTTTAATATTCATTCCAAACGTTTCAAATAGCACCTGCTTGGTCGTACTTACAAAAGTGTATTTTAGTTCAACCTATAACTAGATATGTATTGTCGACGTCGTTGGCGTAAAGGTTACCATGCCGGACTGCTAATCAAAAGGTTCCGGGTTCGATTCCCGGCCCGGTCAACATCTTTGTGCTTAACCAAATTTGTTGGCTGTGGGTCTGGGTGTTAAATATGTATTTATATATAATATGTATGTATGTATATGTAGTGTATCAGCTGTGTTAGCAACCATAATACGAGCTAGAAATGGTTCAGTATGGGGTTAACCAGCCGTGTGTGAAATGTGTCCTAATATTTATTTATTATTCCAAACGTATCAAATAGCACCTGCTTGGTCGTACTTGCAAAAGTGTATTTTAGTTCAACTTATAACTAGATATGTATTGTAGGTGTAATTTATTGGATTTTTTAGTTTTACAACAGTCCTCTTTATGGTGGCAAAGCTCCATAGCGTCTATAACGGTTGGAAATATAGACAAGCTAGTTATTACAGTTGTGGACACGCGATGGGGTATTGACGTCAACTGCTACCGCGGTGCTAAGTGCATGACCTGTATTTGTACTGGTAAGTAACAAAGTGCATTGACTCTTACGTGTCATAGGAGTTAACAAAAAAATTACCGTTTAATAGGAGTAAGTGTTTTAGTTTGGGCTGTAGAATAAACTAGTAGGTATCTAGTTTCATAGTAACTAGTATATAGTTAAAGAGTAGTCATAGAATTATATAATGTACTTCGTTTTGATTATGCTTTGTAAATTAAAGTAAGTAAATAAATAAATGATAAAAATTATAAATAATAGTCTATGGCATCTCTAATGTGGTAGAAATTTCTAAATGGAGAGCTATCAGTGTTACCAAAAGTGGACGTTTGTTTGTAAAGAGATTATTACGCAAACATGATTTGAAATAGTTGATGCTAGCAATTGAAGAGATACACTCAATACACTAACGCTATGAGAAAGTCCTTATATTCTTAAGTTGTTGCTCTTTAGGTATTTATTTATAGATTTTTTGTACTTGTTTTAATGAGTTTAACTAATAAAACATTTAAAAATCTTTACTAAACTAAAATATCAAAATAGTTGGTATATTAAGATTTTTCAAATCATGTAATATGGTAGGTATCAACGCCAGGTAGTGATTTGCTCAATTAAATTCCTTCAAAGCATCAAAAGCTAGCTCACATTAAAATTTCGTATCAAACCAGGTTTAGGTTTTTTATTATGTCGGGCGATGACAGAATTAAAACATTTTTGTATTCTATTGCGGTTATAACAGTTATGATCCTATAACCGAAGAAGAGATTTCAAAATGGTCAAAAAATATTTGCATTAATATTTTTTTGACCTTTTTTTGTTCTGTAAAGATTTTTGTCACCGCCTGTACTTGTGTACCATCGCGGTTATAACTGCTGTAATTGGCATCGCCTTGAGACGTGATTGTAGGCGAGTCTACTGCGACTATTGGGTTGAATGAGAAGCCAATTCAAGGCATAATACAAGTACTTGCTTATCTGTCCTTTATAGATATTTGTGTCAATGTAATCTTAAGGGGAATCGAGGCGGGTAGGCGCGAGAATTCAAATTTTAAACGGTAAAGTCATTGAAGTCTAATCTTCTTTCTTTTAAAGACAAAAGAGGCCTATAGATTTGAGCGCTTACGTAGGTCAAATGGAAATACATTTTAGGTTCCAGCATAGCCTATCCCTCAGAGATATAAGTTTGCTTAGTTCTAAGGAACATGCACGGCTTCGTTTAATGTGTACATCAATTTAAGGGAAAATTTTAAGTATTATACTCTTTTAATCTATCTACTTTCTAATAATATCCTTTCGATGAAAAGAAATTATTTAATTGTTAAGAAATAAGCTTTAGTACAGCAGTTGCTAAAATCATGTTAGACGGCTTTTGGTCCCAATATTCTTGAAGTCAGACATTGACCACTTACACCGAGTAAAAGAATATATCTTTTTTCACAATGTTGGAGCTAATTTTAGTTTTATGTTACCTGAATCTTTGAACACTATCTCTTTTCCATATAAACAGCCGTAAACATACCTGAAACAAAACAGTAAAATAATTATAAGCATATTATATAAATTTGTTATTAAGTATTTCGATAAATTATGTTTGGTGAATACTCCGTTTTTTATACATATTAGTACGTCTGAAGATTTAACATAACAAAACTTCTTTTTCATCGTAAGAGCTAAGTGGCCAAGCTCTGGTGTCGAGAGTATTCAAGCCACCCGAAGGCCTCTGACTTGGCGATCTCTGACGAATAAGCTTGTACTAAGACAGCGGGGACTTACAATTTAAGGTGTCATCCAGCTAACTAGAATAAACGAAAGAGTAACTTCATACAATTGCCGCTTAAAATTTGAATCCATCTACGCACACAATTATACTGCTATCCTAAGAAAACACACAAACACAAAGCTCGCACGTGATTGGTCGTATCAAGGTCACGCCACCGACCATGTGACGCGGGCGCGCGGGTAGCTGTTTTGCCCCGCCCACCGCGGTTTTTTACACGCGTAAAATACCGCGGTGGGGTGGAATCATTTTATCGACCAAGTTACTTTTCTATTTATTCTAGTTCGCTGGTGTCATCCAACCCATGGTACATAACAAATATATACCCTCCATAAAGATAGATAATAAGATAGACAAAGAAGAAGAAGTAATAGTTGGAAGCTATGAACTAAAAATAAAACCATAATGTGATACGTAAAGATTTTTAACAAGCTATTTCTTGGAAAAAAACTTCAACTTAAGCTCGGAAAGACTAATTTTCCCTTAAAACAGATTACTACTGAGTACACTTAAGTTAAGTTCAAGTCCTCCACAGTTTTTGTTACAGCCTTTCAAAGATAAACGTTTCTTAGTAGCCACTTCTCACATTGGCAAACAGTGATTAGGTTTTTGTATAAATAACCAATTAGTTCTTCACTTTATTTACTAAAGATAAAATATAATTTTGCAACTCATGAGCTCATATCTCAAGGCTAAAACCACCAAGGTGGCGAATTTAGAATTTGGAATTTCATGAAAAATGTTTTAAAACATATTTATACACATTATGTACGCATGCTACGCATTTGACTAGCAGAGCGCGTAACTGGTCAAAGTTGGAGCATGTCTAATACGGAATAACTGGCTCTCAAGAAGACTGTCGGCGCACGGCGGCGTAGATGCTTGGCGACAGTTTTTTTTACTTCAGAAGCTAGTCAGGCAAGCGGTAGAAATTTCTCTAGTACTATGCTAAAAATAATATCAATCGAATACATACGAGTATGATATGAAGTTTGTGATACTTCTTTATAGAGATAACTAACTCTCTTTTATGAGTGCATCTAAAGTACAAACCAGCCGTTTTCCTATATAATACTTCGCCATATACAAATATATAACATGTATAGAATGTAAGACATATAAACTATTATATTTATACTATATACAGAAGTATAATTGTATGTCAGATGTGTGAAAAGACCAGTTTTTGTAAGGCTGCACCGCTCATGATACGGCCATTATTAGGACGTAATTAGGGTTGGCATATGAAAAAAGTTTAATGACGTTTTTCTACGTGTAATTTTACCTTATTTTCGGTTCATGCAAGCCCTAAATGTTGTGCTAAAAATATGAAAACATAGTAAATATTAGAAAAAATATGCATTCGATTCTTTTTATTAATACAAAACTGTAGTTACCGAGCGAGCGAAGCGAACCAGTCTCAACTGGTCAATATGTTTGTACTTTCGTACAGGTTTCAATTTTCAACAAATCTTGGCAAAACTTGGTTGCTTATATAGGTAAGTAGTATAAGTTATTGACATTGTGATTTTTTTATTATAAGGTATCGATAGAGTTGTTTGGACAACAGATCTGAAATATATATTTTAAATTTAATTTCAAATAGTATTTATTTATTAGCATTGAATGTAATTATGTAATTATCGACATTGACAATATATAAGTGCTCATTAAAATGTTCTTATCTCAGTGTTTGTACATAATATGTAAATTACGGTGTATATATCTAAAAAATCACATTATATATATACCTTTATAAGAATTTAATTACTTAGATGTTTCGAGAAAAACTAGTAAGTTACGTTGTTTTTAATTACGCAAGGTTTACGTAAATGAAAAAAAAATGAAATTACACATTCGTAAAAAGCTGTGACTGGATTTTATGTACGAATTTTAACAAATTTGAATAAAACAATTGTTTATTTAGACCACACAAATATAAAAAAAAAACTACGCAATAATTAAAAATTTGAATAAAAAGCGTGTAAAAAAAACCCTTACAAACAGTGAATTAAACCTAAGTCGGTGTTCATTAACGCATTCATTATTTTAAAATAATTCTCACTAGCAAACAACGGCTAGTTAGCTAGCTTATTTATAATAAACAAGGACTAAATTCTCATTTGTGTTCATATAATGTACTGTAAATAGATAAGTTAATATTTAGTTTTATTATAGCGTCAACCCTACATAGATTGCTGGGTGAGTCCACCAGCGCGAGTCTCATTTCATCACAGCATCAGAATGAAACAAAAAACCAATACGTACGTGTAGATAGTTACGCAACCATTGGTAATGACCCTCGAATTCGATAATACGTTACCAACTCTGTAATATGAATCCAGTTTGTTACGTACGGACGGGCTGCACTACTGATACCTACAGTGAATAAGCTATCATGGCAAAAAGCTTTAAAAAGATCCGTAGTAGACGCTCATTAAAGCCTTTTTTAAGGTTTTAGTTCTCTAGTGGCATTAATTCAATTAGAATTATTTATTGGACTTATGGACGGTACAGCAAGATTTAGACAATCAGCACCTCAGCAGAGACGTGTCTTGTGCTACTTCAATGCTTATTATACATAATACACTAGGCAAACATAATCGTTATTAAATAATTAAACATTTATTTATTGTAATATAAAAATATATTAATTAAAAATATATTTTTTCAATTAAAAATAATATTAGTTATTCAATAAATATAATGACTACCTAAAATATTGAGATAATTGATGATGATATTGTAAAACTTGCAAGATATGTACGTAGTGCAAATATAAAATATCGAAATATTTGACTAAAATTAGGAGGAGAATGTCGTACGCCAGATCAGTTCTATTTTTGAAATTTGATTACTACATTCCTCTTTTACAATTATTTTTAATTCAGAGTAAAAAGTGTTGTCTGTGAAAAGTGTGTATATGTGAGTGTGTATGTATGTAAGTTTCTATTTTTCTCTTCAAATTTTGATGAAAAAACTCTAAAGAGTATGAAAGAATTAGGAAAGATATATTTAATTAAATTCATAAATTTTAATGTCAATTAAGTTTGAGATTCCTAATGGCACTAAATACGTATGAGATTCGTATGTGTACATATAAATCTTAGTCACTGTCTCCTCACTATACGTGGTAATTGTACATCGGACCGTGAATCGCTTAATTTCGATTCCAAATTAAACGTTCGACAAAAAAGGCTTTAAATCTATTATTATTTCACGTGAGAAGAATTGTATTCATCGTAAACAACTTGTACTTCAGTAACTAATGCATTTTATTTGAACGGGGTTATTTTAACCAATACATTGAAACCAAAACACAAAAATGTATAAAAGTTGTCTACGCTACTGATCCCACCAATGACATAGATATATTAATCTCATTTTTAATATTTGTTGCCACAGCGACAACAAAAATACTGCTAAAATGGGAAAATTACAATTGCCTAGTTAACTCGTTTCATTAGATGCAGCTTAGTTACGGACAGACAAACGAGCAAAGAAGTATTATTAATAGGGTAGGTACCCCAGTCTTTGCATACGGGAGTTTAAAAGGACAGAAAAAAGCGTTTGAAAGTTGATTAAAATTGATCTTCATCCATTTATTAACCGCTTAAGGAGTTAAAAAGATAAACTAATCTAGTAATTTCAATTATGGCACTTCACCGCTTTTGAATATTTAAATATGGAAAATTCGTAATGTGTGTGCAAGCAATATTTTTCTTGTAAACATTTCGCGCAATATTATTTGTCTGGTAAGACGTATAACGGTTTATATTTTTAAAGGAAAATAGGAAACGCTTCATAGAGATCCTTCCCAAGCTCTTACCGCACGCCTCTCTTCATGCTAGCGGTCCTGAATTTTGCGGTTTAAACCTTTAAGGTCTATGAAAATGTCAAAGGAGGCATAACTTTCATAAACTGCACCTTATTTTAACAGACGTAAGGTTCTTTTCACTATTTCCCCCGTAATTTTGCAATTTACAGGCTAAAACTTTGAGCCTTTCATGGCTTCTTAGCAATTTCTTTGCAAAATAAACTTTACATTTATTCGCCTGTTCTGTACCTCGGAAAGCACCTGTATTTCCCAAGTACGTTATTTGAATAAAAATAAAATAGAACGTGGACAAAGACAATTAAGTAAAGTACTACATAAGTAAGTTCTAGCACAAGATAGTGTCAGCTTACTTGAATGATAAAGTGGTTTATGTAGATTAAAAATTTTGCATTTTTATTCAGATACTCTTGAGCCATGTTTTAATTCGACAAATGGAGGAACGGTTTAATCTTTTAATGGACTGAACTTGGCAAAAAATTTTTGCATGAAATGTTTGTGTTGCATCTGAAAATATTTGGAAAACCTCAATTTAACCTATTGATTCAGATGTAACTTTGCGTATATTTGTTATAGTTGTAGCGCCTGTAGCTCGACTAGCTAAGATGATCTGACGCGATCATCGAAGGTAAGCAACGGTCGATGCGGACGGTGTTTGGATGGGTGACCATGCACAAGATTGTCGTTTCTCAAGTGGTATTTTCATCTGGGCGTTTAAAACTTTTGGAAATTTGCAAGAAAAACTAGCTCCATACAAAAAAAAAATATGTCGCGCGGCAAATGTATAAAGACAAAGATTTAATTTTCGTGAATAACCAAAAGTCAAAAAACAAAAGTTATTTAGCTAGAGCAACTAAAACCAGCCTTAAAAGGTATTGCTTTAATTACCAGTAACTCTGAATTCATATGTGAATGAACTGTAATGAGCCGAGATAAAGAAAAGTAGAATGAATACACTAATAAATTGAACCGAAAGACGTGAAGAATTGTGAGCAATTATTTTCTTTCTGAACTTATACATATTTTTTTAGCAAAACATTGACTGGTCGTAATGCGGGTTCGTTTGTCCTTAAAGTAGCGAGACGCAGAATATTAAAGTGCAAAGGTATAAGTCTGATCGGTTCAATACATTCAAAACAATATTTTGATCGTGAAAGTTTTAGTAACACTTTTCAATGCAGTGTTTTAGCAAATAGGTATGTAACGTTTTAAATTAACTAAGTATATATACTTAATCACATTACGTTGCTTGACTAGGATGTCGTTGAAGCAAGTAACATCGCCTCAGAGCTCCAAGAGCCTAAAAGCCGGAATCATTTGTAATGTCAAAATTCCCGAATGACCAGGAATTTGTTCTGTTATCCGACCAACCGAAACGCCTAGGACAAAATTTCACCTATTCTTTTTTGCATTGTCACCTATACAGAGACAGTCCACATCAACCGATGTTTAACTTTGGTGATTGCGTCAGATAACTTTTCTTAGCCGAACTTCAAGCGCTTTCACATGCCAGATGAAGCGCTTTTATTGCTTTTTTCAAGAGTTTCACCTCTGACGCATACATAATCTCCTGGTAGATGAAATGTAAACGGCATTACATTTTATTTTATTCTTGCGCAGATGGATTCGACCATCAAGACAATTAATGTGCAATATTAATGCAGCCATGACACTTGTGGACGTAAATAGCTCCCATAAAAAAGGCATTGAATGGAATTACGGCAAATGAATCTTGCAGCTCGTTCTTTGGACTCATTACGGATAATGTAGGCTCGTCTGATTGCAGTGGGTACGCACATTAAGGGCCAGTGACAAGCTAAACAAACTACTGTATTAAAACTTTCGTAAGGCATATTTGAATAATGTTTGTATAACCGGCTATCACTTTCGTTTATTTTTTCGGGCTAATACCGACAAAATAAACGTGAGTGATAGCCGGTTATACAAACATTATTCTAAACAAACTAGTTATAAATTTCATTAGAATAAGATTTGCTCTAATTAAATCTATCACAACAAAAAAATGGTCAAGGGTTCCGTACCAATGATGTATGGGAGCTCCAAAATATTATTTTTAATTTAAATTTATAATTTATTTCTAAAGTTGATATATAATTAAATATTCTGTGAAAATATAAAGGGTCCAGCAAATGTGGTTAAAAGGATGGAGTAAAAAATTATTGAAAATTTATTAGAACCCCCTTAATAGTTTCTAAGATATAGCTTGATGACAGACAGCGGAAGCTTAGTTATAGGGTTCCGTTTTTACCTTTTATGGTACGGAACCCTAAATAGCACAAATATCGGATCAGTTACAACATTCTTTGACAAACATCCACTCACCTCAAACACATAGAGTGATTTAGAATTTTTAGACAAAACCAAACTTGTCCAGACGATGCAGACACGCTACGTTCGCTCGGTCAAAGGGCTTTAGATAACAAATCAAATAGCTCGGGTTTCGACTTTCAGAAGTGAAACCTGAAAACGACCTTTTCCAATTTACTCCTATTCAGACATACAAGACTTTAACCTTACTCTTTAACCTCTAGGACTTTTGTCTCGACTATTATTTAACCACAGACGTAAAAACCACGGAGTGTTATTATTATTATTATCCAAAGCTAATCCAAATTGCTTACTACATGTAGAAGTTAGTTGATGTTATTATTATTTGCCTTGGAACTTTGGTGTTATCAATAAATTATTTGTATTTGTATAAGTTGAATAGAATAAGCAGCACACTACTGCATATACGTTCCCAATGCTGGGACTCGGAACTTTGTCTCACGAGGAGAGTGATGGGCCTTACTTAATCCAACACGCTGGCCAAGTGCGGGTTGGCGAATAACACACGTCTTCGGATGTTGTGGTCCTAAAACGTTCGGCAAATCCACACATAAGCTGAAATACAAGTCATTTGTGTAGGGCTGGAACCGAACCAAGGGCCGTCTGATTGAAAATCAGACGATTCTCCCACCGGGCCACACTCACTTTCAATGATAAATTGAGTTATTGAAAAAAAAAGTTTTTGTTTCCATTAATATAATAAATGCAAAAGTTTGTGTGTAACAATGCGAGTGTGTCTGTTTGTTACTAATTCACGCTCAAACGGCTTAACCAATTTCAATTAAAATTGGGTAAAAGGATTGTTAAGATCTTGGATTAACTTATAGGTTACTTTTAATCCCGCATTAATTTGAGTAACACTTTAGACCGCGCTAATTTTCCATACAGTCCAAATTCAAATTATTCGTTCACGTACATAATAACAACATTAGATATCTTAATATATATAAATCTCGTGTCACAATGTTTGTCCTCAATGGACTCCTAAACCACTTAACCGATTATAATAAAATTCGCACACCATGTGCAGTTCGATCCAACTTGAGAGATAGGATATTTTAAATCTCAAACTTAGTCGCAATTTTAATTTATTGCTAATTATTGTCTGTTATTATTTGACAGTCACAATTATCTGTTAACTCCAAATGATTCTAACAGATGTCGATACCTTTCGACTGGGTTGAGTAAGTAATCAATAGATGGCGCTGCTATGGTAAATCTACGAAGGTGTAATATAAGTTTCACTATCTATTTTTTTTACCCCAAAGAGAGGCAAAACAACGTTTGCCGGGTCAGCTAGTACTATTATAGAGAGAACAATAGGCTCCCACAGCCTTGAAGGCGATCACATAAATGCATCACATTGGATACATATCAGCCTTCTATTATAATATGGTCACTGATCCATACGAAGGTCGCAACAAAAAATCGGCGCCTTCTAATTGGTTATAAATATCAACTACAGACAATCAACTGTCTGATACTGGCAAAAAAAAACATTTCAACGCTAAAGACATTTTTACGTGAATTCCGCATTATTTTTTAATAGGATTTCGATTATTAAAATACATAATTGAAAGAAAATTGTCTTGTTTTTTGAACTAAATGTTTTTCAAAATTCTACTCAAATTTCGTTTATTACAGAAGTATATCTACATATAACTCAAATATAAAATGTTTTATTACTAATATATAAAAAATAGCATTATTTTACTTTGAAATTTTGTACTTACAGGCTAAATATTTTCACCAATAGTTTTTTTTGTGATAATACGAGTATTTTAATAACAAAAAACATGTTTATTACGAGTGTTAAGAAATAATTATTAAAATTTATAAAAATACTAGCTGACCCGGCAAACGTTGTTTTGCCTTAATAAATAAAATTAAAAAAAAAAACTAAATATACAGTAGCCGATTCTCAGACCTACTGAATACACATATAAAATTTGGAAAAAATCGGTCAAGCCGTTTCGGAGGAGTACGGTAACAAACACTGTGACACGGAAATTTTATATATAAGATTAGACTGCAAAAATAAAATAAAGTATGTCAAGAGAAAAAATAAACTAATTTTAATGTATTTATTCATTTGAAACTAGCTCACTGTATCTAAAGAAAGGAGAACAATTCGTTTAATTTGCTACTCTTTTGATTTGAAATTATAATTTTAGCTGATAGGGATTCCTTTGTTCTTGAAGTGCTCGTTTGACACAAGCAATGGGCTTACTATAAGATATATAGTAGATACATTAACTTTATAAGGATTAAAAAAAGAGTTATTAAGGAATACGTGTATTTATGAATAAAAACAAATTTAAATATTATGAAATATTTCTCTACTCTTGCAAATTTGTCAAGACGAAGTACGAATAATTTTACAAACTTTAAAAACATTAAAAGTTCTAATATTTATTAAGAAATGCAAAAAATCTGGTGCCGGGAGTTACCCTGTCGCCTTTTTAACAAACAAAAATATCTTTAGTAATCATGTCACTGATCTGAATCATGATCACTTAAGTTAGCAAAGCTTTGGGCGCTTCTACTATCCGCGTTAAAATGTATCAAGAAGCGATGTTTTTGTCATGGTACAGAGATATTAAAACCAGCCTAATATAAATGCCAATTTCTAGGCACATTGAAAGAGCAATTTAAACTAAATACGAGTAACATAATGGCTATATCATTCATGATCGGTCGTGACGGATCGTACACACAAAAACTTTACAATAAGCTCATAAAACTAGAATTAATAGTAATATTACACTACAGTGTAACCATTATCTATTGTATATTGTTTTATAGACTACACGTATTTATTTGTTTATCCTGTTACTAGATACGGATAAAATCGAAACAACAGTTTTTATTTAATAACATCACCGGTGACTCCCGCTCCGGGTCGTTCTTGGTGCAGAGGTTGGCCATAGCTATTCAGCGCGGTAATGCAGCGAGCGTGATGGGCACCTTTGCACCGGGGGCGACCAGGGGCGGGTTATTTGATTAGTATTAGTTTTTTTAGTGTGTGACATTTATATTGGACGTAATTTTATATAATTTTACTTTATATAGTTTTTATTTTGAAATATAACCTATTTTATTTAATATATTTTTATATTCATACTAAGAAATTCAGTCAAATTTAACCGAATTTCTTATAATGAAAGTTTGTATTCCAAAATTAAATATATCGTATTTTAGCTAATAGTTCAGTTTTTATAAGAAAAACAATTAAAACTGCCGTTTTACGTTATATATTAACGGACTAGACGAATGATTGAGGTAGCAGACATTGTTAAAGATATAAGATTATATTATGCAAATGACACATGTAAAGAGGACTAGAGAGCCTTTGCCTAGGAGTAATCTTAGATTATGGACAGATAGCCTATAATATTATATATTCAATTGGTTCGCGATTGAGGGATAGGGGGCGTGATTCCCGAGCTGGGTGGTTTTTGACACAGCAAGTGTCGATAGCTATTCAGCGCGGGAACGCGGCCGCTATAATGGGCACGTTTGGACAGGGAGCTTTTCGGGGAGGTATTTTTGACAACGCGTATGCTTACGTTTTGACTTGAGTTCAACCAATGTATTTAAATTAGTTATGTTTAAATATTATATATTAGTATTTATATATTTAAAGATAGTCTCAGAAAGATGAAATACAGTTATCCTTTTTACTGTTCGTTCGTACCTACGAGTATCTACTAACAATTCAGCTCCCCACCTTGCTAACTATTCAGCCGGAACAAGCTCGTCAAAAATCATAGTCGTCCAACGCAAACGTAACAATTCCATACATATCTAATCTGCAATCACGGACTAGGGACGATTTGTATACATCAACGACTGAATTTTAAATATCGAATCACAATCGATTCGATATTTATTTCGATTCGACATTCGGGTTAGATTTTTTTCGTATATCATCGAATCGGACCAAAACATTAATATTTCTGCTCTCACAAGATATATTATAGTTACCTACTGTTATAGTATCATTCAAACTATTATTTTTGTTGCAAGATTGAGACAAATACAGAATCGAATCGCCTATGTTAATAGATTTGTAAAATCATGAACTTCATAATAAAATCACAACAGCTTTTCACTAAAGCATAATGTACGGAACATTTAATAGAACTCCTTAGAAATTCACCAACAAATTCATTATCAAAAACCAATCAGTCGAGTTCCTTAGACGCTGGAAGATAATCGATTTGCTAACCACGGATTTGATCTCTAAATGATTTCCGCATTGAAAGGCCCATCTCTACACAGCTCCGGGAGTTCTATTTTTATAGCAAATCGCCTGCGCCCGAATAGAATCGGCTCCTCTGCGCGATTACGTGCAAGCTATTGTCCAATTGTAGATCTGATATACTAAGTGTTGGATCTGGGTATACGGGCAATCTTGGGCGACATTAGATGGCTGTAAGAGATTTGACCTCTTTAACTGTAACTAAATAAACAAAGATAAAGATAAGCCATTTATTGATAATGTTATCAAATTATACGTCAAAAATTGTACACATTTCAAATATAGTATTATTATATAACATAATGTGATAAGTACAAAAAAAGGTAAGGTTTTTGTGTGTGTGTGTTTTTATTTCCATTATTTATTAAGTAAACTTATAAATTGAGTACAAAATATAATTATAATTTTCTATGTCAATATTTCAATCCAAAATTAAATTATAATCTACACAATATTAAATTATTAGTTATTTGATTTCAAACTATTCAAATCCAGAAAAAAATGATTTTATCGAATTCTTTCTTACTAGAAGAAGTCAAGAATTAAAAATGCCTGATCAATGCAACGTGTGACCATAGTACTGGATTATGACTAGCTCATAATTATCAGCATTGCCATTCAACGTGGTAATGCAGCTAGCATATTGGGCCTGCTATCCTCTCGTAGTGTTTTTAGACCAGTTTTAGTTATTTATCTAAAGTTAATCCAAATTGCTTGCGTCTTTCTGTAGTTAGTAGGTATTATTATTAACAAAGTTTAAAAAAATGCAAATACATATTAATGACCCACAGTTGCCAGCAAAAGTGACCGTTTACTATAAAAAAAACAATTAGAGGTAATTAAAGCGACTTAATGTGAAATCATTAGTCACACATTCAACAATAATTCTCAAACGTGTAAAAGCGTTCTAAAACTAAAGAATTTGTTAATGTTCGAAATAATTGTTGTTATGTGACTTTTAGATTGTTATTTAGAATGTCATTTGTTTAAAAATATCTATTGTACCACATTGACGCTGTATCTACTGCAACTTGGTATTCAGTTTGCATGATTCTTTACCGACTTCATTTTTAAGCATTTTAGAAGACAAATTAATACAAACAGAAATAAAAAATCATTCTTTCTATTGTAGGCATACCTAGACCAATTTAAGTGACCAAGCTCTGTGGCTGAGAATTTTCAAGCCGCCTGAAGTTCTTGACTTGGCTTAACGACTGCTTGTAATAAGACTGGCAGCCGGGACCTACAATTTAACGTGTCGTCCGACACACGGTAGCCTATAGGCAGGATGAAAATGCCACTTTTTAAATGACAGTCGTGTGTATGGACACCCATCCAAAGACTGTCCGCAGCGACCTAACCTTTAACCTTGATGATCGTGTCATATCACTTTAGTTCACCAAGATACAAACGCTAAAAATCTAAATATATATTGATTAATATCTAAATATATATATAAAAGTTCCTTGTGGATCCTTCCATCAGTGGACAAGAGAAGTCCCGTACAATTAAGTCATCTTACAATATCTTCTTTATAATCTAATAAGCTCTAAATGCACTGGAGTAACTAAGTATTTATTAACATCTAGGGCTAGACTGGATTGTATTGACTGGATATAAAAATTGTATATAGCAGTAAGTAAGTATGCATGCAATTAGTTCCGAATGAATAAAAAATGGTTTTACGTTCATAGATAGAGTTCCAACAATAAATTTAAATAAAAGTCCAATAATTGTTATTATTATCTCTTAGTCACGAATGAACGATTCTTTTAAAATTCATGCTGCAGTCACGAAAAGGCACCATTGTGATAATAAAATTTAAAGACGGCCGTTTTAAAAAGGAAATAACACGCCACCAGCAAAGTTCTATTAAAAATTAACAGAAATAATTATTCTTGATGTGTTAACGAAGGCGTTAACAGACCAGATTAAGGAGAATGTAAATTCCACAGTGTCATGGTTGTGGCGGTAGATAGAAGACTAGGGCATAACAAGAGAGACGAAAATAATAAATAAAATGAAAAAGAAGCAATCAAATTCTAAACTGTTTTTGGAACAAATATATTTTTGTCGTAAAATAAGGGGAACTTGAGAGTTATTCCCGCTATCCCGAAGAATACCATAATACCACGATGGACCTAAAAAACTAAAATAATGAATGCTAATCGGACCCCGGACTAATAAATTTGTTTCTTGTTATAGAGAAGAAAATTTCGTCATCTGGGTATTTTTTTTTTACTTTAGCTATGTCGGTTCGTTAGGTACAATACCTGGCCTGGTAAAATGATGGACAGACAAAAGATACTAGATCCTATAAGAGGATCTAGTTGCTTTCCTTTGGTAACAGAACCCTAAAATGGAGATATAAAATCGAATCAATATATGAATTGCCTTAAAAACTGGTTGAGATTAGACTGTGAGAAGATATCTTATAGTTACCCGCATAATAGGATCATATAATACTTAGCACGGAGCTCAGTGGATACGGCAAAACGTACACTAGTACAAAGCTTCACTTAAGAATTTAAATAAACAATATTAAGTTACACCCCCGTATTTCTCAAAATAAACCATGTGTATTTGTAATGACACAAAAAGAATTTCAATTTTTTGAAAGAAAGTACAAAGAAAGTAAAAAGTATATTGTGCGGACCATTAAACTGTGGAACTCATTCCCGGAATCCCTGTTCCCCCTGAACTACTATAACCTCACTGTCGTCAAGGCGAGAGTGAATCGGTTTCTTCTAGGCAAGCGCGCTCCACCCTAGATCGCAACATCACTTAACATCAGGTGAGTTTCAATCAAGCGCTTGCCTATCCATCATAAAAAAAAAACACAAAACTACAAACATAAAAAACATAGTATCTGCAAATCCAAGGTACAAGAAAACACAGTACGTCGACACCAAGGTACTTTGGTACCTAAGGTACTTAAGGTACAAAAGAAACAAGAGAACAGATAAAAAAGGTTAATATCTCATACGCAGGATGTGACTGTCGCTTCGATAAATATATCCATTAACATGTTTTCGCCATTAATTATTATACAAACTGTTAATGCGCTCCATCATTGAATAATAAGAAGGATACGATAGGTTTGGGTTAAAAAACAAGACCAGAATTTCGTATTTTTTGCCATTGCATACAAGGTGCATTATTTTCAGACAGTATTTACCTATTGCTGAGCATAAACCTTTCGTGTACAAGATAAGTACAACTAGTAAGAGAAAAATTGTTTCTAAAAAACATTAAGAAGCGCCAATAAAACTGTAAAACTAAACAAAAATACAATCACAACAAATAACATCAAAATCTATTTTACTCCTTCGCGCTTAAATACCTTGCTCGATTTAAATGAAATTTGATAAGGAGACAGGTTAGACTCAGGATTAACGCACAGGATACTTTTTATCCCGAAAACATAACTAGTTCCCGTGGGATTCGTAAATAATTTCAAAAGCATGTTTCTCCTTCACACTCAAACGCCTCGAACGACCACGATAAACGATATCGATGAAATTTTGTATAGAGATAGTTTAGACGCTGGATTAACACATAGGCTATTTTTTATCCCGGATTAACGCGAGAAACACCTCGGCGCGCAACTAGTTTATAATAAATTAATTTGATTAAAAAAAATCATAGTTCCATTAATTTCATTAATCGGCATCGGTCTACAGTTGTGGTGCCTAAGGCACGCACTAAGCTTTTTGCCTCCACCTTTGTTGTCCGAACCGCCAAACTTTGGAACTCCTTGCCGAATTCCCTGTTCCCCAATGATTATAATCTTGCGATTTTCAAGGAGAGAGTGAACCGGTTTCTTCTAGGTAAGCTCGCTTCACCGTAGACCACACTTACTTTACTTGTTTACTGGTCAAGCGCTGACCTATTTCGAGTTAAAAAAAATGTTCCTTAATTCTGTTCTAAAATGCAATCACACAATCTAACCCACGTATGAAGGAAAACACAAATTTTACGCTTCACATCAACTTCACTGTCACTGAGGGCATATTCCAGAAACAGTCTCATTCTGTATTTATTCCGCGTAGCTTTAGTGTGGGCCATCTATCAGCCCCAGACGGGCTACTACGATGTCTAAGCAAAGCGGAATTCGTGCTTATTCCATACTTGTTACGTAGACCATACTAAACTTTCAGATAAAGCCTGTCAGCTGACTGCCGATCAAAAGTGATCGTTAAAGTTATGCAATAGTGCGGTCAAATTTTGTACGGGTGAAATGTCGAAATTCTAGACTACATCTATAGGTCGGATACTAAGTTAATTTATGCCCCTGCAGCTTATTTCAAGCCCTTATAGAAGAAACATTAAATTCCTGTGTCAAAAAAATCAGATTCAGATTTTTTTTCAGTTTTATTATCTTTACATCAGATTCAAAAACGAGTTGCAAAACACAATCACGAAAAATTCGCATAATTGTTTTATTTTTTAATAATAAGTCACTTTAAAATGTCGTGCTTCTGAAAATTATAAGGTATATAAAACAAACACAAAGGTTTTTTTATGTAATAATAATTATCTAGAATCGGTACAGCTCATAATTTCAATATTGTACACTGTTGATTTTATATGAATTTATTTCGTGAAATACCTATGACCGTCGTTCCAGCGCTTTGCTCAAATATGTACCTATAGCATCTGTCTGAACTGTTACAAATTTGCCTCAAAACATGCTACAGAAGATTTTTTCCACTTGGATCATATAAAAAGAATAAATATGGAACCTTCAGTTTCGAAATCATGGTAGCCTAGCAGGACGCAACAAATAGAGGCTCGTTTCA
Organism: Mellilla xanthometata; assembly: GCA_035578125.1. Classification (NCBI taxonomy): domain Eukaryota; kingdom Metazoa; phylum Arthropoda; class Insecta; order Lepidoptera; family Geometridae; genus Mellilla; species Mellilla xanthometata. Next base: position 16,943,843 of record JAPUBQ010000024.1, on the reverse strand, counting down.
GTCGGGCACATTCGATTCGATTGAAATTGGTACACACATCGATATTGTAGATCCCCGATATTAAAAGGCAATAATGAAAATGACAGAATTATAACCTCACTGTCTGAATGGTTCTCTCTTACTGTGAAAATTTTATGTTTCTAGCACCTACCGTTATTGATATATAGCAAAAAATACGAAAAAAAACGTTTTTTGCATCGGGACCCCCCCTAAATATTTACATTTTGATTATTTTTAGTATTTGTTGTTATAGCGGCACGGGTACCTAATACATATCTAGTGAAAGTTTTAGCTTTCTAACTATTACGGTTTCTGAGATTCAGCCTGGAGACAGACAGACAGCGGAGTCTTAGTAATAGAGTCCCTATTTTATCTTTTAAGTACGGAACCCTTAATATGATACATTTATACTATTGGAACAAAATGGGAAACACAAAATTCCTAATAAACTTTCCTATAAACCTACTTCTACTCTTTTGCAGAGAAAACCCCGAAATATTTACAAAGTTTCATAGCAACAGATCATTCATACTGAAACATAAATAACTCTAGCACGGAACATCAAAAGCTTCGGAATAAATAGACATGGTTGTAAAATAAAACACCGCTATATATCAAAACACTAGGTAGAATAGCCGCAGTCTCATAAAGTCAATGTTAAATCAATATTCAATAAATATTATTTCTAAACTAAGGCGTTGCTTTGCGGAAATACATTCTAGAGAGAAGAAAGTCAAAATTAATGATTGTAGGTACTTTAACTGTGATTTGAAACCAAATGAAGACTTTCTATAAACTGGTATTATGGTTAATTAACAAAAAAATATAAAATAATAAATATATATTTTTTTTAATATGAGGACACGTTTACATACGGTTGGTCAACCCCATACTGAACCATTACTAGTTTGTGTTACGGTTAGCCAACACGACTGATATACTACACTATATAGATAGGTGTTAAATGTATATATATATACTATACTCGTATATACATTTAACACCCAGACCCACAGCCAACAAATTTAGTTAGGCACAAAGATGTTGACCGTCCCGGAAATCGAACCCGGAACCTTCTGATTGGCAGTCTGATGGTAAACTTTACGCCAACGATGTTGTCACATAGATCACATCAACAAATGTACATAATAGACTAAGGATGTAAAATATTATAATATATTTCTAAAATACTCAGCCAAAATTTAATTCGGCTACTTACGAACAAAATTAACTTTGTCATGAAACGGAAAATTTTACCATTAAGCTAATTATCTGAACACGCAATGTTATTGAGATGTCGAGGAGCCATTTGTACTTTAAATAATTAGAGGATCAGAAGGTACAGCAAAAACTTTGTTGCCGGAATCCAACCCATTGTTCTAAATAATTACTAATCATGAGTTAAAAATGACTAAAAAAGCGAGTGTGGCTCGGTGGTAATAACGTCTGTTTTCCCATCAGACGGTCCCTAGTTCGATCCCGGCCATCGCTTTACGGTGAAGGAAAACATCGTGAGGAAACTGGCATTTTTGTAAAACACAATTTTCGGAAAACGTGTGTCATCCGCCAACCCGCGCTTATAAATACCCACAATATAAGTAGGTACATTTTAGGTGTTTTCTATAACAAAACAAAAAAGGATTAGTTACAAATAATTTTAAGGCTATCACAAACCATCAAGTAAGTTCAAATACAACCATTCCACTCGTAAGTTAGATAACAGTAATGCATATTTAATTGGAAGCGCGTTTAAGTGATAACCTAAGTATACTTTAAAAGTTTTTGTAATTCGGTAGGCTAGTTATGTGAATTGTTCAACGATGACGCATACGAGTAGCTATTGTGTATTTAATTCCAAAATAAAATAAATAAATATTAGGACGCATTTCACACACGGCTAGTTAGCTCCATACTAAACCGTTTCTAGTTTGTATTACGGTTGCTGAAACAACTGATATACTAAAAATAAACACATAATTACTTTATATAAATACATATAATATAACATAACACACAGACCGAAAGCCAAAAAAAATAGTTCATCACAAGGATGTTGGCCGTGTCAGAAATCGAAGCTCTGGACCCTCTGGCTAGCAATCTAGCATGGTAACCATTACGCCAACGAATCGACGATTATTGACACAATATTAGCATTAATCTCCTGTTGAATAATTCAATGTGGCAATGCATTTAGCATTTGGCTCCTTATGGCCTTTTAAGATTATATTTTTAACTTACGAGTAGTAGAATATTAATTTACATCTAATATACATACATAGATCTTACTAGATATGCTGTGCAAAGTATTAAAAACTTTTTTGACCCAAGATTTACAAAGATAATGGATCCTAGCATTATCATTATGGTAATTCTTACTTAGCATAAAATATTTAGTTCAAGCACTGAGAAGATGAAAAATGTACGAAGCTATTTTCAAAGATGGTAGCGAATATTTTTGTTGGGAATTCTATTAAATACATTATTGTTTTAAGTTACTTTTAAAAGGTTATACTGTTAAGTTATTTGTTAGCTAATTCAAATTCAAAGAAGGTAAAAATGACAAATCTTTTCTTATATGTTTGGTACTCAAAACAATAAATATTATTAGTAAAATAGAATATTAGAGGTACAAATGAAATCGCAAAAGTGCGTTCGATTACTTGCGTTTTCTTAATTTTAATAGAACAACATAAATCGTTTTACTTTTGTAGTAAAGCATTAAAAACCTATTATATTATTTTTTTATATCACAACATTTTTGTATGGTATTCATAAATAGTTTTAGAAGAATAAAGAAAAAAGCAAGCCAAATAAATAACTTAAAATGAAATACAACGGTTTGAACAGATTTTGGTTAAATTTGGTGTCAAGGTAGGTTAAACTTTCGATTAATGCATAGGCTACTTTTTATCTCAAAAACAATTGTGGTTCCCGTGCGATACGCAAATTACTGCCAAATATATGTTACTCCTTCACGCTCCAACAACTGGACCGATTTTGATGAGATTCACTAAGGCAGATTAAACGCAGGCGAACGCACCAAGTGAGCTGAACAAAGCGCATCTAAATTCAGTTAAAAAAAACATTTGAGTATTTTTATTTCAAAACTTAAGAACGAACACTTCCGTCCCGTCCGTTTTTTTTAACTTAGGATCGTTTAGAGCGTTTAGTACCGGCTAATGGGCTCAACTTATAAACCAAAAATAATAAAAAAACTCATATTTTCATTAAACCAAATTAGGAATCAAATTAAAAGCTTCGACAGAACCAAAGTACATTGACCTAAAATCAATTACAACCTATCAGTGATGCCGAAAAAAATCCGATTAGTTTTTGTTGCACTAATGAACTAACAAATAAAATATGTGTGGCGTTAACAAAAAAATCCCGAACAAAAAATAAAATAAAAACCTTTAAAGAGAGATTGTTAATTTGATTTCTAGTTTTAAACCAGCTTTTAAACGAACCGCATAAAGCACGCGTGACCGATTGAACTTTGATACTTTTTGTATGTTTGAATATGGTATTTACATTGGAAGAAGAAAATAGATTTATTTTGTAAAGAGTTGTCTTGTAATTCTGAGCCAATTGATGCTAGGTATTTATTTGCCTATTCGAATCTAGAGTCTAAACTAGTCTAAAAAAATGAAAAAAACTATATGTAGATATAATTTGTATAATAATTAGCCTTTTTTGGTTGGATTTGACAAATATGATTTTTATTACGTAAATTCCTTACTTTTATTTATATGCAAAAATATATATATATATATACAATTTTAAATTAAACTATAAAATAAATATAAATAAACATTGCTTATTACAATAATGTTAATTACTACGAAGAGCAGTGTTCCACGCAATCCCCTATATGCAGCTTAGTAATACCTATTTTTAGCTCACGATATATCAACGTCATTGGCTATACTATGTTTAATGTAAAGTCCACTATTTACGCGTACGTTTTATTCATTAGGCCCGCACAGCACCTGCCCGTCTTTCAATATAAATTACAAAGGTATGGCGAGTAAACGTAAATCAATCGGGTACCGGTTTATACTTATTAAAAGAGTTTAAAAATGTAGATAGATATTGCTATAAAGTACTGCGACTTTAAAGTAAGTGTGACTTTAATGTATAATAGGCCTTACGATAACAGTTTACAAAGTGAGATATCGAGAAACTCTTTGTAGGACAGATAATAGTGCAAATCCGTATAAAAAGTTAAAAAGCTTAATATTTTTTCAAAGTGTCACAAATGATGGCTTTTTCGCTAAAAGCGATCACTACAAGACAACCTTCGGATGGAAAGAAGATGAAAGGACGAGAATAAGAAGGGATGCACAATAATGAATATTAATTATGACGTCAAATTATGAATAAACTTAAGTGTATTTCTATACCAATATTATAGAGTGGAAAAGTTTGATTTATGTATGTTTGTTTGACTCAAATAGGCTCCGAAAATACTGGACCTATTCGACCTATTTAAAAAAAAATCGCCGTTGGGAAGCTACATTATCCCTGAGTAACATAGGCTATATATTCTTTCTCTTTGTAACTTAGATTAATTTATAGCCCGTGCGAAGCCGATCTGCTAGTATAAAATATATTGACAGAAAACAAAGGATACATATTATATAAAAAAATAAACACGTGTATAATATATGTGTATCTAATTTACCACGATACATAATTAGAGTAAGAATTGCGTATAAATATTGTGTTTAGTTACCAAAATGAAGACAATGCTTTAAAGGACGGTTCATTAAGACTTTGACAAAGGCAACAAAGCCTACGTTACTTAGACTAACAACTTTCCTTTTTAAGATTTATAAAAAAATGCAGTTCAATTAAAAAAAATCATTAATTCACGACAAAACAGTTACTACAGAACTTAAGCGAAGGCTTTTAAAAGTGCCTTTTCTATATCTGTACATCCCTTCATCAACTATTTGAAGAAACAATAATACACTTTTTTAAGAAAATCCTCCAGAGTTTAGTTTAAAATTTATAGAACTACGAGTACTATAATGACAACAAATAATAATTTTTTAATCGCAAAATAAAATGGCTATTAGTTCTCAGAGCTAAATGCTTATAAACGCGATAAGGCGTTTCTATAATTGGACCGTTTTAATAGTCCTCGACATAGAAACCGACTGTCGTGATAAAAATCACTAACGATTGATTAAAAAGATTGCTAAAAAGCATTACTAAGCACTAAAATGTCTACTTATGGTGAAAACACACCGAGAATAGTTTTCTATTTTCTTGCAATATAACGACTAAGCCTCAAGATAAAATCTTGAGAAATTTAAATACTTCAATCATACGGCATGTATTGCCTAGAGATGATGAAACAAACTAACAACAGGGTTTTCTATAGATTATGTTACATCCATACATTTAGGGTTTCTAGAGGCAAACGGGAGTAAAGTTCTTTAGAACATTTTAAAGATATGAGGTCAGAAACGTTTTTAAAAACGATATTCTATTGTGTTCGAGAGATCTAAGCAGCAGGTTTAATTTAACGAATAAACACTAACCTTTGTGTTAATACAGAGTCTACACTATCCCCATAGAAAAATTGTATGCAAATCGGTCAAGCAGTTTGAGCGATACACATAAGAAGTTAACATACACACTAACTCAAGTGTTCGCCTGCTTAGAACATATTCTAAAGTCTGAGAAATCTGTTTTTATAAGTGATCCTAAAATATACAATAACTTACCCTCGAATATAAAAAATGCAGCTTCCTGCGGCATATTTAAAGCAAAATTAAAGAAGTTTCTAATTAGAAAAGCATATTATTGGTTAATTGAATACCATGTTGATAATCCTACCACATAAGGTAAAAATTGTTTTTTTTTAATTTTTTTTTGACTTGTAATCATTTATTTACCAATATATTTTTTTTAAATCTCTGTATTCTGTAAAGATGAAAGAACTGTCACCATGTACCCAGCGGTGGGTTTCGGAAACCTCCTTAAGAACCAGGTGTTCCAGACTTGTCATGCTCCATCTGAGCCCGGAGTTTCAATTTAAATTATATAAAATTACGTCCAATATAAATGTCACACACTAAAACTATAAAAACTAAAACTTATCAAATAACCCGTCTCTGGTCGCCCCCGGTGCAAAGGTGCCCATAACGCTCGCTGCATTACCGCGCTGAATAGCTATGGCCAACCTCTGCACCAAGAACGACCCGGAGCGGGAGTCACCGGTGATGTTATTTATCCTTAGACCTATCTCGTGGATAACAAAAGCTACATTATCCCTGAGTAAAATAGGATATATTCTGTTTCTCTTTGCAACTTCGATTATTTTTTATAGCCCGTGCGAAGCCGAGACGACCTGCTAGTGTAAAATAAACAGCCGTTAGGATTAAAGGGGAACCTTTAGCGACGTTTAAGGTATTTGCGTGTCACAATAGATAAACCATTCTGCCCATTTGCCATTATAGCTACTCACTGGCACAAGAAAGGAAATTAACGATATTAATCGAAAGGCTGTAGCGATAAAATTCGAGCGAGCTTGATAATAGGTTCTGTTTTTGTATTATAGGCGCGTTTAATAGAATCACTGAACGCACGCTAGCTTAGAATATTATTTTTATGGTGATGGGCTTTTATTTTCAGGGTAGAATGTTAATTATTACTTCGTAAACTATTATCGTAAGGCATTTAAGATATTGGTACTAACAAACAGTCACACTTAGTACTTAAAAACTTTTATTTTTTTAAGTAAGTGTGACCGTTTGTTTGTGCAAATATATAACGTTAATTGAATTGATTATTTAAAGCCAAATTCGTAGGGCTAACTTTTGCGTTACTAAATATTATTTTTTTCTTCTGATGAGTTTAAGTGGCCAATTTCAGGTGTCGAGAGTATTCAAGCTGCCCGAAGGCCTCTGATTTGAATAATGTTTGTATATTCAAATATGATATTATTCCTTACGAAAGTTTTATTGCAGTGGCCTCTGATTTAGTAATAAAAAATATTGTGTTTAGACGGTATAGAACTTTAATTTTAGATATAATTGTATTTCTTCACTTCGTACGATATATACAGTATGGTCTGTTACTCTTTGCGCTCAAACAGCTGAATCAATTAATGTGAAAATTATTATGAAGATAGCTTAAAGCTTTAACTCAAAAACTACATTTTACTACTGAAACATTGCAGGCGGCAGCTAGTTCAGAACCAAACAAAAAAACAAGAATGTAAAGAAAAAAATATAACAAAGAGTTGACTGACGAACTCATTGGCGTAAAGGTTACCATGCCGGACTGCCAATCAGAAGGTTTCGGGTTCGATTCCCGGCACGGCCAACATCTTTGTGATCAACTAAATTTGTTGGCCGTGGATCTGGATGTTAAATATTATATGTATCTATATAAAATATGTATGTATGTATATATATATGTAGTATATCAGTTGTGTTAGCTACCATAACACGAACTAGAAATGCGTCTAATATTTATTTATTTTTTCCTTTTATAAATGTTGCAGGTTTCATCCTATTTTTACTTTTCTAACATACTAGTTAGCATAGAAACGGATACGCTAAGAATAGCCGGTACCTAGTAAAGCTAATTTATCCCGCGATTATCGCTTGCAGTGTACCACAAGCCCATAAATACTGGCAAGCTTCTAAGCGCCATAGCACCTGGAGTAACCGGCTAGATTGGTCAACGTGCACTAGGATGCTCCCTTGAACCGACGCGACGTACTATGCGACAAATGTTACATTCAAAAAACGTACATATATTTTGGGTATGACATGACCTAATTCCGTTTTAGCCATCGGACGAACAGGGAAACACCAAAGCGGCATCGTTTTACTGTGGAGATACTAAAAATCACTAAGCGTTTTGCCTCCACTTTCATTGTGCGAATTGCTTAGGTGTGGAACTCTTTGCCAAATGCTATGTTTTCCGAAAACTATAATTTGGTAAAAAAATAACTATTACTAACAAAAGTAGTATAAAAAAAGCTTACGAAATAAATAACAAGGCTCATCTAACAACACAATCAAAAATATCTTTCTTGAATTCATGATGATGAAGTGTTTTCCAAGGCAAAGAATTGTTGATAGAAGACAATTTTTATCATCACTTTTAGGAATAATAAACCCCTGTACAAGAATTGCGAGATTTTTTCTTAGGTTTCTTCGTATTGAAATAACGAGATCAAAGCAAAGTAAACCGACTTAAGGTCGCTTTTATACCAACTTTATGTTTATAGTCCTTCGTAAAATGACTAAACACTTACTCGAAATGTCTTTGGACTATGTCGCGACGGCGTCTTTGCACTGGACTGGCGCCTCAGTGCATCTTGACCCTCAATCGAGTTATCATCCAGACTTACCTGAAATACCAGAAAAACATTGATAAACACTACCAGTTATGGTCCATAGGCTTGATAGTGAAAATAAACTGGTCGACAACAGTGTGGGAACTTTAGCGCTAAAAGAAAAAACTTTTTTAGATCTTTAGGTTATTATTTCAACTCTGCAGCACGTTTTAAATAAATAAGGACAAAATAACAGTATTATTACAGTGTTTTGCCTTAGTCATATTTATAATTATATAATTTTAGTCTTATATAACATTGACGTATAAAATTAGGCAATTGACTAGAGTGGTTCTAAAAGACAAGTCCAAGCTTCGCACGGTCTGTAAAATAATTTAAATTACGAAGATAAACTAACTACAGCCTATGTTACTCAGGGATAATATAGCTTCCCAACAGTGAAAGAATTTTCCAAATCGGTCCAGAAGTTTCGGAGCCTATTCGGGTCAAACAAACGATCCAACTTTTAGAATAGAATAGATTATTACATGATTGTACAGCCACATAAAAAACCGCTTATATTAAGTAAATACCATATTTAAAGGAGGAGGAGTACAAAGGCGGCCTTATCACCTATGGTGATCTCTACCAGGTAACCGGGAATGGAGAGTGATACTAAAGTTAGAAGAAAGCGGTGGTACAAAAACAAACAACTTTAACTTACTTTTCCTTTTAATAATATTGGTATAGACATAAATCCTTACACGTGTGTATGCTCTTTGTGTAAAATGTACAAGTCACATTCAAAGGCAAAGGCTAATGTATTAAAAACCTTTGTCTGCAAAATTTACGTCAAAATCTTTTTACACATATACCTATTCTATTGAATTTCCGTTCTTACTGGTAATTCGGTTTTCAAGGTTAAGCAAAGAACGTTAAATATAAGGTTTGAAAAACAAAGTCGTTATTCAAGACTGTAATTATCCGTATTTACTGAAGCTCTAGGTTTTATGTCTCCCACGATGTTACCTACGTTAATCTGGGACAAAAGAAGTTAATCCGGAATAAAAAGTATCATATCAATTAGTAGTGTTAGTCCAAGGTCTTATTTAGCTTCATAGTAAATCTCATCAAAATCAGTTCAGCCGTTGAAGCGTGAAGGAGTAACATAGTTTTGAAAATAGTTGCGGGAACCAGTAATGTTTTTGGGATAAAAAGTAGCCTATGTGTTAATTCAAGGTCTAACCTATCTTCTACTAAATTTCATTAAAATCAGTTCAATCGTTTGAGCGTGAAGAAGTAAGAAACATACACAAACACTTACACAACTTTCGCATTTATTATATTATAAGGATTTAACTCTATAAGATGCATCTTTTTAATATCTTTTGTAAGATTATTATCATTATCAGCCCGTCTGCGTCCACTGCTGGACATAGGCCTCTCTCAAGACACGCCACTTGATCCTAACTTGGGTCTGGTGGTCTTAACACCCGCTTTTTCCATTTTGTAAGATCTTAGATGAAAATAGTAGCTTTTTAGACATCATGGAAATATATAAAACATGTTTAACTTCAAAGAACCTTCAATTCAAAAAATCCTAAAGCTACTGGGAATACCGTTCGTCATTCCAATCTGAAGTTAAGTACTATAAGTGAAATATGATATCTTATACTAACTTCAGCTATTAGAAAATAAATGACATTCATTCATTCATTCAGTCCTCTAAATCACCTTAAAATACAAATTCAAAATCAGAAATCCAAACAGTTCCTCAATAATAGCGAACAATGCTTAACCTGAACCAGATTCGAGTTAAACAAACCTAACGAAAACAATTCCCTGAGCAAATTCAAATCTGAGAATTAAAAGCTTAACCACTTAAAGTCGGCACGAAAATAAAAAGCAAGAACACATTTACAAGTAGCAGCAGTTTTATCTAAACGTTAAACAAGATCTTAAAGCTAGCGTTTAATAGTTGGGAGATTTCCAGAACCTTCTCTTTGTTAAATCTTTATGGCACACTGGACTGGAGTGATCAAAATTTACAAACACGTAATTTTTTTTTAAGACACGTTTCACACACGGCTGGTAACTCCATACTGAACCATTTCTAGTTTGTGTTATGGTAGCTAACATAACTGATATACTACATATACATAATATTTTCTATAGATACATACATATACAACACCCAGAACCACAGCCAACAAATTTTATTAAGCACAAAGATGTTGGCCGTGCCAGGAATCGAACCTGGAACCTTCTGTTTGGCAGTCCGGCATGGTAACCTCTACACCAACGAAGTCGTCAAATTGTTGGTCAGATTTGAAGTTTTCACTCATTCCGACTTATGATACTAATAGCTGTCTGTCGTGAGTGTCGTATAGTATATTTGTAGATCAGAATGTCGAAAATGTTTATCTATTTCATTGCTTTTTTTTTTCAATTGAACCAAATGTAAAGATGTCACGGTCCAAGTCGCATAGCATCTGAAACGGTTAAGTTAGGCACTTCATAACCAACCGATGTATACATATTTAGGAATATTTAAATATTTCACAGGGTACTTCACAAAGGAACGCAATGTACAATAGATTTTTAGAAACATTTTTTACGATGACTAGCCAGTATAGGTTGAAACTTTTATCACCTTGACTCTATCACCAATCTAGCTTCGCTAGTTTGAGTTGTGAGTCAGAATTTTGAGATCGTATCGATGTAAAAATTTGTTTTCGATTGGTGATTTGTCAAAAAACATCGCAGTACAAGTTTTTTCCTATACCAATATTTTTATGTTTATTATTGTATTGTTAGGAGCTGTTGAAAATTGGCTCTAAGCTAACGAACTCGTTGGCGTGAGGTTTACCATGCCGGGCTGCCAACCGGAGGGTTCCGGGTTCGATTCCCGGCACGGCCAACATCTTCGTAATGAACTAAATTTGTTGGCTGTCGGTCTGGGTGTTATAAATGTATCAATATAAAGTATATATTATGTATGTATGTATGTAAATGTAGCATATCGGTTGTGTTAGCAACCATAATAAAAACTAGAAATGGTTTAGTATAGGGCTGACCAGCCGTGTGTGAAATGTGTCCTAATATTTATTTATTTGTTTATTTACATACATATATGGCGCGTTGGAGAGGAGGCTTATAAGCATTAGGAATAATAATAATAATACCAAAAATGTACAAATTATAGGTATAAGAAAATTTTTTGCTACAAATTGTAAAAATAATAAAAAGAAGAAAGAAACAGGTTTATGATGATGATGTTGTTGTTGTGTCTTTGATCACATAATAATAAATAATTATAATAAAATCATTTATTCGAACCAAGAATTAGTGAACATATTTAACAATTACAATTTTTCCCAATATTATAAAATGTTAAATTTAATTTAAATATAGCATGAAATAGCTTACATTGAACATTATTATAGTTAGAATTTATTACACTAATTATATAAATTGTTTTACTAATTTTTATAAGCTGATTAATAGATCTATTATACACATGGTTCAAGTGTGCTACGACCTTTAAGGTAATGCTAAGTGAGGATGCCTAGATGGAAATAAATATGATAACATTAACAACATACATTAAATTCATGTTAGCTGCATATTTGTAAGTAAATATTTCTGCATTGCGATTCCATATTTATATTGGAGTTAATATTTACGCAGCTCAGCGTTATGATTTGTGCTAATGTTGGAAGAATCTTGTAGATCTTTGTGAAGCTGTTAAACTGGTTAATGTTTGTTTTAAAATGTGTTTTTGCAATGTTAGGGATAGTATTTTATACTTTTAGGTAGTTTTTGGAATTGCGTAATCTCTCTTTGGTTTTTGTTTACTTGATTTTTATTACAAAGATTTGTCGAATTAGTTCTTTATTTTTAATTTTGGGTCACATTTTTTATTGATAAAATAACATTAAATCGACACTTATATAAAATTTTCTTGTAGATATTTATGACATAAATCTTATGATTCATCGAGTAGCCTCTAAGTTTTAACAATTTTGTTATTTAATAAAAATAGATATTTTTTCATAGAAAAATGACATTAAATAAAATCATTAGAAGCTTATCTTAAAGTAAATTGACTCTATTATAATTTATTTTAATGTAGAAATTTATGACATAAATGTTGATTCATCAAATGATAAAAAAAAGCTTTATTTTCGAAAAGTTGTCGTAAAATTAGTATCATCTCTGACAATAAGAAATAAAAAGTAAAGTAGTAATAAAAAATATAGTAGTAATTAAATTAAAGTCATCGAAGAAAAAAAAAATTGGTTCAGAATCTTAAGCAATTATAAAATTTCACAGCAAAACCTTAAATTACGTTTGGTTCAATTTTCGAATTTGTTCAAACATTCCGTAAACGTAAAATTACAAACATTTCTTGCCATTTTAGAATGCGCCGGAAAAAGTTTAATCGACAGTTTAGTGAATTCTCGTAAACCCACTATTTATGGACCTTGCTCTTATAAGAGCATTAATTAGAAATTCGTGTTTAAACGCAACTTTGGGCTCGTCAACTGGTTTTACAAGGTCTAACGCACGTCGAGTTATGTGTACGAGTATTATGACACGAATATCAATGGCTGTTGACAAATTTTAACTTTGATATAACTCACGTCTGCAGCTCTAAGCTCGCTTCTGTAGCTACCTAAAGTGATCCGACGCGATCATCAAGGTTAAGCAACGATGCGGACAGCATTTGTATGGGTGATCATGCACAAGACTGTCTTGTAAAAAGAGGCTTTTAAAGGTCGAATAAAGGGTTACATTGTACGTCCCAGATGTTATTCTTAGTAAGAAAATCAGCAGTATACTTGAAAGCACCAGCCAACGGTCAAAATCGCAGAAACAAGGTATATATTAACAAAATCTGATATAAAGATTTTATTCAGAAAATTCATTATATTAATTAGAAATATTTTTAATCAATGATGATTATACAAGAAATGCAAAAGAAACTTTTGTGTCACTATTAAAAAAAAAGAAAACAAAGTCTGCATGTTTATTAGACTGTCACTATCGATAGTAGAACTGCCAGCTGTCCCGTTTAGAAGAAAATAAAAAAAACTTTGAGAGCACTCCATTTTATTCTCTAAATGAGCACATGGGAACGTACCTTGCAGAATCTTCATTTCCATAAATTTTCTCATGTTTTTTTTTATTTTTATTATTTTTTATTTAGACATACAAGACATATAATTTATTATAAGTAACTAACTTTAAGTGATTTTATGAATGTTATATGTAATTGAATCAAGAATTGCGATCAAGCGCAAGCCCATTACCAGTAAAAAGAAAAGAAAATACTTACCCTATATGACGCAATGTCATATGGTTTGACCGATTTTCACCAAATTTTATATGCGTATTCAGTAGGTCTGAGAATCGGCTACTATCTATTTTTCAAACTCCTAAGTGAGGCAAAACTACGTTTGCCGGGTCAGCTTGTACATATATATTGTTCTATTAGTACTAGCAGTCATGAAGCCATAAAAACTCTCGACACCAGAATATACTTAGCTTATAAGAAGAAAAGACAGGTTTGTAAAAAGATTTTTTTTAAGGAATCTTAGATGATACAACTTTTGAAAGTGAAAACGTGAACCAAAAATAAAACTTTTGTAACGTGCGTAGAGATAAAATCAAGTAAACATGATGAAATAATCGCAACCTAAGTTCAGATACGTGCAAGATTGGACTATAAGACAAACTTATGTAAGACAACCTTGTGATTATGCTAACCTTTTCAACGATGGTCCAATTGCATTATATTCGCTACTTCATATTTATACTACTAATATTATAAACACGAAATATTGTGTGTGTAAGATTCCTGAACTGTTAGGACTCAGAGCTAAAATGCAGATTTATCCGTTCCTTTTCTGAGAGCTAAAGACATCTAATATACTCACTTTTTAGGCTAGGCATACAATATCTTAATTATATCTAGATATCTAAGGTAATGTTAATACAAATCACTTGCAAAAAATGAGACGTTTCCGTATTCCATCGCAGACCTCAATATCACTTACCAACAGGTGAATTGTGGTCAAGCGCTGACCTATTCAGAGTAAAAAAAATAAAAATCATGGTCTCTAAAAACTCTACACTCCGGTGTTTCTACACAATTTAAGTCGTTAAGGTCAGAAATAAATTCACTTAGACCAAAAAAAACACGGTACATATGTACATACATGTATTACTTTGCATTATTGCAACTTTTCCTCACAACACATATATATTTTTTTACACCTTATAGGTTTGCGCTTGATCACAATTCATCTGATGGTAAGCAACATTAGGATCTAAGGGGAACACGTTTAAATCATGAGTGCCAATTTTTCCAGGCTCAAACGACTCATTCGATAGGTTAGATCGTGGATTAACACAAACGTATACTGTTTATCTCGTATTAACCTCTATTATCCCGGATCAACTCCGCGGGGAGTAGCTACTAGATAAATGGGTATTTAGAATTTTGGTAGATTAAAAACATTACAATTTTTAAAATATTAGGACACGTTTCACACACCCCCATAACCCCAATAACCCCATACTGAACCATTCTAGTTCGTGTTTTGGTAGCTAACACAACTGATATACTGCATATAGTACATACATATTTTATATAGATACATATTTAACACCCAGACCCACAGCCAACAAATTAGTTAAGCACAAAGATGTTGGCCGGGCCGAAATCGGAATTGAACCCGGAACCTTCTGATTGGGATTCCGGCATGGTACCTTTACGCCAACGAGGTCGTCAAATAAAAACAACCATCGTGTTTTTGTAACTTTTTCTAATATTGGTACGAAACCCTTCATGCGTAAGGCCGATTCGCACTTGGCCAATTATTTTCTTTTACCAGTGTATATGATTTTCCCCCTTAAAACACTCATCGCAAACTTAGAAAGCTACTAAATCATGCAAAATACATTTATTTAAAAATAATTAACAAGGTAAACGTCTAAACAAATTACGAGTTTGAACACTGAAAACAGTCGACTCCAGGCCGTAAATCAACGTCAGTCATTTCAAAAGGCGTTACGTAACTACAATTCTTTAAATAAATGCGATTTGGCTCCAGCCGTTTTTACATTTGTATAGAAGTCGAATGAACGCTTCGTTAGTGCTTGAAATAGCTAAACTATTCTTTGTAGTAAATGTTAGGATACTTGCAAAATTTCTTACACCAAACAGGTGTAACCGGATGTACAGATTATTATGCAAATAAATAAAGTAAAGTATTGTTTTGGTTTCACTTTTCCTTCTGATTATATTACAGAAGATTTAGAAACTCCAAACTTAACCAAGCTCCCTGTTCCCCGAAAATTATAATCAAGCGGTGTTCAAAGCAAGAGTGAACCGGATTTTTCTGGGTACGCGTGTTCCACCTTAGATCCTAATGTTGCTTACCATCAGATGAATTGTGATCAAGCGCAAACCTATAAGGTATAAAAAAAAATATATGTGTTGTAAGGAAAAGTTACAATAATGCAAAGTAATACAAGTATGTACATAATATGTACAGTGTTTTATTTTAATTTATGAGTATACATTTATCGGTTTTTTTTCTGCTCCGTGGTTTGTATAAATGCTCTTCGTTTTAGTTATGCTTAAACATTTAGCTTTACGTGAATAAAAAAGTATTTATAATTTATAATGCTTTACGTAAAGTATTTTATATAATTTGTGTATTTCGTAAATGCACAACTTTAATTTCAGAATAAAAATCTCAATTTTGATTAAAAAGAAGTGGTATGATGGAAATAATTAGTTAAAATGCGACTTTTTTAATTATGTCTCGAAAATTAATGTATGTATTTGATTTTAATATTAAAGTTTACATATATTAAAGTTTATATATATATATAGAATATCTTGTAAACAAGTTAATCTAGTTTAGTCAAAAGTTTACAGAGGAATCTGAGCCAGGTGTTGAATATGAGGACAATGGCAAGTTACTGCGTAGTTAATGTTGAACCGGGCTATTTAAGGCCATATATGGTCTAAGTGAATTTATTTCTGTACCTTTACGACTTAATATGTGGAAAAACACTACTACAAAGTGTAAATTTTAGAGAACGAGAAATTATGTAAAATACTCATTTTTACAAGTGATTTGAATTAACATTACCTCAGATATCTGGATATACTTAAGATATTGTATGCCTAGCCTAAAAAGTGAGTATATGTCTTTAGCTCTCACAAAAGGAAAGGCTAAATCTGCGTTTTAGCTCTGAGCCCTAGCAGTTGGAATCATAGTTTTAAAAACATATTATCGAAATAAATAAATAAACGTTTATTGCCCTACTAACAAGATAAACAAACCAATTCATAATTTGTTTGTTGTATACATTATAAAAAGATTTGCGTATCATTTAGCAAAAAAAAAACTTAAAATTTATAAGTTTAGGTTAGGGATTGTTAAAAGTTAACGTACTGCAACTACTGTGTTAAATAAATAATCTTCTCCAATCCAGTATAGTAAGAAGTCGCTTCAATCAAACACAGACTACCGAGTCGACATCTATCACCTTGAATCGAACCTGTCTTGCCACAGATAAATGTTAACAGTAGGACAAAACACACTACAAACAAATTTATATAACTGATATTATAAAGATATTTTTATTGTTTATTTGTTTGACGCGAATTGGCTTCGAAACTACTGGACCGATTTGAAAAATTCTTCCACCGTTGGAAAGCTACATTATCTCCGAGTAACATAGGCTATATTAAGTTTCTCTTTGCACCTTATATTATTTTAGAGCCCGTGCGAAGCCGGGATGGACTGCTAGTAGAATATAAAACTAGTATTTTATAAGCGAAATTTATTGTTACTCCTTTACGCTCAAACAGGTAAACGGTATGAAAGTAAATTTTGATTTGATTTATTTGAATACATTTTCATATGGAAGTATTACCAAAGATTTACATACATGCTACTTGTAATTCTAATTCATCCCAAGTTGACGTGTTATAGCACGGAGAAACTAATTTAGTTCATGAATTCCAAGTTTTGAGATAATTATTAACTTAAACTGAATTCATATGTTATAATCATAAGTAATGACTAATAACAAATAATCTTTTTTAAGATTTAAAAGAACATTGCTTACTGCTGACACACTGCTCACACTGTGTCCTCGTCTCAACGCAAAATGAATTTAAAGTGCTATAAGTATAGGTCGCTTTACCTCACTTATTGAAGTTTATACAAAGGAACGAGGTACTGACGACTTTTTGTTCCAAGATTAAGGAATTTTAGTCGGTAAGGTTGAGGTGTGTATAAATAATACTTGTACTCAGATGTAAAGTTTGCTATACAGAGTTACGGGTAGGTCTTCTCTTTCATATGAGCTAAGTGGACAAACTCTGGTTTCGAAAGTTTTCAAGCCACCAGAAAGCCTCTGACTTGGCTTAACGACTGGGATCCGACCCACGGTAGCGCCTAGATGAAAATGCCACTTTTAAAACAATAGTCCAGAATTAGAAATAGTAAGCGATTACGTAAAATTCACTCGGTAGCTTTATTAAAAAAATGTCGTTTTAAATTTGATGATATTAAAATAAATAAATAAAATAAATAAATCATTTAGTGGCACCAAAAGGATTTACAAAGCAGTTACATTATAATTGAACCTATAGGGTTATAACTGTAACAACATATACATAAGGACAATTCAAGTTTTCAATTCGAAGCCTGCTCTCACTAGGAGAGAGATATAGACCATATCCACCACGCTGGCCAAGTGCAGGTTAGCGGATGACACACGTCTTCGAATATTGCAATCCTCAAACGTGTCAGTTTGCTCACGATGTTTTCCTTCACCGTAAAGCGAGTGCAAATCCACACATAACTTGAAAAACAAGTCAATGGTGTAGGGCCAGGATCGAGCCACGGGCCGTGTGATTGAAAAGCAGACGTTTTTACCACCGAACCATTTTTTAATAATAGCGAATAATATTTAAGAATATATAGAATATTTAAGACCTTAACGCTTACTACATCTACGGACGGGATTTTACAATGTTCTAAAAATAAATTATATTCACAAGAAATACTCGCTTCAAATAAATAAAGGTACCTTTAAGGAAACTCTACTGAGGTACTAGGCAATAAATTTTATCTGAATATTTTGTTCTTCTCGCATTATTAATAATGAGCGAAAAACACGTTATAACAGCAAACGAATGCCATCCACATATACATGCGCTGATATTACATCCATCTCTTGACTTCAATACGTCTCCTTGCAAACCTTCAGAGCATTTCATTTTGTTTCAATGGAAAATTTCACACAATTTCCTTTTGCGACAGTTTCTAGAGAACAGAATATTCAGATAAAATTTATTGCCTAGTACCTCAGTAGAGTTCTCTAAAAGGTACCTTTATTTATTTGAAGCCAGTATTTCTCGTGAATAGAATTTTCTAGGTCATTATTAAATCCCGTCCGTAGATCTTGTAAGACAAAACTCACATTTAATACATGTCACATGTTAAAAACTAAAACTAATACTAATTAAATAACCCGCCCCTGCTCGTCCCCGGTGCAAAGGTGCCCATCACGTTCGCTGCATTACCGCGCTGAATAGCTATGGCCAACCTCTGCACCAAGAACGACCCGGAGCGAAAGTCAAATTGTAAGACAAATATCTAGACCTATATTAAAAAGTTTGATTTTCTGTTTGTTTGTTTGATGAGAATAGGCTCCAAAACTTCTGAACCCATTTGAAACATTATTTCACCGTTGGAAAGCTACTTTATCCCAGAGTAACATAGGCTATATGTTGTTTCACTTTGCAACTTAGATTATTTTATAGCCCGTGCAAAGCCGGGACGATCTGCCAGTGTTTAAACAAAAAATAAGAAAACTGCCGACTTAACTGACTTTGTGGTGTCAGCCATTCATCATGAATTTAAAATTTATCATAATGTATGAATTGTACTAATCAAGCTCTTTCATTCGATACCAATATCGAGGCAGTCGTTAAAAAAAAATGTTATACGCCACTTTGTGACGACGGCCATTTTGAACAAATTTTCATCAAACTTAGCTTAGACAGACGCGTCAACCTTACCACTGTATCTTAAGGTTGAGTTTCGACTAGTGCCGTAATAAACATAAGCTATCTTGCTCCGCGATAACAGCTATACAATTTTATGACCGTACACATTGAGAGTTAGAAAATGCAACTGTATTACTATACTAATAATGCTTAAATTCCTCAAGCTCAAATAAGACCACACTCTTACTTGTGGTCTTCTTGAAGAGAAATCCAGTACGTTATTGATCGAAGGTATTTGCAATAAAACCTGTATAGTAAACTAAAAATGCCGACTACCCAAGTTCCAGTCAGCTGAGTATTAACTGCATTCTAGTTAACGGTCTACTTGCTACCATTTGTTTCGGTTCACGAGCTGTTTGAGGCCTTTATGATTGGAGCATATGCATTAATACACGATACATGACTGAAGCGATGATAGCTCAGTCGGGCGTGTGGCAGCCTCACGTTCCTTAAGTCGCGGGTTCGATCCCGCCAATGAGATCGAGATTTCGGTGAAGGAAATGAAATGAAATAATTTATTTGAGTAGCCACAGGTAATATACCTATAAACCTGAAAAATATTATCAAATGTCCCTTGTAGACTACCGCATATGCGGTGTGCAAAATGTCAATTAATTAATAGATTTATAAATTAATTTCCCAATATGATTCACAGCTAGGCAATAATATTTTAAAGAAATGTTAAAAGATTATAAGTATCCAATATCAAAAAATGTAAATCCATAGCATGGTAGGCCGTTTTTTTCTACTGCTCGCCTGGCTAGCTTCTTCCTCTTCACCTTATCCCATTTAGGTGGGGTCGGCACAGCAAATCTTCTTCTTCCATTCTCCTCTATCAGACGTCATCTCCACACTCAATCCTTTCTCTCTCATGTCTTCATTCACACACTCCATCCATGTCTTTTTGGGCGGCCTCTTGCTCTTCTTCCTTGCACTACCATTTCCATACATCTCCTAGTGACATGCTTCTCCTCTCTACGCATCACATGTCCATATACCACTGCTCGCCTGGCTAGCAACTACCAAAAATCTGTCACCAACCACCTGACAATGTGTTCCGGCAGCCTCCTTGAGAGACAGTTATTTCCAAACTAGGCATGCTCCACCTTAGACCAGAGTGTCGCTAGCTTGTGTGATTACGCGATAGCTGGTCAAATGCCTAGCTGTAAGGTGTAAATAATAATAGTTTAAAAAACTAAAAAACACGCTTATCAGGCCGTTTTAAGTGGGTCAAAATCGCGCCCAAAGAAGTCGGTTACAAACAAACATACAAAAAAATGTGATAATTTTATCATATTAGTGTATTGTCATCGGTCTCCAATAAATCTACAAAGTTTCAACGAAATCTGGCCGTTTAAAGTGGGTCAAAATCACGCCCAAAGAAGTCGGTTACAAACAAACATAAAATTATGTCACCATAAATGACAGATTAATATGCAACAATTCCAAAATTCACCATAATAGTTAATGAGATTAGTAGAACACTGTTTCCAACATCATTAATTATAGTTTTCTCTTCCGAATCTTATTAAAATGCCTCGTTAATAAATTAATGAGATTACGTAGTTACCTTCATAACGAACATAACACATCAATTTAATAAAAAAAAATGTATAAAAAATAACAATAAAACAAAAATCTACCTATAAATTGCAACAAAGGTAGGTAGGAAAATAACTTTAGAGAATTAAAACCGAGTAGGTACTCTACATGCATTATACACTTAATTTAAAAATAAATAAAACCTTTAAAAAACTAGCTACGCCCCGCGGTGTTACTCGCGTTAATCCGGGACAAAACGAAGTTAAATCGGGTTCAAAAGTAGCCTATGTGTTAATCCAAGGTCTAACCTATCTTTATAGTAAAGTAGGTCTAGCCCTTGAAGCGTGAAGAAGTAATATAGAGTTTGAAGTTATTTGCGTATCCCACGGGAACCACAATTGTTTTTGGGATAAAAAGTAGCATATGTGTCAAGGTGTAACCTATCTTCACCTGTAGGTCACCAACGATGTGGTTGTCCAAATCAAGGCAGCAGTTGGAGGCTCCTTGAATGACTGTAGCCGGATGACATCCAGCAGGCAGAGATGGCGAGATGTCGTGAGGCAAATTATATCTGCCCCCTCTAGTGACCCTCCATGACGATCACGACCGCTCTGTCAAGAGCGTCACGAAAAAAGAAGAAAGTAACCTATCTTCAGACCAAAGTTCGACAAAATCAGTTCCACCGTTTGAGCGTGAAGAAATAACAAACATACACACTTACGCACAAACTTACGCATTTATAATCTAAAAAAAAAACAACTGCACATTAACTACTCAGATGTCATCTTTGTATAGTTCAGTGGCACATTTCTCTTGACCCCGAAGTTCCACTCGCCAAGCCTGTTTGGTATCTCAATAAGGATATACAACAGCATCTGCTGGATGTGACATACTTATGTACCTACATACGAGTATATTTGGCCAAGACCTTTACGAGCTATAAAACCAATTTTTTGTGCAATAAACGACAACGTCGTGGAATTATTTTATTGACTGATCTTTTAGTATTTTATCACATTAATAGCAAGTGTGTCAGTAGGTATGTAAATTATATTTTTAAAATATTTATTTCTTTAAATATTTTTTTATATAAGAAGTTAATTCTAAATTAGACTGTTTTTGTTATTTCGCTTTTGTTTGGCATAAGTATTTTGTAAATGTTTTATCACAGGAGAAGTCATTGGCTTCCGAGTTACAGTTCTGGGAACTAGTTTGAAAGCCTTTTGACTCTTATTTTTATATTTGTATCTCTTCCTTGTGTCACAAGTAATGAATTTTGTTGTATTATATTGTAAATTACGGTCCCATACCAACGACTGAATTAAATTTGGTGGTTCTTTTTACATAGTACAGCAAGTCATTTGAGCAGCAGGGCGCGTAGCCACACAAGCGCGATGTTCTGACCAAGGTGGAGCATCACTAGTCAAGAATAACTAGCTATTAAGGTGGCTGCCGGAACACAACGTTAGGTTAGGTTTGGCAACACATTTATTAATTTGGGTTTAGTTAATAAAGAGTTTTTTGACTTGATCAATAAATATTTTTTAATGTAGGTTATTCTTGGTTTTGTGCGGGTTACGCCTTTTGATGAAGTCAGTTTATATTTACTAGTATACATTTATTGTGGCGATGTCACGGAATTATTCTGGTATAACAGGTCTTCAGATACGATTTATATCTCAAAACGTGTTTTGTAAAGTGCAACTTCTCTGAAGGTCGTCTGTATTTTTATACATAATACAAGTATTTTAAGTACTTAATTATCTGAATTGATTCCTTAAACAATGCAAATTAACCAAATTAAATGCATTCTCAAAGACGAAACTTGTGTTTTTCTCAAAAAGACTTGTAATTAAAAACGAATAAAAGTGTTAAAGTTATATTATAAGAACGGTTTGCCAAATATTTCTTTACAAATAACAAAAAATAACTTTTGCTTTTAACGTGTATTTTGTTTCATTAATGAAATGGTAAAATAAATATTTTGATTGCTCGACACGCCATGTAAAACAACGTTGATTGATTATTTATTTTATATTTGTGACAGTCGGTATTTGGCCAAGTTACAAAACCTTTTAAACGTCTTACCAGGTTGGTATAGCATGCACGAATAGATGAAATAAAAAAAAATAGGTATATTTCTTAGCATCTCACTGCCAAATCCAGAACGTTTACATCTTTGAAAGCGTGATCAGTGAAAGTGGCGAGGCAAGGTGGCTACGGTAGAGAAATGAGCGTAATCATATGCGAGCCTGGTAACAGTAACACAGCAATCTGACGTAAGATGACATAATTGTTGTCATCTTGACGTGACGTGAGAGTTAAACAGGCGTTATCGTGACAAACCTTTTAACAATCTAGCCAAACTGAGCGCAGTCGGCGTTCAACGATGCGCGCAAGAAAATGTCACGTTCCACCCGAGCCGAGTGTGTAAGCGAGAACACGGAGCAAATGATAGAGAGGCACAACAAGGAGATAGAAATGGGTGATGGAGATGGAGGTGATGAAGAAGAAGAAGAAGTTTGTGTACTGGACCAAAACAATAACAATTTACACGGCAATTCTAATCAATCACATATATTTAAACAACTCGCGTGCGCAAGCGCATGTCTATGACGCAATACGGCGCAACCGTTGACATTGGCTGTCGATATGTAGGTTACAAGCACATATGTCACTCTAAGCATGAATTGTCGTTGTTTAGTATTAACATGATTGAAAATTATGACCAAGCTGTTCTGTTATTTCAATAACTGGGTTTATTAGTTGGTCAGAAATTCGAGTATTACAAATCAGTGAAGTGATGTGTACAACTCGACCAAGCTATGTTTGCATCTGGCGTTAATTACGACGCTGACGTATAGGTACGGTCCGCAAATAAGGATGTACAATGGCATTATTGTTAGCTTTTACTTTGAAATTATTGTATTAGCATAAGGTTTTATATCCATAGGTACAATAAATCATACCCATTCCATCGAAGTGTAAGCTTAGCTTGGTTTGTTAGCGCTTGACCGAAATTTTACGTTTATTTATAATTTTGACTTTTTTTGACTTTGTTTCTTTATTTAATATTTGTTATATGGATCAGTGTTATCTGAAATAAAGAACAATTATTAATCGACCTGAAAATCTCTAGATTTTGTCATTGGGAGACGTATTTCTGATGTAAAAGGAACAATGTTATTTGAAACATACCAACAATTTTTAAAAAAAATTATAACACAAAAGAACCATTCTAAGAATATTTATACTCATTTAAGTACTAATCAGACTTATGAATAAAAAAAAACTGATTAATAAAATCTAAAATTAAGTTTTTTGAACCAGTTTTTTTTTCATATTAGTAAGTCTGATTGGTATATAAATATTCTTGGAGTGGTTCTTTAGACGGACTTTAAGCTGTTTTTTCGATATATTTATTTACCATTTACGATTTATAGCAAAAAACTGTTAATTCATAGTTGTGCCTTTATCTTCGCCTTAAATTAAACACTTGTGAAATACCATCATCAATATGTTAATTCTAATTTTCTTTACCTTTTTCTCGCAAGATGGGGTCGGCATATTTCTTATTTTCTTTCTACCAGGCTTTTTCCTTCATTCACTGACCCGTACAACACAAATTGTAATAAAATAAAATTGAAATACAAATGCCTACTCAAAAACAGGGCATCGGATTTAACTGCGCACATTGGAAAGCCACAAAACCAAACCATTCCTATTCTTGTGATCGTAAACCGTTTATCTGCCACTTGTGCGAATGCACTTCAAAAAGAACTAGAAGTTTCTTGAGATCGTACTGGATCTTTATTGTTAGATAACTACCCAATGCCATTTGGAAGGTCTGCTATGAACGCTTTTGATCTTTGATGGCTGTTTGTTATGCATTGTGCACTATTTTCAAAATGTAGATGAGGAAATGAATTGATTTAAATCAGGATGAGGAGGTAGCTTTTATTCGATTAAACTCGACACAGAGGATTAAATTTAGCCAATTTTCGATCATTGTTATGTAAAACATAACAGCTAGTAATGAAAGAACATGTTTTGAACTTTCAAAAGTGTTTTTTTTTTAACGCGTGATAAGTTTAATATGCATTGCAATATAGCCCCATCGCGAGAATAAACAAAAGATCGCATATGTTTAAACAGAAAATAAAGAGTTTTTGTGAAATTAATCCTTTTTATAATATACTAGCTGACCCGGCAAACGTTGTTTTGCCTTAGCAAATAGATAGTAGCCGATTCTCAGACCTACTGAATACATACATTGGTAAAAATCGATCAAGCCGTTCCGGAGGAGTACGGTAACTAACATTGTGACATGGAAATTGTATATATTAGATGAATATGGAGCTTGCAGAATCGTTATTCATGTTTAAAAAGTAGTAATAGGTATTTTTAATTTAATAGATATGAAAAACAAGTGCTATTTTGTGTAATATTTAATGGTGCAGGATATTTATTTAATGAAATTTGTAAGTTTATTTAATTTAACTAGTATTTTTAAGTATTTAAGTTATTATTGTAGTGTGACTCGCCTTTAACTTATGTTATTTGTGACTAATAAAGTTCTAGGTATTCGCAAACTCAATGCAAATCATCTACATATCTGATACAGTGAAGAAATAAACCAACAATTTCTCGATCGTGCAAAACAAGTTATAAAAAGTCCCATCACAATCGCAGTAAAGAATCTCGGCTTAATCAGTACAAGACAAATGGTGTACAAAAACTATGGTACGTTGAAACGCAAATGGATGCAACAAAAAGCTTTTCGAACTCACGATATGAAGGAAAAAACCATCTTGATAGTCTAAGAGCTGGCTACTTATTTTGAGTCTCTTCTTCGTATGAGCTGACAGTGGACAAGCTCTGATGTAACATTTTCAAACCGCACCAAGGTCTCTGATTTGAAGGGACTGCTTAAGACTCACAGGCGGGACCTACAATTTAACGAGTCATTCAACTGCGGTATCCAACGGTAGCAACCGAAGAAAATGCCACTTTTTTAATGCCAGTCTAATGCATGATCACCGCATCCGCATCGACCGTTGCTTAACCTCGATGATCGCGTCAGATCGTCTTAGTTAGACGGGCTACAGGCGCTACAAATACGTCAATAACAAATGAGTCACCGTAAAACAATAAATCAAAAAAAAAATAAAATATTTTAAATAATAACTGCTCAATACTTCTGAGATATCTCAAATATTTTAAAGCGTAAAAAGCGTGCTATGGTAATAATTATAAGTCTTCTACATCTAATATTTATCATAATAGAATTTATTCGTAGCTTTTCTACATACAGAACCTTTGCTTCTAGAAAAGTTCACATTCGTCAAAAGTTTAATGCGTATACATGACATAAAAACAATCAGCACACAGAAATCCACCAACGCACACTTGGCCAGCGTGGTACATTCTCGCGACTGGCCTATTTCTCTCTCCTCGTGAGAGAAGGCCCCAAGTCCCAACAGTGGGAATGGTTATGCTTACACTAAAGCCAGAACACTTTTTTTTTTGCAAGTAACGGGCTTGCGCTTGACCGCAATTCACCTGATGGTAAGCGAGATTGCAATCTAAGGTGGAGCGCGCTTACCCAGAAGAAACCGGTTCACTCTTGCCTTGAAAACCGCTAGATTATAGTTATCGGGGAACAGAGAATTTGGCAAAGCATTCCACACTTTGGCGGTACGCACAATGAAGGTGGAAGCAAACCCAAACACCACCGACCTCCTAAACCACAATTCTATTCTCAGTTATTGACACATTACTTAATACGAGAATCGCGTGTCCGTACGATGTTGAACAAAGGAAGTGCTATACAAAATGAAGGCGATGTCAGACGAGCCCCGTACAATCGGCGAGAATATAATTTATTATAACATTAACATAGGATTTGACTTGAAAAATGATTTGTGGCGAAGATACGCTCGGTTTACTGCCTAATAAGGTTAGGTTTGGAATTGTAGCGCGCCATTGTATATTTAGTGAGTCGATGTTCTATTGTTATTTGATCGTATCGACTCGTTTGTTTTGGAAATGAAGGCGAAATGACACAATTACCCAATCTAGATCCTTGCCCGAGGGAATTAGGTCTATTCGGTATTTCTATATACATATAGAGCTTAGGGCAGGATAATGGAAGGCTAATATAATAGGGTCATGGTAACTTAACAATAAAAACATACGTATATAATATTAGAGCCATCACCGAAAATGCAATATAATAATTATTACTTCTATTCATAATTTATAAATTTAAAAATTCTATTTTAAAAACAAAATGGAAGCCTGCAGCTAAGTTACTGGGGTAGTTGTTTTTTTAGGGTTCTAGGTCTAAAAGGTAAAAACGGGACCCTATTACTAAGCCTCCGCTGTCTGTCTGTCATCAAGCATATATATATATTAAATCAATACCATCAAAGAGGCAATGCGGCAAGCTTGATGGGCACGTTTGGGCGGGTGGTTTTATTTTGTCTTTACAATTTATGGTTTGCTACTTTTTTTAAGTTTACAAAATTTTCGTTTTACTAACCTTTGTAAATAATTTTCACTTTATTATTCTTAAGTTATTTTTAAATTTATTTTTATCATTACTATAATCAATACATATATAACTCCCAGACCAACAGCCAACAAATTTAGTTCATCACAAGATGTTGGCCGTGCAAGTAATCAAACCCGGGACCTTCTGGTCGGCAGTCCGTTGGTAACAATTACGCCAAAGAGGTCGTCAACGAGTAGGTATGTCCAAAAACATGTCACGTGTCTGTCATGTAGTAAAAAGTTTCTGTCAAAAGAGTATGTCACCTCTATACCTATTATATCATAGTAGGTACATGACCGTTGTCGCGGCTGTATTAAAAAACAAAATTAGATTAAAACATGTATAAAGCCCAGTGGACTTGTTCACAAAAGTCGAATGAAACAGTTTCGTAAAACTGTTTTGTTTATTAACATTAATTTCTGCCTGGGGATGAAACTCCTATATAAACCTTAGCAGGGCGATGTTTTTAATTAAAATCCTTCGCAAAATAATGAAATTTAGCAGATTTAGGGGGGTTGTATTATGGATGTTATGGGGTATAAAAATTTAGGGGAAAATTGGCTCGGTGAATTTAACTTTCTTGTAAAAGATGGTTAAGAGTTAAGTTACAAGACGTGACATACTATGAATATACGAATATTGTATTAGGTAGGTTGTAAGTACATAATTATCTTTAAATAGAAAGAAAAATAGCTAGGTACACATTTTACTAAAAAAACTTTTAATGCTAAAAAGAAAGAAAACACACGCAAAGAACTTAAACGCCTTTTCTATCTATAGATAAGGTTTTTGACTGGCAGGACGCGTTTTTGCGTGAGTTACATTTTCATCTGGGCGTTACTGTGGGTCGGATGACAGGTTAAATTGTAGGTACCGCATGTTCATCTAGGTACAAGCAGTTGTTAAACCATGTCAAAGAACTTCGGGCGGCTTGAAAACTCTCGACACCAGACCTAGGCCACTTAGCTCATACGAAAGAAGAAGAAGAGTAAAGTAATAGCAATTACTAAAATTTCCTATCAAACTAAAGACTTTAAAACATAGCAATTAAAAATAATTATCAAATAAAAATAAACATTCAGTATTTTTTTTATCTAGCTGAGAAATGTGAGTGCATATTTGCATAATTACACGTGGCAAAAGTAGAATGGGAGTGAGAATAATTAAAAAGAACTTCGCACCTTACCGTAAGCGAAAAAATGCAAGCTCATACACTACTTTGCATGAAAAACTAGAATTGCTCTGCTTACAAACACGTACGGGAAAGTTCAGCTACTTTTCTGCATAATGCCAAAATAATAATATTTTTTCAAAGGTACTAATTGTTTTTCATAGCTGATGAAATACTAATTTCACATTATACAGTTAATATATCAAAATTAATTTAAATTTATTACAAATTACTAAAATCTAAATAAATAACCCGCACCGGTGCCTTCCTGGTGCAAAGGATAGCGATTGCCATTCAGCGCGGGAACGCTGCAAGTCTGATGGGCACCTTTGCACCGGGAACTATTAGGGGCGGGTTTTATTTATTACTAGCTGACCCGGCAAACGTTGTTTTGCCTTAAGTACAGTTAAAACACAAATAGGAGTTGGTTATAAAAAAGTTAAAAAAAAAAATACATACAAATGTATTTTTAATGTCACATTACAAAAAAATAAAAACTCAAAGTATTGTCATAAAATAAATGTGAACAACCTTTATCACTTAGGGGTATAGAAAATAGATAGTGGTGGCGATTCAGCGGCACACACGACTAAACTAAATTTAAAGAAGCCCCGTCTCTTTTCACCTTAGGTGGCACGTTCTGAACCACACACAAAACTACTAAAATCACGTCAAATATGAAAAATGTAAGCGATTTTAGAGCGCACCCAATTGTATCAGCTCTAAATCTGACGTGTTTGTCGTGATTTTAGATGTTTTGTCTATGGTTTAGATCGTACCATCTCTTTTTGGTCATTTATGGCGAAAAGAGACAGAGCTACTTTAAATTTAGTTTAGCCGTGTGTGCCGCTGAATCGCCACCATTAGCCGATTCTCAGACCTGCCTACTGAATACGCATATGAAATTTGGTAAATTTATAACCATAATAATCTTGGGTAAACTTTTCACACAACATTTAAGTTAATATTATACCTTGTCACCTTAATAATGACTCATCGCATTACGCCCTAGGGCACAAAGCAGGGCGAAAAGAAGAAGCTCTTATGTAAGTGTGGCGCCTTATGTCTAAGAGATAACGTCTTCAAAGACAAAGGTAAAATTCTTTCTGACATCTTAGATTGACAGCTGGTTTCAAAGAATAAAAAATAGCTAATTTGTTTATTTGTGAAATTTAATTAATATTTAACACGGCCGTTTCATAAAATATGGCAGATATGTAAGAAAAAATGGTAGTGTATGGAAGAAGAGCAAGAGGCCGACCGAAGAAGACGTGGATGGAGTGTGTGAATAAAGACATGAAAGAGAATGGATTGAGTGTGGAGATGACGTCTGATAGAAGAGAGTGGAAGAAGACGATTTGCTGTGCCAACCCCATCCAAGTGGGATAAGGTAAAGAGGAAAAAGAAGACGGTCGTTTAATAAATAATGCTCAATGCTATTGAAATTATTTTACAGTATCACAGTTGAAAAGAAGACAACCTGAGGAACTATAGACAATAAAGAGAGATGGTGTATTTGAAAAGAAAATAAAACTTCTTCTTATATATAGCAAAGTTGGTATTATAATATTTATGAATTTCTAAATAAAAACATAAGATATATCTTCAATGTAATCAGCCGTCTCAGTTTCCATACATATGTTGCGATACTTGGGATATTTTATTTATTTATTTATATTTATTATAGTTATTTTATTATGATATACATTTTAAAAAACATAAAAGCCTTTTTATTTGACCATAATAAAGCAATATAATTATTTGACTTGACTTCAAAAAAAGTGTTAAATTTATATTTGAAAACACTGGACAATGTTTTGTGGATTTACTGGACTGTATTTTATTAGAAGTCCTTTCATTTGATACCCATTTTACGAAATACAAAAGAATAAACGCACGCGCAAATTTCAAATATCTTTCTTTTAGTTCCCGCGCCTCTCTTGCTATAACGCGCCAAGTGCGCCAGTGACCTAAATATCGCCACAATGTAAAATGGCCACCCCATGACGTAATGTGGCCTGAAACGACTTGCCTCGTATTACCTGCGCCTATAATGAAGATTATATTGTTTAAGTCTGGAAACAGCCTAACGGACCGCATAAATGAGTCAAGGTAACCCGTGTTGCTCATAGCTTGCTTTAGAAAGTTTTTTGTCCATCAAGAAAATAAAATTTGAATTGTATAAAATAGTAAAATATGTATATAGTACAGCAGCGAACGTGATAGGTACCTTTGCACTAACCCTGCAGCCTGGGTGAAAGAATAAGGCTGCGGAATTGCCCCTGCCTGTCGTAAGAGGCGACTAAAAGGGGCATCAGACTCGAAGGTGTTCGGAGATGGGGTTCCGATACCTGCTCCATCGAGTCCGGGTTAAACGACGACGTCGTCGCGAAACAATTCGGGAAGGGCCACAGCGCAGTGCAAGGAGGTCTCCGGAGTGTTTCCCGGAAGAACCTGGAGACCTCCGTTAAGCACAGAGGCAGGTCACCGGGGGGGTTTTAGTGGGTACAAATTCCACATAACCTGGCTGCGCCCCATCGTAGCCAGGTATCTTGTTGAAGATTTCCCCCTCGTCAACAAAAAAAAAGTACCTTTGCACCAGCGGCGAGCAGAAGAGAGTTATTTGATTAGCTTTTTAATGTTTATTATATATATTATATTTTTTTTAAAATATTTATACATTTTAATTTAAAAAAATATCCGATAAAAGATTATATTTATATATAATACACGTCACTATATATTTTTCTTATAATTTTAATTGGCATTTAATTAAATGAATGAAACATGAAACAGTAAAGTAGTAATTCTATATACATACCGAGTTGTGTGCAATTATTTAAGTTTAAGTGTAAAATAGTAATAAATATCTAGATATGAATACATTTTCATTTACTTGCGAATTAAAATTAATTTTAGTTACTTATTGCATAATAAATGAATGCAAACATTCTCTAGTGAATTAAAGTCCTCATCAAAGATACTCGTACATACCTGCAACAAGAAAAAAGTAAGAATTAGAAAACTATAAAAACATATTCACAGGTATATTCATATATATACACACAATCCTACTCTAATATAATAAATGCAAAAGTTTGAATGTATGTTACTTCTTATCACTGGATTAACATATAAGCTAACTTTTAACCTGGATTAACTTCTTTTGTCCATTATTGAACCAACAAAGAAATTGAATTTTGAACATTTTGAATTTTGTAATAACTCATAAGAGCTCCCACAACCGCTTCATAGGAAAAAGATTTCAACAGTGGCAAAGTTCGCTTCGAAACGAAACTAGGTTTAAAAAAGACGCGCGGCTTTTCTTTTATTCTCTCATTAATTAGAGCAGAGCTCATCACGGCAAAAATAGCTCAAATGAATGACAGCCCTAACGAATCTCTGCCACAGCAAACAATAGTAAGTAAAACACTTCAAACGTACAAACACGATTGTAAGTGTCCTATATTTTGTGTAAAACTTGTGCGAGTTTTAATAATTAATTAAGTACGCTTTGTGATGTTTCCCGCGATAATACGTTATTAAATAGAAAAAAAATAAATTTAAATTAAGAAAATAGTGTTAAAAATTTCAATAAATAAATAAAATAATAAATATTAGGACACATTCACTCACGGCTGGTTAGCCCCATACTGAAACATTTCTAGCTCGTATTATGGTTGCTAACACAACTGATATACTACATAATATACATACATATTACATATAAATACATATTTAACACTCAGACCCACAGCCAACAAATTTGGTTAAGCGCAAAGATGTTGACCGGGCCGGGAATCGAACCCAGAACCTTCTGATTAGCAGACAGGTATGGTATCCTTTACGCCAACGAGGTCGTCAATGAACATAAATTAATAATAGTGTGAATAAAAAAAAATGTTTTATTGAAATAAAAGCGTGGGGTGCTTTTTAAGATATTATCGAAATGATAATCACTCTACTCATATCTGTCAATAAAATATTACATTATTTATGCCCAAAAGGCGCGGGTTCAGCATAATGCTAAGAGGTACTCCAGCGCAGCGAATATCTCACACTTTATTTGCACTATTTAAAAACCTATTTCTCGCTCTAAAGCAAATTATTAAAAAATATTAATAGAGGCATTATATTTTTGACATTTAGTTTTGACATCTTTCTTGCTACTTATTTTGTTTTGATTTTTGTGTATTGATGATTTGTTTAATTTTATTACATGGAATGTAATTATATTCTGAAAATACACTATTATAAAAAATATAATATAAATAAATATATAATAAATTAATTATATAATGGTAGTACAGTTTATAAAAAAATAATGATTATTTCAGTTATATGCATATACCGTGTCGTCAAGTTTATTTGAGTTTCCACTTTATTTGCACTATTAAAAAAAAAAACATTTCTCGTTCATAAGAATAATAAAAGACGCATTATGCATTACATGGAAGTAGTACAGTTTATAAAAAATGTATTTGTCCATTATTTGAGTTACATGAATACATCCTATTGTAGTCAAACTGAACTTATTAATTAAGAAAAAGAAGAATCCCCGACGTCCACACAATGATTACAAAACAGGAACACTTGACACAGTTACTCGGACATTTCGAGCGCTCCGTTCTATAATGAGCACTGTAAAAATAAACTCTGAATCCATTATGATGGCCCTTCTAACTTCTACTCAGATTTATTACATCTATGGCGCCGGCAATACTTGTAAACTGAGGACGAGATGAATGCAAAACATGGGCAACTTTTGTTAAGTATGATCGAACAGGATAGGGATCAAAATAAATAAATAATTATCAGGACACATTTCACACACGGCTGGTTAACTCCATATTGAACCATTTCTATGGTTATCCATTATGGTTGCTAACACAACTTATATGCTACATATACATACATACATATTTCATATAGATACATATTTAACACCCAGACCCACAGCCAACAAATTTAGTTCAGCACAAAGATGTTGGCCGTACCGGAAATCGAACTTAGAACCTTCTGATTAGCAGTCTGGCATGGTAACTATTACGCCAACGAGGTCGTCAATAAAAAGTGTTGGCAGTATTTATTTTTACTTTTGTACTTAGACTTTTAAGAGAAATGACAAAAGCATTGTTTGTGATTATAAAGTATCTGATCGGGCGCAAATTTTTAAACTTTCAGAGTTTTTGTTTTTTGACTCAGACTACTAAAGGTTGAAATGTTTGCCGTCATGTTTGTATCACATATGTATGATTATTTTGAAATCTGTTAATGTCCTGAGTACGTTAATCATTATTTATTTTGTGCTTAAACCACTTTAGATAGGAATAATCAGTTGACGCATGTAGATATGCAATATAAACGCATTTGATGCAATGTCTATCAAAATAATATCACTATTAAAAACATACATGTAGACTCTATATAACGACACTGAAGGGACTGAGCATTTTATGGCTTGATAGAGAGTGGTCGTTAAATGAAGAGAATGTATCATTGTATGGAATACAAGCTAAACCAACTAAAGCCAATTGATTTCGACGCTTTAAAGAGTTTGTCATACAACATGTCACATGGTTATTTATTGTATGTATTTTAATTATATAATTAATAGCTACAAAAGCTAAGATAACCACAGATCGTTAATGCTGTTTAAAATAGGACTTTTCGCAGACACCTTTCTCGATCCGCCTCAAGCTTAACGAGCTGTGAAACTTTTAGAAAGAAAGAAAAAAAGAAAGAAAATTATTTATTGTGACATATTAAAACACAGGACAAAATATAATAATTAAAATAGTACACATAATAAACTTTAATTAGTCACAACACAGCCTCAACCCGGCATAATGCTGGTTGCTGGAGAGCAACCAACGCTGGTCTTCCGTTGAGGCTGGCTGTGACGTCACACACGATACACAAAGAAGAAGTACACGCACTTATATATAAGGATATAATAATAGTAATTTAAAAAATAACTAAAAAACACGCTTATCTGGCCGTTTTAAGTGGGTCAAAATCACGCCCAAAGAAGTCGGTTACAAACATACAAACAAAAATACAAAAACAAAAATAATTTTATCAAATTAGTGTATTGTCATCGGTCCTCAATAAATCTACAAAGTTTCAACGAAATATGGCCGTTAAAAGTGGGTCAAAATCGCGCCCAAAGAAGTCGGTTACAAACAAACAAACATACAAACATACAGGTGAAGCTAATATAAAGCGTGTAAAAATAAAACCGGATTATATAGTAACATAGAAGTAGACAGACAACAGGTAACAAATAGATATAATAGATATTTTAAAGTAAATTATTTCGAAAAAGTTAACACATTTATTTAAAGAACTACATTAGAGACGGGGCGCCGTCTATTAAGAGCAGTATTCTAAATAGAACACCATCTCGTGCGTCGTCGAACCGTTGCATTTCCAGTCAAATTCTATATCCGTGTTCTGGCACGGAGTCCTACTAATATTGTAAATGCGAAAGTTTGTTGTTACTGAGTATATTTATTGCTTCTTCACGCTCAAACGGCTAAACCGATATTGTCTTAAATTATTTTATAACCTAAAGTACCTAGACGCAAGTTTTTAAAGAGCGCTGTTAGCATAGTAAAAACCTACTACAGCATAGTAAGTTAATGTTGTGTAGATTAAGAACGTTTCAGCGCTTGACCATAATTTACCTGATGGTAAGTGATATTAAGGTCTACGGTGGATCGCGCTTGAAAATCCTTGAAAATCGCTAGATTGTAATCATTGGGGAAAAGGGAATTCGGCAAGGAATTCCAAATTAGA
The DNA here is from genome assembly GCA_035578125.1 of Mellilla xanthometata. Lineage (NCBI taxonomy): Eukaryota > Metazoa > Arthropoda > Insecta > Lepidoptera > Geometridae > Mellilla > Mellilla xanthometata. The sequence continues at coordinate 16,908,364 of JAPUBQ010000024.1, read as the reverse complement.
AGCAAATTAAAACAACTCTTGATAATATAAATATTATTTACAAAAAATTAACACCTTTTTTAGTTTCTTTACCGTTATCAATAGTACAACAAATTTAAAACGGCTTTTGTATATAAAAAAAGCTGTTGAGAGAATTTTACGTAATCGTGTTTTAAATCTTTAAACGATTCTCAAAACTGAAAAACCGTGCCCCTATCATTTACGCAGCATTAAATAGATTTTTTCAAAATATGCTATGTTGCTCCCATACCACATGACATCAAGACACTAACAAAGTATATAGTAAATCAAGACACTAATAATGTACCTATAAAGTAGTCAAACTTTACTATTTCATCGCTTTCAATTATTTACTTCACTTTCATACAAACCATTGACGAAACTGTGTCTAGCTTCTGGCACGCAAATAATTGAATATAACGACGGCATTTTCTACGGGCAGTTAAAATTTACTGTGCGTTACTCAGCGATTATATCTCAGTCAGTATTGCCGTAGTATGTGTAGCGGATAGAATAGCTACTAAACTTGATGTACGGTTGTCAACTGCCCTAGAAAATGATTTATTACCGTATTTCGTAATACTTTGTTTTATATTTTCAGCAAGTTAAAGTTCACAACATTGTCAGCATGTTAAAGTTCACATATGAGCGTAGGTAGCTTCCAAAACATATAAAGAAATAATTGACATAAACAAAAATCTAATAGCGGACTTTTCATGCTCCACTTTAGGCCACGTTTTTGACTTGTGTGGTTAAGGGCCCACTGGTTAAATGCATGGAAGTAACAAATATTTTGTACTGACTTAAAATACGGTTAAGTAAAGAAACCCATACGCTCAAAGCCACTAGTCAAAGATGTGTGTTATCCGCCAACCTCCACTTGGACAGCGATTAGTCCAGTGTAGATACTAAGTAAAAATATCGTAAAAAAATTACATTTTTTGTTTGGTAACCCTCCCTTAAAAAATAATTTCATTTCGATATACCTCAAATTAACTACTTAAATAACTACATAAAAATCAGATCTTCTTTTGCGTATGAGCTAAGTGGCCAAGCTCTGGTATCAAGAGTTTTTTTTAAATGCCCGAAGGTCTCTGATTTGTCTATACGACTGCTAGTACTAAGACTAACAGCCGATATCAACCATTTGACGTGTCATCCGACTCACGATGAGAATTACCACATTTTTAGATTCACTCACTCATATAAAACCTGACCGCATCGACAGATGCTTAACCTTAAAGATCGCCTCGGATCGCTTTAGTTAGCTGAGCTACAGCTGTTTAAAAAAATTGATAAGCAAATATTTACTGCTTTTTGAACTGAAGTATTTAAAAGGTTACCAATTTTCCTATTTCAGTTTAAACTGTTCACAAACATCATTTTCTAAAGAATAAAGAGTAACATAAGATATTCATTCGCACAATGTACGACGTCAGAGCCACGTATGTACCTATTTACTAGTAACTATATTATTGGACTAGGTAACGAAACAGCACGTCAGAGAAGCGTGCTACAAATATTCTTATGTAATTCACGGATTGGATACGGACTTCATTGATTTCAAGGTCGCAGATGGATTTATTTTGATGGATTTTACAAATAGCTCCGATTTTGTTTGGTCAGTTAAAAACACGCGCGATGCTAAAAGGAATGATTTCGTTTATTTTAATAGTTTTCTAGAGACTCTGACTTGACTTGTTGACAGCTTGTACTAAGAGAAACAGCCGGTACCTACAATTTAACGTGTCATCCGACCCAGGTGAGAATGTACCGCTTTTAAAATGAAAGTCGTTGATATGGTAACCCATCCAATGACTGATTCCATCGACCCCATTTGACACGTTTGTACTAAGTCTAAACGCCGGAACCTACAATTTAACGTGACATCCGACCAAGATGAAAATGCCACTTTTTAAATGAAAGTTATTTTGTATGGTTACCCATCCAAAAACTGATTCCATCGAACCCATTTGACATACTATCTAATTGAAAACACTATATTCTGTGATTAATTGTAAATTATAATTGTTTAATTTATTGATTTATATTGGACTTATTGAATTAATTTTAATGTTTAATGTGTGGCTTGTAATTACTGTATTGTTATCAATAAATTACTTTGACTCGTAAAAATGTACGATGCACACCATATTTCAATTTAGAATGGTAAAAAACTTCATTTTATGTTAGTTCTTTAGTTTTTAGTCAAGTTATATTAAATTGTGGCCAAATATATATGTACGTGTATGCTTAATACCTATATAACCATAAAAAAAGTCTATGCACATACTCAATTAAAACAGTAGGACCGCTGTGATTGGCAGCAATGATATATATCATAAGTCAAGCCGTAATAAATGGTTAAATCTTTCGTCGCCAGCGCATAAACAACACCAATTTGGCACGTTGAAAAATATATGGCTGTATTTTTATAAATTGCTACAACTCTGTCTGGTCGTGTAACTATGCATATAGTAAGCCAAAATACTGATTACAAAAAAAAAACTAATTCAATAAAGACATTCTAATTTTCGCTACAAAAATCAGTCTAGCCGTAAGAACTAAATCGCGGACTTCGTAGTTTAGGTCACCAACGACTAAGCCAGGGATAGGCAATCTACGGCTCACGACTCACGTGCTGTCTTTTGAATGAGAAGCTCCAGTTATTTAGTTCCATACACAAACATTACACATTTTGTTTAAAAAAAAAACGTTTGAAATAGTTCTGAATCGATTAGTAGGGTTAAACAACATTATTATCTCTTGACAACGTTTATTTTTTTCGAATCCAAGATTGTAAACAACATCTTGTCAAAAAGCACTCTAGTATCGTCAGTTGAATTCTTAACGAAATGGAGACTTAGTATTTCTTTCTTTACAGTACGATTTGATGGATTTCCAATATAATATATGTAATGTACGAGTATGTGGATGTAGAAACCATGATAATTATATTTTTTGGTGGAAATGCTTCTTCCTAAGTTAAGGAGTAAAAATCCGTGTCTTTCAAAATTCTAACTTCGTAGATTAAAGAAATTCTGAAATATTGAGTGTTCTTTTTACTATTTAGTGTAGTTTACTTTCGCTTAGATCTGAAACTAAATTAAGATAACCAAAGTAAACTTTTCTTTTCTCAATATTTGTTAATAATGTTTATTTAATATTTTGAAGTTTTCTTTACTTATCTCAATTTGGTTCCAGATCACAGCGGAAGCTCACTAAATATTTCAAATAATCTTCCATCCACAATAGATTTTCGCAAAATAACGCCCGAGTCTATAGTTTCTAAAGTAACTTTGTAAATTGAATTTTTTGAGTCATCCGACTCAGAAGGTTGCCGACCCCTGGACTAGGCCAGCAAGGCAGTACACGCGGTAACTGCTAACTACGCGTCTATTTCGGTAGTATCGTGTTAATTATGAGCAGATTAGCTAGCCGTCAGCGGCGACTGCAGAGTCGGCAGATTACCGGCAATTATGATTGATGAGCGGCTAATTTGATATATCAATACGTGAAACCGTGGCGTGGTGACTGAGGGGACGCCGCAATATGTCGGTGATTATCATGGGTAATCTTGGCGCTAAATAACACATGTCCGTGTTTGAAGATGACAGGTCAGACGAGTGCGGCCTTGTGTTCCGTAGGTCGTCGATTCAATCCCCGCGAATGAGATCGAGCTTTTAATAAAGGAAAACATCGTAAGGTAACTTGGCTGAACCACTACTCGTACTGAAACTAACAGCTGGGACCTACAATTTAACGTGTTATCCGACCCACGACGTCGAGATGAAAATACCACTTTTAACACGACAGTCTTGTGCATGGTCACCCATCCAACGACTGTCCGCATCAACCGTTGCCATGCCCCGATGATTGACTCAGATCACATTAGCTAGCCGAGCTACAGGCGCTTTATTTATTGATTTGAGTTAAAAAATAATTTTAGTATATATATGTATTCAGTTTATTTTACAACGTACCTAATTTTATTTTGCAATAAATCATTGTCTAAATGCCGTATCTGCAAAATCCCACACTTATACCGGACTTCCTAGAGTTAGTTAATATATTAACGGCACAATGTGTTTTATGACGTCATTAATGTATCCAAATTCCGATGGAAACCTACACAGATCAGAAATGTGCAGAGAGACAAGTAAAATTTTAAGAAAATCTAACGTTACAAAGACAAAATGTGAGCAAAAATACCGGAAAGATATTATAATCTGGATTTTGGTTTAGTCAAATGGTTGAAACGCTAAACCAGAAAGTGTTGCTACAGAACAACTATGCCATTTTTCTCATAATAAGGCCAGAACATTTACGTAAAATCGACTATAGCATATTTTCTTTGCGCCCAGGACAATAATATTTAACATGAATGGTCAGATATATATGAATCACTTTAATATATTGCGGATATAATTAAAACTTTAATTTTTCAAATATGTTTTTTTATGATAGATAAAGCTGGCGTTTGATGGCCGCTCTCTTGATGCTAAGGCGTTATGATGGGCAAAATCTTGATATTGCAGTTTTTCGCTATACATCGTAAAAGTCCGCTCAATATACGAGAAGTGAAACGTTTCATGCGGATTTTTGGAACAAAACACATTGTCCAGACCAAGTTACCCATCTGCAGTCATAATATTCTGCATGCCACACCAGTTTCCGGCAGCGGCCCTTCCTTTTAATCGTTGATTTATATGAATCTGATAACGATAGGTACAAGGGAGGCGCAATGGATGGATGGTGATAACGACACGCCATTTTCACCCCAAGAGGGTGATAATATCACATTATATCTATTAAAAGTAGGTCAATGTGACACAAGAGCGAGTGTGGCTCATCGGGAGATTGTTGGACTTTCAATCGGCGATACCCGGTTCGGATTCAGTCTTGCACTAATTGACTTGTTTATTAAGTCACGTGAAGAATTTAAAAAGAAAGAAAGAAAAAAATCTTTATTGTTTACAAAATTAATGAATACATACATATACACTCACAATACATAATACATTTCTTATTACTTAGTTAATATGCACCTAGCAAATAATAACACTGTCACAGCAACTGTAACTTTAAGTAAGAAGAAGTTAACTACACATTATAAGAGTCACACCACTATTGTGTAGAAAATTTTCACACATTATAAATATTAGCGGACGCTTTGCTATAATACGTAAACCTACACATTTTTATTCATTTTTCCCGTGCCAAAAAGAATTTTAAAATGTACCTTTTTACAACTGAACCTACGCTACAAAAATGCCGTCAGGGTCTTCTCGCCCATAAAACTTCGGCAAAAATCAGTCGAAAATAAAACAGTGACAAACAGAATCGCCTATTGTTTAAACTGAAATAAAATAAATATTCCTTTGAACAGTTATCGCCTGTTCTCGTGTTCTGTGAATAAATCGACTGCGGATAGACAGGCAGATATATAGGAAACAGTTGTATATACGGGCGTATTAAGGGCAGGGCCAAAAGGGGTAAAATATATGTATACTATAATAGACCTACTAGTTTTTGCCACAGAACTCGTTCGTATTATAAAAAATACGTTTCTTATGCAGACAATAAGTCGTTTGCTTCCGTCGAAAATTGCATTTATGTATGTGACACTCAAAATTGCTGGCCGTAATAACAGTTTGTTAGTTTATTATCATTTCCTAAATTTACTTATAAAAACTATATATTTTATGGATAGTTATTTTAACGAAATTTATATGTCATAAATATCAGTAGCCAAATTTAAGATCCGACAAAAATAATGCACCAAAATTGATAAACTTTATATATGTACATAGATCATTTAAAAATGCATTACTTTGCATATCGTCGCCGTAGTTGGAAAATTAAATAACTAACAAAATCAAAATTGCGAGAAAAACGCGATTTACTGTTTTTTTGCAACAAAAATGATGATAACTTTTTTTTGAAAAACAATTTTGCTGTCCAAATTTTAATATGTTAAAGATTGATAAAGCATCTAGTTATTCATTCAGAGAAATTTTATTTTAATTGATTCGTTTGTGAGAAAAGCAAAAAATAGCCACTATGTATTTCTCCCTCGCCCAAAATTTTAATATTTCATGTAATTATTTAGTTTTGTATGTTAGTTATTTAGTTCTCCTTCGCCAATATCTTTCATTAAGATATAAAAAGCCCATAATAAAAGCACTTATTTAATTTTCCTCCAACGGGAAAGTTTATAATTGATCTATTATTTATTTATTACTAAGGCTATCCAACCCAATTGTAAGTAATGATTTTTGATTACTAAGTAAGTTTTAACAATTTCTTTAATTTTTTTATTATTAATAATATATCTTACATATAACGTCAACATAAAAAAGAAAATATTCAAACATTCTTATGTTGATCATCCAAGTCCTTCGCCCAAACGTGCCCTTCAGACTCGCAGCATTTCCCCGCTGTATGGCAAGGGAATTTTGTTGTCTTTAGGTACTGCCCAGCCCCCGGGTCTCGCCCTTTCTCACGCAAACGACGCCCAATGTCTACGACTGATTTTTTTGCCTCTTCCCCCCACTGCCCCGCTACTTCGACAGCAAAAGGCACAAACTCATACGCCGATTCCAGGGCAGAATACTTCTGGTGATTACTGAGCGCAGCCGCCTCCACACCTTCACCAGCCACTCTTTGAGTAGCTGGAAGATGGCAAGATGCGAAGGTACTCACGCAGATGCTACTTTCGTGAGTACCTTGATTACCTAGCGTGCCCAGATAAGACAGCATCCTTTCTGGCAAGGAATCAACGTAAGTCTATCCGCCCGTTTACCGTCGGAGCGCGATAGGCCGGGAGATTCCAACACGCACAGAACTTCGGCTAGCACCAGAGCCCTCCTTAAAATTTCATTAATGGCATGATACCTAGGTCTGCGTCCTGCACACTGGGAACAACTAATAGCATGTAAGCCATTCGCCTCTACTCTCACGCCACAGATGCAAACGTGGGCTCACAAACCACACAACCGAACGGTATCCCGCAGCCAACCCTAAAAGAGTCATCGTCCAGCATTGTGTCCAAATGAGATAGTAGATAGTAGGTAGGGCATGCAGCCAGGCGCCAGGCTCCGGATTCCGGCTTAATAGCGGCATTGAGGCGAGCCAACTCGGTTCCTGAGACCCCCACGCGCATGCGAGACAGGATATGGGAGCTTGATAAATCATCTCAACACCTTTGTGAGTTGGGCTTCGTTGGCAAAGCTGCACCAGGATGCATCGCTACCCAGACATCGTGCGTCTCTGATGCAAAAGGGGTGGTGAACGAGTCCCCACATTCAGGCAGAATATGCCGAACCAACCCGGAGACACCATAAGCTGATGCCAGGAAAGCAATGGTACCGCACTCCTGTAAGCACCTAACACCCAGACCTCTGAATTGAACAGATAAGCCTGGCACCATTGCTCCTCACTGAGACTGATATTGAGCCGATCCTCGATCACACGTTTCAAACTGCCATCAAATTGAAGGATCTCGTTCGGGAGCTTCTATGTTGGCGCCGTACGCATGACATAAGTCAAGTTGGGCATCCAGAAGCAGGCCCGCATGAGAACTATAAAGACGTGTGCCGGCAGGTGTTGAAACTGATCAGCCCGTGAGGTCAGAATCTGTGTTTTCTAGCTATAATTATATTCGACTGCATATATTTGTTTATGTATGTTCACCGATTTCTCAGACATTTGTGAACCGATTCTCAAAATTCTTCTTTTAATTGAATGAGTATAGTCCTGAATTGGTCCCATTGGCACCAAGTTAAGATCTGATGATGGTATCCCAGGGAAATCGAAGGAAACTATAAAAAGTTAGGTTAATTATACGCCTGAACAGATTCACGCTCAAACGGCTGTACTGCCCAAATTTCATCAATAGATATTGATGAAATTTGGGATGAAGATAGGTTAGACTATGTGCAAACACATAGGCTACTTTATATTCCGAAAATAATTACTGTTCCCGTGGGATGCACCGGATAACACATCTCTTTTACTTCCTCTAGCTGTACTGATTTTCCTAAAATTTAATATGGAGGTAGGCTAGATCTTGAAGGTTACTTTTAATCTTAAAAGTAATTATTGAAGTTCCAGTGGAATGCCCAAATAACTCAAAAACGTATTCTACTTCTTTCCGCTAGCTCCTCCTAGCAGCCCTTAGTCTGGCTAACAAAGCTGACGCGAACATCGAGGCTATGCAACGGTCCATGCGGCCAGTCTTTGGATGGGTGACAATACTGTCATTTAAAAATGTGGTACTTTCATCTGGGTGCTACTGTGGATCATAATCATAATTATCACACAACAATTACATAATTGTATAACCATCACATTTCATGAGACACGAAATATTACATAACTGCCTTTAATAACTTTTTTTGAGACCGTATTGGTCCAATAGAGCACAAATGTGTCGAGGGAAAATTAAACAAAAGACTTAATGCACTTTATTCGCTCTTGAATTGACGCATGGATGTAGTTATCTAATTATTTCCGAGTTAGCTGCTTTTCCTTCGCTAAATTATTCTCTTATATTCGATATTTATTTTTCCAACTATAGTGTGTTGTAATGTTTATGTGTAGTTTATTTTGTGATTAATTAAGATATTACAATTTTAGTGAGACAGAAAGATGCCGCTTGAATTGGACTTTATGATAATGCAAAAAAGTCGATTTCACGAAATTGGTTAGTTATTTAGTTTTCCAACTACGGCGACGATATGACATATAAAATATTTTTTTCTAATGAGTCCCAGTTTTCATGGCGAAGTCGTTGTTAAAGAAATTACATCCAAAATTAATACAAGTGTAACAGGTTTTGAATCAGAAACAATCACTGATCTATTCATTACTTATAAAAAAATCAGTGATTATTTTTGGGACTCATATTTTAAACTTCAAATTGTAGACTGCCCCTCCAACTAGCCTGAGTCCGTCCCACGAACCAAGGTATTTAGGTACACCATAAATACACGTCGTTTCACCTCGGGTCATTACGATGGAACAGACGTTTTTATTTCGCATAAGAATATGTTACAAATAATAGGGATTAAGGCACTCATTGGCCAAAGAACTGCAATTAATTTAAGACGTTAATGGGATAAGTGATGGTATTTAGCTTCTGAGATGATATTCAAAGCAGATTAGTTGATTGTAGGTCAGTAGTAATATATTTTCTGCTCTTAGACTTTTTAGAATCTTTTAACTACTGAGCATATTTGTTTTAAAGAAAGAATGACATTTATATAGAAACCCTTAAAGCGGGTACTTTGACTTCTATTAGACATATTTTTATAAGTGAGATAAGTTATTTAAATCTATTTACATTATCAAATTTAAATTAAATTATATCTAACGCTACTGTGGTCTGCTAAATCAAATTTTAATAAGCCACCGCTAAATTAAAAACAAAAAGAAATTAACGCTCACAAAAAAAATCCGACTTTGTTTTTAAATAATGTTTCCAATTACCCAAATAAACATAATTAAGGCAATACATAACAATTACCGACACCGTAACCAAAGGGTACGTAACAAGTAAAAAAAAAGCTAACACGATACGTTTTTTATCGTCCTCTATATCAAACTGGGCAGTGGTAATTAAAAACATTTTCTTTCATGTTTGCGTTTATAGGAATTCGACGAAAGGGCCATTTTCACTCTTATTTTCAAGAACACAGGGTTGATAGTATAAAAACAAGATTTTTGGGTTAAAAAAATACGAACCAGTCACGGAGCGTCGATAGTACGTAATAAACATGTGTAATTAATCAGACATAGCTTTATTCGTGATGCAAAGGAATAGTTTCTTTGTGTGAGTTTTTTTTAATACGTCGAAGCACTTTTAAGGTTTACTGGTAATCAATCTGTGAAGCATAACTTAGTTTAATTAAAACTACAAACATTTATTGAAGTATATTACTTTAGCTGGTGCTTTGATCCTTAAGAGCCAGTAATTCCAGACTATGCATTCTCCATTTTACGATAGATTATCGCCTCTTCTTCTTTTTCGTACGAACTCAATGGCCAAAATCTGGTGTGGAGAGTTTTTCAAGCCACCCTCAGGCCTCTGACTTGGTTTGTACTAAGACTAACAGCCGGGATATACTATTTCACGTATCATTCGACTTATGGAGAGGACCGCTAGGAAGATCTTTTTTTTTATCCTTAATAGGTTTGCGTTTGACTACAGCTAGCCTGATGTTAAGCTGCGCTGCAGTCTACGGTGTGGCACTCTTACCTAGAAGATACCTATTAACTATACTACCTATTAGCTCGTATGGTTAAACGCCCTTGTGGTCAAATGTAAGGAGTTAAATGCAGCACCTGTCTTCATAATAAGAGTACATCCGTACTAAGAAATCGTGTTAAAACAATATTTACGTTATCGAAAAACTGTAGAGATTTTTGACTCTGAGTCAATAATAACAGAACTGAAAATACGAATCTTTGACGCAGGATTTTATATTTTTTTGCTTCCATATCTATATGCTTGGTTCTTGAACCAAGAACCATAATAAATACAATAGACAACAGAAGAGGAAAGATGGTTGGCCACCTTATACGACATGACAATTTCATTAAAAATATCGTAGAAGGAAAGATAGAAGCCAGGAGAGGAAGAGGACCTAGAAGATCATATTTAGACCAAATTAAGGAAAAGGCGAATGTCATGTCGTATAGGGAGGTCAAGGATTTGGCCGAAGACAGAACTACCTGGAAAAAACTCCACAGACAAGAGCCCAGCTCTTAAATATTGAATGAATCTATATGCATACATATGCCTTGTTAGTCGGTCATGGTAGTCTAAACAAGTAATTGCTATACAAACTCGAAAGTAATATTGAACATTACAAACAACCCTGTATGACCAAAACACGTAGAAACGTATTACAAAGCAATGCGGTGCTTCTGAACTTCACACAACGCTTGTAAGTTAAGGAATGTTTATTGAAACTCGTTTCGTTAGGTGAGCTTTGTTGTCCAGCGTTTTGTTACGAGTAGATGGAAAATCTGGTGGATGAAAGTGGAGTAATCAAACTACCTTGTGGAGTAATCTAAGTAATTTGTGACGTTGCATTTATATAACTCCATTAAATGTTGTATAACTCCATTTGATGTTTTCATTCGGTGAATGAAAACATCGTGAACCCATAGCATGGTGATAGAACATGTTCTAGTGCTCGCCTGGCAAGCAACCAGCCTCAATTGAAAAATCTGTAGCTAAATACTTAAGCAGTGTATTCTGGCAGCCTAGCTATAAAGAGTAAAAAAAAAGAATACTATTATATAAAACTGTGTTTAAACACACAGAGATTTTATATTTTTATAATCACAATTCTAGTACTTACGTAAATACTTTAAGATGTTACAAGTTTTATTCAGTGAGAGTAAAAAGGTACCGCCTTTAATAATATCTCGTCTACCAGAGTAATTATTAGAATCATTTAGCATAAAATTGCCTTGAAAATAAAGCGAGGCGACTTAGCAGTTCTGCAAACAGTAGACAATATCTGAACGAAAGTAATCAGTAGAGATTATCTGAACGAAAGTAATCAGTAGAAATCACCTATGAAAAAGGTTTATTGATCTGCGATGAAATTTATAAAGAAGCTTAAATTTTGTCCCTAAAAATGTATTAACAGAAATTTATATTAATGATGATGACTCTAGATCCTCTATTACAACAATATTTTTACTAAAGAGGGTAGAAACCCTTTTAAAATTGGAGCCTCTATTAAAAGTTGAAATGTTTTACTAAAATGGTAGATGCCCTTTAAATACATAGTTGTCAATGTAGCCCATGCTAAGAAACTTCTCTCGCTTCGCTCATTCGGTGAAAAATGTGAAGAAGCTTGATCTTGTCTTTATCCAGGTTTTGCATCAAATAGTGGGGGGAAATTTCTGTGCACTTTGATATAATTAACTAATGGTACACAAATGACTCACAATATAAGTAAGATTCAGTATTGAAACTTTTTATATCCACCATATTTTTTATGAGAAGAGTTACAGTTATATAAAAAGCCGGAGTAAGTAATCTGTCTGATGGAATTGTTACTTTGCCATTTGTTTAAGTACTACCTTACAGTTGTTATTACTCAATTATTTTTTTATGGTTGCGATGTTCGCCTCACATTTTTTCTACATTTTTTCTCTAATGTGTGTGTAATTAAAAAATAACTCCAAAGTTATATTTCTCAAAAAAGTTTTAATTCATTTATAAAATAATGCATTGGCTATATTCCAATATGTTTAAATTAAATTTTCATCAATATTCCTTGCCAAAATACCTTTTTTCTATAGTGTATATTTAACAAATGCTCCAAAAATCATCTTCAATGGTTTCTTTCTCTCAATTGTATTAATTCTTTTAAAAGTAATGCACGGTCACTATTCAAATATCTATACATTCAATATTCATAAATTACTGGAATTCCTTGCCAGATTCCCTTTTCCCTAGGTTCTTTTTTTTACAAACACAATCTAGTGACTTTCAAGGCGAGAATGAATTTCATCCTACTACTGAGTAAGCGCGCTCCACCATTGTCCACATATATATTGTTTACTATCAGGCGAATTGTAAAACACTGAAAAGCACGTTTGTTATATGTATGGGGACCTCTAAATGTTTTTATTTTTTATTTTTAGTGTTTGTTGTTATAGCGGCATAGGCAAAACATAACTGAAAATGCATCTTTCTAACTATCATGGTTTCTGAGATATAGCCTAGTGACAGACATACAGCCAGACAGCTTAGAGTAATAGGGCCCCGTTTTCACCTTTCCCCTAAAAACAATCATAAACAAGGAATCTTTAAAATAACATAAAATAAGTCACTGGTACAAACATTCCACAGTACTCGCAACTCATGTTTGCATCTTGATTATGTAAATGAAACGGTCGACAACCGGTTTCGTTAGATACTTTACAACTACAGAACTAGTTGCGATATGATATTAGCTGCTGACTCTGTACATGCAATTATTTAAAGCAAAAACAAAACCTTTTTTCTTGTTTGCGATAAAAGGAAATACATCGAGACAAGCGTAAATGAAAAATTTAGAAAATTTTTGACTAAATTTTTGTGACGGCGACTACCTTGGATTTCAACTTGTCATAGTGTATGTATTCTACCAATCAAGCTCTTTCATTTGATACCCATATTAAGTTGCGCGAGAGTTGTAAAAAATACATTCGAATCCGTTTTGACACGGCGGCCATTTTAGGTTAATATTTACTCAACAAACACCGACCAACCAATATACCTTTCAAATAAAGAAAACTAAATCAATAACCTTTTGACTCCTGCGTTACATTTCGGAATCTATCCATTTTTTTTTCTAATTTCAATTTTTCCTTTGCTTATCTTAATATGGTTTCAGATGACAGCGGAAGTACACTAAATATTTATTTTTGTCTTCAAACTAAATCAAAATCGGTTCATCCGTTAGGGGAAGGAGCGATGCCACAGACACACACAGAGAGGCATGCCAAACTTATAAAGCTCCGTCGTTTTCGCGTCGAGAGTTGGAGCACTGCAAATCATAATTTGCTCGATTGCGACTCTTGATTTCTAAGTAAGGGTTGCTTTGTATTTCTAGATAACTGAGTATTTAATTTCTAGATTGTTGCACTCGAACTTGAAAAGGTCAAGTACCATAGTAGTACCTAAGTTTATTTTTTTATTTATTTATTATATACATATCATAGAGAGATGGAGAGAGAGAGCATTACAGTAGTAACCAAAACGCCCACCCCAGATTACCTAAACACACATAAAAATACGAGTACATGAATAACATAACTTGTTTAGTTTAGTCTTAAATCTAGAGTTAATAGGTTCCTTCTAGGCAAGCGTGTTACATCTTAGACCACAGTCAAGCTTAACATCAGGCAAGCTGCGGTCAAACGTAAGCCTATTCATCAATAAAACAAAACAAAAAAAGTCTTTACACTCTCACTTTCAATGCACAACACAAATACTGAAAGAGCTTCTGTTACGTACAATCCGTTTTAAATGCTATGCGACCTAGTTAGTATTGGCGTCACTTGGTGACATTTGGTATAACATGCAAACATGACGTATACACAAAATTGTAGTATTCTTTATGCAATTAATTATGAATTATACTATTATCATTTCAATTCAATGACATTTAATTTTATTTCAGCGTATATTTTATAAAATTAAACCAACACTTAGTAGTGTCATAACGACCGAAGTCGCATAGCATTTGAACAGCTCTGTTAGTTCGGTTACTTAATGAAGGAACATTAGTGTATCATCTTACAATTACTAAAAATAATTTAAGCTTGCTTGGCTTATGATAATGTTTTTTATTACAATTGTTATTTCACAATAATACTTCTGAATTATATAATAATGTGAAAATCGTAGTTCCTAAATTTCGTGCGAAAGATAAAGACATGACATAACTAAAACTCAAATATCAAAGTCCATTTATAATTTTCTAATTAAAATTGTTTAAGCGAAAGACTGAGAAAAACAATCCAGCACAATTTCAATCCCGACTTCTACTTTTAATTAATTAAAATACATTTACAAATATTCGCAATGAAATTGTAAACAATAGAATTCCTCTCTGGTTTTGCAATTGCTACAGAGTTGTTTCAGTCTATCTTTGGCATACTCACCATTCTTTTTAGGGATCCGTGCTCAAAGAGTACCAACAGGGCCTTATTGCTAAGACTTTGCGGTTCGTCCGTCACATCTGTCTTTCTATTTGTCTGTCTGTCTGACTGTATCTTATGAACCGTGATAGACTAGACAGTTGAAATTATCACAGATGTTGTACTTCAATTGCCGCTATAACAATAAATACTAAAACAGATTAAAATAATCATTTAAACGGGGATCTCATACAACACAATGTAATAATCCAGTACAAAGAAGACTATTACGTCTATCAATAGATGGCGCTAAGCGTAAATATAGGTACTTAAATGCTATACACGAAATCAATTTTAAAATCCACAAGACAATAGGAATTAATTTTAAAATTAATATTTTGGGGCCTACAAACGTAATTATTTGCCTTTTTGAAGGTACGGAACCCTACGTACGCGAGTCAGACTTGCACTTGGCCAATTACATCAAATTTGTGCGTAATTTTCTTTAGCATTTATTGTGAACTATTGTGCTTTGGAGCCATAAAGTAGCGCCAAACGGTTGCTATGTCCTAGACGCCAATTAGCCAAAGGAAATGGCCCTTGCAGCGGTCTGCGAAGAATTTTTGAAATATTTTCTAGAAAGACGCGCGGACGGTGGCGCGATTAGAATAACTATGTCTTTAGGTACAGGTGAAGACGGTATAAGAAGTTAGGACTGTCTTTTCCAGGCTTAATAAAATTTGTAATGTGTCATAATGTATAACGTACGAGTATATAATGTTGTAAGAAACCAGCCAGATTTCTTTACATATTTTGCACGCCCTCGTGGTAGGTTTCAGTTAGGACATTTAAATTAATTGAACAACATGAACACTCTGAAACCGCAATAAATTATTTGACTTTGACTTTGTATAACTAGTTGCGCCCCGCGGTGTTACCCGCGTTAATCCGGGATAAAAAGTAGCCTATGTGTTAATCCAAGGTTTACCTATCTTTATAGTGAATCTCATGAAAATCGGTTCATGCGTTGAGGCGTGAAGGAGTAACAAAGATTTTTGAAGTTATTTGCTCATCCCACGGGAACCAGTACTGTTTTCGGGATAAAAAGTAGCCTATGTGTTAATTTAAAGTCTAACCTATCTTCATAGTACATTTCATCAAAATCGGTTCAGTCGTTTGAACGTGAAGAAGTAACAAACATATACACACACAAACACAAACTTTCGCTTTTATTGTATTAGTAGGATCTAGCGGTTTTAGAGGCAAGCGTGAACCGGTTTCTTCTGGGTAAGCGCGCTCCACCTTTGATCACAATTACAATAGCACTTACCATCAGGTGAAATGCGATCAAACGCAAGCCTATTGAATGGAAAAAAGTAATTGTTAGCGTCTGTCTGTCCAAGATTGAAAGCCTTAAATCTGAGGTTAGTGTAATTCTTTACTTTGTTTTGTTTAAATTAATCATTTGGACTTGTGAAACTCCTTGCCGGAATAAGATGAAACAGAAACCCTACGCAGCAACCCTACCCTTTCTAAACCACGTGGACGCTGGACTCTTCACTCAATAAACAAACAAATCTTCTTCTTCTCTTTCTTCATCACCTTATCCCACTTCATGTGGGGTCGGTACAGTATGTACGCTTCTTCCATACATCTCTGTCATTCGTCATCTCTGTATTCACACCCCTCCTGGTCATATCGACATTCACACAATCCATCCATACTTTCTTAGGCCGCCCCCTTCCTATCTGTCCGTCCACACTCATACTCATTATCTTCCTTGTGATATGGTCTTCCTCACGTCGCATAATACATATATAACAAAGAAATGAACAGGTAAATTTAATGTTATTCGGAGTTGACTTACTGCCACATCCTTGTAAAACAAAACTCGCATTTAGAAAAATAAACCACTGCCACACAAAAGCGATTGGAGTCGTTTTGTTTCTGCATAATCCACGTTCAAACAGAGGTGTTTAAGAAACATGCTAACCGCGTGAAAGGTTAAAGAATTTATTCACTAAACCTAAAAGAATCGCACCGCAAAGACGTGTAAAAACATTTATATGGAATAAAGCCTAGTTTGGATGACGTTGATGGCAAAGACAATGTTTCATTGAAAAAACTGCATAAGTTTAGGCAGAAATGGAATAAGATTCGAAGCGGAGAATTTAAAAAGAGTAGCAAAATTATAAAAGTGTATGTGGGATAGCCTTTTTTCTTTACGTAATATGCACAGTAAAATCTTTGATTTCGCATGTGATAATATATTTTCGTAAAGTTACTTAATAAATAACGTCAGTATTTAATCAGTAATTCTGTATAATTTACTTAATTAATTAACATAATAATTATTGTAAACTCTATAAATAACATTTTAATAACTATGTGACTTACATGCATATTATACTAATTTATAAAAAAAAAACTTGTTATCTTTCTAAATAAAGTAAGTTGCAATGTGTCTGATGTAATTCTTCAAAATTTGTTTAAGTTATTTATTTTTCACTTAATTTCAAGGAATTTCTCGCTTGAAACAGTTGAAAAAGATAAGAATGCAAATAAACTCTAAACATTATTTTAGTTCTTGAACTATTCTACATATCTATGTAGTACATAAATATTTGACTAATCTAAAGAATAGTCACAACACGTTTTATTACCATGTCACAGTAAAGATATAACATCAGTTTTGTTCGAAAGCAGCCAGACTTGAGCAAGTCATCAAAACGACAGAGAACTAAAAATAGTTATAAAATAGCAAATCCTCGCATATTTGCCAATTGATGTAAACATCTCACAAAACCAAGGTCATTTTACTACGACACATTGTTATGAGATTTTTTCGTCGAGATATCTAACAATTTGTTTCCTAAATGTATTATTTTATTTTAACGCTAAGGCTAATTATTATTATAAACAAAGATATAAATTTAAAAAATAGGAAGCTGAAAGCGTCTATCGTCTAAATATGATAATAATAATTAGCAAAACACGTGACATTTATATTGGACGTAATTTTATATAATTTTATTGAAAAAAAAATATGATATTTGCAAAATAATTGTCAAGATTTGCAAACAAGTAAGTTGTAGCTGTACAGAATGAAATTATCCTCTTTTTAAGACATTGAATATTATTTTTGTGCACGTGTGATAATTTTCGTTTTTACGATGCATTTTGACGTAGGTAGGTACTTATAGCCTAGATAATGTTATAGTTATTGATATTATGTATTTATGTGGCTCAAGCCAAGTATTATCGGGGTAATATCATTAAGACTTAGCTGTTCCTCCGCCCGTCTCTCAAGACTCAAGCTGTAGTGAATTGTTGAAATTTTCACAAAATATGTTTTTTTATTGCTGCAATAACAACTACAAATAGAAATATTTTTTTCAAGTAATGAACTATATTTTTCTATTCTAATTACATCAATTGGTAGATGCTTGAAATATTATACATTTTTTGTCACTTGTTTGGCAGTAAAACCCAAAATTTAATTGTTAAATTGAGAAAAATTTGGCGGACTTTGATCTCTCATTAGTAGTTTAAGAAATCTTGGAAAAACTACGAGTTTTTGCAGAAGCGTTTTTATTGTCTGTTTATCTATAAAATTAACGCTTTGAGGAAACATTACCTATTTTTAAACTTTTCATGGCGCCGACTATTTATGAGGATATACAACGTACAAATTACAAGATTGGATCAAATATAAGTTTTGGTAGAACCATTTTTTATCACTGTATAGTATCTTGTTTTTAGTTTTGACAATAAATTAAGTACGCGGTATAAAAAACTCATTAATTACTTTTTTAGCATAATATAATTTGTCACAATGGTATCAAATAACCAATTAAATAACGAAAATGAAGTAGGTATGCTTTAACAACAAAATACATATTTAAATAATTAAGAATTAGGCAAATACATATACTGTTAGAAAACGGTTCACAACTTAAATTTCGTGCTATCATGAGGTAGTTTTTTGTTTGAATTAAAATTTATATGTATACTAGCTGACCCGGCAAACGTTGTTTTGCCTTAAAAATAGAAATGCAGTAGCCGATTCTTAGACCTACTAAATACGCATATAAAATTTGGTAAAAATCGGTCAAGCCGTTTCGGAGGAGTAAGGTAACAAACACTGTGACACGGAAATTTTATATATAAGATAAAACAACGATATATGACGCCAGGACCATCAATCTCATCACTTGAATGCGATATCTTAGTAATTTGCAAAAACTTAAAACCCATGGTATATTTTTGCTTATCTAAGACGGAATAATCATTATTTATTTATGAGAAAAAAACATCCTATTAATACGCCTATTGTCTAACATAAAGAAGATAGTAGGATCGCACGAAAATCTCGTTCAGTATTTTATAAACACGGCAATGAATAAATTGACAAAAATAATTATAATGTGCTCCATTGTCTCATGTTCCCTTTAGGTTTTATGACGCTCAGAAAGATTCTCGATTGTTTTCATAAGCCTCATATTGGCTACTATAAACATTGCTATGTTTACATATTCGCTCTATCGGTTTGTATAAACGATGTAAACGTATGTCCGTTCCGATGTACGTTTACACATCGGAACGGACATACGTTTACATCGTTTATACAAACCGATAGAGCGAATATGTAAACATAGCAATGTTTATAGTAGCCAATATGAGGCTTATGAAAACAATCGAGAATCTTTCTGAGCGTCATAAAACCTAAAGGGAACATGAGACAATGGAGCACATTATAATTATTTTTGTCAATTTATTCATCGATATAATTGTTTGAATGGTAAATTTAATTAGAGTGTCACAAAATAAAACATTTGAAATAAAATTAATTGTTTTATTTTCAGGCTAGTGAAGTCACATGATCACAAAAGTCATAGACACTTCAAACCAAAGGTTGAGCATTGGAATGAATGACCTTCAAGGATGCTGCTTTAACAATCAGTTCAGTCGCCAAACAATCGGCTTGATCAAGCAAGCAACATACTCGTACATAAATAGGCAAAATTTACTTGATCGTCTCAGGTACACCATTATTCAGCAGATGAAGTACAATTTGTTAAAATAATGCTAGATTTACAGCAGTAATGGTCGATGTTATAGCTAAGAATGAAAATGGAGCTATAAATCTCAAAATCTTTGATGTTATTGTAAAGTTTAATTTTATTACGCCTGAAGTTAATTTGAGAGATCGAAGTTATGATCAGTAGAGGTAATAGCTAAAAATTATGTTTCAACTGAGGTTTTTAGTATCATTCCTGGATAATACGCATGAAGCTTTTTAGCAGCTAGGTATTTCAACAGTAGGTCACGTAACCTCACAATTCAGCGTCACTCTGGCCGTTTAAAAGGTGGAGCCGGCATAGGCTGGAAGTACTGGCTCTAAAGGAGGCTGCTCGAACACAACGTGCTTGGCGATAGATTTTTAATTTGAAGGTGGATGGATGATATCTACACTGACATTATTAACAAACATACACCATGAACTTAAAAACGCATAGGTACTCCTAAGTGTATAGGACCAAAATTAACATTAATTTTCTAAGTCAAATCTCCATTAGTAAATGCTAATGAGCTGATTCCTTCGGCCCCTTTTCACTATCGGACGAGCAGGGTGACGTCTAAAAGGCACCGTTATAAAGTTAAAGTTTCTAAAATCCGCACGAAGCACATTTATTTTGCGGACAATAATTATACTGTGGAACTCTTTGCCGGAAACCCTGTTCCTTCTGAACTATAACTTCACGACATTATTGAATCGGTAAAATTTAGGCAAGCGCGCTCCATTATCATCACTTAAGGCATTTTTTCATCAGATTTTGTTCATATTGATAAGTCTGATTGGAACCAAATTAAGTATAAATATTATTAAAGTGGTTCTTTAGATGGCTTTTAAGCATTTTCTCGATATTTTTTACAATTGATAGCGAAACTGTAAAATAAAGAGTTTGCTTTCGCCCTAACTTAAAAAAGTTTTAAACTATTAATTTTTAACTGAAACCGCAACGCGTGCAAAATATAAATAAACAATGTGACGTCCCAGACAATGGTAAAAATAAAATACGTATTTGCGAGTAAAATGAATATAAAATACAGAGTCATATTTTATTTCAAGGTCTCGACCTAGATTGTTTTTGACAGCTGTGGATTCTGAATGGAAACCAGTGAAGTGTTGAAAAGACGTTAAAAATAATAAAAAATATATGTAAAAATATATGGAATACCAATAATGTTTTTTTTTGCCAACATTTAGCTGTAAATAAATATTAACTAATGCTACTAATATTATAAATACGAAAGTTTGTATGCACTCTATTTATATACACTCTATTGCGAGTGAAACCTCGTTTGTGAACATGTGGAGTTATAGTTCAAAATGGTTCCAAAAGTGACAGAACTAGCACATGTGTTCTAAAGTTTTAGGTAATGGAAAATCTAGTACAAACTCTATATAATGACACTGAAGGGCCTATGCATTTAATGGCGTTATAGAGAGTGGTCGTTAAATTGAGAAAATGGAAAGAAATAAAGGCCAACTAAAGTCAATTGATTTCGACGCTTTAGAGAGTTTGTCGTTAAATCAAGTGACGTTACATGGAGTTTACACTTGTATATTGTAGGCTAGACATTTTAAAATACTGGATAACGACATGTAAATCTGGACTTACACGTGTTTTGACATGTGTGATAATTGATACATCCGGCCAAAACATAAATCTTGACAAGACTAGGAAATAGCTATAATTCATAAAAGATAAACTAAAAAAACTTTTCATAATTTACTATATATGAAATAAATTAGACATTTGATGACTCACTCCAAGATTTTTTCTAGGAGGCAATAAATTTTAATTATGAGGAAAATTTATTTTCAAATTATGTCTACGATTTTGTTGGCAGTTTGAAGTTAATGGGTAAAATTATTAACCTACGTAATATCCAAATTAAAACGCAAAAAAAACTTTGCTTAGATATATTCTAACACACAAACTCATCTTGATATATTTTTATTTTTTTTAAGTTTTTTAGCACGAACAAACAGATTTTTTTCTGCCTGGATATGGCACGCCACTCAGAATAAAATAACTGTTATTGTGCCAAATTGACACAACCAAATTAAAAGAACCATAACGTTGTGTAATATTAATTTTGACAAATGTATCTCAGAAATAAAGATCTGTCAATGTGTACTACGTATGTTTAAATACGTTTACAACTTTCGCATTTATAATATTAGTAGGATAAGTTAGTTATTTATTTATTTATAATTATAATTTATACATTACTAGCTGACCCGGCAAACGTTGTTTTGTCTCACTTGGGGTATGAAAAAGAGATAGTGTAGCTTATATGACACGTTCGTAGATTTACATATCGACATCTGTTAGAATCATTTGGAGTTAACAGATAATTGTGACTGTCAAATAATTACAGACAATAATAAGCAAAAAATTAAAATTGCGACTATAATTTGAGATTTAAACTATCCTATCTCTCAAGTTGGATCGAACTGCACATGGTGTGCGAATTTTATTATAATCGGTTAAGTGGTTTAGGAATCCATTGAGGACAAACATTGTGACACAAGATTTATATATATTAAGATAATGTAGTCTAAAAGTTCGTTAGAGCATAACCCGCGTATTATTTATAATTAGCATGCATCAATAAAACTGGAGGAACGTTAAAAGTAATCCAAACAAGTCCCGGCACCCAATCCGATAAATAAACATAAGCGAGTTAATGTGAAAGACCGATGAAATATATTTAAAAACATTGTTGGACGTGTCTTTTGCTATCATTCAGTAAGGTGGATATAATATTTAAAGCTGGAAGGATTAAATTAGCTTTAACGATGACCTCGTTGGCGTAACGGTTACCATGTCGGACTGCTAACCAGAAGGATCCGGGTTCGATTCCCGGCCCGGCCGACATCTTTGTGCTTAACTAAATTTATCGGTTGTGGGTTAAATATGTATCTATATAAAATATATATGTATGTATATGTAGTATATCAGTTGTGTTAGCTACCATAACACGAACTAAAAATGGTTCAGTATGGAGTTAGCCAGCCGTGTGTGAAATGAGTCCTAATAATAAACTTAGAGATTGTTAATTAATTAGTATGTTTTGTAGATCTATTTATTGTATCTTTTCACTGACATTCCAACTAATTAGATAATATTAGAAGAGAATATTTTTATTCATATACGGTATCCTAGATATTATAAATTAAATCGTTAAGCAAAATTATTTAGTAAAAATACATGTAACGAATTGAAACCGAATGTTAATTTAAATTAAATAAAACCTTTGAACCATGGGCGACCCCTGGAGCAAAGGTGCCCATCACGCTCGCTGCATTACCGCGCTGAATAGCTATGGCCAACCTCACCAAGCACGACCCGGAGCGGGAGTCACCGGTGATATCATTAAACCTAAAACCTAGCTCTTGGACAAAACTTTTTTCCTCACTGCTCCAATTACCCAGTCTCCAAGGCCAAAGGTACAAACTCGCCAAATTAAATTATTATTAATAATAAAATACATTATGGACACCTCAAATACTTGTTATATATACACACAAGCATACTACATACACATACAGACTTGTAATACTTCAACACCCCGTCATTGTTGTTTCTCGTTGATAAGACAATTAATTTTCATCACAACATTTTATGATTCATAATTCCATACCACTGAACTTACGCATAATCGAGTAAATATTATACACAGTTCAATTCCTTCCTGTTTCGAATAAGCGCACATTATTCTAATACACGTATTTGCATAATCCTATTTACGCTACGACAAAATGGCATCTCGCAATAACAAAATATGAAGCTGGCTCTAAAGGAATACTCCTTCCTTTCAGTTACTCCAGACTAAGCATGCTCCACCTCAGATCAGTGCCACTAGCCCGTAAGATTATTGTAATAAAAGGTAGCAAAAAGAAAAAAATATTGAAATATAAGTTCAATGAAATTGATTATGAAAACAAACTATTCAGTTTTCGCTTTTGAATTTGAGCCAAACTGTACTAGACAGTACTGTTACGAGAGATAGGCAAAGTTTCTATTATTATCAGTTCGAGGACAATGATCGAATCTATATTTTTGAGATGCAAATTGTTATGAATTTTGATCTGAATCCTGTATAGACAGACTATAATACCTACTTCAGATGTGTATCTAAAGCTTAAAATCAAACGTACGAATATAGATTTAAATCTTCAGTTCTACTTTAAAAAATGTTTAAAAATACACTCAAATACGTGATTATTGCGTTGCTAATTATAGCATTGTTTTTAAAATATATGTCCTAACGGCTTATGGACCCTAGAGCTGGCGCATACCTCGGCCAACGCTAAAGTTTGGCGATCCAGATTAGGTATATTTATTTACCCATGAACACAAGTAAGATTTTTATTTTAATACTAGTATAGTTTTTAATATTTATTCAGTAATGAAATAGATATAAAAAAATTCTCGCGAATGTCCATTATTTAATTATTACGGCTTCTACATTCTACTACTCATTCTTCAGATCTACATCGTACAATTAAAAACTGTATCATCTACAAAGCTGACGTTTCTACAGTTGACAATAGACTAACAGCTGAAAACCACACAAATTACATACAACAAATGTACTAGAAACAATCTATTATAGAAGAAGCAGTCTCTTGGCAACTCGGGCGCATTTAATTTTTACCGGTCTCTCGTTGTGAAACAAAAGGTTTGAGTGTTTGAGAAATATGTGTTGAGTTTTTTTTTAAACGAAAATAAAATACGGAAAGTTCAACGTTAGCCAAGTATCTGTCGGGCCAGTCGGATGTGCGATGGAAATAGACCGGGTATCTAGTTCGGCTTTACGAGACCAAACGGCCGCGACAATCGTTAGCTTTACATTAACATTATTCACGGCGTCTTTTTGTCCGACTCTATTTTAGTTAGCTACGATCCACTCGACACGTGGCTCGACTGAGCTTATTGGATCGCTGGGGTTTCCGAGTGCTCAAGTCGGTTTGAGCGTAGTTTGAATTTGCGTGTATCAGACTGGTAACTCGGCCCGGTTTAACAAACAAACCAATCTTTGCTCCTTATACGAGTACAACTTTTGAAATTATTGATACAACAATTTATACTTTTTTGAGGGTATAACAATTTATACCCTCGACGTAAAAACATCAGAAAATAAAGTAAAGCGTGCCTGCGCGCGTGTTCGTTTGATGTATCTTAGCTTCTGAACCACGGACAACAGAAAAAAAATCGACTGAATGAACCGATTTAAATATATTTTTTTGTTTGATGGTCTGTTAATAGGGAGAGTTTTTAGCTATTAAATTATATCTTAGCTATTGTTGTTTAGTATATAGTATATTATATTTAATGAAAATCGGTCATATATAGAGAAGTTTTTATTTCATTTAGTTTGCGATTGAATGCTTGCTTTGCGCATTTAATTAAGATCGGTCAATTTAGTACCTCATGTAATAATCATTCGTATGTATTATGATAATATATTATGGAATAATGATAAGCTTTTGTTAAAGTTAGTATTCTTTAGTAATCTTGTTAAACTGCTATTAAGATATCTTTACATTCTTATAACATTATACATGACCTGACATGTTCATCATCAACTCAGTTATTAATCCTTGATCTATTGAATGAATAAATCAATTTACATAAGACGTTTATATTAAGACCAAATCTTAGTGAAAGTAGTAAACAAAAAGTGTTACGTAAATAATTATTAGTTTAAAAAAACTAAAAAACACGCTTTTTATAGAAAACCGTAATTTTATCAAATTAGTGTATTGTCATCGGTCCTCAATAAATCTACAAAGTTTGAACGAAATCTGGCCGTTTAAAGTGGGTCAAAATCGGGCCCAAAGAAGTCGGTTACAAACAAACATAGAAACAAACATACAAACAAACATACAGGTGAAGCTAATATAAAGCGTGTAAAAATCCTTTTAAAAAAGAACTTGTGTAATTTTGGAAAAAAAAAACAAAAAAGAATCACAGTGTTTTTTATAATAACAAAGGGTCCTTTTCCGTCTCAGATTCAGCCATCGAAGCCTCCAACCGCAGGCTTTAGGTCAGTAGTGAACAGTCACCGGGTCCCTACCCTGTGGTTACTAACTTTAAACTTCGTGAGCGAACCGCAACAATTTATGGCGTATGGAAGACGGCACTCGACGTACTCGTACAAAGTAAGGAACAACTAAAAAATTTAGATTTTTTTAAATAATTATTAAGAAAAGCAGATATTCAAAAAATCTTTTAAAGTAAGTATTGAATATAGTAAAGGCAAATAGCCCGGCGCGGATAAAACTGTAGCCTCGCAGCACAGGATCGAAAGATACTTAGCGCGGGGCACAGCGTCTCTATAACGTACCACACAATGTTAATAGTTATTTACTCTTTGCAATAAATACATGTACGTACTCAATTAAAAGGGAAATAATAATATGTTGTATTTGTATTAATAACATGAACAACAAAAAGCAATACTAAATCTAATTTAAAGAATCATAAGCTAAATTAAATAAAACTTAAATTACTTTTATTGATTTACAGATTGTGTGAATAGGTATTATAGTAATCTTTTAGGTTTAATACAACCAGATAGTGTTTGTTATTCCAATATTCCATACAATATCATTAAATTGAAGCAAATATTTTTGACATGATTTTGTTTAATTTTTGATAAATTGCAGTCATATCTTTACATAATTAGAAAATATCTTAAAAAGCTCTCTCAGAATCAGATTTTGACATTCAATGTTCAATCTTGTTCTTTATAGTATTTTATTAGTCTAGCAAAATAATCAGATTTTGAAACATGAAACCCTTTTTTTAAAAAAGGGTTTCATGTTTGAAAAATCTAGAAAGAACAGACAACGTCAAACAGACCTCGTTTGGTTTATAATGTCTTTTGGGTCTCGTAATGGTTACCATGCCAGACTGCCAATAAGAAGGTTCCGGGTTCGATTCCCGGCACAGCCAACATCTTTGTGCTTAACTAAATTTGTTGGCTGTAGGTCTGGTTATTATATATGTATCTACATATATATAATAAGTATGTATATGTAGTATATCAGTTATGTTAGCTACCATAATACAAACTAAAAATGATTCAGTATGGGGTTAACCAGTCGTGTGCGTCAAATATTAAAAAAAAATACGACAAACTTATAACACCCTTTATTTCCAGCAGTACGCAAAAAAGACTTTATGATTATTTAATGTCAAGCTCGGAGGTTTATTGTTAAATATTCGAGCTTTTTGCTTTCTTCAAATTAACTTCTCGTGTCTTTTATGAAATATGTTTTTTCGTTTATTGCGCATTGTTATCGCGTCTTTACTTTCTTGCTTTAACGTAGGTTTTTTTTAAAGGATTTCAAAAGGAAGATATTCTTCATTTTGTTTGATGTCATCATAGTCAGCGTATGTTCGTCCACTGCTGGACATAGGCCTCTCCCAAGGCACGCCACTTGGCCCTATCCTGTGCTTCTCTTCGCCATCCACTACCCGCTACCAGATCATCGCTCCACCTGGTTGTAGGGCGTCCTACACTACGTTTGCCGAGACGCGGTCTCCACTCTAGAACTCGTCTACCATAACGGTCGTCGGTTCTTTGGCATATACATATATATGTCCAGCCCATTGCCACTTCAGCTTGCTTATGCGTTGAGCTATGTCTGTGACTTTGATGTAAATCTATATATTTCGTTTTATTTGTCATAATTTTACGCAAAAAATAATACTTAACTATCAATTTGGTAGATTATATACTTATTATGCATTTATTTTTGTTACAAAGTAATAATTATCTTTTTTAGGAGTTTTAGTAAAGAAAATAAGTTACTTACAGGTAAGAGTGGTGCATTATCTATCTTTCTATCTAAGCCTATAAATCAGCCCACTGCAGGGCAAAGGCCTCCCTACCATCCCTCCACTTTAGACTGTCCTGGGCAACGGTCTTCCAGTGTGGGTTGGTGTGTCGAGGTCGTACCGCCATTATATTATTATAATAACAATAAAGTTTAACATTTGTGAAACTGTGGTGAAATACAGAATCGTACTAATTTTATAAACGCGAAAGCTTGTATGGATATCTGGATATATGGTTATTTGTTCCTCTTTCACGCCGAAAATACCTAAATGTTTTTAATAAAACTTCACATGAATAGCTTATACATCATAATTAAACATAGGCTATATTTTTTTATAATAGTGTGTGAATATTCCAAAATATATAATAATATAACCTAATAACGACGGTTTTACATTTTTACTTATAATAGTGTAACTTTATGGTATTTTGTAACTTTCAATCAACAACTATAGCAAGTGTCATGTAATTTTTTTAAACAGATTAACTTATAAGACAAAACAACATTTGCCGCTAGTAGATAGATAGATAGACAGATAGATAATACTTTATTGGACACAAACTCAAAACTAAAACTAAAGATAAAATAATAACTAAGAACAAAAAAAATAGTGTGCCACAATTGGCGGCCTTATAGCTTAAAGCGATCTAGGTTATTCATAGTAGGTAATTCATAATTTAAAAAGCTATTGACAAATCCGCTTAGAAGAAACAACTATCTTAAACACAATTTTATGATAATTTATTCCTTTGAAAACTTCCAAAATGTATACTATTTTTTCTTCACTCCAAAAGCGTTTTGAATTCCCCAAAGTTACTCTGTCCCTTATTACGTTCGGGAAATTTTCCAAAGCCAAACTGAGGTTCGTTAATATTTTATCAGACGAAGTTGTGGGCCCATTGATAAATATTCCAAGGATGACCCCTGTTACAAGGAAGTTTATTTTGATACGAATATTTTGCGGCGAAAAGGATTTTCCCGTTTATAAATGTCAGTTTTGTGCTCACCTATTTTTGCGCAGTTAAAAATAATCATAATTATCTTATAATAATCATAATATTCTTAATATGTCATATATGTATTATAATTATAAAACAATGTCAAAATGTCTTGTTTTGTATTTTTTATAAATTCAATTAAATCATAGATAATTTCTTAGAGTAATAGCTTAGTTTTGTTTTAGTCTAACAAAAATAGAATACATACAAAACCCTAAAATAATAAAATAAAACAGTACACTAATAAAATATATATACTACTTATTCAAGGTAGTAGGTACATAGCCTTAAGGCGTCTAAATTAAAATAGAGTAACGATAAAATTCTATCAAAATGTATATATAACTTTAATCTTTTGAAGGTTTAATTGACGTCTGACGCCATTAGGCTTAAGAAAACTGTCTTAAAGTCCTCATTAAGAAAAGAAGGACACTTACGTATATAAAAAAGCCTAATACTAATCAAGGTTTACGAAAGAATGATCGGTTATTAAAATATCATTAGTTAGAAGTTAACCTTTAAGATCTGTATTTTTTAAGTGGATAATGAATTCTTGCTACCGAGACCTAGCTAGTATAACAACTTATTTAACATTTATGTACGTACTCAAACTAGTACAGAGAATGTTTGTACGTTTTATTGTAAGAAATAACATAATAGCATAAATTATGTTTATTATTTCATAAGCGTCCGTTAAATTTGGCATCGGAACATGTATTGTTAGGTTACGAATGCAATTTCGCACCAAGTGACAACAAATAATATTTACGATAAACATTGCTCGCCTAACTTCGCATTTCATAATATCGCATTGCGACTGAAAAGTTATTTTAAATGTCACAGCAGAGATAGCGAAAAAAAGGTCAAATACAACAATGTTGTTAGCCAGTTTAGCTACTTACGAGTAAGTAGAAAAATATTATCATCAAACATAATTTGCTAAGTTTCCACGAAAAACGTGGCATCAAAGAATTTCAAACACAAATAAAAGTTCCAAAAACGAAGACAGCACAAATTTATGAATGGCCGTAAACTCACCGTATGAATCTTATGAGTGGAGGAAAATCTAAACAATATCCGAGCACGACCTTTTTCAGCAACAAATCACAAAAAAAAAACAAATACCAACACTGCGACCGACTCGGGTCACCGGCGCTTCAATTACTGAATGTCACACAAAAATATTAACAAAGCTTATAAATTTCGAAAATCGAACCGGGAAATTCGTGCACGTAAATTTTCGCGGCAAACACGGAGGGAGCGTCGAGACGTACTGCCCACGCAACGGCCAAGACACGACTGTCTGATTCTGAGCGGATTCACCTGCAATGCGTGCGCTCATCGCCGACGACCGAGCGAGACGACAACAGCAGGTTCTATTCGCGTGAGAGCGAGAAAGAGACTGACACACGTGCTTACACCACCTTAGGGCTGAAGCCGTTTTCAGACTAGGGGCGCGTTATTACAAAGCTGCAAATGAATAGCTATGTATTTTGTATTATGGAGGGCGAACAATAGCGCGAGTTATGCCTTTTGTTGGTGTTGAAACTCGATGTGACGTTTTCGCGGTGCTATCTTCTTTCGTTAATGAACTCAGCCTTGGATGCGAGAAAGGATGCTTTGTGAGAGAGTTTGATTAAGAGCATGAACAATATACACGTGGCGCCTCATGTGTAGTCTCTGCTATTGTTTTGCTTAGCTTGTGATAAGAAGTTTTAATGGAAGAAATGCGAGTTGAAAATAAGTTATTTTTTTATATTTTGATATTATTCTACAATTACATGGATATGGATAGCCATAGATTGAATTTATGGGCTATGTAATCATTTGTGAGCATGATATTTATTACTTTTATAATACTAACCTACATTAAGAAAATTACGAGTAAAAGTGTAATCTTTGCTAAGCCAAATCTGTTTCAGGAAATAAAACTAAATAGGTACCTACCTAATAATGAAATGCTTTGAAATCTTTAAAATAAATAAGAATCACCTTTATTTTGTTTCGAATGTGCCAATAAAAAAAGTCCATCTTGAATATTTATTTTACATCTTCTTATATAAAATGTCCATGTCATTGTGTTAGTTACCGCACTCCTCCGAAACGACTTTACCGTTTTTTTTTTACCATATTTTATATGCGTATTTCGTAGGTCTGAGAATCGGCTACTATCTATTTTTAAGGCAAAACGTTTGCAGGGGCAGCTAGTAATAATATATTTTTAAAAGAAAATGGAACTAAATGTTAAGTACCTATTTACTCGTAAATATCTATCAGAGGTCTTATTTATTGTTATGCGCGTATAGAAATACATCGTTATACATCATCAAATCCTTAGCTATCAAAGTACAAGGACAGACAGACAGACGGATAGACTGACAGAAGGACAAACAGCAGTCTTCATAAAAGTTGAAACCTTTTAGAAGCTGTTTTTTTTTTATCCATGATAGTTTAGCGTTTGACTACAGCTAGCCTGATGTTAAGCTGCACTGCAGTCTACGGTGTGGCACGCTTACCTAGAAGATACCTATTAACTCTACTTTTGAAGGCCCCGGATGATACCTCTCAGGAAACAGAGACTCAGGTAGTGAGTTCCTAAGCCTCGCAGTCCTAACAATAAAGGTCGACGCAAAGTGTTTTGTACGAAAGCTGTGTCTAAAAAGAAATACTCAATTAAGATACGATAAACTTATCGACAAATTGTTTCGTGTAATCGTTATTTTTCTCTTACATTTCCCTGGACGGATCTTACCTAACATGATATATTAATAGGACCCGAACATAAATATTTTATAGTACCTTCCTAAACACCCGCAGGTAAGCCCTTAGCAACGGTCAGTGAACTGTATCATAATAATTCTTACCTGTATCTTCTTGTAGGGTCTCTTTTATTTAATCTTATTTATGGGGAAAAGTTTTAGAGCCGTTTAGATAATGACCCTTTAGTTATCACAACATAGCATATTATCACACAACACTGTAGCGCCTGTAGCTCGGCTAGCTAAGGTGATCTGACGCGATCATCGAGGTTGAGCAACGATCAGTGCGGACATTCCATGGATGGGAGACCATACATAAGATTGTCTTTAAAAAGTGGCATTTTCATCTGGGCTCTACCGCGGGTCTGAGGACACGTTAAATTGTAGGTCCCGGCTGTTAGTCTTAGTACAAGCAGTAGTTAAGCCAAGTCTAATAAGGCCTTCGGGCGGCTTGAAAACTCTAGACATCAGAGCTTGGCTACTTAGCTTATCTTCGTATGAGCTACATAGCCAAGCTATGATGATGAAGAAGAAGAAGTTTTCACAACTGAAAAACAATACGGAACAATATATCCATAAATTGAAAATAGATTATAATTAATTTCCAAAACGCTTGTTTTTAAGCAATTTTTTAAATGTCTGTATAAAAATGGCTGAAATTTATATAGACTAGCGCATGTAGTTATATAATAATTTATTTATTTATTTACCTAAAAGTACGCCATGCCGGCAAACCCTCGAGGGACTTGCATTTTTCACGGACGAGGGAGGCAACTTTGGCATTTATCATTCTAGTAGGATTATTTTATATCGAAAACTAAAAAATAAATATTATATGTGCGATTAAAATATGCCGAAACTAAATCAAGTGTTGTCGTACATAAAATAAATAAAATTATGGGATTTACTCGTATATTTATTTTGTTGTTTTAACATTCTTGTAAGAAACCTTTCTTTCTTTGGATTTGCTTTAATTTCTTAATTATTGTAAGCCTTTTCAATAATAAAAATAAAATGTCGGTAATCAAAATCACAGTTGGCTTAATAGAACCACAAAACTTCAATATTTAACATCCTTCTTTACCTTCAGCAAGTAAAATAATCGAAACCTACCGAATTTACGCCAAAAATAAACAATCACTGGGGCCAACCGTTTAGTCGGACATAAAGAATTGGAATGCCCTATCGCTGAAGCATCTGTCTCAATAAAATAAAATAGCATTTAAAAGATCACAGACAGAAATAGCAGACGTGGCGACAGATTTCAATAAATATAGAAACAGAAAGCAGATTGAAGCGTTCTCTTCAAGTGATTTTATGGTTTTTGTCAAAAGTATTTCGTTACGTTCGTCGACCTCATTGGCGTAATGGTTACCATTCTGGACTGCCAATCAGAGGGTCCCGGGGTCGATTTCCACCACGGCCAACATCTTTGTGATGAACTAAATTTGTTGCCTGTCGGTCTGGGTGTTAAATATGTATCGGTACAAAGTATTTATGTACGTATATGCAGTATATCATGGTTGCGTTAGCAACCATAATACAAACTAGAAATAGTATACGGCTACTAACTTACCTAACCAGATGCGTGTAAAAATGTCTCCTAATATTTATTTATTTAATTTGATTTTTTTGATTGTTTGAGTCTTATAGGCCCTAAAACAATTTAACCGAATTACTTATATATGAATAATATTATTAAATAATATTGATATAATGTTTATTAAACTTAAAAGACTAATAAACATCAACAATACATGACTTATAAAGTAATTTACAAAATACTTATACTAAAAAAAATTTAATGCCACTGATTAGAGTTTTAATTGAGCAATATAGTATACAACCGAAAGCTCTCACACTGAGATTACGAGTATTAATCTCGTATTTGTAGCTGTATCCTTCAGAATACAATTTATGTATGTCAAACAATGTTGTCAAGGTTTCAATCCGAGGTTACTTATATATGAAATGTTGACACAAACTAAGAGTTGGGTAAGTGAAGTTGAGGTAAGTATATTTAATTTATAAAATTTTATTTTATTATATTAGGACAATCTTTGACCGTTGAGAAACCACGTTTTCCTCGAGCTACATGAAAATATTATAGATATATAGATCCTCACAAAAACTACAATAATGTAAACACAAGGATAGATCCTTACAAAAACTACAATAATGTAAACACAAGGATAGATCCTTACAAAAACTACAATAATGTAAACACAAGGATAGATCCTTACAAAAACTACAAAAATGTAAACACAAGGATAGATCCTTACAAAAACTACAATAATGTAAACACAAGGATAGATCCTTACAAAAACTACAATAATGTAAACACAAGGATAGATCCTTACAAAAACTACATTAATGTAAACCTCTAACAACTAAGTTTATAGCGAAATGCGAAGCCGGGACGGGCAGTTACACAAACATACATAGTTTAGCCACTTTACTTCAGTCCTATTCAATCAAGCATAGCATTCACATGTCTATAAATAGACATCCGTACATATATCGATTCAGTCCAATTTTCAGGTAGCATAATACTTCCATGTAAATAGAGTTTGGCAATGTGTTGACAAATACAACCCCGCATAGGGGTGCTGTAGGCTTACAGCAAACGAGATAATAAGGACCCGATTTCAAACAAGCGGTATATATCCAAGGGATGGATTTCCCGTGGAATATTGTAACAGATACATGTAATGTTTGTCAACAGATGTGTTAATTTCGTTTATTATACTATATAATTTATATTATACTACATATACTAGTTGCACCCCGCGGTGATTACCCGCGTTAATCCGGGACAAAAAGAAGTTAATTCGAGAGTATGTTTGTTACTTCTTCACGCTCCCGCTAACCTTTAAACAAAACCAAAATCCACCGGTGTTGGACTTATGACACACACACACATACACAGACACACAAATTTATAACACATGTCTTATCTGCGTGGGGGGGTTAATAAGAAGGCTCAATTTCCCTGAGTTTTTATCACCTGGTTCTGGCATATTGCAAATTATTTTAATAGCGAAACACACTGTTAGGTGCGTAGCGATACTTGTCTCAACTTGTGGGTAGTTGCTAGACAAGCGAGCATGCATTGCCCTACCACTATGGTTTTCTCACAATGTTTTCCTTCACCAAAATCTTGAGCTTGGCGGGGATCGAACGCACAACCTTCGGGTTATGAGGCGGCCGCAAACTTAACTAGCAGTCATCGCTTAAAAAAATTGAGACTAAAAGAGAAATAAAGTATTTCAAACTTTAAATAAAACTTAGCTCAAGTCTTAAATCAAACTAGCATCCCATCCCGGCTTCGCACGGTCTCTAAAATATTCAAAAATGCAAAGAGAAACAAAATATAGCCTATGTTACTCAGGGATAATGTAGCTTCCTAACGGTGAAAATTTTTTTTAAATCGGTCAAGTAGTTTCGGAGCCTATTTGCGTCAAACAAACAAATAATCAAAATTTTATTTTTTATAAC
Organism: Mellilla xanthometata; assembly: GCA_035578125.1. NCBI lineage: Eukaryota > Metazoa > Arthropoda > Insecta > Lepidoptera > Geometridae > Mellilla > Mellilla xanthometata. The sequence goes on along the minus strand of JAPUBQ010000024.1, from coordinate 16,873,526 downwards.
ATTTTTTATAACTTATAGGTTAGCGTTTGACCACAGCTTGCCTGGTCTTAAACAATACTATGGTGTACGATGTTAGACGCTTACCTAGAAAATACCTATTAACTCTAGATTTGAAGACCCCCAGGTGGTATTGATAACAATGGTATTGATAACAATGATTTCGACTAATTTTACTCCCAGTACAGCGCTTTGTATCAAAAGCCCGTTTAAAAAAGACATTTCTTAAATACTCCTCAACTCATCATAACAAACATCTCTTCCATCCACTTCTAACTAGATCCCATTTCTGCCTCATCATACCTTATTACTTCTATTCCAAGCGAAAAGGACCATAAACCCGAATAACCATAGTAATATGGCCCTTTGCAGGGTCACCACTCACTGGATTGGTGTTCCACTTCCGACCCTTCGCATCGATTCCTAGACCCCTCGTTTTACGACCCCTCTAGCCTAGCATTTTGACAAAACAGCGGCTATTTAAATAATAACACTGTGGAAACAGGTCAAGGTTGACTGTCGTTGTTTTGGAACTGGTGGCGTGACTTCAACGGTAGGTATAAAGTTTGGCGTAAAGACAGACATAGCAAAAACTACAAGCTTATTATGTAGTAGCACATGCCCGCAGCTCCACCCGCGTGTAGGTCGCTTTACGCGTAATTTCATAATTATATTTATCCATACCTGTAATAGACTGAAATAATTCAATAGTATCCTATTCCCGTGCCAATTTTATATAGACATAATTATTATATATAACATTGCTAAGGTATCAACTATACGTTCCCACTGCTGAGACTCAGGGCCTTCCCTCAAGAGGTAAGTATACAAGAGTAAATAATAAAAATAGTAAAGCGGGAGTCGGGCTCGCGCATAAAGAGTTCCGTACTACTATCATTTAAAAAATGCAAAAAATAATATTTGTTGTTGCTATAGCGACACGGGAAATAATAAAAATAACCATACACAAGAGTGTCTTTTGAAAACTGGCATTTTCATCTGGGCGCTACCGTAGGTCTGATAACACGTTAAATTGTAGGTCCCGGCTGATAGTCGGCATGTGTTATGTCACAAGCAGTCGTTAAGCCAGAGGCCTTTCGGCGGCTTGAAAAATCTCAACACCAGAGCTCGGCCACTTAGCTTAAATAAAAAAGAAGCTAGAGGACTCGAATTTTCAAATATTTTCTTTACTGACGTGACGTTTAAACACACATAATAACAAGTATATTTCCAAGACGATCGAAGCTCAAAGATTTAGCTCATGCATCATTTTCACACAATTTAGCAAGTAAAACAGTATTGATAAATATTCATGAAAATTGTGTTTGCATAATTTCAGTATCTCTGCGGGGCAAGCATGGGTTGTGGACAATTGCTCCACCGGCAGAGGCAATAATCTGCCCGTTTTTTTTACTTTTAAGCCTGTTTTTGTTTTTATATTCTATTTTAATGCTACGTTTGAAGTTGTATGTTGTATTTGTTTGAAGTTACCTATATTTGTATTTGTATATTGTTGTGTTTTTTAAAAATAATATGGTAAGAAACAAAATAACTCAATTTACCACTTGTCAACTAGCAATTTGTCGTTACTAAAGGCCAGATGTGAGATATGAATTTAACTAACAAAGATTTATTAAAAACAAACGAATTACTCTACTAAAACTAAACCTAAATAAGACCAAGGGTAGAGAAAAAGGAGCCCAAAATGCTATTATTTGTTAAAAAGCATTGCCATCCAAAGTGGCAATGCTGTTTACTCAAATAATATTTCTTATTTTGCCATAAAAAAATCTAAATTATTACTTAAATTAATTTTCCCATCTCCAAATCAGACGATCTTTTATTCCCTGCCATATGTCAATCGAAAAGATTTGTCGTCGTTTTACTTGTAAACAGTGAAAAATAGCGGCATAATATGTTCACAATAAACGTCAAGTGGAATTATTTTATAAAGAAGAAAGAAAGAAGAAAGAATCATTTATTTTGACACGAACAACAAGTAAGGGAAATTATTCCTTGTTATCAAGATGGATTTTCACTGAGAGGTGGATAAAATAGTGGAAAGACTATAAGTCCTCGTCCTGTGCTAACCCCGCTGTGAAAATTCTGCTTGAAGATTCCGCTGATTTGAATAGGTATTGACATTTGATTTTGTATATTTCTGAAGGCATTACGCATTTACCCTGCCTCTAGCGTCGGTAGGGCTGGTAAGAATTAATTGAACGTTGGGAAATATTAAAATGATAGCTTCTACAAAGAAATGAATGATGCGGAAGAGTGAGTCTGACAGATAATTATTATAGCAAATCAATCCGGGTTGTAAGTGAATGTTTCTAAAGACTCAATTTCTGTATAAACGAAAATCGAACAAAAGCATTGATAAAAATCCGATATACGGTTTCTAAGATTGGGATAAAATTATAAACACAAAATAATAATAAATATTAGGACACATTCCACACACGGCTGGCTAACCCCATACTGAACCATTTCTAGTTCGTGTTATGGTAGCTAACACAACTGATATACTACATATACATACATATTTTATATAGATACATATTTAACACCCAGACCCACAGCCAACAAATTTATTAAGCACAAAGATGTTGGTTGATTGTATATTTACTTATTGTATTATTATGTTACTTTACAGTTACATAATTACCCATAAGGCATTGTCTTTACTTACTGGAGATGAGCAACCCTGTTCATTAGTTGGATTTGATTTCTGTTATTATCAAATTAAACTTTCATTTTAAGAGTTCACAAATAGTACCAACAGAACCCCTTTACTAAGGCTAATTTGTCAGTTTGTCTGTCTCTCTGGCTATCAATCTTATAAATAGTGGTAGCTACGGTTAAAATTTTCACAGATATTAAATATCTGTTGCCAGTATTCTAAATTCATGACAAAATAAATATTTACTGGGGCTCCCACACAAGTAACTACATTGTACGGTATTTTTATACATAGTACGGAATACGGAACCCAACTCACGCTTAGGCAATTCATAAATCACATGACAAAATCATTCTGGTGTTTAGAATCTAAAGCGAAACTTAAGAGACCTCATCATCATTATCATCATCAACCTATATCTACCCACTGCTGGGTATAAGCCTCCTCCCTCTTATGCCAGTATCTGTGATCTTGTGCTCCACGGCCCCAGAGCGTGCCCTCAATGGATCGGATGTCGTTGATCCATCGAGCTGCTGGTCTGCCTATAGGTAGCTTTCTATCCCGTGGAAGCCATTCAGTTGTTATTTTGCTCCATCTATTGTCATGACGTCTGGCAACGTGTCCTGCCCAGCGCCACTTGAGTCGCGTAACATCCCCCACGTCAGTAACTTTCGTCCTGCGTCGGATTTCCGTGTTACGGACTCGATCTTTCAGGCTGATGAAGAAGAAGAAGAGACCTCACAAATACATAAAGACACTTCAAAACAAACACCCATTCGAAATATCGTGTAAAAAGGCTGAAGGTATTTAACCTTCTTAAATTATTTCCAATGTCAAAAAGGTGGCTTTACAAATCTTTTTTCTGAGAACAATACTTATGTTAACGACGATTCGTTTCCTGCATATAAGATTCCCGCTTTGTGTTAAGTAATTATGTGAACTAACCTCGCATGAAGGTCGGTAATGAAAAAAAGTTTATAAAGGAACTCTTTGAAATACAACGCTGTTAATTTTTTTTGCTATTTGGGCTATGACGTCACTAGTTACGAGTGGTAGTAACAATTTTCAGAAGGATAAAGCCGAAATGTTATAACATATTTCGTGTTTAATTGTAATAGGTAATAATAAATAACTTATAATATAAACACGCCCTTTTATTATTATTAATGTGTATACTAATATTATAAATTATAAACGTTGCCTGGAAGAGATCGCTTTAAGCAATAAGGGCTCCAATTGTGCCACACTAATTTTAAGTTAATTGTATTTTACTGTGTCTTTTTATTTTTGTGTTCAATAAAGAATTTATCTATCTATCTATATATAAACTAGCTGACCCGGCAAACGTTATTTTGCCTTAATAAAAAAAAATCTAAATATACAGTAGCCGATTCTCAGACCTACTGAATATGCATATAAAATTTGGAAAAAATCGGTCAAGCCGTTTCGGAGGAGTACGGTAACAAACACTGTGACACGGAAATTTTAGATGTGCAAGTGTGTATGTTTATTACTTCTTCGCAGATTTTGCAGAGTAAATAAATATCATATTCTTCATTAGATTATAAATCCAAAAAAAGGCGTGACAGACTTATAAAATCCCACTACAACAATATTTTTGTCTGTAGTTTAATAACAGAGTAATAAATGAGCTACCGGCGATTCATCAGTGGCGCACGCTATACTACCCGAAAAAAGCGTATTTGCATGATTACAGTAGGCTGCCGCTTATCCCGAAGGAAAATGTCGAAAAACTTGAATTAACGCGCCTAAATGGATTTTTGGGGAGAAAATTCAATTCATGAAACTATCAATCATTTTGTAACTTATGCACAGTTTTTTTAAATGCTGGAAAACTATAGGTTATTTTTAACAAGTCAATAATTGTTCAAGTATAAGATATGCAAAAATTATGAAAATACGAGCACATTGAGAACTTGCATGAATATGTATATTCATAATCTGGGCACTTGAAAACGTAAAAATTTGCGATAATATCACGCGACGCCGTCGTCGTTCAACCCGGACTCGATGGAGCTGGTGTCGAAACCCCATCTCTGAACACCCTCGAGTCTGATGCCCCTTTTAGTCGCCTCTTACGACAAACAGGGGCAATTCCGCAGCCTTATTCTTTCACCCAGGCTGTAGGGTTAACAGTCAAGCTTAACATCGGGCTAGCTGCGGTCAAACGTAAGCCAATTCATCAATAAAAAAAAGCTGGATTCCATGTCAATGCCACCGCAATCTTTTGTCACTCCCCACATAATTAAATTGGTCCTTTATTTGAAACACTTCCGCATATCACGAACAGGTCAATGGGCGACGGGCTGTGCAAGGGTGGGGGAAAAAGGGGGAAGGATTAACATAATGTTACCATTAATCCATGCTACGTTTTTTTAACCGCACGCAGCCCAAATTTGTCTATGTGAAATGGAACGGAAAAGCTACAGGATTTTGTACGGAACGTAAAAAGGGTCTGGGGTTTATTTTATCACCGGTTCTTGTTCATACACTTATTTAATAATAATTAAACAGGGCGAGGAATCTTGTCTCGTAACACAGTCTAACGACTAGCACGAGACTAGAAGCTGTTACTATTCGTTACTATTATTGTGTAACCTTTACGTTCATAAATAGTTTTGTATTTGTATTTGTATACCCTCATGTAAGCCTTCAAGTAGGTGGCAGTCTTAAAATTGTTTTTCTCTTTTATAACAACCATATAACTTGCTGTCTAGTTTTTTTTTTTTTTTTATCCGATAAAAGATTATATTTATAAATACACGTCACTTATAAATCTTGCTGTTATGTTACTGTACGCGATTCACCGTCTTTCATTTGGTACTGAAAACTTTTATTAAATTCAAACAATTGAGGTGAATATATCTAGGCTATATTATAGTTTAAGTGTGTATGTGTAGCAGTCTTTACTCCTAATCAATGTTTTTTACACTTCACAGCTACAAAATCACATTATAATCTATTGAGTAGTTTCGAAGTTAAAACGTACGAGACAAACAGACAAGACAAACATTTCAAAAATATTTTGTAAGGTTTACTTCTTTAATCACACTATAATATTTTTTTAATATTTAATGTAAAGACACTCAATTTTTACTGTCTTATAATATATTTATAGAATATGTTTTGATTGATATATTTGATTGTAGTCTATTTTCATACCAACAACCTCGCAGCTTCTTTTTCTTCTTCGTATGAGCTAAGTGGCCAAGCTCTGGTGTCGAGAGTTTTCAAGCCACCCGAAGACCTCTGTCTTTGCTTTTCGTCTGCTTGTACTAAGACTAACAGCCAGGACCTACAATTCAACGTGTCATCCGACCCACGGAAGCGCCCAGGTGAAAATGCCACTTGAAAAACGACAGTCTTGTGTACGGTCACCCATCCAAATACCGTCCGCATCGACCGTTGCTTAGCTCCTATGATCGCGTCAGATCACCTTAGCTAGCCGAGCCACAGGCGTTACCTGTAGCGGAGCTAGTTCTAAATTGTTGCCATAAACCAAAAATGTTAGTAACTATGCAAAACTTCAGCGAACGTTTAGAGCTTCTATTCGAGGTAAAGCCCCAATAGAAATGGTTCTGATTGATAAACCCGTTTAACTTTTGAACAAAGGAGAATTTGTTCGTGGAAGCTTTATACTTGTACTTGAAACGTGCTCTGAGTTCGAAGTAGAATGCTTTTGTCTCCAGGAAGGAAACACTTGATCTCTCGAAACTGGGCTTCGTAACAGAAAATAAGAAATTATATACAAACGAAAATGCTATTTTACTATGGACCTTAATAAATTTAATTAAACGATGGTCTTATGAAAGGGTGAAAGCATTGAAGGTTAATTTTATTTATTTATACCGCTATTGCAGGCAATCATGGCCCAGAGCATAGAATACATACTATAATTAGTGATATCTTTACTTAGAAATAAGAATAAAAAAAATAATTTCAATATTTTGATCACATGCAAAATATTGGTACGTGTAGCTCAAAATTGAAACAAACATAAATTCTGATTAAAAATTTACAAAAACTCTAATTTGACTAACGTGTTATCCAGTTTTTGAGTGAGCCTATTTAAATTAGTTTTTTTTTAAATTAAATGGTTGATTTTAAATACTGTTCACATGCTTTCTAACTTTAACTTGCTATCGATAAATGTCATGCATTGTATGCAAATTTCATAAGCTACCGAAAGTGTCACATTTTATGTCATTCCCATATATTTCATGTCATTTGCCGATAGCAAATTTAAACTTATATATAAAATTTCCATGTCACAATGTTAGTTACCGTACTCCTCGGAACCGGCTTGACCGATTTTTACCAAATTTTATATGCGTATTCAGTAGGTCTGAGAATCAGCTACTATCAATTTTTTATGGCCAAACAATGTTTTCCGGGTCAGATAGTAAATATCTGAAAAATATACAGATTTTAGGTCAATTTAGTACGTAAATCTTATCAAAGTGACAAATCGCTAAATAGACTAATTCTAAGCTTGATAAAACAATCAAACTCCACCTGCCTCGTACCACCATTAGAGTATGCAAATTCCAAGGTTCCTCAGATAGCGTGTGGCTATAGATAAGACGAGCTACCACGAACTACCATCCCAGTATAAACAAAAAGTATTCTATCTGGACTACGTTATGTTTTCGGAGTACTTCAGGGCCTTTAGACAATGCTTTAGGACGCGCGTCAATTAGCTATCTTTGACATAAGATGTATGAGATTAGTAGAAGCTATCGTAAAGACGTTTTGACAGTATTAGTCATTTTCATACATTTGATGTCAATTAATTGAGGATTGAAACGAACAACTTTATTAGAAGTTTTACTTCTAGCATTCTTTTTAGGGATCGTTTCAATCGTGATGACATTAGCTATGAAAAAGGCTTATGTAATTCCCATACATATTTATGATAGATAGGCTTGCGCTTGATCGCAACTCACCTGATGTTAAGTGATGTTGCGATCTAGGATGGAGCGCGCTTGCTTAGAAGAAACCGATTCACTCTCGCCTTGAAGACAGTGAGGTTGTAGTTCAGAGAGAACAGGGATCCCGGCAAAGAGCTCCACAGTTTGATGGTCTGCACAATATACATGAGTGGAAGCATAACGCTTTATGCGGATTTTTTGATCTTCAACTCTCGTCTCCTTGCTCGTCCGATAGTGAAAAGGGGCCGGAGATTTAACTGATGCAATTCTAACATGCGTTTCTTGCAATTAAGGTTAGTAAATTGAAGTGAACCCTGAAGCCATTTTAAATTGTCTAGAATTAATAAGTATGTACAGAGATGTCATAAGTTGTAAAGAACCTTTCGAAAACATACGTCAGATCCCGTTTTTGTTAATCTATTCTTGTTTATATACCTAATAAGGAAGGAATAGGTTAGAATTACAATCGGCTCAAAGGTCGTGGTAGCCCCCGAGTATAAGGCGCCTCATTTGTTACTCTACCATTAGCAATGTTAGTTTCAAAGTCGCCGGAATTAACGAGCCTTGAACTATTTTGCTGCTGAACACAGATTAATTGTAGTCTGTGAGATTACCGAGTACCTACACCTTTTTATACTTCTGTCTTTCATATGTTGTTTTGTTTTTGTACTTACCTAATTAACGTTGTTTTATTGTATGCAGTTTTTGTAAATGACCCCTGGTTTTTAGGTTTTTCTCAGTGAACTCTTGAAATCCGACTTACCTGTAAGAAAGAAAAAATATATTAATTATTTGTTGTTCTTATAGATAAATAAAATAATAAATTACAGGAGATAAACCAACCAAAACAATTTAATTAATTATATGTTCAGTATTGTTCTCTTTATGCAGATATAAAACATGATTTTTGCAGTGTTATTATCGTTAAGCATCGTTAGCAGTTTAAATCAATGACAAACCATTTTTAAAACATCAAAAATAACTCAGATAAGTATACTAAAATAAGAATATTTAAACAAATTAAAAAACAATCAGGTTGTGCGATTTGTTTAAAAAACAGATATTCTATTACTAAGCCGTTGATTCGATTTACTTTAGTTGTATAAATTTGTTGATATTGAATGCCCTAAAATTAATAACGGGTATGCATAGCGTAACAAAACGTCGCACATTATGAGTAGTAGCGATTATATCGTATCTTACGGCGTAATTGTGTGATAAACAAGGCTGCTGAGGTGTTTTGGTCACAACTTACCTCTATTAACAGTAAGGATGTTTAAACTTTAGCTAAGATTCGTAACATTTATTTAAGAAAACAGGTTAAAATTATACTTTTTTTTACACATTACAACCTCCGTTAAGCACAGAGGCAGGTCACCGGGGGGGTTTTAGTGGGTACAAATCCCACATAACCTGGCTGCGCCCCATCGTAGCCAGGTATCTTGTTGAAAATTTCCCCCTCGTCAACAAAACATGGTATATCACTGTCCTTCCTCTGGTTGCCAGGAAGAGATCGCGTTAAGCAATAGGGCCGCCATTTTCGGCACTAGTTTTTAGTTTCTTATGTGAATAATTTAATGAAATAAGTGTGTGAAATAAAGAATTTATCTACATATTAATGCACATAGGTATATGACCAGCGGAGTGCGTCTACACGACACTCTGGCTCAAGACGGAGCATGCTTAGTCTAGAATAATTGGCTCTAAAGAAGGATACTGGAACACAGCGTTAAGTGCTTTGTGACAGATTTATCAATAATTTGACGACCTCGTTGACGTAAAGGTTACCATGCCGGTCTGCTAATCAGTAGGTTCCGGGTTCGATTCCCGGCCCGGTCAACATCTTTGTGTTTAATTAAATTTGTTGGCTGTGGGTCTGGGTGTTAAATATGTATTTATATATAATATGTATGTATGTATATGTAGTATATCAGTTGTGTTAGCAACCATAATACGAGCTAGAAATGGTTCAGTATGGGGCTAACCAGCCGTGTGTGAATGTATTAAAAAAAAAACTAATGGTTCTAGCCCCTGATAATGAAGAACCTTAACCAACATCTCAAGAGGCTCTCGCTAGATGGATGGATCAAGGGTCGGTTACAGAAAGCAGTCATACTCGACACGGCGCGCTGTAGCTCCTACCGCCGGTAGCTTGGGCTTAGCCTTTTTTATTATTATTTTACCCTTTTATTTCCTCTGTAGATATGCAAGTATACCAAAACAAAATAATCAGTTCCTAGCTGTGAAAAATAAGCCTCGTGTAAAAGTCGGCATTAAATTCGATTTATTTTCAAATAAATTTGAGTTAAGATAAATAATAAATATTGAAACCTCACACTCGTAATACTGTGTTTAGGATCCGTATGATAAAAAAAAACAATTAGTGTAATTATAGCTGTAATTGTTGTTCCATTGCCAAAGGTTTCTTATTGAGAACAGATCTCTGTTCCAACAATGCAAGGTCAAAAATGATTGCAAGTAAGATGACCGGCGTGATATTAACATTGTAAATTATTTATTTTTTACCTAAAAACATCAACATTAATTTCTTAATTTAGCAAATAAGTGTAAACCTTCTGCCTAATACGATAAAGTTCATTTTGGGATGGAAAAACAACAAAATTTAATTTAATAAAACGTAAGCCAGTAAGTTATAAAGTTGGTGTTATTTTATGCTGTGATAATACTGCGACCTTGTCTGATTTTGATACAAAAGATAATTCACTTTTTCACACATTACCATTAATTTAACAGACCCATTGTTTCTCGAATTAATTGAGGCATAAATGAATAATTACGTGTAAAAACACGGCATAAAATATAAATAATTAGTCTGGTTTTGTTTTTTAATCAAGAACTTAAACGTTTTTAGCTAACGACAAAATTATACGACTAATTATCATTCATATTCTATGCGACCTCAGTTAACTATTGTTCAAAAGAAATCAACAAATCTTTTTTTAAACAATAAAACTTACTACAAGGAGTAAACAGTTAATTGTTTAATTAAATACGAGTGTATGTAAGTCCATATATATTTCTTGATATAGAAGAACATTCTTAGTATGGGGGCTATGTTTGTGGTTTTGTCTGTATGATTTTTATTGTATGGCCGATACATATGGTACAGGTACGAAAAATCATTACGATTAGACGGTACTGTTCAAATTGCAACGACAAGTCTACATTTGTTTATGAGAAAAATTGAGCAGATCGTATTTGTGAACTACAGAAACTGTGCCGTTTGAACTGCCCTGTCCGATCATACAGATTTTTAAAGCTCTTGTAGCGTCCATTAGACTAATGTAAGACAATCAATTGTCAAACCTCTACAATTTAAAGTAACAAGAATAAAGCTAAAGCAACCTAACCTTTAACCCTTGTTCTTCTTCTTCGTATGAGCAAGGTGGCCAAGCTCTAGCGTCGAGAGTTTTCAAGCCGCCTGAAAGCATCTGATTTGGCTTAACGGCTGCTTCAAAAGCATGTACTGAGACTAGCCACCGGGACCTACGAGTACCATTTAATTCTTAAACTAATTCGGCCTACGGTTGCGTTGATATGAAAATGCTACTTTTTGAACGACAGAATTGTGTAGGGTCGCCCATCCAAAGACTGTCCGCAAACGACTGTTGATCGCGACCAGGATGATCGCGTCAGATCACCTTAGTTTGCCGAGCTACTGGGCTACACAACTTTTAAGCCACTAACATGAGAGTCTTGGGAGGGTAAGATAAGCTGTATCAACATTTTCCTAATCCTGTTCAATCTACGATAGAATTTTTCCTTTGCGTGACACAAATCCAAAGAAACAAACCTAGTAAGTAGAGTGGTACAACTGTATGACGTCACTTGAATTAAATCAGCATACATTAGCATTAATTGTGCGTTCCGCATTCAGGGAGAGTGCTGGATTTGTGAGCGGAAACAAATTGGCTGGGAGAGGTTTTCCTTTCTTTGTTCAAGTTTTGTTTTAGATTTCTTTGGCAATTAGCCTGTATCGGGGAATTTGAAGGTAACCACTTATTTATTTTATTTAAATAATAATATATTCAAATTCAAATATATGAATCATTAAAATTATTACGCAATACAATTTATACTTTATTTTAAAATTTTCATAAATATGATTTCAATCAAATTCATCGTATACACTAGAATAAAAACTAATAAACTAAAAAATTCATTTCAGCTTAAAAAATATTGTTATGTGGTGTTCCCACCATAACAGGCAAATAAAATTGAGAAACAAAAAAATATAAATAAAGTTATACACTATAGCACAAGTGTAAACAATAAAAAACTGGAAATGCTTCTATTTAAAACAGCCATTTAAAATTTTGCCAATTTTGGAATTACTGGAAATCTCTATACTGAGTATTACTTAGGCTGCCGGGATAGCGTTAGATTCGTAACGATTTTTTTTAAATAGTTTCACCCATTTATTACAACACGTAAAGCAATTTAAAAGACGCTGAACAATGAAACAAGAATCATGTACAAAAATAGATGTAAATAGAAATAATACAAGTAGAAAAAAACTAAAACTTTTATTACATTCCTTAATACCTTATGCAATTAAAAACTGATAATGATAAGAAGTACCGAGGTTAGACCAACACACTATCCTTAATCTTATTATTGGTGCAATTTATTCAATGTCAAACTTTATTGCATCGTTTTTTATCGATAACTTTTTACAACATCGATAAAAGCATATCTTGATATCAGGAAAGTACTTACCTACTCTGTCATTTGAATTTCGAATTGCAAAAAAATATATATAACTCAATTAAAAAAAAACTCATTTCAATAAACAAATGATTTGAGAGTTTGTAGCTTCTCGCTCACACACATTTAGTAACGTAAGCGAAACTTTTAAATGATTTTTACTATTACTAAATTTTACCTTTATTTACGAAAGAGCAAAATCCTCCGTGGGTCATTTTCAGAATTTCTGTAGGATCAATCCACAAATTGATATAATAATGTCATTTACAACAACAAACGTTTTTTTTTACTCGAAATAAGTCGGCGCTTGACCACAATTCATCTGATGGTAAGTGATATTGAGGTCTACGGTGGATCGCGCTTACATAGAAGGAACCGGTTCACTCTCGTCATTGGGGAACAGGGAATTTGGAGAAGAATTCCAAAGTTGATGCGTTACTTGTATAATATTTACTTCGCTAAGCCTTGCGCCTTCTATTTTTTTTGCGTCTAAGTGGAATAATTGCCAATGTCTAGGTTAAACGATGTCACACACAATTTATAAATTTCGAATCCTGACTAAGAAAATGTTGTAAACTGTTCTCGTAAGGCATCTTAATATTTTCGCGTAGAAATAATAAGTAAGTGTGACCGTTTTCTACGCGAATATATTAAGAAAATGTTGTCACAGAAAAACTTATTTATCACGAAATGTTGCCGAGTTTACATAAATCGATTGACGTTTGTTTTAATTATATGGAGAGGACATAGCAGACTGAGCAGGCTAAAATCTTAATATATATAAATCTCGTGTCACATTGTCCTCAATGGACTCCTAAACCACTTAACCGATTATAATAAAATTCGCACACCATGTGCAGTTCGATCCAACTTGAGAGATAGGATAGTTTAATTATAGTCTTAATTTTAATTTATTGCTAATTATTGTCTGTTATTATTTGACAGTCACAATTATCTGTTAATTCCAAATGATTCTAACAGATGTCGATACCTTTCGACTGGGTTGAGTAAGTAATCAATAGATGGCGTAAATCTAAATAAATCTACGAACGTGTCATATAAGCTACACTATCTATTTTTCATACCCCTAAGTGAGGCAAAACCACGTTTGCCGGGTCAGCTAGTAAAATATGAAAAAACTCCACTAACACCCGTAATTCATCAAACAGATACACAACGTAGCGTCTGTCAATTTTATATCAATTTGTTTTCAAACCAGCCTCTAATTTGACTCGACAAGAGACCTAATGAGGTAAAGTCCAAAGGGAATTCGACTCTAATTTGCATAGCATAAGGTCTTCAATCAGTTGACGCCGCGTAGGGTTGTCATAGCAATCAGGTCATATACAATATGCTAGGAAATTATGCTGTGAAGGCAGTGGTGTTTGTTTTGCATTCAATGTATGAGGTATCAGACTTAGTATAATATTTTAGAACCGTAAAACTGTTGACATTAATTTAATGTGACTATTATTTTATTGTATGATATTATTTTATGACATGTTTTTAATGTATTGTAAATGAATTTGAATATTGATTCTGGAAAACCCACATTGTATCTCTAAAGAGCTTAGTGAAATAATGACAATCACATAAAAGTGGTTTATATTTTAATATCAAAACGTATTTGATTGTTTGTAAAATAGCAAATTAAATTACCCATTTAGATATATAATGAACTAGCAAACCCGGCGAACACCGTTTCGCCACCAAGTTGAAATTTTCCCAAATTTTTTTCCTACAAACCTCACGGAGCCCGAGACCTTTCCAACGAATGCAAATCCGTGGAAATCGGTTCGTGCGTTCTAAAGTTATTAAGCGTAAGGAAAGAAAATCCGACTTATTTTTATATTATAAATTAATTAATCAGTTAATAATACAATTGAATCCAAATTGTTAAGTATATTATAGCATCCACAACATTGGCAATGAGGCAACCCTGCGTGAAAAGCACCTGATTAGGGCCGTCACGTACACAAACAAGCTCTTTGAAAGTTGATTGCAAATGGCTTTTTATACATTGGTATATATAATCTAAAATAAAACAAAAATGATCAATCAAGTTAGTAGCAGCCTTCTTATTTGTTAGCTGAAGTTTATTTTTAGTATTAATTAGCGATATTTTAATCTAGGGTAAAACACGCTAACCTTGTAAAATCAGGTTTTTGCTTTGAAAATTGTTAGGCGTGTTAAAAAAAAATACCAGAGTTTATTTTGTATGGGAAATAACCATTTATAGCCATAATATAAACTAATATAAACATAAAACATAATATAAACTGACTCGCCACTGTTTAGTGGAGAGCTATTTTTAGTAATTTTAGCAATACTTGAATATTTTTACATGAGAATGGATAATTAACTATCTAAAAAAATAACCGTCCCGTAATCGTTCCCGGTGCAAAGGTGCCTATCAGACAAGCCGCTTTCTCGCGCTGAACAGCAATAACCATCCTCTGCACCAGGAAGGATCCAGTGCGAGAGGCACCGGTCGACTTGTTTAGCCTATGCCCAACTTACTTGCCCCAACAGCCCAGAGTCACCACGGAAATGGGCTAATTTTGACCAGTATAAATTTGAAACTTAAACACTTTTTATGTAGGTGGTCTTCTGCTTGATATTGAAATGTTTGCTAGTGTATAGTCTATATCTAATCGTCAAACCCTTTGATTTTATATCTATGCTGATTTAGTATAGAACAATTTTTTTGGCCGCGGCCATCTCGGACCTATTTGTATCAAAAGTAACTAAGAATACACTATCTACCTAAAACAATATTAAATTAAAATCGATTCCTTCCTTTGGTGAGCTACAATACCATAGACAACACACAAACACCTAAAACTTCGACGACCTCGATGGCGACGAAATAGTCACCATGCCGACCTGCCAATCAGAAGGTTCCGGGTTCGATTCTCGGCACGGCCAACATCTTTGTGCTGAACTAAATTTGTTGGCTGTCAGTCTAGGTGTTAAATATATATCAATGTAAAATATGTATATGTCGGCGTCAGCCGCCTATTGTGAATGACAACGAGCGGTTGAGTCACCCGTCAGCGCACGTGCAGATGAATCACGGCGCTCCCACCACTATATAAAGCCTGCACTCGGTCGCCGCAGGGACAGTCGGCTACAAGCGCTAGCCGTGTGCGCACGTCTCGGACTCATAACTTGTAATTGTATAATAAACGTTTGTACAAGCATCACTTGTCGTATTTCTTCACACCGGCATCCTGGTAGTCTTCGACATGTCTGGCTCTCACGCGACATCAGAAGTGGTCACAACCCTAAAACGCCCACATAAGGAAGACACACATGACTTAACCCGAGCACCTACTTGGGGAGGATGCAACCCTGAGTACCTGCGTCGGAGGGGGGCCAAGACTGGCACTGAGATGATCACTGTGAGAGCACGAGCTTATTACACTGAGTCCAGACGCAACGCCAGCGAGCAGACAACTGCATACGACGGACGGCGCCGGCGCGTGAGGCATGAGAAGTCAGACACCCAGCGTCGTAAAGCGAGTGGACGTATGCGGTATGAAACCTGTCGCCGGACTAATTATGCAATTTGGTGAGCAGTTTTCAATTTGGTTTGATTGCGGAGCGGATTGTTCCCTAATTAAAAAAAGCGTCTCTCGTAAGCTGATGTTACGTTGCAGAACCAGCAGCCAGCATCAAGTTCTTCGATGTACTGTGGATGACAGAAACCAGACCACCTTGCTGTACGGTGCAGCAGCAGCAGCGGCAAGCAGCCGGGTGACAGCGGCTCCAGCGCACAGTGTGCGCAAGCGGCAACCAGCCGGGTGACAGCGGCTCCAGCGCACCGTGGGCGCAAGCAACAGCGTGTGGCGAGCGACGCATAGATATCTGTGTAGTGCAACGTGTGCTCCCGAGCTTCGCATGGTGTTTTACAGATGAGTAACATTTAATTATCGTTTTTAGTTTGATTCTAGTTTTGAATGAAGATTAATAAACAGTATCAGTTTGTAATTACATCGTGAACAGTTTCATGATCAAGCCCTTCTAATAAGCGGAGGAAACAGAAACTACTAGTTTTGGGGCTGAAATAGAGTACAGATCCTTAAATTTGATGTTCTATATGACTTTTACTAAATGAAAATGATGACTTGACGACAGATACTGATGTTCATGAAACTGAAAACTGTTATGACTTAGCGTGATAAAAAAAAAATAGTATCACTATGGCTAAAGGGATAGTAATCCGGTCTAGCATTAAAAAACAGGAGAGAAAAACAATAGTCTCTCACGACTTATGACTTACTGTGATAAAAAAAATAGTATCACGATAGCTAAAGGGATAGTAATCCGGTCTAGCATTAAAAAACAGGAGAGAAAAACAATAGTCTCTCACGACTTATGACTTACTGTGATAAAAAAAATAGTATCACGAAGCTAAAGGGATAGTAATCCGGTCTAGCATTAAAAAACAGGAGAGAAAAACAATAGTCTCTCACGACTTATGACTTACTGTGATAAAAAAAATAGTATCACGAAGCTAAAGGGATAGTAATCCGGTCTAGCATTAAAAAACAGGAGAGAAAAACAATAGTCTCTCACGACTTATGACTTACTGTGATAAAAAAAAAATTGTATCACGATAGCTAAAGGGATAGTAATCCGGTCTAGCATTAAAAAACAGGAGAGAAAAACAATAGTCTCTCACGACTTATGACTTACTGTGATAAAAAAAATAGTATCACGAAGCTAAAGGGATAGTAATCCGGTCTAGCATTAAAAAAACAGGAGAGAAAAACAATAGTCTCTCACGACTTATGACTTACTGTGATAAAAAAAATAGTATCACGAAGCTAAAGGGATAGTAATCCGGTCTAGCATTAAAAAACAGGAGAGAAAAACAATAGTCTCTCACGACTTATGACTTACTGTGATAAAAAAAATAGTATCACGATAGCTAAAAGGATAGTAATCCGGTCTAGCATTATAAAACAGGAGAGAAAAACAATAGTCTCTCACGACGTATGACTTATAGTATCACTATGGCTAAAGGGATAAGAATCCGGTCTAGCATTAAAAAACAGGAGAGAAAAACAATAGTCTCTCACGACGTATGTTTATAGTATCACTGTGGCTAAAGGGATAAGAATCCGGTCTAGCATTAAAAAACAGGAGAGAAAAACAATAGTCTCTCACGACGTATGTTTATAGTATCACTGTGGCTAAAGGGATAAGAATCCGGTCTAGCATTAAAAAAAAAACAGGAGAGAAAAACAATAGTCTCTCACGACGTATGATTTATAGTATCACTGTGGCTAAAGGGATAACAATCCGGTCTAGCGTTAAAAAAACAGGAGAGAAAAACAATAGTCTCTCACGACTTGACTATGACTTATTATGACTTATCCAGTCTAGCGTGAGAAAAAAAAAAAAAGTTTCATGATGGCTTTGAAGGGATTTTCCGGTCCATTACCACTGATAAAGGGATAACTATAAAGAGAGAGAAAAAAAAAGTCTCTGATGATTTAAGACTTATGATTTGTCCGGTCTAGAATAAAAAAAAAAGAAAAAGAAAAAAAAATTGTGAGTGCGTTGAAATAGATTATTCCGGTCCAATGTTTTTGCTAAAAGGATGTTAATCCAGGCTAGCTTAAATGAATGTCTAGTACAAATTCAGTCGAGTTATAAAACCGAAGGATCCTTCATGTTGATTCCTTATATGTCAGGATGAACGAGCGTTTCTGTTGTTCTAGGAAATTAATAGCGCTCGAGGACGAGCTTATGTCAGTATGGCCGTGTCGGCGTCAGCCGCCTATTGTGAATGACAACGAGCGGTTGAGTCACCCGTCAGCGCACGTGCAGATGAATCACGGCGCTCCCACCACTATATAAAGCCTGCACTCGGTCGCCGCAGGGACAGTCGGCTACAAGCGCTAGCCGTGTGCGCACGTCTCGGACTCATAACTTGTAATTGTATAATAAACGTTTGTACAAGCATCACTTGTCGTATTTCTTCACACCGGCATCCTGGTAGTCTTCGACATGTCTGGCTCTCACGCGACATATATATGTATATGTAGTATATTAGTTGCGTTAGCAACCATGATACGAACTAGAAATGGTTCAGTATGGGGTTAATTTATTTATTTACTTATAACACGCGTCGATTTTGCGTCGGTTGTTAGATATTTTTAATCTTTTTGACCACAGACGCAAACAGAAACTGAACAAATATTTGATTTCAAAGATGGCTGCCGGACTACTGAGAATCGAGCAAAATGTCAGCATTTAACAATGTGAAATTGAAAAAGGTCACAGATATCGACAGTCGAGGAATTTAATTGCTGCTAAACCCTGGATTCGGTTTCACCTTCCCACACTAACGAGTTTGGACGTAGAGTTTAAGCGATCCCGTTTTTATCAAAAATTACAGAATTTATGTATGTACTTTTTATTATTTGGAATTCATAAAAATATTGAACTTTTTTAAGTTTCTAGGGAAACGGCGACTCTGCAAACGTAGTGTAGGACGACCTACAGCCAGGTGAACTGATCTGAGGTGGCGATGATCTGAGGAAGGTAGCAGGTAGTGGATGGCGGAGATAAGCACAAGGTAGGGCCAAGTGGCGAGCCTTGGGAGAGGCCTATGTCCAGTAGTGGACGAGCATAGGCTGATGATGATGACGAGGTTTAAGCATAAGAAAGTTTTAAAGCGTTGACAGTTGAAAAAGTGTAAAAAAACACGCTATCTAATTTCCAGATTTATCCATAGGACATTAGCTAAAAATAAAGCCAGAAATAAGCAGGCCTATATCAATCATTATTATTTTTATTCAATATATTAAAAGCCTGTCTAGTCCAACTGTTAGGCAAAGGCCTCCCCACCCTTTTTTCTTTTTGTCCCTATCTAGCGCTATTATGGACCAATCCTCCAGGTGTTTATCTAGCTCGACCTTCCATCGCTTTCTTGGTCTACAGCGATGTCTTATATAGGCCGGCGTCCATTGGGTGGAGATTTTTTCTAGATCCAGCTAGCTAGCTAGACCAGCCTAATCCTACTTTTAAATTATATCTTTCTATCTATAATAAAAATAACAAGTTTAAACGCTACCTTTTATGTTTATACCACAGACATCTCATTCAACAGTAATTATTAAAGAAGTTCTATGGACTCGAAAGGTGGCTCGATTCAATTAAAACTTGAACGTATCTCGCTGCTTTTGTCAGATTAAAAACCAATTTTAACCATAATCTTTCGTATGGAGCTGACATGTTGACAGTGACATGGAAAAGTAATATTTTTTTGACAAATTCGTAGAGAATAAAGGTGAATTCGCACTATGAAGGTGGAGGCAAACCGCTTAGTAAGCGGAACCTCCATAGTATAACTTAGAACTCGTTCAATAAATGAATGCTACGCAAATTTAAATTTTGACATTTCCGAGTACAAAACCATAGATTATATAATACTACAGATAAAAAACGTAATAAACAAGCGCGTTCCGTTTTGTAACAATTTACCCTTGTTTGTGGTGTTCAATGAAACTACAACTAACTAACTATGGCGAAATTGTTCCAAACGTTGGCACATTTTGTTTCAAAGAAGCCATAGCCTCTCCCTTACTTAACCTCATTTATTTTATTTATAAATAGGTGATAACAGTTTGTTTTGTAATATTCTAGACTAGGCATGCTCTATTTGAGGCCAGAGTGTGGCTTACTCGTGTTGTTACGGTTCCTGCTAGTAAAATGTCCCTAAATGCCTTGATATATAGGGTAAAAAATATACTTTTGTTGTTTATGCTTAGTTTGTAGGCATTATAACTTTTTTGTACTTTAATAATAATAATTAATAAATATTAGAACACATTTCACACACGGCTGGTTAACCCCATACTGAACCATTTCTAGTTCGTATTACGGTTGCTAACATAGATATACAACTGATATACTACATACACATACATATTTTATATAGATACATATTTAACACTTATACCGACAGCCAACAAATTTTGTTCAGCACAAAGATTTTGGCCGTGCCGGGAATCAAACATGGAACAGTCTGATTGGTAGGCCGGCATGGTAACCATTACGCCAACGAGGTCGTCAAATTTGTTGTTTACATATTTGTGTTTTATAAATAAAAAAAATAAACATTTATTTATAATATCAAAAGTTACTCGTACGAGTAGCATAATCTAATTACTATTACAATAGTACGGATATTATTATTAATTCGAATGTTAATTTTCAATTTTAAGTAAATATAATAATGTTAATTAACAAGTAAAGTCAATTGTAATTTTATTTTCAACAAACTTGGCTAATTTATTTCAGAAATTAATTTCTCCAAAAAAATGTTTATCCGTGGAGGCAAACAAACCGAACCAGATTATAATATCGTCATGCCACAGTGAGCCAGGCCGATGATTGCGTTAACCAAAATGAACCAACGTCAGCTAACAGAGTCAATTTCTCGTTAACACATATTAAGCTGCGATCCAATTTTTTATATCGATATTACCATCGATAATAATGCTTATAGAAAAATTGATTGTACGGAGTTTTGGTCAATATTTTGGATTACCTTTATGCATGATTATGTCAATCTTAATGCATGTGATCTGTCCGGGGAAGTTTTGGAACGAAGTCCATTATTGCGCGTTGTGAAAGGGGGCTAGACGGAATAGTAGAAGAGCCCGTGAAGATCGTCCTTCACCGATCTGATAACCAGATGAGACGTATTTTTTATTAAATATTTTTTATAAACAAATGTGCCTAAAATTGCTTGCCCATCGAAAAGTGCTCATGGCTATTTTTAATTAAATAAACTTTTATTGATTTTTTTTTCATCACCTCCATACTTTTGATAACCAAATGAAATTTAATTCACTGATAGTTTTTAATACACAGAATATGCCTCGGTATGCTAGCCTACTCATTTCGTATAACTACCTGGCAAGCAGGTGTAAACAGGTAAGTCAAAATAGGTGACTCATTCGATTTTGATGCGCTTCATAGGAGTAACAACGATTCTGAACAGTTAGAATGTTATTTTTATTTCTGATAATTGTAGCTAAATTATCATTTGACTATACACGAGCATGCGCAAAAAAAAAAGCCATGAGCACTTTTCGATAGGCAAGCAATTTTAGGCATATTTGTTTATAAAAAATACTTAATAAAAAATACGTCTCATCTGGTTATCAGATCGGTGAAGGACGATCTTCACGGGCTCTTAGACTAGAAAAAATTCTTACGAAAGTTGTCACGACACTTTTTGCGCACGGTGTGGCAACGTCGCATCTCCAAAATTTGTTCGGAAGTCAAATACGGCTATCAGTAAAAGTATTCGCTAATTGACAAGTGCACCATTCGTTTCTGGTGGAGTTGCGATTGAGCCTACTGAGTTTATATTACATTATATTTGTTAATAATGTGGCATTAAAAATACATACAACACTAAATTTTACTTTTTTCTTCACCAATCCAAAATAAATTTTAATTTTTTTTTTTCAATCATTTTCTACCCCTCTCGATAACTAATCAATTATAGTGTTTTTAACTGTACTTAAAGCAAAACAACGTTTGCCGGGTCAGCTAGTATTTATTATATATTATTCCCAGTATGCCGAAATAAATAACAACGAATAGTTCAATTAAAATAGAGCCCGGTCGTTATCCCTTCCAGGCGTCTATAATATCGATGGCAATTTAAGCTCAGATTTTTCATATCGATATTGGATGCTCAAAATTACGAGAGTGACGTCATCAGATGACATGTGACGTCATGAATAATTACGTGCAGCTGGAAATATATGGGACGAGATTTACGTAAAAACATACAGAGAGCGGCAGCAGCTCAATTTTACCACGTAGGAATAAAATTACGATATACAAAAGAGGTTATTTTGAAAGTATTTGAGTAACCATTTCGTCATATTTAAAACTTGAACGAATTCTTAACATTGAATCAAACATAAAAAACTGAAAATATTGTAGATCTTTCATTAAAGTATAGTAGTAGTAGTTATGTGTAGTATAGTATTTCATAAGATTTATAAAAAAAACCCATGATTTTTGTATGTAATTAAGAACTTTATGTATGTGCAAAATAAACTATTTCTTTCTTTCTTTCTTTCAAAATTTTAGACAAAAAATAATATCACACTGTCTTCTTCTTTGTATGAACTAGGTGACCAAGCTCTGGTGTTTTCAGACCGCTCGAAGGCCTCTGAGTTGGCTTAACGACTGCTTGTACTAAGACTAACAGCCGGAACTTACAATTAAACGTGTCATCCAACCCACGGTCGCGCCCAGACAAAAATGCCACTTGAAAAACGACAGTGCAAGGTCTCCCATCCAAACACCGTCTGCAACAACCATTGCTTCGATGATCGCGTCAGATCACCTTAGCAAGCCGAGCTAAAAATAAAGTTTAAAGTTGTATCCAAAAACGTTACAAAATTGTTTCTACTGATTGGTTTTTAGGTAGAGTTTCAATTAACTACAACTCTCCAATGGGCAAAAAAATGTGACAGGAAAGGTCAAAAAATCACAAACAACATTTTCACACGCGTGTGTTTAAACAAGTAATCGTTTTAGAAGATTACCAGTTTCAAAAAACGAACCTTTCAATTTGAAAAACGAATCACCAGACCGTTGAAATGGAACCTGCGGGATTCGGTTTATGAAAATTGCAAATCGTAAAAACGTTACGAATAAAACAAAGACGGTTGTATTGAAAAACATGTTGTTAGAAAGAGAAAAAAGATAACAGAAAATAATATATAATGTTTTCGCTTTACGAGTAAGGTTTATTATCACTTTAGATTAGAAGTCAATGATCTATGCTTTCGTTTATGAAATCTTATTAATGACAGTTACACTAGATATGTGGTGTCGCGGCGCGACCGAAACATCGTTGTATCCATGCGTTCTAAAATTAAAAACTAAATTGCGCGATTTACCCGCATTACAGAGACAGAGTAAAATCTTGCAAACATGAAATGAAATATTTTTATTTGCGTAGCCACAGGTAATATAAAAAACATGGAAAATAATATAAAATGTCCCTTGTAGGCTACCGCATATGCGGTGTGCAAAAAGTCAATTAATTAGTAAATTTATAAGTTAAT
Organism: Mellilla xanthometata; assembly: GCA_035578125.1. Taxonomy (NCBI): domain Eukaryota; kingdom Metazoa; phylum Arthropoda; class Insecta; order Lepidoptera; family Geometridae; genus Mellilla; species Mellilla xanthometata. Next base: position 16,850,046 of record JAPUBQ010000024.1, on the reverse strand, counting down.
TTCACTCCACTATAACTCATGAACTCATAACTCATCCGTAATATGTAATTTGACTATTTTCAACACAAAATACCAACTGTACAGTTGGTATTTTGTGTTTGGTGTTTTTGCCCAAAATGAAGAAGATGTGTCTACTGAGTGGTTTTCTTGAAAGATAGGAAATCCGTGTCTACGCGCAATCGGCGACATTAAGTTTTTTCAAACCATTTTTCAACCAAGACTTCGCGGCTTCGACGCGCCAAATGGAAATCATATTTAACACCCAGACCGACAGCCAACAAGTTTAGTTCAGCACAAAGATGTTGGCCGTGCTGGGAATTGAACCCGGAACCTTCTGATTGGAAGTCCGGCATGGTAACCATTACGCTAACGAGGTCGTAACATAGTAACAATATAACATCACAGACTGCTTCTGCTTAACTGCTGATCTTTCAACTGTCGTGGAGTAACAAATGGATATTTTTTTTAATAATATTAGTAAAAAATATAGTAGAGGCAGCCTTCATAAATATCTAAAACGTTGACAGTGTTCACAACTAAAGTTGTACAGCAACATGTTAACATGTCATCAAATATTTGAACATGTCAAAAACATAAAAGAACTAAGCTAGACTAAAAGAGAGTAGAAAAAAATAACAAACAGAAGGTATGCAGTACTTCATTTCTAACAACCAGACAGACATGATTAATAGCTTGTTTGTGTGTAGATATGACAGTGAGATTTATATGCGGACCTGAAAATATTTCTTCGTCGAGATAGAACAGGTATTGTTTGAACTTTAAGCTAGGCTAGAATATTATGAAATCATGAATATTGTAGATATTCCATCTTCACTTAGATCGTTTTTAGGGTTCCGTACCTAAAAGGTAACACGACAACCGTTGGCGTAAAGGTTACCATGCTGGTCTGCTAAACAGAAGGTTCCGGGTTCGATTCCCGGCCCGGTCAACATCTTTGTGCTTAACTAAATTTGTTGGCTGTGGGTCTGGGTGTTAAATATGTATTTATATATAATATGTATGTATGTATGTATATGTAGTATATCAGTTGTGTTAGCAACCATAATACGAGCTAGAAATGGTTCAGTATGGGGCTAACCAGCCGTGTGTGAAAAAATGGTAAAAACGGGACCCTATTACTAAGACTCCGTTGTCTGTCTCCAGGCTGTATCTCAGAAACCGTAATAGCTAGAAAGCTGCATATTTGACGAGATATGTATTTTCCGTGCCGCTATAACAACAAATACAAAAAAAAGGGGGGGTCCCCATACAATAATCGTGTTCTTTTCGATTTTTTTTGCTATATATCAATAACGGTAGCTGCTAGATACTTAACATTTTCACAAAATATATAAACGTATATTAGCTATCAAATTAAATTATAAGCTTTTAATAAAAACAAATATTTGTGGGGATCCCATTCAATAATGGCACGGAACCCTTTATGCGCGAGCCTAACTCGCTCTTGGTCCCTTATTTTAGGGTTGCGTGCCCAGAGTACCGAGAGAACCTATTAGTAAGGTCTCGTTTTATGTCTGTCTGTTTGTGGCCGTAATAGTTAAATGAGTTAAAATTTTCACAAATGATGTATTTCTGTGACCTCTAAAGCAGAATATAATATGACTAGCTGACCCGGCAAACGTTGTTTTGTCTTATTTAGAAGTATGAAAAATAGATAGTAGCCGATTCTCAGACTTACTGAATACGCGTATAAAATTTGGTTAAAAATCGGTCAAGCCGTTTCGGAGGAGTACGGTAACTAACATTGTGACTTGGAAATTTAATGTGTTTTAATAATTTTAAATTTAATCGGTTACCATGCTGGACTGCCAATCAGAGGGACCAGCATCTTTTTGATGAACTAAATTTGTAGGCTGTCGGTCTGGGTGTTAAATATGTATCGTGATATAAAAATATTTATATTTATGTACGTATATGTAGCATATCAGTTGTGTTAGCAACCTTAATACAAACCAGAAATAGTATAGTTTGGGGCTAACCAACCGTATGTGAAATGTGTCCTAGAAATAGTGTGAAATAGTCGATAGAATCAAAAGGTTTTACTATAATATTATACCACTATCTCCGTTCCATTACAGAACGAGCAAAAACCCAGCGAAGGGACATAGGTATACAGTTGAAATCCCTAAATTTCGCACAAGCCGATTCGCTTCTACCTTTCTTGTGAGGACTGCAAAACTTTGGAATTCTCTTCCTGAGTATTTGTTTCCTGAGAAGTACCACATGGGGGTCTTCAAATCTAGAGTTAATAGGTATTTTCTAGGTAATCGTAGGCCATAGTATTGTTTAACACCAGGCAAGCTGTGGTCAAACGCAAACCTATAAGTTATAAAAAAAGTAAAATTTTAAGGGCCTTAATATCCTTTTTTAAGCTTCAAATTACATATACCTGTATTTCTACGAATACACTTAAGAACGATTGAGTAAATATTAAGATCCTTTCATAATAAAAATATTTTACTAAATTGTATCCTAATTCCGTACTAAAATTTTCAAAGAAATATGCTACACATGCACTGAGTATATATCTTTTGTAAATCAAAGGTCATAAGCCCGCCTACGTGGTGCTACGAAGCCTACACACGCTTCTACGAACTGCGTATTTATAATCGCTCGTAGCAAGTGCTACGACAATTTAAGGCGATTAAAAGTACAACTTATTACATAACAAATAGAGTTTATTCTCCAATGCATATATTTGTCAAAGAGCTTCTAAAGAAAAGCGCAAGACGTAAGCGCCTTAGTAGAAATAAATTAGTTTCAAGATTTTCTTATTGGCAACACAGATTTATTATGAAAGCGGTGATGCAAGACATTTTTTTGCATATATTTTTTTATACTATGATGTGTTTACGCTTGATCACATTTCACCTGATGGTAAGCGACATTGTGATCTAAGGTGGAACGCGCTTACCCAGAAGAGACCGGTTTACTCGTGCCTTGAAAACCGCAAGATTATAGTTTTCGGGGAACAGGGCATTTGGCAAGGAGTTCCACACCTTCACAAAACTCCGCAATGTGAGGTGAATTAAAAATAGTCACAATCCTCAGCAACGACATTCTAAAAATTTCCAACAAAGTTTATTTGTGTAACTCATAAAATGTACACATAACTCTCCTGACGGATGTGTGTTTGTCAGAAGTGACTGCGACCGACTTTATTACGGACCTTACTCAATTATAATAACTGTAAAAAATACTTAAAAAGAGCGAGAGAAGCGTCGCAGCGTATATATTTAATTCTATTTTTTTTTAATATTAGGACACATTTCGCACATGGCTGGTTAACCCCATACTGAACCATTTCTAGATTGTGTTATGGTAGCTAACACAACTAATATACTACATATACATACATACATATTTTTTATAAATATATATTTAACACCCGAACCCACAGCCAATAAATTTGGCCTGGCCGGGAATCGAACCCGGAATCTTCTTATTGGCAGTCCGGCATGGTAACCTTTACGCCAACGAGGTCGTCAAATTATATTTACAGCCCCGTCATTTAATTGTGCACCTAGCGAAGTTCGCCATCGCTTCAGGTTTCTCTCCAATTCGATACCGTCAAATATTGTGAAATTTATTGAAGTGACAACTGCTATCGAAAAGACTTGACGACAGTTTACGTCACCCCACACATTTCACGTCATTTGAAGATATCATACGTAGCACCTATAGCTCGGCTAACTAAGGCGATCTGACGCGATCATCGAGGTAAAACATCGGTCTATGCGGACAGTCTTTGGATGGGTAACCATTCACAAAACTGCCGTTTTTGATCCGCATCGACCGTTGCTTAACTTCGATGATCGCGTCTGATCATCTTAGCTAGCTGAGCTACAGGCGCTACAGACGCTAAATTATTTAGGTAAAAATCATTTAAAATTCACAGTTTTAATGATCTATTGTGACGGTATTTTCAGTTGACAGCATTGTTTCTTAGGACAGGTTGAAAGTGATGAATCCCTTGGACTAATTCTAAAACGAGTTTGTCACCATTTTTTTTGCTTCCCTCAAATTCCGGCACTTTAAATTAGTTGTTTATTTTTAGGCCTGACCTTATTGTACAGACGTCGATTAGTTTAGGGCGAGTGTGAAAAGTGTTTATTTTATTTTTTTAACCTTTTCAAAGAGCTAATTGTGCCTGCGGTTTTGTCCGCGTCAATCCAAGATAAAAAAATACTTTTTTATAAGCTACAAAACTAATTAAGCACACAATAAATTTTAATCAGCTGTTATACCGTAAAACAGTAATTTAACTCCCGTTCATATAATATATGTACATTACATATTTTTTATCCGAAATAAATGATTTTTATTATTATTATTTATTATAACCAGTCATCAAATTTAAAAAAGTCGCGAGTACGGATAAAAATAACACTAAAAACTTCAGACTTATGTTTGTATGCGCAAGGAGCGGCACACCAACCAACCCCTAGTATTAATTTTTTCAGTTTTGTCTTTAGTCTAGTAATTGTGTATATATTTAGGCTTAAGTTTATAGAACAATAAAAATACATTTGAATTTGAATTTCATAAACCAGCCCACTGATGGTCCCACAAACTTCTATGAGGATGACACACGTCTTCTTATATTGCGGTCCTCAAATATGTCGGTTTCCTCACGATGTTTTTCTTTATTCTAAAGCGAGCGCAAATCTGCCTATAACTAGAAAGAAAAGTCATTGGTGTCGAACTAGCAGCCGTCGGACTGAAAAGCAGACGTTTTCCCACCGAGCCACACTGAATAAATATTAATGCAGGTTACATATTATATACATTCATCACAAAATTCCGAATCTATATTAATACCAGGGGATATCGTTATTTTTGCTACATTTTGAACTTAGAAATGTAAAAAAAACATGCTGACAGATACATATGAGTAAAAAGACAACAAAAACTTCGGGCTAATATTTTTGTGAAAAAATACCATACCAGGAAATGGGATGTACAAAATTTCCTTGAAACAGTTTCAGTGAAAATTTAAACGTATTGCATTTTTAGGGCATCGTTTACATTCATTTTTGACGGGAAACATATTCCATTACCTGTACGTACGTACGTACGTACCTACCCGTATCATAATGAATGTGAAGTGTCTTCAAACCTCTTCAGTGCTTGTTAGTGCATTCAAACAAATGATTAAGTAGATAGATAAAAACTTCATTAAAACATTTACAACAAATAAAACAAATAAAAAATATAGAGAAAGAAAGAAAGAGTTTTGTATGGGAGCCCCAAGTAATTATTATTTTTATTTTATGTTTTTAAGTAAGTATTCTGTGAATGTATATAGATGGTATATATACCAAATGCCATCAAACAAATGAATTAAAAAAACCTTAAAAATTAAGTTTGTTGTATTGGAGCCCCCTTAACAATTTTTTTTAATTAAATTTGAAAGGTAATGTACATTATACATTCCGTGAAAATTTTAGGTGTCTACAAGCTACCATTATTGATAGACATATTATAAATTTAACACGTTTATTGTATGAAAATTTCTAACTTATTTATAATTTTTAGTTTTTTAAACCTCTTTTTTTTTAATTTTTGATACTCATTGCTATAGCCACACGAGAAATACATGACTTTCGAAAGTTTCAGCTTTCTAGCTATAAGGTTAGTTAAGGTACGGAAGCATAAAAATACCAGTATAACTAACCTATATCTACGCTAAAAGAATAGTCCGTACGGCATCGGAGCTACTACGTCATGAAAACATCGTTCACTGTTCACGTGATATAGCACGTTGCTGACGCGTGATGTAGAATACTAGTTGGGCAACACTCCAACTAGAATTACAGAATAAATCAAACATTACTGTAGGGCTAAGATGGCGATTATACTCGTAGCATAAGCAGCCCACTATACGTTCCCACTGCTTGGACTCGGGGCCTTCTCTCACTAGAAGAGAGAGGCTAGGCCATAATCCACCACGCTGGCCAAGTGCGGGTTGGCGGATGACACACGTCTTTGAATATTGTGGTCCTCAAACATGTCTGTTTCCTCACGATGCTTGACCGTAAAACGAGAGCATTCAAAATACAAATTCAAATTAAAATAATAAATTCATATAAACACACATTAATGCTTTATATTGACACATATTTAACACCCAGACCGACAACAAACCATTACGCCAACGAGGTTCTCGTCGACTTGCGTTTTTGCGTTTTAATGCGTTTTTTTTGTAAATATGTATGCTAAATCGATTTTACCACGTTATATTTCTTCACTACGAATTGCGACTGACGCATGGAACAAATTTTATAAACATCTGCTTGAAAGTTTTGGTGGTTTTACCAAAAGTAGTAAGTACTTAATTGCGCTATTAAAAATAGTCTACGTTCTACGTGTTTTGTGCTTGTATGCTTAACACATTCTGTTCTTCTTCTTCGTATGAGCTAAGTGGCCAAGCTCTGGTGTCGGGAGTTTTCAAGCCGCTTGAAAACTTGACTTGGCTTGGTTTTTGTACAATAGGTAATTCTATGACTTGATTGTTATAAAGGCCTTCGTAGCGCATCAGTTAAGCGCCGAAGCAATTTTAAAACCACAGTGATCGTTCGTTCGTATCTACTGACGTCATCTTTCCATTGAAATGAAGCTTCCTGTCTTTTTTTTTGGCTAGAAAATTATTTATATATGTGATTTTATAGCATTATTTAATAAGGGGCTAAATTCTAGCGTCCAAAGTTTTAGAGACACTCGGTTACCTGTTATTGTCCGAATGCAAAAGATTTTTTTTTTTTATGTTTAACTAACTTTTATACGCATTTCAGTACAGTTTAATGTAATATTTGATTAGCAGGGCGACACGAGTCAGAGACACTCTGGGTGAAGTATTATGCATAGTCTGAATTACTTGTACTATCTAGTAGTAAGTTCATTTTGCTCACTATTTTTAACTATGGCTAAAAGTTTATGTTTGAGCATTAACCGTTTTTAAAAACTTTCAGTAGCTAGAACTTTCTCTTGTACAGAAAGACAGAGAATAAATACGAGAAAATCTGTTTTCTGAGATATTCATAACAATCCAGATTTCCAATCTGAATCTAAAAATAACTGGCTTTGCAGTTACATTTAAATGTTAATGTTATCTTTATATGTTGCCATCTGAGTATGTTACTAAGATTTGAAATTGTTTTTGAACGATAGAATCGAATGACTTGGAATACGTATTATTATTTTTATTGGTCGCAGACGTAAAGGAAATAATCTTACTGTAATGTAAAAAAACATAACGAATACAATTTTTACATGTTACTTTGTAAAGTAACTTATTATAGTTTTGTACAATTTGATTTAACTCACAATAAAATGTAAAAAAAAGTTGAATATATTTTCGAAAATCATTATGGAATCGCGACCAACTAACCTCACATTTTAAAATTCCTTCAAATTAATGCCATGAATAAATATTAGGACACATTTCATACCCGGCTCGTTAGCAACATATTGAAAAAAATATAGTTCGTATTATGGTTGCTAACACAACTGATAAACTACATAATTATACGTACATAAATACTTTATATCGATACTTGTCTAACACCCAGACAGACAGGCAACAAATTTAATTCATCACAAATATGTTGGCCATGCCGGGAATCGTACCCAAGACCTTTGGTTGGCAGTCCGGCATTACTGATAATTTTTACCTCAATTAGATCAAAATAAACCAAAGTTTATCTCAAGAACTGATTCTGAGACTTCTATAAATAAATAAACATAAACAGTATTACATTTCAAATTCATTCTAACCCTCGTTTCTTGAGCCTGAAAGTCCCAAATCGCACCAAATAAAATAAAACCGAATCAAAACCGATTTATCAAAACCAGTAGGCCGTCACATTTCGCCCGCAAAGAAACCATCAAAAAACCGTTCGCTGTCAGCCGCTGAATCTGGGTCGAGGATCGGCCTTTACCAAAATGTCAGTATACTGGATAATACCAATAGCGGTAGGAAAAGAAAATGCGATGGCAAATATTGAAATGGTATAAGATAGCGGGTTACAATTGTAAAATAAAAGTTTGGAATCTCTCAACAATAGTTTCAACCTATTGACTCAGGCGTTACTTTGCGGAAATCAATTATGATCCCAACGGAAGTACACTTTTTCATTAAATTTTTCTTCTATCTAAAATATTTTGTAGTGTCGACCATCTTGGATTTGAAGTGTATCATCATTTATACATTCTACTCAAGCCCTTTCATTTTACACATTGTGACGCATTGTTATATTATGGCAACCGCCATCTTGCATTGATTTGATTTTGATTTTGTAAGTACTTTATTAACATAATTATTATAACATGTATGTACAGCGTTCTTATTTTACACAACATTAACTTAATAAACTAGGGTTTAACTAGGCTAACAGCGCTTTTTAAAAACTTACGTATATATTATGAACTATTTATTATTTAATCTTATTAAAAATAACAACTAGCTACTAGTATTCTATTTATCTAAATGTAGTTACGTGCTACGACAGTGCCAGCGCGTACGTTTATGGCATCTTGCATTGTTACGAGTAATAACACTCTCGATTTCGAACACACTATTCAAACAAAATAATAGTTAAAAAAAAACTAAAAAACACGCTTTTTATAGAAAACCGTAATTTTATCAAATTAGTCTATTGTCATCGGTCCTCGATAAATCTACAAAGCTTGAACGAAATCTGGCCGTTTAAAGTGGGTCAAAATCGCGCCCAAAGAAGTCGGTTACAAACAAACATAGAGGTGAAGCTAATAGAAAGCGTGTAAAAACAATATTGGTATTCATTTTAGAGCTATGGATGCAGCAGTTAGACATACAAAGACACGTACAACTTATAGCATTCCGTCGTTTCTGAGTCAGTAGTAAAAAAAACGTAGACGCTTACACACTCCTAGCTTTTTACTTAGGATTGTTTCAACGACGCTAGTTTTTCAAGCAAAGATAGCCATAGACATATAACCAATTCAAGACAGTCATTAGAATTCACCTTTTGTAAATCTGAAGAAGCCGCAGGGTCTACCTGGACGAGGACTGCACAAGACCGACGCAGGTGGCACATGCAGAGGGAGGCTTATATCCAGCAGTGGGATAAAAAGGGCTGTGGATGATGATGATGAAATCTGTCTCGTCCTGGGAATCTAACTTGATGTACCTTGTGTTTTTATCTGGATAACAAACGACTTAGACAAAGAGATAATAAATATATAGTCATGGATAAGAAGATACCTATGTTTTAAATATTTATCGTCTTTTCTAGAGCCTAAATTAAAAAAAAAGTTGGGCCGTTTGATCGCGAAAGCTTAACAATCATACAAACACACATTTACATACATTTTCCCATTTCTGATACTAAAATGTGGTTTGCTTTCATGTTTTATACGAATACGTATAAATCGAGATACAATATTCTTTTGAAAAAACATCTCTTATTAAGAAGGAACCTTAAAGAAGATTATGTGAAGTCAAAATGGGTATTTCAATTCAATGGAGACCCTGAGTGTAAGTTTCAAATTCATATTATTCTACTGCAGTATGGAATTTATAGCTTTGAATTTCACATGATAAGTAATTTACAAATTAATTTATTTTTTATCATTGTAAATCTATACTATCTATACCAATAATATAAAGAGAATAAATTTGTTTGTTTGACACGAATAGGCACCAAAATTACTGCACTGATTTGAAAAAATCTCACAATCACAGCGGAAGTACACTAAATATTTAATTTTATCTTTTCATTTTCATTTGAAAATTTCTTTCACCAATGAGATGCTACTTTATTCCCAAGTAACATAAGCTTTATTTTGTTTCTCTTAGAAACTTTTTCAAACAAGATTAAGATTTTAGAACCCGTGTGAACGGGATGCTAGTATGAAAATAAAATATAGATCGTACGAAAATATTATTTCATCTTATTTGTTTAGTTTTTGCGAAAAGTGTTTTAATTTTTCATTATTTTTAACATAATTACGTGCAACTCCGAGTGTTACAAGTACCCATGTACAACGGTAACTACCAGGCGAGCTGTTTGCCCCAAATGGAAAAGCAATATTTTTAGTTTAGATAATTTGTTACGTTAGCCTTAGTTTCAAAAATCGCGATAATGAACGTTTTCTAATATTGTCAAGTATTTTGTGTACGCTTAAATAAAAGTTGTCTTCTAATCCAGCAGTGTCTTGGTTTCATTTTACCCTCCTGCAAAGAGGTCCAGTATCTGGTGCTACGTGTACCTACCTACTTTTCCTGCCTTTTTTTTTTTTTTTTTTGTTGACGAGGGGGAAATCTTCGACAAGATACCTGGCTACGATGGGGCGCAGCCAGGTTATGTGGGATTTGTACCCACTAAAACCCCCCCGGTGACCTGCCTCTGTGCTTAACGGAGGTCTCCGGGATCTTCCGGGAAACACTCCGGAGACCTCCTTGCACTGCGCTGTGGCCCTTCCCGCGACGGTGACGGTCACGCGACGCCGTCGTCGTTCACCCCGGACTCGATGGAGCGGGTGTCGGAACCCCATCTCCGAACACCTTCGAGTCTGATGCCCCTTTTAGTCGGCTCTTACGACAGGCAGGGGCATACTTTTCCTGCCTAGGCAATTAGGTATAGAAGGAGGTCATATTTGTTCAATTATCTCTTTTTAGGTTCAGCTATAATTTAGGTTTATCTAAGCGTAGTTACAAAATTATTTACGCTATTGCTTGCAAAACAAAAACGTCCATACTGAAACAAATTATACTGTAACTATATTTTCTTTTGATGTGACATGAAGCGTATAATACTGTTTACTGTTCTGTGAGAGTATTTTCTTTTTATGTCTATTTATTTTGGTATCGTAGTTCTGAATTGAACCCGATGGAACTATTTACAGTTAAAGGTCAGTCACTTTTCAGAATCACTCAAGCGTAGTTCTCAAAGGGTTTTCCTGAGTATTGTATCTATTGAGAAAATGGGATCAGAAGCGTCGATATCGATTCTATACTAGAGAATCTATCAGGAGTCTTTTAATAAAATTTCCATATCATTTACTTTGAAAATAGAAACAAAAGAGAAAATTTAAGTCAGAAACGTTTGAAAAACAATAAAAAGAATGAAACCCACGATTTGGACAAACCATTTTTAATCCTTTAAAAAGAATCATGGAAAAGCAAATTTGTACCCTCGCCAACCCTAATCCTTTCAGACGTCAACGTTGCAACCCTAGGCCGCCATGACAGGTTAAATCGCGTCTGGTTGGTCTGTTTGAATTTGGAACGTTTTAAAATAAAAATTCACATTCCAAATCCAAAATTCATACCGACAGCTTAGGGTGGTTTAACGCAGAATTCGCTAAGCCTCGAGATTTGGAATACTTTGAATGAACGTGAGTGTTTTCGTATGATTAACGGTTGAAACAACAAATCTTTGATAGGCCTAATCGTTTTGACTTTTGGGATACAAGTTAAATATAAATATTTTCTCTTCATTTTAATTTTAGTTCAAGTAGTTTAATTTATATTATAAGCCTAAAAGACATTTAAAAAGAAATTCGTTTTATGGCTGCCATTAGTTCTGGCAGCCTCCTAAAGATATCCAAGCCAGATATCCCATACTAGATATGCTCCACCTTAGGCCAGAGTGTCGCTTATTCTAATAATTACGCGCCTAGCGCCATAGAAAAATATTTTATAAAATGATTTGACGACCTCGTTGGCGTAAATGTTACCATGCTATACTGCCAATAAGGAGGTTCCAGGTTCGATTCCTGGCACGGCCAACATCTTAGTGCTTAATAAAATTTGTTGGCCGTGGGTCTGGGTGTTAAATATGTATCTATATCAAATATGTATGTATATGTAGTATATCAGTTGTGTTAGCAACCATAATACGAACTAGAAATCGTTCAGTATGGAGGTAACCAGCCAAGTGTATATAATTCCATGTTCAAATATAAAGTTTAAAAAACAACTTAATTTTATACCAGCTCGTTTTGTTCCGTTAGCAGAACTACTAGCGCTCCAGTCCTTAATAAAAGCTCAACATATAAAACTGTAAGCTTTAAACCCAGCTTCCACTATAAACCGATCGAACGACAAAACTTTTACACAACACAAGCTTACCTGTTGCCAGGACTTTACACGCTGTCGTCTGGCAGGTAACATTATAACCATGGAACTGGAGTTTTAATAGAATAGCCAGTTGCGCACAACTGGCTATCGAATGTATGAGCACTCTTTAAGCCGCCAATTGTGACACACTAATTTAAAGTAAGCCTTTTATAATTTTGTTTTATTTTGCATTCTTAAAATCGGTGAATTAAGTAAGTCAATTAATTATTATCTTCCTTAGTCCTTAAATACCGTGTCCAATAAAATAGAATGTTCTATCTATTTATATTTCAGAACTTCATAGGACATCACGGTGCAACCATAAATCATTCGATTTTAATAATACTGATTTTAACATACAACAAGTATATTTTGCTAATATTTATAAAATTAATAATTTGAATTTAATGTGCAAAAAGTAAAGTAAACTTAATAGCCATTGATTTCTAGTAACGTACATTCAATATTTACTTAATAATATAGTCTTTTTAAGTATTTAAGTGACGCCTCAAGTGAAACTAGCCTTTAACGTATGTAATTTTTGGCTAGTGAAATTCTGAATTAAGATAATATATGTAAACTTATCTCTAATTTCTGATCTATCTTAATCTTAAACTTCGGTTTATAATATACTAACTTTACCGGCTACATTGCGAATTTTATCCGTACGGTGGCAGATTATGGAGTTCTGTTATAACACTGGTTGTTAGAGTTTAATAAAAAAAAAGCATAATTAAAAACTACAATAAAAAAAAAAAAATGTTTTTCAAAAATCTACATCAACAGTCGCGTAAAAGGGAATTTTCCTAAACACAAAACTCAATTTCGTAACCACCTCAATAAAATGAGTAGTAGACAAACCATGCGCGCGTCACGCTAAATCTAGGAAAAAATAAATAAAACCGAATCCAACGCGTTCCAAAGCGCGTCTTTAGAAATAAATCACTGAGACCAAACAGCCTACCGCCAAATGATCCATAAAAAACTCTTTGAGACGCAGAAAAACGGCAGACGTCTTAATGATTCGAGCTATTACTGGAAATATTCGTGATATTACTCAAATTAGAAATGGTTAAGTATACCTAGCGGTATAGAGAAGGTCTTTATCCTTTCAAAGTATGTAAAGTATGTAGCGCCTGTAACTCGGCTAGCTAAAGTGATCTGACGCGATCATCGAAGCTAAGCAACGATCGATGCAGACGGTGTTCAGATGGGAAATCATGCACAAGACTGTCGTTTTTTCAAGTAGCATTTTCATCTGTTCAAATGTAATTCGGAATTAGTTTACAAAACTATATTATATGAAGGTACCCTGAAGAGAACATCACATCAGCACGAGACTAGTTCTCAGTGTAAGTGCTGGTGGCTATATCAAATCATTATTAATGTTCATTTTTATAATATGTGTTTTCTTTAATATATTTTGTAATTATTTGTAATATTTTTGCTGTAATAAACAATTTGAATTTGAATTTGAAATTAAATTTTAAGTCCCGGCTGTTAGTCTTATTACAAGCAGTTGATAAGTCAAGTCAGAGGCCTTAGGGTAGCTTGAAATCTCTAGACACCAGAGCTTGGCTTAGCTCATACGATGAAGAAGAATCAGTGGTTATGCATTGCAACTAGCAGCCAGGACCTACAACTTAACGTGTCATCCGACCAACGGATTAAGCGGCAGTACAATAGCGCCCTGAGTCATTTTTGTCACCCGCACATAAAACCATCAGGAAATTTAATCTCACTTCATCCAATTCGTACCAATTTTGCCGGAAACAGCTAGAAACATTTGCCGACACCGGTAAAACTATTTGCCTTCAAGGGGACTGCGCAGTAACTAAGCAAACTTCCATAGATAGTGGAAACCATTCGCCGAAACAATCACGTGTCTAATGAATGTCTATCAAATACTGAAACACTACCAATCTTTTGGCAATAACACCGTACAAAGCTGACAGACTGTTGGTCAAAATTGAACCTTACGACTGCTGCGATAAAGTGGTTTTTCAATAAAAGGTTGACAGTATCGCTTTCATATCCTATACTGAGCAGATACATTTTTGTCATTATTTGTTTCTTTCAGTTGTTTTTGTATTTACGACCTTGTAGTGAATATAATAGGGTCTATTTTAGTGCGAAATTATTGTAAGCTTAGAGCTTTGTAATGTATAGGTAAGTTTCCACAGGTAACTAATCAAAGTTGTATTTACTGACTTGAGTAAATAGAGACCACTGTTCGCTAGATTTATGGACACAGACTGTGTTTTGGTTACCTGTTAGAAATTTTAGTACTCTGTAAGGCAACATCGAATAACCTGCCAAAAGCAAATCAGACACACGCATGAAGGTTTCCGTACTATTATTATCTTTTAATTATTTTTTTTGTATGTGAGTCCCTTTAATTTATGGCAAGTAAATATTTTCTTTTATGTTTCTTGTGTATTATTTGTCTTTGTTTTTTGTGTCACAAAATAAATGTTTCTTTTTTTCTATATTTATATCATAGATTTATTCAGTTTTATAAATATTTTTTCTAACGCGACAAAATAAATCCATAGTCTGTGTTTTCAACACTTTTCCCGAAGGTGAAGATGGCTTATTCTTGAATTACTAGATAGATCTTTCAGTTTGAGGGTAGTAGCAGTAGTATAATATTGGGCATTCTGCCCCACCTTGTTGCTCGGCAAAACTCCGTTTTGCCATCGCAACATCGGTGTTGCAGAATGCCCAATATTATACGTTTGACATGTTGAATTGATTTCAAAAATGCACAAATGAACGCCGTCGTGATAACGCGCTCCAATTCAATGATCGAATTAACGCGTGTGCGTCTCAAAGTGGTGGTCATAAATGTTTGTGTTTATATTTAATTTACTCATTATAAATCAAACCTGCGCGCATTAAACATGAGATTCGTTAAACAGCCACAATCATTAATGATAAACACTATATGTGACAATATTTCTAAGAACGTCATACGACATGGAGAATTATTACCTAACTCAATTCGATGCATTATTTGTGGACCGTCAAGTTGCGGAAAAACAAATTTATTAATTGGACTTCTTATACACGAAAATGGTTTAAAGTTTCAAAATATTTACGTTTATTCAAAAACTTTACACCAACCTAAATACATGTTTTTGGAAAAGGTTTTACAGCATGTGCCTGGCGCATCATTTCACAAATATCAAGGAAGTGATGAAGTTTTAAAAGTTCAGGATGCTAAACCTAACTCAGTGATTATATTCGATGATGTTGCTTGCGAAAATCAAAATAATATGCGTGATTACTTTGCCATGGGTAGACACAAGTATATCGATTGTTTTTATCTAAACCAAACCTACAGTAAGGTACCAAAACAGCTAGTGAGAGATAATGCTAACTTAATCATACTATTCAAGCAAGATGATATTAATTTAAAACATGTTTATGAAGAACACGTTAACACTGACATGAGATGGATTGATTTTCGTGAAATGTGTTCTAAAATATGGAGTGATGAACCTTTTAGCTACGTTGTGATTAATAAAGATTGTCCTAAAAATAATGGGTGTTACAGAAACAAATTGGACACTTTCGTCGTTTTCGATTAATAATTCTATATAAATACTATTGCCATATCTGAATCATATTTAAAGACCATTATCTTCTCTAAGTATTTATTCTATATACAACTCTTACTCGAATACAACCTTTTTAATATAATGGAAACACAATTAAAAAGACAAATTGTTGATGCGGCAGAAGCTGTCAAAAGAAAAGTGCGAAAAATGAGAGATTTTGAAAATGATAAAAATCAAGCATTGGATTCAGTTTTTAAGCCCGTAACAGAACCTCTTAACCTCATAGCTAAGAATAGTAAGCGAGCCAAAAGTATTTTACCTGACACCAACGAATATATAAATATTCCTTCTTTTGACAAACGAATATTGGAGGATGACATTAGTATAAAAAATCATAATGCTAGTAATGCAGATGAAAATGAACCTGATATCGTTAGTAACACTTCGTATGAATCATTTGATAACAATGAAGACAGCTATATATCTTCCTGGTCAGTTTCTACAGAAGCGCCGTTAGATGTACCATTTGGTGTACGTATTGTAAACAAGAAATTAATGCTGGGTTCTGCTTGTGTAACTATTAACAACGATAAAATCACAGTGATGGGTCATGCATACCGGAAAACTCCTGGATTGAAAGAGTTATTGTTCAATAAAGAAGTAGATTTAGACTTGGTAACTGAAAGTGATTTGTTGAATTACAAATCGATGCTGATTGATACAAATGCTCATCGTCGAGACTTCGACAGCTCGAAGCCAATCAAAAGTAATAAAGGTCAAAAATATATGCAAATTATAAAGCCACTTTTTACTCCCCAAAACACATACCAAGGTGGCAAATATAAAGGAAGAGGTTTACCTATGACAAAAATGTGGAGGAAAAATGTAGATTTCATATACTGGGATGACCCTAATGAACTAGTAGAGAGGTTGAAATTATTGATTGCTTCCAGAGATGCCGGTAACACAGGATTAGATAATGAAATTATATCTATTATTGAAGAGTTACGTGAAAATAAAATTATTAATAAATAATTGATATAAAGTATGTTTCATTCATTTTACTATAAACCTTTATACACGAAAGACATCAAGCATGAATGTAGATAAATTTGGACACACCATTCATAAAAGATTACGTTTATCCGAAATACTTGAGTATAATAGTAATGCTTTAATACAATCTGAAAATGGAGATTATAATTTGAAAAACTCTAGACTCAGGGGGGTCAGATTACCTTTAGAAGCAGACGATGCAGTTAACAAAGAATATGTCGATCGATTTAAAGACAACCTAATACATGAACTTAGACAATTGTTTGAGGCACAACGTACAAGAATCATAGGAGATACTCAAAGTTCCACTGAAAAGACTTTAAAAGCCGGGTTATTAGAAATCTTGACTCATTTAGAAGACAAGTTTTATACGAAAGCAGAAGTCGATAACTTTTTTAAACTAAAAAAATCAGCATAATGACCAAACAAGAGATTGTAAATGAAATACATAGAATGGCAAGGAAAAATTATCCACGTCGATCTGTTATACTAAAAGGTATTGATGATTTATGGCAAGCTGACTTAATAGATATGCAACACGTGAAAAGTTACAACAAAAAATATAGCTATATTTTAATAGTTATTGACTGTTTTTCAAAGTACGCCTGGACAGAACCACTAAAATCGAAAAATAAGGATTGTGTTACTCACGCTTTTAATCGAATACTCGCCAAAAGCCAACGCAAGCCTATCCACTTACAAACTGATTTAGGAACAGAATTTTATAACGCTGAATTCCAAACGTTAATAAAAAAATATCATATTAATCACTACTCGTCTTTTTCTACTAAAAAAGCGTCAATTGTAGAGAGGTTGATTAAAACTATTAAACATAAATTATTTAAACGGTTTAGTTTTAATGGAAATTATAAATGGCTTGGTTCAGAATTGGAAGATATAATTTACATGTATAACAATACAAAGCATCGTACTATAAAATGTAAGCCTTGTGATGTTAATAAACGTAACGAGTATACAATAAGAAACAATATAAAAAAAACAATAAAACAGGTATCCCGCTCGAGAAAACCGAGGTTTAAAATTGGCGATAAAGTTCGTATCAGCAAATACAAACATATTTTTGAGAAAGGGTACACACCCAATTGGTCAACTGAGTTATTCACTATCAAAAAGATTAACAAGACTATACCTGTGACTTATCATATAGAAGATCAACGTAAGCAACTAATACTAGGAACTTTTTACGAACAAGAACTTCAAAAGTCTAACTGTCCAAACACTTATTTGATAGAAAAGGTTTTAAAAAGAAAAGCTAAGAAACTGTATGTGAAATGGTTGGGTTTAAGCAAGGAAGAAAATAGTTGGATTAACAAAACTGACATTGTAGGTTAAATTAAAAAGTATATTTAATATAAATTTAGTTATTATCATTTCATTATGATTTAAACAATGCAAGGTGGTGGACTTGTTAATAATATAATTAATAATCTGCCTTTTGAATTACATTTGCCCGGTTACAATTATTGTGGTCCAGGCACTAAACTTCAAAAACGATTACAACGTGGTGACGTAGGCGTGAACAAGCTAGACGAAGCTTGTATGCAACACGATATTGCTTACGAAAATCATTCAGATTTATTAAATCGCCATAAAGCAGATTTACAATTACTTAACATGGCTAAACAGCGGCTAAAATCTAAAACGGCAGGAAAAGGAGAAAAACTAAGTTCGTGGTTAGTAAGTAAAGTTATGAAAGCTAAATTAAAATCAGGTGCCGGTATTAAGAGTTTCAACCATCTCTTGTCAAAAATAAGATCTAAAATTAAAAAACTCAAACCAAAAGATGATAAATCTTTAATTACCACAGCTCATTTGGTTGCAAAAAAAATTGCCAAGAAAATCCCAAATATTCGCATACCTCGTGTTATACCCGTACCAAAGACTGGAGGTATTCTACCCTTAATCCCTATATTTGCTGGTTTATCCGCCTTAGGAACTTTGGCTGGTGGTGCAGCAGGTATTGCTAAGACAGTTAACGATTATAAAGCAGCTCAACAAAATTTGAAAGAAACTGAAAGACATAACAAGAGTATGGAAGCTTTAGCTTTAGGCAAAGGTTTATATATTAAATCATATAAACAGGGTAAAGGTTTGTTTATAAAATCTATAAAAAACTAAATACTAAGCTACCTAAGCGTGCCCTTACTAACATAGATATTCGAAAGTATGCTAGAGACATCCCATACTTTCGAGGAGTATATATGAAAGATCAGCTACCGAGGAAGCCAAGAGACATAGAATGTGGTGTCGTTAACTTAGACAAATCCATAAATGAAGGTACGCATTGGGTAGCTTATATAAAAATAAATAATTATTGTGAATATTTTGATAGCTTTGGAGATTTAAAACCTCCAACAGAACTAATGAGGTATTTTAAAAACAATAAGGTGTATTATAACTACAAAAGGTTACAAAAGTTTAATACTGTAAATTGCGGACACTTGTGTTTGAAATACTTAAGAAATTTTTGGAATAAAAACTATAAATCATATGATCGTCTTTCATTTCAACCATTTGCAAAATGTCTCTCACCTTGTCGATTACAGGTAATTCCTCAGATTTATCTACCTACTATCCTAACTCTCTGCAGTTATATGGTCAATATGAATGTGCGTTGTTACATTTTTCAACATTTAATTCTATTCCAAATATTGATACAAGAAATAACAAGCTATATTATGGATCCAATCAAGTTATTGAGATACCTGAGGGCAGTTACGAATTGCAAGATATTAGCGATTATATAAAATCTGAAGTAAAAGATGCCACAATTAAATTAAAGTGCAACAACAATACTTTGAAAACTACTTTATATTGCACTAAAAATATAAATTTTGATAAAGAAGATACGTTTGCTAGTATATTGGGATTTAAAAAGCAGATTTTGAAAGCAAATAAATGGCATGTGTCCGAATTTCCAGTTAACATTTTGCCTACAACCGTGATCAGGATCGAATGTGATATTGTGAGTGGTTCGTACATAAACGGAGAACCCAGTCACATAGTGCATGAATTTGCACTCAACGTACCTCCAGGATATCGGATTATAGAAATACCAAAAAACGCAATATATTTTCCAATCAATCAGAATAATATAAGCTGCATACATATCAGACTGTTAGATATAAATAATAGTTTAATAAATTTGCGAGGTGAAGAAGTGCAACTTTATCTACATCTTAGAAGAAAAAATGATTGACTACAATAAATATGAATCGCAACAAATTAAAAACAACAGTACTTCTCAAGCTATCAAGCAAATAAGAGCTCGCTCTAATAAAAGAATAAAATTAACGGAAGACAATAAACTATTTCTTAAAACAATTGGCTTACTAAAATGAATATTTTAGATGTTTTGTCCACTCCTACTTATGACAACACAGTCGAAGGAATAGAATTTCATTCATACAAACCTTATGTAACAAGTTTTAATAGAAATGATGAAATTAGAATTCCTATAAATCAACAAGATCTATACATACTACCATCAGCCAGTACCCTGTATTTAGAAGGAACCGTCATCGTCAAGAAACATGATCAAAAAGACACGGCTAGTAGTGTGCAATTTACAAACAACGCTTTGCTCTATTTATTCCAAGATATAAGGTATGAACTAAACGGAGTGGAAATTGATAAAATAAAAAATGTCGGTATTACTACTACAATGAAATCGTTACTATCGATGAATGAAAACGAATCAAAAATATCCCACGCTTGGGGTTGGAATATCGATGGTATAAAAAATGTAAATAATGGTAATTTTTCTGCTTCCATCCCACTTTGTAATATTCTAGGTTATGCCGAAGATTTTAAGAAGGTTGTTATAAATAGTAGACATGAACTGATATTGTTACGAAGTAATACTAACTTAAATTCTGTAATGCTTAACACAGGTGACGTAATAGAAGACGTTCAGATTAAAAAAATCATATGGAGAGTACCACATGTTAAAGTTTCAGACAAAGAAAAGATTAGTTTACTTAAAGTCTTAGAGAGAGATCGTTCACTACAAATGATTTTTAGAAATTGGGATTTGTATGAATATCCTGCTTTGCCTAAAACTACAAAACATACTTGGTCTATAAAAACTTCATCGCAAATAGAAAAACCAAGATATGTAATCATTGGTTTACAAACGGATAGAAAAAATAGCCCGTCCGCAGATATGTCGCGGTTTGACCATTGCAATATTCGTGACGTTAGAGTGTATCTAAATTCAAACTATTTTCCATATGAGAATCTAAATATAAATTTTGCTAATAATAATTTTGCTTTATTATACGAACAATACACAAGATTCCAACAGTCGTATTATGGACGTCGCTCGGAACCTTTATTAAGTGAAAAACAATTTAAAGAGTTAGCACCATTGTTTGTAATAGATTGCTCAAGGCAAACCGATAATTTGAAAGGAGGTCCGGTTGTAGATGTGAGAGTGGAAATTGAAAGCAATACGGATATACCAGATCGGACTTCAGCATACTGTCTTATTTTGAATGACTGTATAATTGAGTATAAACCCTTGAGCAATACTGTGAAAAAAATATCATGAATCCTGATACTATTATATTGGATGTTCAAGGTTTTAAAGACCTGAATAATAATTTTATTATTAAAGAACTAGCGGTGGCCACTCAAGAGCACACACAAACGTTTTTAATCAAACCTCCGTACATGTTTAAATACTTAACAACTGATGAAAAAAAGCAGGTCAAATGGTTGGAAAGAAATAGAGGTATTTATTGGAGCGAAGGATATATTGACTACAGAGAATTCCCACGTATAATCGTACCTTATCTGGAAAATAAGAAGATTGTTGTCAAAGGTCTAGAGAAAGTAACGTGGATAAAGAACTTGGGTGTAAAGAATTGTAGTATATTAGAATTGAATGAAAGCCAATGTCCTAAATTATCTATACTACATAAAGAATATAGTAATATTAAAAATAAATTAAATTGTTTTAAACATGTTAATCAATGTGCGCTAAAAAATGTCCTGTGTTTAAAAATGTATCTTGAGAAAAAGGATTGTGTGCCTAATGTGTAATGTAATAAGTGTACCTATACCTGTAGTTTTTATTAAAAAATAAAGAACTTGACATACGAATACTACTTTTGTTTTATTTATCATAAGCACACAGTAAATAAGCAAATTTAAAATAGTCTTACAACTAGGTAGGTGAAACAACACTTTTAAAATATAAAATCACTATCACTTTATTAAAATCTTAAATCACTATCTATTAAAGTTTTAGAAATTTTCTTAATTAAACTTTCAGTCTCATCCATGATATTGTCTATATTGTCTTTCACAACATATTGTGCGTTAAGTATAACCTCACTGTCACTGTCACTGTCACTATTTACATGATTAAGGTCTATTATAGCTATTTTTATTAATTTTAGTCCTCTTTGCTCCACTCGTGTGGAGACGAAAGATTTCTTTGAATTTGTTTTTTTCTGTTGTTCTCGGCGGCGCTTCGCTAATTTTTTTTTCTCCTTGGATTTTAAATCAGCGTCACGCCGCCTCATCTCCTCAAACTCCTCCTCCATCATTCGTGGATCCTGAGCACATTGAAAAATGTCTTCGGGCTCTTCAAGAAACTGTAAAATAAAAATAAATCTTTAGTATATCGTACGAAAAAAGTTATTTGTTTTATAGAATTTTAAATAATATTTAACTTACCGACGACATGATTATTTTAGGTCTATTCAAGACAAAATATACTTATGATACCTATACCAATTTTGCTCGAAATGCAATATGACACTACATTACTTACTTACCATAGACCAAGAAAGTTAGATATGCCAATCAATAACATTGCACAATTAAATTAAGTATGTAATATGAATTTATTACAGTAAAATAAGCAAGTATGCATGTATAACGTGTTAGGTATTTTAGCGTATGGCATATCTACTAATTATTAATCAACGGCTTTAACAAGAAAAGCGAACTAAGCATTTTACCTCGTTTCTTGAAACTGAGTACAATGAACTGACCTACATAATTATAAAAATACTTTTATAGTTTTTAAATAAAGAAAATAATAAAATCTTAGTTAAACTATTTTATAAGAAAAAAAAACAATAATAAATCAATATGAATTCGTTTTTATAAACTCTATTAAATTTGAATTTATCTAGTACTTATCTAAGGACAAATAAAAGACGATTGTAAAGTTATACCAACATTTTTTATTTATCTAACTTTTAAAATAAAAACTAAATTAAAATCTTACACAATTAACTATAGGTACCCATACTTATATTTAATGTTACCTGCTTACTTTATTCTAGAATAAAAAGTAGGCAATAATCCTGCTGCTACCTCCATACTAAAATTTCATGAAATCGGTACATGGATAATTTGATAGACATACCTACACACAAACTTCCATTATTCAATTAATAAGTATTTAATTCATTTTAAAGAATAGATGAATGGCCCCAAGCCAATGTGGAAACCTTATCTACACATATTGCTCGTTTGTCATCGTTGTTTGAAAGGGCTACTTTATTGATAGTTTGAGTGAATATTTCATGTTTTATTGATTTAAATATTACATTTTTCTTTTGGATAATACCACCATTAAATAAGATATTTTTGTAATCCATAATTTTCAAATCTTTCATGACACATGATTTCACACCTTTTGCTTTTTTAATAATTTTATCAGATGTTTTTATAGAGTAAAGTTTAGCCCTTAGCCCTACAAAATGTGTGATGGTCTGACCTCCCATTTCATCTTTAAATAAACCTGGAATTTTTTTGTTTTTTAATGGAATATTATATTCATTTTCTAGGGTAAAATTACTTGTATCAAAATATTGCAAAAAGTTTAATTTCAAATCGTCGTAAAAATTATTAGTGTATATTTTATAAACAAATGAATCCGTATCTGTATAACACAACTTCACTCGATCTTTATAAAAAGGTTTGATAATATTGTAATGAAAGTCATACATGTGTGACTTAGAAAGCTCTAAAACAGTAAAACCTATATAAATAGGCTTATCTAAAATAATCTGATCTGGTTTCATTTGTATTGCGACTAAATTTTCGGAGAGAACACAAGCACTATGGAAAAAAGGATTAGCTATGAGCCTCTCAGCGGATATAGATTTTTTGGTTTTATTATCTTGATCCGACCACTTATTGATTAAATGTACGCATACTCTATTTTCAGTGTTTTCTAATGTTTTTCCGAATACGCTATTATTCAACAATTTAAAAAAGTCTTGTTCAAAAGCATTGTTTGCGTTTTGTCTTAATCGAGTATTTAACTCTATGTATTTCTTTAAATAGGGACTCTGTCTAAAAGTAATGACCCTGTGAACTCTGCGTAAAATTAAACCATGCTCGAGACATTTTTTCAAATGTACGTAGTGTATTACATATTTATATTTATTACACAAATTTGCAATTAACTTTTCGGATTTACCTCCAGGCGGTATACATTTCTCGGCACAAAAAGGTAAATCGTTGTGAAGCTCATGTAAATAATCAGGATATAATAGATCAACTTCTAAAATGAAGCCCCATTCGGCATTGTTGTCTATTTCGCTTATACACAGATTATCTATTTCCTTTTGATCAAGGAATTTAAAACTAGAATAAGGTAAATAAGAACACAAAGAAAATCCATATAAGTTACAACAATCCGCGTAAAAAATATAGCAATCTGGTTTCGTAGCGTCATAACCTGGCGTGTGTTTATTATTTGCTTCTGCATATCGATGAGAGCACATGCACAACCCTCCTCGAATACCGCTTTGAATCATCCTCACAATCGCCAAATCAGACACAAGTTCCAACTCTACACCTGTTTTAAGTAACATTGCATCGAAGGATAAGCTAGGCGCGGTTACGTAAAACGCAGGGTCTAGTTTATAATGTTGCTTGCATGTTTTACGGAATTTTTCAAAAATATCAGTCAGTAAAAGTACGTCTGTTTTTAAGTATAAATCAGTATAATCTCCCATATTCGTAATGTCAAATTCTTTCCAGACAAGCATAGCATGTTTATAATCATCATCAGTAATATCTTCATTGGTCAGAGAATTATGAAAATGATGCCGAGGTGGTAATGATGATACTTCGTACCGAGACCAATGTGACATGAACTCATAAGGATAAACACCTTTTCGTGTCAATAAATTAAATTGTTTTTTGTTAGGGAAATGAGCCCTAAGAATGGCAAAGTCATCGGGATGCATAGTTTTAGCGAGCTTATCTAAACTCGATGCTAAAAAGTTGAAGGAATCTAAAAATCTTATTTGTATAAACTCATTGTTACTGATAGGTATATATTTAGTCAGTGTTGTATATTTTTCTTTAGTCTTAGGTATAATTTTTACGTGACCAGGAATTTCGGCTAACTTTTTTATAAATAAATGACAATCATATCCGCTTAAATTGTGAAAAAATATCGGAACAAACGTAGGTATTTTATATTGCAGATTACAATGACGATGCGCTGCGCCTCGGTATTGGCCTGTGATATGACAATGATCCCTAACCTTATCGTTCAACAGTAAATTTTCGCATATGTGACATGTGACATCATGTTTAAAATTATTAGCATCTCTTTCTGTAAATATCATAGGCTCGTTTTTAGACAGAGATATGTGAATAGCTTTAACATCTTTGATCAAATATTCCATAAATTTAGTAACACAGTCATCGCCTCTATAAGTTCTAAAACCTTCAACAGACATATTAAATGACGATACAATATTATAAGCGAACGCTGCCGGCACGTGCCGTTGCAAGTAAGATGTACTGGAGGTGTCTAATGACAGATTGACGTCATCGACGGGCTCGAGCAGTGTTTCGAAATCAGCATAAATGACGAATGGAATATTTTGTTTACGTTCATAATGACTAAATTTTAAAATTGATCCTTGGTCGGGTAAAACTGTGACAACTCCCCCACATACATGCGTATCGAATTGATTTACAGTCGAAAAAAATAATAAACAGTTTTCACAAAAGTATAATTTACCATGATGTTTACTAATCTGCCTTCTGACAAGGCGAGATAAATTGGTAATTAAACAAAAATGTGAACCTGTATTATTTTCTAAATATAATAAATGTATAGTTTTAGACTTATTGTTCGATGATCTATACAAGGGCCCGACTATTGTCTTATCATTTTTTAAACCATAAACAAATATATTTAAATTTGAATTGTTTTTCTCAAACACTGCTATATCTTGAAAGGAAATAGGAAATGACAAATTATTGATATTCAGTACATCACGGAAATGAGGATAAGATGATACTCTCTCTGGATGATGTTTTGTCGGGTACAAAGCTGCCACGATACACCATAAAAAGCAATACTGGTCGTTATTCTGAACATTCAAACAAGCTTTTTTATTTTTAATATATTTAGGCAAAGGAATAAAATATGATCCGCTAAGAGGCTGATATTTATTGATGTTTAATTCTAAATATGAATTGCACAAAAATGACCAACCACTATCTCTCTCCTGAAATTCTTCAATTTTTTTCAAGAGAGTCTCTACCATTGACTTAAAAATTAAATTGAAGTCATAATGTAAATGAATGGTTAAGTTTTTAGTATAAAAAGACTTTAATTCTTTTTTATCATTTTTTAATAAGAGAAAATACGAAAAAAGTTCGAAATTAATTTTAATCGAAGTATGTTTTTGTAGTGAGTTATCAATAAGACTTTTTACATCATTTCTAATATTTTTGAGAAATATTTCCGGAAGATTATTATCAATTTGATTATTCTTCGCCATTATTCTATAGCTTATGATTCTTCCTTTAAAAGAAGAATTAATTATCTCTACATTGTCACCCAGATGCGTTTTACTATTGTTTTTATGAGTGTTACTTCGTAGATGACCAGACCATCGACGATTGTCAATAAATACTTTGCACACCGAGCAGCTAGGCATTTTGACGTTATTTAATGAAAGGTACTAATGTAATATAAAGAAATAAATCACAATCACTTACATACGTCTTAAAACAACGCCAAAATAAAAGTTTATGTGTATAGTCTATTACTTCTTCACAGTCATATAGCCTGAGCAGATTTTAATTAATTTTAGTATGGAAGTAGCCAAGAATCAGGATTATCACATATTCTACTTTTTATCTAGGTTAATGCAAGCAGGTACATACCACACAAATTTCATACAGAAGTAATGTGTTATATTAAAGTCGTCGTCTTCAGTCAGGCCTTCGAATTTGCATTCTGCGTTCCGTAAATCCTGAAATTATTGAGAAAATATGATTATTTTATATCAAATATGAAAATGTTTATAGTTAATAGACAATTAAATGAGTACACACATAAATAGAAAAGACACATATTAAATTATTTTAAACTATTATAATTTATAACTGTTAACTATTATAAAAAATACCTGATTATTCATTAGAGACCCAAAATCAAATTCGGTCTGTAAGTCAACTTGGAATGTTTCTCCTCATTACATATTACCGCCAACAATCTAAAACAAAACAAAATTATATTAGTCATGTATTTAACAGGAACCCGTCGTTGCGAAATGCATAAAATTTTCAATAATAATATTTTTTATCAATTATGAAAATTGAAACAGTTTACTATTAACTGAATATAAAGTTCAATGAAATATAACAGCTCAAAAAGATAAATCAAATTGGTTAAAATATAAATATCCGATTAATTGTTGTAAAATTAGTTAGTAATAAAAATAAATACCTGATTTTTCATTCGAAATCTTAGAAATTGGAATGTAGTACCTAGGTATACCAATGTTCTCCTTATAAGATATCACCACCAAAAATCTAAAACAAAAAATATATATCAATTAATTATCGATGAATAAAAACAAAATAAAATGAAAATAAAATATGTATTAATACTTACCAAATATTAATTATTATAATATTATAAAGAAACTTCGCGTCAGTCGTCGCATCAGTGTCTTTGTAATACGATAGTGATTGGTAAATCAACACCGGATACCGAAACTGTGTCGAAATTTCTTGAAATTGTGTATAAATTAGTGTCAGCATAAAGTACCTACCGCGAGGCTAAGCTGTTTCGATCAGGGGTGGCTATCGCATACACATTAACTTATTGATCTACTCTTTTAAATTAAAATTAATACTTGATTATAAATGATATTATTTTAATAAAATTGATTCAGTAAGTAGTGATAGGACAATGAAGCCATTAAAAAATATAATTGTTGGAGGTAATAGTCTTAATGACAAAAAAAAATTGCTGTTAATTTGACTAAATATTGACTTCGCAATAGAAACAGGTTTATATAATATTACCACAGTTTGCATATTGAATACTACACGTGTCATTAATTACATATCTAGTGTGACAGCCCTATCATTTTTGATTAGTTCGTTACTTATTTTTTGCAATTCTTTAGTTTTTGAATGAGGATAATACGACAAAGAATAGAAGTCGTATTTACAGTAAATCTGATTATATGACGAGTGATATTTAATATTGCGAGTAGTTTTAGGATTTTTGCTTTATAATCGTCCTCAATTCGAAGTGTGTATTCATCAACGAATCGTCGTCATCGTCTGCAAGTGATCCAGCAATCAAGAAGTGATCAAAGAAGAACTCCGCTGCCATCTTCATCAACGAGTCACTGCCACCGGCTTCAAGTGATCCAGCAACCAAGAAGTAATCAAAGAAGAACTCCGCTGCCATCTTCATCAACAAAGTCGCTGCCACCGGCTTCAAGTGATCCAGCAATCAAGAAGTAATCAGTTTCCAAGAAGCTGTCTCCCGTGCTTTCCTGTGCTGCACACTCCGACCTCGTAAAATGTAAGTACTGTAGTGAAAATAAGGTATTTTTTTTAATATAACACTGACGTATTTTAAAAAATAAGTCTGTACTAATTTTAAAAGTCTTTTAATTTTGTTAACATTTTGAAAACTATTTTAATGCATTGATCATTATTTTGTATTTTCATTTTATATTGGATGCATAAAATTGTTGTTTGTCTGACTTCTAAGTAAATGTATTTTGTGATTGATTATAGTCGTATGGATGTCTACTGAAATAAAAATTTGTATTCTAAATGATATATTTATTTTTTCAGGTCTGACTCTGAGAGCGATTACTATAAATCAACTTCAAGTATTGAGAAGAACAAGGCGACTCCAAAATCCGCAGGCGACAATAAGAAACGCAAGCCGAGGTCATCGAATTCAGCTCCACCGAGGTAAATAGCACTTTTACTTATATTCTTATAATCATTTCCCTGTCCAATGACCAACTTCTCAGCTTGCGGCAATTGCTTTTGTTAGTATTGATTAAATGTACTTATTTATTTCATATTTACCTTTGAGCATCTCCAACTGTAAGCAAAATCATATTCTAGCTATACTAATTTACATTTAAATAAGCAGTCAGGTTCTCACCTTACAAAAACCAGATATTTACCTACTTGTGTTCATGTTACGGTGTGGTAAGATAATAACATAAATACAATTTAACATTTAATTTTATTTTTTGTTTCAGTAAAAAGCCAACTACGATTTATGATATCTTCGGAGTCAGAAACCAAGACGCGGACACAATGGCGGGTGAAGACGGACAGCACCAGCTGACATCGTACTTCGTAAATCGAGTGGGCAACGGATGCGAGCGGCGAGTAGCGGTAACTGAAGGTGAATATTACATCGATGTCAAGGTGTACAAGACGGAGGACGCGCGTTCCTCCGATTCCCTGGAGCTGTGGAAGAAGGCGCTCGTCCGCATCAAATTCCAAGCCGACACCGACGCTCCGCAGTGGAAAACTCTACAAAAATTTGTCAAGACCGCTGACTCGTTGTTCAAGAACCCACCTCGATTTTATGATAAGTAAAATGATAATGTATATACTTAATAATTATAAATAAATTTGTTTTCAGCAACCGATTGTTTTTGTACATTTGCAATGATTTAAGCGTAGGGAGTAGGTAGGTTTTTAAAGTTGCATTAGCAATCAATTTAATACTTTTGAATATAAATCATAATTAAATATTTTTGAAATCAATTCAACATGTCCAAAGTATAATATTGGGCAATCTGCAACAACGATGTTGCGATGGCAAAACGGAGTTTTGCCGAGCTCCAATTCAATGATCGATCATTGAATTGGAGCGCGTTATCACGACGGCGTTCTAAGATTTATTTCGTTGACAAATACAATGAAAAAATATTTTTGAAATCAATTCAACATGTCAAACGTATAATATTGGGCATTCTGCAACACCGATGTTGCGATGGCAAAACGGAGTTTTGCCGAGCAACAAGGTGGGGCAGAATGCCCAATATTATACTACTAGTAGCTAGCCAGAAAAATATACTATCACCATGCTTAAGCGGTTTGTAAGTTTATTAAATTTGTATTCTAGGTAAGCAAAGATAAACTTTACCAAACTCATTTTAACAATTTAGTCTATATAGTTATTGCTACTTTTTGGTCGTTTATACTTTTACCCAAAATGATTCTCAGACACATTGATATGTATTTCAAATATGTATAAAATTGTAGAAAAAAAATTTAAACCTAATGATATTAAATAATAAAATGTTTTGATTCCAATTAACATAGGAGTTGAATTAAAAATATTTGTTGAGATACGAAAATACAATTTCAACATTTAAAGAAATATTATAATAATGTGGTAATTATCTCTTGACTAGCATCCCATTCCGGCTTGCTCTAAAATAATGTGAGTAGCAAAGCGAAACAAAATATAGCCTATGTTACTCGAAGATAATGTAGCTTCCCAACGGTGAAAGAATTTTTCAAATCGACCCAGTAGTTTCGGAGCCTATTCGCGTCACACAAACAAACAATCAAGCTTTTCCTCTTAATAATATTGGTAGAGATAAAAAACTAAAAGCAGCCCTAAAACTCAGACCCACTATCAGAGACGAATGAAAGAAGAAGAGACGCTGGCAACATTACCACGTTGAATGGCAATAATTAATTGTTTTAAGCAGCATTTTGCCCGTACAAATAATTATTTTGTTCCGAAACTGTGGAGCTGAATAGTCTGTCATCGACAACACTGTCAGGCTTTGTCCGGGCTTCTGTGAACAAACACGGGTATTGACAGTGGAGTGTTTTATTACAGACATCAGTAAATACAGGACAGATTCGTTAACAAAAGGACAAGATTTGGTTTAATTGAATTTGGTGTTGGTCATTGTTAAATATTTTATGTGTATACTAGCTGAAGCGGCTAACGTTGTTTTGCCTTAAAAATAGATAGTTTGCGATTCTCAGACCTACTGAATACGCATATAAAATTTGATACACGCCGTTTCGGAGGAGTACGGTAACTAACATTGTGACATGGAAATTTTATATATAAGATGTCTTTTGGTCGCCTTAGGTATAAGCCAGTAATGTGTATATTCACGCGCCTTTTTAGGGACCCTATTACTAAGCCTCCGCTGTCTGTGTGTCACCAGGCTGTATCTCAGAAACCGTAATAGTTAGAAAGCTGATTTTTTCTCAAGTTATGTATCTCCTTTGCCAATCGAAGAGTATTTGTCATTTTTTTTTCTTAGAAGCTGTGCTAGCGGCATAAACTGTCCACGATTAACGTCAAGTGTTTTTTTTTGTAAGGGAAATTGTTCCTTGTTACCATGCTATTAAGGTGCATTTCCACTGAGAGGTGGAAAAAAATGTGGAAAGACAATGAGTCCTCGCCCCTTGCTAACCCCGCTAGTATACATTACAAACAGCAATTAGAAGTTTACAACTAGTCTCAAACAAATCAGAGACCCTTTGGCGTCTTGAAAAACTCACGGCATCAGCTAGACCACTTAGTTTATGCGAAATTATTGTGATTAAAGTCAATCACATATTTGTTTCATACTTATAAATGGGATGAAAATAATCTAGGGAGAAGGTCTCCCGCCAATTGAAACTTAGATAACGTAAAGCCTAGATATAAATTTTACGTTATTCAAATTCAAGTTCATTTATTTCAGGATCAAGGATCAAGCATATACATATATAACATACAATTATAAAATTATGATAGATAGTTTTCTGTACATTCACCCATCCAAAGACTGCCCGCATCAACCGTTGCTTAACTTGGATGATCAAGTCAAATCGCCTTATTTAGCCGAGCTACAGGCGCTACAACATTTTCCCCCAAACCAGACTCATATGCTTTCACAAGCGAAAAAACCCCTCATATTGTAAGTCATCAATCCTGGACGAAGTGACGAGTCATGTATCGAGGTACGTACCGAAAAATGCTTCGGACATAACGAAGAGGAATAGCTTTCCATATCGTAAATCAAAGTGTATTGAATTACTGACCGTCTGGCCCTACCATTGTATAGCTAGGTCTATTCTATTGTTGCTTTTGACAATAATTGAAATAGATTACTGTGAGCTAGCTTACCTGGAAAAGTGCAAAACTATCTATTGACGACCTCGTTGGCGTAATGGTTACCATGCCGGACTGCCAATCAGAAGGTTCCGGGTTCGATTCCCGGCCCGGCCAATATCTTTGTGCTTAACTAAATTTGTTGACTGTGGGTCTGGGTGTTAAATATGTATCTATATAAAATATGTATGTATTTATATGTAGTATATCAGTTGTGTTAGATACCATAACACGAAATAGAAATGGTTCAGTATGGGGTTAACCAGCCGCGTGTGAAATGTGTCCTAATATTTATTTATATTTAATTTAAATGCTACCTTTTTAAAAAATGGTTGATTTTGAAAAGCAAGGAGAAAGCTTAGGCGCTGAATTAAAACATAGGACTCGGGACCATATCTGCTACGATACAAGTATGTATGTATGTATATGTAGTAAATCAGTTGTTTTAGCAAACATAACACAAACTAGAAATGGTTAAGCCCGGGGGCTAATCAGCCGTGTGTGAACTATGTCCTGATATTTTTTTGTTTTTTTATTTTACACATTACAACTAGACATTTGACCACCGGTACGCGTAACTTCACGGCTTAGCGACACTATGGCTAAGAGTGGAGCATGCCTAGTCTCGAAATACTGGATTGCGAGAAAGTGGCCGGAATTCATTGTTAGTAATAGATTTTTCAACTTGAAGGTGCCAGCTTGGCAGCTCTAAAAAATGCCCTGCCACCATTCTATGGTTTCCTTCACCGAAAATTTGAGCTCATTGGCGGGAATCGCATCCACGACCTTTGGAACGTAAGGTTGCCAACTGACTGAGCTGTCAACATTTTTTCTAGAACAAACGAACTGCAATAAAAAAAAACCTTTTTTTCTATTCCACGTTCGAATATCATTAATAAGGGTTCACAAGTCAACAGATGGGGTACCATTCGTTTGCTTTTTCCAATATACGCAGTATTGTATCGATGGACACTGCTTACTTAGCAGTTATTTGCTACGGGAAAACTGAGCGACGGACGATTTGTGGAGTCTACTTGTTTTGCTATTGTTTTTGTATCTTTTGGCAATGGTTAAACCTAAAAAAGCTTGCTGAAACCTTGGAAAGAGAAACATTTATAAGACAAAGATGCATATTATACTAGTTGACCCGGCAATCGTAATTTTGCCATATTCAAAGTAATCATACTCAAAGCGAGTGTAGCTCGGTGGTATAAACGTCTGCTTTTCAATCTAACAGCCCCTGGTTTGATGCCGGCCCTACACCAATGATTTGTTTTAAAGTTATGTGTGGCTTTGCACTCGCTTTACGGTGAAGGAAAACATCGTGAGGAAACCGAAATGTTTGAGAATCACAATATCCGAAGACGTGTCATCCGCCAGCCCGCACTTGGCCAGCGTGGTGGACTATGGCCTATATCTCCCTCCTCGTGAGAGAATTCCGAGTCCCGAAGCTGCTTTTGCTATGCTAAAGTAATAATAATATTAAAATTAAAGCGGTGACAAGGTCAGTCTTGAATTTAGAGTTTTCTCGATATAAATCATAAAAGGTAAAAAATAACGAAAAAAAATCTTAGAGGCCGCCACTGTAGTGTTTATAGCTCGGCTAGCCAAGGTGATCTGATGCGATCATTAATCAATTAACGGTCGATGAGCACAGTCTGTGGATGGGTGCCAAAACTTAAATGTGGCATTTTCACCTAGGCGCTTCAGTGGGTCGGATGACAGATTATATTATAGGTCCAGACTGTTAATATTAGTCAGTTAGTAACAAGCAATCGTTAAGCCAAGTCAGAACACTTCGGACGGCTTGAAAATACGCGACACCAGAGTTTGGCCTCTTAGTTCATACGAACAAAAAGTTGACTTACAAACAAATATCAGATAATTAAAAAAAAAACTTTATTTATATAAAATCTTATTACTCTCTGAATCTCTACAACATAGCACTCGGGTCAAGAGTTCCTTTCAAAAACATCGTTCCCTCAAAACTCCTAACTTTAAATCCTTAAAATCTCGTAGCGGCTTGCTCCTAAAAAATATTAAGACACTGAATTTCACCAACACACTTTAACTGGATCAGATGAAACAACAGAATAGAAATTCTGTCCAAACGTAAATGTATAAGAAGTACATGTGTTGTTAGTTTATTTATTTAAATTTACATTACGGCCGAAAAAATAAAAATTAATAAAATCTATATAATAAAAAAATACTGGATCTTTTTAAAGACATTTGGCCCATGATTTAAATGCCATTTTTTTAATTGCGTTAGTTCTAATTTTTTGCATGCATTTATGTATTTTCTTATTTTTTTTAACGTCTATCTGTTACCGTTATTGATATAATATATAGTCCAAAAATACGAAAAAAAAAACTAATGGAAACCCCCTTAATTTTTATTTAATTTTTAGTAACGTATCTCGTGCCGCTGCACGAGAAACACATGACAAAAAATTGATTTCATACAAAAAATTGAAAAAAAATCAATTGAAAAAAAATCTGTTTCGTACCCAAGAAACAGACATACAGCGAAGGCTTAGTAATAGGGTCCCATTTTTACCTTTTGGGTACGGAAACCTAAAACAACTTATCTTACTGTCTCCCCCAGTACTGTAGCAAGAAGAACATTTGTAGTAAACTTGTGAACAGTAGACACTTGTACACAAAGGCGTCCCTCGACAAAGAGATGCCTTAATCGAATTCATTCAGCTGCAGACGCCTGTGGTGACATTAGCTTACTGAAGGAGTTAACTAGACGAACTTGCGAGGGTAAGAAGGTTGTTTTTTTACATTAAAAAAAGGTTGTTTTTTTTTTTACTTTTTGCCAGTTATATATATGTCAGCACCGATTTAACTTTTGGAGAGGGAGAGGGACGGTATTAGGATACTATAAATAAATAAATAAATATTAGGACATTTCACACACGACTGGTTAACCCCATACTGAACCATTTCTAGTTCGTGTTATGGTTGCTAACACAACTGATATACTACATATATATACATACATACATAATTTATATAGATACATATTTTAACACCCAGACCGACAGCCAGCAAATTTAGTTCAGCACAAAGATGTTGGCCGTGTTGGGAATTGAACCCGGAACCTTCCGATTGGTAGTCCGGCATGGTAACCATTACGCCAACGAGGTCGTTTGAATAATTCCACAGGTTAAGCAGAAAAAGCGACTCTCTTTGGAAGGATTGCAAACCTTTCGAATTATTTTCCTGATAAGTAACTACCTGGGGTCTTCAAATCCAGAGTTAAAAGGTATGTTCTAGGTAAGCGTGTAACATCGTAGATCATAATATTGTTTAACACCAGGCAAGCTGTGGTCAAACGCAAACCAATAAGTTGTAAAAAGGCGACTTCCACGCGGTCGGAGCCGCGGCTTACAGCTAGTAAATAAATTTCCCACCCAAGAAGTAAACGGATTTTCTCTGTAAGGCATTCTTTATCCGTACTTTCACGACAGTTCTCCAAAGCAGCTGTCTTAGAGAAGCCAGCTTGACACCCTCTGCCTTAATTGAAATTGTTAATTGGATTCATTTGCTTCTTTTATTTCATTCTGCAAGCGTTTGAGGTCGAATTAACTTAATTTTAAAGTCAGTGCAGCTGGTGTTCTTTGGATTTCAAACAGACAGAACTTGGAATTCCTAGAGCTTTTGAGAAGTTTACTCAACAAAGAATGTTTTTGTACTCTTTACAGCAAGGGATTTGAGTAGCCAAGCGCGTAACCACTCGAGTAAGCGACAGTTTAGCCAAGGTGAGGCAAGCGTAATCTGGAATTACTGGTCCTCAATGAGGCTAGAACACACTATTAGGTGCTTGGTGAAAGATTTTTCAATTTGAGGGTGGTTCGACAGGCAATCACTATAATACGCTCAACTAGCATGCTATGGGTTTTTATCGATGATTTCTTAAATGAAAGCTCGAAATCATAAATGGAAATAGGACTCATATCACATCCTTTGAGACGCAAATGTCGTCATAGTTTTAAAATGTCGAATAAATATTTTAAAGTGGGTTCTTTTTTGCACCTCTATTTAAAATTTAAGCAAACAACAATTATCAACTAATAATGTACCAGCATAACAAATAAATGACTGTTTATTAATATATATAATATAATGTATATAAAAATTTATTAATTTAAATAATTGTGTAACTAAATGTGTAGTATAAGAAAATGTGTAAAGTATATCAAAGTTAGCGACTTTATTTGTCTAATATTACTACGAAAATCTTGCTAAAACCACAGATGTAAGCACTCTAAATTAGTCGCCATATAACAAAAATATTGATTTGCAAACTAAATTATTCAATATTACCACCGAATTACTAAAATCATGGTTAGTTTAGTTTAGGTTTAATTTAGATAACTCATGATATTTTTAACAAACCTATTAAAAAAAAAAGCAGATTTAATGTATCGTTGCACTAAAAAGATAATTAGATTTACTATAAGTTACCAGATAGTAATTCAGTAAAATAGTTTAGCTTTAAACATCAAACAGTGTAGTATATTTGATTTATTTGATGGGCAAATTTAGTGTGCGATTCAGTATTTGTAAGCAATTTCGAATACTTCGATAGAAAAATGTGGATTAACTGTTGTAGGGTTAAATACTACCCTTTAAAAAATCGTCGTTAAAAATGTTATTTTTTTATTCATTTTGATACGGTTGACCAAACTTTTTTGCATTGAACAACTGATATTTTACGGTCAACAACACTTTGCACATCAACGCCGGTAAAGTGTCATTATTAATTATATTATCGACACCTGTCAGTTAACAAAATCACGAATGTGCTCACATTTTATATCACGAAGCGCGGACTGGAATAACATTACTTCATACATGGTTATTATCTGTTTTTTTTATTCATTACAGTAAGCAGCGCGCAAAACCACATTAACTAGCGACAATCTGGACTAATAAAAAGCATGCCTAGTCCGGAATAACTAGCTCTCAAAGAGGCTGCCTGAAGATACCGCTAGGTACTTGGCGATAGATTTTTCAACTTACTATGCCATACAATACCATGCTATGGTTTCCTCACGATGTTTTCCTTTATAGAAAGCTTAAGTTCATTGGCTAGGTTTAAAACCTACGACCTTAAGGTTATTAGGACCTATTTGTTGATAAAGCGGTACGAGCAATACATAATTTGTGAAAATTTCAGCTTTCAACTATTTCAGCTTATGAAATATAGTCTGGTAACAGACAGCCAGAAATCGTAGGTTTAGTAATATGGTCCAGTTTTTACCTTTTAGTTACGAAATCCTAAAAACACGATATGAATACAAAAATATCTATTTTCACAAAGGCCTGACCCAGTGACACGAAGCGTGAGAAAGTGTTGCCATGTAGTACAAAATAAAATTACCTCAAAATAATATATCTCGAATCCGTTGATGAAAGGCAATTCATATGCAACGCGCGTCGTGTTTACCCTTTTTTGCTGAAATAGGAGGTAGGAGGGGAAAAGAAATAATTTCATATCTTTAGAGTTACGGCGCACCTGATGTGGGCTTCGAGATTGTAATGGAGTTTGGAGATAAATGGCTTTGTACATAATTTTTAGGTTAACCTAATTTTTGGATCACTAAACTAGATAGTTTAGTAATCCAAAGAATAGGATATTATTTATTAATTAAATTAACATGGACGTAAATCTTAATATATATAAATCTCGTGTCACAATGTTTGTCCTCAATGGACCCCTAAACCACTTAACCGATTATAATAAAATTCGCACACCATGTGCAGTTCGATCCAACTTGAGAGA
The DNA here is from genome assembly GCA_035578125.1 of Mellilla xanthometata. Classification (NCBI taxonomy): domain Eukaryota; kingdom Metazoa; phylum Arthropoda; class Insecta; order Lepidoptera; family Geometridae; genus Mellilla; species Mellilla xanthometata. Next base: position 16,812,076 of record JAPUBQ010000024.1, on the reverse strand, counting down.
TAGGATAGTTTAAATCTCAAATTATAGTCGCAATTTTTATTTATTGCTAATTATTGTCTGTTATTATTTGACAGTCACAATTATCTGTTAACTCCAAATGATTCTAATAGATGTACCTTTCGACTGGGTTGAGTAAGTAATCAATAGATGGCGCTGCTATGGTCAATCTACGAACGTGTCATATAAGCTACACTTTTCATACCCCTAAGTGAGGCAAAACAACGTTTGCCGGGTCAGCTAGTAAAATATATAAACAAAAATAAGTTGAAAGGAAGTGAGTCATAGACCAAGTATTTTCTGAGGCATTGATACATTCTAGAGACGTCCTAGAATCCAATATGATCAATATGGAAGGAAGAGAATTTAATTGTTACATCAACACAGTATGCGCTTGAAAATTACAATAAAATGATTCTGTTTATATGTCTCCCCATGTAACAGAGGCCATAAAATGATAAGTTATTATTAAAATTTATCCGTTCAAAAGTCACTCGCAAAACAACCATTACGTTAATTAGCAAGCAAAGCGCTTAGATCTCAAAACATAGCGTTCTTTTGTTCTTAACTTGAAATGTAGCGACTTACACAAATCGAAATAAAAACTTTTAATTAAATTTTAAGCTAACAACGATCGTTGTTAAGTTTTTCCATGCTCGGTTTTCAAACAATACAGAGTCGTTGTTTATTTTTAGATTAAATATAACGATTCCACTGGGCCCGTTTTGTCACCAACTTTAGTAATAATTTTCGAAACATAAGCCGCTACTAGGATGTTACTGTTGGAATTCGATATTGATTCCTATCTAAAACTAAGAGAAACAGAAAAACAATATTCTTAAACTAAAAGCCAAATTTTTTTTAAACGAATAAAGAAATAAAATATGTATTTATTTCTACTACTACTTACATATATCTGAAAACAAACAAAGCATTTGAAATAAGCTTACTTAACTTCTTTACATTACTGAAATATTTACGAAAGTATAAATATATGTTAGTTTAATCCGCCAATCTGCACTTAGCTAGCGTCGTGGACCATGACCTAAGGCCCCGAGTCCAAATGGAACATATTGTAGGCTGTTAATAGAAGTTTATTTAAATAACGTTTAATACCCCAAATATCTTTTTGTGCCCGTTACTTTAGAAACCATGGGTTGTTGAGGTACTGAGGCCAAGCTTTTTATAGAGAGAGTTCGGATGAATTTCGCTCCGGATCAATCGGAGTAGCCATTTAAATTCGTTTCGTTAGTGGATTTGTTATTAGGTTTTAATCTTAAAATGTATTTTAAATTGTATGTTTTGTCTGTACAAATTGTAATAATAGTGATGAATAAAATTATTAAATAACGATAAATATTATAAAATGAAACCTAGTTTTTTAGGTTGCATCCTTAGTCACCAATTTTAACACAAATTCATTTATCTCAGCTCAGCTCAACACACACACGTACACACACACAGACACGTCAAATTTACAACCACTCCGTCGATTTCGCGTCGAGGGTTAAGTTTGTATCGAGTTTATTCATTCGATCCAATGGTAGCCCCCTATGTAACAACTAAGGCAACTGTTGCCCGTCCTAGTTTTGAAAACTTAGCAGCAGCCTCTGGACGCTTAGAAATAATCTTACTAACGGCACACCAAGAAAGGTAATCCTCCATTAAACTGTTCCAGACTTTCGACATTGGCAGTTTTTTTTGCCTTGTTACGGCTTCCTCTCGTACCCCGTTTTGTAAAATATTGTGTTTTACTGACGTACGTATTTATTTGTTATTTTGGGTTGTCAAGTGAAATTCAGATAATCTACTTGTAATTGTGGATTGTGTCGGTTTACGTGAAGAACTCAAAATAAGATTACAAAAAACTTTGCAGAAGACTTGGAAAAGTGAAAAACTAAAATATTCGTGGAGTATTTAATTTTAAAGCAAAATTAACAACAGCTTTGACGCACTATATAATAATTCAAAGTAATACATATTTTAAACATCAAAAATAAGGCTTTTAGTTATGTATATCTAAAATATCTACAGAGCACGATCCCAATTCTATAAATAAATATTTATACATTGTTTAGTAATGTATTAAATTTTATATAAACAAAAATAAATATAATTAATGAATAATTACATACGTTAGGTACTGCAACAACTTTGTATTATTTTAGTACTTAAACTTAGTAACGTAACTTAATTAAACAACAAAATTAGATTGTCAACTGGTACTATGCAAGTCGCATCTTGGTTCAATGCAGGAGTACCTCAACCAGAACTTGCTAGAAGATAGTGCTTGTAAAATTAACAGGACATGACAGGAACTGAAGGAAACTTGCCCAAGTTGGTATCAGTTTTCATTCCGCGAACTAACTCCTTGTTTGCTTTCCCTGAATATCAATGAGCTTATTTTTCTACTGTGGACATTTTGTTCATACAATGTTTGAGAAAAGCAACTGGGTGATATTCACTTGTTTTATGTAGAAACTGATATTGCCAATTGTACATCAAAGTTAGAATCTATGTTTTGCACAAGAAGGTTTAGCCAGAGAGGCCCTTCTATGGTTTCTTTAAAACATAATATGCCGACGTTTGGAACAATTTTGTAGTGCCATTTAAGTTATTATTATTTTTAGATAAAACTTTTTTAATATACATGAATATTTAGAATTTAAAATTGACATTGAATCATATAATATGCTATATATTGTAATGATATTATATTATTTGACTTGTTACCTTGGTGTTATCAATAAATGATTTGTATTTGTAACACAACAAACAAGGGTAGATTGTTCCAGAACGTAGAATTTGTTATTGTACATATCTGTTGTATTATATGAACTTAGATTTTGTCAAAATTTAAATTTACGTAGTATTCATTTATTGAAAGAGTTCTAAGTTATACCGTGGAGGTTCCAAGGGCACGTACTAAGCGGTTTGCCTCCAACTTCATAAAGCGAACCACGAAAGTGTGGAATTCTTTGCCAAGCTCCCTCTTCCCTACATTCTGGCGACTTTCAAAACATAAGTGAACCAGTTTTTTCTGGGTTAGCGCGCAAAACTCAGGAGATCGTAATGTCGTTTGCCATCAGGTGCATTGTGATCAAGCGCAAGCTCATTTATTGTAAAAAAAAATGTTTAAAACACACAACAAGACATGTTTTTTTATTTTTAGGGGTGAAAATAAAAATTGGCGTCACATATCGTTTTGGTTGTTGTTGTTCAGTTATGCTAGTTTGGCATAAAGAAATTAAAACAAATCTTACCTATGCTTGCACATATCAACTAGAATTGTTAGACCTTACAATTACAATATTGTTAATTGTTGATTTTATATGAATTTATTTCGTTGTTCATAGGGTCCCGTTTGTACCGTTTGTGCACGGAATCCTGAATGGGAAGCTTTTTTCATGCCCTTTTAAGCACAGCTAGGATAGTGATACCCAATTCTAAGAACAAGTATTTAAACCAAACTGCACGAAGCTAGTTTTCAGTAACATCATGTAAGGTTTCTCTAATAAATACCCTAAATTTAGGGTAACTTTACCGGCAAAATGATTTTGATGGATTGGCAACACCGGTTGCCACTTGGCGGGCCGCGGCATTCAGGACGGTTGGAACCGAACAGGCGGACGCTGAAGGCTACCTACTTGTGTGAAATAAAATATAGTTTTTGCCAGTGTAATATCTGGGTTTAATTACAATCCTCGTCGACACCTGCAAGTAGTGATGGATAGGCAGTTTACAATCACAAACTACAGTTAAAGTTCACCGCACACGGTGAAATGAGCTCGAAAACTCGTGCCTCGTTTGAGTCGAGCGAGTATTGCAAATGATGATTGCGCGAGCAGCTTGCCACAGCACTGGAACATCTCGTCTCGGTAATATTTTGTATGCACTTGTTGCTGCTTGCTTTTAGCGAAGACTGGAATTAGGACTGGTATGTTTTGTGTTAGTCGTCTTTTATTTTAATTTTGTATATTGTTTTTTTTTTTAAATATGCTAGTCAGGAGTGTCCTTAGTTATATCTGATGATGACTACCGTCACTTAATGGTGAATGACACATTTTCAGAACTATCTCAATAATATGAAATTGAATACAGTGTAAACTCTATATAACGACACTGAAGGGACTGTGCATTTTATGGAGTTATAGAAAGTGGTCGTTAAGTAGAGATAAATAATTCATTGTACGGAATTCTAGCTAAACCAACTAAAGCCAATTGATTTCGACATTTTAGAGAGTTTGTAGTTAAATCGAGTGACGTTACATGGAGTTTACACTGTATATCAACAATATCAAATCGCATTAAAAGGCTTGATTAGTAAAATACATGCATTATGATGAACTACCTACGCCCCGCGGTGTTGCTCGCGATAATCCGGAACAAAAATAAGTTAAACCGGGATAAAAAGTAACCTATTTTGTAATCCAAGTTCTATTCTATCTGAAGGAGTAACATAGATTTTGAATATCGTATCCCACGGGAACCACAATTGTTTTTGGGATAAAAGTAGCATATGTGTGAATCCGAGGTCTATCCTAAGTTCCCTCCAATTTTCAACAAAATCGGTTGTTTGAGAGTGAAGAAGTAACAAACACACAAACTTACTCACAAACTTTCGCATTTATAATAATAGTAAGATAGAAAGATTTCAAATCCATGATTTCAATCAAAGAAATGTTGAATCAGTGATTTCTTATCATTTAATTTTAAACTCGTTTAAATACCTTTTTGTAGCTAAATGATATACGACAGTGATTAAACATATTTCATAGAGCCGTTCTAATTAGTTAAATCTTAAAATTATTTCAATTAAATTCCTTATATCAGCAATCATGCCCTGCGTACTTGAACCTCCAGTCTGAGCAGATGGGATGGCATATTTGATTAGATTTAAATTGTTGGGAGTTAATTGCTAAAATTTCATTCATTTCACATTTTTATTGCTTACAGTTCATTTATTTATTTAATTTTGTTAGAACTCGACCGAAATACGAGTGTGTTCGTAATTAAATCAAATATTTGTCACTTATTTTAATTTTGAAGTTACTATGTAAGCTCCATGTAACGTCACTCGATTTAACGACAAACTCTTTAAAGCGTCGAAATCAATTGGCTTTAGTTGGTTTAGCTTGTATTCCATACAATGATAATAATATATTCTCTCCATTTAACGATTACTCTCTATAACGCCATAAAATGCACAGTCCCTTCAGTGCCGTTATATAGAGTTTACACTGTATTTCCAAAATATATCATTCAAATAAATAGGAAACTTTTTAAAAATTATTTATCTCATGGATACAGTAAAAATGTATAAAAATATGGTACGTCTAGAAATATCGTGCAAAAAAAAAAACTCGTGTAAAATCAACAATTAACAATATTGTAATTGTAAGGTCTAACAATTCTAGTTGATATCATTATGTACAAGCATGGGGTAAGATTTGTTTTAATTTCTTTATTAAGTATACAACATTTTAAAATTGTAAAACAACTATTTAAAAAAATTAACAATGGAGCGAGTGCAGCTGGGTGGTAATAACGTCTGCTTTTCAATCAGACGGACCCTGGTTCGATCCCAGCCCAACACCAATGACTTGTTTTTCAAGTTATGTGTGGATTTGTACTCGCTTTACGATGAAGGACAACATCGTGAGGAAACCGGCATGTTTGAGGACCACAATATCCGAAGACGTGTGTCATCCGCCAATCCGCACTTGGCCAGCGTGGTGGATTATGGCCTACATATCTCTCCTCGTGAGAGAAGGCCCCGAGTCCCAGCAGTGGGAACGTAAAGTGTGCGGTTTATGTATGTTTTATGTGACTATGGAGCGAGTTTTACGTAATCGTGTTTTGAACTCTAACTTTTAAATTCTAAACACTGAATAGTAAAGATAATATACGAGTATAACTAAAACAATTAATTCTGACGGATTTTTCTAAATATACTTTTAGGTCAAAGTGCCTTAAGTGATTAATATTTATTTTATGGAGGACCTGATTTGCATTTTTTCTATAGGTGTTATAAAAAAATGTGGTACACGTTTTTGTTGTTTTCGTATGACTTACAAGGCCATATTAGATAAAAGCGAACACTCTGTAAATCAATAAAAACAATAACAATGAACCAATAAAAACCCAAAATTGATTGCTGTAATATAGTCGTTAATTTTAATAAATATTTGTTTCAATTTTCCTCATATCAAAACGAAATACCTTTATTTGGCATGGGTAACATAAATTTACACTATAATAGAAACCCCAAGGCTCCCAAAGAAAATGAAATATTTAGTGTACTTCCGCTGTGATCTGAAATCAAATTAGGTTAAGCAAAGTAAAAATTGAAATATATAACTAATCCTTAGTTATACTGGTGTGTACATTTTATTTTTTCCTTGCATATCTTAATCACAGCAGAAATACACTAATTATGTGATTTTTATCTTCTATCCACAATGGATTTCCGCAAAGCCAGGTTTTTTCCTGAGTTAATAGGTTATGCTCTCGTAGTTTTCTTAAAACTGTGTTACGGGAACCAATGGCGTATCCCAAAATTGCTCAATATCGGGACATCTCAGAATAAGATCCGTTGTCACGATACATTTGACGTGACAGCCGCGATGCGGGGACGTGGCGTGACAGTGCTAGAACCTTCGATCAAAAATGTACGAGATAAGGTGATGTCTCTAAAAACGGCAAGGAAAATAAGACCACAAGTAAGAGTGTGGTCTTTTTGAGTTTGAGGAATTTAAGCGTTAATAGTATAGTAATACAGTTGAATTTTCTAACGCAGTGAGCGTTAGTTAGTTAGCTTACGGTTATAAAATTTTACTAGCACTACTAAACCTCAGAGCAAAATAGCTTATGTTTATTAAGGCACTAGTCGAAACTCAACCTTAAGATACAGTAATTAAGTCACGGAAGAGAAAAAAACAGTAGAAGTGCAATGCACCAAAATTACCATGGGAACCGCTGTCGCCAAACTCACACAAATAAACCGATAATCAAATATTGCACTACAAAGAAACAATTCGTTTGATTTGTAGTTTAAGTTTATTCAAAACTAGCCTACCTCACAGATTTAGAAATAAACCTTGCCACTCTACAAATAAGATTTATTTTGCTTTAGCGGCAGAACGTATTTAAGATCTATAATCACACTAGATTGGATTGATGAGTGAATTCCGCTACTCGACCATAGATGGCGGTGTTCTCAGTGTTAGCAATTATAAGCTTAATTGCGTTAAGCATATGGTTGACATTTGCGCGATCGGTCGATTTCTGCTACTACTCGGTCAAGGCCGCACCACGTAGCACATTGAATTACTTTATCGATATCGATGAATACGCGATATTTTGTTCACTTCGCAAAAATAAGACTTGTTGGGAGTATATTTTTTTATTTGTAACGTCACAATCATTAATAAATTATAATAATTACGTTACTATTTCAAATACTGATTAAATTTTTGCTACAAAGCATCTATACAACCTTATACACCTATTAAAATAAATTTCGTTTACGAATGAAAGCGACCTTTTAATTGTATTGTAATGTAAAACTAAATAAAGAATTAATTTAAATAAACATTAAATTATTTATTTCCGTGTATCGATACCAATCGATAAATTCAATATTCGACTTGACCACATCACTACTTGAGTAGCGAACTATTTTCGAGAATGTTCTACTGAATAGAATCAATCCAAAATAAACTTTATCTTAATTGTATAAGGTTGATTTTGCCTAACCGTTCTATTAAATATGAGTAAATTGAAAAAAATAAGACTTCTATTAGAAAACAATGAAAATCGTACTTACCGATGGTACGAAACACCTGCATTTTTAAGTTTTTTTCTCCTACTGTCATTTTTACACTCCAAAACGGAATAATACGGCATATCTAAGGAAATACGAATTTGACGCGATACGAGCAACTAGACGCGATGTCAGAACGCGACTGGGATCAGTTAAGCGTAACAACTCTTAATAGTGGCACGCGTGCCACGCCTACTTAGCACTTCCATTGTTTTTTTCTCTTCCGTGGATAAAGTTGACTTGAATGGAAATATTTTTTGTGACGTGGTCATATTTTGTATTTCTGAGTACATTTTTTTTAACACATTCACACACGGCAGGTTAGCCCCATACTGAACTATTTCTAGCTCGTATTATGGTTGCTAACACAACTGATATACTACATATACATAGATATTATACCTACATATTATATATAAATACATATTTAACACCCAGACCCACAGCCAACAAATTTAGTTAAGCACAAAGATGTTGACCGGGCCGGGAATCGAACCCGGAACCTCTGATTAGCATAGTCCGGCATGGTAACCTTTACGCCAACGAGGTCGTCAATTATTGCATTGTAATAGATGCAATAGTATAGTAAACTCATGTCATTTTTTGTGCTGTGTTTGTATGCAACACTGAATCTGGTATATATTTGATCGAATGCTGGAACCGTGACACGTGAGATTTGACAACTCGAATCCAATATACGTAATGCGTTTGCCGGTTCCGCGGCACTGGATTGGGAAAGACTTTCTTGATGTAATCTTCAGAGATTATGTGAGAAAAGTCTATTATTAAGATGGAGAACATGTCAATACCTATTTACGCTACATTTTTTTTTCTGGTAATCTTATTATATATAAATCTCGTGTCTTAATGTTTTTCCTCAATGGACTCCTAAACCACTTAACCGATTTTAATAAAATTCGCACACCATGTGCAGTTCGATCCAACTTGAGACATAGGACAGTTTAAATCTCAAATTATAGTCGCAATTTTAATATATTGCAAATTTTTGTCTGTTATTATTTGACAGTCACAATTATCTGTTAACTCCAAATGATTCTAACAGATGTCGATACCTTTCGACTGGGTTGAGTAAGTAATCAATAGATGGCGCTGCTATGGTAAATCTACGAACGTGTCATTTAAGCTACACTAACTATTTTTCATACCCCTAAGTGAGGCAAAACAACGTTTGCCGGGTCACCTAGTAAGTTAGTAAAAAAATATTTTTAATTTTCAAATTGTTACAATGGGTTTGGTAGTGTATTTATTTATTACTAGAAGCACCCGCTGAGTTACCCGCCTTAATACGGGATAAAAAGTAACCTATGTGTTAATCCAGGGCATAGTATATATCTCGACGACCTCGTTGGCGTATTGGTTACCATGCCGGACTGCCAATCAGAAGGCTCCGGGTTCGATTCCCGGCACGGCCAACATCTTTGTGCTAAACTAAATTTTTTGGCTGTCAGTCTGGATGTTAAATATGTATCGATATAAAGTATGTATGTATGTATACGTAGTATATCAGTTGTTTTAGCAACCATAATACGAATTAAAAATGGTTCAGTGTGGGGTTAACCAGCCGTGTGTGAAATGTGTCCAAATATTTATTTATTTTTAATAGTTTGATTCGGGTCAGCTTGCAAAGAGAACGCCTTTGAAATCAGATTTTCTTAATTAGCATAATCTCAAATTACAATACAATGACCGGCTCGACTCAGAACAAAGACATTTGACGTGACACTTCATGATACGACGTGACAAACAGAGAACGATGAAAACGTGCCAAAACTTCAAACAATTGTTTATAGAAAAAGACCCTTATGTGATTGTAATACGGCTTATTTCATTCAAATTCTTAGAGAAAATCATTTGATTACTAGCTATAAAGGTTTTGAATGAAATAGATCGTATTACAATCGTTTAAAGGTCATTTTCGATTAGCAACTGTTTGATTTTTAAAAAGAAGACAAAATTAAATATTTTGTGTAATTCCGCTGTGATCCGAAATCCAAATTTTTCCTTTACTTGTCTTAATTTGGATTTCGGATCACAGCGGAAGTACACTAAATATTTAATTTTGTCTTCTATTTACAATGGATTTCCGCAAAGTAACGCCTGAGTCAATAAGTTATGTTTGATTTTAGCCACGTTTTCATAATTGTCTTGAATAATAATAAGAAGAAGAATATTAACCACTCCATGGAAACCTTTGCCCAACGGTCTGGGTGCATCCTGCACTCATGGCCCACCCATTCCCATTTGAGCCTGGCAGCCTTTTTTGATACGTCGGTAACGCGGGTCATGGAACGCAGCATGGTGTTTCGGATGCGGTCTTTTAATCCCAAGAATGCTGCGTTCTTTGCCCCTTTGACAAACCTTATTTCAAATAAGTAAACAACTAAATATGTCAAAATTAAATACACCACTGAAGGACGCATACCTAACTCACAGCACGAGAGACAACTCTCAGTGTGAGTATGCATAAGCAGCCCTCCATACGTTCCCGCTGCTGGGACTCGGGGCCTTCTCTCACGAGGAGAGAGATATAGGCCATATTCCACCACGCTGGCCAAGTGCAGGTTGGCGGATGACACACGTCTTCGGATATTGTGGTCCTCAAACATGCCGGTTTTCTCACGATGTTTTCCTTCACTGTAAAGCGAATGCAAATTCACACGTAACTTAAAAAACAAGTCATTGGTGTGAGAGCTGCGCGTCAAATATATTGTACATACATCTACAAAGTAACTATACAAAGTATTATGTGCTTAGTTTTTGTAAGCTTTGTAAATGTTTTAGAAATTAATAAATGATTGATCGATTGAAATTAAATTTCTTTAAAATAAAACTGAATAATGTTTTAAACAAAGCTATTTTCGTAACACAGCAAAATGTACTCACGATTGCCTTAAAATATTCCGTGAACGCACAAAGAGTCTACCTAAAGCTTATTTAATTAAATTCACGTTCATCTCAAAAATGTAGAATCCTTCGAACCTTTGATCGTTCAGTGTTTGAGATAAAATGCTGCTAAGCAACGCCCTTGAGTTCAGAATCAGAAGAATCTTACTGAAACAAGAATATCTGAAATGTCTAATGCCTTAGTCAAGTGCTTCTATTTTAATCGAAGCGGAAGTAATTGTTCACGTATTTTTTTGTGGCGGCCATCTTTGATTTGAAATTAAATATAGTCTATGTCACGTGTGGTTATACATCCTGCTGGTCAAATGGTTATATAACTTTATTTACTTATATATAAAATTTCCATGTCACAATGTTAGTAACCGTAGGTACTCCTCCGAAACGGCTTGACCTATTTTTATAAAATTTTATATACGTGTTCAGCTACTATCTATTTCTAATACTCCTAAGTGATAAGGGTTGTTCACCCTTAAATATCTTTTTTTAATTTTTTGGCGAAATTCTTTGTTTTTATTTTTTATAATGTTACATCAAAAATTCATGCAACCCTAAATTTCTACACAACCAACCCCTATTTTTTATGGTCATTTTAGTAAAAAGGCAAAACGTTACCCGGGTCAGCTAGTTATAAGTATAAATTAAAAAGCTACCATAAAATGATGCCAGGGGCTCGCTAACTTTTTAATTTAGACTTCTAATAAAGTTTATAAATATTTCACCAGCATACTTGAGGTTTGTAACCTCAGATCGTTAGTTCGCGTCTGGATTAGACGCAAACTAACGAACCTATGCCATTTACCCTACCCGCTTGCAAAAGGAGGGATATTTATATGTTTAGTAATTAGATTAAATATTATCATTAATTATTAGAAGAACTTATTTAAGAAAAGGTACTGAATACCACAACACAGGGTGTACCTCGTGTGGGATTCAGGGAACAATTTAATGTGCATTAATACTACTATACTTTTAAGCCCAGTTATTTAGTAGTTGTTATGTGTTGGTACATCTGCCGGATGTCGGACGAGCTGTGGGCCAAGCGCACGACGCTGTGGACACCTGAGAGCGTCCGACGTGGAGGCAGGCCCAGACGGAGATGGCGGGACGAACTACTCTCCTTTTGGAAAAACTGGACTCAAAAAGCTCATAACCGGGATGAGTGGAAGGAGGATAGAGAGGCTTTTGCCCAGCAGTGGGACGGAACCGGTTAAAATAATAATAATATGTGTTGGTATAGAAAAAAATTACATACTTTTTTTGCTAAATCTCACTGGTATGTGCTTGACGACAGATTATTCAACTTGTAGATGGTTGCTAGCCCGGCGAGCACTAGAAACAGAACTACGCAGAACAAACTCCGCCCTAAAATCCAACCAAATATCGAAGAGTAATAAACAGAAATCGAGCGTTCGGTTAGCCACACATAGTTTGAAACTATCATATTTGTTCGCATATCTGTATAAACAGGGGAATTCTCGAACGCTCGAAAACACCAGAAACTGGAAAACCGCATATATTCATTAGTACTATTCGACTATCCGTATCGTATATATACGAATACAGTACTTAATAAGTTACTAATAAATAATAACATCAATCGATCAATATTTAAGAGCTGGGCTCTTGTCCGTGGAGTTTTTTCCAGGTAGTTATATTCTCGGCCAAATCCTTGACTTACGTTGTCCCAAAAACGGGACAGTTTAGTAACTGTCTTTCTGTATAAATTCAACACGCTTTCATTTTAGCAACTATTGTGTGTTTTGCACTTTACTGTGGTCGCACCTTAACACGCCGATTTCGGTGAAAACATTTAAATTCTTAATCCGAAACTTTAATAGTTAATTCATATATTTATTGTTTTCGACAGTTGCTTGTTTTATTATATAATAAGTTTTTAAATGTATGTACTATGATTCCTTTAATTATTACTATAGATAAATAAAATATTATATCCATTAAAAATGTATAGTTTCAAGAGGTGTCGATACTGTAACTAGCTTATATATCTATTTATTATATCTATATCTTAAATATCAAATTTCCGTGTCACAGTGTTATTTAGCGTACTCCTCCGAAACGGCTTGAGCAATTTTTACCAAATTTTATGTGCGTATTCAGTAGGTCTGAGAATCGGCTTCTATCTATTTTTCATAACCATTTTTTTATTAAGAATATTAGTTTTTAAGGCAAAACAATATTTGCCGGGTCACCTAGTCTATTTATAAAAATTAATTGATGTTTATTAATCTCGCTATAAAAATAAAGAACGGCTGAACGGATTTAGCTTATCTTGGTCTTGATATTTTCGTGGAGGTCTAGGAAAAGTTTAAAAGGTGAGAAAAATTTGAATGAATGTCGGGAAACCCCTAAAAGCAGCCCTAATCTTTTTCATGCTGAACTTCAATAAATAAAAAAAAATCTTTTTTTGTAAAACTAATTTGGTTTTCCATTTATCTTATAATAATAGTTCACATATATTTATAATTTTATTAACTCGACCCCTTTAAACTAGCGCTTCTTTATATATTCAATCAAGTCTTTTGATCTCGCATTTAACGTGTTTAAAATTGTACAGAACCGATAAAGATAATTACGGCCTGATTGGTTTATTGGATTTCGATTGGTTAAACGAACCCTAAAAATAAAGTATGACGTCATGAAGAGTGTTGCTGTTAGTATATGTGTATAGGTTTAAAGATAACACTCTATTTTTGATAGTTCGGCTAATTTAGGTGATTTGGAACGATCATCGAGGTTAAGCAACGGTTGATGCGGACAGTCTTTGGATGGGTGACCATGAGCAAAACTGTCATTTAAATAGCGTCATTTCTATTTTGACGTTACCGTGGGTTGGATGACAGGTTAAATTGAAGGTCCTGGTTGTTAGTCTTAGTACAAGCAGTCGTAAGCCAAATCAGAGGCTCTCGGGTGACTTGAAAACTCTCGACACAAAAGCTTGGCCACTTAGCTCAAGAAGAAGAAAGTAGAGCTATTTTATTGGGGTCCACTGCGGCTATACCATACACAAGTATGGCAAAGCAAACTAGCAAATCATAAAATGGTCATGAAACAGTCCATAACTCGGGTTTCCATGTATCATTGGCATACATACAAATGGCATGAGTCAGATCGGAATCGGGATCTAAGCCAACGAGCCTGAAAGAAAAGTAGTGCAGCAAATCTTTCAAAATGGTTTTAAATATGTATTTTTGAAAATGCTAAATTGAGAAATAGTGCTCCCGAAAGAATTCAAATTCAAATTCAAAATATCTTTATTAGTAACACAATGGTGGCGATTCAGCGGCACACACGACTAAACTAAATTTAAAGAAGCCCCGCTTTTCATCTTAGGTGGCCAGAAAGAGACGGTACGTTCTGAACCACAGACAAAACAACTAAAATCACGTCAAATATGGAATGTGCAGGCAGTTTTAGAGGTGATACAAGTGAGTGCGTTCTAAAGTCGCCTATATTTCCTACATTTGACGTGATTTTAGTTGTTTTGACTATGGTGCAGAACGTGCCGTCTTTTTTTGGCCACCTAATATGAGAAGCGGGGCTACTTTAAATTTAGTTTAGTCGTGTGTGCCGCTGAATCGCCACCACTTATTGTAACACAAGATATGTGCACTTTGTGCTTAGTTAATAAGGCATGGCTAAGACTACTTAAAACTAATGACTAAAAATGAAATGCTGCCTTAAAATACAATTAAAACTGATTGAACTATAAACTTGAGCAACTTTTTAAACTGAACAGTAGTTTAAAGTCAGATTTATGTTGAAAATAGAGCAATCGTTCCGATTGCACAGTTAACTTGCTATGTCGAATTTATTGCCTTCAGAACGTAATAAAGTTTGTGATAATTTGCAGCAATTTCGCGCTTTCCTAGGAACTTTGGAATATATACCACAGCGATTATAAGAGCGAAACGAAAAAACGATTTTACACACACAAATAAACAAATATTCGAACACATTTCACACACGGCTGGTTAGCCCCATACTAAAACATTTATAGTTTGTAATATGGTTGCTAACACAACTGATATACTACATATGCATACATAGATACTGTATATCGATACATATTTAACCCCCAGATCGATAGCCAACAAATTTAGTTCATCACAAAGATGTTGGCCGAGCCAGGAATCAAACCCGGGACCCTGGTTGGCAGCCCAGCATGGTAACTATTACGCCAACGAGGTCGAGATTTTTTTAGCAAATATTTATGTTATTTATTTTTTGCTTACTTCTTGTTGAAGTTACATTATCATACAAGACAATGTTAGTGTATTAAAAGACATAGAATGACACCATAAAAACTAGAACATAATAATAAACCGTAATAGAGATACCATAAAATGTTATGGGGGATAAAATGGGTAAAAAAACTATCATAATAAAATCGTGACATAGAATGAGTGGTGCAGATTATTCGGTTTATACCATAAAAATTGAAATAGGCTATTTCTTAGAGAGAACGAAACAAGGGATCCTATAAAAAACCTCATACTCGTTATATGTTTTGAATAGTGCAAAGACTCATACTTTATACGTTTTGAAATATATTTTTGTGTATTTTAAGTTTGAACTAACAATTTTCATTTGTTTATTTTTTTTGCATAATCAGCCCACTATACGTTCCCACTGCTGGAACTCCGGGCCTTTTCTAACTAGGAGAGAGATACAGGTATTAATCCCAACGCTGGCCAAGTGCGGGTTGGCAGATGACACACGTCTTCGGATATTGTTGTCTTCAAACATGTCGATTTCTTCACGATGTTTTCCTTCACCGTATAGCGAGTGAAAATCCACATATAACTTGAAAAACAAATAATTGGTGTAGGGCCGTGATCGAACCAGGGGTCGTCTCTAAAAAAAGCAGAAGTTTTTCCAACCAATCCACTTTCCCTTTTTCCAGACATTTATTTACCTTCAATAAGCACAGTGACGAACTATACAAGAAAATAATTAATATTTTAATTACTTGCAATAAAAGTTATACTTTAGTTCTGAAAACGCATTAAAACGTCAAAACCAGTTATTTAACAGTCCCATAGAGAATGCAGTCAAAGTTTACTCGAGAGGGAACGAATTATAACTAAGTTGCAACTTTACTCGTTTCCGATTAACTAAAAAATGTTTTTTAAACTAACGAGCTCTCAACGGTGTTTTATGTTGTTCTGCCGCGATAAAACTAAGCTTCGAACGATAGATACTCTGTAGTTTATCTTACTTGTATTTTTTGTATAAGTAAACTTTAAATTTTAAGCCGTGATATATAAAAAAAGCAAGTGACACTTGGTGGGAAAACATCTGCCTTTCAATCAATCTGGTTTGATACCAGCCCTTAAACAACTAGCCCTACACCAATGACTTGTCTTTCAAGTTATGTGTGGATTTGCACTCGCTTTACGGTGAAGGAAAACATTGTGAGAAAACCGGCATGTTCGCGGACCACAATTTCTGAAGACGTGTATTATCATAGTGGTTACGCATAGTTGGCTGCTTATCCTATGTTATGCTTTTGCTAACCGTAATAAAAAAAAAACACGAACAGGCAATATAGACACTACTTTAAAAAATTGATTTTAAAATATTGCTCGTCAATTTTGTTGTGATTATTATTTTTACATTTACGGCTGGCATTAAATACACTTCCCATTGGCACTGGTTTTTTAGATTAGATATAGTTTTAATTTAATTAATTTTAGATTACTTTTACAATTAGTTCCACTACACTTAGTAGAATAACGTAAAGCAAGATGAATATTATTTTATTCATTTTTTGATACATTTAGGTAGTAGCAATTCAAATTAAATATTTACATAAATATAAAAAGTTTTATATAAAATTAAACTGTCTAAAAATAAAATTGAACTGTGTATATTTAGATTCTGACAGGTAGGTGATCGTAGATATTAAACTGAATGATATTTCATGATATCAATAAAGTTACTACACGTAGTTATAAAATAGCCGTCTGTAGTTTACCGCAAACACTTATTTTGCGTGATTCAAAATACTCGTATATACAAGTACGAGAGACAAAAGCGAACTTTCAAAGAAACACGCAAAAGGGATTCTCAAAGCAAGTCTGCGGCTAGCCCGAACTTTGCCGACCACTCTATATGATTAGAGTTCTATTTTTAACTTTATATCTGTCTCAAATAAGATCGAATTTCGTTTGGCAAAGGTTTAAATCACCTTTAGAGGTTGAGGTGAAAGTTCTTGAGATTTGGTGTAAGTGCTCGGATTTTGAAGTTTAATATGAGACAATGTAAGTAGTAAGTATGTTAGTAATAAAGATTTGTAATAAAGAGGGAGTGTGGCTCGTCGGGTTAATGTTGGACTGCAGTTCGCGAAACCCCAAATCGAATCCAGCCTTGCATCAATGAAATGTTTTTTTTTGTTTTTTTTTTTATTAGGACACCTTCACACACGGCTGGTTAGCCCCATACTGAACCATTTCTAGCTCTTATTATGGTTGCTAACACAACTGATATACTACATATACATACATACATAGGTATTATATATAAATACATATTTAACACCCAGACTCACAGCCAACAAATTTAGTTAAGCACAGACATGTTGACCGGGCCGGGAATCGAACCCGGAACCTTCTGATTAGCAGACCGGCATGGTAACCTTTACGCCAACGAGGTCGTCAATTTAATTACAAGTTATATTAAAGGAAAACGTCGTGTGTTAACCCAAATGCTACGTGACTAGAAATTCGAAGACATGTGTCATCCGTCAACCCGCACTTGGCCAGCGTGGTATCCACCACGTTAGGAAAGAGATTTAAACTATAACCGGATGGTTATGGTAGAGAAGAAGGTCCCGAGTCTCAGCTATAGGAACGTATAGTGTTCGAATTATTCTGAAGATTATTTAGGTTCATAAGATTCCTTTAAGTATATATATGTATTATTAAAATAGTACTATAATAATGAAAAAAAAACATGTAAAGTGATTTTTACTTTTATTGTAACTTACCAATATTAAGGTAGACTTATTTCTTATGACTCACGTTTAAAATAAAACTTTGAAGATCTCACCTGAAACAAGACAAAAAATAAATGAAAATCCACTATAATCACAGGTAAAACAATGGAAATATATATTATATTCAAAATAAATACTATAATCGATTAATTTTACTTAATATATGAAGTTAAAGTAATTAATTAGTATTTGTGTTATTACATTTTTGATGGTTTATTAATATTTTACACCAATATTTTCTCACATAGCTATATATAAACATTACTTTATGTACCTAACTTTAAGACGTATACATACAATAAACGAATTTGAATTGAAAAAAAAATATCTCCAGATTCATAATTAAGAAAGTGCAAATGATTTGTAAAACTAACATTTACTCGTATTATATAAAACAATTATCAGCATTTTCATCAACGCATATATTTCATAAACGTAATATACTCGTATTATTTTCTTTACCAAATTATAATTATTATTAGCTTCACCAATTTTTTTATTTATAAAACAAACAAATAAAGAAAGAAAGAAAGAAAGAACACATTTATTTCAGACACATACATATACATTTGTTTAAATTACATAAAACGAACATGAAAAAAAGACAGCATAGTACGAGTATGTGTCTCCTAGCGTCCGAAAAAGGTCAGCCCTCAGTACAAACGCTACAGATTTCTCTGCAGCACTGATTTTCAGGACCAACCTTATGTTAATAATCACAAATCACATTTCACGTTAATAAGAACTCGTTTTGAGCATTTGAAATAATACCAGCATAAACAAATGATTTTATTACAGCGGCCTATTTAATTTAATACTGTTCAGAAACTGGTAACTGTTTCCGGTCAAACACTGTCAGATTACTTTGTATTTAAGAGTTAGCGTTTATTACTGCACGTTTCGATATTCATAGAACTACGATGACTCTGTATCAGGCTCAAGTTCGGTCGTGTATGGAGTATTGTTCGCACCTTTGGGATGGCTCTGCTAAGTATCAGCTTCAGGCGTTGGAGTCGATTGAGAACCGGGCCAAGAAGCTCATAGGTAATGAGTCCATGTGCAACGCGAGGCTTCAAAGTTTGGAGCATCGACGCAATGTTGCGAGTCTGTCGGTTTTCTATCGGTTGCATTTCGGAGAGTGCGCGTCTGAATTGCATCAGCTAATTCCTCCGGCCCCTTTCCATTATCGGACGAGCAGGGAGACGGCTAGGAGGCACCGCTATAGAGTTGAAGTTCCAAAAATCCGTACGAAGCGTTTCGCTTCCACATTTATTGTGCGGACCATTAAACTGTGGAACTCATTGCCGGAATCCCTGTTCCCTCTGAACTATAACCTTACTATCTTCAAGGCGAGAGTGAATCGGTTTCTTCTAGGCAAGCGCGCTCCACCCTAGATCGCAACATCACTTAACATCAGGTGAGTTTCGATCAAGCGCTTGCCTATCCATCATAAAAAAAACACTAAGTATTATAACCCGATTTAATCTTCTTCTTCTTCTTCGTATGAGCTAAGTGGCTAAGCTCTAGTGTCGAGAGTTTTCAAGCCGCCCAAAAGCCTCTGACTTGACTTAACGTCTGCTTGTACTATGACTAACAGCAGGGACTTACTTGTAATAAGTATGACTTAGAAAGCCCGTATCAAGCTGAAAGAAGTTACGCCGCTCACCAATAGATGGCGCTAGATGAAAAACGATGCAAAGCTAACTCGCGGTTACGTTATTTTCGTAAACTACACGAGATCGCCGATGGAACGGTGAAAACGGGCCATTCAACGCTTTTAAAATATATTCGAATCACTCAGATCTTACATCCACCCCTGTTGGGAGTCTGGAATTTAAGCTTCAAAAGTTAAACAATTGATTAAAATACAATGCCTAAAATATTTGAGCGATGTACGCATCCAGCATCTACCATAGTTAAATGTACAACTGCCGAAGATCTAATTGCGGACTTTTCTCCCCTGATATCACCTTTGTACCGTATCCTCTATAACGAATTTTAATTGGTTACTCGTTCGACGGCGCGTTTTCACCATCATATTATTGTAGCCTAAAACAAAAGTTGAATTATCTACTTTATTATGTATCTCTAGGCTCTTCTATATTAATGCACAATGTGAGTTGAAGCTCGAGTCTCGGACGATAGGTCCCGCGTGACATTTTGTTCTCCAGGTTCAGGTTCTAGACTAGACATTACTAAAGGTACCTACATATGTTGTTGGAAGTGGTATACTCGCTATATGAGAATAAAGGTAGGTTCTTATACAGAGGTTTTGCCAAAAGATGTATTTCTTCTACATCGTATGAGCTAAGAGGCCGAACTCTGATGTCGAGAGTTTTCGAACCGCCCGAAGCGACTGTGTGTATTACAATAACAATTTGCAGCAAATGTTTCTTATACATAGTTTTTTTACAGAAATACAGAACTTTATTCACCATAAATAACATACGTGAAAGGCAAGTCACAACACTACAATAATACTTAAAAATACTAGTTAGATTAAATTAAATTAACTTACAATTTTCACCAAATAAATATGCTTCCCCATTAAATACTAAACATAATAGCACTTGTTTTTAATTTCTATTCAATTTAAGATACTACTTTTTACAAGTGAAACACGATCCTGCAAGCTACATATTCATATATTCGCTTTAATTATACAAGGAATTAATATCACAAAAACTTTATTATCTGTTTAAACATACATACTACTGTTGAGATTTGTTATTTTCGCCGGAGAATTGTTATACATTAATATTTTTGTATACATACTTTGATATTAAAAGCTGCAGTAGATGAGTCTGCATCTCCAAACTAGAAACATAGAAGCTTTTATATCAGAGAAGCTTACTTCTCATTAGTATAATGACGGCAAAAGTAGCCCTATAATAGTTTAAGACACTAAATTAAAAGAAATTGGTAATGCTTAATTAATGTTCATTTTATTTTAATTTTAATTGGACGCAAATTAAGAAAGACGTAGGGTAAATTCCGCTCCGGATCGTACCTGGCACAAGAGGTATCCATTGCTATACAACGCGGCAATGCCACGAGCGTTATGGGTACCTTTCCATCAGATTCTGTCCTATTCAGTGGTCTTCTAAATTAGTTTTGTGGTTTTATTTTTATTTTTAAATGTAATAAATAACTTCATATTTTTGTTAGACAGTTATAATTACTATTGGCATATAATAATAAACTGATTAATAAAAATCATTCTTGGCCAGCTTGGTGCAATGGATTATGGCCTATATCACTCTCCTTGTGAAAGAAGGTCCAGTGTCCCAGCAGTGAGAACGTATGGGTTGCAGCATAAGTAATCAATATAAACCTTGTTCTAAAATTAGGTTTTTTGTACCAGTTTTTTTTTCATGTTGATAAGACTGATTGGTATCAAACTTGTTCTAAAATCTAAAATTAAGTTTTTTGAACCGTTTTTTTATTCATATTGATAAGTCTGGTTGGTTTCAAAATAATTAAAAATATTCTCAGGGTGGTTTTTTGGACGGCCTTTAAGCTACTTTTACGATATTTTTCCGTTTACAATTTATAGCGAAAAACGGTAAAATCTAGATTTTGCCCTTATCTTCCTAATAAACATAAAAAAAAAACAAAAAAACATATAAACATCATAATCGTTCTTGACAACAGAGAACTTGAAAACACAAACGCGTACTAAGAAATTGGGGATGTTACCACGAACCCGAGACGTTCGTCAAAAACTTACGCTAAACGAGTTACGAACAATCGCGAACACACGACGGAATTAACATTAATTTCGCCCAAGCACTTCCAGTTTAATTACAAGAACAAATAATGTTGTGAGTGATGGTGCAAGCAGTTATCCACTTTGTTGCGTAGGCAACAAGATTTATTATGCTCTAACCACATTTTAATACCACGCTGACATTGCGGTCGCAGTGGCGGACAGTGATTAAGGTTGTGATAAATTGACAGGATTGGTTCTTAGCCAAAAACTTGGTCAATTTTTTATTGCAAAAATCTTGCAACTCAAGTGACTTGAAATCCAAGCAGGATTTCAAATAGTATTTATTGTAAAAGACCTTTCAAACAGTGAAATTAATCTAAGTCAGTGTCCGCGGGTTAGGTGTCCAAAATGCTGGCGGCATTACCTTATTACAATATAAGAAAGTTCATATATGGACTGACCAACTAAAAGTTGCAAATCTATTTCAATAATATAAATATTAGCGCGATAAAAGGTTACTACACAAATAAAAACAAGGAAAAACTATTAAAAGTTAAAAGTTGGAAAATTCAACATAAATTAATACACATACTTATATAATTTAATCTACCCTACTTGTTTATCATTTCTTACAGTCTATGTACCATTGAATGCTTGAAAGAGATCGCTCATAGCTATAAAGCCGTCATGTTTCGTTAGCACTAATTTTAAGTATTTTTTTTTCCTATTCTAATGTTTGTATGAAGAATTTATCTTCAAGTACATCATACACTTTTTTGTTGGTACACTAAAAATGAGAAAACTTATCTACTGCGTCAATCAGTACACAGCGCATGAATATAGGCGGGATACACATCATACCGTAAATATTTACGGTACGTGAGCGAATCTTGTTCTCTATTTGAACTTACGATCTAACCGAACGTGTGCATTAATAAATTTATCTTCGCTGCTGAATGAAACGTGTGGACGCGCCTTAATCTCCACGAAATAAGGGGGGGTTTATATATCTTCTTCTTTTCCTTAACCTCATCCCACTTAGGTGGGGTCGGCACAGCAAATCTTCTTCTTCCACTCTCCTTTATCAGACGCCATCTCCACACCCAATCCTTTCTCTCTCACGTCCTCATTCACACACTCCATCCATGTCTTTTTCGGGCGGCCTCTTCCTCTTTTTCCTATCACTACCATTTCCATACATCTCCTAGTGACATGCATCTCCTCACTGCGCATCACATGTCCATACCATGGGGTTTTTTTTTTTACGGGGGTCTTTGTTTTGTATTGTAAACCCAAATGTATACAAAATAATAATACATTTATCGTTTCTGTTGAGAAATGTGAACAGACGCGCCTCTTGTTTACAATGAAGTGTGAACTCGCCTTTATCCCGGAGAGACATTTCTGCACATTGCATAATGTGGGTTTAATGGAATTTTCTTCGAATTCGTAACTTGTACTAACAATCATGTGTACTGGCTTAATTTGTAACAGAGTGCTATAGTAAAGAAGAAAAATTTGACAACGGTTAAAATATACCTACATTTTTTGTTTTGATATTTTTTTTTAACATAATAAATGTGTTGTCAAGCAAACCTTTGATAGATTTGCGTGACACCACAGTTCACTTGATGGTAAGCGATATTGCGATCTAAGATTATTTTTATTGGAAAACAGGGCGTTTAGTAAAAAACTTCTCATTTGGGCTATATATGATTTTGCGTTTTATTTTTACACAATTTCTCGTAAAATGTTTCTTCTTAATGGTTCTTTGGTTTATTATTATTATTCGTTTATAAAATTTATGTTACTTTATAAAATTTCGTTTTATTTCATTTTATATTTACTATTGTCATTCCTAATAGACCGAAGTGTAGCTTTGGAACCACTTTCCTGTCCTACAAAACGTTTATATTCTAGGAGTTATATTTGATCAGGAAAAATAAAAAATAATATAATAAAAATATAAAAAATACATACAGTCGAAAGTATAACCTCCTCCTTTTTTGAAGTCAATTAAAAAATGTTACGCTTAGCGAACATAAAAAAAATAGAAAAAGTTACACAAGTGAGAGTAGGACTGTCAGACGAACCTAGGTTACATATTTTGTAAACATTTAGGTATTTCACTGATCCAGGTTTTGAACTTAAACATATTAGTAATTAGCTTAGTAATTTTTTAAACATTTAAATATTTTTATTCTAATTATTTTCGCCCCTATACAGCGCTTCTTAGTAGGTATTAATTTATGTTGTTTTTGACGAATTGTAACAATGTACACATGTTTACGCGCTTACAGTAGTAAGAGATATTGTTATTCTTGTTTCAACAAATCTATCTATCTATAATGTAAATAAGTCTGGTTTTCCTTCCTGACGCTATAACTCCAGAACGCACAAATTCAAATTCAAATTCAAACGAACCGATTTCCACGGGTTTGCATTCGTTGGAAAGGTCTCGGGCTCCGTGAGGTTTGTAGCAAACAAAATTCAGGGAAAACTTCTACAGAAAAGGTGGAATGCAGGGAAAAAAAATCACATACTGCGCCATCTCTGATACATAGCATGTAATACAAACAGATATGGCTTTGCATGGTGGTGGAGCAGATGCGAAAAGCGATTTACACGCGGGCGGGCAACTGCTAGTCTATCTATATATTTAAATAAGTAAAACCAGAAAATGCCGTGTTTTCTAATATTCTGCCTATTCTTTTACCAACCCTACTTAAAATTAATTTAAATTTGTGTTGCAAAATATATACACGTCATTTTTATGACTGGCATCACGATAATGTCAACCCGTGACAATCCTAAACCGTCCAGTCTAATTTGAGCTATTAAATTTCGGGATGCGTGATTAAATGTCGCAAATTATGTTATAATATGTTGCCCGAAATTGTTAAATTACGGCTCAAGTTACAATGGCCTTGTTAACATCGCTATGTTAGGTAATGAACTAATTTGTCTTAGCCATAATGGGGCCCTTAAATCTGGCCGCGAGCAAATGGTTGCCACTAAGAACACACATTATGTTAAAAAAAATGGTTGCCTGTAAAGTCGGTTTTACGGGCGAAGATTTTACGTGACAACGTCTGCCGCGTGCTGCGCGCGCGGCAGACCGATCATAGTTGAGTGGGAGAGAGACGCAAGGCATTCGGCGGGCCTCTCTCTCGTTCGGTGACTCATCGTAACGTTACCGGGCGTTACACTTTTTCATAAGTGACTCCCAGCCGCAACCTAATTTAAGACGTTGTCACGTCAACAAGTACTTACATATTTAATAGTACCGTCCCGTCCAGGCTTCGCACGATTTTTAAAATAATCTAAGTTGCAATGAGAAACAAAATTTAGTCTATGTTATTCAGGGATAATATAGCTTCCCCACAGAGAAATAATAATTCTAATCGGACCAGTAGTTTCGGGGCCTGTTCGCGTCAAACAAACAAACAATTAAACTTTTCCTCTTTATAATATTGGTATAGATTTCTAGCGCCTGTAGCTCGGCTAGCTAAAGTTCTTTTTCTTCGTATGAGCTAAGTGGCTAAGCTCTGGTGTCGAGAGTTTTCAAGCCGCCCGAAGGCTTCTGACTTGGCTTAACGACTGTTTGTACTAAGACTTACAGCCGGGACCTAAAATTTAACGCCCAGGTGAAAATGCCACTTGTGCATGGTCACCCATCCAACACCGTCCGCATCGCCCGTTGCTTAGCTTCGATGATCGCGTCAGATCACCTTAGCTAGCCGAGCTACAGGCTCTACAGGTGATCATCGAGGTTTCAACTCGTCATTTGCACTTTTTATTTATTGCCAAAGCAATGAAATTACATTTTGTATGAGATTCCGAAAAGTGACGCGTTTTTTGTTGTCAAATAGTAATTGAATACGTCTTTAAAAGTTAAAGCTAGAACTGTTTAGTCATTTAATATGTAAAAATTACATAATTTTTTGACATATCAGTAAGGTGAAAAGGCTTAATAATAAATTAATAGGCTAGTCAACAACCCTATTAATCAGTAGAATGTAGGTAGTGAGTTACCATGTGTAAACCCTTTAAGGGTGTTATTAATGGTGCCGCTAATTATAAATGTTGCCAGTTAATTATCCATGCTTCTAGCTTTATGGGTTAGGTGTAAAGTTGTTTACAATGGTAAGGTACCTTTGTTTATATAATTATTGAAAAGTTAATTCACTTGCTACTAAAAAATATAGTCAACAATGTAGTATGTAACAAGAAGAAATCAACTAAAATGGATTTTCCATAAAAATTATACAGCGCTTTGATATCATTTGAGATCACACTGATTACTTAAAATCTTAGCAGACAAATAGACAGACAGGGCTTTTTACTTCAATTTTTTTTAAGTATTTTGAGTTTAATGCATTTAGTTTTAGTTGAGTGTTTTATATGATTATTATGTTCGTTATAAATAAATGTTCCATCATGCATTCAGAAAAGAAAATAAGATATTTACACACGCGTTTCTAAAAGCTGGTCCTGAAAATCAGTGCTGCAGAGAATCTGTAGCGTTTATACTGAGGGTTGACCCTTTTCGGATGCTAGGGGACACATATTACCTATGCTGTCTTTCTTCCTTTTTTTCATGTTTGTTTCTTGCAATTTGTAATAATGTATATGTAGGTGTCTTCTGTGTTCTTCGTAAAAAATATGCAATAAATATGCAATAAATGTGTTCTGTCTTTCTTTTATTTTAAGCATCCAACCAATTGAGAATACACGGCTTACCAACCAAAAAACCTGGCAGACAGATAAACAAACGGACCATTGAACCAAAATTAAATATATGTAAGAGTGCTTACTAATATTTAATTGACTTTTTATAGCGATATACGATTTAATAATGACAAAATTAAAGTCAAAGTCAAATAATTTATTGCGGTTTCAGAGTGTTCATGTTTTACAATGAATTATATGTCCTAACTGAAACCTACCACTAGGGCGTGCAAAATATATTAAGAAATCTCGCTTGTATCTTACAACATTATATACTCGTACGTTATATGTATTTATACGAGTACATGATGATGATTTACATGATAAATAGCACGTTTGTTAGACCAAATTAAATGCTTTACAAAATACAGTTTAGCACATAACTATAGGTAATATAATATATGGTTTTATTTTTCAAATTAACCTAAATGTTCAACGTTTTGATGTACCCTGTGCTTCACTGTAGGACAATTCCTCTGTTGTGAAGAAATGAAAGAATGTTATTAAGTGAGTTATTTCCAATTGTTAAATGTACTCACGTGTTTTTTATTTTACAAAAAGACCAACGAAAATCCAGACATTCAACTTGACTGAATAAATAAAGTCTTAGCGGTATGGCAAATTATCTTCGTTAGTCGGGAACACGCTTCGCGAAGAATTTTGTCGGAAAAATTACAAATAGAGACACGTTTTGTATTGATTATTTGTAGCTTGTGTATGTTTAATGCTGCTCGTGGCTCTGTTTGTGATTAGACCACGTTGTTTATAAAGCTAAGTCAGAAGCGTTAATTTGCTTTTTAAACATTACTTTATTCAAGACATATTTTATATTGAATGAAGACAGAGAACTAATCTTCGTTATTATATGTAGTTTTTTGCATTTGTGAAATATACAACTTGTCTATGCTTTATTTAATAAATTTTAGCGGGTTGTAGATAGAAATATCAAATCAACTCATTTACATACGGCATCGCTCCGTACGGGGCAAGTCAATATACAATTATTTATTACTCAAAATTAATTTATATACATATGCATGATATTATATACATAATAACATAATATGATACACACAAAATGATAATAATAATTAAATTGATATTAAAATTGATATAAGCATAAGCAGCCTACAATACGTTCCCACTGTTGGGACTCGGGGCCTTCTCTCACCGTGAAGATGTCGATTTCCCCACGATGTTTTCCTTCACCGTAAATCGAGTGCAAGTTAAGTTTAAATTTTTTCATAATATAAATCTTCTTCAAATGTATTTCTTGTATGTTTCTTTACTACGGATCTACATATTTTTAAACTTTCCGGAGCTAGATATTTCCATAGCATCGTGTATTAGGCACATTATATTCGTATTCATATTTGTAATATAGAGTTACACATTAAATAATGATTTACGGTTGGCTTCTGCGTACTTAAAGCTACTTACAATATTGCAGTTAGGGCCGAAGAGCACTAGGATACAGATTTACGAATAAGACGCGACAAAGTTTTAGTCTCTATAATATGCGATTTAGAACATCTAAATGAAGAAATTATATTTTGATAACAGGCCGCTCCGTCTTAAATAACCTCTGTATACCTAAAGGTTTCTTTTGAAAATCCGAAATAAATCACGGAAGAACAGGAGTTCTTTAGCTTTAAATTAGAGTCAATTCAAATACAGTGTAAACTCCATGTAACGTCACTCGATTTAAAGACAAACTGTCCAAAGCGTCGAAATCAATTGGCTTTAGTTGGTTTAGCTTGTATTCTATACAATGATACATTCTCTCCATTTAACGACCACTCTCAATAACACTAGAAAAGGCACAGCAAAAAAAAGCACAAAAATATTACAAAATAAATGAGCACGAAGACAAAGAAAGAAAGAAGAAGAAGAACATAAAAATATTAGTTTTATTCCGTCGCAAGCGACAGTCAATAGAATAGTCCTCGTACACACTAACCCTACTCGTAGAATATCAGCGACAATATTGCAGTTAATGTTGCACGGAAGCGCTAACATAAACTGACATTGTACGCGGCTTTATTGAGCCAGCAATGAATGCTGAATATATACAAAACTATTGGTTACTAAGGGAATCTTTAATAGCATGGGAACTTTATTTTTGGGTTCCGTAGCCACTGAGTAAGACTTCGCTCTCCCGTCTATCATCAGGCTGTACCATATGAACCGTGAAAGATCAAGAGAGAACAATAAAAAATAAAAACAGTTTTTGTAGTAGGACACATTTTATATTTACATTTTGTCGGTATTCGACAGCCAAGTTTAAGCACAATCAGTGTCCCATTCTCAAGAGCAGGAACACAGCCAAGGTACTTAATAGCCGGCTATACAAACATGAATAGAGTTACTCTTATTTTCTAAGAAATAGATTTAATAAAATATATTCATGTTATTGGTGAACTGAGAAGGTGACAGGAGGAGGTTCCATTGGCACATACTAAGCGGTTTGCCTCCACCTTTATAGTTAGAACCGCGAAGGTGTGAAACTCTTTGCCAAGCTCCCTGTTCCCTGAGAGCTACAATCTGGCGGTTTTTAAAGCAAGAGTGAACCGGTTTTTCTGGGTAAATGCGCTACACCTTAGATCATAATGTCACTTGCCATCAGGTGAATTGTGATCAAGCGCAAGCCCATTTTTTGTAAAAAAAAACTAAGTAACCATTTAGGGTTAGGGCGTCACAGCTAACCCGGAATTCATATACATTTCGCACATTGCTCCGTTCAAACGTATTGGTGATTTGCTTTGGTTGTTAACTTGTAAACTGCCAGGCGTTGGCTGCTGTCTCCAGATTTCGTTCAGAAATGTTACGAGCATCTCGTTTGTGTGATGAAAATCTTTAACTATGTAGCGCCTGTAGCTCGGCAAGCTAAAGTGATCTGATGCGATCATCAAAGCCAAGCAACGATAGATGGGTGACCATGCGTAAGAGTGTCGTTTTCTTAGTGTAATTTTTATCTGGGGGCTACCGTGAATTGGATAACACGTTAAATTATAAGTCCTGGCTATTAGTCTCAGTACATACATAATATCAAAAACCTTTCCCTTTGCTAACTGATATATTTTGACAAATATTATAATATAAATATTATATTGAGTACTACATACTAAAAATTGATTAATACATTTTTAGTTTTGTTTATTTAAAACATATGAATTTATATAAATATAACAATTTATTAAAAACATAAGAATACATGAAACATTGCTAACTAAAACTTAGTTTTGTTTAAGATTACTTAGTTAATTGGATAAATTGAGAGATTTTCTTTAATATTTTTTTTTATTTCGGGCTATATATATTTTTGAGTTCAGGACATTTTAAATTTTCATATAATATGTAAAAAGCCATACACCATTACGCCAACGAGGTCGTCAAAAAACAATGGCAATGGAAGAAATAATATTTATATATCTAACTGATTTATTGCCAAAACTTTTCAACATATAGCAACAATAAACTAAACAGACGACACGTCAAGAATCACGAAACCTCTAAATATCTCTATAATTACTTCATAACTCAAGCTTGTAAGTAATGGGGGTCGTTACTCAAATTCAAATCAAAGCTGGTAGGAACTTTAGCCAAGAAATCCAGGCAAATGATGTAGAGAGTGCAAAATATGCTGCTGGCTACAGTGCAATCTGTACTTCAGAGTCAGTAGCTTGGTTTCTTAATTCTTTTTAAGTATTAAATTTACAGAGACTTAGGTAACCACGCGGTTAGCCTCGTCTGGCTGGTAAAAAAAAAATACTTTGAAAATTACTGTCTTTAGTCGTATTTCACCAGCATATTATGGGTAACTATTGAGGTAAAATGAAGTTGACTGTATTTAGCTGTGTCAGTAACTTTATAAAATAAGAACATATATTAAAACATAATTAATTGATAAATTATAACATAATAATAAATAATAACATAATTAATAAAATTAGAACATATATTAGAACATATATATACGATAAATAAAAAACAAATAACGGTTTATAATAATACATGGATTTGTTTCACAAAAGTCAAATAATAATTACAAATTTCATTCCAGGGCACGTAACAACACGATTGAGTCCACGATCTTCGAGACGTCGCACGCCTCAGCCGTTATCGATTTAAATATACTATTTACAAATCTGAACATCAGTCACTGCATAACTCCAATACGGCAGAATATGACTGATTCGTTGAAAGACATACTATAGCAGAGAAAATCCGATGAAATTTCAAAGTTTATTTTTATTTTTATGCTCATATTTATGCGAATTTTGTCATTGAATGACCGTCTGTTTCTATCGTTTTAAACATTAAAAAAAAACTGTTTACAAATGTATTTTGTCAGGTCAAGAAGTTATTGGTCTATTAAATCGATGAGTTGTTTTTTCGGAATAAAAATAAATACTTGTTGCATTCATCACTTTTGACGACCTCGTTGGCGTATGGTACCATGCGGGGATGCCAAACAGAAGGTCCCGGGTTCTATTCCCGCTTGGCTAACATCTTTGTGATGAATTTAATTTGTTGGCTGTCGGCCTGGGTGTTACATAGTATGTATCGATATAAATATTTATGTAGTGTATGTAACAAACTATGTATAAATAGCTGGGGGGAAGCGGGAGGCGAGCGCGACTTGCCTTCGGCCAATTATTATTTAATCTCATTGTTATAGAGACTACAATTGATGTTGACATATAATATACAAAAATACATAATATTTATGTGTATGAAAAAAGAGCAGGCAATTTCTTTTTCTTCGTATGAGCTAAGTGGCCAAGCTCTGGTGTCTTGAGATTTCAAACCGCCCGACGGAATGAATTGGCTTATCGACTGCTTGTACTAAAACTAACAGCTGGGACCTGCAATTTTACGTGATATCCGCCCAAATAAAAATGCCACTTTTTAAATTCGCGTATTCCCTTAAAAATGTATAGTTATCAAGTAACAATAAATCAGAAAAGTATTCCAATACAATAATTACGAGGTAAAGCTCTCGAGATAAGTGTTGCCCAGTTCATTGCTTACAAAGGACTGTAATTCGGAAAGGGGCGCATTATTAGCCAACCAAAAGGCCTGCAAATACTGCAGCACAAGCCAGACTGACCCTTATTGTCAAGCAAAAAAGCCTTAATTTGCCTGACAATAAACTGTACCAGAAAAGGTATTACGTACGTATGTACCCGTACAAAGGAACCGACAGATTATGAAGGCAATGTTTCAAAAACAAAACCACTTTGTCTGAGGGAAAAAAGTTTATGTTTAATCCTGTAATATGTAATTTTGAGTTAGACTTAGTTTTTTGTACGTGTGTTTTGTGTATTCGGCTTTTGAGAGAGTTTGGAAGTTTTAAATGCGATTGTTTGAAGTTTTAAGGGTCTTCATTTGACATCGCATCTGTCCTGTTTATATTAAACGGAAAAGAGTTTATCAGTTTGATCTCTTTTTATTAGCGTAATAATAAGTGATATACTAGTTTATAATATTTATATTAGTTATACAACGCGGCAATGTACAAGAGCGTTATGGGTACCTTTCCGTCAGGTTCTGTCCGGAGTGGCATTTTAAATTAGTTTTATTAGTGGTTTTGATTTAGTTTTTATTTTATAATTAAATGCTTTGTAAATTGTGAATGAAAATATGTTTATACATATATTTTCTAATTGTTCACTCTTAATTTTAACATAGGCTTTCGTTACTATTGTAGTCCTATTTATTCATTATTTGGCTACAAAATAGACTTAAAACGACTTTTATTTTACTAAGCTTAACTTTTCAGTACTTTAGACACTCCAATAGCTGGACCGATTTTGATAAGGTTTACTATGAAAATAGGTTAGATTTTGGATTTAAACACATGTTACTCTTTATCCTTGATTAACGCAGGTAACACAACGGGGCGAAGCAAGTGTATATAAACTCGTAACTTGCCTTACGGTAAGAGTTTACAAAGTTCAATTACTGTATTAAAACTTTCGTAAGGCATATTTGAATAATGTTTGTATAACCGGCTATCACTTACGTTTATTTTGTCGGTATTAGCCCGATATGTTTCAGCACAATCAGTGTGCCATTCTCAAGGGCAGGAACACAGCCAACGTACATCCGCGGTGACGGGAGGGCCTGCACTGGCTACTCCACCGACTAATGACCCCTGCGAGCTACAGCGCGCGCTTAGCGCGCCGCGGCTCGCTGAGGATGGCACACTGATTGTGCTGAAACATGGCGCGCTAATACCGAAATTTTTTTTTATTTAAACTTAAATCTCGGTTAAAAGCCTACACGACATTTTCTTATGCCGCATTTTTGGCACAGCTAGCAAAGACAGAGTAAGCAAGGCACTCCGCACTCAAATGTTTATATTCCGAGCTAAATAAAACAGCTGAGCATCTGAAAGTGCGCAACTGTGCTCATTAACCTCCGGGAGGCAGTCTGGCCTCTCCAACGGGTGAGGGAAATGCGAAATGTTGGCTGTAGGGTTGACACGGTGGGTTGAATCTTACAACTGGCTTTACAATGGGAAAAGAAAATCGTAAGGAAATAGGAAAATGACATATTTTAAATTTAATTTAATCTAATATATAAAATTTCCATGTCACAATGTTAGTTACCGTACTCTTCCGAAACTGCTTTTTTATCTCTCTTTCTATTCTCTCTTTTCCACACACCCTTTCTCTTTCTCTCCCTATCTCGTTCTCTCTCTCTGTCTTTCTCTTCCTATTTTTATCTTTCTCGCTGTTTCTATCTCTCCCTCTCTCTCTCGCTCTCTCACTCTCTCCCTTATTCTCTCTCTCTCTCTCTCTCTCTCTCTCTCTCTCGCCCTCACCCTCATTCTCAAGAGACAGGTGATCTTTTAAATATTTTCGTTATCTTAAGCGCGTTTGTTATTACGTATTATAATGTATGTCGTGCAATTCTCATGTCTTTAGCTATATATTTCATTTTTATGTACTTTTCATTCCCACTCATAAATGGTAGTCAGAAAATACGATATTGCAAGAAAACCCGTGTTTTATAATCGCATGTTATAATATCAGGGCAGCCCTAGTAATTCAACCCAGTTGCATTGTTGTCTTGCAGCCACTGTGTAAATGTTAGAGTGGTTTAGGTATGAAGCTTTATTAAATACAAAATTTATTTATTACTACAACAGATAATAAAAAAAGGATTTATTTCAAAACGTATCAGTAAATGCAGTTAATGAAACTATTTAGATATTGATTGTGAGCACTAAATTTTAAAGTCTAGTCAGCTAGCATTATAAAAGAGTTTACAATAATTACCTATGTACAATATTAAATGGTATTAGCACAACAATGTTTTCTTTATATTTTTATCTGTTACACACCAGATTTTTG
Organism: Mellilla xanthometata; assembly: GCA_035578125.1. Taxonomy (NCBI): domain Eukaryota; kingdom Metazoa; phylum Arthropoda; class Insecta; order Lepidoptera; family Geometridae; genus Mellilla; species Mellilla xanthometata. The sequence continues at coordinate 16,778,504 of JAPUBQ010000024.1, read as the reverse complement.
ATCAGTAGAGCGCGTAACTTCACGGGTAAGCGACACTCTGACCTAAGGTGCACACAAATATTTACGAAAATCATCTTAATCAAATTTTCGTTTGGTTCTAAAACCTGAACTATTAAAATTTTACACTGAAGTTCATTAGGTAGTGTTAACAGATCTATTTAGTCATTCTTAGCCTAAATAGATCTCTCCTTATGACTAAATAGATGTATTGAAAAGGAATCATTTAGTCATCCTTAGCCTAAATAGATCTTTCTTTATGACTAAATAGATGTATAGAAATGGAATTATTTAGTCATCCTTAGCCTAAATAGATCTTTCCTTATGACTAAATAGATGTATAGAAATGGAATTATTTAGTCATTCTTAGCCTAAATAGATCTTTCCTTATGACTAAATAGATGTATAGAAATGGAATTATTTAGTTATCCTTAGATGACTAAATACATCAATAGAAAATTTTGTACACCTAGAAGGAATAAGAATATTTTTAACTAGAAATATTTAATACTTGCAGAAACTCAATTAAACGAGAGTCGTTCACTTTAAATTTATATTTTATATTAACAACTCGAAAAGAACCCTTTTCGAAGAAGAAATACGAGTTTATACTTTTTTTCAATTTTCACAACTTTCACTCGCACCCTCATGACGCTTAGTTTTTTAGAATCCTAACTCTGATTCGTTAAAACAGTTATTATTTTGTGTACGAAAGCCTTGAGGGTAGAGTTGTCTGCAGGGCAAGGTATCGGCTTAAAGCGTTTTAAGAAATTTAAATAATAATAGTTTCGTATGAGGCAATCTCTTGTGTCGCGAGTTTTCAAGCCGCTCGAGGGACTTGGTTTAGTGATTAAAAAACTAAAACTTACAGCCGGAACTGACAAATGGATGTGTCATTCGACAAATGCCTGTGCCCAAATCAAACGTAGGAGGTTACATGTGTAACAAAGAAGGAATTGCATTTTTTTAAATTTATAATAATAATAATAATTCTTTACTGCAGACACATGATCCATACAAATACATAAGTAAAGAAAGTAAAAGTACAAAATAAAAATAATGATCAGTCGGCCAGCAATGTGACGTCACAGAATGATGATGATGATTTTTTATCTCCATTCAAATCGCATCTTCTTCTATCTTGGGGTGGTAATTCTCGCGTAGACTTGAGGGTCCATTCAGCGTGTTAGAGGTAACGGTTCGGCGCCTACAGTTAACGAGCAATTTTATTTTCAGATTTTCTCGTATATACTCGTAGCGGCGAGTATTTTTAGAACGCTTGGGAACCATGATAAATACTTAGCGGTATAACTTAGTGTACTCATCCGCCAACCCGCAATTGGCCAGCGTGGGGGATTATAGCCTATATCTCTCTCCTCGTGAGAGAAGGCCCCGAGTCCCAGCTGTGGGAACGTATAGTGGTCTGCTTATTTTTATGTATAACTTCGCTCCTACAGCTCGGTTGACTAACGAGATCTGACGCGATCATCGAAGCTTAGCAACGGTCGAGGACGGTGTTTTGATGGGTGACCATGCACAAGACTGTCGTTATTAAAGTGGCATTTTCATCTGGGCGGTACCATGGTTCGGATGACACGTTTAATCGTAGGTCTCAGCTTTTAGTTTAAGCAGTCGTTAAGACAAGTCAAAGGTCTTCGGGCGGCTTGAAAACTCTCTCCACTAAAGCTTGGCCACTTAGCTCATACGAAGAACAAGAAGCGCTAAAACTAAGGCATATACACAAGAAATAGTGTAGTTTTTTCCTCATTAAGCATTTGAGTGGCCTAAGGTGGAGTTTGTCTAGTCTGGAATAAATGTTTGTTTTAACAACTTTTTTGTTTTATTTTTTTTTCGACGAATTTCTTAAAATAAATGTAGACGGTTGTAAATCAAAATTAAAATGTTAGAAATTTCAATTTGACATAAATTTGTTGGCTGTCAGTCTGGCTGTTAAATATGTATCGATATAAAATATGTATATATAGTATATCAGTTGTGTTAGCAGTTATAATACAAACTGGAAATGGTTTAGTATGAGGGTAACCAGTCGTGTGTAAAATGTGTACTAACATTTATTTATTTTAAACTCTAGATATCCGTTACTTTTGAACATGGTAATTTAATTTGTTGCCTTGTACATATATTGTAATAATGAAGTGACATGTAAATCTAATATGTATTATTTTTTAGATTCAGATACATTTTTTGACAATAAATCAATGAATAAAATTATTGACAATAATTGAATCTGAACTGTAAATATTATGGTTTTACAATAAGGTAAATTTAGTCGCAAAAGTTTCGTCTTTACGTACATACAATATTACTTACTTAATTATTACTATTATTCATAAAATACTTTGACTTTATCAAGGCCCATGAAGATAGTGATTGCGCCGCATATTTAAGTCAATTAAATAAAAGAAGATATTGCCAATCGTCAATACAAAAGGTTTCAAATCACAAGCAACCTAATCAGGGAACTAATAAGCAAACTTTTATTTCTTTATCCACCTGCAAAGAAAACAAATTCCAGTCGGCCTATAACCGGATTCGGGGGTAGACAAACAAACATACGTATAAAATCTAACTTATTGAAACGCGGCTCGATTCATTTGCATATTCTATTTGGGAAGATTATTGTAGGGATGTTTCTTACTATACGGATTGATAAAATAGATTTTAGCGGTTAGAAAAAATGGATACAAAAATGTTATTAGTAATTACACCATTTTGAGCATTTGGAGATATTATATATTGTGGCTCGGTGGCAATAACGTCTGCTTTTCAATGGAACTCCTTGCCGGAATCCCTGTACCCACTGAACTACAACCTTACTGTCTTCAAGACGAGAGTGAACCGGTTTCTTCTAGGCAAGCGCGCTTCATCTTAGACTGCAATATCACTTAACAGCAGGTGAGTTGTTGTCAAGCCCAAGCCTATTGAGCGTAAAAAAAATCCTAGACTACAGTGTAGTTTTCGATCAGGCATGAAACAGTCAAACGCAAAACCAATTGTAAAAAAAAAAACGTATAAGCGTTATTTCAGATATCTTACTATTCGGCTGGTATTTAAATATTTGGGCGGATGGCAACAGATATTCTGAGCACCAAGAGGCACTATATTCGACAGTTTATACCACATAAGATTGCCAGCTGTTTAAATTTTCTTTGATTCCGTATCAAATTTATTTTGAGATCTGATAATAAATGGTCATAAATATGCAGCTCTGTCTGCCGTCTGTTAAATAAAAACACTACGAATTCTGCTGCAAAAATATACTACATGCATTTTTGAACACATCAACTGTGTTAATTTAGAGATTCACATATTTTCCCTAACTACTCTTGACTGAAAATAGTCCGTTGCTGAAAAAAGTATCGATGAGTGGGCAGGTAATGCGTAAGAAGAAGAAGAATAAGACAAGAAAAAGACGTATACGTGCTTCTTCTTGTGATATGTCAAAGAAGTACGTACATACGTGCTTCTTCTAGTCATCAGTCAAGAAATGCACTAAAGAGGTTGACCTAAAAGGCGTGGATGTGCTGTGTGAAAGAGGATTTGAATGAGACAGGCGTGAATGAGGAAAAGATAGCCGATAGAGTGAAATGGTAGGAGAAAATATGTTGTGCCGACCCCACCTAATAGGAAAGGACAAATCCAATAATGATGATGGATCTAGCGCCTGTAGCTCGGCTAGCTGAGGTGGTCTGACGCGATTAACGAAGTTAATGCAAGGGTCGATGCGGACAGTGTTTTTGTTTGAATGGGTGGCCTTGCACAAGAATGTCGTAAACTTTTCGTAAGATTTTTTTCCGCCTACATAACGCGGTTAGGAACTTCGTTCCAAAATACTGTAATTCATTTACACTGACGCTTCATAGAACGCTCGAATAGGAAATAATTTACAACATTTCTGAATCCAAGCTTCACAACTTTTCCAACGAGAAATAGCTCGTAAATCCGCATTCAAAAACAGCTGTATGTAAAATCCTTTTGCAACAGCTTCCTACGGCGCTTCGTCAAAGAATTTTCCATTAAATTCGCTGAATATAATGTTAAAAATAACTCTTGTACGAATATTGGAATCGCGTAGAAATGTACCCTTTATGGTGCTCGAAGCGTATGAAGCTCTGGACAAACTACGAGTATTTGATAAGCGAGTTTCAATTAAAAATTTGGAAAACTTCCAACAATAATTTTCATGGCAGCCATATTGAATTTACTTTAAGCCTTTTCATTTATTTTAAAACTGTCCATGTTTGTGTCTAGCAAAGATTTTTTTTAACTACTTGTTCTTTGTACTGTATTCTACAAGTCAAGTCTTCTTTTTGAGACCTATATTGAAGGAACTGTAAAAAAAATGCAGGCAGCCATTTTGTAGCCGCGGCGGTGTATCTTGGACTGACTTTCATCAAACATACTCGTAGCTTAAAACACCCCCGACGTCTTTTGGCCTCCTTCACACACACACACACACACACATACATACACCTCTTCCAAACAAAATAATATTTTACATTCGAACTATTATGTCCCGCAAATCGTGGGTTCGATCTATGGGCGAGTAGTCCTCAAACATGACGATTTCCACAAGTAACTTTAAAAATAAGTCCAGGGCTGGGATCGACTCAAGGGTCGTCAGCTTGAAAAACAGACGTTTTCCAACCAAGTCATACTATACTCGCTTGTGGTAGTATAACAGGTCACGGATTCAATCGTATTCAAATCTATAATATAAAAATAACTCGGGTTTTTCTTCCTGACGCTACAACTCCAGAAGACACGAACCGATTTCCACGGTTTTGCATTCGTTCGAAAGGTCTCGGGCTCCGTGAGGTTTGTAGAAAACAAAATTCAAGAAAATTTTAAAACTAAAGAGGAAGAAAACAGGGAAATTATTTTTTCACATACAGCGCCATCTCTGATACATAGCATGTACTACAAAACAATATTGTTTTGCATGGTGGTGGAGCATACGCAAAAAGTGACCTAAACGCAGGCGGAGCCGCAGGCAACTGCTAGTAATTTTTAATATAAACTTACCTTGAATAATGTTAATCAAACGAAGTAAAATGAAGCGCTGCCCTTATCTACCTTCCATCTTTGCCCAAATCACTCATTTTGTTTCCGTTTATTAATGTCGAAGTTAACAAACTCACGACAGATTTCTTGATTAGGTAATGTTGTTTTTGTGTTTCCCGGTAACTTCGATTTTTGTTTGAAACAAATTGAAAGTTCCAGAAATTTGTTTTTGTTACCCAAATTAGTTCTTTGAATGCGGCGTGATTTCCTTGACTTTTGGAGATTGAACGGAATTCAAATAATAATCTAGTAACGTAACTTTGTATAAAAGTAAAAATAAACATGTGAAATTAGCGATTTTTATAACAACACTAATATTATAAAGAGGGAAGTTTGATTGTTTGTTTGTTTGACGTGAATTAGCTCCGAAACTACTGGACCGATTATAAAAAATCTTTCATAGTTGGAAAGCTACATTTTCTTATTCTTCGTATGAGCTAAATGGCCAAGTCCCAGTGGTTTCGAGAGTTTTAAACCACCCAACGGCATCTGACTAAGCTTTACAACTACTAAAGATTAGGAACCGGAACCTACAATTTAACGAGTCACCCGACCCACAGTAACGTCCAGAAACTGCCACTTTGTACCAAGATGGCGGCCGCTGCAAAATGGCAAATTATTTATTTTTACGCATCATTCCCGATATGGGTATTGAATGAAAGGGCTTGAAAAGTATAATACATTCATCATGATAAGTTTAAAATCCAAATGGCTGCTACCACATAATGTCACGTCAGAGGTTTGTAAATTTTTGATTTACTTACAGACACATACGCACGGACATTTTTTAATGATGTTAAGCTTTATACTTATAAAGCCCTGTCGTTTTTTTTAAAAAATCGGTGGTTTAAAAGACGTACTACCAAACTTCACTTTTCAGAATCTTTTAAAGACATGGTGAGTCAAACTAGAATCTAGTTACCTACATAGATTCTCTGAGAGCACAATACAATTACTCGTCACAAAGAGACCATATTTCGCCACCCTACCGTACATTGTCATGAATATTCCTACGGCAACTGACATATTTTAGGTATAGGACCTTGGCTGCAAAATATGATAGAGCAGAAACTGAAGATCAAAAATTTTTAATCTACTTTATCTTTTATGCATATGTCGTCAACTTCGTTAGCGTAATAGTAACCATACCGGACTGCCAACCATCTGATCCCTAGTTCGATTCCTGCACAGCCAAAATATTTGTGATGAACTAAACTTGTTGGTAGTCGCTCTGTGTGTTAAATATGTATCGACATAAACTACTATGTTATACGGGTACTGGACGAATAAATATATTTTATTCTCCAGTACCCTTATTAATAGACTCAGCTCATAAAGTATTATGCATGTATATGTAGTATATCAGTTATGTTAGCAACCATAATACAAAATAGAATTGTCTTAGTATGGTGCTATCCAGCTGTCTATCCTAATATAAATTTATCTTAGTCAAATTGCTTAGTCCTTTACAGTATTGTAGTTAAAGCACGGCAGAAGTATCTTAGGTCCTAATTGTAGATTTCCATCAGACAAAAAACAGTCAAACGCTAAAAGGTTTTTACATCCATAATTAAAGTTATGCGTGAGTGTAAGGTTTATTTTGTTATATTTATAATCAGTGCAGTTCACGTAGTTTTTAAGTTCTATTTAATGAATTAAAGTCCTAAATAATTTTCTTTTCTATCGTATTTTTCTTTACATAGCCAGTAAGTGCTTGACCACAATTCATCTGATGGTAAGTGATATTATGGTCTACGGTGGAAAGCGCTTACCTAGAAGATACGGTTTACTCTCGCCTTGAAAATCGCTAGATTTGACCACAATTTGGAAATCCTATATATCCATAAAATATGTGGAATTGAAACGCTTAGTGCGGACTTCTGGTAACATAGCTAGTGTACCTGAACTTGACTCTCTGCCATATTCCGCACAGAGCCTCCTCCGCTCTCCGCCTGAAAGCCACTTACCACCCAGCGCCCGCACTTGACCAATTTGTCCTGACATTTTCCCGATTTATTAGACCGGAACACCCAATTTGAACGTTGGAGACAAGCGCTTTAAACATCTCTTTGTAAACGCTGTTCTAGGTCGCATATAATGTAGAAAAGTCTCGAAAATATCAATTTAATACATGAATTAGTATTAAAAAACTACTAATTTTATCTACACTAATGTTGTAACATTCTACTTATGTTCCCAATACTTGACTTATTATTACTACTGTTATAGCGCAGACAACAAAACATTCAATTCAAGCATTTCATATGATGATATAATATCCAAATCGATATCGTAAAACCTCATTATAACATCAATAAAACGCGAAGAACAGCGCGCGATCGCTCCTGATTGGCCCTGCGCGCGTAGTTGCGCTCTCATTGGTTAGATTTTAATGGCGGCAAGTTCACTGTGACAATACATGTACGCGTGAATTTAATGTTTGTTTGTTTATCTGGAGTACCTAATGTACTCACAGCACATGCTGAACCTGCTTCTTTTGTGCAGAAACATATTACTATATAATATGTATTGATTAAGAAATTGTTTATGTACTCGATATGTGCGCAAAATGCACATTTCTTTCTTTCGTCTTACTTCTATTATAAATAAAAGGGGGTTAAGTTAGGAAGAGGCCCTTATCCATGGTTTCTTTGAAATATATGTGCCAACGTTTGGATCTATTTTTGTTATAATTGCAGTCATATAACACAACAAACAAGGGCAACTTTTCCATAATTAATGAATGTTCTATATTTTCTAATATGTTACAAAGATATTATATTTCACTTATAATACTAAACTTTAAATTATGTTTTTTTCATATCTGTAGTATATGAAATCTATTAATAAAAAAATCGAATAAATATTTGATAAAGTCAAAGTCGAATAATTTATTGCATTATTGTCACTTTAACTAATATAATTTGTCATTACTCTGGCATTGTTATTTTAAATTGGAAATTGTTACGCTGGCAGTGGCATGCTAGATTTTAGATTGTTTTTATAAATGAAATGTATAATTATTTTTGCTTAACCATATTAAAAAAAACTTAATAGCAAGATAGATAAACGGATAAGTATGATAGTTATACTCTATAGTAAAAGGATACAATAGAGAGACTAAAAAAAAAGTTTTTATTATGATAAGTTTTTATTTTTCTTTTTCGGTCTTTGAGCCCTATTTTATCATAATCTTAAATCAGCTTTCAAATTTCCCTTCGTAATCAAGATTTCGCAGCCCAATTTAAAGCAGAAATCTAAATAAAAATACAATATAAGTACGTATACAATTTGAACAAAATATTTGAAGAAAAATCTTACATTATTTTACAAAATTAACAAGAACTTTAGAAAAGAAGTTTAATCAAGCAACCGAAATTAAACTTAGAAAATTTTATTCTCACGAAATACGGCAAAGAATTTATTTAACGAAAAGACTTTAAAAAGGTAATTTTCGATTAACAATTGGAACGGGGAATGTCGCTAAATATTTTCTCAGTCAACGAAATTGACTTTTAATAACTTAGTAATTACAGCTGAAAGTAGAAATACGAAAGTTTTAAAATGATTGTATTCCTTGATTGCGCTTATTTTATCCTTAAACAGAAATCTTATCTTATCTTAATATATATAAATTTCGTGTCACAATGTTTGTCCTCAATAGACGCCTAAACCACTTAACCGATTATAATAAATTTTGCACACCATGTGCAGTTCGATCCAACTTGAGAGATAGTATAGTTTAAATCTCAAATTATAGTCGCAATTTTAATTTATTGCTAATTATTGTCTGTTATTATTTGACAGTCACAATTATCTGTTAACTCCAAATGATTCTAACAGATGTCGATACCTTTCGACTGAGTTGAGTAAGTAATCAATAGATGGCGCTGCTATGGTAGATCTACGAACGTGTCATATAAACTACACTCTATTTTTCATGCCCCTAAGTGAGGCAAAACAACGTTTGCCAGTCATTTATAAGTTATTTCGAAAAAACTCTTCTGCGACAGATTAAGTGAATCATTTCTAACCGACAAAGGCTTTTACCAACAGACCTACAATTTAACGTTAAAAATTACATCTGAGTCAATATGTTATTACGAGAAGCGAGTGTGGCTCGGTTGTAAAAAAGGGGCTGCCTGCTTTTCAATCAGACGGCCCCTGGTTCGAGCCCGGCCCTACACCAATGACTTGTTTTTCAAGTTATGTGTGGATTTGCACTCGCTTTACGGTGAAAGAAAACATCGTGAGAAAACCAACACGATTGAGGACAAAAGATCCGAAAACGTTTGTCATCCGCCAACCTGCACCTGGCCAGCGTGGTGGATAATGGCCTATATCTCTCTCCTTGTAGAGAAGGCTGCTTATGCGTTATGCAGTATATTATTCATAAATATCCAAATGCAAGACAGTATGATGAAATTGTAACTTAGTTCAACTTAATTACGACACCGTGTATGAATCGCGAACGTCTCGTACCGACGGCGCTTAACTTGAATAACTTAAATTGAGATCTAACATGCATGCATCGAGATTAAACTCTACGGTGGAACCAATGTTAAAGCTGTCTTATAGAACAGTATGGTTTTGAAAACAAGATGAAACTTAACTTATAAAGTAGATAGATAGATGAACTCTTTATTGGGCAAATAAAGGTACAACACAAAATAAAAAGTAACAACACAAATTTATGCCACAAACGTCGGCCTTATCGCTAACAGCGATCTCTTCCAGGCAACCTTTGGATGGAAAGAAGTTGAAAAAGACGAGAAAAAGACGGGTTGCACAATAAAGAACCTACCACAATAAAGTACCTACGAGCATAAATGACTCGAGCCAAGAAAATATTTATGAATCCTTTTTAGGGTTCCGTACCTTTAAGGTAAAAACGAGACCTTATTACTAAGCCTCCTTTGTCTGTTTCCAGGCTGTATCTCAGAAACCGTAATAGCTAGAAAGCTGAAACTTTCACAAGATACGTACTTCTCGTGCCATCTCGTGCCCCATAAGAGAAACGTGTTTTTCCGTATTTTTTGCTATATATCAATAACGAAGTGACTATTAGTACGGGTACTGGACGAATAAATATAAATTATTAAAAAATAGAAACGCAAAATATTTTTTTCTAAATTTGCACTCTAATCAATAAAATACAATTTTCGTGCGACTTCTGTACGAATAATAATAAATTGTTCGTACAGTACCCGTATTAATACATTCAGCCTATCAATAACGGTAGCTGTTAGACACTTAAATTTGCTTACAAAATATTTAAATGTATATTATCTTTCAAATTCAATTATAAAGTTTTAGTTTAACTAATATTAATAAAGGGCACTCCCATACAACATACGTATACATATACCTCATTATATGTATAAACTGTTTGCCTAAAGAAATTACAAACCCATCTAATGACAGCATTTTCAAAAATAAGCTCAAGAACTGGCTTGATCAGAAAACTTTTTATTCTATGGACGAATTTTTTAATATCGGAAAAAAATAATGTTATGTGAATCATGTCGTGACATGTAATAGTTGAATATTATTATTATTTTATTAGGTATTAATATTGACATTATTCCTTAAGACATGTATTACAAATTAATTGTATTTCATATTGTCATTTTTTAATTTTTGACGTATAATTGAATAATTATCAATAAATGGTTTATCTTTATCTTGTGAGAGAAGGCTTCAAGGTCCAGCAATAGGAAAGTATAGGGAGCTTCTTTAGCTTATCCTCTTAGGTAACGAGTATTACACTGACATCAGACACACACGAGTTTCAAACTGCAAGGAGATTGGTTCCCGCCTTACCAATATAACTTGGTCCGTACTATCTTGAACGCTCAGAATATGTACTCCTAAACCCACACATAGATAGGTTGATTAAACTCAGTTCTCAGTTCTAATTCGCAGTAAAAAAAAACTTATTTTTTTTGACACATTCACACACGGCTGGTTAGCCCCATACTGAACCATTTCTAGCTCGTATTATGGTTGCTAACACAACTGATATACTACTTATATATAAAATTACCATACATCTTCTTCTTATATATAAAATTTCCGTGTCACAGTGTTTGTTACCGAACTCCTCCGAAACGGCTTGACTGATCATTACCAAATTTCATATGCGTATTCAGTAGGTATGAGAATCGGCCAACAAGAAACGTTTTTACCCCTAAGTGATAAGGGTTGTTCACCCTTAAATATATTTTTTTATTTTTTCGATGATTTTTTTTTATTTGAATTTTATATAAAGTGGCATTAAAAAATACATACAACCCTAAATTTTTACTTTTTTATCATCAACCCCTATTTTTTTATGGCCATTTTAGTAAATTTCTGTGTCACAGTGTTTGTTGCCGTACATCTTCGAAACGGATTGACTGCTCTTTACCAAATTTTATATACGTATTCTGTAGGTCTGAGAATCGGCTTCTATCTATTTTTTATACCCCTAAGTGATAAGGGTTGATCACCCTTAAATATTTTTTTTCATTTTTCGACGAAATTTTTTTTTTGTATAAAGTGGCATTAAAAAATATATACAACCCTAATTTTTTACTTTTTTATCATCAACCCCTATTTTTTATGCCCATTTTAGTAAATTTCCGTGTCACAGTGTTTGTTACCGCACTCCTCCGAAACGGTTTGACTTATCTTTACCAAATTTTATATACGTATTCAGTAGGTCAGAGAATCGGCTACTATCTATTATTTATACCCCTAAGTGATAAGGGTTGATCACCCTTAAACATTTTTTTTTTTATTTTTCGACGAATTTTTTTATTTTATTTTTGTATTAAGTGGCATTAAAAAATACATACAACCCTAATTTTTTTACTTTTTTATCATCATTCCCTAATTTTTATGGCCGTTTTAGTATCTATTTTATTCCTTTTTCATCTCGCTTGATAACTATAGATTGATCAAATATAGTATCTAACAGTACTTCGAGTAAAAATCCTGTTTTTTTTCGAAGTCAATAACTAACAAAATTTAACCTGATTTACTTATGCTTATGATTATTACCAATCTTAAATACTTAAAATTTGCCGCGCCTTTACTGGTGAGTGAAATGCCAAACTATGCCATAGACCGAAGTCGGTCTCCTGTTTTACTCACAAAATTCTTCTTCACAGACTTCTCTCACTGTTTACACAAATTTCGACCTTCGTTATTGTTTATGTATCGTATGTAGTAGTATTGTTAACAATTATCATTTCGCTTCATCAATGTAACTCTCTTATTAACTTAACCGCGGCCCCACCCGCGTGTAAGTCGCTTTATTGCATAACCTCTCCTGCACATGACTGTTGTAAAAAAATGTATTTTCATCTGTGCGCTACTGTGGATCGGATTATACGTTAAATTGTCGGTCCTCTTAGCACAAACAGTCGTTGGCAAGTTGGCAACAGTCTAAGGCAGGGGCTTGAAAAACTCTCGACAACATAACTTGATCACTTAGTTCTTACGTAGAAGAAGCTATAAAATTTGATGTACTAATAAACTAGACCCCGAACGTATGAGCAAAAAATTTTCAACAAATATGATGATGACACTACAAATATTATGTAATTTGTTCTGCTTTGGACTTCTTTATGCTCAAACGGCTCGAACAAATATGCTACAAATTTTCGCGCTCGCTTCGCTTGCGGATAGCTCGCTGCGCTCGCATCCGGCTCGCTTCGCTCGCGATTGGTCCTACGGCGTTTTGGGTCATAGCTTAAGACACTACAAATATTATGTAATTTGTTCTGTTTTGGACTTCTTTATGCTCAAACGGCTCGAACAAATATGCTAAAAATTTTCGCGCTCGCTTCGCTCGCGATTGGTCCTACGACGTTTTGGGTCATAGCTTAAGACACTACAAATATTATGTAATTTGTTCTGTTTTGGACTTCTTTATGCTCAAACGGCTTGAACAAATATGCTAAAAATTTTCGCGCTCGCTTCGCTCGCGCATAGCTCGCTGCGCTCGCATCCAGCTCGCTTCGCTCGCGATTGGTCCTAGGACTTTTGGGTCATAGCTTACGACACTACAAATATTATGTGATTTGTTCTGCTTTGGACTTCATTATGCTCAAGCGGCTCGAACAAATATGCTAAAAATAAGGCAAAACAACGTTTGCCGGGTCAGCTAGTATTATATATATAATACATATTTAACAGCCAGACCCACAGCCAACAAATTTAGTTAAGCACAAAGATGTTGACCGGGCCGGGAATCGAACCCGGAACCTTCTGATTAGCAGTCCGGCATGATAACCTTCACACCAACGAGGTCGTCAAAATGAAACATGGATTGAAGTTACATGGAATAAAATTTTGTGACAATGTTATTGAGTTAGTCTATAACTAATAGTAGGAGTCTATAATTAGCGTCTGATGCGATTATCGATGCTAAGCAACGGTCGATGAGGACAGTGTTTGGATGGATGACTATGCACAACACTGTCGTTTTTCAAGTGGCACTTTAATCTGGGCGCTTCCGTGGGTCGGATGACACGTTAAATTGTGGTCCTGGCTGTTAGTCTTAGTACATTAGTACATGCAGTCGTAAGCCAAGTCAGAGGCCCTTGGGACGGCTTGAAAACTCTCGACACCAGAGCTTAGCCACTTAGCTCATACGAAGAAAGGAGGAATTGAATTTGAGTCGTTCCATAATCTAGAAGAGAATTTAGTAGAATTTTTGTATCTTATTAAAATTTCAGAATTTACTGAACCTACTAATAACGATATATGTATAATATCATATTATACATAAACATATAATCATATACATATTCATTTTGGAGAGTGTGCAATGGAGCTGCACAATTTAATTCCCGCTTCTCCATTCCACTATAGAACGAGCAGGGGTACAGCGAAGAGACATCGATTTACTGTCGAAGTTCCGAGGATTCGCACGAAGCGTTTTGCTTCGACCTTCATTGTGAGAACTGCAAAGCTTAGGAACTCTCTTCCTGAGTCTCTTTTTCCCGAGAAGTACAATTTGGGGTCTTCAAATCTAGAGTAAATGGGTTCCTTCTAGGCAAGCGTGATACATCTTAGACCACAGTCAAGCTTAACATTAGGCAAGCTGCGGTCAAACGTAAGCCTATTTATAATAAATAAATAAAAATAAAAAAAACTATTTCATTGTAGCGCCTGTAGCTCGGGATCATCGAGGTTAAGCAACACCATGTGGACAGTCTTTGGATGGGTATTACTTACTATTATATACGAGTATCATTTATATGTGGTTGCTACCGTGGGTCGAATGACACGTTCAATTGTGTATCCCGGATGTTAGTTTTAGTACAAGCAGTCTTTAAGCCAAGTCTCCAAACCTTATGGCGGCGTGAAAACTCTCGACACCATAGCTTGGCTACTTAGCTCATACTAGCTGTAAGTAGTAAAGAACAAATAATAATAGTTTAAAAAAAAACTAAAAAAACACGCTTATCTGGCCGTTTTAAGTGGGTCAAAATCGCGCCCAAAGAAGTCGGTTACAAACAAACATACAAACAAAAATACAAAAAAATTTAATAATTTTATCAAATTAGTGTATTGTCATCGGTCCTCAATAAATCTACAAAGTTTCAACGAAATCCGTCTGTTTAAAGAGGGTCAAAATCGCGCCCAAAGAAGTCGGTTACAAACAAACAAACATCCTACTAATATTATAAAGGCGAAAGTTTGTAAGTATGGATGTATGGATGTATGGATGTTTGTTACTCTTTCACGTAAAAACTACTGAATCGATTTGAATGAAACTTTACCACAATATAGCTTATACATCAGAATAACACATAGGCTATAGCTTATACATCAGAATAACACATAGGCTACAATTTTTGAGGTTTTTAATGTGAGGTCGTACAAAAACACATTTTTTGCGCTTACATTGCAAACTTAAACGTGTAAAAAAAACATTAACAAATATAGCACGAACGCTGCCTTAATTAAGGCGTCTAAAATTCATACAATTCCAAACGAGAACCGTGTAAAAGTGATCCTCATTCACGAACTAAAACATGAAGCGTTTCTGACAATCCAATCCTTTCGGAGTACTTTCCGAAACCATCCCCCGGTTATTTCAGCATTCATCGCGCTCCCATCATACCGGTTCCAACCCCCTCTCCTGGCTGCCATTGTTTCAAGTTCTTACGTCATTGTGGAAAACAGTGACTGATAACATAGCTCAATGTCAAAGTCTGACTATTTATTGCAATATTATGTCACTTTACCCATATTATGGCATAGCAATTATTTACTGGAGATGAGCAACCCTTTAACTAATTTTTTTTTAGTGTTCCGTCATTTGAATAGTATCTATAACAAAAGCATAAGCAGCCCACTGTAAGTTCCCACTGCTGAGACTCGGGGCCTTCTCTCGCGAGGAGAGAGACATAGAACATAATCCACCAAGCTGGCCAAGTACGGGTTGGCGGATGACACACGTCTTTGGATATTGTGGTACTCAAACTTGTCGGTTTCATCACGATGTTTTCCTTCACTGTAAATCAAGTGCATAACTTGAAAAACAAATCATCGGTTTGGGGCCGCGATCGAACCAGGGGTCGTCTGATTCAAGTAGACGTTTTTCACCCACTGAGCCACACGCGCTTATATAATAATTATTTTGGCCCTATTATAACAATTAATTTTAATTCAGAAAAAAAAGCCATTCAATAATTGAAATATCTAATCCATTAAAAACAAGTCAAAATTTTTTTTAAAATTACAATTAAATTCAAACAGTTACGATAAAAAGAAATTAATTATTACAATATTAAGACTTACTATTTACGCACACAATTCAAGAAACTATAAATGAATTTGTAAAATACGCTTGGTTTTTTTTTTTTTTTTTTTTAATAATTACATTTTTATTACTTACAGAAAATAGACGTTGTACGTAATTTTTTCATAAAAAATTGCTTGCGCTTGATCACAATACACCAGATGGTAAGCGATATTATGATCTATCTATCATTTATTACATTATCTTAGTTCTTACATCAGAACATGATCAACTGTACGTATGGTTACGTTCAGTGGTATTTATTCGAACATTCTCAACAATCGACGATTGTCAGAAGCGTTTTTGCTTCCTCGCTGTTTGCATCAGCTTCATTGTTAGCCCCCTTCCCCCGCCCTGTCCCCTTCACCCCCGATCTCCCCCTAACGTATTACGTGTTGAATACGGTGTCTGAATTTTTTGCGGTTACTTGTTGAGTCTAAATGAATTGGGATGAGTATTTGATGTGGAGTGTTTCGGTCGATCGGATGTGGTTTGGTTTTGGTTGGTATATTTTGATAGTTTTTAAGGTTCCGGACATAAAAGGTAGAAACGGGTAAAAACGGTCCCGTCTTCCGCTGTTCTGTCTGTCTGTCTGTCTGTTACCAGGCTGTATGTCAGAAACCGTGATAAATATATAAATATTAATACACATCTCACACACGGCTGGTTAACCCCATACTGAACCATTTCTAGTTCGTATTATGGTTGCTAACACAACTGATATACTACATATACATACATACCTATTTTATATAGATACATATTTAATAGTTACAATGCTGGACTGCTAATCAGAAGGTTCCGGGTTCGATTCCCGGCACGGCCAATATCTTTGTGCTCAAATAAATTTGTTGGCTGTGGGTCTAGGTAAAATATGTATCTATATTAAATAATATGTATATGTAGTATTTCAGTTGTGTTAGCTACCATAACACAAACTAGAAATGGTTCAGTATGGGGTGAACCAGCCGTGTGTGAAATGTGCCCTCATAAAAAAAATTATAAAATTATCCTATTTAAGAAAATCATAAATTTGAAAACTATCAGTTTTATGCGGTTTAAAAAATATAGCACTGGAGCGTTTTTATGGACTAACTTCAATGCGAGGAGTAGTCCGTACTACTCTAGTATAACAATTATGCTAAAAGGCGAAGTTATGGAACTTTACGACTGAAACTTTCACAGTTTCATATAAAAGAATCTGAATGCATATCGTGAACTTTCTTGGAATATTATAAGGACAACGGACGAACACAAAATTTACGGAAAAATATGTTTTTGGAATACATTGAAAGGAAACAGCAAAAATGGAGGGCCGACTTATTTCAATATTAACTTAATAATCATGGTTTTTATAAAAATTTTAGTATTAAAGGTCTCCTGGAAAAGATCGCAGATGATCGCCAATTGTGATGCACTTATTAATATAATAAGCCCTTTCTTTTATATTTAAAAATTATGTTGTTTGTATCCAATAAAGAATAGATAGTCTTTCCACTGGCACTTGTTTTTTAGATTAGATATACAATTAATTTAATTAATTTTTGATTTCAAGTAAATGTACATGTAAACACTGATGAACGTCAACATTTACAATCACTTATGAACAAAAGGTTACCTAAAATTAACAACACTAAAATTTATTTACATAATGTAGCAAGTAAGTTTTTTTTAGCAATAGCACTAGCAATTCATTAAACTGAGTTTTTTCATCAACAATCATATCTTTCTTACTTCGCCATACCCCTCAACAATGACAGCCATTGTTCTTTTCGATCAAAACCGTCCCTCAATACCGTTCCTCTGAATGTCATTTTTATGCCGATATGAGAAAATCTCTTGACAAAGCAGGGATCCCAGAATGGCGGAATAGTTTCTTCTCGGCGTACCGTGAGCTATTGTTTTGAAGAACAATACTGCTTGATTGAGATGCTAGACACTAGAAGTTTGGAAACGAGTTATTAAATTTTCAGACGCTCGCCTGGGTTGACTGGTATGGAAGTCTTTTAATTTGAAATTAAGGACGCTAGACTTTAGGATTTGAACTTTGAAGTTTTTAACATTATGTTGAGAATAAAGGTAAAATTACACTTTTAAGTAGCTTGACTATGTCCTTTCAAATAGGGTAAAACGTATTGTAATAGAACTTTACTAGGAATTATGTTATCAAAATCGAAAGTTTGTGAGTTGGGATGAAATTTCAGCAATATTTTAGATTCTGTTTTAGTAGGCAAAAAACAATGCAGATAGCATTGCAGAGTGGCAAAGTGTAGTATAATTATTATAAATTGAGTAAGAGATTCCACCTAAAGAGAGCATGTTTCAAATTAGGCTAAAAAACAGCGTAATCTCAAGCAATGTGTAGTCAAACGCGAACCTACTCGTATTTTTAAACAGTGTACGTAGGCATTTGACAAAAATCACGATGATTTCCTCCACCGAAAAACGCGAACCTATAGGTATCTAACACCAATTATGAAAAACTGGTATTTCAATGAATATTATAAGATAAAAAAATACAAACACGTCTTCTATATTAGTACTTTCGAAAGAGAAGCTCCATTTCCACAGAGACACAAAACAGACTTTGTTTAAGCCGGCGCAGACGCATCTAACGAACGTATATTAATGCTGCTCGGATTCAATACAGCAACTGCAATGGCAGATTGCCAATTCGTTGTATTTTCTTTACTCGAAACGAATCTGTAACGGTAGTCTGAACTGTTGTTTTACCCTATTGACATTTAGAGCCAAATTAGCGCATTAAATTGTAGTTATTAAGCAATATGTCGTTAATTAAATAAGTCTTAAAAGGCAAAATTAATGTAAATGCTGTGATCTGAAATCAAATTAAGATAAGCTAAGGAAAAATTTAAATATTAAAAAAATATTAGGTGTGATCCTCCGACTGTCCACCACACATCCACTATAACTTACACCAGTATCACTTATCCCTAATCTACCCTCCCAACGAACCGATGTGTTAGGAGGTTAGTCTTCCATCTACAATGGATTTCCGCAAAGTACCTAACGCCTGAGTCAATAGGTTATTTAAATTTGTCTCAATTCATGTTTTGTTACATAAACCTCTGTAACAGAACAGCCGATTTTGAAAAATCTTTAAGCAAACACTTACGTTTAAAATCCTATGTCAAGAAAGTCATAGATATTTTCAGAACGCAAGCCCAAAGCTAAAGATACGAACCCGCAGGAAACAAACTCGGGATCTCGGGCTTTTTTAATCTGGATTGCAGATCACTTTAATTCGTCCAGCCGTTTATTCTTTTAATGGCGAAAATTAAAACCTCTCAACTCATATTCCAACCTTGCAGTTAAATTCTATTGGTGCTGTCATAACGAAAATAAACGGTTAGACGGGCTATAGGCTATCAAAGCAGCCAAACAAACACTAACCACTGATCATAACTTTTTGACGCGACAACGTCTTAAATTAGGTTGCGGCTGGGAGTCACTTATGAAAAAGTGTAACGCCCGGTAACGTTACGATGAGTCACCGAACGAGAGAGAGGCCCGCCGAATGCCTTGCGTCTCTCTCCCACTCAACTATGATCGGTCTGCCGCGCGCGCAGCACGCGGCAGACGTTGTCACGTAAAATCTTCGCCCGTAAAACCGACTTTACAGGCAACCATTTTTTTTTGTCAACAAATTTCACTCACGGCTGGTTAACCTCATGCTGAACCATTTCTAGTTTGTGTAATGGTAGCTAATACAACTGATATACTCCATATACATACATGTATATTTTATTTAGATACATATTAACACCCAGACGCACAGCCAACAAATTTAGTTAAGAACAAAGATGTTAGCCGTGCCGGGAACCAAACCAGGAACCTTCTGATTGGCAGTCCGGCATGGCAGTCACAACGCCAACGAGGTCGTCATCTGATCATAACTACCATTTATATAAGTACAGTATAAAGAAAACCAAATTCCATTAAAAAAATTGCTGACCCATCAGCCATTCTACGAGGTCAACAAACTTGATTAAACTCGAGACCGATCTGACGCCAACAACTTGAGTGATATAAAACTGACTCAACTTTGTCCAAGCAGTCAGCAAAACAAATGCAGACGGGCTACCAAAACCTCCGGCGCGCGTAAACCACCCTTATTCCATCCTTAATACGTTGACCCCAGTACTTGACAACGGAATAAGGGTATAACAAGTTGGAATTCCAGAAATCGCGGAACAAACAGATAACAAATAACACCCACGTGTTACTAGAAAATCCTAAATATTAGACGTAGAATTGTTACCATTTCTTAACTTTCTCTTGGCTCGCAGCCAAATGATCGATGCCACTGGCTAGCGTCCAAACCATCTGTCGGTAACGTGGAACTTAGAACTAGATTCTACGCTATGCTCTACTTAGACTGGCTCTTTATTAAAAAGTGTGCTTAGTAGAAATTCTGTCTCCCAGCAACTAATTCCAACCCGCCTGTTTCGGCATCCTACTTGATGGTCAATAATTTCAGACTAGGCATGCTCCATCTCAGACTAAAATGACGCCATCTCGTGCTCGCTAGCAGGAGAGTGCAAAAATATGATAGAAAATTCGAAGTCAATATTAACATGTAATTACAATCATCATGGTCCTACCTACTACTTTGTCTATAATTTAATGTGACTTAAAGACTTCAACTTTAAAAGTTGACTTTAAAGATTAATATTAAAAAAAAAATATTTTATGAAATCGTACCACGGTATCTTTAGTCTACAAAAATTTAGAATCATTGTGTTTTATAACAAAGTGCTTATAAGAAATTCTACCAAAATATTTTTCATCAGTCATTGTCAAACTCGTATATAAAAATAAAATAATTCGTACATCACAAACACTACACTACAAACACCATTTCTATAGCGTCTTATCTAGTTATATTTAACAAGTCCACGGTCGGTAGTAACACAAAAGGAGAACTATTTAGGTTTTACAAGTAATTTGGCATTTCTCGTTTGTGTAAATGTTGATTAGTGGAGAATACACAACATTACGTGATAAGGCTAACCTCCAGACAACTTGTGACCTTTATGAAGATGGAGCTGTGAATCGTAGAAGAAAATGAGCAGTATAATATGAGAAACCAAAATTAGAATAAATTCATATATAATAGTTTAAAAAAACTAAAAAACACGCTTTTTATAGAAAACCGTAATTTTATCAAATTAGTGTATTGTCATCGGTCCTCAATAAATTTTCGAAGTTTGAACGAAATCTGGCCGTTTAAAGTGGGTCAAAATCGCGCCCAAAAAAGTCGGTTACAAACAAACATACTAGAAAGCGTGTAAAAAAAAAATAGCTTGTAGCTTAACCTTGTATGAAAATTGCATCAAATATATCCCTTCGATCAAATATATACCAGATTCAGTGTTGTATTCAAACACAGCACACAAAAATGGCATGAGTTACTATTGTATCTATTACAATATACACAGAAATACAAAATATGTTTCAATTCAAGTCAACCTTAACACTATATCTTATGGTTGAGTTTCGACTAGTGCCGTTATAAACATTAGCTATTTTGTATAATTTCACGATGTTTTCCTTCACCGTAGAGGGACTCAACATCCACAAATACCATAAAAAACAAGTCATTGATGTAGGGCCAGTATCAAACCAAGGGCCGTCTGATTGAAAAACAGACGTTTTTTCCCACCGAGCCACACTCGTAGAATATACTACAGTGAAAACTCCATGTAACGTCACTCGATTTACCGACAAACTCTCTAAAGCGTCGAAATCAATTGGCTTTAGTTGGTTTAGCTTGTATTCCATACAAAGATACATTATCTGCATTTAACTACCACTCTCTATAACGCCATAAACTACAGTCGCTTCAGTGTCGTTATATAGAGCTTTTACTATTTTGAAGTAAGATAGCTACTAGCAGACCACCTGTGTGTGCCAAATAGATAGTATTGTATGGCATCTAAGTTTTTGCTGTCATTAGGAAAGACATTTCAAACATGTGTTTAGAAATAGGACAGACAGTGTATAAATAAGTATTGTTAGATTAATACGCCTTACCCGCACGTTGGCACGTTTCATCTACATATTTATCGATAGGAGGATTTTAATAAATAGGATCTCGTCTCTAATATTATAAAGGCCAATTTGAGTGAATGTGTGTGTGTTTTAAACTTCTTCATGGTCAAACGGCATGATTCGATTTTGAGGAAATTCGGTATGGACATACATAGTTTAAACCTTGGATTCACGCATAGACTACTTTATATCCTGGATTAACGCGGCTAACAGCAAGGCACAGCTAGTCACTAATAATATGAAGGCAAAGGTTGTGTGTGTGATTAAGTTTAATTATATTTTGATAGTTTTGAACCTGGCTAACACATGGCTCCGAACAACCACGAGGCTTTCCACTCTCTGTTACCAGCGAATTCTCAGATATTTTGGACATGTCGCTCGAAAAAACCCTCATTGCCTCGAGAAGCTCGTGGTAGTTGGCCAAGTTGACGGAAAAAGAGCACGAGGTCGCTCTCCTACCCGCTGGTCAGACCTCGTAAAAACGCTCACTGGCCTACCTATTGCTGAAGCTTTTAAGACCGCCGAGGACAGGAAAAAGTGGAAGACCATTGTTAACCGAGTGATCGACACTCCGTATTAGACACGACCTTCAGTAATGAAGTTACGACTAAGAAGAGAACACATGGCTAATTTTTATCCTGGATAAACGCAATAGTGTATAATACAAATGTAATGTACTACAAAATGTTACTAAAGAAAAGTTCAGTTAGTTGAGTTATTACTGACAGTCCACCTCGTCCGACCATAGTGTGATTCTGAGTGATCTAATTCTCATTCTTATTACTACTAACAAACATTTTTTTTAGTATTTTTTGTTATAGCGGCACGGGAAATACATATCTTGTGAAAGTTTCAGCTTTCTAGCTATTACGGATTCTAAGATACAGCCTGCAGACAGACAAACAGACAGCGGAGTCTTAGTAATAGGGTCTCGTTTTTACCTCTTAGGTATGGGACCCTAAAAAAGGCAATTTACAAATACCATTCATACAGTTTGTCATTTTCTTACTCCGAAAACTCAAAATTTTGACAAACAAAAAGTACAATCCCTTTGTAAACAAATTAATATCCGCTTAAAGCAAAATGCAATCAACACATTATTATAACATTAAACACAAAAAAACCGCGTCATTCATAATTTAATTCAAAAATTGTTCTTTCACGGAAAATCTAAAATGAGGCGGGAATGACTCGGCTGATCGTAAAATGATTTTCCGAGTCAAAACAGAAATTACGAAAAAGTGTGTAATAAAATTAAAAGCCGTCCAAGGCCAAGGCATTAAAATCAGGTGAAGCAAAGCAACGCGCCCTCCGCTGGATCACGTTTGGTGATAAAAGTGAGATATAAAACTACTACAATGAATTAACATTTCATGCCGGCTATTAAAATCGCAATTCGACAAACGTATCGACTGTAACAGTAACTCGAGTCACAACAAACCGTACAATGAGTACTCGTGTGACGTCATTATCAGAAGACGTGTGTCATACAAATACCCGCACTTGGCCAGCGTGGTGGATTATGACTTGTATCTCTTTTACTGAGAGAAGGCTCCGAGTGCTCTGGTCACGTTCCATTAAACATGTTTGCGCATATGATGAACATTGCCGAGTCTCCCACATGTGATAGATGCGGACTAGTTGAGGACGTATACCATGTTCTGATGGAATGTGAATGGAACGATCATATCAGAAGACAAACGTTTGATTCTAATCACGTTTTCTGGCAGGTAGGAGGGTGCAACAGTATTCTGTCGCAACCTTCTTCCCCCGATGCTAGAAGACTGTATGATATGTATATTGCAGCGGTTAAATTAAGAAAGTCTAATTAATTAGCTTTAGCAAATATCATTTGTTCTGTCACAAGGGTGACATTTTATTAAAACCCTGTATAAAAATTGTAAGGTTTCGCTTTTTATTATTCGATTTAACTTATTCGATTATTATTTTTGAGCGCGGCAATACTGTTTTTATTTTAATGGCAAACCCTTTTCCCCGATTGGTGGATTTCTGACGAATCGGGGAAAATGGTTGAGTGACGCGTTTTGCGAGGCGACGTTAAGAGAAAGGCTGGTGTGAAACGGCAGTCTGGCTCGAACGCTTGTACTGTAAAGACAGGAAGTGAAAATAAAAGAAGTACTGACTCAAATTCAAGGGTTTTTGTTGAAGTTCCCAGTAAATAGGCACCTACCCGTTAGGCAGTCTACATTTCAGAAGAGGGAACGACGAACGAAAAAAAAAAATAACGTTCGTACACGCTCACCCCCTTTTTTTTTATTATTCTCTTTTCAATAGGTGTCTATACATACGGACTGGCAAATTAATTTTCGGAGTGCTTTCCTAGGGCTGAAAAGGCCGACTATCTAGAGGCACTCCGGGGTTGGTAAGCCAGACTGGTCGTGACACGTAGTAAGTTTAAACCTCTTATTAACATTCCGGTATCTATACATACTTGGGTGAAGTAGTATTCAAAATCTCTTTCATAAAAAAAAAGCCACGATCGACAATAGTTATGAGACACATGAAGATTAGTAAACTAGATTGTCGTGTCATGAGTGTTATCCGATAAATTTAAAATATCATATTTTATAAATATCAGGATTCACTGAATTTTATTTTTCTTTATTTTGATAAACAGATAAACGATTTTATTAGTAACATATTTCATTTACAAGTCAAAAATATACATTAAATTTCATAATTAAATATAATGTACACAGTGCAATTAAAAAATAATAAATAATGGCAATATAATTACATACCTATTTAATGCATCTATTTTTCTGGTACAGTATAGCGAAAGCTTTTTATTTGGCTACAAAAATATTCGTCAATTAATTAAAAAGTACCCTGAACGAGCCAGCTTTTTAACTTACTTTTAAACATATTATCGCTAGAGACATTCGTTATTTCTTCCGGGAGACTGTTACACCGGGAGGATGTTATATACCTTCGGCCCTATCACGTGAGTAAGGTTCTCGGCGCGAGTGAGGCGCACGCGCGGCGGCACCAGCACATCCGCGCGCCGGCGGCACAGCGCTCCCGAGTACCTACTTGTCGCCACTCTTCTCATACATCGTAAGTGCACCCAGACACGGGAGCACTCTACAAATGGGGCAGTCGATCTAAAGAACTGTGAGTACGTTCCAATTTACTAAAAAAAAAAAAAAAAAGATAAAGGAGTAACGGGATATATAAGTGTGGTATTAATTATCATACCAGTATAGCGCCGTTGACTACATTTAAAAACACCACATGTCTTATTTACAAAAATAAATATTAGTTGAAGATAGATTCGCATAACTTGCGAAAATAATCGTGGTGAATATAGTTTAATCTCGTGATACTCCCGATAATGATAAGTTATGAAAGTGCAATATTGAATCTCATAGCAGTATAGTATAACTTCAGCGTTAGCTAAAATCAAAATCATCACGCGGTATTTTACAAGTATAAAAAATAAGTGGTTATACATAAACTGCGAAAATAGCTGTAGTGTATGTAGTGTCATGTCGTTATACGAATATAGGATTTAGTATATAGGAATTTTCATTTTAGCACATTACTTTTGTATCTACGGTGCTGAAATATTCAGTTCAATTATTTAGTGGCCGAATTCAGTGTCACATTCGTAATCGCTTTATAATTTATAATGAAACAATTATTATAAATTGTAGTCCTACTTTACCTACAATAGTGGAGTGCCCAAATACTATTCGGTGCGGAGTTGTCCAGAATAGTAAGTCATCAAAGACAATTATAAATGAGAACACATTTTCATAACGTATAACCTAATTATTCGTATGAAAACGAAATAGTCTGTATTTATAATAATAATAGTAATAATAATAAATAATTTATTTGCACAGAGACTTAAGGATAAGTAACATCGAGTTACATAAAATAAAATAAAAAAAATAAAAAATACAATCACTTATTAAAAAAATTAATCGCAGCATCTTTGTTAAAAGATGCAAATAGTGGTGTTAAGATGCAATTAATGTTCTATCTATCTTCACTTATTAATCTATTTGTATCTTATAAAACTAAGAATCTACTTTAAAGTACTTAAAAGTATATATTTAAATTACATACGAGCGATAAAATAAATATATGTATATATACATACTATCTTAATATATATAAATCTCGTGTCACAATGCTTGTCCTCAATGGACTCCTAAACCAATTAACTAATTATAATAAAATTCGCACACCATGTGCATTTCGATCCAACTTGAGAGATAGGATAGTTTAAATCTCAAATTATTGTCGCAATTTTAATTTATTGCTAATTATTTGACAGTCACAATTATCTGTTAACTCCAAATGATTCTAATAGATGTCGATACCTTTCGACTGGGTTGAGTAAGTAATCAATAGATGGCGCTGCTATGGTAAATCTACGAACGTGTCATATAAGCTACACTATTTTTCATACGCCTAAGTGAGGCAAAACAACGTTTGCCGGGTCAGCTAGTATTATTAAATAAGCTTAATAAACACAAACATATATTTGTCAAAATATACCTGCAGCTTCACAAACAATTAAACGTTAGTTTGAAGAAAGACAGTATACCTAGTACAGTAAAAAAAAACAGTGTAAGTAGAGGTTCTAAAACCGAATGTGTTGCATGCACCATTCAGGTGTTTCAGGAAGTTTTCATAGAGTAGCTAGCACAGTCTGGTATTCAAAGTCACACCAAGCAAACTAAATTAAGCAAGCTAAATTTAGATGGATTTTAATGAGTTGCACTAAGTTTTTAGACAACAAAAGCTACGGCTTGACATTTGTGACCTTTTATCCATGCTGAGTTCGTTCTTAAAAAGTATAATATAAAGTGAATCATTTGATCGTTATTAGTTTGGTATTGATAATGAAGCTTATAATACAGCAGTGCCTACGTACCATTCAAATTCAAATCATTTATTGCAGAATGGCTAAGGTTAGGTTATTACATGTTAACATTTTATGTCCCTCACACTCTTCGCCCTTAGGCATGCAATATTATCAAAATATATATATACCTACAAAAATGTCATTTAAAATTAATGAATACTAACCTTCATTAAAACCGACATTATAAATACGTCTTTGTCTTACATAATGACTTATAAAATTAAAATAAAAAGACTAAAGAGTTTGACTTTACCTACCTACGTACGTGTAGCCTGAAACCTCACGATGGTGGAATTTATAAATAACTAGTTATAATAGGTACCCTTATGTACAAATCTGCATAAATACAGTGTTGGTACACGAAAGAAAACTGCTGATTTAGCTAATTATAATGCTAAGGCAAACATAATTTACACTGATATAAGTTATTGTTTCAGTCTTGCCAGTAATCGGATTTGTTTAATGAATCTGAGATATACGCCACTAGATGAAGAGGTGGTCGCCATCGGGATAGTGCGAGCGGACCGTTCTTGGATGAACGTGCTGCAATGCCATCATATGAGGCAACCCTAACTTTCGAGGAGGCCAAGGGGCTGAAGGCGTGATGGTTATCATCACAATGAAAGAAGCACAAGCACGAACTGTCGTTCGACGTGACCCAAAGGGGTGAAGACATGAAGGATGTCTTAACGAGTATTGTTATTCATAAATAGCTAGCTACCCGCACCGGCTTCACACGGGTGCAAAGCCGGTATCAAATACATTACAGAAAATCCGTGAACGTAGTTTATGAAAATATGGCGGCCCGGGTACGGGTATAACATATATCGATCCAGTAGTTTTGATTTATTAATTACTGCCCGTGGCTCGCACGCGATAAATTTGGTGTAAAGCAATTCCCTTTTCCCTATACCACGAAGATATCCTGCTGTCTTTGGATTATCTAAATTATAATTACTGATACATTGTCGCGCTGAAAAGCACGTTTTACTCTAGCTCCGATAATAAACACGTCCGATCACGTACCATAGGAAAAATCGCAGGCTCCGTCGAGCTATCTATAAGCACGCGGCCGCCGCCCCGGCCAGCCAGTACCGCAGCAAGCGCTACATCCGCACCCGCAATTTTATATCTGTGATATCTTCGAAAACATTCATTTAAATCTTGTAATGTATGGAACTATATAGATTTATATCAAATCAAAAACGTATTTGGCTATTTTATTGGATAAGGATTAATGCAGTATTGTTTAAAATTGCTTCGAAAATTCGCCATTGTTTATCGTAAAAAGAAGAGACAAAAAAAAAATGTTATTATGGGATATCCATAAGAGATAAATGTATACCATCCTGGAGTTTTATGCAGACCTTTTCAATGTGTATAAACAAACATTCAGCATTCAGCCTGCGTTTGCAAAATAGGCGTATAAAAAATGATAACTAACGATATCCCATTAGAAACCTCGAAAGTAACACTGTTCCACCACTATTCAATGTATGTTATAATACATATAAATAAAAAAAAAAAACACAACAAAGCAACGAAGTCGTAATCAAGACAGGGAAAGTTCTAGGGTCCTCTGCGACACGTGGGTTTCTACGTACGACACCGGCAGCCGCGTTTGGGCCAGCAGTTCCGGTCACCGCGAGCGCGACCGAGAGGACACCGGCAGCCGCGTTTGGGCCAGTAGTTCCGGTCACCACGAGCGCGACCGAGAGGACACCGGCAGCCGCGCTCGGGCCAGCAGTTCCAGCCACTGCGAGCGCGTCAGAGGGCATACCGGCAGCCGCGAGCGTTGGAGGGGAGCCAGGCGGAGACCGCCACGTCCCCTGCAGAGCCACGTATTGACGCCGGAGTTTTAAAAAGAGTCAACCACGAGCATCGAGCGAGTGCGTTGATACATCCAGAGAGAGGCACGGTCACGAGTATTTGATCGGCTCGTGGTCCGTGTGAGGTTCCGCATAGAGCGGCAGTTGTTATATCTAAAGAGAGAGGTACGGTCACGAGAATTTGATTAGCTCGTGACCCGTATGAGGTTCCGCATAGAGCGGCAGTTGGTGCATTTAGATGATCACTGATCGTCTAGATGATTGATTGATTGATGATTGATGATGATTAATGATGATTGATGATGATTGATGATGATTGATGATGAATGATCGGAGAGGGTACGAATCGGTTTGTTCGCCCCGGTGCAGAGACCGCTAACGCTGGTATACGTCCCTAGGTGTACGATCCTTGTGGACATGACCGGGTGCGGACCGGTTCGTGGCCCAGAATTGATTGATTGATGTCCAAAGGTGAAGGTGTCCAAGGGTGACCCACCTGCGGAATTTGATGCTATTATACGTCCCTAGGTGTACGATCCTTGTGGACATGACCGGGTGTGAGAATTGATTGATTGATGTCCAAAGGTGAAGGTGTCCAAGGGTGACCCACCTGCGGAATTTGATGCTATTATACGTCCCTAGGTGTACGATCCTTGTGGACATGACCGGGTGAGAGAATTGATTGATTGATTGATTGATGTCCAAAGGTGAAGGTGTCCAAGGGTGACCCACCTGCGGACTTTGATGGTATGGCCCTAATCTAGCTGTTGTTTAGGTGCCACTTTGACTTTGACTTCGACTTTGACTTTGCCATTTTAGATTTTGATTTCGTGAATTATGATTTATTGATATTTAGTATCCGAATGGGATAAGAAGTTGCTTATTTTCCTTATTATTTTTGGCGAAAATTTGGTTTCAAGTAGAAATATCAGATAAACTTACTGTTTAATTATTATTTGAATACAGTATGGATCCTTTAATATTTTATAGATATATACATCAGATGTACCTACTTATTTAATCATCATGGATTTGTTGTTGCTCAGTAAGGTTAATGTGTGTTATTTACTTTACATAAATCTATAATTTTCATAGGCTGTATATATTGTTGGAGGGTACAATCTTATAGCTGATTTTATGATTTGATATTCGATACAAACAATTTATGAACATTTTGTTGTTGATGTCATCTTCACCTCACATCTCTTTTTCTTATAAACTTAAGCATTATATAATTCTTATGTCAGTTAAAAGGATATTTTTTGCAATTGTATTGTGTAAATATTAATTTGTGTAAGTTAAGAACTAATATCGATTTTGTCAGGTTGAGTTGCGTAATATAGACACTGATTGTACCCTTAGTAAAATAAAATAATAAAGATCAGGGTTAAATTTATTGTAAGTGTAATGTATATAAATGACATATTGATTGTAGAGTAAGATTGACGTATCAGACCAGCCGATTGTAAGGTTGCCACCTGGGATCGTGAGCGGGACGCTCACGATGTCAGGATGGACGATTGTAAGGTTTCGCTTTTTATTATTCGATTTAACTTATTCGATTATTATTTTTGAGCGCGGCAATACTGTTTTTATTTTAATGGCAAACCCTTTTCCCCGATTGGTGGATTTCTGACGAATCGGGGAAAATGGTTGAGTGACGCGTTTTGCGAGGCGACGTTAAGAGAAAGGCTGGTGTGAAACGGCAGTCTGGCTCGAACGCTTGTACTGTAAAGACAGGAAGTGAAAATAAAAGAAGTACTGACTCAAATTCAAGGGTTTTTGTTGAAGTTCCCAGTAAATAGGCACCTACCCGTTAGGCAGTCTACAAAATAAATAAATGATTTAAAAAAAAAAAAGGCTCCGAGTTCTAGCAGTGGGAACGTATAGTAGGCTGCTTATGCATACTTTTGTTATTAAACAGCGGAGGTATCAGTTGTTTCTTACCTGTAACAAAAACAAAATTAGTTTAGTTTAAAAAGAACAGAATCAAGGGTAAACGTATTTTGTGATTAATTTATTATACTGCTCTAACTATAATGCTAATAAGTATAACTATAAGAATAGAATGGAAAGAATAAGTTGGAAAGAAAAGAAAACTAATGAAGAGGTACTCTGCCTAGTACAAGAACCAAGAACCATAATAAATACAATAGACAACGGAAGAGGAAAGATGGTTGGCTACCTTATACGACATGACAATTTCATTAAAAATATCGTAGAAGGAAAGGTAAAAGCCAGGAGAGGTTCTTCCTCTCCTGAAGACCTAGAAGATCATATTTAGACCAAATTAAGGAGAAGGCGAAAGTCATGTCGTATAGGGAGGTCAAGGATTTGGCCGAAGACAGAACTACCTGAAAAAAACTCCACAGATAAGAGCCTAGCTCTTAAATATTGAAATGAAACTATAATGCCGTTAAATACTAAACAGTTTGACTACGACAACTGCATTTTAGTTAACACTTGGCAGTAAAGCAAACTGCCAAAGTCAATTTCAGTAATTGAAAATTAAAATATTTGCGTAAACCATTACACTCCATTCAACACGCAAAAGCATTCCTTTACAATAAAACAATTAGACACGACCGGGTCAAAAAATCTTAAAACGCATTCCTAATTAACGCTAATTGAGTTACTGCTTTCATACTGCGTGACATAGCACAGGCAAGTCAGCTGTCGGCTATAATTTTCCACCACAATGCGGGCAAACGCATCAATGTCCCGCTACCAATTCATTACAAATAAACTATGCGTCCACGTTTTAAAGCAATCGCCTAAAAGAAACAATAAAAAGTTTAAAGAGGATTGCTATTTGATGTTAGAGAAGAATCTTGGCCAATTCATTTATAAAGGACGGATGACATTCAAAGTAAAGCGATTGCGTTTGATTCGTAAAAGATTTAAGTGAAACAAGAAGGACTGGGCTCCCAAAAGCTGAAAGGGCTTCTTTTTCTTCGTATGAGCTAAGTGGCCAAGATCTAGTGTCAAGAGATTTCAAGCCACGACTGCCTGAACTAAGGTGAATTATACTTATTATTTTCCTGCTAATTAATGATCAGGCTAATAAATCTTATTTTAACTAACCTATATTGTCCCACTGTTGGGCAAATGTCTCCCCCAATGATCTCCATGCTTTTCTCTCCACGCTAATAAATCTTAAAACAAATAAATCAACTAGACTATGAGTGGTACTTAAGACCGATTAGTTTTATCTAACGGCCTCTTAACACTCGTGATGTATGATTTGTGATGAGCTGGTACAATGTAATCGTTTTGTTACAAAGCGCCTGTAGCTCAGCTAACTAAGGTGATCTGGCGCGATCATCAAAGTAAGAGTAAATTAAATTTACTAACTAACTATGATGGTTCGCTAACTCAGAAATGTATCCTGGCCTCCGACACTAAGACACGCCATTTTACACTCTTTCTATTAGCTTCACCTGTATGTTTGTTTGTGACTTCTTTGGGCGCGATTTTGACCCACTTTTAACGGCCAGATTTCGTTCAAATTTTGTAGATTTATTGAGGACCGATGACAATACACTAATTTGATAAAATTACGGTTTTCTATAAAAAGCGTGTTTTTTAGTTTTTTTTTTAACTATTATTATTATTTCTCTATCCTGTGCTGTCTCCTGCCAGTCTGTGGCATGAAGTGCCCTCAGGTCTTGCTGCACTAGGTCTTCCCAGCGATACTTGGGACGACCAACCGGACGTCGGCCAATTGGTCGTCCCAAGTATGCTCGCCTCACAGCCCGATCCTCTCCCACCCTTTCCATGTGGCCAAACCAACGGAGCCGATGTGCTTTACTTTTTATAAATAAAATTGATGTTAGTAATTTATTTCATATTAAAATGCTTACTAAGCTAAAAGTCATATTTGAAAAATAAGGAGTCGCGTTATCAAGGAGTAACGAGATCAATGTTGTTAAGTGAACTTCAAATGTCGAACAAACTAAAAGGTATGATATAAGGAAATAAAACATCAAAATATTACAAAAATATGGGACGTTTTAATATTTTGATGTTTTTTTGGTAATTTCTAATTTATTTGGTGGAAGTACACTAAATATTTCAGATATTTTTTATCTACAAAGCATTTCCGCAAAGTAACCCATGAGGTTATAAACTTAAAAAAGATATATGAAGAATTAAGCTGGCTACCAAATTCTTATCTTCAAAGTCAGATCCTTGAATAGTTCAGACGAGAGTAGGTAAATGTATTAGATCTCAATAAATAACACATAGACCTATTTCCTCATATCAATACGTATGCAACAGGTGAACTGGACGTTCGCCAGAGTTCCCAACAATGCTTTTAAACGTATATAAACTGATATAACGCATTTAATGATAAGGAACTCTAAAAAGTGAGTGGTCTAACGGATCAAGAATAAACACCTTAAGATCATGACATGGGCAAAATCTTTAAAAAAAATGTCGTTATAAATTATAAACGGTAGAAAATATCGAAAAAAATTGCTTTAAGACCGTCTTAAAAACAACTCTAAGAATATTTGCACTTATTTTGATATCATTCAGACTTATCAATAAGAAAAATAGCTGGTTCAAAAAACTAAATTTTTGATTTTTTTACCAATTTTATTTCTAGTTCATAAGTCTGATTGCTACCATAACAAGTATAATTCTTCTTAGAGTTGTTCTGTAGACGATCTTTAAGCATTTTTTTCAACATTTTCCCCTTGTCACATCGTCTTTTTGTTTTTCCAAAGTATATAATACAATTTGAAACTTAAAATGAATGAAATAAACAATAAAGGTATCGGATTTTATCTGGGGTATTTAATTGAGGAGAACGGTAAAAAAATAACAGAGTTAACCTGATCACTGCCACAAAGATCAGTTGACTCATTAATGAGAAAAACTTCTACTAAGGGAACAACTTTAAAATCGTAAAAAATCTTGTTAAAACTCAAGGTAAAAGTTGTTGTAATGGATGGGTATTTTTAATGAATCATTTCGGTTCACAGTCTAAATTTCAAGAATTCGTACGAAGCCTTAGGCCTTACGATGAAGACAAATAAATATCAATATAGTCAATTTGCTATTTAGTTCAATAACGATTTAGGCTTACGACTTAGTCTTATCGAGGCATGGCCTATTTGGTACCTAGACATAACAAGATGTCTTCATTAAGTTTCTAACCCGTAAATAAGTAAAAACTAAAAACCGAGTGTGGCGGCCAATGGTTCGATCTCGGCCTTACGCCAATGACTTGTTTTTCAAGTTATGTGTGGATTAGCACTCACTTTACGTTGAAGGAAAAAATTCGTGAGGAAACCGGCATGTTTGAGGACCAGAATATCCGAAGACGTGTGTCATCCGCCAACCCACATTTGGCCAGCGTGGTGGATGAGGCCCCGAGTCCCAGCAGTGGAAATATACCGTGAGCTGCTTATGATAAATACGTAAAAGCTATTCTTCTTCTGGTGCCTCTCCAACTAATAAAGGTTGGCAATCAGCTCTGCATACTTTAATTTGTTCATTGCTATGCGAAACAATTCAGTGGCACTTCGTGAAGTAAAAACAATTGATTGGACAATATATAATATGAACAATATATAATTTGAACAATATAGAATAAAAAAATATATTTAGTGTAAAAACTGTGATCCACACAGCTCACACCTCGTTGGCGTTAAGGTTACCATGCCGGACTGCCAATCAGAAGGTTCCGGATTCGATTACCGGCACGGCCAACATATTTGTGCTTAACTAAATTTGTTGGCTGTGGGTCTGGGTGTTAAATATGTATCTATAAAAAATATGTATGTAAGTATGTATATGTAGTATATCAGTTGTGTTAGCTACCAAAACACGAACTAGAAATGGTTCAGTATGGGGTTAACCAGCCGTGTGTGAAAAAAGTCCTCCTAAAATATTGAAAATAAAAATTACAACGAAGAACGAATACCTGAATCGGCCTCTAGAGACCGTATCGTTGAAAAAGGTCAACCGAAGACCTTTCTTTGCCTTCCAGCCTACGAAGTCGATTATTCCGTCATCACAAAAACTATTTTTCGTAACGTGACACGTCACGTTTTTATGTCACGTGAAGATTCCTTTGTTGGTCCTTTACAAACAGAGAATCCTGGAATTGTACTTGGCGTGACGATACGGTAAGTATTTCACCCTTCTTTCGCAGTCGGGTGACAAGAATTTAGGTCAGCTGCTGAGGTTCTAGTGCGACCTGAATAAATTACTTCCAGTACAAAGGCTTTACCTTCAAAATATATTTATTTTTTTAATCTGTCAAAGACCCAGGAAACGGTGGCGCGACGATCTTGTATGTAAATTTGATAAGGACTGGGCTACCAAAGTCGAAGACCGGGTGACTCGAAGGAGAGAAGGGAGGCCTTTACCTAGCAGTGAGACACAACAGGCTGTTAATAAGTAAGAATAATAAAAATAATTTGTCAAAAAGCACCTAAAAGTGTGTTCCGGTACGACAGCCTGCTTGAGAGCCACTAATTAGAATTAGAAATAGTTTCATATCTGACTAAGTTGTTTTATCATAACACAAAAGTGGGAACCGTGTTTGCGTATAGTTCCGTACCATTATGTTTAAAAAATATAAAAAAGTAGAGTGTTGTATGAAAGCTATTTGAATTACACTTTTAACTTTATTATTTCTTAGTACCATTCAATATTCTGTTTAGTAGTCTAGTTTTAAGCGTCTACCTGTTACTGTTTTTGCTATTGAGCAAATGAACGCGAAAAAAAACACATTAATTATATAAGGGTTCCTCTTAGTATTTTATTTATAATTAGTGTTTGATTTTATTGAGGCAAAAGAAATACACAATTTGTGAACATTTCAGCTTTCTAGCCATCAAGGTTTATGAGATACAGCCTGGAGACAGATAGCTTAGTAATAAGGTTTCGTTTATACTTTTTAGGTACGGAACTATCACATTTTTTTTAAATACATACAAACTTATTGACAACTATTCGTCAGTTGTAGCTTGCTCTTTTCGCTCGATTGGCCAAGTTAATTGCTATAACCAATCACACCACGATTTACGAGCTTGTGTTTACAAGCTCGTATAAAAAATTATAAATTTCGAATTTGGAATCAGTTTGACAAAAAAAGCAATTCTTTAGTTTCTTTACCCTGAGCTTCAAATGGCATCATATCAAACCGTGGCCCTTTTGATGGTCCCTTCAGGATTGTCGAGAAGCCCGAAGTGACATGACATCTCTTTTTAAATATCTACAAGTCCTTTTTCACGTCTGTTTCTATCTGGTGGAGTATGAAATTATATTTTGATTGACGTTTTCCGTTATGCTTTTGTTTACTTTGTGAATAATGTGTAAGTATTTATGTCATATTTATTTTTAAACTAGCAAACCCGGCGAATTCCGTTTTGCTGTATGAATTTTGTTTGCTACAAACCTCACGGAGCCCGAGACCTTTCCAACTAATGCAAAACCACGGGTTTGCAATCTGTTCGTGCGTTCTGGGGTTATAGTGTTAGGAAGGAAAAGCCCACTTATTTTTATATATTAGAAGATGATAAATAAATATAATTAAAGCATGTCACATTATACAATTATTAGAAGATAATGCCTAAAATATGTACAGTTAAATGTAACCTTTAAGTAATAGGTAATAAAGTAATCTTACAAATATTATAAATGCGAAGGTTTGTGTGTGTTTGTGTTTGTATGTTTGTTACTTCCTCACGCTCAAAAGGCTGAACTGTTTTGATGAAATTTGGTGTGAAGATAGGTTAGACCTTGGATTAACACATATGCTGCTTTATATCGGATTAACTTCTTTTTTCCCGGATTAAAGCGGATAACATCGCGGGCGCACCTACTTTTAAAATAAATAAGAAATTAGGAAGTATGTAACAAATTTTAGTAAGTATTTTTATTTTTTTATTTACAACAGTGACAAAATCGTTTGAAAAAATAATTTAAAATATTATCAAACATTAAAAACAACTACTAGCGCCATCTATGATTGCACTATGACAACAGCGCTTTGACAATTATCTTCTTGGCAGAGTAATAAAAACTCCCGTAACACATTAGAGCGGCATTAAAACCTGCGCCTACGCAGTGTCACTCGCCAATCAGGTCGGCCACAAACGCCCATCGAAATAAAACCACGCCTTTATAACTAGCAAACATAGAGATTACATTTGACTAGTGGCGCCACTCGGTGTTTCCCGCGTTAATCCGAAACAAATTGCTACAAGTGATAAGGCCACCTATTGTGCAACAAAATTGCTGGAACTGTATTTTTTTTTGGTTTCACTTATTGTTTTTTTTTGGTGTACAATAAAGGATTCTTGTATTGTATTGTAAAATAAGTTAATCCGGGATAAATATTAGCTTATGTTGTTATTCAAGGTCTAACCTATCTTCATAGTAAATCTCAATTGTTTACGGGATAAGAAGTAGCGAAAATTGGTTCAGCTGTTTGAGCGTGAAGAAGTAACTAACATACACACACACAAACTTTCGTATTTATTGTATTAGTAGGATTTTAATAATTTTTTTTTGTTTGTAGAATTAGAAAATTTAAAAACTTATTTAGTAGTACTTTCATTATGATATTTTTTTTACACATCTTCTTCTTCGTAAAAGCTAAGCAGTCTTAGTACAAGTAGCCGTTAAGTCAACTTAGAGGCCCTAAGGCGGCTTGAAAACTCTCGACACCAGAGCTTGGCCACCAAGCTCACACGAACAAAGAGGTTATTTAGTACTACTATACGACAGCTTCAAGCGTTAGTTTAGAAATCTAACGTTATTTCTAAACTACGAGTAACTCATTGTTTAATCATGGCTTACGCATTAGGGTTGTCAGTAAAACTATCCATCGTTCATAAGATCAAGCCCCGCCCAGTTGTATGATGAAGAAGATGATCTAGAATAGTACATGAAATTAATGTATATAGTTAACTTTCCATAGTATATTTGAGTAACAAAAATAAGGCTTCTCTCATACAAATATTCCTCCCACGTTCCACTAACACAATCAAATCAAAGCCTTCACTCGCAGTACATATTCACGTATTCGTGTCGTCAAAATATTAATATGACGTCACATCCCGTCACACGTACCCGCTTGTTTACATTCGAGATTGAAAACAGTACATGGCTAATGAGACTGGGTAAACAGTATTATTTTCTGGCGGCTTTCGGGGCCGCGTATGGATAAATAGCAGACTAGCTTTAGATAAACTATAGATAAAGCTTAAGGCGCTATAGGAACAAAATGACACATTTTGAAAATTCCATAAAATCCTTTATGATAGGGCTACGATCGTTGGAACTCCAAAACATGATTGCTTAAAATTCACTCAATAATTCTATTGACTTAAAATTATTCAAAATTAGGTGTAAAAAATTAAAGTAATCGTAATATGTATAATGCATAATGGTATTTAAAAATATTGTGCTTCTGAAAATTTATTTTACAACAAATCTTACTTTTTTGTAGGTAATAATGATATTATCTAGAATCGTGAGAGCTTATAATGTGTTAATTTTAATATATTAAATTAAAATATATTTAAGTGTATGTATGGGGTTGTAATAGCATTTATTTATCTCTTAAACTACATATAATATTCTAAAAATGATATTTTATTTATGTATAAGTATTTATTTATCTTTAAGTTTGTAAATGTACACAGTCAAGATTGTACACTGAGAAGGTATACACTATAGAAAGCACTAGGTAGATACTGGCTAGTGCCCAGGATGATAACTACACCATCATGATGTTTTAATGTACTGTTTTCTGATAATAAAAACACATTTTGAATATTGTTAAATGTTGATTTTATACAGATTTATTTCGTGATAAATCCATTCATGCAAGACAGATCCAAAATTAACTCTTAGAACTGGCAAAAATATCTTGAAAATGCAGTATATTAATCTTTCCAAATCCAACGACAATAAAAACATTAAGTCTCATACAGAATACTCTCGACTATTCATCACGAGTGACACATTTTTTCCAAATAACTGACATTTCACGGAACATTACAACGTAACAGAGCCTTACAATAGTGATAGTAGGCCAAGTGTCTAAAATAAATGGGAGGAAAATGGAAGGAAAATCGTGCTTGGTTTTCCACATAGCATCACGCTACCCACGTCCATCGCGAAGAATGGGACCAAAGGGGGATACAAATAAAAGGGAATAGTGAAATTATTAAAAGAATTAATTAAATATAGCTTTGTTACAGCGTGAAACGGAAACGGAAACATACTGTGCCAACCCCACCTAATTGGGAAAGGTATCGACGATAGACAATGGTCATAAGATAAAAAGAAGATTAAGAAAAGGGTTAAGATAACTTTTTTGTTTCCAGAGGGGACATCTTCAGCAAGATTCCCTTTTATTAGACATTTGACCAGCAGAACGTATAACCACTCAAGATAGTGACATTCTGGCCTAATATGACGCATACCTAGTCTGGAATAACTGGCTCAAGAAGGCTGCCGTAACACACTGTTAGGTGCTAGGCGACAGATTTTTCAACTTTTTTTTTACATAACTATTTCACACACGGCTGGTTAACCCCATACTGAACCATTTCTAGTTTGTGTAATGGTAGCTAATACAACTGCTATACGAGAACTACATATTTTGTACATATTTAACACCCAGACCCACAGCAAAAAAAAAAGCTCAAAGATGTTGGCCGTGCCGGAAATCGAACCCGGTACCTTCTGGTTGGCAGTCTGGCATGGTTACGCTAGCCAGGTCGTTTTGACTTGAGGGTGGTTGTAGTCCAGGCCAACACTAGAAAAATGCCCAAACACTTAGCAAATAGCACTAGCGGCTGTACATTATAACTTAATAGCTATTTTTATGCCATTCATTTGGCAGACTTAGTTTACTGGACTCGTTCACAATAGAGGCAGGAGTAAAGAAATATTACCCCGTAACGTAGTTCAGAAGCAGAGAGGTCCGTAGTTCATAACGGCGGACATTGACCGCAACGCTGACTTTTGAGAGATATTTTCGTAAAAGCAAGAGGAACATTAAAGGTGAAATTCATTTTTAACTACCGTTGAAAAAGGTTTCTTTTTTTACTCTACTAATGTAGTTTTTTATCGTTTTACTTGTAGCGTTGTCGTTATATTTTTAGATAAACTTCGGAAAAGCGCATACGGCCGGTTGATCTGAAATTGACCTCTGACTTCGCTTAACGACTGCTTGTATTGAGACTAAAAGCCGGACCAACAATTTAACTTGGCACCTGACCCACGGTAGCGCCCAGATGAAAATGCTACTTGAAAAACAACAGTTATGGTCACCCATCCAAACACCGTCCGCATCGACCGTTGCTTAGTTTCGATGATCGCGTCAGATCACCTTAGCTAGCCGAGCTACAACAAAAGTTTTTGTGTCTAGACGTAGCAACCCCGCCTTAAATGGTTTTATTTAAGTAACCAATAACCTCGTATACAGATTTCACCTACTCATAAAAAGATCGCATTTGTATAATCTGACGAAATTACTATGAAATTACGACACCCGAAGAAAATTTGCGAGTCAGCACCGAAATAAATCTTAATTACCATCGCACCCATCCATCTTGGCGGGGTATTTTTAGCTTCCGACCTAAAGTGGTTATTATTTTATTTCATATGCGTGTACTGGGCTAAGTGTGAATTAGTTAGATTTTTTTTATTTTTATTTATTTATTCCTTTATTTCAGGCAACTAGAGGGCAATAAAATACAATACACATATAAATATAAAACAATAACTATAAACTAATAAATATTTTAAAACAATAAACTATTGCACACGAAGTGACGGCATTAGATCTCGCTTGTTAGTTTTAATACTAGTAGCCGTTAAGACAGAGTGGCCTTCAGGCGGCTTATAAACTATTAACACCAGAAGTTAGCTATACGAAGAAGATAGCGGGCTTGGTTCTTAGTTCTAGCAGTCGTTATGACAGAGTGGCCTTCAGGCGGCTTGAAAATTCTTAACACCAGAGGTTGGCCGCTTTGCTCATACGGTGAAGATAGCGAATTTGCTTTATGATAATATAAATAATAAAGAAACAACTGAACCCGAACATGAACATCACTTGGCTTAGGCCCATGATGCTTCATATTTCACCGGAATTCCTAAAATTCCAAGAAACACACATTTGGTATAATAATATATATTTATTTGCAATTTTCTTTATCATTTGCGCACATACAAGTTTAGCTTTAAAGCTTTAGGATTATAATCTGGCTCTATTAGATTAGCTGTGTTTGTAAGAACAGGTTACCCAGTATAATCTTGACCTTTAAGAACAATTAAGCTGATTTCGAGGAAGTTGCTTTTAATAATTACTTAGTTAACTGAAATCTCGTCATCATAACGAGTGTGTGAGGAAAATTATATAAGGCTTCGAATTGAAGCAAGACAATCACTTCTGTTATAATTTTTTTATGAGTCACAATTGTAGTCAGTGTATTTAACTAAAATAAGTTTAAATCTTAGGCATTATCAGACGTCCTTAGCAAATATAAAGCGTCCATAGCAAATAGCTCTTAGAATTC
This sequence comes from Mellilla xanthometata, assembly GCA_035578125.1. Lineage (NCBI taxonomy): Eukaryota > Metazoa > Arthropoda > Insecta > Lepidoptera > Geometridae > Mellilla > Mellilla xanthometata. The sequence goes on along the minus strand of JAPUBQ010000024.1, from coordinate 16,737,260 downwards.
ATTTACTGCATTATCATCATTTATATATTTTGTTTTTTTTTTATCCTTGATAAGTTTGCGTTTGACTACAGTTTGCCTAATGGTAAAAAGCTACGCTGTAGTCTAGTCTTTGTTTATAATACAAACTGGAAATGGTTTAGTATGGAGCTAATCAGCTGTGTGTAGAATGTGTCTTACAATTTATTGATTTATTTCATCCTTAAGCTTAGTAAGCTAAGTAGAGTAAATTAGGTATCTTCTATGTAAGCGTCACTACAAAGTAGCTATACATCTCAGACAAGCTGTAATCGAACGCAAAGCTATCAAGGGTAAAAAAAAATGTCAGTATCCTGGCTTCATCCGATTTTTTTTTACGCTTAATAAGCTTGCGCTTGCCCACAACTCACCTGATGTTAAGTGATATTGCAGTCTAAGATGAAACGCGCTTGCCTAGAAGAAATAAATATGGCTTCACTTTGGGTACATCAGGATATTTTTTTTTGCAAACCCAACACGATCTTAAAGTACCTGCATTTTGTATAAGGCTTAAGTTTTAGACCAACTGCCTGGTTAACATTTTTTTTGACTCCGGTCACCGGAAAATTCCGACGCGCAATGTCGAAAAATATCGGGTAGCCTCTAGGTCATTACGCCACCCTTTCGAAACAAGCTCTCGATCTCTCTTCAATTTTTCTCTCACTGTACCAGCGGGACATCCAAAATTACTCTCAGAAACTTCACTCGACATTCTACCTTATTTCTTACGAATTAGAGTCGAAGTTCCACTGTCGAAGTTGGATTTTTTCAGTGAGATCACGATTTTGGTATAAGGTAGGACATAATCAAGTTAATGAGATGGTACGGTCGGATGTCGTTACGTTCAGATCTGAAACGTCAACAGGGTGCAATTCAATGATGCTGTGCGATGTAACTGATATTTTTTTGAGATAAATTTTATGTGATCCTGAAGGACAGTTGTAATGGGAGAGGCTTGTAAGCTGTCGGGATTTTGCAAATTTTTTGGAAGTTAACACTTTTTGAGTCAGTTGTCAAAATTTAAAGGGTTTTTTTAGTTTGTTAGCTTTTATAGTCTATTTTTGAGGTTTTATTATGTCATTTAGGTTAATAGAGAATCACTCTCAAGCATACTCTCATCATCATCATCATCATCCAGCGACGAAGAAGAGTTAATCGTTCATCGATCCAGCCGGCGGTATCTGCGCGAGAGCAGATAGCTGTAGCGCGCGCGGCGCGGGCTGAGGCGCGGGCGCGGGGTTCGGTGACCGGCAGTGCACGCGCGGATCTCGTCGGCGGCGGTCCGTGTAACACTCGCCCCTGAAGATGGTGCTCGGAAAGCAACGAAACTGTTGGACTCTTTCCAACTTTTAATAATAAGTAAGTGTGACCGTCTTCTACGCGAAAAAAAAAACTCTCAAGTTGAACAATCTGTCATCTAGCACCTCTAGCCTCTCTGAAAGACATTATTTCTAGACTAGGCATGCTCTCTCTACCTTAGACTAGAGGGTCACTGACTTGTGTGATTACGCACAACGCTGGGTGTATAAAAATAAATGGGACAATGTAAACCGATTATAACTCTTTGCGGTGGATTTCCATATAAATAAGATATTACAAGCATTGCCGGTAAATTTGGTGACTAAAAATAATCATCAAATATCATTCTATCAATATTTTCTATTCTTTTGTTTTTGTATCAAAAATATTTCAATTTTATGCAGTAGATTAGTAGTTTAACAAAAATTCAAATGATATTATATTAAAACCTTTAAAGTTAACCTCGCTAAGTATAAAAGCCTTATCTGTATATCGATGGCAGTACTAGTAGAGGTAATAATTCTCTAACCGGATTCATTCCAAATACATTTCTTCAGCCCATGAATGCAAACCCCAAAATTGACACAAGCGTGTCACATTTGCCCCAAATTTAATCAAACCAATTGCGAAGCTCGAACATCTTCAAGCCAATAGTCTCGCGAAGATGAGGATATTTTTTAAGAAAATTCCTTCACGATTTCAATTTAGCGAGTCAACATGAAAACGTGCGTAATACCTAATTACAAACCTAATGTGGTTCATACGCCTTTATAAGTTTAAGGCGGTTACGCACTGCGTTCGATTCTAGGTTACACGCTTAAAAGTCGTCAGCAGCATTAAGATAGATATTGTTTAAGATAATTATTTTTTTAGATTTTTTATTATATTGTACATTACATTTACATTTTTTATTATATTGTACATAACATTACACAACAGAGAGAACACAACTTTTTTTTTCTAACCTAAACTGTCCCACTCCTGGGCAGAGTTCAACTAAAAACTTATTTGTTAGGTTTGTTATAAGTAGAATGGTAGAAAATGTAGTGCTATTTTGAACTTTAGTTGTAACACTATGTAAATAAAGATATACTTGATTTCATTTTGATTTAAGTTGGACCTAAAGAAAAGAATAGATGTTCATCCAAATAAGTTTGTCAATGGGCGAAATAATGTTTGGAGTCTTTTATTGACTATCACTCATTGATTGTTAAAAGTAAATCGCAACGGAGCTCTCGAAATCGTGTGTAGTGCGTAGAACCTTATGAACAAAATCTAGGTATGTGAACGTGTTGGAATACAAATTTCGTTTTAGTGCTTATAACGTGGTAATGAGACTTTACAGAATTTCAAGAGTCTCTTAACTTTTTTGATTAAATAACTTTTCTCGTAAATACCATTTTATCAACGCACTCGCATGTTTAGACAATATAAATTTTAATAGAAAACATGTTTTGGGAAATTGTATTATTTTTATATACATTTAGAGTACAAGCATTTATTCATTCAATCATGATTAAATTTATGTGAAAATATTTAATATGTAGATAACCATAACTGGATACATTTCTAGGACGAGCATAAATTGAACATTTAGAACACAACATTAGATTAAAGTAGAAAAATATATTACAAGTTATATTTAATAACCATTATCAAAAAGTTGTGAAAAATTGGAGCGATTTTTAAGCAACATATTTTTGAACACTCGACTAACTCGACAAACTATTTAAACAAAAAACATGCACATACATAAAATGTATTCAGAGGGTTAAAAACAAAATAGAGCAAAACGACCTTTTCTAAATATTCCAAATATAAAGCAGCTAATAGGACAGACAAAGAAATTGAAAGGGCATGACAAGTATTATTTTCTAAATACACAGACAACAATATATGTATTTTTTAATTCAAGATGGCCGCCGACAGAAAATGTTGTCTATGGTTATCTATATTGACATTGACAAATGCTTTGGCAAAAAAAAATATTGTGACAGCTTTATTCCGTTAGCACTATTATAAAAACAGTTCAAATAGGCACATGTATGTAGAAGAGAGAACAAATCACCTTTATTTCTAGACTTACGTAAAAGATAATAAAATTTGCGACTGAAGGACTTGGGGTGACTTTCACCGGTAACGGTCATAGGTACGAATATACTAGAACACATATTTTAGCGTGACTATTATACTTTATTGCTTGGTAATACAGCCTATTTTCCTTTGTCACGATATAAAAGATAGTCCAGTCATTGTATTAGCGTGTAAGGTTACGACTATGAGGTCACTGAAATATCAGAACGAATTGGAAAAGCGACCAATCAGAATATGGTTGTGTTCTTTCTAAATTAGTTTTGTGGTTCTATTTTATTTTTATAACTTATTTTGAAAGGTTATATAGTACTTGAATAAGTTAGCTTTATAATATTAGGCAAGCTGTCAAACGTGTACAAAAAATTTTGAAAAAAAAACAGATTATGAAATCGGTTTATCACTTTTTTTATGATAGATAGGCTTGCGCTGGATCGCAACTCACTTGATTTTAAGTGATGTTGCGATCTAGGATGGAGCGCGCTTGCTTAGAAGAAACCGTTTCACTCTTCCCTTACAGACAGTCGCCTGTCACATATATAACGCCTGTAGCTCGGCTGACTAAGGTCATCTGACGCGATCTTCGAGGTTAAGCAACGGTCGATGCGGGCAGTCTTTGGATGGGTGACCATGCATAAGACTGTCTTTTGTTTGTGTTTAGAATGTGGCATTTTCATCTGGCCGCTAGCATGTTTGGATGTCACGTTGAATTGTAGGTCCCGACTGTAAGTCTTAGTACGAGCAGTCGTTAAGCCAAGACAGGCTTTTGGGCGACTTGAAAACTCTCGTACTAGTTATTTTTTAAAGATTAAAAAGAGTGATTTTTATTGTTTGCGAAACGCACTAATTTTGATAAAAAAAAATATTTTTACATAGACATATTGTGTTTTTGGAAGGTTAACAAATTGTTTGACGTATTAAACAGTCTAATTTAGTATGCTGTGGTGAAATAACAATGTGATGGAATTCGTTAAACTTACTACGACTATAACCGATATTATGAAAAGAGAGATTGTATTTCACAAAATTGCTTTTGTTTATAACACAGTGACTCGTCAGTAGGCTGACCTTTGCGTTGTAATCACGGCAGGTACTCAGAAACAATTCAAAAAGTTTGAAAACCCTCCACACGGGAATCCCATAGGGAGATAATATGGAAGCGGTCAGAGGAACTAACTAGTCAGGCAAAAGGTTAAGTTGTTACGCAGTATTTTTTTAACTTCAATCAAAAATTTACTAGATATAAAGTGATGTCTCTAAAAACGGCAAGGAAATAAGACCACAAGTAAGAGTGTGGTCTTATTTGAGTTTGAGGAATATAAGCGTTATTACTATAGTAATACAGTTGAATTTTCTAACGCTTACTGCGTACGCTCATGTTTTTTACGAGCACTAGCTGTTATCGCGGAGTAAGATGATTATGTTTATTACGGCGCTAGTCAAAACTCAACCTTAAGATACAGTGGTAAGGTTGACTTGAATTGAAATATTTTTTGTGACGTGGTCATATTTTGTATTTCTGTTTATAATGTAATTGATACAACAGTATAGTAAACTCATGCCATTTTTTTGTGCTGTGTTTGTATGTAACACTGAATCTGGTAAACATATTTGATCGCAAATTTTTAACGATGAATATGCTCGCGTTCGACGACCCCTTGCCTGATGTGAAGCTTTACTGTGGTACAATAATGTATATATGATATGTATTAGTTTATTTAATATTATTATTTTAATGGTATGTATTCTATGTTATGGGCCACAGTTGCCTGAAATAAATATATAAATAAAAGAATAAATACGAGGAAAAACAGCTTTATACATACCACAAACAATATGTAACTTAAAACCAAATTGAATATCGGAAACGAAAGCTCGATTTTTCGTTAATTGAAATCCGATTTTTAATCCAATCATGTAATCAATTTTGACGAGCAATGTCGGCAAATATCCCCTGTCTGAACTTCGGTATGATATCGAAAAATGGGACGCGAAATGGAATTTTTGAATCTGATGCTATTAAAAAATCCTTGAAAATATGAGGGGTTTAAAATATTTGAAATAAGATTAAAGGTTCTTTTTTAAATGTACTTGTATTTTACTTGTAGCTCTTAAACATATGATAAATGTTATTCGTGTATGCGGTGCTAATTATGACTAATATATAAATACAAAAATAATATAAAACATAAATATTAGGACACATTTCGCACACGGCTGGTTAGCCCCATACTAAACCATAACTAGTTTGAACTATGGCTGCTAACACAACTGATATATACATACGTAAATAGTTTATATCGATACATATTTAACGCCCAGACCACCCGGGTAAAATTAAGTCTCTACTTGAAACACTTTTTAAAATATAATTTAATCTTATCAGTCGGGACATTTCAATAGAATAGAAAAATTGACGATAAGTATCCCAGTAGGTAAATGATTGCTGTTCCAAAATAGAAGCCTTGAAATCAAAATCGGAAACATGTCATCCCTTATCAGCAGGGTAGTTCCAGGAGCCAAAATAAAGATAAAACCGTGACTAAAATAGAATGTTTTTTTCCGAACCGAACCGTATAAAGGTTTGATCAAATGACGGTATTCTGGTAAACTTTTTTTTGGCTACAAAACAATTACTGGGGATTTCAATTTATAAATACGAATTCTCAGAAATCGACAGTTAGTGAAATTTTGTTAACAATACCAAATAATATAAAAAGAAATAATAAACATTATATTATTACGAAAAAAGATGGTTAGTTTTTAAAATGCAAAAGAAAGGAGGCCTTAAAATGTATTGTGTGTGTTTGTATGTCTGTCGTAACTTCAAACAAATAAATCTACTTCTATTTTGTTATTCTTAATTTAAAACATGAAGATTTTTTGGTTGGGAATGTGATTTAAAAAAAACCGACAACATGGCATCCGACAATCAAAATGACGGATTTTTTCTTTAATATAGGTATTAAATAACAGAATTCCAGTTGAAGAAAACTATATATACATTATGTTAAAATTATAAAGTAAAAAAACAAAATGGCGCCTCACCAAAACGTAGAGACGAGGGCTTTTCAAATTCTTTATTAATTGTTAACAACAATAGTTCCACATAAAAAATGTTCCAGTAACGTCCGTTATTCCTCTAACAAATTATAATTAGGCTAGAAGTGACACGACCGAATTAATTTACATCGCACTTTGTAACTCACCTGAACCATAATGAGGGCAATTAGGAGTAATTCTTTGAGCGTTAGCCCGTTATTTTATAAGTCAAATTAGATTTAGAGGTAACTACCGCTTTCAAAGAGTAATTTTGACATTTACTTTTGTTACATTTTTGTTTTTTGTTTATTTAGGCTACGTATAATTTGTCAAAATAAGTGGGGATTAGGATTGCTTTAAATAAAATTATCAGTATTTTTTTTAAGACTCGGAAATTTATGGAAAATATAACGATTCACAACATTTTAATCTACAACCTTTTTGAAAAATCATCAAAAAGATAACTTCTTTATTAAGTTATTTTTAGAATTTGTATGTTGTAGTTGTTTGCAGTCATATGGTTAAGGAAAACATCGTGAGGTCTATAACCATATGCTCCGAGGGCTATAATATGTCATTTGCCAACTCAAACTTGGTCAGCGTGGTGAAATATATGTCGCGGATTCAATTGGATTACAATCAGCGTGGTCGTCGTCGTTGTCTGCCATTATGGGTTTTAATACTTGTCAGTGCGCACAAATGGCGCAGGCGCTGTCTAGTGGCAGACTGAAGTGCATTCCAGTCAAACCTCGAGTAAACGCACTACTGACCAATAGTAAACAACTTCATTCGTACATTCACTCAATCGTTCCTTCAATCAGCACAGTTAACAAACTCTTGCGTTCACAGTGCTGCCATTCGATAGGATGTAACTACTTTTTAATAAAAAAAAACTTTCTTTCTTTCTTTCTTATAAGTTCTTTAGCCGCGTGGAAATGTTTTTTGTACAATATAAATATGTGTCTTATGCTTAGATAAATATGTGTGTTATGCTAAGATAAATATGTGTCTTATGCTTAAGCAACATTTTAAATAATTGTTTTATATATTTGAAATATTTTTTCCCTTATGACTCACCTAGTAGCAAAGTTTTGTGATTCTCTTCACGTCTCACTTCACCAAACACAAAACTGGATTACCTGAAAAAAATAAAAAATAATAATGTTATATTTTACACTTAATAATGTAGTAACTTACTAACCAAATGTCAGATATGTAAATTAACAGTGGCTTACGTGTAACTGTCATAAATTAAGAGAAATAAATTCTTTTTTTCTTTTACAAATTACAGTTAAGGCATGTAACCACGCGACTTAGCAGTACTCTGGCCTAAGGTGCAGCATGCTGAGTCTGGAGTAACTAGCACTCAAGGAGGCTTTTATTAAATACTGTTACGTTCTTGGTGGCAGATTATTCAATTTAAGTGTGGTAGGTACCAGACGAGCACTAGAGGAAACATCAACCAGCATATCCGTCAGGATAAAACTATTTAGACACATCTATAGCAGTCAAGATCATCTAGGGAGCTATAGTAGTCAAGATCTTTAGAAGAATTTGACGACCTCGTTGGCGTAATGGTTACCATGACGGACTGCCAATCAGAAGGTTGTATGTACATATATGTAGTATATCAGTTGTGTTAGCAACCATAATATGAACTAGAAATGGTTCAATATGGGGTTAACCAGCCGTGTGTGAATTATTTCCTACTATTTATTTATTTAAGAATACTGTAAACAGTTTATGCAATAAAATTTATCTTATCTTATCTCATCTTATCTTATCTTATCTTATCATGCAAATGATAACGAAGAACAATGTATTGGTTCTTGGCGCTCAATATCTCAGACTTCCGCATAATTATGTACATACATATATGTACACAATTATGTGGAATAAGGCAACGAAATTGACCCTGCCTGTCATAAGAGGCAACTAAAAAGAGCTTCAGACTCGAGGGTGTCCTAGGATGAGGTTCCCCGAAGGTACGAGGAGGACACCCGAAGCGGGTGTCGGAACCTCATCTCCGGGGTGAACGACGGCATCGCGGGACCGTCGCCGTCGTTGGCGGATTGTACAGTAATCCGGGAAGGGCCACAGCGCAGTGCAAGGAGGTCTCCGGAGTGTTTCCCGGAAGAACCCGGAGACCCCCGTAAGCACACAGGCAGGTCACCGGGGGGATTTAGCGGGTACAAATCCCACATAAACTGGCTGCACCCCATCGTAGCCAGGTATCTTATTGAAGATTTCCCCTTCGTCAACAAAAAAAAGGTAGATAAACCACTAGGGAGCTACTCCTGAAAGCAAGTAGGTCAGGTAAGTAACCATGGGAACAAATAGAACCTGTTCAGATTACGGCAAGGCATCGTGGCGAGCTGTGTCCGAGGCCGGCGAGAATGATTCTACCGCCAATGGGATTTGGTTTGCTACAAGTAAGAAGAACTTAGCGTATTTTATAGGCAGGCCAAATAATAGTTAATAGTCGTGTATCAAAGAGCTAATAGTTAATAATTATATTATATGGCCAAATAGTTAATAGTTAATAGTCGAGTGTCGAGTGTCGCAAAGCTCCCAGAATATAATGTTCTAGAAAACACACGAACACCTTCGGTCTCGCTCTCTCACATATTTGTTGTCTCACTCACACAGTAACTTGAACATTCTAGATTGTACTGGAAAGTAGTATAGAAAATTCGATACCTACAACGTTCTAGAGAATTGTTTACCATATATAAGGGAGCGGACAGGACTAGCGAAAACAGTTGACAGATCTGCGAGTTGTCGTAGAGTTAACCTCGAGCGATACTCCGAGCGAAAAGTGCGATTAGTGTCTAAGAGTGTACGACTCCGGCGAGAAACAAGGATTGCAAATGCATACGATTTGGATATTTCGACGAGTTGGAAGACCAGACACGTCTCAGCGTGGAGATTCCATAGTTAATATATTCTAGTTATCCACGAAACTGACGTTTTAGTCATATACCCAAACCTTTATCCCGAGTGCCTCGTCCAGCACGTAACAGTAGTATACCATATGAAGTTCTTGATGGAATGAGAAAAGCGAGTGAAGTGCCTGCAAAACTTAGCGTTGGTCTGTCTGCATTTATGTATATGTAACCAATCATGATGAAATCTTGGTACACACTACTTGGACTTACTACTTCATTCGTCGAGGGTTATCGATACGGAAATATTCCTACAATAAAATAATAATAGTTTATAAAAACTAAAAAGCACGCTCCTTATAGAAAACCGTAATTTTATCAAATTAGTGTATTGTCATTGGTCCTCAATAAATCTGCAAAGTTTGAACGAAATCTGGCCGTTTAAAGTGGGTCAAAATCGCGCCCAAAGAAGTCGGTTACAAACAAACATGCAGGGGAAGCTAATATAAAGCGTGTAAAAAGGGGACTGCTGCTACGCCTTTGCAGGTTGACTTTCATTATATTTAGTATAGATATTAAATAACATATATTTTTAAATATTTTTGTGAATATAAATAAGTGGTCAAGTAATTGTTAAGATATGAATATACAGAAATGAAATATAATGTATTTTAGGTTTAAACGATGTTCCAAGAAATTGTATTTCAAGGTTTGCTGAACGGAAAACTACTATAAAAACTTTGCGATACCATTTGTCTACAAATAAAAAAATATTTTCAATATATATACTTTTAATTATTCATATTTAGCAAATATATTTGAGTTATATTACAATTTATACATACATACATATGAAAATAAGTAACAATAGCAGTTCTAACACTACTATATATTGCAATTTTTTTTTATTTATTTAGTATTTATATACAAATTTACAACTTAAAACCAAATGATACTGAGAAATCGGTGAACATACATAAACAAAAATACATACAGTCGAATATATAACCTCCTCCTTTTTTGAAGTCGGTTAAAAATAAATGTATATAACTTAAGAATAATAAAATAAAAATCACATCGTTTTTATTTTATACCGTTTACGATAAAACTGCAAATTCAAGTTTTTGCTGCTGTCACTGCCATAATACCATCGGACGGTCATTTCATGACCTTACAGCCTCTATCTTAACCCTTGCATCACGTGTGTACTTCCAAGAGTTAAGCTCCCTCGAGGGCAGGATTTGTGGGGAAAAACTTTGTCCATTAAGACGCGACGGTCATCTGAACAGACTTGGTTTGTTCTTGCTAAAGGGTCGCATACACACAAACATATATTATGTACCTGTACATACAGGTATTTTAAACATATGCAGAATTTCATCAAATATTTTTTTTTATTCCGTGCAAAGGAATACTTATCATAGCACACCGAGACTTCAGTTAGCTATTATAACTATAAACGAGTTTTTAAATTACAATTACTCATACGATTTTAAATTTAATTAATTTAAAACTTAAACGAATCTAAAATAAATAAAAGTAAATGTAGTTTATTAATCCTATTAAATGTATTTAGAAATTAAAAATACTTTACAAGCGGTGATAAAAGTAAAAGTAATTAAAATTAATAAATCAATCTTCTACAGAATTTAATTGTATTTTTGAAACGACGACGGCTCAATCAGGCGCAGGCGGCTGACTTACGTCCCGAAGGTCATGGATTCATCAATCATGGGCGGGGATCCAGTCATGGATCGCCGCCCATGATTTCGAGTTTAAAATTGTGAGAAAACCATACCACGGTGGTATGTCATTTTCTGTTGCTCTAGTACCACTACTTTTACGCAAAACAAAAAGGAACATAAATGAAAACCGGTTCATTTGTTTGAGAGCTACGATGCCATAGTCACACACAGACACACACACACACATACACATACAATGTACTACCTCTGTTATTCTTTTTTCTTGTTATAAAACTGTTTTTTTTTTTTATTTTGGTGTGCAATAAAGTCATATTGTATTGTATTGTATACACACACACAAAACAGGTCAAACTTAAACACAAGGTCTTTTTTGCTCGAAATTAAAAAACAAACAAATAAGTTAGACGTATCCAAATTTCGTTACGTGAATAATCCTCCTAAGACAGATCCATTGGAGTGGACTTTCCGTTTGTTGTTTTACCACTTACAACACTTGATCGTGTTAAGTTCCACTGATATAATTACCAACTTTACCACTACAAGACCTTCTTGGGAAATGAACAGAACGGATTCATCATCATTATCATTATCATCAGCCTGTATCTTCCCACTGCTGGGTATAGGCCTCCAACACGCCATATAGTACGGTTTTCAGCCAGTTTCCACCAGCTCTTTCCAGTGTGATTAGTATTTTTTTAATACATGTTATTTGAGTTATCTAATTAGTTCAAATACGTGTTTTTAAGTAGGATTTTTACATTGATATGATATGTACTTCCGCTAAATTTATGCATAATAAAGCTTGATTCTATTGTCACGAGTGACGAATTCTTTTCTCTTCTCTCTGGCTTAAAGGGGCTTGCTACATCTTTGGGATAAAGTGGAGTGAGATAAAATGTTCAGTCTGTGTGAAGTTAAATGACTGAATGACGACCTCGATGGCGTAAAGGCTACCATGCCGGACTGCCAATCAGAAGGATCCGGGTTCGATTCCTGGCATTGAATTTGTGGGTCTGGGTGTTAAAATATGTATATCTATATAAAATATGTATGTGTATGTAGTATATCAGTTGTGTTAGCTACCATACCACAAAACTAGAAATGGTTCAGTATGGGGTTCACCAGCCGTGTATGAAATGTGTCTTAAAAAATATTCCGTTGGGAAGCTACATTATCCCCAAGTAACATAGGCTATATTTTGTTTCTCTTTACAAATTAGATTATTTTACAGCTCGTGCAAACCCGGGACGATCTGCTAGTCCCTAATAAACATCAGTAACAACCAACGTAAAGTTTAAGCACAAAACAAATGAAGCGTCGTAGAAATTCTTGCTAACAAAATAGTCGGCAATAGAGAATTTGTAGTTATGTAAGGATGTCTCAAATTGGACGGAAACCAAGGGACTGAAAACGGGTAAAACTCTTCGTTAATTTACTGTAAATGTATTTTACCCTATTCAAGCCCTCAGGCGCTTGGATTGCCGTATTAGGAATGATTAACGGGAATATTAAATTAAGGAATAGGAGGATAGGTTTAATAGGGATCGAGATGTAATTTTTGCTGTAATTTGAACACGATTCTGGTTTTGTAATTGAGTTTGGTTTAATTTCGAATTCCGTGTGTGTTGAGATTGGAATGAATTGGTGAAATATTGAGGACGAAATGATTAATTTTCTGAAATCTCAAATTATATATAAGTAGAAGTTAAGTAACACTTAATTTTTTTTTCTCTTTTTGTAAATCAATTATAATTTATTTAATCAGTCAAAATGCACATTAAAAAAATTAAATAGATTCAAAATAAAGTATAATGAAATCTTTTTAATTTTTAATTATTGTGTTGTTTTTTTTTTCATGTAATTGTTAATTTTAGTGTAGTCGAAATAAATTTATTTTTTATTCAATCTAAGGTGACAACGATTGTTATAAAAAGTTCAATATATTAATAAGTTGTTTAAAGTAATTTTCGTAATAGATATTTCACATATGCATTCGTCAGGAAAACATGCAGATCGTGTGGAAAACTCTCGACACTAAAACTTGGCCACTTAGCTCCTAAGATTAAGTACGGAATACTTATAGCATAATATAAACCAATACCCTTATTAATCACCAGACTTACCAAAAGTTGGTACTTTATTACCAAGAAAATATTTGCCCCATACTTCAATAACTTCTTCAATAAATTATATACTTATGTACACGAATTCTGAAGCAGTTCTATTGTCTAATTGAAATAACAAGCAAGACTGGATGTAAACTATTCTGAACATTCCTAAGTGTTAGGTAGAATGTTATTACATTAGGAATATATCCTAATTGCTTTTGCTTTGTGATGAAATGAGGTTGTATCTTGTAAGGCTTTACTAACGAGAACTGAACGGTGAAGGTTGTATATATGTGGGTCGTTAGCGACTATTTTAATGCAAAGACTATTTGAATTTAGAATTCTATTTTTATGTTTCTAACAAATCTCGTTCCATACAGAAAGCCATTTTGCCATAACATTAAGTAATATTGAATTTGTAGTAATTAGTTATCCGTTTAATATTACCTTAAATATAATTATATAACGTCAATAGAAGAACAAATTAAGTTTAGTGCACTTCCCCTTTTAAATCTATATATCCGGAATGTCATAAAAGAATCATTAGTTTAATCTGTTAATTGCTAAAATAAACATAAATAGTGTACACCTACATGTTAAATCTTATTTATTTCTTAGTTAATAATCCTTACTACAAAATTACAGCTTACTTTTCACTCCATGTAAACATCAAACATCTATAATAAAAGACTCTTTGTCCTGACTCATTCATCTATAGGCAACGCAGAGCCCTAACGGCTGGCCCTAAGGGTATGAAATTTGGAGGGTGTAATTGGTTTAGTATGTAGACGCGTACTAAGAACGGATTTTTGGAAATTCCGCCCCTAAGGGGTTGAAAGGGGGTAAAATAGTATGTATGAAACTTCTTTGTTTTTGAACTTACAGCAATGAAATTTAAAATATGTGTAGTTTATGTTAAATGAAAAGTAATGGCATCAAGTATTTTCTTCCCAGGGGTGAACTAAGGGTTTGTAATGGGGTGAAAGTTTGTATGGAAAAATCTTTATTATCATGTTAAAGTCCTGAAAATTATTATGGTAGTAGTTTATAAAATGGTAATATTAAAATTATGAAAACATTCGCCCCGGGGGTGCATTTAGGGGGGATGCCATTAGGGTCGAAAATTTAAAGGTTACGCGAAAACCAACACGCGGGCGGCGCCGCGGGCAACTGTTGGTGAATCAATAAATTGAAATAAATAATAGGACACATTCCACACACGGCTGGTTAGCCCCATACTAAACCATTTCTAGTAACTATGTATACATAAATACTTTATTTCGATACGCTATGAGAAAAAAACTAAAATTTATTTTAAACAACATTTTCAAGACGTAATTAAGCAAGACATATTGTGTAAGGACTAAACGAAGATACTCCAAGTCTGAACAGAGCGGCCTCGAGTTAATTAACTAAGAACACAAACAGGCGGTGGAAAAACAACGGCGGCATAGTAAGTAGTTTGCTTCCGGAGATCGAGGGCCGAAATTACACTAACTTACATACAAAAGCAGCCCACTATACGTTCCCACTGCTGAGACTCGAGGCCTTCCCTCACGAGGAGAGTAAAACCTCGTTAGCGTAAAGGTTACCATGCCGGTCTGCTAATCAGAAGGTTCCGGGTTCGATTCCCGGCCCGGTCAACATCTTTGTGCTTAACTAAATTTGTTGGCTGTGGGTCTGGGTGTTAAATATGTATTTATATAAAATATGTATGTATGTATATGTAGTATATCAGTTGTGTTAGCAACCATAATACGAGCTAGAAATGGTTCAGTATGGGGCTAACCAGCCGTGTGTGAATGTGTCCTAATATTTATTTATTTATTTATTTTTATAGATATAGGCCATACTCCACCATATTGGCCAAGTGCGGGTTGGCGGATGATACACATCTTCGGATATTGTGGTCTTCAAACGTACCGGTTTCCTCACGATGTTTTCCTTCACCGTAAAGCGAGTGCAAATCTACACATAACTTGAAAAACAAGTCATTGGTGTAGGGCTGGGATCGAACCTGGGGCTGTCTGATTGAAAAGCAGACGTTTGTACCACCGCGCCACACTCGCTTTTTACATAAACTTACTATAACCTGAGTCAGTGGGAAAAACATTTATTTTTAGGTTTCCGAATCTAAAAGGTTAACCCTATTACTAAGCCTCCATTATGTCTCTATCTGTTATCAGGCTGTATACCTTATACTCAGAAACCATTATGAGGATATATATTACTTTTCGATATAAATGGTTTAATAATAAAAAAATATAATTTAAGCAGGGCTCTCATACAACAAACCTAATTTTTAAATATTTTTTACTCGGTCTCGGTCTACCAATTGTCGTTACCAGACAATTGGTAGACCTTTCATAGAATATTTTATTATGAATTAACATTAAAACGTCTTAATATAAATAAATCTCGTGTCACAATGTTTGTCCTCAATGGACTCCTAAACCACTTAACCGATTATTACAAAATTCGCACACCATGTGCAGTTCGATCCAACTTGAGAGATAGGATAGTTTAAATCTCAAATTATAGTCGCAATTTTAATTTATTGCTAATTATTGTCTGTTATTATTTGACAGTCACAATTATCTGTTAACTCCAAATGATTCTAACAGATGTCGATACCTTTCGACTGGGTTGATTAAGTAATCAATAGAAGGCGCTGCTATGGTAAATCTACGAACGTGTCATATAAGCTACACTATCTATTTTTCATACCCCTAAGTGAGGCAAAACAACGTTTGCCGGGTCAGCTAGTAAATTATAAAATTAATAATGGGAACCCTCCTTGGGTTCCCATACAATAAAAGTGTTTTAGCCCGACCAATTATTTACGCCTTAGATATGCTATTAATCTCCCATACCGCCATAAAATTAGACCAACACTCAAAGGCAATATCGACAAAACTCGTCCAAAGTATACATTTAGTCATGTTTGAGTAAAATCAGGGATGTTCCATTAATTTCTATGAAAACAACCGCGGCTCTCTAATTGCGTTAATACAAGCAAAATGTCGCAAGCGCTCACTTGTTCAATACAAACAATGTTCAAAAGTTTACATTAGAGATGAGACCGGCAACCGGCAAATTTTCAGATAGAGATTTTTTGTATTTTTTTAATTCGAATGTATTTATCCACGAATTCAATATTATATTATGTAAATCTTATCTAAAATGAATTAAATTAAAAGTATAAGTGTATCATTGAAAAGTAATTTTTATATTTACTTAATATATATTTCATAAAAAAAATCTTATGAACGATTTTTTTTACAAATAACTATTAGAGAAAAATCAATTAAAGTACTATATACAAAATTAAACAATACAATTTAAATTAGAGTAAACTCACCATCCAGGCTGTCGCTGCGGGGCAGAGTTCCCAAGATGCTGGCAGCATTAAATAAATAAAATAAAATAGCTTTTTAAATATTTACATTTTTTTTAAGTAATTTTTTTAGGGCACCCAACATTTGGAGTAGGCTTCCTCCATGAGCCATTAAAAGTAAATCTTATCTAAAAAATCAGTGCCAGTGGGAAGAGTGCCTAAAATGCCAGCTGAGTTGCCTCTTTGTACAGCAACGCTAATCCGCTGTGCAAAGTAGAGGCCAGCATTTTGGTCACGAGTAGCGTCGACCAAGCGCTTCCTTAAATCATTGAATAAAGATTTAGATCCTGGTCCCTTAGGCTCTAATGTTTCTACCCCGAAAGGAACAAATAAATAACCACTATTCTTGAAATTATTATTTTTTTACATACTCTTAATGGGCTTGCGCTCACCTGATGGAAAGCGAGCTATATTGCGATCTAAGGTGGAGCGCGCTTGCTCAAAAGAAACCGCTTCAGTTTTGCCTAAAAACCGCTATATTATAGTTATCGGCGAACAGGGAGTTTGGCAAAGAATTCCAAACCTTGGCGGTACGCACAATGAAGGTGGAGGCAACCGTTTAGTACGCTACTTAGGCACCTCCACAGTATAACGATGCCGCCTTGGTGCTTTCCGGTTTACTAATAGATAAAATTTGATAAATACTGCTACTTTCTCTAGACTGTTCCAATTTAAAGTAAGTGGTAAGCTAAGTTTTAAGAAGGCCTTTGTAATCTTTTTTTCGATAACATTAGCATTATTTTGGAATATCCATTCACTACAGTTTATTAGTATTGTTTATTCGCACTGAGTCATCTGTTCGCCTCTGTGTACCGAATATTTTTATTTCTTTTCCTAAGACGGTTTTCCTTTGAACTTTGAACAAAAGTTGAGCTTGTTTATTTTATTATAAGTATTTTATATTACTCGTTGATTCACTGTAGCAGTGAAATTGAAAAGCATACGCATTCTTATATTTTCAGTACATCTTTAACGTCATAATAATTATGATTTATAAGTTATCTTATTATTTAAAATGTATCTTTATTAAAATGAATGCAAGTATTTTAAGGTCATCGAGGTCACTTTTTTTCAAACAGATTGTATCTGAATCCGGCTTAATAGCCGTCCAAATTGATATCCGTCCCATCTCTAGTGTAAACGAAGCGAGACACGCCTCAATACATGCAAAGTTTCGTCTGGCGTGATTGTATTATGAAAAGACGTGTTTTCTTATACCTACACTTAAGGAATCCAACTCGTTTTCTATCTTTAAGCTGAGACTTAAGAAATTCCTACTTGATAAGGCCTACTATTCTATAAAAGATTTTTTTAATGACAAATTGTGATCTATTTTATAATATCCTGACCTAATTTTATTTGTACCATGACTAAGTTTTACTCACCACAGATCATGTGTAATGTTTGTGTAACCGGCTATTACTTACTTACTTACTTTTACATTAGTGCTAGATCCAACATAAATTTGCACACCCTAACGGGTATAGTATAGAGTACATTAAATTTTAATACCTATGTAACACCTTTCGACCTATACTTCGCAAATAAAAACATTTGATTTGATTTGATTTACACACTTAGGGATATTTTACATGGTAACATTTCACACAAGATTCATGGAGAGCAATATAGTACTTTTATAGGATAACTTAAAATTGAATCTGCTGAATTTCAGAAATTAATTTGTCTAAAAAATTTCAGTACGTTTATTATTAAGTTATTAATAAATGGTTTTTTTTTTTTTACTCTGAATAGGTCAGCGCTTGACCACAATTCACCTGATGGTAAGCGACATTGAGGTCTACGGTGGATCGCGCTTACCTAGAAGGAACCGGTTCACTCTCGCCTTGAAAATCGCTAGATTGTAGTCATTGGGGAACAGGGAATTCGGCAAGGAATTCCAAAGTTTGGCGGTTCGGACAACAAAGGTGGAGGCAAAACGTTTTGTGCGTGCCTTGGGTACCTCAACCGTAAACCGATGCCGCCTTGGCGTTTCCCTGCTCGTTCGATAGTGGAAGGGGGCGGGGGGAATTACGTCATGTAATTCAGTCGCACACTCGCCGAAATGCAACCGATAGAATACCGACAGACTGGCAACAATGCGGCGGTGCTCTAGGCTCTGCAACCTTGCTTTGCAAAGATTGTCATTGCCTATGAGTCTCTTAGCACGCCGCTCAATTGACTCCAACGCCTGAAGCTGGTACTTTGCCGATCCATCCCAAAGGTGCGAAAAATACTCCATGCATGATCGAACTTGTGCTTGATATAATATAAGCAACTGTTCCTGCGTGAAGTACTTTCGCACCTTCGAGAGGATACCCAGCTTTTTGGCTGCTACGTGAGCCATATTCTCGATGTAGGAGCCAAAATTCAGGGTTGAAGACAATGTTATGCCAAGGAGTTCTAAGCTGTCGGTAACCGATACGGTTGCACCTCGGAAGGAAGGGGCCAGGTCAAAAGGCCTCCTCTTAGCGGTGAAAAGACACGCTTGGGTTTTGGTGGCATTGAACTTGACTAGATTGGCATCGCCCCATTCGGAGACTGCCTGAAGAGCCAAGTTCAAGCGCTCAACCATAGCTTCCCTATGAGACCGGATTTCGGCCTCACTGGCTCGTGCAGTGGATATGTAGCTTTCTACAACAGTGCTGTCATCTGCATACCCAAAGGTACCGGGTCTTAGCAGATCGTTAATATGCAGCAAAAATAATGTCGCAGAGAGCACCGACCCTTGAGGGACACCGGCATTGATCGCCATTAGATCCGAGGAGCAGCCATCAATGACCACCCGTATAGATCTGTCCCTCAAAAAGTCCGATATCCAAACACGAAATCCAGCAGGCAGGCCGTAAGAGGAAAGCTTGCCAATAAGGCCGTCGTGCCAGACCCTGTCAAAGGCTTTGGAAATATCCAGAGAAACCGCAAGTGCTTCTCCGTACTTCTCAATAGCCTCACTCCAGATGTGTGTGGCATACGCTAGAAGATCCCCAGTAGACCGATTCCGGCGAAAGCCATATTGTCGGTCACTTAGGAGGTCATTCGCTTCTAGGTATGCCAGGAGCCTGCAGTTCAAGACACGTTCCATACTCTTGCAGAGTATGGACGTGACTGAAATGGGCCGGTAGTTAGCAGGGTCGGCGCGACTACCTTTTTTAGGCACGGGCTGCACATTAGCAAGCTTCCAAGAACTAACTAACTGGATACGTTAATTAGGCTGTCTTTGATTTTTATGTCTTATTTTGCAATGAATGGGCTTGCGCTTAATCACAATTCACCTGATGGCAAGCGATGAGTGATGGTAGAGGTCTTAATTTAAAATCACTCTAGTGTAGGCTAAACAGTGTAGTGTAGGTATGTATGTATCTTTAGTAAAATATGTCAGAGATTTAAAGGACATAATATTGAATTATTAGATTTTTCGTAATAAATCATAAATGAATAGGTTAAAGACCGTGTAAAGAATAACTCTAAGAATATTTATATTTATTTTGGTACCAATCAGATTAGAAGAACAAAAACAAACTTTTTATTAATAAGCTCTCAGAGGTTTAACGTAAACTACATTCAACATTAAAACACTAATTAATAATGTTTTTTACATTACCAAAACCGCAATTTAATCCACAAATCTGCTTACAGACAAATTTGTGAATCACAAAAAGTTTATAACAAGTATATCATACCTCTTTACCTAGCACCTCCTTGCACGTAACTTTTGAATTTCGAACACGACACAAATCATCTAATTTGCATAACCAACACAAACTTGACATATTTCTAGCCTGTGCGATATTTCACCACTGGTAGGCGAATGTTAACAAATTGTAGCGTGACTACAGAATATACCCCTCGAGTTCTGCCGAGTATAAATTCTGTCAGGCGTTTTAATTGTTGTTCATAAGAAATTATTTTACTTCAAAACTTTATTTTTACCTTTTATTGTGTTGTCAGAGTTTTTAGACTGTCGTTATTTTGCTGAACGTTTCTTTCTGACGTGCTTTGAGGGAGGCAAATGGGAAAGTTAAGCGCTGCACTGGCGTGTTAGAACTTTTAATTGCAATGCTTTGTAGCGCCTCGCTCGGCTAACTAAGGGGATCTGACGCGATCATCGAGGTTAAGCAACGGTCGATGCGGACAGTCTTTGGATGGGTGACCATGCACAAAACTGTCTTTTAAAAAGTAGTATTATAATCTGGGCGCTATTGTGGGTCGGCTGACACGTTAAATTGTAGTTCCCTGTTAGTCATAGTACAAGCAGTATTCAAGTCAAGTCAGAGGCATTCGGGCGGCTTGAAAAGTCTCGACACCAGAACTTGACCACTTAGCTCATACGAAGAAGAAGAAAAAGCTTTGATATGTCTGAGCTTTCGTTCGGTATTCGTGTAGCATACATAATTATGTATGTGCTTTTATTGGTCCATATAATAAACAAAAACTAAATGTGTTTTGATACGATGACAGTTCAGTCGAGCGTGCGGCTGCCTTAAGTTTCGAAGGTCGTGGGTTTAATGCCTGTTTTTTTAATTCAATTTGTTAGGCTTTGTTTATATTTTGGCTAAAGATTTACAATTAATAAAGCGTAAATGATTTGTAGAACTGTATAAAAAAATAAAGAAACAAATTAATTCGCAGTTACAATTAAATTACAATTAGTGTAATCTCTATATAACGACACTGAAGGGACTGTGCATTTTATGGCGTTATAGAGAGTGGCCGTTAAAACGAGAGAATATATCATTGTATGGAATACAAGCTAAACGAACTAAAGCCAATTGATTTCGACGCTTTAGAGAATTTGTCGCTAAATCGAGTGATGTTACATGGAGTTTACTGTATACCTACAGAATTATTCATAGATAAGTACGTACACCAAACAAGCTTAGCCCGATACTTAGAAAGAACAAACAAATTAAACAATGGACCCCAAATTTCAAGACAAAAAAAAACCACATGTTAAATGTAACCGCCACTTCAGCCCACTATAATTAACTCTAAGATAACTGAAGTTAAGCCGATTAAGCTGAGCGTTATTTTTAACCCCAGTTGTCTCCGGGTTTCCACTTAACAGCTTAGGAAAAACGCTAAAAGTAGGTTACGTATTCTGAGATCTTCTAGCATATGAGTCGTTAAAGAGTTTATGAGAGCTAGTAATCCTTTTTATGGATATATCTCTTAAAGAAAATACGAGGATATGTGGGCGACTGTTGCTTAGGACTGTGTTTTAGTTGTTTCTTTGCTTTGTAGGAATCATATTGTTTTGCGTTGACGATTATAACGTAGATTTATCGTTTATGTAGGTATGTTTACGAAGGTATGTACTCGTTGTAGTATATTATATATAAGTACTTTGGTAGTGGGGCAAAACCTACAAGTAGTGCAAGGATTCGATATTATTGTCATATATACTCCAGGTGAGTACATACATATATATATATACTACACTCGTATTATATATAACATAATTTTTTCCACCTTAGAAGAAATAAATAAGCAGATTTTTTTTTTAATTAAAATAAGTCTTTCAATGTTTTTTGTAGCGCCTGTAGCTCGGCTAGCTAAGGCGATCTGATGCAATCATCAAAGTTAAGCAATGGTCGATGTGGACGGTATTTGGATGGGTGACGATACACAAGACTGTCGTTTTTCGAGTGGCATTTTCATCAGGGCGCTACCGTGGGTTGGATGACACGTTGAATTGTAGGTCCCGGCTGTTAGTCTCCGTACAAGCAGTCGTTAAGCCAAGCAGAGGCCTTCGGGCGGCTTGAAAACTCTCGACACTAGAGAACCTTCATATGAAGAAGAAGAAAGGCCACTTAGCTCATACGAAGAAGAAGAAGAAAGTTCTACAACTTGTTACATCTAGAAAGGCTTCGAATCCGAAATCTGTTTTACGAAACGAGTGCGATACAAAAACTTTCTTTCACTTCTAGTAGAACTTAACTTGAGCCGTGGAAAAAATAAATGGATTTTCGTTGTTTGAGACCGTAAGAGTTATTGGTTGTGACACAAATTGTTACTTAGATTACTTTCTTTATATAGACGAAATGTTTGTAAATATTTTAGGCTGAAACCTTATTACAGAAAATTGAATTGCATTGAATAAATAATAAAGAAAAACTCGTAGGCATCAAAGGTTTTTGTGAGCAAATATTTATTTCTATTGCTCTAAGATCAAAACACACGTAAATTTTTAAGGCACAACATTGAGTCCGTCATTAAATTCAACGCTGCAAGCAGTTTTTGGATATAGCACCTGTAGCTCAGCAAACTAAGGTGATCTGACGCGATCATGGAGGTTAGTCAACGGTCGATGCGGACAGTCTTTAGATGGGTCTTTTAAAAAGTGGTATTTTCATAGTGCTCGGCAGTTGTTAAGCAACATCAGCATAGCTGCCGTCAAATTCCGCAACGCTCTGCAGTCGCATAGTAATATGACAATAGTAGATTGCGTGACTCGAGTGAAGTCGTTTCGTAATATTGAAAATGTAATATAATATAATAAACGTAATATTGAAAATGTAGCTTAAAGACCGTCTAAAGAACAACACAAAAACCGATTAAAAAGTCTAAAAATAAAAATTTTGTACCAGTTTTTTTTTCATATTGTAAAGTCTGATTTGTACCAGAACAAGATTCTTAGAGTTGTTCTGTAGACAGTCTTAAAGCATATTGTAATATTTTTTACCCTTTATGATTTATGACGCGCTTATAAATAAGTGTATGGTATATCAAAATGGACAAGCGAAGTAGAGGTAGACTGTACCGAAGATGGGCAGATGTATTTACACAGAGACATGGACAAAACTGGATGAGATTAGCTCGGGACAGAAAACTATGGACGAAGTTGGGGGAGGCCTAGGCCAGCGAGGCGACATCTGCACTTCAAGAATGTTGACATCAGTAATAAACCTGACATGGATGCGCTTAATAACTTATTTTACATTAATTACCTATATAGTTTGACATGCGATAGTATAATAAGCGACAATTACAATTATTATTTGACATTCCGATTTAAACATTTATTGACGATAAATATGATATTTGTAATAATAATATGAAAAGATGACAAGCTATGTTAATATGTGCAGTTGAATAAAGCCTTTTTTATATATATATATATATATCAAAATGGACCCTGCTCGTGTATAGCAACACATGATCATTCAAGCCTTCAACAAATCAACTAATACACATTCCGACACGGCCAAACGGATTATCCGAACAAAAATAGAGATGCAACAATACATATGTTACAATAAACCCTTTCAATCATCCCCGGAGAGGCGAGGCACCGACACGCGGGACTTTAGCTTTACGGACACGATTCGGTATATATTTATGAAACGCCAGATAAACCGGTAGTTTCTTGAGAAACCGAGAAACCTATATCGTAGGATTTTATATTATTTTCGTGTTATTTTTTAGAGAGAAACCGTTTTTTGACGAGGGTAACTCTTCAATTCAATTCATTTATTTACAAAAGAATATGTAACAAACATTATAAAACACTTGTTAAAAGTCAAAACCTAAATTACACACTTAAATTACAATACGATTATAAATAAATAAATAAATATCTGGACACATTTCACACACGACTGATTAACCCCATACTGAACCATTTCTAGTTCGTATTATGGTTGCTAGCACAAGTGATATACTACATATACATACATACATATTTAACACCCAGACCGACAGCCAACAATTTTAGTTTAGAAAAAAAATCGAACCCGGAACCTTCTGATTGGCAGTCCGGCATGGTAACCATAACGTCAACTAGGTGGTCAATTATGAATACAAGGGTAAATAGGTACTACATCCATACCATGTTTCATCCTCATCGGTTCAGCCGTTTGAGTGTGAAGAAGTAAAGAACTTACACTAACATACAAATTTTTTTTTGATAGGTTACCTAATTTATTCTAGACTGATCCAAAATAATCAGGTTTCAAATTTACCAAATTCTCAGAATTTCATCGATCAAGTTTTGACTGGAAAACAATTTCATTTCACCAAAATACACGTCGAAATTTACCTAAACCTAAATTGGTCTTTGATTAAAAATCATGACCGTCCAACCGAAGCTGGTCTTAGAACAATCTAGCTAACACATTCTAAGCCCATATTGCTGCGGAATCTTCTTGAGTGTTGCAAATTGCTAGCGTTATTGCCGTATGTTGCCCGTTTTGGGCACGTTGCCAGTTCGTCAGCTGCATCTGGGCAACAGCAGGCAACTGTTGCCTTTATCTGCCTTGGAACGGGCAAGACGTTGGGAGTGGCTCTCGGGTAATGTTTAAGCGATTGGGCAAGGTTTTGTGTGAGGTCATTTTGTGAGCTAGAGATTTAATGGTGCTTGATTTTTATTGTGCTGCCAAAGAGGTTAAGTTCTTTGTATTTTAAATTCGTTTATTCATAAATTTATGACATCATTTTATGCAAGTTGGAAATAAATGCAACGGTCCATGTCAAACAGCATGAGCATAAACCTTCCCACTGCTGGGACTCGGGGTCTTCTCTCACAAGGAGAGAGATATAGGCCATAATCCACCAGGCTGGCCAAATGCGAATTGGCGGATGACACACGTCTTCGGATATTGTGGTCCTCAAACATACCGGTTTTCTCACGATGTTTATCTTCATCGTAAAGCGAGTGCACATCCACAAATAACTTGAAAAACAAGTCATTGGTAGGGCCGGGATCGAACCAGGGGCAGTCTGATTGAAAAGCAAACGTTATTACCACCGAGCCTCACTCGCTTCACAATGTCGCGACACAATGTCAAACTGATAGAATAATAATTATATTACAAGCAAGAACCTGTTGCTCGGCTAGCTAAGGTGATCTGACGCGATCATCGAAGCTAAGCAACGGTCGATGTTCGATCGATGTCGATGGTTTAGCAGGTGTAATAGATACTTTGTATTCGCAAAAAAGGCGAAAGCAGCGATCCAAATGTCAATAGATTCATACACCTGCGGTATTTATTGCAAAGGTGTAATTTACTACTTTCTAGAAATAATAAGGTTGAGGTACGAAATTAGGATCTATTTAGTTTTAATTGCAAACATCAAATTGCTGTTTAGAAGCTTACATTGTATATACATATCTATTGCAATTTTATAAGTTGTTGAACGTAATCTATTCAGATTTAAATATTTATACCAATATTATAAAGAGGAAAAAGTTTAATTTTTTGTTCGTTCGTTTGACGCAAATAGGTTAGACCTACAATTTAACGTGTCATTCGACCCACGGTAGCGCCCAGATGAAAATGCCACCAAAAAAACGACAGTCTTGTGCATGGTCACCCATCCAAACACCGGAATGACACATTGAACTGTAGGTACCGGCTGTTACTTTTAGTACAAGCAGTCGTTAAGCCGAGTCAGAGGCCTTCGGGCGGCTTGACATCTATCGATATCAGAGTTTGGCCATGATCATCATTATGCCATAGTTCTTTTACGAAATTGACGACTTCATGAGACTAAAGGATTATATATATACTAGAGGTTACCCGCGGCTCCGCCCGCGTGTAGGTCGCTTTTTGCGTAACCTGTGGAAAAAATCTATTGTATCCTATTCCCGTGCCAATTTTATATAAACACTACATTGCTACGATATCAAAATAAGCCTGTCTGCATACAAACTGTTTTACCCCCTTTCACCCCCTCAGGGGTGGAATTTCCAAAAATCCGTTCTTAGTACACGTTTAAATACTAAAATATATACACACTCCAAATTTTACACCTCTAAGTTCAAAAACACAAAACTTTCATTTTTAACTTTCAACCCCAATGGCTTCCCCCTTAATGCACCCCTGCCAAAAAAAATATAATTTTAATTTAACCATTTAATAATCTATTACCATGACAACTTTCAAGACTTTAATGTGATAAATAAAGAACTTTCCATACAATTTTTCACCCCCCATTACAAACCCTTAGTTCACCCCTGGCAAAAATACTTGATACCATTATTTTTAATTTTACATAAACTATACATATTCCAAATTTCATTGCTGGAAATTCAAAAACAAAGAAGTTTCATACAAACTGTTTTACCCCCTTTCACCCCCCTTAAGGGTAGAAGTTCAAAAAATCTATTCTTAGTACACGTCTAAGTACTAAAATATATACACACTCCAAATTTTACACATTTAAGTTCAAAAACACAAATCTTTCATTTTCAACTTTCAACCCCAATGGCATCCCCCTTAATGCACCCCTGGCAAAAGTTTTTAAAATTTTAATTTAACCATTCAATAAACTACTACCATAACAACTTTCAAGACTTTAACTTGATAAATAAAGATTTTTCCATACAAACTTTCACCCCCCATAACAAACCCTTAGTTCACCCCTGGTAAAAAAAACTTGATACCATTATTTTTAATTTTACATAAACTATACATATTTCAAATTTCATTGCTATAAGTTCAAAAACAAAGAAGTTTCATACAAACTGTTTTACCCCCTTTCACCCCCTTAGGGGTGGAATTTCCAAAAATCCGTTCTTAGTACGCGTCTACATACTACAACAAATACACCCTCCAAATTTCACAACCCTAGGACCAGCCGTTTGGGCTCTGCGTTGTCTATAGATGAATGAATGAATAGGTCAGGACAAAGAGTCTTATAGTATAGACTAGCTGACCCGGCAAACGTTGTTTTGCCTCACTTAGGGGTATGAAAAATAGATAGTAGCCGATTCTCAGATCTCCTGAATACGCAAACACAATTTTGTAAAAATTGGTCAAGCCGTTTCGGAGTACGGTAACTAACATTGTGACATTGAAATTTTATAAAAAAGACTTATAATTATTATTAGTATTGTTACATAATGTAATGTGTTAAATTTTGACATAAATTTTCATATATTGAAATTTGTTTTCGACGTGTAACAAGCTGTTATTAATAAATGATTGTATTTTATTGTAGTTACTAAATAACTCTAAAGTTAAGTACGTCTCTAAGCAAAAACTTGTAGGAAATATAGAAATAAAACACAGCCTCAATAAAACATGTTTCAAGTTGGGTACTACAGATGTTTATGTGCCCATAAAGTTCAGCATGGAAGGAACGTTCCAGACCAATGAAAGTCGCGTATATTTTTGATACTTTATGAAAATAGTTTTAGCAGAAATGCGCTTAGATGTATGAAACGGCTTATGGGAGCTATGGCTATGGGAGCGAAATATATTATTTTGTAAAATCCTTTTAAGTATATACAGTCTTAATGTTAAAGTAGTTTTACGCTACGTTCATTTTTCCGTTGATCTAGTTATAATCTAGGGCATAAGGTTGTCGCGCATTTAATTCACAATTTTATAAATTAGAACTTATTTACCTTTTAAGTTAGAATATTTTGTAAAATTCTATAAAGTCCAGTGTAAATAAAAGGGCCTTGGTCTATTCAGTATCGACGACCTCGTTGGCGTAAAGGTTACCATGCCAGACTGCTAATAAGTAGGTTCCGGGTTCGATTCCCGACACGGTCAAAATCGTTGTGCTTAACAAAATTTGTTGGCTCTGTTGGTCTGGGTGTTTAATAATGTATGTATCTATATAAAATATCTATGTATGTATATGTATCAGTTGCGTTAGCTACCACAACACAAACTAGAGATGGTTTAGTATGGTGTTAACCAGCCGTGTGTGAAATGTATTACTGTGAAGGAAAACATCGTGAGGAAACCGGCATGTTTGAGGACCACAATATCCGAAGTCGTGTGTAATCGGCCAACCCGCACTTGGCTAGCGTGGTGGATAATAGCCAATATCTCTCTCTTCGTGAGAGAAGGCCCCGAGCCCCAGCAGTGGGAACGTATAGAGTGGGCTGCTTATGCTTAGGTCTCGAAAAAGTCAGCGCTTGACCACAACTCACCTGATGGTAAGGCACCTGAGTGATATTGTGATCAACGGCACGCTTACCTAGAAGGTACCGGTTTATTCTTGCCTTTTTGCTTAATTGTATAAAGTCTTAAGGGAATAGGAAATTCGCCAAGAGTCCAAGTTTGGCGGTTAGGACAACAAAGTTTTAATTTATCAAAATTTTAACGATTATTGTAGGTACCCGTTGTTAGTCTTAATAAAAGCAGTAGTTAAGCCAAGTCAGAGAACTCCGAGGGGCATGAAAACTCTCGACAATAGAGCTTGGCCACTTGGTTCATACGAAGAAGGAGGAAAATGTTAATTCTAAAAGAATAAATTTGCTTTGTTGGAAGAAACAAACCTAGACCTAAGCATCATTAGTAAGTTTCGGTTGATTGATCTAGGAATTCATCCAGCTAAATAATATAGTTTTACTAACTAATATACTTTAATTTAATGAGAAGGAAATAATGACAAATTCAAACCCGACAATCCCGAAACGCCGAATCAAATCCTGCTTGCTAATCGTAATATTTTCGATTGATTTTTAATTTACAGATAATCCTTTGTTGTCCAAACCACCAAACTTTGGAATTCCTTGCCGAATTCCCAGTTCCCCAAAGTCTATAATCTAACGATTTTCAAGGCGAGAGTGAACCGGTTCCTTCTAGGTAAGCGCGCTTCTACCGTAGACCTCAATATCACTTACCATCAGGTGAATTGTTGTCAAGCGCTGACACTAAAAATATAAATTGTATAAAAGATATAATTTTTTAGACTTAGATAAATAGATAGATAAAAAATATAGGACACAAAAATTAAATTTAAAAAAGAAAAAGAAAAGTTTTACTAATAAGTGTGCCACAATTGAGGGCATTATCGCTTTCAACGCCAATCTAAATATGTAATTATTTTTATGTAGTATTTATTATTAGTTTTTATGTAAGTAGGTTTAATTTAACCTTTTTTTCTTTGTTTATCACATAAGTTAATTTGATTCTTCTATTCTTATTTTTTTTTAAGTACACCTCCCTCTTCTTTTCTCACTTTTCCATACAAAGTTTGCCTGGAAGAAATCGCTATAGGCGATAAGGCCGCCTATTGTGCAACATTTTGTATGTTTTTTATTTATTTATAAATTTATTATTACTGTGTGAGGTGTGCAATAAAGAGTTTTTGTATTGTATTGTATTGTAATTATTACACATGAATATATGTAAAATCAACGTAAGCCCAATATATTACAATATAAATAGCAAACCGTCTCGACTCAAAGCCTCGATAATGCCTCCTGAATATTACAGTAAAACATATTTACTCAGCAGATCACATTTCAATAAACAACATAGCATAAAACCCACCGCCGGCGAAACCTACAAATATTTGAGTACTCATAAACTGAGCGAGAAAACCTCAAGGGGGAGGTTTAGATTAAAAAATCTGTAGTAAAATGATGCCTTACCGTTAGAAAAGGGTTAGAAAGATCACAAAAACACACAGATATGAAACACGATGGTCGATATAGGGAGGGTTGTGCGCGGCCGTGCGCTCCGTACGGCGTCGGAACGAATACTGGGCGGGAGGAACGAGGCGGCTTAGGGCGGCAAGCGGGAGGCTAGGGCGGCAAGCGGGAGGCTAGGGCGCCAAGCGGGAGACACGCGGCGCGCAACGAGAGGCGTGCTTTAAGGCAAAGAGTATGATTCCTCTTGATTAATCATCACAATTGCATTGTAGAGGGACTGGACGGAACGATATGATTTCGGCACAGTTAAGTGAACGGTTTAAGTCAATTAATCATTTGATTAATATCATATACTATTGTTATGATATTATATTGATTGACGTCCTAGTTGGCGTAAAGGTTACCATGCCGTTCTGCTAATCAGAAGGTTCCGGG
Source organism: Mellilla xanthometata (assembly GCA_035578125.1). NCBI lineage: Eukaryota > Metazoa > Arthropoda > Insecta > Lepidoptera > Geometridae > Mellilla > Mellilla xanthometata. Next base: position 16,706,946 of record JAPUBQ010000024.1, on the reverse strand, counting down.
TTCGATTCCCGGCCCGGTCAACATCTTTGTGCTTAACTAAATTTGTTGGCTGTGGGTCTGGGTGTTAAATATGTATTTATATATAATATATATGTATGTATGTATATGTAGTATATCAGTTGTGTTAGCAACCATAATACGAGCTAGAAATGGTTCAGTATGGGGCTAACCAGCCGTGTGTGAAAGTGTCCTAATATTTTTTTTTTTTTTTTATTTATGATATTATATTACTTGAACTAGAATTGAAAATTGACATTGAATCATGTTATATACTTTTGTAATGATATTATATTATTTGACTTGTAACTTTGGTGTAATCAATAAATGATTTGTATATCAATAATGGCGAGATGGGAAAATGCCTGCTTTGCAATTTGACGGCACCTGGATCAATTCCAACATATTTTTAAAGGCAAGCCTCGCTTGCTCTGGCAAAATTCTTGTTAAAACTAAACTAATTGTGAAAAAATGTTTATTTCATCACAAATAAATCAATTTATTAATTACCTTATTTTAATGACTTGTATTTCAATTTATGAGTGGATTTGCACTCGCCTTACGTTTTTTTTTGTTTTTTTTTATTCTTGATAAGTTAGCGTTTGACAACAGCGTAAAAAAAACATCGCGATGAAACCGACATGTTTGAGGACCACGATATTTAAAGACGTGTGCTATCCGCCAATGCGCACAAGGCCAGCGTGGTGTTTGATTACTTATTTATATCTCTCTCTTCGTGAGAAAAGGCAGAGTCCCAGCGGTAGGAGCGTATATAGTAGACAGCTTATGCTTATGCTTTGTCAATATTCATTTGTTTATTTATTGAAATATATTGGCAATCACGTGACTGATGAATTCTAAAGACTGAAATCCAATCGCTTTTGTTAGTCGTCGAGCGATATATACACATTTTCTACTATAACAATCAAAAAAGAAAATATTTGAAAGTTCGCTAACCACTTGCTTTGCAACGCGTCCTTTTGCTCACAACTTTGAAATGTTTTCTCTATTATTAAATCTAGTTACATCAAGAAACAACTTTCTCTATGTCAGTCGGTAAGCGTGCGGTAAACGACAGATTTCGATTGAACCCTCAAACGCAGGCGAGGTCAAAGCGTTCAGAGCTCAAGTTTTAATGGCGAAAATTTTAGAAAAAGTTTGCATGAAAACACTCCATGGAAGATTTTTCAAGGGTTTTAAGTTAGTTTGCGAGTTCTAGTAATTGGATAAAAGTGGATAAGTTCTCTTTCAACTAGAACTACAATTTCAATTTCAAATATCGATTTTACAGTTTTTTTCGCAATAAAACGTAAACAAAAAAGAATCTAAAAATAGGTGAAAGGCCACCTTCTCTTAAATACGAGTATTTACTTATTTGGTATCAATCAGACATCAATATGAAATTATAAAATGTTATAAAAAGCCTATTTTTGTATCTTACTATTGTAGATTTTTTTAACCAGTTTAAATTAATTTTTTAATTCAAATGTCCACTACCAATATAAGTATAAATATTCCTAGAGTGGTTCATTCCGTTTATAATTTATAGCGAAAAAACTGTAAAAGTGAGAATAGAAGACAAAATTAAACATTTAGTGTACTTCCGCTGTGATCCGAAACCCAAATTAAGATAAGTAAAGGAAAAATTAATTACCTAATATTAACGACTAATCTTTCGATTTGTCGTTCGAGGAGTCAACATCTCCTGATACCTTGTGGAAAGGCGAAACACGTGTTGAGTTAGGAATTTCCGAATTGTGATTTGTAACGTTAATCTTAATTAATCTTAGTAAATTTTTCCTTTGCTTATTTTAATTTGGGTTTCGGATCACAGCGGAAGTACACTTAATATTTAATTTTGTCTTCTATTTACAATGGATTCCCGCAAAGTAACGCCTGAGTCAATAAGTTATGTAAAATTGAGATTTTGTTTTTGTCTTCGCCTTAAATAATGAAACGTAACAAGCGCAAACCTATCAAAGATAAAAAAACTTAAGACAGGTACAATTACTAGTGTTATCTATAGTCTAATGTTGACACATACCTATGTTTAAGTATATCCTTTAACAAGCTAAAACTTAGAAATAAAAGCCTTAGAAAATTCTTACTCAACAATCCGATTTGAGATAGGCAACGTTAATATTAAAATTATATGTTTCAGGTTGTTCCGGTGTGTGAGGAGACCAGCCACGTGGAGTAAACTTCGTTGGGAGGGTAGATTAGGGATTAGTTTACTGGTGTGAGTTGTAGTGGAGGTGTGGTGGTCGGTCGGAGGAACACACCAAATTTTTTTTTTAGTATTTTATTTTTTCCTTTGCTTATCTTAATTTGGGTTTCAGATCACAGCGGAAGTACATTAAATATATATGTTTGTCTTCTAATTACCATGGATTTCCGCAAAGTAACGCCTGAGTCAATAGGTTTAGCTAAATTTTTTTGTATTTTTTTTACTTAAGTATTTAAATTATTCTAGAACTACAGAGTTTTTGTTAAGGTAAAATACATACACACATCTTATGTAAAAAGTATGTAGAGTTGTCAATTATAGCCGTGTCGAGAGTCGAACTTGAGACCCTCTTGTTGGCGGTCTGGCATGGTATCCATTACGCCCGCAAAGTCGTCTCAGTATATTAAGTAAAAAAAAAAAGGAAAGAAAATCTCCAAGCCTTCCCCTGACTCCAGACAAACAAAGCAATAGACTGGCGACATTGGTCATAACCCTTACCAGGTGACGCCTATAAACCTTTATATCACTCAATCTGGTGCGACCCGAGATTGGACGGGCGGGTGTTTAGACTTAGAAATAAAAGGCATATTAATAAGAAAACTTACGAGAAAAAAATATTATTATATTAAGAAAACTTAACAGAAAAAATTATTAGACTGGTAAACCCATAAAGTAAAAAACAGTTCATTGACATCGACATGTGCTACGTTTAGTTTTTTTTTTTTTAATTTACAATATTATGCAGCTAACAACACATATAATACCATACTATTTACAAATAACTATTGGGAAAAAAAGTTGTTTTTTGATATTGTTTTGTTTGATGCTTCAAGGTTTATATATTGTATATTTTAATGAAATGAATGTAAAATATCCAGTCCTTATATAAGTAGCTTTAAGTTTTGTCATAGGCTATTAGTATCGCACGCCGGTAGGCAGAATATGGTGCACTTTTTCTTTGACCTAATACCTGTCCGTATACTACTATATTCGCAATAACTTGATTTGAATTTGAAAAAAAAGTTTTGAAACAATAGCAGCTCAAACAAATGTAGATCAGACTGATGTAGGGCCTGTAGCTCGGCTAGCTAACGTGATCCGACGCGATCATTGAGGTTAAGCAACAGTCGATACGGACAGTCTTTGGATGGGTGATCATGCACAAGACTGTAGCTCTAAAAATGGCATTCCCATGTAGGTCGGATCACAAGTTGAATTGTAAGTCCTGGCTTTTAGCCTTAGAACAAACAGAATATGGTAAGCCAACTCAGAGGCCTAGGGCGGCTTAAAAACTCTCGACACCAGAGCTTGGCCACTTAGTGTTGTGTATGGTCACCTATACGAATACAGTCTAATCAATAACGGTAGCTGCTAGCCTCTTAAAATTTTCATAAAATATATAAATGTTTAGTAGCTATCAAACTAAACTATAAATATTTAAGGGGGCTCCCATACGTCAATGGTACGGAACCCTTCATGTGCGAGCCCAACCCGCACCTGGCCAATTTTTTCTTAAAATTTTGATTTTGTGCTTTCCTTCACCGGCAGCACAAGCTCATAAACGGGGATCGAACTCAAGTCCGACGCGCAAGGACGCAGTTTAGCCGCCTGACTGAGCTCATCGTGACACAAACAATATGATATTGACAGTTTAATAACCAAACTATAACTCAAAAGGTAACACTGACACTTCGAAGAAACAAAGTGCAGAGGAGATATTCGCACGCAAGCCCATAAAGTTGATCAATGGATACAATTAAAACACACGAGCTGTGATATATTGGCAAGGAGATACGTTTTAATCGAACTACGGGTACGGTGGTCACCTTTGTAGATATCCACAAATGGGTGATAAAAAATAACAACATTACAAATATGTGGCAAATATAGTACAAAGTTCATGATCGTCATCATTGGGTACTTTTGTCGTACAGCGGACGATGCTTTAATCATATTTATCACATGATTATAACATCTTAATCAGATGATCAATTAATCTTCATCGGGCGATTAAAACACCTTGATCAGATGATTAAATAATTTTAATCAGATGATTAAATTATCTTGATCAGGTGATTAAATCATCTTAATCAACTGATAAAAAAATATCAATCAGATGATTAAATCACATTGATCAGATGATTAAATAACATTAATTAGACGAATAAGGCATAAGGCAGGTCTGTAGGATGTGTTTTTTTTTTGTTGATGGCTGAACAAGCTTGTCTTGGAGCTACACTTTCTACTGCAGTGTTAAAAAAATAAATTAAGTACAGTATAGTACACCATGCTTGTCCAAACTTAGCCAATGTAATTCAGAGAAATAATAGTTTAATGTTAAAGCAATTCAAAATCACAAATATATTAACAGGATAAAAAAGATAGCCGCTTTGCGTTGCTTTAAAGTAAGGAAGAAAAGCCAGACAATCCTTAAAAAGCCAAAAGCAGGACACAAAGCTTACGATTTACGCCACTTTGTGAATTTTTAACGAAAACCTACAGGATATGATTTGGCAAAACTCCCGTACGCGATTACGTTGTATTTTACAAATTCACTGCGGACTTCGCCACTGCATATCTGTAGATTTACTGGGGCGCTGTTTTACCGAGCTCAACGCGCCATAGATATTTGAGCGAAGCGATGGTCGCGCAGCAATAGGAATTTCACGAAAGATGAATTAAAGAAATCAATTGATAATATTGACATTATTACTAGAGCTTATAAGCTCTAATAATTGTAGATAAAGTCATCACATATAACAAAGTATGATCTGTTTGATTTTTGTTTACTACTTTTAAAAGTTTACAAAAATTGAAATTTTTAAACGACCTTTTTCAAAAAATAAAACTAAGGAGTGAATTTAACATAATCGTGTTTTAGAAATCGTACAATTCTTAAACTGGATCAAAGATAACAAAATTGAACACACTGTAGCTCATTTACACAGAGGGTTTTTCAAAATAAAAAATATTTCATCAGCCATTTTATGGCAGCTAATCCAAACTAGGCATGCTCCCTAGACCAGAGTGTCACTCACTCGTTAGACACACATGTGGTTACCAGGCCTGCTGGTCAAATTCCTATAAGGTAAAAATAGTTATCAAACTGTGATTCAGCAACGATGGCCTTTACCACAGAATATCAACGAGTCTATTTCGTAGAAGGTTTTTCTCTATTAGAAGGTTACTATAATAATATTAATAAGAAATTAAGAGACAATCCCCAAAGCTAACGCCGGCGCTTCAACATGTTTCTAATAAGATAACGTATTTGTCTAATACCTAGGCGTAAGATAGCTATACTCGTATACAGTCTAGGTATCAGGGAGTATAAAATTTTACGTCATAGGTTCTCAATAGAATGACTCTCTTTAGAAAATGCAGCAGGTGAATAACTAACTGTATATTATTAAATATTGAAACATAAACTTTCTTTAATAATAGGTATAATAGGTATTTAAGGCAATTTAGCAAATTAAAATAAATAAGTAAATATTAAGACACAATTAACACACGGTTGGTTAGCCCCACACTAAACCATTCCTAGTTTGTGAAGAAATTTGTTTGTGTTAAGAAATTTATTATATATATTGCATTATTACATAATATCTTACATATAACGTCAACATGAAAAAAATATTCAATCAAAAGATTACGTCCAAGCGCCTCGCCCTAACGAACCCTGGCCCTAATGGTTTAAAATTTAGAGGGACGTAGACGTGTACTATGAACGGTAATTTAGAAATTCCATCCCTAAGGGGGCGAAAAGAGGTAAAAAAGTTTGTATGAAACATCTTAGTATATAAAATTCTAGTAAATTAACACATTTTTGCCCAGGACTTTATAGAAAAGCCGAACTGCCAAGAATCATGCCAACTTCATTCCAGATTTTTTTTAACTCTCAGGTCTGAACCTAGACGGCAGACGTCTCTAGGGAGCCGTAAGGTAGAAATCTAGATTACCTCTGCTAAGGTGCGTCCAGATAGTTTTGTAGGGTACCTAGCTTGTTACAGAGGTCGACCGTAATAACAGTAGGTACTGGCAAGTTAAGTTACGACTTTTAACTTTGTTCGGGCTAAGTTAAGTTGGTTTGTGACGAAATTTTAGAAATAATGGGATCGATTGAGCAATTAATGTTTTTGTGTATAAAACTAGGAAGTTTGATGCAAAAGTGTGATCTTGATAATAATAAGATGATGAGAGGATGATCTGTGGGCAAAAATTGACAACCCATGGATGGCCATAACTTATTAACTCAGGCGTTACTTTGCGGAAATCCATTGTAAATAGAAGACCAAATTAAATATTTAGTGTACTTCCGCTGTGATCCGAAATCCAAATTAAGACAAGTAAAGGAAAAATCAACTAAGATCAATTAACTAAGATTAATTAAGATTAACGTTACCTATCACAATTCGGCCAATACAAGACCTCGCGGCAGACCAAAAAAGCGATGGAAGAACCATCTTGACAAACACCTGGAGGATTGGTCCATAATAGCGCTAGATAGGGACAAATGGAAAGATGGTAGGGAGGCCTTTGCAAACAGTGGGATCAGATAGGCTTATAAAAAAATGTGTGATCTTCAGCGAATAAGCAACTTCAATACTAAAGGCGTATAGAACAATATATATGTATAGAAAATTATGTATTTGTGGACCGCCTAAAGAGCAATTCAAAGAATATTCATCTTGGAAACAATGAGTCTTATGAGTTGTATGAATAAGTTATTTTAAATTAAATAGTTTTATTTTTTATATTCATCAGTCTGTTTTGTACCAAAACTCTCGCAAAAAAGAAGAAGAGGCGAAGTACAAACGTGTGAACACACCTTAACAGCGTGGCAGTTCTTTAATATCGAACCGGCTGTATTTCTGAAAGGAACCAATCCTGTTCGCTTCACAAACATTACTATAAATATTTTTTCACAGTATTTGCAGTAAGAAAATACCAATTTTTGTCTTTAAATACCAAGCTCTAAAATATCAAAATGAAATTTAAAAAAAATATTCAGAAATCAAAAACCTACATATAAAAAAAAAATGTCTCGGCCACGTATTATGGTGTCAGCCATCTTGTATTTAAAATTTAACGTAGTACAAGTATTTTACTAGCTTTTAATTTGATATCCATATTGAGAGAGTTGTGAAAAAAATATATCTGCCATCTTCTGGCGGTGGCCATTTTGTTGTAATCATTCTTAGCTAAGAAAAAAAACACCCCTAACTACCATACCTTACAAAGAAAAAATAATTACTTACATCGATATTGGTCCGTCCGCTAGGGAACTACTGAGCTTCACACACACACACAGAGACACGACTTAAAAACACACCGTCAATTTTGCGTCAAGCGCTAAATTACAAAACAAATTGCAATTCATTAAGAACTAGATCACACAAAGGTAAAATTTAAACCACAATTTCAAACTATGCAACCAAAAGTTAATTCCGCCTCTTGCTATAAAACATAGTTAATATTTAACAGGTAAAAATACGGTACTAGAATGGAACATACAAAAGCCCGAGTGAAATAAGTGGGTAGGCTGTGTGGAAAGCCGCCAAGTGGCAAGGCAATTCAAACGGTTGTGGTTACAATTACACTTTACAAATGCTACCTATCCTGCTGCCAACGTGACTAAGTCTTTTTTTTGGGGTTTCGTACCTAATAGGTAAAAACAAGACCCTGTTACTATGCCTCCGCTGTCTGTCTGTCGCCAGGCTGTATGACAATAATAATAGTTTAAAAAAACTAAAAAACACGCTTTATTTTATCAAATTAGTGTATTGTCATCGGTCCTCAATAAATCTACAAAGTTTGAACAAAATCTGGCCGTTTAAATGGATCAAAATCGCGCTTAAAGAAGTCGGTTACAAACATACAGGTGAAGCTAATAGAAAGCGTGTAAAAACCGTTCTATACAACTGAAATTTTCACAAGTTATGTATTTCTTAAGCCGCTATAACAACAAATTTTAATAAAAATAGGAATTATAAAGGGAGGTCCTCATACAATAAATAAGATTTATCGTGTTTTTTTTTGTTCTATATTAATAACGTTAACAGATAGACGCTTATTTTTTCACAGATAATGTAGTGATGTCTTTCAAAATAAATTGTAAAATATTTAAGGGTGATCTAGAAGAAAAAAAATATTTAGGGTTAGTTGTATGGGAGCCCATGCGAAAAACAAAAAAAAAAAATTATTTTTTTAACATGTGTTTTTTTTTTGTAATCCGTAAATTTCACTGGTTACAAAATTAAAATAAGAAAATTTAAAGTTTATTTCTAGAAGGTCATTAAATTATTTTACAATAACTAAAGATAAAACTGTGCCTATATTTCATATTAAACCTTCATTTTCTAACTAAATTTATATCCCTAAATTCATAAAATATTCCAAAACCTTGTTAGGGATTTATCAGATGCTATAAGCATTGACCTGTTTGGTGGCCCGAAACTTAATCATTATTATTTTAGGTCCTAAACCTAGGCAAAGTTGTAGGATTACAGAAAGATAATACAAGTTTAAATTAGTAATCACAACAGGTCCCAGCGGTTTGTTTAATGTTAGGTATAATTTTGTTTTAGGACATGAAGTTTTAATAGCAAAGCTTTTTGATCGAGCGAGTGAAATCTCTATATTAACCGGTAAAAAGTGTAAACTCCATGTAACGTCACTCGATTTAAAAACAAACTCTTTTAAGCGTCGAAACTTAAAAAGCTTTAGTTGGTTTAGCTTGTATACCATACAATGATACATTCTCTCCATTATCCACGACCACTCTCTATAACGCCATCATTCGATACACGTAGCGCAATTTATTCGTATTTTCTTGATACGACTTCACTCGGGTCATGTAATCTACTATCGTCATATCACCATGCGACTACAGCGCGTTGCGGAATTTGGCGACAGCTAGGCTGCATGCTCGATTTGCAGCGCCATCTAGGTTTCATCGGTTATTATGGCAAACTTCCGCGCCACGTTTTTTTGTATGGGAATCAGCAATCTTTTCTAGTATTCTGATCCCTGGTTAGAATTACGAAAATTAAATTGTATTAAGAGAGTATCCCGTATTGAAAACAAAGGTTCCTTTTCATCTATTTCAACACATGTAACCCTGAAGTAAGCGCCAAAACACTCAGAAAGTACAACTTTTAACCTAAAATGAAATAAACACGCAAAAAGTATCAATAAAATGTATGAACAAGTAAATCGATTGCTTCCAAGATACTTTTTAAGAGCTTCAAAAGAATTTGCAAAAAGAGAAAAAGGTAAACACTCAAGTTCGAAAACTTTTACGACTTTCGTTTCGAAATTAAATTTTTTTCGGCTTTTTTCTGTGAATAAGAAATTATCGTACAATTTTATTTGACTGTTTCTTGGCCTACTGTTTATGCATTGTTAATTTAATCGTAGCCTGATTTTGTGTAGAAGAAAACCGCGGATAACAGAAAAGAAAGATATGGCATGTCAAGAAAAAGATGGTCTATGATTGTGTCAAACTGACATACAAGCATCATAACACTGTTATGTCATTTTGACTTTTATATCTAAGGAATAAATATCTATCGATGTGTATGTATACCTTCTTAGACGACATCTAGTTTTGAACATTAGAACTATCTCGTGCAATAAACGAATGCTATTAATATTAAAGCTTCGTAAGTACAAGTAAATGAAGACTTTTCAGAGTGAAAACATAGATCGTACATTTGACGTACAATTAATAATACGGCTATATCAGCTTTTACAGAAAAATAGAGTAACACGCAATTGATAAAAACCAACGAAAATAACCGTTTTAAAAAATGCATAAAGAAATTATTGGCCAAGTGTAAGTCGGGAGCGCGCTTGATGGGTTGCGTACCATTATAGATATAAAAAATATAAAATATATTGGTAGTAGTATGGGGACCCCACTTAATATTTGTTGTTATAGCGGCATGTCAATAAGTAATGAGTAAGTGTAGACTTATTTGCCAAATTCCCTGTTCCCAGATAACTATAATCTAGCGGTTTTCAAGGCAAGAGTGAACCGGTTCTGGGCAAGCGCGCTCCTCCTTAGATTGCAATATCGCTTACCATTAGGTGAATTGCGGTCAAGCGCAAGCCCATTACTAGTAAAAAAAAAACTTGTGAACATTTCAGCTTTGTCTCGATCACGGTTTCTGAGATACTTGCCTGGTGACAGACAGATAGATAGACAGCAGAGGTTCAGTTATTTTTACCTAAGTGGGACTTTCAGTAGTAGTAACTGTAGCCTGGCTAATAACTGTCGATACCAGAGCTCAGCTTATGTCATACGGAAAGAAAAAAAAGTTGCCTACTTATTATAAGCAGACCAAAAGTGACTTAATTTCATCAGTATTGGTAAAATAATAAACTAAACCTATCCCGCTTATAAATAGAAGACAAAATTAAATATTTTGTGTACTTAGTGTCTTTAATTTTGTCTTCTATTTACAATGGATTTCCGCAAAGTACCGCCTGAGTCAATAGGTTATATCCCGCTTATATATTCTAATGAAAACCAAAAAAGAATTATTCAAGAAATATCACCAAACAAAGCTATAAAAGAATTAAGAGCTCACAGAACAAGCCTCAATAATGATTGTACTTGTACTGTAACATCAAAATTCACAAGCAAAACAAAAACCGTCAAGATAAATTTTATCTCGCTCCCAAGTAGATGCAAATAATGCCTACTCGAAATGGCAGCACAATAAGCTATTGTGAATAGAAGAAAATGGAAGATAATTTTCACGAAAAATCCATTCAACCGGGTTTGTGTCTCGTAAAAATGATTTTTAGTATATATTTAAATTAGTCTTGTTATACTTTTTTTTGTACTACTTATGGGTTTGCGTTTGACTACAGCTTGCATGGTGTCGAACAACACTTTGGTCTACAATAGTACCCGCTAACCTAGAAAATACCTATTCACTATAGATTTGAAGACACCCAAATGTAACTTCTCAGGAAACAGAGACTCAGGAAAAGAATTTCAAAGTTTTGCAGTTCTCACAAGGAAGGTCGAAGCGGATTGACTGGTGCGATATTTTGGGAGTTCAACTGTGTACAAACGCAATCTGCGTGTAATTAATTCTTGTTTAGAGGCTATTTGTGTAAATACTGTTTTATCGGAATTTCACTACAAAAAATGTTGATTAAAAACTAAAAAAAAAATCGTATCATCCAACATATTGGATTTAAAACTGATTCTACAAAATATTATAATAATTATGTATTAATTCTTCTAATAAAATAATTATATATTTCTTCTATAATCAAGCCTTTTGCTTAGAAATCCATAAACAAAAGAGGACGCAATCTTAATTTGAATTCCATCTTGAGGTAGTTGTGAAAAAAAATTGGGTGCCAAATTCTATTTTCATCAAACTGAGTTTCTGAGTCAACAAACACTTTCGACTAACACGCCTTTAGAACAATAGACATTAGGTCAAAATCGGTTTATATATACATAGAGTTACGATTCCATAAGTAGGCATATATACGAATATATGGTGGTTGGAGATGTTCTATATAAAACAGTGGCATTTAACCACGATAAAATCACACTATAGAGAATTTTCACAAGAATCCAATAAAATCTTATTTCCGAGCAGCGGAACTTAGCTTTTATTTCAAGCTGATAATCCCAATTAGAAAGTTTTCATTTACCTAGTGCCACAGATTACCACCCAGAGATAAATATTATCGTGATCCTAAATATATGGGCTTGAATAGTATATCCGACAAATTTGTTGTTTGTTGTTTGAAATATCACATAATTTAAAAAAAAAATCAAAACAAATACTACCTATATTAGATTTATAAGCGAGTAGCATTATGCTGATGTGCCTATATCACACTGAGTTGAAATTTTAATTTTAACAGATCACCAAATGTTGACAGGTCAATGTTAATTTCACAAAATCTTTAAATGGAAAGTTTATAAATTAGGCTGAATTTTGTGAGCCATTGTGCAGCGTTTTCAAGCAATTTAATTAAAAAATAATATAATATATGGGGGTTCCTATAAAACAATGGTACGGAACCCTTCATGCACGAGTCCAACTCGCACTTGGCAAATTATTTATTTTGAGTCTTTATTTTGTGAGAAATAGTAAATACATTTGACGAGCAGGCCACGTAGCCTATACGAGCTAGCTACACTCTGGCTTGAGCTAGCTTTTTAATGAGGTTGGTTGCTAGCCAGGCGAGCTCTAGAAAACGCCACCATCCAAATTTTTTTATTATCCGAAGTCTGTTTAAGAGTAATCGATGGTTAACAATAATCTCTCGCGCTGAAACTGAAATTAATCCAGCACTTTCAGTTAAGAACTTCAAACGGCTTTTCTTGCCAGTTGCGAAGTAGAATACCCTTAATAGACTTGTTTCACTTTTTCCTTGAGACGTGTATTGATATAATTCTCCTCTTATAACTATAAATTACTATTAATACTTACTATTAATTTATGTTTTTCTTCACTGGAAGCTCGATCTCATTGGCGGGTATCAAACCCACAATCTTCGTGACGTGAGGCGGTGCCTAACTGAGCTATCATCGCATCAAAACTAAAAATACTGCCCTGTACTGTTACTGGGTAGTATTCTTAACCTTCAATTTTCAACAACCTTTCTATCCAAAGGTCTCCTGGAAGAGATCGCTTTAAGCGATAAGGCCGCCGATTGTGGCACACTAATTTTAAGTTAATTGTATTTTTCTATATTTTTTTATTTTTGTGTTAAATAAAGAATTTATCTATCTATCTTCAAAGAAAAAAGTATTCGGTTCATACGTTCGAAAGTACGGTGGCACAGAATCTTATAACTCTCGCCGTTTTACGTCAGAGGTTAAATCAGCATGAAACACCTTTCAGCTTTTTCCAAAACTGGCAAACATAATCTTCTTAAAGCCTAACAAAATCAGAAGTTGAGTTCCGAAAATAGGCTAAATTATCTCGGGCCTGAAATTATATTCGCCGAAGAGTATTACGGTATTTTGCAAGGAATATAATTTCAAGACGCCTCGGAAATTATGGCGAGAGACTGAATTGAAATGTAGGGTTCTTCAAGCATAGTATTAGGATCCGTTGTAATTGAATTCAAACGGTGGTAAAGTTGAAATTTTCAGATAGAATAAGACGCACCCAGGTGGTCAAATGCCTATCTCTTCAATGTGAATAATTAATAATTGTAATATTCCACTAATATAATAAATGCGATTTTTTTTTGTATTGTAGGTTTGTTACTTCTTCACGCCCAAACCTCTAAACCGATTTTAATGAAATTTGGTGTGAAAATAGATTAGACCTTGGGTAATGTTGAAATTGAGGTAGAATAAGACGCAACCAGGTGGTCAAATGCCTAACTGTTCAGTGTAACAAAGTAATTAATTGTAATATCCTACTAATATAATAAATGCGATTTTTTTATGTAAATGTTTCTTACTTCTTCACGCTCAAACGTCTAAACCGATTTTAATGAAATTTGGTGTGAAGATGGGTACCTACTTTTTAACCGACTTCAAAAAAGGAGGAGGTTATATATTCGATTGTATGTATTTTCTTTTATTCTTGAAATAATTGTGGTTCTCGTGGGATACACACATAACTTTACATTCTATGTTACTCCTTCACGCTCCAACGGCTGAAACGATTTTAATGAGATTTACTATGAAAATAGGTTAGACTTTGGATTAACACATAGGCCATTTTTTATTTTTCTTTTCGTCCCGGATTATTGCGGGTAACGCTGCGGGTCACAGCTATACCTTTAAAAGTTATACATGTAACCCTTAAAAATATTATTACTCTGAGTACAAAATATAATAATCCCTTTTTTCTAGAAAAAGTCCCATTGCTTTAGTAAATTTCACGAGTTTATAATGAAGAAATAACTATAAAAAAGATTTGCACTTTCTTGAAATACAAGCAGCCAGTCCTGGCTTCGCTCGGGCTACTATAAAATAATCTGAATTGCAAAAAGGAACAAAATAAATGTTATCAGGGATAATGCCTATGATGAAAAAATTTCCAAATCGGTCCAGTAGTTTCGAAGCCTATATGCTTCAAACAATCAAACAAAAATCAAACTTTTCCTGTTTATAATTTTGGCGTAAATAAGAAATAAAAAAAATTAAGATCAACTACAAATGATTTTCGAAATATTAAAGTAATCGAAAAGGATCTTAGCAATCAAATTCTTTGAAAGCCCCATTTACAAACATTATAGAATCATTCAATTTGCTTTCATAGATCTTTACCTTCACGTTATATCCACAGCCACTTAATAGAGCCAAATAAAGCGCTTTTTTCATCCACACGTTTATATAGGTATCTCTTTTACATGTTACGATAGAAAACTCATATATGGAGATCAAGTTTTATCATGGAAGTTTGTTTAAGGCACCGATTTAAAGAGGTAAATAGCAGTTTTGGTATGTTAAACATTATAAATAGGACGTTTAATAACTTCAGCAGTTAAAACTAAGCAGTAAAGTTGGCAAAAATATCAGTGAATAAAATATCATTGAGCAGGAAAATAATTAAATGGGTGGTTAAAAAAAACTATCGAGCGGTTACGTGTGGGCAGTAACAGCATTTGACAAAAAAATATGCCAACTTAACTTAACCTAACCTTGATAGACAGCTCAATCATTTTAGATTTTTTTTTTCATTAATGGGCTTGCGCTTAATCACAATTCACCGGATGGCAAGCGACATAATGATCTAAGGTGGAGCGCGCTTACCCAGAAAAAACCGGTTCACTCTTGCTTTGAAAACCGCCAGATTGTAGCTCTGGGGAACAGGGAAATAGGCAAAGAGTTCCACACCTACGTAATTTGCACTATGAAGGTGGAGGCTAACCGCTACATTGTATGACAAAATAACCGTATATTTGATTTTTATCACCGTCCATGTTTTACTGTCGCAATAAACCAACCGCCATTAAATAACTGTTCATTATTTTAATCAAAATCAGTTCACCCGTAAATCGGTCAATCTGAAAGCTAAGAGGCTTAGGACACACACAAACAGGATATACGTACAGGTGGTCTGCGGACAGGCGCTTGCTATTCCGTGGAAGCTTTTTTGTGATAGATTTGCTCCATCTGTTGTCGTTACGTCTTTTTTTTTTTTTGGATTCATTTCACACACGGCTGGTTAACTCCATACTGACTCATTTTAATTTCGTGTTATGGTAGCTAACACAACTGATATACTACATATACATACATATATATTTTATATAGATACATATTTAACACCCAGACCTACAACCGACAAATTTAGTTAAGCACCAAGATGTCGGCCGGGCCGGGAATCGAACCCGGAACCTTCTGGTTAGCAGTCCGGCATGGTAACCGTTGCGCCAACAAGGTCGTCATGGCGACGTCGTCTGGCGACGTGTCCTGCCCAGCGCCACTTGAGTCGCGTAATGCAGTTAGTATATTACTCGTACATCTAGTATATTGCAGTCGTATCGTACAATATGAAACAGCCCCAAAGACTCCATTCCGCTCACGCCTTCCTTTAGACTTACAAACATTGTATTATTCATTCCTGGCAATAACCGAGCGATATCTCGGAAGGCTTTTGAACCCTTCACTTGATGGCTGGAGATGAAAACTTTGTGTAAACAAACGGAAGGGAAATCTATTCATTACATGGCATTAGGAAGTTACTTTTGGGACAGGTCCTGTGATTTGTGTATTCAATGATTTTTTAGGAGTCAGTTCTTGGCGCTTGTATAAGGTGATCAAACGCGATAATTGAGGTAAGAAACGGTAGATAAGGAAAGTCTTTGGAACCATGCACTAGACAGGCGTTTCAAAAGTGTCATTTTCATCTGATGGATCAGACTGTTAATCTTCCAAGAAGAGAAGCAATGCTGCTAAGCTTTTTACCAGATTTTTCTTCAAAAACCGCATTTTAGATAAGGTAAAATAAACCTTTATGTAAAATTATTTGTACCAATTTATAGTTAAGTTTGATGAAATTAAAGATCCATTAAAAACAAATTAATTTATAAAAAACTATTTTGCCATTTCGATAACTGAGTAAATAATTTGAAATGGGTAGTTATTTTTATTTTATTACATTATTGAAAAAACCTGTTTTTTTGTTAGGCTGATGAAAAGAAAGTAGGAAATCGAAGCAGAGCTTATGACATGTATGTGCGACAAATCTTCAATGCTGCAAATTTCAACCAATCACAGAGAATCTCAATCCTTCGCGGCTCAATCGACTACTTCTCCAAGCAGTAGTTTCCTCATACACGACTTGAACCCTCTTGACATTCGCCGGTGTCTCAAATATTTATTGGGCTGCAGCCCAGACGTGACACAGAATACAACTACAGACAAACTTACAAGTACACTTGCTTTCTATACGTATTCATAGATACAGTGTAAACTCCATGTTACGTCACTCAATTTAACGACAACCTCTCTAAAGCGTCATCAATTGGCTTTAGTTGGTTTAGCTTGTTTCCATAAAATGATAAATTTTCTCCATTTAACGACCACTCTCTATAACGCCATAAAATTCGGTAGTTGCAGAATTCTTTAGGAAGATAGAGATCAGTTCTTTATGTTCACACACTTATTAAAGTTAACTATGCACCGAAATTTATTGTGCCGAAGCGCCTTGATCGCTAAAAGCGATATCTTTCTGACAACCACATGAAAGACAGGGACAATAAAACAAGAGAGGGGTATACAGCAAAGAATAATAAATATATACAAATATTAAAAGAAAAAAAAGCATGTATCTAACTGCAAATCGAGAATACTGCGTCAGATTTTATTTTTTTCCCATAAAAATTCCCATTTTTTTACAGGAATGGGATCATAGCACTACCTACAAGATCACAAGCTGTCGATCAAAACGGCAAATACATATATAAATCATTAATAAATAATATTTCAACCATTTTTTTTAATGTCTACTCACTATCTATCACCATTCATGAGATACAGGCTGCTGAAAGACGGACGGACACAAAGACAGAAGCACAGCAGTGTATAGGACCCCGTTGGTATACTCTGCTTACAAATTAAGTTCTTAAAAATTATTTAATCTTAGTAAAATGTCATTTGTAAGTGACGTGCCGTGTATGAAAAAAGTAGTCATAAGGTTAATAACACTAGTCTACAATGGTTTTGTTGCCTTGGACATGGTAATGATTTTGGGTTTATGTATGCACATTATTCATGAAATTATCAATGTTTTTGTAAGATATGCTAAGATTTTGTTTCGAGAAATGGTTGGAAAATTAAATTTTATTTTTAACAAGCCGGAAATTGTTCTAGTAAAGGTTTGCAAAGATCATGAAAATATGAGCACATTGGGAACTTTCATGAATATGTTCGGAATCTGGACACTTGAAGACGTATAAATTTGCGATGATATCCAGGGCAACAAAAAATACGTGTTTTTTTGTAGAGCAGTGTAATTGAATTGATTTTGATTAAAGCCTTAAAAAAATGTTACATTAACATGTAAATCGAAAATCCTAAGTTCGTTAAGACACATCGATATTGACGCATCTCTAAGCTTCGAATCGCATCGTACTCCTTCCGCGTCTATTCTCGGCCGCATTGGCACCCGCTCTATGTCTACGTTATTTATCGTGCACGCTATTTATCGTACACGCAAATTAATCGTTGGATATCGCTTTCGCATCGCGATGTGTCGTGATAATCTTTTTGTCATGTTGATGTGAATGACTGATTGTTTAGGTCTTGTCAGTTTAGTTTGTACTTTAGTAGACTAGACAGATTTATATACATATTGCTTAGAAGACTATTTACGCCATAAAGGCCAAGCCATAAGCGCCTGTAGCTCAGCTAGGTAAAGTGATCTGACGCGATCATCAAAGCTAAGCAACGTTCGATGCGGACGGTGTTTGGATGAGTTACCATGCACAAGACTGTCGTATTTCAAGTGGTATTTTCATCTGGGTGCTACCGTGGAGCGGATGACATGTTAAATTGTAGGTTCCGGCTGTTAGTCTTAGTACAAACAGTCGTAAGCCAAGTCAAAGGCCTCCGGGCGGCTTGAAAATTCTCGACACCAAACCTTGGCCATTTTACTCATACAAATAAAAGAAGAATATACTAATTATGAATCTGACCATTTGATTCCTTGAAAAATAAATGAAGAATGCTCTTTCTATTTGCTGCTTTTTTTCAAGAATCATAATTTAAATGTTTCAAGCGACGTTTTCCTTATTTTAGTTTATCTTTTTAAAGCTTCAAAAATTAAACGAAAAGTGACACAACATTAAAAAGTCGAAAAACAAACGCATTCAAGGCAATGTCTTGTCAAAGCAAGTGTGGCTCGGTGATAAAAACATCTGCTGTTCTATCAGACGGCACCTGGTTCGATTCCGGCGCTACACCAATGACTCGTTTTTCATTTGTGTGTCAATTTGCAATCGCTATACGGTGAAGGAAAACGACATATTTGAGGATCACAATATACGAACACGTGTGTCATCCGCGAACCCGCACTTGGTCAGCGTGGCGAAATATGGTCTAAATCTCTCTCCTCATGAGATAAGGCCCCGAGTCCCAGCAGTGGGAACGTATAGTGGGCAGTTTATGCATGCGATGTCTAGCAATACATTCTCATTAAGGCCACGTCATTCGACCGATTTTACAGCGACTATTACCCGCCTAACAACAAAGGATAATATAATTAGATCTTGGCACTGAACACAGTCCCGATTGAATTTATTATCGAACTCAGCAGCCGAATATCTGCGACTTTACACGCGTTACTGTGAGTGCATTTGATGACTTCGATAAGTTAAAAAAAAAACTGTATTCAGTTTCATGCTAAGTTTTGTAAATAATAATAATACGTAAAATTGATTTAGCAAGTTCTCCGTAAGGCCGCCCTGCAGCTTTACTGCAGCTTTAAGCGGCTGGTAGAGGTTTCGGGTGTCCTGAATGCTGGCTTTTGTTTCGGTCAGAAACTAAATATTGCCATCCAACGCGGCAATGCTGCCAGCATTTTGGGCACCTTTTCCTCTACCCCTGGACTTTTGTAGGTTAAGTTTTAGTTGAGTTGTTTTATATGATTACAAGCTGACCCGGCAAACGTTGTTTTGCCTTATCACTTAGGGGTATGGAAAATAGATAGTAGCCGATTCTCAGACCTACTGAATACGCATATAAAATTTGGTTAAAATAGGTCAAGCCGTTTCGGAGGAGTACGGTAACTAACATTGTGACATGGAAATATTATATATTAGAAGATAGATTTTATGATAACATGATTTCAAACTCGTTAGCATCAACGCGAGTGCCCCCTGGTGGAGTAGTACAACTATTTAGAGCTCCGTACGCACAGGTAACGACACTGTAAGCGCATAATGCGGATTCTTTTTTATACAAGTATCAATGTATTTTAAACGTACCTATTTTTTGTTTAAACCTTTTACTTTAAATTCAATATTATTGACGTGATTTGTAGTAGCATTTATGTAAATAAAATATTCTTTGTAAAGTTTATTAATTAGTTTTGTAGGAAGTAATTACCTTAAAGAAATAAAAAACAAACCAACATATTAGTCAACGGACCGAGTCACAAAAGTATCTTAACTAACTTTTATATTTAATTTTACATTGGAAGGCACCAGAATTTTCTTCTTCGTATGAGCTAAGTAACCAGGCTCTGGCGTCGAGAGTTTTCAAGGCGCCCGAAGACCTCTGATTTGGCTGAACGACTGCTTGTACTGAAGATTTGCAGCCGGAACCTACAATTTAACGTGTTATCCGACCCAAGCTAGCACCTAGCTGAAAATGACTCTTTTAAAACGACAATCATGTGAATGGGTGACCACCCATCTAAAGACTGACCGCATCGACCGTTGCTTAGCCTTGATCGGATCACCTTAGCGAGCTGAGCTACAGGCGCGAAATTTAATTGACAAGCACAGTCTTAATTAAAAGTTTCCAATGATAGATCTAATTTCTTCAGAGAAGTCAAAATTTAATACATATACGTCAGAGACGCTGACTTCAGCAAATATACTAGTAGTATATAAAAGCTATTATACTCGTAAAACAAATAGTAAAACAATAATTCGCATGAACTAAATATTTAATACAGTCACGAGAATCCATTAATATACTGGAAGTAAGCTCACCAAATAAAGTTAGAACCATATTTTACCGAGAACAGCAAACGAAATAGCCACTGTACTAGTTTCTTAGAAATATATGTACTCGTAGTAAACTGTCGCCATCTGTTAGCCGTATCGAGTAGATTTCTGCGAATGTCGTTAATATACGACAAGTCAGTGCTAAAGCATTTGAAAATCGAATGTCAATGCTTTTGTCAATTGTTTGTAACTGACACTTCAACGGGGCAATGCTGCCAGCATCTTGGGAACTCTGCCCCGCAGCGACAGCCTGGATGGAGAGCTTACTTTAATTTAAATTGTAGTGTATTCATTTTTCTTTAGTTTTTTTTTTATCTTTAAGTTTGTATAATTATAGTAGTATTTTGTTTTTTTTTTTAAGATCCAAGTTAGAGGTCTACAGACGGTTTGAAAACTCTCGACACCAGAGCTTGGTCACTTAGCTCATACGAAGAAGAAGAACTACCACAACTTAGTTGCTTTTTTACACCAATACTAGAACAGTTACTGATAGTTTTTTTTTACCATAAATGTGCTTGCTTTTGATCACAATTCACCTGATGGTAAGCGACATTATGATCTAAGGTGGAGCACGCTTACCCAGAAAACCCGGTTCAATCTTGCTTTGAAAACCGCCAGATTGTAGCTTTCGGGGAACAGGGAACTTGGCAAAGAATTCCACACCTTCGCAGTTCACACTATGAAGGTGGAGGCAAACCGCTTAGTACGCGCCTTTGGAACCTTCACGTTATAACGACGACGTTTTTTTTGTACCTTTTTCGCAATCGGGTGAAGAGCCATAGATTATTTTTCACAACACATTGTTTTAGTTTACTAAGACAGTGTTCCGTCACATTTTAATTAGTAAGTAGTTATAACATGTAAATTTAAATACGTTTTTGAATAAACCAAAATTAAAGATGATTTTATTTGATAATATTAAAACCACTGGAATCGTTTTAAATTTTAGTTCGGCAATTTGCTTATTTTTGTAATTAAAGAAAAAACAAATATATATAATTATATTTACTGCAAAAGTCTCAAAGACTTGTTTCATTTTAATTTTACTTAGTTATTTGCTTAACAAGTTTGTTTTGATGCAAAAAACTAATTGTTTAAAAACATTGCCAAGAATTCCACACCTTTTTATAGAAAGAACATCGCGTAGCAACACATAGAAACAACATTCTAATATGTTATTACTCCCTAAATCCTTTTTTCTCGGCACTGTATTAGCGAGTCCTAGCAACAAATCTTCCTCAATGTCACATCTACCTCGCAAGTCTACTAAAGCCGCCTATTCACGGCACGACCGCATATTAATATCCTCAATAGCGTCCGCTTTGTGCCAAAAGGTCGGATTTATCGCTCTTGTTGTTCGAGTGCCGTGTTACACTTGTAGCATAAAAACTGGGGAAAAACGCCTTAGATTTACATACTCTATGATATCTCATAAACATAAGAAATAAAAATATATATATATGTACGTAGAAGAGCCACAGCAGTCAGTGGCCTTAAAGGCAGCTTGTAAACTCTACACTAGAGGTACTAAGCTTACGCGATCATAAAAGTAATAAATATATTTCGGGGCAAAATCTTAAATTTACGCTTTTTTCGAAAAAAAATAAAAAATATCCAAAGAGTAGCTCAAAGACTCAAAAAACAACTCTAATAATATTTACACTTACTTTGGAATTCACGATTTCAAGAGACTCATTTAATTTGTTGAACAAGTTTTTTCTGCACGCATAAATTTTTTTCATGACATGTCAACAAAAAAATATGCTTTAATAAGATCAGTCAATAAGTATTGAATTCTAAGTTGAGGAACCTACTTTTATTATAAGCGACGGTGTTGGTCGTAAATCTCGACATTGGGCCTTTTGTCATTTGGACGTACTTAGGCACCGGATGTTTGTAGGGACGTGTGTAATCAGCTTTACTCATTGTGTGAGGTTTGAGTTGATTAGGGACTTTTATTGCGGAGATGTTTAGAGATAATGATGTTTACTGGAGAGAAATATAAGGTGTGATTTTTTTCTTTTATTATTGCTTGGATTTTAAAATGTTGATTCTCAATGCTAATAGGTTATTTAGTACCATAGACTAATAAATGTAATAACCACTCAACATCTTGTTAAAAATCGTACGTGTATCTTTCGATACACGTTAATATAAAACGCCATCTGTTCGTATTTTCTTGAAAGGACTTCACTCGGGCCAAGGTACTACTATCGTTATATCACCATACGACTGCAGCGCGTTGCGAAGTTTGGCGGAAGTTAGGCTGTACCCTCCATTTGTAACTCCATCTAGGTTTCATCGGTAAGAACCCGGAAACCTCCGTTAAGCACAGAGGCAGGTCACCGGGGGGATTTTAGTGTGTACAAATCCCACGTAACCTGGCTGCGCACCATTGTAGCCAGGTATCTTGTTGAAGATTTCCCCCTCGTCAACAAAAAAAAATGTTTCATCGGTTTATGGCAAACTTCCGCACCGCGTGCTTTTATTGAATGGGAATCAGCAATCTTCTCTAGTATTCTGATCGCTGAGAGTACTAAAATATTTAACTTATGTTTATAAATTAATCTTTTGTCAAAATTTATTAATTATTAAGCTGATCAAATGCATTTCACTCAAAATTGAAAATTTATTATATACTAATACTGTACTTACATGAATAGGTACCAAATATGAAATCTCTTTGCTTCTGCAATAACGTTTTACAATTTACCTGCAACAAAAACACATACAAATAAGTGACAAGCATATTAATTGGCTAAAATGTCAATTTTCCTAAGTTTAGTAGTAAACTTTGATGTAGGATCATTTAATATGTTATTTTATTTATTCAATTTATTTACATCAATTACAAAACACACTATACTTGTACATGTACGAGTATTATATTTTACAGGACTTAAGAATAATATTTACAAAGCATAGTAAAAACGAAAATTTTGTAAACTAAAATAATAATTATAATAAAATAAAAATTAATCCACCCGCCCAAACGTGCCCATCAGGCTTGCCGCATTGCCTCGTTGGATTGCAAGGGAAATATGTTGCACTATACTAAACGCACTACACTCACCAAATACACTCTCAAACAATCGCACACCAAACAACCTTATTGAACTTCATTCGTAACACCTTGCTTCACACGTCCTTTTTTGACGTGACAACGTCTTAAATTAGGTTGCGGCTGGGAGTCACTTATGAAAAAGTATAACGCCCGGTAACGTTACGATGAGTCACCGAACGAGAGAGAGGCCCGCTGAATGCCTTGCGTCTCTCTCCCACTCAACTATGATCGGTCTGCCGCGCGCGCAGCACGCGGCAGACGTTGTCACGTAAAATCTTCGCCCGTAAAACCGACTTTACAGGCAAACATTTTTTTTTTTTATTTTTTTTTTTAAATATTAGAACACATTTCACACACGGTTGGTTAACCCCATACTGAACCATTTCTAGTTTCTTATGGTTGCTAACACAACTGATATACTACATAATTATATACATACATTCACACATACACGGCTGGTTAGTCCCATACTGAACCATTTCTAGCTCGTATTATACATATTTTATAAAGATACATATTTAACACCCAGACCCACAGCCAACAAATTTAGTTAAGCACAAAGATGTTGGCCGGGCCGGGAATCGAACCCGGAACCTTCTGGATGGCAATCCCGCATGGTAACCTTTACGCCAACGAGGTCGTCAAATGCGTTCTAATGCGGTATTATTCTATAAGTAGCCATTTTTACTGCACTCCAGAAGAGAAACTAGCTTTCTCAAACTCAGGGAATCCTACTGAGAAAGCTAGAGCCTCCAAACATGTAAAATTTGGCTAAAATAAACACTAAAATAAGACTTTTATTCAATTAATTCTTAGCACATAAATTTTGTATAAATGTAACAACTCTTTTATGACTTATTTATAACCAATATAAGAATGACATAAAACACTCAACTAAACCTTAACTTGCCTAAGTTCATGGGTAGAGGGAAAGGTGCCCAAAATGCTAGCATGGCAATGCTGCTAGCATTTTGGGCACCAGCATTTGGGTTGGATGGCAATGCTTAGTTTCTGACCGAAATAAAAATTATTATAAAATGATTTATTATTTATTATGTTATAAAGATAAATAAATAAAGCCATTTATTCCAAGAGTTCTCAAGCCGCCCGAAGGCCTCTGACTTGGCTTAACGACTGCTTGTGCTAAGACTAACAGCCGGGACCTACAATTTAACATGTCAACCGACCCACATATTTGTTCCATCGTTTGTGTAGATTTCGAAATATTTTTAAGAATCTACATAATTTGTATATTTACATGATAGTATGTTTTATATAGCATGTAGTATATTTGTATATATGTATTATTCTTTGTTATATATACACCCCTCTCTTGTTTTATTATTACTGTCCTTCCTCTGGTTGCCTGGAAGAGATCGCTTTTAGCGATAAGGCCGCCATTTTCAGCACTAGTTTAAAGTTTTTTTGTTTATAATTTTATGTAATAATAAGTGTGTGAAATAAAGTATTTATCTATCTAATTTTAAATTATACTTCACCATGAACGCATCGCGTGGTTAATAAAGGGAAGTTGGTCTATACAACTAGCGAACATACTTTCATTTAGACGTAACCAATCTTTCATAGCGACTTCAAAATCGTGCACAGTAATTTGAACCTTACGGTTGACAGAATAGAAGTCAATTTGATATCTATAGAGCTGGTAGCACCATCTACTGAAAATTAATTACGTCTAATGAAACATGCGCTCCAGAGACGAGACGTCAAGTCGGTGTTAATTACTCTATCTGTATATTGAAGCTTGTCTCGTACTAGTATATTGATACATCTGCAAAGGATCGTGTTTTGTTTCATTTAAATAATGCTTTAGCAAGAGAAACTGAAATAGGGTTGTTAAACCGGGAATAATTTTAATTACAAGCACTGCTTCAAAGCGAGAGTTGTTCGGTGGTAAAACGTTTACTTTTCAATTAGACGGTCCCTGGTTCGATCCCAGCTCTACATCAATGACTTGGTTTTTTTAAGTTTTGTTTGGATTTGCACGCGCTTTACAGTGAAGGAAAACATCGTGAGGAAATTGACATGTTTAAGGAATATATCCGAAGACGTGTGTCATCCGCCAACCCATACTTGGCCAGCGTGGTTAATCCAAAGTCTAACTTATCTTCATAGTAAATCTCATTAAAATCGGTCTTGCCGTTGGAGTCTGAAGGAGTAACATAGATTTTGAAGTTTTTTGCGTAACCCACGGCAACCACAATTTTTGTCGTGATAAAAAGTAGCCTATCTGTTTATCCAACGTCTTACCTATCTTCTCATCAAATTTCATGAAAATCAGTTCAGCCGTTTGAGCGAGAAGAAGTAACAAACATACACGTATGAATAATATATTGAAGTTTTTTGTGTATCCCACGGGGACCATAATTATTTTCTTGATATAAAGTAGCCTATCTGTTAATCTCTGGTCTAACCCATCTTCACACCAAATTTCATGTAAATTGGTCCAGCCGTTTGAGCCTGAGGAAGTAAGAAACATACACACACAAACTTTGGCATTTATAATACTAGCTGACCCAGCAAACGTTGTTTTGCCTCACTTAGGGGTATGAAAAATAGATAGTGTAGCTTATATGACACGTTCGTAGATTTACCATAGCAGCGCCATCTATTGATTACTTACTCAACCCAGTCGAAAGGTATCGACATCTGTTAGAATCATTTGGAGTTAACAGATGATTGTGACTGTCAAATAATAACAGACAATAATTAGCAATAAATTAAAATTGCGAAAATAATTTGAGATTTAAACTATCCTATCTCTCAAGTTGGATCGAACTGCACATGGTGTGCAAATTTTATAATATTCGGTTAAGTGGTTTAGGAGTCCATTGAGGACAAACACTGTGACACGAGATTTATATATATTAAGATTACGTAGTAGGATAACGTTTAATACATAAAACGCTGATATAGTAGGCAGTGATTACATTTTATAACGCCACATTATGAAACGTGTTTTGGATGTGTGTAATCTTGGTGTAAACGCGAGAAATCATGTTAAAATATGAGCGCGTACTAGTTTGTGGTCTAAGTCTTAACACTTTGGAGGCTGTTTACAAAGCAATGGTAGCAGAATGGAGGTTCAAATATTTTTTTTTGCAAAATCGTCGAGGTTATCGATAAAAATACATTCAAACATATTTGAAATAAATTGTTAATTTATTTGGAAATACCAATATTATTTTTAGGGTTCCGTACCTAAAAGGTAAAAACAGGACACTATTTGTAAGCCTTCATTGTCTGTCTGTCTGTCTGTCTCCAGGATGTATCTCAGAAACTGTGAATAGCTATCTCAAGCTTACGCAAGTTATGTATTTCCCGTGCCAATATAACAACGAAAACTAAAAAAAAAAATACTGGGGGTCCCGGTACAATGGAACCCATCACGCGCGAGCCCTACTCGTACTTGATCATTTTTTATACTTGTTTTACACATATTTCAATTTGGTGTAAAATCTTTTTTTGGTAATATTAATATTATCCTTGTTTCTTCTGTACTATAACCTCACTCTCTTTAAGGCGAGAGTGAAATGGTTTCTTCTAGGCAAGCGCATTACCTTCGCTCAAAAATGTATGGCGTGGCTGAACTCAGTACAACATCTAAATATATATAAATCTCATGTCACAATGTTTGTCCTCAATGGACTCCTAAACCACTTAACCGATTATAATAAAGCTCGCACACCATGTGCAGTTCGATCCAACTTGAGAGATAGGCTAGTTTAAATCTCAAATTATAGTCGCAATTTTAATTTATTGCTAATTATTGTCTGTTATTATTTGATAGTCACAATTATCTGTTAACTCCAGATGATTCCTAACGGATGTTGATACCTTTCGACTGGGTTGGGTAAGTAATCAATAGATGGCGCTGCTATGGTAAGTGTCATATAAGCTACACTATCTATTTTTCATACCCCTAAGTGAGGCAAAACAACGTTTGCCGAGTCAGCTAGTAATCTTATATACATCAAAAATACTAAGAGAAATTTAATTAAACGCCACAAACGTATATCTTAAAAAACTAAAACGCTGTCTCAAGCTGAGCTGAGTTACTCAGTAATCCAGAGAAGCGTTTTAGCAGAAATGATAACCAATTTACATTACAGCCGCTACAGCGCTTTAAATACTTACTACGCAAATGTAAAATGAAAGCTGAAATAGCGCTTAAAACGTGTCATTATGTGGCTCTGAATTTCGCTTACAAGTTTAACTTTTATTATAATTATACTTATATGTGTATTAGACATGTTATTTTTTTAGTTACAACCAATGACTCATTAAACGGTGATCCGACACAGTTTATCAATTTATCTGCTTAAAAAAAAAATGGCATGTCAGGAGAAAATATCGTCTATTATATAGTTGTGCCACAATAGCAAAACTGAAAACATAACGCTGTTTTACGCCATTTTTTACTTTAATCTCGGGAACTATCATAAAACTAATATACGACCTAGTGTTTGCTACAAATTGTAATAATATTGATTGTCCATATAAAGATTTTGATTTGATTTGGTTTGATAACTATGTATGCCTTCTCTAATGAAATCTAGTTTCGAACATTAGAACTTACTCGATTAATAACTGTTATACAAAAAAAAAAAAACACAGAAACCATCGATGACTCCCGCTCCGGGCCGTTCTTGGTGCGAAGATTAGCCATAGCTATTCAGCGCGGTAATGCAGCAAACATGATGGACCTTTGCACCAGGGGCAGGCAGGAGTGATTCGTTCGATTAGTTGTAAGTATTTTTTTGACATTTAAACATAACGTATTGTGACTTGATAAGACATAATGTAATAATGCATTTAAATTATCCTTCTCATTATTTAACAGTACTCTCTAAAAAAAATACTTTTGGATATTATCACAAAATTTTTACGTTTTCAAGAGCCCAGATTACGAATACATTGGCGAAAGTTAAATGTGCTCGTATTTGTTCGTATTTTGCATATTTCACTTGAAAAACCAATTATTTAAAAAAACTTAAGCATAATATCTTACAAAAACATTCATAGTTTCATCAATCATTCATCGAGAATTGTGTGCAAAATTAGACCCAAAATCATTATCATATCTAAAGCAACAAGACCACTGTACGTATACCAGTGTAATATAGTATTAGGACACTACAGGTACTGAAATTGAGGACTATCCCTAAGAGACAGACATATGCCAAACACTGAAATGGCACAGCAAAAGCCGCAGATGAATTCATTAACTACTCCATACTGACCGCTTCAAGCAGACTGTTCAGATTACCATCGCAGGGCATACCTCGGATGCTAATATCTGAAGCTCACTCGTACCGAAGGGGGTAGATTAACAAACAGAATAAAAGGTCTCGCCCTTTCTTTTACACTTAAGGCGCTATCGAAGACCTCGTTGGCGTAATGGTTACCATGCCGGACTGCCAATAGAAGGCTCCGGATTTGATTTCCAGCACAGTTTTTTTTTCAAATTATATTAAAACAAATTATTATAAAAAAAGTACACACACACACACAAAAACCTTACATATAGTAGATTTAATCTAAGTCAGTGTCCGTGTTTTTTAATTTTTTTTTATTACGTGGGGTTGACACAGTCATCATCTTTTTTTCTTTTTCTCTCTCTTTCTTTATAAGCCGTCACCAACTTTCGGTACTAAAATTGGAATAATGTTTAGGTTCTTCAGACTTTTATTTCAGGTATTTAACATATAATTTAAAAGTTATAACCGTTTGTGAATTAATAACCAAAAAAGCGTAAATTAAAAAAATTGCTTTAAGAATATCATGCGATAATAAGATTTAGAAATTGATGAAACCTGAACTACTGGATTGTAGTGCAGGATTAATGCCACGAATCGTGTGCGGCCAAGTGCGAACACTTCCGTTACTGTGAAATGATTCCGAATGGAAGGTGACGTGCGATACTCGATTTCCTACGATTCTATAGCTCGATGGTTTTCGTACGATTCTATAGCTCGATGGTTTTCGTACGATTCTACAGCTCGATGGTTTTCGTACGATTCTACAGCTCGATGGTTTTCGTACGATTCTACAGCTCGATGGTTTTCGTACGATTCTATAGCTCGATGGTTTTCGTACGATTCTACAGCTCGATGGTTTTCGTACGATTCTACAGCTCGATGGTTTTCGTACGATTCTACAGCTCGATGGTTTTCGTACGATTCTAAAGCTCGATGGTTTTCGTACGATTCTATAGCTCGATGGTTTTCGTACGATTCTATAGCTCGATGGTTTTCGTACGATTCTACAGCTCGATAGTTTTCGTACGATTCTACAGCTCGATGGTTTTCGTACGATTCTATAGCTCGATGGTCTTCGATTCGATTCGATGTTAAATTCTGTTTTTTTTTACTGCTTTTTACTGAAATGAAGAAATTTGATAACCCGAGTGTCGTATTTTATTCATTTTGTATAAGAGATCTTTGACTTTTTAAGCATTTATCCACCATTTTTTCTTCTTCTTCGTTGTCGATGGCATTCAAACTTTATACTTAACTTACTACTAACCTAGACTACATTATTTTTTCGGTTCTTTTTTATATTGTTAAAATACATACACGGCTGGTTAGCCCCTTACTAAACCATTTCTAAATTGATATACAACATACATACATAAATACTTCATATCGATACATGTTTAACATCCACTCCGACAGCCAACAAATTCAATTCATCAGAAAGATTTTGGTGGTGCCGGGAATCGAACCAAGGACCTTCTGGTTGGCAGACCGACGTGGTAACCTTTACGCCTACGAGGTGAATTTGTTATATGATCCTTTTGTGGCTATTAACAAAAATAAATTTGACTATATTGAGAACTAATAAAAAATAGCAAAGACTAACAGGAAACCTTTTAAATTGGCTTTTTCATTTTACTGTCAATTGTTAATTTAAAACAGTTTTATTTTATAATGCGAGCGTTTACAATCCTTTAATAAAATCGACAAAATTAAAACAGACGCAGCAAAATTTAATATTGCTGCCTAACATAAATATTTTATGTTGAAAACATGATATAAATAAAATTTAAACAACAATAACAGTAACATATATCTGTACCTCTTAAAAACATTGAAATATACAAGATGATTGAATTCTTTTGTATATTAATTCATTGAGTACGAAAGAGCTTCTACTGTTGAGTTACGTTCACATGTTTCACAGTAGTCTTTTTTTTATGAAGAAAAAATATAACTAGTTACATCAAATATATCTTTGCATAAAATAGGTACTACAAAAAAAAATTCCGGATTGTACAACAAAAATCTGAATTGTAGACCAGTTTATATCGGAGTACAAAGCGATATCATTTTTTATGCATAATATGATCATGAAAGCATCATGAAAGAACTGGATTAAAATATCAGGGAGACAGAGTTGAGTTACTGTTTTTTAGCTATATAGTACTCTAACACAGTTTTAATTGAATAAATTCCATTCAGTCAAAGTGAAACGAAACAATTCGTGTAACAGATGATGGATAACTGAATTTTAATGCGCGGTGATATTAAATTTGAAAACAGAGTCGGTGTGTTTCGCCGACAATGAAAGACTGCCATTCATTTGTAAGGAGTTTTTAAATTTATTAGTTTTTGCATCAAACAAACTTGTTAAGCAAATAACTAAGTAAAATTAAAAGCAATGTTATATAGGTCTTTGAGACTTTTGCAGTATATATGTTTTTGTTTTTCTTTAATTTGATAAATGAGCTAATCGCCGAACTAAAAGTCAAAACACAACTAGTGGTTTCAATATTATCAAATAATATTATCTTCAATGTCGGTTAATTCAAAAACATCTTTAAATTTACATCTTTCAACTACATATTTGTTTATATGTGATTGAACACTGTCTTAGTAAACTAAAACAATGTGTTGTGTAAAATAATATATGGCTTCACTCGATTGCGAAAATGGTAAAAAAAACCACTTAAAACCAGGTAAATAAAAAATGAAATAAAGTCGGAAGTCAAGTTGCCTCACCAGGAAACATATTATATCGAGCCTACCAAACACGTATCTCTCAAGAATTCCCTAAAACCTTTAATGGCAAAACCGTGCTAAGCCAAAAATAAAAATAAAAGAACATCGGCATACGTTCTATTTTCAGAAATTACGTAAAAACAAAAGAAGGCTACGTACACGCGTCAAAGAGGTAAAGACTTGAAACGTGCGAGCTTTTAGCAAACACGCGTTTATAATTCAAGTCATCAACCCTTTTAGAGCTTTACACACAAACCCCATCGCGCCAGACATCGTCTCGTGTGAACCGCGCCTAAATCTCGGTCGTTCACCTCAGCGGGTGCACTCGGATCGAATGCATATTTTAATAAAGCGGCACTTATGAGGTGCTACATGAGATTTTGTGGCTTGATTTTGGGCGAATATCAATTTTATAAGAGTAAGAGTGTTATAATTTGTGGGGTTCGTTCTTTATTGATTTTATTTTTACTATCAATACATATCTTTTAAGGAAACTAGTTTTTGTCAACAAGCAAATGTTAGTTTCAGTACAAGCAGTCGTTAAGCGTAGTCATAAGCCTGTAATTCCACCAGAAACAATGCGTACGTAGAAATAATACAGTATTTATCGAGTGTCTGTACATTATATTGGTCATGGTGCAATGGTTCAGTAGTTAGGTAATAAGGCCAGCTGTGTGTGAAAAGGTTTCTAGTATTTATTTTAAAAATATATTTATGATTTGAATATGTATAAAAATATATGTACTGAAACTAACAGCCGGTACCTTCATTGCATAACGTTTCATCAGATACACAGTAGCACCCAGATGAAAATGCCACTTCTTAAAAGATCTTGTAAATAGACACCCATTTAAAGACTGTCCACATCGACCGTTGCTTAACCTCGATGATCGCGTGAGATCACCTTAGTTAGCCGAGTTACAAGCGCTATTATACATAGAAGATACAGGCGCTACGTACGGTGACCGTACGAAAGCTTAATTACTGCAAAAAATTCGCTAGCGTATAAATTGTAGGTACTTTTCTGAGATCTTCAAATCGAGAGTGAAAAGGTTCCTTCTAGGTGAGCGTGCTTCAACGTAGGCCGCAGCGCTGCTTAACGTCAGACAAGCTGTGGTCAAACGCAAACCTATTTCAAATAAAAAAAAAATACGTACAAAAAAAAGTGCTAACTTCCACAAACAGTAGTCTTCGCTAACTCCACAGTAATGCGTGGATTTATTATTCTACACGCTTCGGAATTAATATCTGAACTACTATTCGTGGAAAAGACAAGGGAAATGCAACGCATCCCACTCGCTGTCGGGTGGCTGCACATTAATTAATCAAACACATGCGAATCAAAGCCTTGATGTGCATACATACATACATATCTATCTACGTATACTATACGTATGAAGGTGGTATATTGGTTGAGTATTCTAGGACAGAAGGCTAACTTACTAACGCTAAGGCGACAGGCAACGTAAATCGTTTTACTGTGGAGTTATATATAAGTAAAATAAATAAAAATCTTTATTGAAATCTAATTTACAACTATTGTTCTTACTAACATTAATGTTAGTTAGCTGATTTATTTCAGGTTCAGCTGTTGCCAAACTAGGTTTGCAGCCTGTGTTACAGCATACAGTTGCACTCCCTGGTTAGATACAATTATTATTTTTGGCTGTTTATTTAGGTCACAATAAATTAAAAAAAAAAAAAGTTTACGAAAAGTTAAAACTAACAAGAATGGTTGAATAGGTTTGTAGGTAATATAAGTTGCTTTAGTGTGTAGATATTAGTGATAACAAAAATATGCACTAAACGTTTAGCCACAACAGCAAACCGTCGCACGTCGCAAAACACGTGCAAAAATTAGTTAAGGTATTTTCAATTTGTTAGAGATTTGGATAAACAATTGCCATTGTGTGTAGAATATTTATTGAAAAGAAAATTAATGAGTTTAATTAATCTAACCAGTCTTTTTAAGTAATGTTCTTTATAAATTGACAAAAAATGACAAAATTTTATCAGCCAATAAAATTTTGACTTTTTTTATCAATATCGCATTTTATTAGGTGAATAGGTGAATTGTGATCAAGCGCAACCTCATTCGGTGTAATATACTACATTCAACAAATAAGATAATACTCTATTTGTACCTCAAACAAAAAAAAATACCAACATGATGGTGATGATTGGACGACTGCGATTTTCCGTAAAGAATGCTACGCTTTATTGACATTTCGTAGAGCCAGCTACGTATAGAACTGCAAAACATTACCTTCTACGTAACCGCTACGCCTGCTACTTTTCGTAGAACTCGCTACGCTTCTGTTACAGCATGTTGAAATGTGCTATGCTAATTTCCTTAGTAACTGCTACGAAAACTGTGGCTTCCTAGTACAAACTGTAGCACAAACTGTGGCCCAACAATATGTCTGCCTTGATTGATTCGTCTAATTGTTTTTGGGCTCAGAACAAGTTTGCGATCGATGCAATTGGTTTTCAGCTCAAAGTTGATTTGGGAAACTAGTTTGTTCCAGTTCGCTTTGAAGCTTTGCGAAAAGATTGAAGCTGTTTTTGTTGTTTGGGAGTTTGAATTCTAACTGGTATCGCTGATGAGTTTTTCTGACATTTTATTTGTTTTTGCATGAATGTGTAAAGTGAATCTGCGTACTCGTATGCACTATTGCACTATTATTTCGATGCTTTTGAATTGTAATATTAGAGAGTCAGTCTTAAAATAAAATATGCGAGAGAGAGAGTGTTACAAAATTGTTTAGGTCTTAAGACTGAGTTCTTTAGAAATAAATAGAAGACAAAATTAAATATTTAGTGTAAGTTTAGTGTTTAGTAAGTTAGTTACTGAGTTCTTTATTTGAAACATAGACAGAAAAGACGCTTTGGCGTATCAATTGGTGGATTAGGGTCTAAATCTAAAGTTTAAAAGTTAGGTCAGAAAAGATGGAACACACACTTACTCATTCACACTACACAAGGTTTGTGTGACCTTCAATTTAGTACAATTAGGTACAACCAATATATAAATAAATTAATATTAGGACACATTTCACACGCGGCTGGTTAGCCCCATATTGAAACATTTCTAGTTCGTATTATGGTTGCTAACACTACTGATATACTTACGACATATACTTACATACATGCATATTTTATATAGATACATATTATCTATATAAAATATGACAATATGTATTAAATATTTCTTTGATACACATATATTAAATATTTCTTGCTTATCACTTAAAATGAAAACCCTCCCCCTTTTTTGAGGTTAATTAAAGCATATTTAGTCAGTAAGTTAGTCACTAGTTCCTACTTATTATTATTTAAAAAACCTAGTTTGAAAAAAGTTCTTTTTAAGTTTTATGTTTATGTTAACATCCACTCCACTACTACAACCAGATACGAGTATAAGAGGTCAAAGAACTAACCAACATTGTCCCCTTTCGCCCGAGTCAGATGGTGTGGCCATAAATCTCTGTTACCTTCTCGAGAACGTCTCAAGATGTAGATATACTGGCAACACTGCTGTTTCTTAGTGCAAAGTTTAACCCACCCTCTAGTTCGTGCTTGTGATACTGTTAGAGTTTAGTTTGACGAAAAAGGGGGTGTTATAAGTTTGACGTATATCTGTCGGTGTGTGTGTGTGCATGTCTGTGGCATTGTATCTTCCAAGCGGACGCTGCTACAAAATGGTGGATTATATATTTTTTCACAACTGCCTCAATATGAGTGAATGAGAATCGTAACTCCGAAATTCTGTTTTTTTGTTTGAAAGGTCTGTTGGATGAAAATCACACCAAAACGGTCGCCGCCACAAAATGGCGGCGTCAAAATCACTTATTTTTCGTAACTTTCCTAGTAAGGGTATCAAATGAAAGAGCGATGCGGATGGTGTTTGGATGGGTGACCATGCACAACATTGTCATTTTTCAAGTGGCATTTTCATCTAGGCGCTACCGTGGGTCGAACGACAAGTTAAATTGTAGGTCCTGACTGTTAGTCTACCTACATGTATAAGTTAAGCCTAGTCAGAGGCCCTTCGGGCGGCTTCAAAACTCGCGACACCAGAGCTTAGCCATTTAGCTCATACGACGAAGAAGAAGGAGCTCTGTCAATTTTTTTACATTAAATCAAAAGTAACTTAGAAAAAGCCGTAGCTCTATAAATTACGCAGGATTTTATACGATTTATCAAAATATGCTATTTGCTCCCATGGCGTGTTAAGATAGTCTTAACGCGCCTCACTATTGAGAAGTTTAGTGCATACGGGTCCTGTCAATACTAGATTCTGACGTCACTGTGGCAGACTGAATTAAGATCAAGCGAGACTGATTGACACTTCGTGATGGATGACTTGAATCAATCATTGCTGAGGCTTACCGGAAACAGCTTAAGTATTAGGGACTTGTTAAGATTTGCTAGGTTATAATTAGTAGTAACTTTAAAAGGAATTTTGTAATTTGGTAGAAGGGGCTGATGTAGTCGCGTTGCGACTAAAGTCCTTTTAGAATAAATAATGTTGTCTATTTTCATTCATTATTTATTGCAGTTTATTTATTTTTTCATAATATTATTACATTATAATTCATGTAAATTGGTACGCTATGTATTAGTATATCATATATATTTTATGTTTGTATTAGGATATAAAATCTTATATTATTACTAAAATATAAAATCTTATATTATTACATGTATGTACTTTTTATTCATTATTGTACACTACGTCCTTATTTAGTAGTTAGTAAATTCCATTTCATCCAAAGATTTCCTGAAAGATATCGCTATTACACAATAAGGCCGCAATTGTGGCACACAAATTTTTGGTCAAATTTATTTTATTGGGATATTTGTTGTTGTTGGATCTTCATTTAAATTAATGGACATGTAAATACATAGTAAAAATTGTGACATATTGGACGTATTATAATAAAATTTACATAATAATTACCTTGACATATGCGTAGTATCCACGTAAATTGTATCATATAACCAAGTATCTAATATGAAATCCTGATTGCTCTGACACCATTACTGTAACTCGGGACATTTACCGTTTACACTAACTACCCTCGGAAACGGCGAAATAGCGCAATCTTGGTGATCATTTAAAATATTTTAAGTAGAGTAACTCTCTCAATATACCTTTTTTATTCAAAGTAGGTCAAAGAAAAAACAACAGCTAAAAATATTTTCATAATGCTATCAATGCAATCTGATAAATTATCGGTTAAAATATTCCTATAGTAGTCAAACTTTTTTTTACTATTAATTGGTCTGCGTTTGATCACGAACTCGTCTGATGGAAAGCGATGATGATATCTAAAATAAGCCGCAAAAAATAAAAAAGTACACCCAAAACGCTTTGTGCTGATTTTATTGGAGGTGTAATTCCACTAAAAAAAAACGTTTTATAAAAAGTTTTTTATTTAATAGGGAGATATCTTCTTACTTATCAAAGTTAGTGGACAAACTTTTTGCAAAACTGATGCTGGCGTTCTTCTTTAAAAGTCTTACTTTCTTCTTTTCTATTTCTTTCTACTTCTTCCATTCTAGAGGGAGACAGAGAGAGAGAGAGAGAGAGAGCTGCTCAACAAAAATAAAACACTTAAAGGAATCGTCTCAAAGTGGAGGCATTTTAATCCGTGGAAACGTTAAAATGTTATGGTCTAAGGTCAAAGTTGAGGATTGCGGTATGCACGAGAAGTTATATATTTAGAATTATGAAGTGTTATTGAAACCTCTCAAACGATCCTTTTGGCGTTTATGGAATGGCCAAATAAGTAAGTTGCGTAATATTGCGAGGGCAAAGTTTTTGAATACCAAATACCTACGTGGAGAGGTTAGCAAGTCACGAGGTTTTTAGTATCTAAGTTTGGATTTGAATGAAAATATTGATCTTTAGGGGAACCCTAAAGAGAAACCGAAAAGGTACAAGGTGCCCTTTTGATTTTTTTATTTTGTCGTTCTGGGTGTTAAATATGTATTTATATAAAGTAAACTTGTATATAATATGTATATATGTAAAGTACATGTTGCATATCAATTGTGTAAGCAACCGTAATACATACTAGAAATGGTTTAGTATGCAGATAGGCTTCTATGAAAATTGTCCTGATTTCATTCAATTACATTTTTTTATTTATTCCGCTGAACATTCGCCTGTTTATCTGTCACCAGGCTTTGTCTCGTAAAGTGTAATAGCTAGACGGTTAGTATTCCTGACGCTATAACAACAAATAATTATAATAAAATAATAAAATACTTTAACCAAATCCTTTTTTCCATTCTTTCTTTCAAATATTTATAGCAAACAACTCTGAAAAAAAATTTAACAATCTTTTATTTGTTTGACCTAATATGGCAACCCAACAGTTTTAGGGTCCCCTTTATATACTTGTGCGTGTATTGTTTCGATGACATTTGGAAAGTTTTTGATTTATGTCGCGCCCCACGGGTTTCGTGAAACAGGGGTGTGTTAGGTATTTACGAGTATAATATCTATTAAGTACATTAAAAATAAAAATAAAAATAATGATGCCTTTATTTGTCCAGTATCACGAATAGATTATGACAGTAAAATGACAAAGTTATAAAATTTTAATAAATGCACGTTCACAGATAAATTTTAACTCGTTGTCCCACACCAGTGAAAACCCTGTGTTGTGGGGCTTTATACCTTCACCATCATTCACGTCTTTGTTTTTTGAGTAGTACAATAAATAACCAGACTAACAGCATCTTTTTTTAATCTACAATGATTACAACAATGAAAAAGAAAGAAAATAAAACATTTCTCTCAAATCTATCACATTCCATAATCATTAAAGCGCTATTCTGTATCGGAGAACTGTGACCTCATCGATCGAACTAAGTAGAGCATTACACTAAGTGGTCAATACGAACATAACTACTCATAATACGATAATAACTTGGTCTACTAATGTGTGGGATTTAATAAAACGGCCACCAAAATATTATGACTATTCGCTCAAGTATACTATTTGGGCACCAAACATTTATATACTGGCTAGCTGCATTACCTAGCTAGCATTACCCGCGTTAATCCAGGATAAAAAGTAGCCTATTTGTTAATCCAAAGTCTAACCTATCTTTATAGTAAATCTTATGTAAATCGGTCCAGCAGTTAGAGCATGAAGGAGTAACATAGATTTTGAAGTTGTTTGCGTATCCCACGGGAACCACAATTGTTTTCGGTATAAGAAGTAGGCTATGTGTTAATCGAAGTTCTAACTTATCTTCACACCAAATTTTATCAAAATCGATCCCGCCGTTTGAACGTGAAGAAGTAAAAAACATGCACACATACAAACTTTCGCTGAAGAAACTTCCTTTTGGTGCTTCATCATAATCATCATCCACAGCCGATTCTATCCCACTGCTGGGTATAAGCTTCTCTCCTGTCATGCCATATGTTTTGGTGCTTAGTTATTTTTTCCTCCGTATGTGTTAAGTGACCAAGCTCTGGTGTCGAGAGTTTTCAAGCCACCCGAAGGTCTCTGACTTGGCTTACCGACCTTTTGTTCTAAATCTAACAGCCAGGACCTACAATAAAACGTGTTTTCTGATCCCCTGTAGCACCCAGATGAAAATGACACCTTTTAAACGACAATTTTGTACATGGTCTTTGTTAATATTAGGAGATATTAATTACATCATTCTTCTGTACAAGGTAGTGGAAGCAGAGGACGACCTAAGAAGATGTGGATGGATTGTGTGAAAGAGGATATGAAAGAGAAAGGAGATAATGTAGCGGCGGCTGACAGAAGAGTGTGGAAGCAAAAAACGGGCTGTGCCGACCCCACATAGTGGGAAAAGGTGAAGGCAATCATAAAAAGCAGCTCTGATGACTCGCCGTATAAGAGAACTGATATAATATTTTAGATAGCAAGATTGTATATATAATCTGGTGCTCGTTTAAGTACTAAGTACCTCATCTATGAATGTAGCACAGGCTACCAATGCTGAACGCGTTGCTAATGTACCCCGCTCTTGGCGTAACCGCTTCAATAAGGCTATTATAAAACTTAAATGAGCCTGAACCAGATTGGTGGTATAAAAGTGTCTTTGCGAGATTTTATGAAAGAGACTATACTTTAGACATGCGTTTATAGCTACTTGTATATCAATCTAATCTAATATATATAAGATTTCCATGTCACAATGTTAGTTACCGTACTCCTCCGAAACGGCTTGACCAATTTTCACCATATTTTATATGCGTATTCAGTAGGTCTGAAAAACGGCTACTATCTATTTTTCATACCCCATTAAAAAAAATGGGTGATCAACCCTTATGATCACCCATTTTTTTAATTAATAAAAACAAACTTTGCCGGGTCAGCTAGTCCTATTATAATAATTAAAATGCTGAGGTTCTTGTTTGGGATTCTGTGTTTTGATTTTCACGCTAAACAGCTTCGATTGGGACTAAAACTAGTAAGGTATGCTATGTTAGCTATGTAGTTTAGACCTTAGGCTTAAGTTACTGTTTATCTCAGATCAAGTGGAATATCAGTGCGGATCGTCGTAAGATGTAACTATTTTTATGCGTCAATATATTTTTTATAATATCACTGGTACGAATTGAAATACCAGTTCCAGCTTCTTCTTCTTCTTCTTCTCCGAATGAACTATATTGACAAGCCATTTAGCTCATTCAAACTGGTGACGATAGTTTTCAAGCCACCTGAAGGCCTCTGACTAGGCTTAACGACTGCTTGTACTAACAGACTAACAGCTGGGACTACCACCTCCACTTCCACTTGTCGCGATCATCAAAGCTAAGTAACGGTCGATGCGGGCGGTATTTGGATGGGTGACCATCTACAAGACTGTCGTATGACACGTTAAATTGTAGGTCCCGGCTGTTAGGCTTAGTACAAACAGTCGTTAAGACAAGTCAGAAGCCTTCGGGCGGCTTGAAAACTCTCGACACCAAATCTCGGCCACTTAGGTCATACAAAGAAAAAAACTTACAGTCCTACATAAAAACTAAATATAATAAATACCAAGGTAGCAAACCCTATTATATTAAACAAGAAACGTGGTGGGCCAGTCACGAAAAAATACACTCGCACGTGTTTTCGTTTTTCGTATTAATTCAACATTTTTTCACACCTTTCTCACCTCTGCCTGATAAAATACGAAACATGTACATATTCTATACATAAGTATACAACATACGTCAAATACACCTTCAACCAAACAATGAAACATTCCTTTCATTTTCTGTAAAATAAGGTCCAACCTCAGACTAGGCAAATTTCGGACAGATTGTGTGAAATACATTATAAGTACGAGTATTATTTAGTCTGAGTCTGTTAACTATTCAGCAATGTCTACGGAATTGTGCAAACTTACGTGATAATTTTCACGTCAATCAATAAATTGTCTAAAATTATTGACATAAATTCATAATTATTTTGACATAAATATTATCATGTAATTTGGAAACATTATAATGTAATAAAAGTGCAAGGTGCAAGTTTTTAAATTTGATGTAAAACCTATCACCTTGTGACCGAAATGCTGGCTTATACTCCGATTTTGTCCAAAAATTAAGAAACACAAAGCAACGGGATAATGCCACCAGCATTTGCATGGGCACACTG
This sequence comes from Mellilla xanthometata, assembly GCA_035578125.1. NCBI lineage: Eukaryota > Metazoa > Arthropoda > Insecta > Lepidoptera > Geometridae > Mellilla > Mellilla xanthometata. The sequence continues at coordinate 16,665,804 of JAPUBQ010000024.1, read as the reverse complement.
CCAGACAAGAAAAATTAACTTGTGTATTTTTTTAATGCTAATTTGTTTTTTTTTTCGTTAGATATAGTTATTTTAAATCATTTTTAGTTCCATAATAAATTTGTAGCAAAAACAATTTTATATTGCAAGTAAACACAGCTACGCTTTAGACCCACCGGACACAGCTACGCTTTAGACATACCCTAAAACAGCTTCAAATTCAGGACACTTTTGCGCCGTCTATAATTTCTGTATCCCAAGTACAAACGTACGCATGAACTCAGAATATTGTATTAAACTTCCCCCTAATTTACGTTTATTATTAGGCGCATTTGGCACATAAGCTGTTGAAATATGGCACGCAATTCGTTCCGGTCCATTATTGTTCCTGGATGAATGAAATTTATGTAAGCGTGGAAGGAAAGTCAGTTCTTTGTCGCACGGACGGGAAGTTCTGGCAACGACTGAGTAATCAATGTAAAAGGAAAAGGTGAAAGTCACTTTTGATTGTTATTGAGTTTAATAATAATAATAACAATATTAACATTTGATCAACAAATTTATCAAATTAAATTTTATTGATTATAAAGTATTTGTGTAGGTCCTTAGCTCTCACGCTAGGATACCCTGAGTTTGTGAGAGCTAGTTTCTTTTCTTAGGGGCTTGGGGTGGGGACATAATTTATAGATGTAGTGACATATTGGACGTGATTATTTACTTATGTGTATGATTATTAGTATGTTTTTAAACATCGTCACGAAAATAGGTGGGTTATTAGTTTGACGTGTCTTTTTTTGTGATGGATAGGCAAGCGCTTCACCTGATGTTAAGTGATGTGAAGGCCTCGTTGGCGCAACGGTTACCATGCCGGACTGCTAACCAGAAGGTTCCGGGTTCGATTCCCGGCCCGGCCGACATCTTTGTGCTTAACTAAATTTGTTGGTTGTGGGTCTGGGTGTTAAATATGTATCTATATAAAATATATATGTATGTATATGTTGTATATCAGTTGTGTTATCTACCATAACACGAACTAAAAATGGTTCAGTATAGGGTTAACCAGCCGTGTGTGAAATGAGTCCTAGTATTTATTTATTTATTTATGTTGCGATCTAGGAGCGCGCTACCTAGAAGAAACCGATTCACTCTCGCCTTGAAGACAGTAAGGTTCAGTCTGTGTTTATAGGCGTGGCATTGTAGTTCTCTATCGGATGGACCGATTTTAACTGAGAGTTTTTGATTGAAAAGTGGATGAGCTATTAGTTAACTATGCTTGATGAAAATCGGTTTAAGATGGCCGGTGTCACAAAAAACCAAACATAAGTTTAAAAATTACAGAAAGAAAGAAGGTAAGAAATACGTTTCATATTCTGACAGAAAACATACAAGAATATATACTTGCAATATATACATGCAAAGAAATGCACCCCAATATGTGAGGTGAAGTAATATAACGCTCTGCCGGAACATAATAATAATAATATTAAATATATATAATTAAATATTTATTTACCACTAAAAAAAACTTAATCATTAGTGTTGCATATTATACATGTTTGGTTATGAGTCTATAATAAACTTTATTGCAATGTATAAAACTAAGGAGACACTGTAGAACATACGCAACTCTTGCAAAAAAAATTACACCCATTTTTTATTTCTAATATTAGGTATACAGACCCTGCACTAAGTACACTACTTGTATTGGAGGGTCTGTGTTATACATATTCATGAGTTCAATATTTAGTTACATACAAAATTTAATTATAAATAGACTCAAAATTAACCAAAATAATGTTCACTCCATATCTTAATCACAAAAATTCATCGCAACCATTAATATATCACGCGTGCGTTACCAACTCCTATAACGCACAAAATACTAATTCGTAACAACAGTTTTCTTACTACCCATGGTACGATAAAATCTCCATTTGTCGATTACGACACATTCATATTTCACCCATGAATTTATACCGCCATAAAATACCAATATTAATTTCGTGGAAATTATTATTTAATGTAAGTGTTGTTCTCAATTACCATTAATAGTTATTGTTTCCTGGAGTTAATTAATTTAAGTACGCTTTTGTTATAACAGTGACCGAATCACGGACAAAGTAGGTTAGCTGTAATAATAAAATTTCAGAACGTTATTTCTGTATTACAGTAGAAACTCGATTAGCCGGACTAATTGTTGTTATTAGGCATTCGGATAGTAAAAAATCTGGATCCGAAATCGAAGGTATGAAGAAAATCTGTTTTTTTTTATTATTTTCCGATGAGAAACCGGCGCTGGGGGGGTGATGCCAGTTCCGTCCGGAACATTTACCTAAACTTGCAAAAATACGACTTTGGACAATTGGTCCGACAAACACACATTGGAAATAAAAAACAAAACAAATGAAAATCGGTTCATCTGTTCGGGAGCTACGATGCCACACACACACACAGTGAGAGAGAGAGAGAGAGAGAGACCCTGTTGTTGTTTGAAAAATAAACAACAAATGAAAATCAGTTTATCTGTTCGGGAGCTACAATGCCACACACACACATACATACACACACACACATACACAGAGAGAGAGAGACAGAGAGAGAGAGAGACTCTGTCGTTATCTAAAAAATAAAAAATAAATTAAAATCTGTTCATCTATTCGATGCCGTAAACACACACACACTCACACAGAGACACCCTGTCGTTGTTGGGTCAGGGTTTCAAAACAACAACAAGTCAAACAATACCCATAAAGTATACGACGAACGAACTCACAAATACACAAATTCTACAAATTCGATTACACGTCTTGTAGAGAGCTTTAACACAGTTTCAGTTAGCAGTAAAACCGCCGTAAAACGCCTATGTGTCGACTGCATAGAAACCAAAGACTTGTCAATGGGGGAGAACGGAAATTATCAACCCAGGTAAACTATTGGCCCCACTGTTGGGTATTGGCCCTAAATTTTCCCTTAAGTTGAAATATATGTCGTTGAGCATAACTAACTAACGTTGTGTTGTGGCAGCCATTTTGAGAACAAGTAACTCCAGACTAGGCTTGTTTCAACTTTGACCAGAGTGTCGCTTACTCGTGTGGTAACGCGACCTACAGGGCAATGTTTAAGCTATATAACTTAAAAAATGATTAACGAGATTTAGGCCAAGTGTGGGTAGGCTGATGACACAAGTTCTTCTGTTATCCTAAGAGAATGTGGGTTTCTTCAGAATGTTTTCGTTTATTGTATGAGTGACAGCAATTTCCACACAACTAAAAAACAAGTCTTTGTATTTTTATATATTTCTTTATTTATTCTCCAGGACTGGAAGTCTCCATTTTCATTATGTGAACCACCAAGGTGTTTAGTTTTTTGATCCCATTATTCCTTGAAAATATAATCTAGCTGGTTTTTTACGTTCTATATTTTTGAAAAAGAATAAAACACTGGATAAGCACGCTCCACTTCCATTATTACACACACTATCATTGTTCGAATTTTCTTTGCCATTATTCGAATTAAATGCAAGCTTGTCCTATTATATATATTACTTATTTCCGTTCTACATGTTTAAATTCTCCGAATTCAACCTTAATGCCTCTCCGGCGATAAAATAACCAAATAGTGGTACGGTGTCGTGGGCTCCGATCGCATTTGGGAATCCAATACCTCGGAGCATGGAGTGGTTTAGATAAGAAATGAGAATGTTTATGCACTGTTGCTTCTTCAAAACCATTTATCTAAGGAATTAAAATAATTCGGAATGAGATTTAAATAAATAAATAAAGCCATTTATTCCCCAGAGACTTAAAAAGACATATAATGGGTTAAAGAAATCTATGTTAGTTTTATATATAAATACATTCTTCTGTTTAACAAATTACAATTAATTAAAATACTATTATAATGATTCTTGGGGCACCCAAATATGGGTGTAGGCCTCCTCCATGCGTTGCCAGGACATCCGATCTTGAACTAGTCGAGTCCAAGTAATTCCAGCTGCTTCTTCGATATTGTCGCGCCATCGTCTGCGTGGTCGTCCTCGGGGTCTAAGATCTTTGATATCCAGTTATCCTTAATTATGCATGCTCCAGTTAGGGCCAGTGTCACTAACTCGCGTGGTTACGCGTCCTGCTGTTTAACTGTCTAGGTCAAGAGTTTAAAAAATCATTATCATACGCGGCATTTATAAATTTCCTGTGATATGACTTAAGAATATAGGCCGTAAAATACCACACGCCACGTTAGGGTTATGATATTTTTTATTCTTTTCTCATCTATGAATTGGCAGACGATAACGGCCATTCCGATTTCTGTCTATGCCAACAGTAAACAGACCACTGAATGGGCATCAAGCATAACAGAGGTACTCAAACCAGATTGTAGTGTAGTGGCATGAATTAGCCCTGAATCTGCGGCGTACTATATGAGTGATTCTGCTCACGAGGCGCCTGGCTGAGCTGTGACCAGGCGTTGAACTTTGATAGGGCTGCATCTGTCATGTTATTTTATTACTTTGAGACTTTTTCTGACAGTATTTTTTTATTAACGTCTAATTTCAGTGTTGTGGAATGTATGCTATCGTAACTTGAACTCAGCCAGTTCAGAAAGAAGTAAAGCATTGAACTTTATTCGTATCGCGAGCAACAGGTACAAAAAAATACAATATTTGAAAAAACTTAATCATGTGTAAGTTGAATGTATACGTATATAGCTCGGCTAGCTGAAGTGATCTGACACGATCATCGAATCTAAGCAACGGTCAATGCGGGCGGTATCCGGATGGGTGACCATGCACAGACTGTTGTTTTTCAAGGGGAATTTTTATCTGGGTGCTACCATGGGTCGGACGATAAGTTAAATTGTAGGTCCCAGCTATTACTCTTAGTGCATGCAGTCATTAAGCCGAGTCTTTCGGGCGGCTTGAAAACTCTCGACACCAAAGCGTGCTTGAAAAAAGAAAACAAAAATCCTCTGTATTATCATTAATCCTACATTAATTATTTAAATAGTATACGTGTAAATGCAGCAAAATAATACTTGAACAGAAATTATAAGAAGTTTAGCGGCAGATTTAACTTCACACTATATATTTTTCTTTGGCAGGGTGAACCCTGGGTACGGATGACCACAGCATCGTGTAGGTTACAGACATGCTCTCAGAAGTTACGGCCGCTAATGAATAAAATAAGAAAACTAGCGTTGAGCGCAGAACTACATTTCCACGGGTGTTGTAAACCCGAGTTTACACAATACTCTTTACTTTATACTTGTTGTCTGTAGAATGCACTACGTTTTACATGTGCTAATCCTTTTTTTATTTAGTACTTAAGGCGAAGATAAGGGTAAAATATTGACTTTGCCTTCTATTCTTCTTCCTATTAAGGCAATGCCTGAATAGGATTGTTTTTAATCTTTCGTTTAAAACTGTAGAATAAAAATAAAAACATTCCGTACATTTCAAAGGTATGCGATTTCGAACAGTGTCTTCAAAGCTCAATGATTTTTGACCAACAATATCAATTTTAGGTATAAAAACCTGCAGAATATACTTCAAAATTGATTAAATTTATGTTTTAAAATTAAATTTCCTGTATTCAACTGAATCTATTTGCAAAGTTTGTCTTCTCTCTTTTTTTAACTTTAAATTATAATCTAACTGTTACAACAACTAAAAATAAATTGTTGAAAAAAAAGCTTAAATGGATAAATAAGAAGAAAAATCGGTTCGTTCGGGAATAAAAAAATCAGGTTCGGTTCACAAATGGCTGGAAAATCGGTGAACATACGATACATAAAAAATACATACAGTCAAATAAATATATAACTTCTTCCTTTTTTGAAGTCGGTTAAAAACTTAATGAAAACAGATTTTCGAAGAGGTTCGAATCAACCTTACGGTTTGAATTGGTTTAGTTTTATTGTTACGTGTGAACTATGCCTATTTCTAGATGTACTAAGATGTTCAGAAGTTCAGTACGGTTCAGAATTGTTGTGTCTAGCAGTTTGTGAGTTGATGACTCTTCTCGTTTGCTGCCTGTACGATGAGGAAAGTAACATATATTTTATCTACTTGAAAAGGTTTTATTTGCACAATGTTGTGTTGATATTATTTTTGGCATTTTAGGGTGTAGAACAAAGAATGTTCTTTATAGATTCGTTCTCTCTTTTTCACTTCTGTCCTTCTCTGTCCTTTCATATTATTGATGAAGTTTATTATATCTATCGATTATATATTATATCGATTAGTACGACATTTATTATATCTACTTGAATAGGCTTCATTTAGGCAAGGTTGCGTTGATATTATGCTTGATCTTTTAGGGTGTCGTAGAAGAGTTAACCACCTTCTTTATAGATTCGTTCTCTCTCTTTTTCTCTTCTGTCCTTCTGTTATTTCGCATTTTTGGTGATATTTAGTACCAACATATATTTTATCTACTTGAATAGGCTTAATTTAGGCAATGTTGCGTTGATATTATTCTTGGCCTTTTAGGGTGTCGTAAAACAAAAAACGTTCTTTATAGATTCGTTCTCTCTCTTTCTCTTCTTTCCATCTGTCCTTTCACATTGTTGATGAAATTTTGTACGAACATTTATTTCGTATATTTCTTGGTTTTGTACTTTTTTTTTGGGGTTGTACACATGAATGTAAAACGGTAATAAAATTTATTTCGTTTTAACCAACGACAAATTTAATTTGAAAATATCATATAATCCGTACTTTAAAACTTTGAAAGAAACTCTTTCCTACAACTCAAACGCATCCTCATTTTAAAAATCTCTGGTATTATAACTCGTGTTAAAAAAAAGAAAAACAATAAAAAAAGCATTTAAAAATTCGCTATCTCTTATTCACACTCATTTGGTTGTGTAAGTGAGAGGACAGGGACTTTCAAAATATTTTTTTTTCTTATTTTTACGAAGCACCCCGTGCTAGCTTCGCACGATCTCTGAAATAGCCTGTGTTACTCGGGGATAATATAGCTTCCCAACAGTAAAAGATTTTTCAATTCGGCCACTGGGCAGTAGTTTTGGAGCCTATTCGCGAAAAACAAACAATCAAACTTTTCCTCTATATATATTTGATATAGATTATAATGTAATCGTATAACAGAAAAATAAATTTGCCAAGTGCGAGTAGGGCTTGCGCATGAAGGGTTGCGTCCATTACCTAAACCTGTTAACAGAGAGACAGAAAGGGCTTAGTTATGTCCCGTATCTTAGGGACCTTATAGATAGAGAACCCTAAAACACCCGGACGAATGGTTTTTTTTCACACACGACTGGTTAACCCCATACTGAACCATTTCTAGTTAGTGTTATAGTAGCTAACACGGCTGATATACTACATATACATACATATATCTTATATGGATACATATTTAACACCCAGACCCACAGCCAACAAATTTCGTTGTTGGCCGCGCCGGGAATCGAACCTGGAACCTTCTGATTGGCAGTCCGGCATGATAACCATAACGCCAACGAGGTCATCAAACTTCAATGCACTTTGACAAACATACCGATATTAAAGCATCCAATTCTGTTGACTTCAAACAAACATAGATGCTAGCCATGATAAAAGTAATAGCCTCAAATTATACATCTTACTACGAATAGTCGCAAAAAGCAATAAGAGATTATTTTCTGATAGAGTAAATAGACGCTGTAACTGTCCATTTAACAAATACCAATTGGTTTCAGATATCCATCAGAAAATAGCTTTTCAGTTATTGTTTGTACTAGTTACTAGCGCTAAACGAAAATAGAAGCTAAGTTTTGTTGTATCAGCATATTGGTGGGCACTTCACTTGGCAATTTGTGTTATTTTTTTATTTTATTAATATTTTAGTATTTTTACATAATTTGTGAAAATGCCAACTCTCCTCCTAGAAATGTTCATGAGATTCAGGGACAGACGAATAGATATTTAACATATTATGAGATATAGGGAGAAAGAGAGACGAATAGATGTTTAATTGATGACTTAAATTTTTTTAAGGAGATTAACGGCAATCCATACAATCGTAACACACTAACGTTATAGAATGTCGAATAAAGAATTGTCGACTATAAACGCATTAACGAAAAAACATTTTTTTTTTATGAATATTTTGGTCACATTTTACACACGGCTGGTTAGCCCCACACTGAACCATTTCTAGTTCGTATTATGGTTGCTAACACAACTGATATACTACATATACATACATTCATATTACATATAAATACATACATATTTAACACCCAGACCCACAGCCAACAAATTTAGTTAAGCACAAAAATGTTGACTTGGCCGGGAATCGAACCCGGAACCTTCTGATTAGCAGTCCGGCATGGTAACCTTTACGCTAACGAGGTCGTCAAAATATACCGTTCAACTATGAGAAACAAGCGAACATCTTTTTAGGCAGAACTTAACTTAAACTTTGTCTAGTAAAAATGTAAATACATTTATGCTTTAATGAAACTGTGCAATACAGAACCTCTAAAATTCAGCTCGGCAACTTTCATTTCTGAAACCTAATCATCGATCGATGTAACAGTTCTTTATTTTCAACACGTCAGTCAAACACGCAGGTTAAAATCTGCTCCGCAAAATCTAAAATTCAAATTCCTGTGTTCGGAAAACGGTTTCATGTTTTCAAACCTAAAATATTCTGAGTGGATGAAAAAAGCCCGAGAAGTCCACTTTGGTAAATTTGCATTTCGACACCAAAGGATTTGAATACGACAGCGGTTTACAAAATATTACTCAAGATATTTGATGCAATTATTATAAGGACTTTGTTTATAAATAACTATTACAGAAATCACCAATTATAATACTATATAAACTTAAACACTACAACTTAAATTAGAGTAAGCTCACCATCCAAGCTGTCGCTGCGGGGCGGAGTTCCCAAGATGCTGGTAGCATTACCCCGTTGAACAGCTAAACTTAGTCTTTGTAAGAAATAGCTGCCCGCTCTTGGATCTCCAGAAGCGAGGACCAACCGCTTCCCAATGTCTCAAAAAGTTTTAGTGTCGGACGACCACGGGCCTAAAGTCTCCACGGACAGCGCAACAAACTCATAGTTTGCGCTAATCCGTGAATACTTACGATGTTTGACAGGAATTGAGCCTGCTGAGCAGCGGCCCCCGCGCTGCGAGCGGTGGCGGTGACGTGAGACGGTACCAATGTATCCACGCACGTGGCATCCCAAACCAGGGTACGGCCGAGGACTTTGTGATTTTTCTTATCTTTTACTGTGTATATTAATAGTTAATCGACCGAAATACTAATAATGATTTATTTTCTTAAGCAATCGAACTTAAAGACCAGAAAAATCACTCGTATCAAGCTCCGGTATCAAGAGATTTAAAGTCACCCAAGACATTTGATTTGCCTTAATGAATATTTTTACTTAGACGATAGCCGAGACCTACAATTTAAGGTGTCATCCAGGTGACGGTAGAAGCTAGATTTATATGTCGCTTTTTAAACAATTGCGTTTTACAAGGCCACCCAAAGACTTTTCGGATCGACCGTTGCTTAACTTCGATAATCGCATTAGATCATCTTAGTTCTGCTTCTGGCGACATTCTCAATTCGGTTTTTTGCATAGTGCGTAAAAATAGAAAGATTCGATTGCGAATACTTTAAGAATATTAATTCCATTTTGTTATTCAAATAGTTTGTTTGGTAAGTAATATTGGAAAGTGAAATTCGTACTTAAGTATATGCGACCAATTCTGAGAATGCGATTTTGCAATTAGCAACATTTCTACGAAGCATAATTCGAATCAGAATTTGACGTTGCATTTTGAGTTTATTTTGAGCATCAATGCAAAACTGCATTGTCCACTTAGACAATAAATTTATCTAGCATACATAGAATTTTATTATTTTAGGCAAAGTGCCAGATACACGCAGTTCTTTTGTTTGTATGAGTGGTCAAATTATACCGACTCATTTCATTATAGACTATACCTATTGCATTATTTCAAGGTGATGTTGTACCGAGTTCAACCGTGCCATGGATATTTGAGCGGAGTGCCTGAAGAACGGATATAGGTATTTCACAAAATCATTCAAATGAAATCAACAATTATATGTTCTAAAAATTCTAGATTGACCATAAAAAAACGAAAGATTTCTTTTAAGAATCACACCATTTATTAATGTTATAAAAGACTATGTATCACATAAGGAGCTATCGAGCAAATTTTACGTAATCGTGCTTTGAAACTCTAACTCTTCATAACACTGAACAGAACAAAAACATAATTTGGAAAATTGGTTAGCAAAGATCGGCCAAGAAAACAGTGAAAAAAACCATACACGCAGTCGAACATATATACTCCTCTTTTTGCGTTTTTGCAGAAAAAGGAAAGTACTTTTAAATGTTTTTTTTTATTAACTTTTTTTTATTGATGGAATAGGCTTACGTTTGACCGCAGCTTGCTTGGCTTTAAGCTTTACTGTGGTCTAAGATGTATCACGCTTGCCTAGAAGGAACCTATTTACTCTAGATTTGAAGAACCACAAATTGACTTAAAAACTTGACTTTGTTATAAGATGGAGCAAACAAAAGCATTTGAAGAACCTCTGTACGACAAAAGACCATGTTCAAGAAAAAGGGAATCCCAGGAGATATTACATTACTCGTCATTACATTAATCGGAAACTAATTTATTAAATGTACCCCTTGAGATTACGCCGTATTTTACTTTATTTGGATAGATTAGGGTTATTATAAGTAGATAATACTATTGTTTTTTATTCATTATTTACATTGGATAGCTCAGCGTCTTGCCCAATTTACATGACCTTTTTCTTAAAACTAAACAAATTGTTAAACACTTTTGTTAGTTTTTTTTTAATTCAGAAATCATTGATTCAGATTATTTGGAATTAGAAAACACCAATTCTGTTAAATTAGCTTCACAATTTAACAAATGTGTAGAAATCAAAACAGAATTTACATTTCTTTATTGATACAAAGAAAAAAACAAAATTTACATTTTGTTGTTTTAGAATTTAGAATCGTTATAGTTTATCATTACAATATTGTTAACTGTTGATTTATTTTATAATTTCATTGGTATTAATGCAAAGTTAATACCAGCTTTTCAATATAAAAAAACTAGTAAAACAATAATTTCTTCTTCTTCATCCTTGCCTTGCCCCACTTGGTGGGGTCGGCAGCAAATTTTCTTCTTCCACTCTCCTCTATCAGCCGTCGTCTCTACACTCACTCCTTTCTCTGTCATGTCCTCATTCACTCACTCCATCCATGTCTTCTACGGTCGGCCTCTTACCCTTCTTCCTAGCACTACCATTTCATCAACTGAAAAACGATAATCTTTTGAAGGTCATTAGTAGTAACTAATGACCTTCTAAAAATAATCTGGTTAAACTTATCTTTGGCCGCTTTGTTCACAACCATGACAAACTTTAAGAGTTTGTGATGTATAAACAAATAACATATTGAACCTATGTTTTCTGCTAAAAGCTTTTGGTATATTCAAAAGCGAACAAGGCTTCCAGTGAAATGTACTAAATAATACACGTTTCATATGTTACCATCAAATATACGTATTGTTTTTTACCAGGATAATGTAAACTGAAGATACCACTAAGGTAATTGAATCAGCAAATAACATTGCAAATAATATAACTAATACAAACAGAAGTAACATGAATAGAGGCTTAGATCATTTTAAAAGTAGACAGATCAAATTCAAATCGAATATGGAAGTTATGATTGTGTGTATAATAGAGAAAAATATTCAAAAGACAAAAGTAAAGTTCTTAGATAAATAGAAGAAGACTAGCTTGAAACAGAAATCAAATACCAAGACATAAATTTAAGCATGGTAAATATCTATTTTTAAATATATTTTTTCCTCTTCTGTGCCAAATGGCGCACACAAATGGCTTATAGGTTTTCAAAGCAAGAGTGAATCGGTTTTTTCTAGGTAAGCGCGCAACACCTAAGATCATAATGTCGCTTAGCATCAGGCGAATTGTGATGAAGCGCAAGCTCAATTAATTAAAAAAAAGCACCACTGGCTCTGGTGTCAAGAATGTTCAGCCGCCTGGAGACCTTTGACTTTTTTTAAGTCTGAAAAAGCGCGTTCCAGCTTAGATCGCAATGTCGCTTACTACCAGGTGAATTGTGATCAAGCGCATAAGTATGTGTATGAAATAATAGTCCAAGTGCAGGTCAAGCTAGCGCATGCAGGGTTCTGTACCATTATTGTATGGGTAAAATTGAAAAAAATATATTATATTTAATGGGGGTTTTAAATATGTTTTTTTTACAATTTTACACGTAATTAAATAATGTTACACTATCGTTATTGTTATACTATAGGAAAAAAAATACTAAATCACGTTATTTTTTTTTATGTTTAGTATTTGTTGTTATAGCGGCACGGGACATATGTACATACATTTCTTGTAACAGTTTAAATTTTCTAGCTATCACGATCTCTGAGATACAGCCTGGAGACAGACAGTTGAGGCTTAGTAATAGGGTCCCGAGTCAACCCCTAAGAAACAACACAGGAGAATTATTTTCGTGATCTTGTCGTCAGTCAACCAATAGCAAAGAACATCTATGGTCATATGTATATGTTCTTATACATACATATTATGTTTAAACGAGCATCTTGAATTACTCATACGGGACGTCAATCAATACTGACGGATACGTTTAGACGTTATTACTAATTCATGAAACAATTACTGTATTTCTCATGTCAGAATGTTGTTAACCTAAAATTATAGTAGACTACCAGACTCGGCAAATGTCGTTTTGCCTAATTAATATTATAAAACAGTTTCAAGGAAACTGACGTGACAGTCGCTATAGATAATAAATAATTCGTACACATTTCACACACGGCTGGTTAGCCCCGTACTGAACCATTTCTAGTTCGTATTATGATTGCTAACAACTGATATACTACATACACATACATACTTTAAATAGATATAATATGTATATTTAACATCCAGACCGACAGCCAACAAATTTAGTAGTTTAGCACAAAAATGTTGGCCGTGCCGGGAATCGTATCCGAAATCTTCTGATTAGCAGTCCGGCATGGTAACCATTACGCCAACGAGGTCATCAGATGTGATACGAGTAAACGAAGATGTTGTCCATTATTGATTTCTCCTATTTGTAATACGCCACAAAGATTTATACGTAAAAATTAAAAATCATCATCATCAGCCACCATTAATTTATATATTTTAGTTATTCTGATGTATATGTAGCTTATACATATGTACTTCTTCTGAACTTACATTAAAACAATTCGGTAGTTTTGCGTAAATAAGGAACAAACATCCACACATACCAACAAACGTTCGTGTCTTTTACCTTACCGCTGAAAGCAATCTCTTCCAGGCAACCAATTCTACGACAGTGCCCAAAGAAACAAGAAGCAGACGAGGTGTATTGTGACGGACGAGTGTATCTTCTTCTTCTTATATATAAAATTTCCGTGTCACAGTGTTTGTTACCGAACTCCTCCGAAACGGCTTGACTGATCATTACCAAATTTCATATGCGTATTTAGTAGGTATGAGAATCGGCCAACGTGGAACGTTTTTACCCCTAAGTGATAAGGGTTGTTTACCCTTAAATATATTTTTTTATTTTTTCGATAATTTTTTTTTATTTGAATTTTATACAAAGTGGCATTAAAAAATGCATACAACCCTAAATTTTTACTTTTTTACCATCAACCCCTATTTTTTTATGGCCATTTTAGTAAATTTCTGTGTCACAGTGTTTGTTGCCGTACACCTCCGAAACGGATTGACTGATCTTTACCAGTAGGTCTGAGAATCGGCTACTACTTATTATTTTTTATTTTAATTTTTATACCCCAAAGTGATAAGGGTTGATCACCCTTAAATATTTTTTTTCATTTTTCGTCGAAATTTTTTTTTTGTATAAAGTGGCATTAAAAAATACATACAACCCTAATTTTTTACTTTTTTATCATCAACCCCTATTTTTATGGTCATTTTAGTAAATTTCCGTGTCACAATGTTTGTTACCGCACTCCTCCGAAACGGTTTGACTGATCTTTACCAAATTTTATATACGTATTCAGTTGGTCAGAGAATCGGCTACTATTTATTTTTTATACCCCTAAGTGATAAGGGTTGATCACCCTTAAACATTTTTTTTTAATTTTTCAACAAATTTTTTCATTTTATTTTTGTGTTAAATGGCATTAAAAAATACATACAACCCTTATATTTTTACTTTTTTTATCATCATTCCCTATTTTTTTATGGCCATTTTAGTATTTTATTCATTTTTCATCTCGCTTGATAACTGATCAAATATAGTATCTAACTGTACTTCGAGTAAAAATCTTTTTTTTTTTAAGAAAATAACTAACAAAATTTTATTTTCTTCAAACATAAGCATAAGCTTATGATTATTACCAATCTTAAATACTTAAAATTTGCCGCGCCTTTACTTTACTGGTGAGTGAAATACCACACTATGCCATAGACCGAAGTCGGTCTCCTGTTTTACTCACAAAATTCTTCTTCACAGACTTCTCTCACTGTTTACACAAATTTCGACCTTCGTTATTGTTTATGTATCGTATGTAGTAGTATTGTTAACAATTATCATTTTACTATATCAATGTAACTCTCTTATTAACTTAACCGTGGCTCCACCCGCGTGTAAGTCGCTTTATTGCATAACCTATCCTGCACATGACTGTTGTAAAAAAATGTATTTTCATCTGTGCGCTACTGTGGATCGGATTATACGTTAAATTGTAGGTCCTCTTAGCACAAACAGTCGTTAAACTAAGGCAGGGGCTTGAAAGACTCTCGACGACATAACTTAATCACTTAGTTCTTACGTAGAAGAAGCTATAAAATTTGATGTACTAATAAACTAGACCCCGAACGTAGGAGCAAAAAATGTTCAACAAATATGATGATGACACTACAAATATTATGTAATTTGTTCTGCTTTGGACTTCTTTATGCTCAAACGGCTCGAACAAATATGCTAAAAATTTTCGCGCTCGCTTCGCTCGCGCATAGCTCGCTACGCTCGCATCCAGCTCGCTTCGCTCGCGATTGGTCCTAGGACTTTTAGGTCATAGCTTACGACACTCAGATATTATGTAATTTGTTCTGCTTCGAAATTCTTTATGCTCAAACGGCTCGAACAAATATGCTAAAAATTTTCGCGCTCGCTCCGCTCGCACATGGCTCGCTGCGCTCGCATCCGGCGCGCTTCGCTCACGATTGGTCCTAGGACGTTTTGGATCATAACTTACGACACTACAAATATTATGTAATTTGTTCTGTTTTGGACTTCTTTATGCTCAAACGGCTCGAACAAAAATGCTAAAAATTTTCGCGCTCGCTTCGCTCGCGATTTGTCCAAGGACTTTTGGGTCATAGCTTACGACACTACAAATACTATGTAATTTGTCCTGCGTTGGACTTCATTATGCTCAAGCGGCTCGAACAAATATGCTAATAATTTTCGCGCTCGCTTCGCTCGCGCATAGCTCGCTACGCTCGCATTCGGCTCCCTTCGCTCGCGATTGGTCCTAGGACGTTTTGGGTCATAGCTCACGACACTACTAATATTATTTAATTTGTTCTGCTTTGGACATCTTTATGCTCAAACGGCTCGAACAAATATGCTAAAATATTTCGCGCTCGCTTCGCTCGCGCAAAGCTCGCAATGCTCGCATAGGGCTCGCTTCGCTTGCGATTGGTACTATGACGTTTTGGGTCATAGCTTATGACACTACCAATATTATGTAATTTGTTTGGTAACGGCTCGAATGGAATCGCTAAAAAATTTTGAATACCTAAAACTTTAGAAAAATATCATTACCTACTAACCTTAAAAATTTTACAATGAAATTGTATTATACAAATAACAGACTTTAAAATCACACCTACATTTATAAATTCTAACTGTATCTAAAAAGTGAAAAATAATTTTATGCCTACACATAAGTACCATCGAAGACTTTATTTGATTAACTTATAAACATGCTATTTTCAATTTGTATTTATCCTGTATTCTTGGCGTCGGTGCCATCTAAGAAGAACAAATTAATGTTTGTTAAAATAAACACTATTAAATAGATATGATTGAACATAATATTTTTTGGCGTTTGTTACTTTTATATTCCCTTAACGTTTGTTCATGGCGCTCCATACCCATTTCACGCATATACCATACACACTTATAATAAGTAACATTTTAATTATACTAGAATTTGACTAGAAACTAGAATAAAAATAATGAATAAGGCAAAACAACGTTTGCCGGGTCAGCTAGTATTAGTGTAAATAAATACGGATCAAAAATACATCTTCTTCTTTTTCTAATCTAATCTTCTAATATATAAAATTTCCGTGTCACTACGTTGTTATTAGGTTGGACTAAACACAACCACTGATCTTGTACAAAGAGAAATAATATTTTTAGTTTATAACTGAGAGACCATATAATGTTATATTGAAAAATTACTGAGATAAAAGTATAATTTAGTTCAAAGGTTTGCTTTGGTTTCGGTTCACAAGTTTTGCAGCTACGACACAGATACCACAAACACAGACCTGTCATACTTATAACGACACACCGTTTTTTCGTCGTGTGTCAGAAGTAGAAAACACAGACAGACGAAATAGAAATAGAAATAGAAATGGATTTACAATTTTGGTGACTCACCTGTGAGTTTTAATTCACCTTCGCGAATCGTACTAGCAACTTGATAAGACTCACTTATCTCGTTATCAAAGGGCTTACGTCACCAAAATATTTACGGAAAAAAGAACTCTAAAGCTATAGACAAAGGGGTTAAAATTCTTAAGCAAGCTTGTGTCGGTTGAGATATTAAGGTACCAATTTTAAAAGTAGCGTGTAGCACGCAAGCGATGTTGCATAGATGAATAGCCGAGTCACAGTTTGATGTCGACCAATACTGGCAACGGAGATGTGTGAATATGCAATGTGTTATCCTTAGATAGAAGAAAATCTGAAATATTTAGTGTACTTACTATACTAGTGATCTGAAACCTAATTAAGATAAAAAACGAAAACATCAAATTGCTTAAAAAAAAAGGTGTGAATATTTTGATTAAGGTATCGCCCGAGTTATCCTTAAAACCTCCCTCTTTCAAGAAGCGAGTGTGGCTCAGTGGGAAAACGTCTGATTTTCAAACTGACGGCCCTTGGTTCGATCCCGGCCCTACACTAATTACTTGTATTAATTTGTGAATTTGCACTCCTTTTACGGTTCAGGAAAACGTCGTGTGAAAACCGATATGTACGAGGACCACAATATCTAAAAAATTACGTTTTCAAGTGCCCAGATTACGAATATTTAAATGAAAGTTCTCAATGTGCTCATATTTTCATGATTTTTGCTAGAGCAGTTATCAGCCAGTTGAAAATAAAATAAAATTAACTAAAAAAACTGAGCTTATCTTACAAAATAATTAATAGTTTCATGAATTGTATGTAAAAATCTAAGGCAACAAAACCACTGTAGACCCAATGGTCTAATGATTGTTAAAAAACGCGAGTACTTTTTACTAACAAGACCCTATTAACGTACATTACTAGGTTCAGCTCAAACTTGACCATCCACACGTTACAATGACTTAAAACATTTTTTTTAAATTGAAACTTAACTCTTCTATGTTTTTTACAAACTCCACGAACAATATAGATTCTGTTATGGCGATATACGGAATTATAAAACTTTTTGTTTGCATTTGTAGCCTTAATCGATCTCAACGCCTGGGTGGTCTTAATGGCTGGCCTGTTTTTCTTTGGGAATTAATTGATAAGAATCATGAAGTTAAGTGTGAATTCTCGTGATAAAAGAGTTAAGTTAGTATGAGCAAAAAGGCATATGAAAAAAATCCTGCAAAATTGATGGGGTGCTACTGTTTTTACCCAGTTTTATTGATTTTAATTCAGATTAAGAGTTTCAAAACACGGTTACGTAAAATTCGCTCCATATCTTTATTTTTTTTAAAAATGGCGTATTGAAATTTAAAACTTTTGTGCTTCTAAAATTAATAAAAGACTGAAAACTAATCTTAATCCTTTTTGTAAGTAATGATATTTTCTAGAATTGTTAGTTTATAATTTATATATTGTGAAATGTTGATTTCATAAGAAATATTTCGTGAAAAATCAACTGGCAAGCGCTTTATAGCACCTGTAGCTTCGGTTAACTAATAATAGATATTAAGCAACGGTCAATGCGGACATTCTTTGTAAGGTCAACCGGGCATTAGACTGTCTTTAAAAGTAAGGCATTTTCATCTAGGCGCTACCGTGGTTCGTGTGACTTGTGGTACAAATTTTTGGTCCCGGCTGTAAGTCTCAGTAATAGCAGCCGTTAGACCAACTCAGAGGTCTGGTGAGTTGAAAAACTCTCAACACCAGAGCTGGCCACTTAGCTCATAAGAAGAAGAAGAAGACTTTGTAATCGTTCAAATTACTTTCTTACTCGTGGATTAGAAAATCATGTAAGCAATTCATGATTCAATTAGTCAACAATATACAGCGAACTAGAATAAATATTATAGAATAGTAACTTGGCCGATAAAATAGTTCCACCGTCCACGCGTAAAATACCGCGGTAGGCGGGGCAAAAAGCTACCCGCGCGGCTAGTATCGTTGGCGTGACCTTGATGCGACCAATCGCGTGCGAGCTTAGTGAGTGTGTGTTTCGTTGGGATAGCAGTATAATTGTGTGCGTAGATGGATACATATTCTATGCGGCAATTGTATGGAGTTACTCTTCCGTTTATTCTAGTACGCTGACAATATAAGTACACAAATGATAATATAAAAAGGCTTTTTTATTCTTTTCATCTTCGAGGGCTTGAAACGAAAAAGCTTTCTGGAAAAGTTCAGAATCGTTCGATTGTTCGAAGAATTCTTCAATACAATTTAACAATTACTCAATTCAACCATTATTATTATTAATTCAGACCTATTCAAATGAATTTAAACAATATTGGATTCATTGTTTCTTTTGGCCAATAGATGCCTAAAAAAAGGTAAAATATAATGGAAAATATAGAAACAAACATTGTGTAAAGGCAGTCTTGGATTTGAAATATTTGACAGTGTATGTATTCTACCAACCAAGCCTTTCATAACTACGTAGTTGTGAAAAAATATCTCATCTGTAATTTTGTGGTGTCATTTTTTATTTATCATAATGTATGTTTTCGACTAATCAAGCCCTTTCATTTCATACCTATATTGAGGCAGTTGTGAAAAAAAATATGTCATCCGGCATTTTGTGACAGTCCCATCTTAGCCTTTTTTTATTAACTTTAGCTATAATGTAGCTAGGTAAATTAAATTAATATATAGAAAATTATAGTTATATTTTGTGCTAATCACATTATGTAAAGTTTGGACACATTTGAAATGTGTCCAAACTTTGACGTATAATTTGATAATATTATTAATAAATGGTTTATCTTATTTATCTCGCTGAGAACACTACCGATAAACAATTTTACAAACAAAAAATACTTAATAAATAATTGGTTCATCCCATCGAATCGAAGTACATGTAAGTACTTTAACTATTTTAATCGTGAAATATAATTAAACCGCTGAAATTATAGCAAAAGCCTTATCCTTCACTTTTTAGTTCTTACAAATTCTATGACCGATTGAATTGGAGATAAGAACGACAAGATAACTTGAGAGAAGTTTCTTCATGAACTGCATTTCTGAAAGGAAATCCGATTCCGGTCGTAGTATAAAGTCACAAAGTATTTGATGGCCTTTGTCGCTCTTTGGCAAGTCGGTAATTTAAAGGAGTTATTACGCACTAATATGGTTATGCTTTGAAAGGAACTGATGGAAACTAATATTGGAGTGGATCATACATTATATAATGCAAAGCGAGTGTGGTTCGGTGGTTATAACGTCTGCTTTTCAATCAGACAGCCCCTGGTTCGATCCCGGCCCTAGACCAATGACTTGTTTTTCAAGTTAAGTGTGATTTGCCCTCGCTTTACGGTGAAGGAAAACATCGTGAGGATACCGGCATGTTTGAGGACCACAATATCCGAAGACGTGTGTCATCCGCCAATCCGCACTTGGCCTGCGTGGTGGATTATGGCCTATATCTCTCTCTTCGTGAGAGAAAGCCCCGAGTTCCAGTAGTGGGAACGTAAAGTGGGCTGCGTATGCTATAGATTATATAATACTACAGATACGAAACGTATAATAACAAGCGCTTTCCACATTTTAGAACAATTTACCTTTTCTTGTGTGATGATACTACAACTAGAACAAAATTGTTCTAAACGTTGGAACATTTTGTTTAAAAGAACCCATAGATAAGGGCTTCTATCTTACTTAAACTCCTTAGTTTGAATATCTAGTCCCAGTAGTCAAAAAACATTCCATATCCTACGAGTTCTTTTATCAATCTAGATGCAGTCAAACGCAATCCTATTAATTGTAAGCATGTACTAAAAATGAAATTAAAAAATCGAAACGAAAATTATTTGTAAATCGCAAACGAAAATTAATATCGAAAAAAATTACTAAAGAAACAACTCTAAGAATATACATACTTATCTTGGTACCAATCAGATTTATAACTATGAAAAAAAAAACTTTCCTTAAAATTTCTAATTTATAAGTCTGATTGATATCAAAATAGGAATTAATATTCTTAGAGTGATTTTTTAGACGTTCTTCAATCCTTTTAATATTTTTTACCGTTTACGATTTTTAGTGGAAAAACTGTAAATTTTAGGTATCCCACCCTTATCTTCGTTTTAAGCGTTACATCTTTTTTTTACTGTCATATTTTATGCTAGCTTGAATTAAGATGTAAAATAGAAAACTCTCTTGATTTCCAACTATCACCGCTGCTTTAATATCTAAATTACACAAACTATTGACATAGGACTTAAGCTCTTCAGTTAGCAGATAGTAATTTCTGATAGCGGTTTCATCAAAGTCTTAGCGACAAACACTATCGGCCCAATTACCACTACCCTCTTACACCCCTTACAACTGACGAAAAAGAGGAATGTCTTAAGTTAGACTTGAAACATTATTTTAAGGAAATAAGCTTCGATTAAATATATACTATACAATTGTATCTACTAAAAATACACAAAAATACAAAATATGTTTCAATTCAAGTCAACTTTACCACTGTATCTTAAGGTTGAGTTTCGACCAGTGCCGTAATAAATATAAGCTATCTTGCTCCGCGATAACAGCTATAAAATTGTATGACTGCACGCAGTGAGCGTTTGAAAATTTAACTTTATTACAATAACGCTTAAATTCCTCAAACTCAAATAACACCACACTCTTACTTGTGGTCTTATTTTCCTTGCCGTTTTTAGAGACATCACCCTAAATCTAGTACATTTTTGATCAAAGGAGAT
The DNA here is from genome assembly GCA_035578125.1 of Mellilla xanthometata. Taxonomy (NCBI): domain Eukaryota; kingdom Metazoa; phylum Arthropoda; class Insecta; order Lepidoptera; family Geometridae; genus Mellilla; species Mellilla xanthometata. Next base: position 16,644,362 of record JAPUBQ010000024.1, on the reverse strand, counting down.
AAGGGAGCAAAAAAGTATCATTGAAAATTCTTATAAAATCTTGCGTAAATGATAGACGGCTATGATTTTAGCCTAAATAAAGCAGCGCTTGACCAAAATTCACCTGATGTCATTATCTTCTCCAACCAAAGTTATATACGAGTATATAAACAAAATAAAAAAGGATTTTCCTACAGTTATATTCACAAGACAAAAAAGCATTTTGAATTTAACCGCCTTGTTCTCCCTTAGCCGATTTATAACTAGAATTAGCATACAGATTGGAAAGTTGGGATCAAGCGCCTGAGGTCTTCGAGAAAGTGGGTATAACCTTATTAGCGCAAGCTTCTGATTGGTAATTGAAAATTCTTTAAAATCGTCTTCGGAATTCAACTCACGTCCGATTAAATTTAGAATACGGTTTCATGGCAGTTACACATTCTCATCATCATCAGCCTATTGTGGCATTGTTCACTAAGCGGAGGGTTGTTTTTATTATTATTACTATATTTTTTATCTTTATTAGGTACCTTTAGTCGAACAGCGACTGTGCCGGTACATAAAGCAATCACATAAAGGGTTGTTATTTCGTGAACATGATAAATTTTGTAATCGTAACCGCCAATCCGCTATCTCTCCTAGTGAAAGAAGGCCGCGAATCCCAGCAGTGGGAACCATAGTGGGCTTAAAATCGTGGTCTTGCAGAATTTGGAAGAAGTCAGCGTTATTAAAAAAGCTAGTGTGGCTCGGTGGTAAGCACGCCTGTTTGTCAATCAGACGGCCCCTGGTTCGATTCCGGCCCACATCATCGTGAAAAACATCGTGAGGAAACCGACACGTTTGAGGACTGCAATATCCGAAGACGTATGTCATTCGCAAACCTGCACTTGGCCAGCGTGCTGGATTATGGACTATAACTCTCTCCTAGTAAGATAAGACCCCGATTTCCAGCAGTGGGAACGCATATTGGGCTGCTTATGCTTTATGCAGCGTTTAGGCTAGAAACTGACTCGTTTTAGCAATAGAATACTTTAAAATTGTTTCGATTAAGCCACATCATAAAAGAAGGCAGAAGGGCAGTTCCATTTAATGCCGTCGATCTCAGAATTTCAAATCTAACGTCCCGGACCAATATCAATTAATTACTAAAACAATAGCAGTCCCTATAACAATTTGCAGCTTTACTCGGCACTGAAACAATTAGTGAGCCGACCTTTCGAGCCCTTGGGAACCTCTGAGGCGGCAGTTTCAAATCCTAAGACGGTTTTAGGGTCTTTCCGGAGTTGTACTTTGAAGCTTTTATGTTTTAAGGCAGTGTTGTAACGAATTCTGCCGCCCCATACTTGTATGAGCGAAGCGTATGCAGCGCGGTAGTAGGTATTTCAAGAAACAATATCGACAATTAACGTGGTATAACTTAAATATAAGCCCTTAGTAATATTCTAGCTAATATCATAAGCACATGTTAAAGAAGTAAGATTTTGATAGCTATATGTGTAAAGTATTTAAATTTGTAGGTGACATTATTTCAATAAATAAATCTATCGAGCAAATTTTTCGTAAGATCGAAGATAACGAAACTAGAAATAATGCTAAAAATAAGGAAGTACGAGGTGGCCTCGCGCATGAAGGGTTCCGTCCCATTTTTTTATGGGAACCTCCCTTATTTATAATTTTATTTATTTTTTATAATATCATTTGATAACTAATATACATTTATATATATAATATAGTGAAAATTGTAAGTATTTATCAGCTCCAGTTATTGATATATAGCCAAAAATATAGCGAAGGCTTAGTAATAGGGTCTCTTTTTTACCTTTTAGGTACGGAACCCTAAAAAAGAATACTTGTATTAAGCAACTATTTTCATAATTGAGAGCTAGTAGCTGAGCTCTATCGTCAAACAATTTCATACCAGCAGACAGAGTCTGATCCATTTTAAAACAGCACAGTCTCAATTTACATTTCCAGGGATCGTAAACCTTTCCCCGCGGCTTACGTCGATACGGTAAGCGTATTAACGGCATTTTAATGCGTTGAAATATTGTGAATTCAATCACCCAACTGTTGGAGCCAGCACCATGTAATTGACTGTAACGTATCGTCGGCAAAACCCGAACATCGCCCTATGAGGACACAGCGGAAGCAGTGGGATAACTCCATAGATATTTAATGACTTATTTCAATATTGACATTTAAATATTGTAAATTGACATTGTAATATTGAAGATTGACATTGTATTATTATTGTAAATTGACATTTTAATATTGTACAGTGACATTCATAAGTGTACTTTTGTACCTATAATGAATAAAATAAACTGAAACTGAAGATATTATTGTACTAAAACTAAAAAAATATTTATTAAAAACATAAACATACTTAACACATAACTAACTAACAATTAACTTATTAAACGACCAGGGGTAGAAAAGGTGCCCAAAATGCTAGCAGCATTGTCTAAAACTCAATTCAAACTCAGACATTCTCTTGGCGGTTTAGTACGCATTGACAATCATTTTTGATACATACTATTAATATTCTTTCCTATTACCTCCATACTATTATTATTCTATTTATACAAAATTAATTTTATTTATTTATAAAAAAAAACATTATTAATTTTAGAATATAAATAAAAATCGTAGTCTAATATTATGTTTTATTAAATTTTGTGTTATCGAGGCTCTTGCTTTCTCGGTATGATTCCATTAGTTTGAGAAAGCTAGTTTCTCTTCTGGAGTATTTTTTGTTTAGCAATCTTTAAAAAAAATGCAAAAAAAAACACAAACAAGTGACAATAAGTTGGTCGTCACTCGGAAAAATATATCGAAAAGTGAAATTAATTTTCGCCAGTATCTAATAGTCGTTAATCAAAAAACCGATTTTGACGGAGTTTAAACAAACAAATACTTCATTCATTAATTTACATTATCATCCAAAGCTCTTTTTTCCCAATACTGGGTATAGGCCTCCCTCTGCATGTGCCACCTGCGTCAATCTTGTCTCGTCCAGGTAGGAAGTGCAATTAAAATAATGCACTCCTCGCTTGACTCTGTTCTCGGCCTTACATGTATAGTGATCTATGTTTTGTGTTGTCCATTAAAAAAAAAAACAAGGTAAATCATTTACCGATCATAACAAAAAAAAAACTCAGTAATTTGCGTAAGCAATTTGTTCAGCCTAACAATGTCTCGGACACGTAATGTCGGAGGAAGTATAGACGGAACAACAAAACAAAAAATAATAAGTTTTTTTTTCATGCAACTTTACCATCTGCCTACTCTATGACCCTGATTGGTATTTCGGCGCTAAATAAAACGCAATGGATCGTAAAATTCCATTTTAAAAACCCATATCAGTCGGTGCCGCCGCGGTTTTTGTTGAGGTGAATAAAGGCCTAGAATAATTCACAATTTTTCGATTTTCTCGTCTAAAAAGAGAAACGTAAAGTATGTGCAAAATTAATAACTAACTTTTTTTATTTTCATTTTGTATACCTTATAATTTAATGTGATGTTCGACTATGACGGGAGTCGATGGCAAATTGAAACTAATTGTCTGAAACCAGCCTGTACAACATATTTTGCAACCCTTGGCGGTAGGTATTAATTAGGAGTTTAAAATTAAAAATACATGTTCTTTGCCAAATTCCCTATTCCCCGATAACTATAATCTAGCGGTTTTCAAGGCAAGAGTGAACTGGTTTCTTCCGGGCAAGCGCGCTCCACCTTAGAATACCATTAACCTTGTAGTATTGCTTACCATTAGGAATTGTGATCAATAGCAAGCCCATTACCAATAAAAAAAATGTTTATAATGGTTACACTGTAAAACCGCAATAAATAAGATTTTGAACTAATTTCATATGATTGTCGCTGATTACTAAACATTTGCATTTTAAATGTATTCTGACGCGAACTATAATATATATAATAATAATACTAATAATCATTTCACATTTTTTTATGGTCAAACATGCAATTCGTCTATGTAAATATAAATTATATTTTAGTTTTCAGAACTCTGTGTGACAAGTGACAGTATACTATATATAATCGGTATTGTTATATTGTCACTTAACACCATTAAGGCTTTAGCTTGCTCAGCGGGAGAGTCCTACCAGTTTCCGGTGCAGAAAATATTGAGCGTCATTTCCGGTTAGAAGCAGCCTTAGAGTCGGACTCTGAAAGGGTCACGTTCGCTTTATGTTCTAAATTCAATTGTCGGGTGCAAGTTAGGTTCAATATTACACCTTTATAATAAAGGCGTTTGTTTGTGCACATAAAATTGTAGGTTCCAGCTGTTAGTCTTAGTACAAGCAGTCGTTAAGCTTAGTCAGAGGCCTTCAGGAGGCTTGAAAACTCTCGACACCAGAGCTCGGTCACTTAGCTATTACGAAAAAGAAGAAAAAAGAGTTTGTAATTTTATCAGATGTAATATTTTAGCCCTGACTCAATGAAACGTAATAAATTTTAATGTCTTATAGGAATGCGCTTAACCACAGCTTGAGGTTAAGCTACGCTGGCCTACGGTGTAGCACGCTTACCTAGAAAGAAACTATTTACTTTTGACTGAAGAACACAAGAAGGTACTTCCTAAAAAACAGACTTTTTAAACTGTAAGGTTTGCGTTTGACTATAGCTCCTCAAGAACAGAAACTTATTCTAATACGGCATCGTTATACTGTGGAGGTGCCTAAGTCGCGTACTAAGCGATTTGCGTCCACCTTCATTGTGCGTACCGCCAAGGTGTGGAATTCTTTGCCGAATTCCCTGTTCCCCGATAACTATAATCTAGCGGTTTTCAAGGCAAGAGTGAACCTGTTTCTTCTGGGCAAGCGCGCTCCACCTTAGATTGCAATATTGCTTACTACCAGGTGAATTGCGATCAAGTGCAAGACCATAAAGGGTAAAAAAAAATGCTACGATATGGGTTGTTCTTAGGTTAAATTTAACGGCCATTAATAAAACTCAAACCGCAGTTATTCTAGGTTTAATCTCCAAGTAGTTATAGTGTATCTTTGGGTAGCCCGCACACTCAATTTCACAGTTTATTGGGCAAACATGTTTATCCCAATCAAGTAGGTTATGTTTTCCGGGCTGCAGCAAACACTGGAACGTCATTTCGTTGCGGGAACCCGGGTGAAGTCCCGGGATTTTACCCGAGATCCCAGCGAAGGATTCACGTATGAAATTGTCGTGTGCATTCGAGACTCGGTTTTATATGTGCAGTTTATTGCGCTCGGTTTGCGTTCTAAATTCAATACTTTGTGGTGTTTTTTTTAAGATCGTGTATTACAGTACTATCCGTACCAACTAAGAATAGGATCGCACTTGCTTCCAACTTCACACGATATCTGTCCAAATAGTACTGCCAGCAAAAAAGTCAAAAAGAAAATTTATATATTTTTTCTTCATAGATATAGATTTAGTTATAATACTACTGTACTCTTCGAAAATAAAATGAGTTCGAAGAGAGGTGCGGTGCTCCATTGTAGAGCACGAAAAATTGTTTTTAAAGTACTTCGAAAATGAAGAAAATAGCATTCTACGAAATTTAATATTAGCAGAAATACAAAATACTCCAGATGGTAACATATCCGTAATTAAAGTACTTTACGACCAATCCATAATAACTGTTTTTTTTTTTTTTATATAAATAATTATTTTTCTTTTTATCCAGCTCATTTATAATTAATTTGGCGTGAAAGGTAAAATAAATACCAAAACACTGTCACATATAAACTGAATATAATTTGTTTACAATTTTTTTGGCACACCATACACTTTGGTAATGACGTTAGCACATATTACTGAGCAAAATGGCGGCTTGACAGTCCTATTCTTAGTTGGCACGCATAATAATGTTGGAGACTTAGTTTTCAGCGACATTGCAAACTACGGTTGAGGTTCACCGAACTTGCAGAAATGAGCTTGAAAACTCGTGCCTCGTTTGAGTCGAGCGAGTATAGCAAATGATGATTGCGCGAGCAGCTTGCCACAGCACTGGAACATCTCGTCTCGGTAATATTTTGTATGCACTTGTTACTGCTTGCTTTCGGAATTGAAGTTTGTAGCGAGGACTGGAATTACTAAGCGAGGCTGTGTTTGTGTTTTTAGTTTTATATTTAATTTAGTTTGTTGTTATTTTTTTTTTGTAACATCAGCAGCCCATTATGTGTTCCCACTGCTGGGATTCAAGGCCTTCTCTCGCGAGGAGAGAAATATATAAGCAACTAGCTGCTGAGTTACCCGCGTTGATCCGTGATAAATAGTAAGTAGCCTATTTGTTAATCCAGAGTCTTACTTATCTCTATACCAAAAGTTCATAGAAATCGGTTTAGCAGTTTGAACGTGAAGAAGTAACAAACATACACATTTACACACAAAGTTTCGTATTTATAATATTAGTATATGCAATAGTCCATCATCCTGGCCAAATGATAATTGCAGGTTAAAAACATTTTTTAAGAAGGGTTTTAAAGGAAATTTATGATTTAAATTCGAATTTACATTATATGATTTTCAGTTTTCATTTTTAATTAATTGTCATTTGTTATTAACAAACATAAGAATGTATTCATATATAAAACTAACATAGATTTCTTTAACCCCTTATATGTTTTTTTATGTTTCTGGGGAATAAATGGCTTTATTTATTTATTTATGATTTTCAGAAAACTTAGTTACGTAAAAATATTTCTGAATGTAAACATTATAAATGTGTTATGCAAATGGAAACATCCCAAGGGATTTGTTCAATCGTACAAATAGATTCGACCAAAATAGCCGAAAACAAACCATTTGTTGCACACCGCCAGTCTTCAATCAGATCAATAGGAAGGGTCTGAAGCTTACAACATTTCACACTAGCGTTTTGTTTACGCATACTATTCTTTGTTAGCGCCGTAGTTTTTATTGTTCCGTGCCAAAAAGGTAAAAACGGGACCCTATTACTAAGCCTTTGCTGTCTGTCTGTCTGTCTCCAGGCTGTGTTTCAGAAACCGTAATAGCTAGAAAGCTGAAACTTTCACAAGATATGTATTTTCTGTGCCGCTATAACAACAATACTAAAAATAAATAAAATGAAAATATTAGCTGGCATGTGTAGCATAAGACGAAAATAGGCAAGATGATTTAGTTTTTGGGTCATAAATAAAATTGATCTTTTTGCCCAGTCGTATGACGTATAACAAAGTTAAATGATAATTAAGGGCGGCTTGTTGAGGCGAACAACTTTTGTGACACAACAATTTGTGGTTTAATAAAACTACTTTGCCATTGGAAAAGGTCACCGACGCGCGGCTACATGTATGCAAAAGCGACTTTATTCGTAAATTTCCAAAAGAAGAACAAACACGGTTTGGCTAATCACCAAAAAGGCTTTGGGTTAGTTTCTATAGTACACTTAGATAGATAGATAGATAGAAAATTCTTCATTGTATATTTCAAATTTTCAAATAATATGTTTTACTTCAGCATACTCCATCAGCGTCGACTTATTACGCGTGGTGAGCGCGGACATATTCTTAAAAAAACCTTGTACCGTTGAAAGTAAACTCAAACGGAGAAACCGATTAAATAACAATTCGTTGCGGGTAGGTTATAATGTAAAGAGTAACCCAGTAGCTTATCTTATACATTATTGTTGAATAGTAAAACTGAAAGAGAACTCTGGTCTCCTAACACGGTCAGATAACTAGGACGAGACCAGAGGCTTCAATATGCACCATGTATATATTTATGCAACAATTAATGATTTTGTATTTGTATTTAGTTAAAATTAAATTTTGTATGAGGCTTAAAGTCTTAATCCGTCATACTACACCAAAGGGGTAAAACAGGTCTTGCATAAACCAGCCACTTCACCGGTCCATAAAACAATAATCGCACGTAGATTGAGCACCAGTACGAAAGGCCCGCATGTGTCGATGGGTTTCCGTCACTCGATTCACTCGCCTAAACTATTCATGCGGTTTCTGAAGGAAGAGCGCGGTTATTGTACATTTTTAACCTTCTGGGATCCTTCTTCGGATGGGATTTGCGGGATTGCAAGATGGATGGACGGATGTAGACTATGAAATATACAAACTTGATGTGTTTGTTGCGAAGCGAACGCGTGGGAGTTGTTTGGAGAGGATTTTTTCATAGACCAGTTGGTGCTTTATGATTTGTAAATCTTGTAGATTCACCAAATATTATTTGCAAAGTTTTTAATCGTCAGTAACAAAAATAGCAAAACATAGAAAACGATTTACTATTTTCATATTTAAGTTCCATGCTACACCGTAGTTCACAACAACTTAAGGTGTGGGCAAAATCATCAATTTACAGTTGTAGTATTGGTAGTGATATTACAAATTATATTGTATATCATGAACGGTTTTAAATATTGCAAGCTAGCTTGTAGAGTATTTAAAACAATATTTAAGAATAAGAAAGAAACCAATCATTAAGAATTAGAAAGAAATCTGGTTCGAAAAATGAAAACTTTAATTGATTGAGAAATCTTTTATCGCATTGATAAATATGATTAGTTCCTAATATTGGTATACATATTTGAAGAGTTCTTTTTATACGGTCTATAAGCAAATTTTTGATAGTTATATTCCCAATATTTATACTACGGTAAATCTCAGAACAACATTTGGTTTATTCTTACTTGTTTACTATCTCATTCACAAAAACTTTTATCTATACTTCTATACTAATATTATTAGAAGTAAAGTTTGATTGTTTTTTTGTTTGACGCAAATAGGCTCCGAAACTACTGAATCGATTTGAAAAATTCTTTCACATACAGCTACATGGTCCCCAAGTAACAAAGGCTATATTTTAATTTGAAAAAATATAAAAGATCCTCACTAAAAATTCAATAATGTAACCTAGATAGTGGTTATTTATTTGTTCCTATCGGGGTAGAAACTTTGGTGTCGTGGGGACCGGGAGCAAAATTTTTATACAATGATTTAAAGAAGCGCTTGGTCGACGCTACTCGTGACCAAAATGCCGGCCTCTACTTTGCTCAGCGGATTAGCGTTGCTATACAAAGAGGCAACTCGGCTGGCATTTAAGGTACTTTTTCCACTGGCACTGTTTTTTTAGATTAGATATAATTTTAATTTAATAAGTTTTAGATTAGATTTACATCTTAGTTATCCCCCAATTATTTTTTAGCATATTATGTAACACAAGCCTTTATAACCGTTCGAAGCCGGGGCGGGCTGCTAGTACAAGAATTAAGCTGCCACCAACACAAGAATAACTGATTAACAAATCAATGTCACCGATGTTTAGCAAATCCCTTACCCCGAGTCATGATGACGTCACAAAGTGACGAATGACGTCACAGGCTAACTGAAACAACACCCGACACATCATTTGACGCACACGAGCGTTTTAATTACCGCCAAAGCTGCAGGACTGTGTAAACTATGTGCCAAAGCCACTTTTCTGGATGTATAAATGTGTGCTGGATATGCCATGATTAAAATGTGATCTACGGTATAATATTGATATTATTTCAGATAAGCTAAGCGACCCAACCATGGTGTTGAGACTATTTGCAACAAACACAAAAACTAATATTTAATACTAGAGGTTGCCCGCGGCTCCGCCCGCGTGTAGGTCGCTTTTCGCGTAATGCCAATGGCATACCTTAATGCACTCCTGGCAAATATTTTTACAAATTTATTTTAACCATCATATAAACTACAACCACAACAACTTTCAAGACTTTTACTTGATAAATAAAGAATTTTCCATACAAACTTTCACCCCCCATTACAAACCCTTAGTTCACCCCTGGCAAAAAAACTTGATACCATTATTTTTAATTTTACACAAACTATACATACTCCAAAGTTCATTGCTGAAAGTTCAAAAACAAAGAAGTTTCATACAAACTGTTTTACCCCCTTTCACCCCCTTAAGGGTAGAATTTCCAAAAATCTATTCTTAGTACACGTTTAAGTACTAAAATATATACACACTCCAAATTGTACACCTCTAAGTTTAAAAACACAAAACTTTCATTTTTAACTTTAAACCCCCATGGCATCCCCCTTAATGCACCCCTGGCAAAAGTTTTTTTAATTTTAATTTGACCATTTAATAAACTACTACCATAAGAACTTTCAAGACTTTTACTTGATAAATAAAGATTTTTCCATACAAACTTTCACCCCCCATTACAAACCCTTAGTTCACCCCTGGCAAAAAAACTTGAGACCATTATTTTTAATTTTACCTAAACTATACATAATCCAAATTTCATTGCTATAAGTTCAAAAACAAAGAAGTTTCATACAAACTGTTTTACCCCCTTTCACCCCCTTAGGGGTGGAATTTCCAAAAATCCGTTCTTAGTACGCGTCTACATACTAAAACAAATACACCCTACAAATTTCATAACCCTAGGACCAGCCGTTTGGGCTGTGCGTTGTCTATAGATGAGTCAGGACAAAGAGTCTTATAGTATAGATTAGGACACATTTAACACATGGCTGGTTAGCCCCATACTAAACCATTTCGTTTTGTATTATCAGCTAACGCAACTGATATACTACATACATACGTATACATAAGTAAATACTTTACAACGATACGCATTTAGCACCTAGACCAACAGCCAAAAAATTTAGTTAATCACAAAGATGTTAGCGGGAATCGAACCCGAGACCCTCCGATTAGCAGTCCGGCATGGCAACCATTACGCCAACGAGATCGTCAAAAGTGAATTAGACATTTCATTTAACGTATAGCTCGATTCAATGAAGAAAAAGAAACATTCAAAGTCCTGTCTCTTTCCCGCAATAGGTGCGGTCGCTTAGTCACGCAAGCGAAAGGACTTTGTTTTCAAATACTTTGAACAAAAATTTATGTACAATACTTGAAATATCATTTCCAAGTCTCTAAACCCCGGGATCAGGATAAACGTCACATCCTAAAAGAAAATTAATAAGGCTTGGATCTCAAGTATCGGGTGCTTGAGTTAATTAGCAATTAGAATTGGAAAGAACGTGGCCTTACCGGAACTCCTTTTACTGTGAGTGTACTTGACGGTTGTATTTCATTCCATTTTTAATTCCTGATACAAAAAGGACGGTGATATAGAATATTGGTGTTGCACCTGTAGCTCGGCTAGCTAAGATGATCTGACGCGATCATCGAAGCTAAGCAACGGTCGATACGTACGGTGTTTGGATATGTAACCACGCCACTTTTAAGACTGTCGTTTTAAAAGTGGAATTTTCATCTGGGCGCTACAGATAGTTGAATGACACATTAAATTGTAGGTCCCGGCTGTTAGTCTTAGTACAAGTAGTCGTTAAGCCACGTCAGAGGCCTTGGGGCGGCTTCAAATATCTCGCGGTCGCGTCAGGTTACTTTAGCTGCCGGAGCTACAGGCGCTAGGCGGGGTGGTGGGTTAAATGCGAGGAACCTCACCCGCCCTTTCCGGTGAGGAGGTCATCGTGAGGTTTCAGTCGGTAGTGATGTCCTTTTGGCATCGAGCCCGACATATCCCACCCACCTCCCCGGGTGTGGAGGGCATGCGTAAATGCATTTATTCAAGTAAAAATTAATGATGCTACATATTATTTAAGCTTATTTATATCATTGTAAAGTTTTCTAACATCCGTGTCGCAGCCAACCGGCGATGCGTGCCGGCTATCTCCACCGCGCACGCCTCTCGCGCCAGTCCAGAAAAAACAGAAGGCAATGTTGCGACAATGGGAATGCACTGTGTCAACTATGAAGGTATTGTTAGGTTGTAAGTATTTGGATCACAAACTAAAAATACGCAGACAGATATAAAAAAAAAAAACATTTACTTTTTTCTTTTATCACACTCGTTATTTTTAAAAATAATTTTGCGGAGATTTGCATCAGTAATAATGTTTATAATAATTTAATAATTATTACAAAAGACATGAAAATAAAAATATTATTCGGTTTCTTTAGTACTTTTATTCATTAGCATTCTCATTAGCAATTAAGCAGCTGAAGGGTAATGTATTTCATTAACTCGAAATTTATACTTTATTTAGGTTTTATGTAATATTTATAGTGAATAATAATTTATTTGACTAGAAGAGTACAAATATAAATAAATAAAAAATTGTTACGTTTTTGTTTTCTATATTACCTACTTTAAATTAAAAAAAAAACATAAACGCAGTACAACGAAACGAAAAAAAAAACACTAAACACGTGAAATTGATTCTCTAATCTTTCTAAACTGTGGCACGTACAGCGAAACAGACTGCGTTCCGCCATAATTAATTTCTCCTCTACTTTATATGGTAATTTTTAAATTAACTGCGAGAAGATAGCGGTCAGGAAGCCAAGACTGTCTGTTCTCAATCAGCTTAGCGGCTAACTTGGTCGCGCTTCACTTGATACAGCTTGGGCTAAGTATGAGCTAAGTTCTTTTTTAATCTTTACAGCTGGGCATTTGACCAACAGGACCTATATATAGATGTAACTAAATGAGCTAGCGACACTCTGGCCCCTTTTTTTGTTGACGAGGGGGGAATATCTTTAACAAGATACCTGGCTACGATGGGGCGCAGCCAGGTTATGTGGGATTTGTATCCACTAAAACCTCCCCGGTGACCTGCCTCTGTGCTTAACGGAGGTCTCCGGGTTCTTCCGGGAAACACTCCTGAGACCTCCTTGCACTGCGCTGTGGCCCTTCCCGGATTGTTTCCGCCAACGACGCGACGGCGACGGTCACGCGACGCCGTCGTTCACCCCGGACTCGATGGAGCGGGTGTCGGAACCCTATCTCCGAACATCCTCATGACCCTTTTAGTCGCCTCTTACGACAAGCAGGGGCAGTTCCGCAGCCTTATACTTTTACCCAGGCTGCAGGGGTAGAGTGACACTGTGGCCTAAGATGGAGCATTCCTAGTCTGGACTGGCTCTCAAGGAGGTTACCGGAACACTTTCAATTTAGGCGCTTGGCGTTAGGTTTTTCGACTTGAGGGTGGTGGCCAAGCTGATTTTTATAGTAAAACTAGCTAGCCCGGCAAACGTTGTTTTGCCTTAAGTACGGTTAAAAACACTATAATTGATCAGTTACCGAACGAGATAAAAAAATATTGAATTACTAAAATGACCATAAAACAATAAGGGTTGGTGATAAAACAGTCAAAATTTAGGGTTGCATGTATTTTTAATGCCACATTAAAAATTAAAACAATAAAATTAAAACAATAAAATAAAAAAAATATGGGTGAACAACCCTTATCACATTAGGGGTATGAAAAATAGATATTAGCCGATTGTCAGACCTACTGAATTCGTATATATATATTTTTTGAAATGGGTCAAGCCGTTTCGGAGGAGTACGGTTACTAGCATTGTATACGGTGACATGGAATTTTTATTCATTAGAATAAAGAAGAAGAAGAAGATAGATAAGAAGAAGATATGTAATACTCTGTGTACTACTTTGTTATACTTGTAATACTTTGATAAATACTTGTAGTATGTAATACGTTGTTATAAAGTTCTCTGGAAAGGCGAAAAATTCGACTGCACTAATAAAGTTCACGTTGAAGCAATAAATTGGAATTACGCGGCTATAAGTCTACGTTAACGTGTTAAGGGTGAAACTTCACTACGCGTTACGAATTGTGTTTTGCGAATACAAAAACAAAAGTAGTATGTTTCAAACAGTAGACCTAGCAAACCTCAATTTCTTTGATCATAGTTACTACTGAAACTACTATCACACATATCACACTATTACGATTACTTGATCACTTTTACTTTTATTCAAAACCAACTTTAGTTATGGTATGTATTTAATTATGCATAATGTCATCAAAATCGACTATTGAATGATGCAGCAAAATTTTGGCCAATTTTTTTAAAACTAGCCCTCTTTAATTATTAGTTTATTAATCTCAAACATAATCTACTATTCTTAATCTCATCAAAATTGGTTCAAAGTTATGGCTCCATTTCTTATATTTTTCCAGTGTCAAAAATAGAATGCGGTAAATGGGATATTCAGGCCAGAAATAATTTTGTATTGCTATGTTTGAATATATTTTTTTTATTTTGCACTAGCTTCGTTTGTCCGTGCTGGTTTATCCAGGATCTAATTCATTTGGATTATCAAATTGCGTGAAAGTTATACATATCTACCTTTAATTTGTGTTAATAAAGAAAATATTTAAAAATCCATGTCCTGTCACTTGCATAACTCAATGCGTGAGCAAGGGGAAGCAAACTTTCAGAAATTTCTTGACAATAGTTTTATGTGTTTAACTCTTTTTTTATTTTGACATGAGATGTAGGAGTTGCGTTGTGTTTTGTTTTAGTGCTAGTTTATTTATTGTACCCCAGTGCAGTCCCACCTTAACAGCAATAAGTCTTAGTTGACGGACGAACAGCAATATTGTGGGCAAAGTGCAGTCACCGTGCAATAAACCTTGTATTAGGCAGTTCGAATGTTTATCTGTATCGTTTAGTGTGCTGATAGCTTTATTAATTTATTCCGAAGCGATGACAGCTCAGTAAGCCGTCTTACATCCCGAAGATAGTGGGTTCGATCCCCGCCAAAGAGTTCGAGCTTTCAGTAAAGGAAAGCATAGTAGAGGAAACCATAGCATGGTGGTAGGGGATTTTCTAGTGCTCGCCTGGCTAGCAACCACTCTTGGGTTCAAAATTTGTCGCCAAGCACCCAACTGTGCGTTCCGGCAGACTCTTTAAGACCTTTAGGCCGACAAGACTGTTTTTTTTTTAAGTGGCGCTTTCATATAGACGCTGTGTAAGTATAAAATTCATTCAAAGACTAGTCTAATGCGACGTAGATGTTTTTTTTTTAGCAAAGTGGCTAAGCTGTGGTGTCGAGTTTGTCAAGCCGCCCGAAGGCCTCTGACTTGGCTTAACGACTGCATGTACTAAGACTAACAGCCAAGATTTACAATTTAACGTGTTATCCGACCCACGCGGCTACGGTAGCGTCCAGATGAAAATGCCACTTGAAAAACAACAGTGTTGTGCATGGTCAACCATTCAAACATCGTCCGCATCGACCGTTGCTTAACTTCGATGATCGTGTCAAACCACCTTTGCCAGCCGAGCTACAGGCGCTACATAGAGGATGAACCCATGTCCTTTGCTTACTCAACCTCCTTTGAACATGTTTCTTGCTGATGTCACACTTTGATCACGCAAATTTTATGATTCTACTACATACAGCTCTGTGTTATCTCATCTTGGATCTTATACTTTGTTAAATACACAGACAGTTATACAGGGTAACCTAACGCGGATCTTTTCAAGGCGTTTTTTTTTTTATTTTCGTCTTATGAAGTCATCTAAAAAAGGGCTGATTAATGAGGTACGGGAACATAACACCTTATTTTGAAAAAACCTAGAAATTCCCACAATTTTGTCAGGTCTTCTTAAATTAGGTGTTAAGAATCGTTAGATTTCTAAGAAAAAATAATTTAAAACGTAAAGCGAGTGCAAATCCACACATAATTTGAAAACAAGTTATTCGTGTAGGGCCGGGATCGAACCAGGGGCCGTCTGATTGAAAAGCAGACGTTATAACCACCGAGCCACACTCGCTTTTTTACTCGAATACCTAGCTAACTTAGATTTATTTAAGTCCTCTATCATAACTATAAATATTAATATTTTTTATTGTGCAACTCCTTTTTTTCTCGTCTTTTTCAACTTCTTTCCATCCAAAGGTTGCCTGGAAGAGATCGCTGTTAGCGATAAGGCCGCCGTTTGTGGCATACATTTGTGTTGTTACTTTTTATTTTGTGTTGTACCTTAATTTGCCAAATAAAGAGTTTATCTATATCTATCTATCTAGCAATGTAATGAGTAAAAATATATATTCCAAGTTGCCCTGTACGTATCAGCCTAATTTCGCGTAGACATGGCAAAGGGATCGTTATCGCGTATTTATTCGTGCAATACTTGTTACATGAAATGAAACGTATGAATAGGGGAAAACCGGTACTCATTAAAGCGGTACCAAATAACGAGCTGCGGGGCGACCGCCTAACGTATAGCAATTGTAATTGCTTTCGAAAAGCTTCTGCTTTTGAAATAATCACGTGATTTGGTACTTTTCAAGTTTGTGATTTTTATTTAAGATATGTGTATTCGTATTATTGTACGTCAAGCAGTCGCATCGCCGATTTGTAAACGGTATGATAAGCTTTGTTTATATATTTTCTAATTTAAATATTATGTAATTAAGCCCACAAGTTGGATTTATATTGCTATATTGAAGACGCAGGGAAAATATACTAATGCAATTTTTTGACCAAAAATCAGAGCTGGTATCTTTGAGAATGCATTTGTAATGTACTTGCATATATTTATGCAATTGTTGTAATAGTGTATACACTATTGAATGACTAATAGAACCATGTATTTGGAAGTAATACCACATTTTATCTATAACAAAAATTAAAAAACTTTTTGGAGAATTCCCCAACTATGAGATGTTACTTATATTTACCAAATGACACCTTAAATTACACCCCAAAAAATTTATCATTTATGGTGCCTTAAAATAACGAGTTTTATTACACTCAAACATTTCGGGGACCGGAATAAAACCAGTTAGGTACTCCATTTCCCAAAGACTAACACAAACTGGTTTTAAGTGGTTAAAACCGGTTAGTCAGTCCCTCGACCGGTACACGAAATCGTCCGGATCGGAAACTATAAACAGACGAACGTCAAATTTTAACTCACGAAGCAAAAAAAACGGGGTGTTATAAATTTGACGTGTCTTTGTGTGCTGGTCTGTCTGTTTGTGGGATCATAGCTTTTATTCGATATCGAGTATTCTTACTCAGTTCGGGTTTGGTGGCAGCTCAAACAAGCATCGATATTTAGTACTAAGTCTAGTTCCTACTTATTAATATTGTAAATTCTTTGCTTAAATAAAGTTATTTTTATGTTTTTTTTATGTTTTTGATGGAACATTCTCAAAATCGATTTAGATTTTTATTTGAACGATGTGTTAGTTGAGACTGTTCTTAGCTAGATTTGATAAATATCAGTCGATCCAATATGGCCGCCGATTACGGTTTTTTATTTATTTTTTATCCATAATAGGTATGCGTTACACTACAGTTTGCCTGGTGTTGAGCTGCGCTGTAGTCTACGGTGTGGACGCTTAACTAGATGATACCTATAAACTCTACTTTTGAAGACCCCCGGATGATACCTCTAACTCGTAACGATACGATAACAGAGACTCTGGTAGAGAGTTCCAAAGCTTCGCTGTCCTCATACGGATTACAAATTGTTTGAGAATCCTCTCAATATGGGTACCAAATGAGAGAATTTGACCAGTAGAATACGCTCACTTTGTTTAATTTCGAATCTAAGATGGCCACAATATATTGATGGCAAGGTTTCCTAAATTTTAAATTCATACTTGTTCATGGGATCTCGTTTATGAGTGCCAATTGATCTTCAAAGCGAGCGAGTATCCGTGCATTTGGAGCTTTGCATTGGCCCTTTTGGGAAGCACTTGAGTGAAGCTTTTAGCTTGAATTCTTTGAAAATGTATTGCAGTTTTGAAATATGCCTCTAGAGCACATTTCACGTCTCTTTTCTCTCTAGCTCTCTCTCTCTCTCTCTCTCTCTCTCTCTCTGCGTGTGTGTGTGTGTGTATTGATAAGTCTGATTGATACCAAAAAGGGTAAACATATTTTTTAAGAGTGGTTCTTTACAGAGCCTTTAAGTTATTTTTTTCAATATTTTTTACCGTTTACGACTTATGACGAAAAAACTGTAAAAATTAAGATTTTTCCCTAGTCTTCGTCTTAAATAAGTGATATATTAAGAAATTATTAAATTCAAGAAGTTTAATAAATTCAACATGGCAGGATAACAGTTGAACATCGACCATTAGCACTAAAACGTTTACTAGCGACAAATTGTGTCACAAGACTGAACTGGCAATTATTCTGTGACAGAGCACTATCTCCTTAGGTCTGATACGTCATAAAATTATTTAATTCGACACTATCTGCTTAAATCTGATACGTCATGAAATTATTAAATTTAAATGCAATTTCAAAGAACTTTAATAAATTTAAATGCCGGAAAACAGTTGAACATAGACCGTTACCACTAAAACGTTAACTACCGACGAATTGTGTCACAAGACTGAACTGACAATTATTCTGTGACAAGGCACTATCTCCTTGAATCTGATACGTCAAAAAATTATTAAACTCGAATGCAGATTCAAAGAACTTTAGTAAATTCAAAATGCCGGAAAACAGTTGAACATCGACTGTTAGCAGTAAAACGTTAACTGCCGACAAATTGTGTCACAAGACTGAACTGTCAATTATTCTGTGACAAGGCACTATCTCCGTAAATCTGATACGTCATAAAATTAGATATTAAATTCAAATGCAATTTCAAAGAACTTTAATAAATTCAAAATGCAGGAAAACAGTTGAACATCGACCGTTAGCACTAAAGCGTTTACTACCGACAAATTGTGTCACAAGACTGAACTGACAATTATTCTGTGACAAGGCACTATCTCCTTAAGTCTTAACACACAGTTGTCACGCGGCAGTAACGCTACGCAATATCTTGTTAATTGTTAATAATTAAAGCCGCCCTTATTGTCTTTCCGGGTAGCGACGCTATGGTTACAGTAAGGGCTTACTATAAGTACGAAAAATCAGTCGACATTATATGTAGACTTTCGCAGATCGAACGTGGACTAGATAGGTACAAGATTGAATTACAAGTGCGAGGCTTATTCGTAACGACAATTGACGACCTCGTTGCGCAATGGTTACCATGCCTGACTGCCAATCTGATGGTTCCGGGTTCGATTCCTGGCACGGCCAACATCTTTGTGCTTAATTAAATTTGTAGACAATGGGTCTGGGTGTTACTCGTAAATATGTATCTATATATAATATACTAGAGGTTGCCCGCGGCTCCGCCCGCGTGTAGGTCGCTTTTTGCGTAACCTGTGGAAAAAATCTATTGTATCCTATTCCCGTGCCAATTTTATATAAACACTACATTGCTACGATATCAAAATAAGCCGCATCTGTCTTTCCTCATTCGATTCCTGAGATCTAGTTAACCTCTGTTTTAGCTATTTTGGTGGTGATGCTACAGATTAGATCATTTTCTCCAAGCCATTATTTTAATATAAATAATAAACAACATTCTTAAATTCCAATTCATAAGTATTTAATTTCAAACACACAAAACTTTCCCTTTGAACTTTAAACCCCAATGGCATACCTTAATTCACTCCTAGCAAATATCATTACAAAATTATTTTAACCACCATATAAACTACAACCAAAAAAAAACGTTCAAGACTGTTAAATTGATAAATAAAAAAAAATCCAAACAAACTTTCACCCCCCTCCTATAAACCCTTATTTAACCCCTGGCAAAAAACTTGATTTTACATAAAGTATACATATTCCAAATTTCATTGCTAGAAGTTCAAAAACATAGAAGTTTCATACAAACTTTTTTACCCCCTTTCACCCCCTCAGGGGATGAATTTCCAAAAATCCGTTCTTAGTACACGTTTAAATACTAAAATATATACACACTCCAAATTTTACACCTCTAAGTTCAAAAACACAAAACTTTCATTTTTTACTTTCAACCCCAATGGCATCCCCCTTAATGCATCCCTGGCAAAAAAATTTAAAATTTTAATTTAACCATTCAATAAACTACTACCATAACAACTTTCAAGACTTTAACTTGAAAAATAAAGATTTTTCCATACAATCTTTCACCCCCCATAACAAACCCTTAGTTCACCCCTGGTAAAAAAACTTGATACCATTATTTTTAATTTTACATAAACTATGCACACTCCAAATTTCATTGCTGTAAGTTCAAAAACAAAGAAGTTGCATACAAACTGTTTTACCCCCTTTCACCCCCTTAAGGGTAGAATTTCCAAAAATCTATTCTTAGTACACGTTTTATTACTAAAATATATACATACTCCAAATTTTACACATTTAAGTTCAAAAACACAAAACTTTCATTTTTAACTTTCAACCCCAATGACATCCTCCTTAATGCATCCCTGGCAAAAGTTTTTAAAATTTTAATTTGAACATTCAATAAACTACTACCATGACAACTTTCAAGACTTTAACTTGATAAATAAAGATTTTTCCATACAAACTTTCACCCCCCATAACAAACCCTTAGTTCACCCCTGGTAGAAAAACTTGATACCATTATTTTTAATTTTACATAAACTATACATGTTTTAAATTTCATTGCTATAAGTTCAAAAACAAAGAAGTTTCATACAAACTGTTTTACCCCCTTTCACCCCCTTAGGGGTGGAATTTCCAAAAATCCGTTCTTAGTACGCATCTACATACCAAAACAAATACACCCTCCAAATTTCACAACCCTAGGACCAGCCGTTTGGGCTCTGCGTTGTCTATAGATGAATGAATGAATAGGTCAGGACAAAGAGTCTTATAGTATAGATGTATGCATATTTAGTATATCAGTAGTGTTAGCTACCATAACACAAACAAGAAATGGTTCAGTATGGAGTTAAGCAGCCGTGTGATATGTGTCCTAATATTTATTTCATATTTATTAATTATTTATAACTGCGGCAGAGAACCGATTGCAAAATTATGATGCCGTTAAACTGGTTAAAAGTCTGATTTTTCAATGAAAATTCTAGCGACCGAAATGGTTTCGTTCTTTGCTCGTCATGGCGAGATCGTCATATAAGTAGAATGGTATAGCATGAAGTCAAAATACTTAACATTGACTTGATAGACATTACATTTCCTACATTTTTACAGTCTGACTTAAAATTCTACGCTCAATTATTACCCTATAATTTAAATACTGCATTTTTTCTACACAAGTGAAAACACTATTTCAAATTATCGCCATTATACTTATGTGTATAAAAATTAGAAACTATTAAAAAATAACATTGAAGTTAACTTAACCTTCATTTTATATGATCAAGCGCATTCCCATTTATTGTAAAAAAATGTTTTTTTTGTTTATTAGAAACTGAAAGTTTTTTAATTATTGTATTTTTGCATGTTATTTATTAAATATTGTACGTTCAAAAGAGCAAAACTGTTGATTCCATTGAAGCTAAGTAAGTACTAACTTGTAACACCATAATCTATACAGTTTACAATAAATGAATCTGAATCTAAAAGTTACGCCCAGTCCTTACTGTTATCTTTAAACGCAGAGTAAATAGCGAACCAAGTACAAGACCTTTTCGGTCGCTCGGATTCGCATCGTAATGGCATCCCTGAAAGCAACCCTCGGTAAGAATACTCCCAAATTGTTATAATTATTTATCATTACAGGACCCCTTTAAGAGCACTCTTAGGGAGAAAATGCTGAACCAACTGTTGCATTTGGGAGCCTTTAAGTGATTTCGAGCAAATTCTTGACAATAACAAATTGTTGAGGATTAGACGGAATAGGAATAGCCTTTAAGACGCTTTTTATTTCGTACTTTATTTTGGTTGCAAAGGGAAACTGTGCGTAGGATTTGGTTAACGCTGTAATTAATTACAAAACGCTTTTTGGGTGGTAGCTATTTTTTTTTGGTAGATATTTTTCTATGTATAAAATACCATTAATTTATTATAACATATGTCGTTTTGTTCAATCACTATTTATGACTATGGCTCTTATCAAAATAAATTAAAATTCTCGTCTGTAAAAGGAATAATTTGAATGTTTATTTGTACTGAATAGTATCCGAAAATGTTAAATCGATTTGAATATTTCTTCCATTTTTAGGAAGCTACATTATCATCGAGTGACAAAGGCATATAATAAATTCAAAAATATTATGGATCCTTAATAAACCTTCAATAATGTAACATAAGGTAAGGTTTCGCACATGTAATATTTTTATTTTCGGAAGTTAATAACGAATAAAAAAAAATAGAAACTTGAAGACCTTTTTCAAAAATATCTCCCAAAATATTCTATAACTATTTCAAATATTTTAAAGCCCGCGCGAAGCTGGGAACTGTTAGTTTTATATTTTTTTTTTTTATTATTTTCGTATCTATTTAAAAAACTCTCCGAATAACTGCTGGTGGTATGCATTTTTATACATACGTCATCTGATTCGATCTTGGGAAATTTTATTATAGTCTTCTTAACCAAAGCCGTAAAACTTCAATAAATATCTCATCGATAGATCGATAAAATACGATTCTATATCGAATGCAGGTAGAAAGTTGAATTTCGAATTCTTATCATGCATCTACCCAACTTTATTGAATATCATCATTCGTCGAAATGGCACCTGCGACCTCCGTTTTCCACAGAAAACGTAACAGTACCATAACTTACTGCACTATTCTAACTATCCAAAGATCTAACATTATTTCGTTATATGCATTTAAAAATATAAATATTAGGAATTAAAAAACACAAAACTTCATCTCTAAACAAATAATTATAAAACTCTCTGGCCTTTTGTTAGTATACAAGATTAAAATATATGTATTTTATTACTTTTTATGTGCACTACGTTCTTGATTAGTCATTTATTAACTCCTTTCCTTCCAAAAGGGTTTCTGAAATAAATCTCTTTAAGCGATAGAACCGCTAATTGTGGCACAGTTTTGGTTCCAAGCTTTCCTATGACTTTAATTTATTTCTTGTGTTTTAGTCCAATAAAAAGTCCATCTAATATAAGGAAACATGTCAAATACCGCTTAATTAGGGCTCAATTGATTGCCAAAATGGGTATTGGTAATTGTATTTTGTTATTTTTTGTAAAGCGTCTAATAAGTAATACCAATACCTCTATACTATTTTTATAACATCAATAGCGAGCGTGGCTCGGTGGGAAAAACGTCTGCTTCTCAATCTGACGGCTCCTGGTTCGATACCAGCACTACATATTGGCTTGTTGTTCAAGTTATGTGTGGATTTGCACTCGCTTTACGGTGAAGAAAAAAATTGTGAGAAAACCTACACGTTTGATTAGCACAATATCCGAAGAAGTGTGTCATCCCCCAACCCGCACTTGGCCACGAGTCCAACGTACAGTGGGCTGCTCATCCTATATTCAAGATTTGTAAGCTTATGTATTGTACAAAACAAAGTTTAGTGTACACAATGTTGAATCCCGACCACGCTAGTTACGCAATTTATTGCGGAAGGAAGAATAGTTGATTTTAAAATGAAATTGTAGAACTCTATCGTGTGAAGGGAAAATTGTACGGAAACTGAAATTATTCTGAATTGTGTATACTGGAAATAGAGCTTAGAACTTTATGTACATTTTATAATTTATATATTTACATAATTCATAACAAATAATATTACAAAGAATGGTATTAAGAAACGTAGCTCAGCTCGGAAATATTTTAAAAAGGATAAAATAATGTCAGTAATTTCAATGTACACACTCGTATATAGCCTGCTTGAAATTCACTAAAATAAAATGTTACAAAATAAAAAGATGCTATTCCATATTGTTAATGTAGGAAGATTCAAAGCAAAGTTCTACCAGCAAATAGACTAGCTAAGGTACAGAAACAGGGATGTTATACAAAAATATTAATTTACAACAAGTTGCCAGAGAAAATAACAAATCTTAATAGTAGTATTTTTAAACAGAAAATAATGAGTTTTTTGTGGAAGTAATCCCTTCTATAATTTAAGCGAATATATGGAGCTTGCAGAATCGTTATACATGTGTAAAAATTGACAAATAACTGGAGTTAGTAAAAAGTATCTAAAAGTTGCTCGCACATATTTGACTATGCAAGTGAGAGAACGCGACATAATGTTCTATTGATTGACTCGATAATATGTAAATTAATCAATCTCAAAACTTAAACTACAATCGATAATGAGATCATAAAAAATGAAGAGTGCTTATTTCATATAATAAACAAAATCAAATACACAACAAACAATTTTTTTTTTACTTTTAAATTGTGTACGAACATGTATTTTTTACGCTTAATAGGCTTGCGTTTGACCACAATGACCTGATGTTAAGTGATTTTGGAGTCTAAGATGAATCGCGCTTGCCTAGAAGAAACCGTTTAACTTTAGTTTAGAAACCACTAATAATCTTATATATAAAATTTCCGTGTCACAGTGTTTGTTACCGTACTCCTCCGTAACGGCTTGACCGATTTTTTCCAAATCTTATATGCGTATTCAGTAGGTCTGAGAATCGGCTACTGTATATTTAGAAATAAATATTAAGGCAAAACAACGTTTGCCAGGTCAGCTAGTAAATATATGAAAAGAGTGAATAACTAATAATAATGTGTGGTGATAAGAAGTTACGCCTTTAGTAAACTTGATATAGGTATCTTAAATTGCGCCATAGTACTATACAATACCGAGCTAACAATATAACTTCAGCTGTCTCTTTTTAATTATCTAACAAAAACTATAAACATACAACGAATGGTACAGTATCATATCCATTGTCTGGGAATGTCAAAGACGATTGTAACAGTTAAAACCGTCATAAAACTAAAATTCCTGACCACTTAGCATAGCAGGTGGAAAAAAAAAAGTACTCGTATAATAACAGAGACATAGAACAATTCACCGTGGACCTCAGTTTAACTTCCTATCAATTGAATTGTGGTTAAGAGTTATATTAGCTGAGTAAAAAATTTATATGTAAATTCATCTTATATTATATAATTCTTGGTACAAAATATGACTTTTACAAATCGGGAAAGCATTATTCTAGTATTGATAACTATGGCGTTACTTTATCGAAATCTCATACTACATGTGTGAAATGTTTAAGTTTAATAAGAATATTTAAGGACCTTACTAACCAAATTATAACCCACGACGCAAAAACGACAGGATGTTTTGTCACTAACAACTTTTTGTTCGAAAGGAGTGTTAGTTAAGTGTTCGATTGAAATATATACAAGATGATGGCTAACTTAAAATGGAGAAAAACGCTTTTGTTTACTACTTCCTCAATTTGGTTGTCAAAAAAGTCTTGTTCAGAATACGTACATACGAGAAAGAAATTTTATTTTAGATAAATGTATCTACCCCCCTCTCTATGCTAGGGGGGCATGTAACAATGGATTGACATCTACATCTGTGTCATTTCACTAATGGCCGTACAATAAAAGTTTACTGACATATAACTATCATTTTAAATTCATGACACGTAGAAAAGCGTTTTAACGAAGATAAAAGATAATCTTTTTTTATAACTAATAGGTTTGCGTTTCAGCTTGCAGCTTGCTTAAAGTTTCATTTTCATTGCTTTTAGAGCTACCATGGTTAAGATGACAAGTTAAATTGTAGGTACCATCTGTTAAATCAGAGGCCTTCGGGCGGCTTAAAAACTTTCGACATCAGAGCTTAGCCACTTGCTCATACGGAGAAGAAGGATAACATCAAAACTTTTAGTTAACTGCTTGTAAGTCACAACTAAGGAAGTCATAAGTCATAATTAAAAGACATCAAAATCTATTTTACTTTACTAAGACTAAGAGTTTCCGTTAGATAATAATCTTTAACGATTTGCCCGGGATAATTAAAAACGTATAAAAAATGATATAAAAGCATTGTTTTGTGTCTCAGCTTTAGGAAATATTTTCTTTTGATGAGCGACATAAATTGACTGAAAAGAAGTCTGTCATTAATTAATTTTTCATTCAAGTGACGTTTATTGTTTGCTCAGCCTAGTTTTTTTACTGTAAGCAGACGTGGTGTTATTGATTACGAAACATGTGCTATCAATTTCATAAAATGTCGTTAAAAACTATATATAAATATAAACCTATCTAATATTTTTGACAGTTTTTTTTTTGGAATTACACAATTCGACTCCCTTTGGCCCTTTCTACTATCGAATGAGCAGAAAACACTAGGGCGGCATCGTTATACCGTGGAGGTACCAAAGGCGTACTTAGAGGTTTGCCGCCATCTTTGTGTTGAACTAAATTTGTTGCCTGTATGTAGGACTGAACGTGAAAAAAAAAATATTACAAGACAATATTTAGTAAGCATATGTAGCCACTATACGTTCCCACTACTGGGACTTGGGGTCTTCTCTAATTAGGAGATAGATATAGGCCATAATCCACCACGTTGGCCAAATGCGGGTTGGCGAATGATACACGTTTTCGGGTACTGTGGTCCTTAAACATGTCGGTTTCCTTACGATGTTTTCCTTCATCGTAAGGAGAGTGCAATAAACTCCATGTAACGTCACTCGATTTAACGACAAACTCCCTAAAACTTCAATATCAATTGGTTTTAGTTGGTTTAGCTTGTATTCCATACAATGATACATTCTCTCCATTTAACGACCACTCTCTATAACGTCATAAAATTCAGTCCTTTCAGTATCGTTATAAAGTTTCAATTTGTATTTTAATTTTCGGAATTTCACGTTTGTGTTTCCACCGCCCACATATAGCTTGAAAAACAAGTCATTGGTGTAGGGCTGGCATCGAATCAGGGGCCGTCTGATTGAAAAGCAGACGTGTTTACCCACCGAACCACACTCGCTTAACTCACACAATTTTTAATTTAACCAAACTAAGCAAATTTAACTAAGTAGTTTTAAACCGGTCACCCTGTACGATCATAAAGTGGACTTCCATAAATCTCCGGCAAAAACTATTTTCTGAAACTACATACATCATACAAGTAAGAAATCGAAAGGCCCATTAAAGGCTCACCAGGGGACTTACTGCGTCCACTTAAGTAAGACCTCTCGTTTTTAGCTTTATTCAAAAGTCGGGGGCTCTTGTGAGCTGGTCAGTGGTTTTCTCAGACTTGGTGGAGGAATAGGAATCTGCTCTTAATATAGTAAGTATAGGGTCATTACGGTTTTGCCTTTGGCTGTTATTTCTTTATTAAGATGGAGCTTAGAAAATGTACCGATTTATGGTGATACGTATTTAAGTACTTTGATTAAAACAATCGACATCAGAGCTTGACCAAAAATAAGTATTTATATCACTGAATTGGATATGAAAAGCTCAATTGTACGCTAATCTGATCTATGAAAGTTAAAATAATTTATGAGATATAAAAATCATATAAAATCCAAACATCGTTTCTTGTGAATTACTCTATTAAATTATCTGTAATTTGAGTAATATAAGTTTGTTATTTTTTTTTTTTTTTTTAATTTACCAGAATTAGTAAACATTAAGTATATTTTTATCATCAATTTTCCTTTTTTTTTCATCTTTGAGAATAACTAAATTTGTTGACTGTTGACATACCGACGTATGTGTGTTAAAGATGTATCGATATAAAGTATTTATGTATGTATATGTAGTACATCAGTTGTGTTAGAAACCATAATACAAACTAGAAAATGGTTTAGTAGATATGGGACTAGCCTGTGTGTGAAATGTGCCCTAATATTTATTTATTTATTTTACTTTTATTTCAATTTGATAGTTTACAAGACATAATTGAACTTGAATAAGTTAAAAAAAGAAAACTAAGGCGTGACTGACGCTTTTTTCTTCAAAGAAAGCTCTATAGGAAAGGTCTAAAGGTATTCTACGACGAAATACAGCGACAGAAAATTCAATAAGTCTAGTGAATTCATAGCAGTTTCATTCAAACTAATCTTATTTAGCTCTTTGATAAGACAGATTAAGTTCGTCTAGACCTGAGTGAATAATCCATTTTATCTTTAGTTTGAAATTACTTTATTTATTTTTTCCTTTTTGCCAGCACGACACGTAACAAGAGGGGTAAGCGAAACTCTAGCCTATTATGGGGCAAACCGAACATAGCCTCAAGGTGTCTTTTGGAACACACTGCTAGATCATGGCGACATATTTTACAATTTGGTGGTTGCTAGCCAGGCGAGCATTAGAAAATGTGTTTCCACCATGTTGAGAGGACAGACAGACGAATAGACTGCAAAGTCTCAGAATTAGGGTGACGTTACTACCAAAGGGTAGCAAGTTGGAAAAACACTGTTGACACTGGTTACGACAGTATTTTGTTTCAAAAATCGAAGTATAATCTTTATCATTTTATCAACCACTAACAAATAAACTAGGTAATTTTTGAAGATTTTTTTTAATCCAATCAAATCAATAATTTTTCGTTGATTTAGGACATTGTGATGTTATTCAATAAGTTCAGCCTTTATTTTAACCGTGAACCGTGAGGCATGCTAGTTTTTTTTCATTGTACCATTTGACATGATATAGATTGAATATACTCGTAGATCTAAAGCCTCTGCCAATTATACACTTATATTAAACAAATAATAAAAATGCTACTTAAAATAATATTGCTACTAGGAAACAATAAGAAATTACAATTTCTATGACTTGCTTCGTGAGAACTGCGCCAGTGACAAAGTAATTTGCATAAAAAATAATGAAAGTGTAGTGCGCAAACTTTTATTCATTGTATGAAAATCGATGCAATGAAATTGTGAAATGTTTTCACTTTACTATTTTCCCACGCAGTAGTGTTCAGGTTTTACTGTAACTTGAATCATCCTTTTTTTTTGTTGACGAGGGAGAAATCTTCAACAAGATACCTGGCTACGATGGGGCGCAGCCAGGTTATTTTGAATTTGAACCCACTGAAACCACCCTGGTGACCTGCCTCTGTGCTTAACGGAGGTCTCCGGTTTCTTCCGGGAAACACTCCAGAGATCTCCTTGTACTGCGCTGTGGCCCTTCCCGGATTGCTTTCCAATCCGGTAACGATAGCGACGCTCACGCGACGCCGTCGTTTTACCCGGACTCAATGAAGCGGGTGTCTGAACCCCATCTCCAAACACCCTCGAGTCTGATGCCCCTTTTAGTCGCTCTTACGACAGGCAGGGGCAGTTTCGCAACCTTATTCTTTCACTCAGGGTGCTGGGTTAAAAACTCGATTAACCTTACGAGTAAGTATGAATGTTAGAACAGGTTGGTCGAACGAGGCGAATTTAACCAATTAAGACACGTTAGCAAAAGACGTAAATAATGAATGCCTTAGACATTGTCCGATTTCTGTTTCCAATAGAAAATAGTACGACATAATTGTACATTTATCGTAAACATTAATTGTAGTAGTAGATATATTATAAAAGTAAATTATTTATTGGGATTGTTTTTGATTTTAATTTAATTTGACATTTTAATTTAATTTTTGACTTGTTATTATTCCATTGATTATTAGTATTCTATTTAGTTGTGCGTTTTTTATTGATGCGTGCGATGATACTTAACAATAAAGCGATTTGATATGTTTTAGTCCCTTGTGTCCCTTGTGTTGATTCCTAAAAATGTGTGTTCCTTGTAAAATCAATTCTCATACGACAATTCTCAACTCCCTCAATATGGGTATCATTTAAAGAGGCTAGACTAAAAGAATACAATCACATCAAGAAATTTCAAACCCAAGATGACTGTAACTACAAGATACTTCTAGAAGTTTCAATTTGTTTAATTTGCACTTGTTAGGTAGTCCGTTTAGCATAGACATGTAGTCTCTCGACTATTCGACGTATAAAACGCTGGTTGCAACTAATTTCATTGCTCTTTGTGTGCAAACAGTAATATGACAGCAAACTGTTGGGGAGACCATTCGTTCGGTGTGGATTCGGTGGATTTCGCTTTGACTGTACCAACATAGAAAATCAGTTCATTTTACACGTTAAATTTGTAAATAATAATATTTATTTACCTTTTTAATTTTTTTGTAGTTAAAGGTAAATCAAGTATATTTTATAATATTTATTTATAACCAACATAATAATCATATAAAACACTCAACTAAGACTTATCCTACAAAAGTCCAGGGGTAGGGCCACGTTGGAGGGCAATGCTTAGTTTCTGACCGAAATAAAAGCCAGCATTCTGGACACCCGAAACCTCTACCAGCCGCTTGGCAAGTTCTCCTTTAGTATATTTTTATTATGAAATGTTTTATTTACACAAAATATATGTACGCTAGACTTTAGTCAAACTAAATTAAAGATAAATCGAACTCTGCACGTTCTACCTTCGCCCAGAGTGCCGCTAATTCGTGTTGTTGCGCGACTTGTCAGGTCGCGCAAAGCGTCGTTTTATGCTATAAAAAATAGAAATCAGGTCGCTCTCTTTCTATATAAAAGCTGAAATAACCACCCCTGTGTGCTGTATATTTATTTTTACCCTGACCATCTCTACAATATTAAAGTTTAGATTACTATAAATAATTAGGAGTGACATTTTATGAAACGAAAGAAAAGAATAGTTTGTTACCAAGGGTGCCAAAACGCTTTTTTTATGACCCTTCAATATGCTTGCCTGGTCGCCCGGGGCATGAGGGCATGAAGCCTGGCTTGTTAACTCCCTTCCCCCTAAATCTAGGACTGACTTCAGGCTATCCGCTGAAAACCTAACCCATGGCAACAGCACTAGGTAACAAATTAAATTCTCAAAACGTACGCCGACGCCTGCGGGGATTTATATGTCGAATTTAGTCCATAACGCGACGTAGAATGCTTTAAACGCTGCCTCATAATGGATAATGGATATATTGAGTTATGCGCTTCCCAGCAATAGGTAATGCTGTCTTTTGTCGGCTCTATTATGCCTTTTAGGGGGTAATTAAGCCGGTCGAGGGACTGTGGAGCTGTTTGAGGTAATTTGGGCCAAGGCTCGTGCAAAAATGACATTTGTTTCGCGCTCGTAAGTTTGTTTTATTAAAATCAATGTTCAAATCTAGGTATCGTTTATTATGTCCTACCGACTGTTTATTTGTTATGAAATACATTTAAAAAGAAATACCATATTTTTTTTTATTAATTCTAATATACTAGCTGTTCGATACAAAACGAGTGGATCGAGCAAGTTCTGATTCTCACAAGGAAATTGCGAAACTTAGATAGCACCACGCACCTTTCATCCACGACGCCACTCCCCGGGACAACTTCTCGCGTCTGGCGGCAGCTCGGTGGGTAACGATCGTCAAGCTCCTTGTTGAAATGCAGAACAGTAATTGACTGTACACGGCACAAAAAAATATCCTTGTCGACGAAGCGACGCGCGACACGATTTAGGATATATTAAAGAGTAACTCTGTACTACGGCGCGGCGATGAGAAGCGCGGGTTGTCTCCCATACGATTCCAGAGTCACTGCCTCAAGCCGCGACGCGCGGACTGCAGGTTTTGTAGTTCTACCCTCATCTCACAATAATACCTTTATGAGAATCGAACACTAGCAAGGAGCAAAACACAAGTCAGTGACACTCTGGCCTAGGCGGAACATGCCTAGTCTAGAGTAACTATCTCTCAAGAAGGCTACCGGAACACAGCATTAGGTGCTTAGCGACAGATTTTTTAACTTGATGGTTCCTTTTTTTTTGACAACCTCGTTGGCGCTGTGGTTAACTTTGCGGACTGCTAATCAGAAGGTTCCGGGTTCGATTCCCGGCTTCGCCAACATCTTTGTGATAAAACTAAATTTGTTGGCTGTCGGTCTGGGTGTTAAATATGTATCTATATAAAATATATATTATATATGTATGTACTCGTATATGTCGTATATCAGCTATGTTAGCCACCATAACACAAACTAGAAATGGTTCAGTATGGGGTTAACCAACCGTGTGTGAAATGAGTCCCAATATTTATTTATTTATTTAATTCAGGCAAGCATTATAAAATGCTTTACCACCATGCCATGGTTTCCTCACGATGTTTCCCACGTCTTTTGGAACAAAAGGCTGCCGCACCCTAAACTGAGCTATCATCACTTCAAATACAAAGACACAGTGCTTGATTTTCTATTACGTACACGGAAACTACAGAAAAATACAGTGCAAACTCTATATAACGACACTAAAAGGACTGTGCATTTTATGGCGTTATAGAGAGTGGACGTTAATCATTTAACGTCCACTGACTGACTAAGAGAATGTATTATTGTATAGAATACGAGCTTAACCAAATGAAGCTAATTGATTTCAACGCTTTAGAGATATTGTCGTTAAATCGAGTGACGTTACATGGAGTTTACACTGTATGTAAAACAGATATAATACAACCATTTTTTGTGAAAAACCTGATACTTTTTAAAAACATAATTTGTAAGACTTTTTTTTACAATAATAGTAGTTTAAAAAAACACGCTTATCTGGCCGTTTTAAGTGGGTCAAAATCGCGCCCAAAGAAGTCGGTTACTAACAAACATACATACAAAAATACATTTTTTTTTAATAATTTTATCAAATTAGTGTATTGTCATTGGTCCTCAATAAATCTACAAAGTTTCAACGAAATCTGGCCGTTTAAAGTGGGTCAAAATCGCGCCCAAAGAAGTCGGTTACAAAGAAACATACAATCAAACATACAAATAAATATACAGGTGAAGCTAATATAAAGCGTGTAATAAAAATGAATGTCGTATTTCAACGTAAGCGTAATTAACGAAACAAAACAAAGCACCAACAGTCCAACAAAATATTACATTCACCAGTACCGAGTAAAAAATTGCTAATTCGTGCAAAAGCACGAATTAAACATTAGTCGGGTAACAGACCCACATTTTGTGCTTAACCCTGGCCATTTTAACTGTTGATATTTTAACCCAATTGTGCCTCGACACGGTTTTGCTTGGTTACCTAGATTTAATTTAGACTAAACAAACACATTTCTTGAAATCTTATAGTTGTTACCAAGTCTGCCATTTTTCGGGTTCCGTACCTAAAAGTTAAAAACGGGACCCTATTACTAAGCCTCCGCTGTCTGTCTGTCTCCAGGCTGTATCTCAGAAACCGTTATAGCTAGAAATCTGAAACTTTCACAAAATATGTATTTTTTGTGCCGCTATAACAACAAATACTAAATAAAAAAAATAAAATATAAAGAGGATCCCAAATAAATGTATATTAACTATCAAATTAAATTATATAATTTTTACCAAATTTTATATGCGTATTCAGTAGTTCTGAGAATCGGCTACTATCTATTTTTCATACCCCTATGTGAGGTCAAACAACGTTTACCGGGTCAGCTAGTCTTATTTATAAAATTTTCATGTCTCAATGTTAGTTACTGTACGAGTAGTACGGTAACTAACGGCTTAACCGATTTTTCCAAATTTTATACTAATTATAAGCAGGTCTGAGAATCGGCTACTATCTATTTTTAAGGCAAAACAATGGTTGCCGGGTCAGCTAGTTAATTTATAAATTTAATTTAAAATTAACAAGTCAAATAAAACATGGTATTGCAATAATGACTAGAATATATATAATAGGTAGATACTTAAAATTTTCACAGAATATTATATATGAAATTATCAAAATTAAATAAAATTAATATGCGAGAAGTTCCCATGCAACAATGGTAGGGAGCTCTACGTACATGGCCAGTTATTGTAACTAATTGAAGAAGATTTCAAAAAGCCCACTAAAACGATATTACGAATACGGTATGAAAATAGCTCTACAAAATTTCCTCAACCAGATTACGTAAATCTTTACACACACGTTTTTACATACCAACAGTAGGCAGTAGGTGCCTCGTAAGCCGTTGCTTAACTAAGCTTATCACGCGCTAAGCCGCTTTCAAGCGAACATTTCAAGTATTTTCTACTGAGTCGAAAACATAAAGATTACATGTACATAGGTAGGTATTACTTAGATGTACGTATGCGGATTAGTTTGCATTTACTCTAAGTTTAGTTTAGTTTAGTTTATAAGCCCTCTGAGGGGTTTTTAGGGTTCCGTCCGGTCATTTATAAAAGGGTTCCGTAAAGATTACCAACGGAACCCTTTTATAAATATAGTAAGATCTGTCCGTCCGTCTGTCTATGTATTTCATTACGGAGGCTCCGTTAAGCACAGAGCTATTGTGTAATTTTTTATTTCATTTAGTTTTATTTATCTTGTTATTTATTTGGAAGATAAGTTATAAGTTTTCAATAGTGGTCTCAAACTTTTGGCCGGCAGCGTAAATTATTATTTTTTTGACCATTTTTTTTTATATAATATGGCACTAAAACAATACAACCCTAAATTTTAACATTTTATCACCAACTCCTATTTTTTATGGCCATTTTAGTAATTATATTTAGTAATAATCATTTTTCATTCCGCTCGATAACTGATCAATTACTTATATATAGCGTTTTTTTAACTGTATTTAAGGCAAAACAATATGGTATCTAGCCAGCCGAGAACTATAAAATAGTCTCAAAAAATTCAAACTGTATCCATTTTATATTTATTTTCATACCTTGTTAAACACGCGACAACTTTTTTCAACCAAAATTACTTTTTCACAGCAGTAACAAGTTAGTAGAAAATTCTACGAGCCGTGTTTCGTTGATGCAGTTATTCGCAGCTAAAGCGAAATTGCTTTACCTACGACGGCCAAAGTTTGATTGGTTGTTCGCTAGCTTGGCAATATCCATTTTAATGGTAGATTCACAATTTTTACTAAAAAGAATTAGGGACTTACTCGTATGTGATTAGACGTTGGGAATAATATTAATAAGAATCAATTTGCTTTGTGTATAGTAGGCACTGGTGGTGATTCAGCGGCACACACGACTGAACTAAATTTAAAGAAGCCCCGTCTCTTTTAATCTTAGGCGGCCAGAAAGAGACGACACGTTCTGAACCACAGACAACATACAATATATACAAAAGAGAGAAAATAAAAAAAATATTGTCGTTACAACTTTTCTTGCAATTTATTGGTAGATTTCTTGGAACTAATCCTAATGTATACAAAATATATACTTATTACAATACTAAAATTAGCCGTTCTCATTCTCAAAACTTAGCGAGATTACTATCTAGAAATCTAAAATACTAGAACTACGGCGATAGATTTGTGTATAAGCGCTTATTTGTAGAGTATAAACGTATGTAAATTTTATTAAAAAAAATGATAATGTTTTTCATTTAATAATATTTTAAAGCCATTAATAAAGTTCTCGATTCACCTAACCGAGCGGCTACGAAATCTACAAAAGTCTACGTTGCTACGAAGCTACGCCGTAGATAGTCTACGAGTTATGGAGAAATTACTGTGTAGTGGGATTTGAGACTATAAGACCTATCCAGAGCACTAAATTGTGCTCTGGCGAAGTGTGACGCGCCAAATTATTATTCGGAAAACTTGCTGTGTCGACTACTTCCAGTGGGTAAAAGCATTTGCAGCCGACTATATACTTATCAAAAAATATATGAGTATCAAATCAAATAAATTTATTACGTATGTCATAGTAAAAAGACAGTCGCGGTCAGTTATAAATTCCACGATATTCTGCCTTTTGGAGTGCAATAATTAAACTTAAATTATATAAAAAAAACAACCCCGCTGTGACCAGCAGGGTAGTTTTTTTGTTGTGTGCAGGTTGGCAAATGACACACGTCTTCGGATTTTGCGGTGCTCGGAGCATAAGGACTTTTCCTTCGCCAAAAGAGCAAATTCCAGATATCTTGAAAATAATGCCATTGGTGCAGGGCCGGATTCGAATCGGCAAGTCACGGATTTTTACTCCAACGATTTTAGCCATTCTTACTCGGTTTTATCGGTCACTCCTCATTATAAAATTATTCACCTCGTAAACCAAGCAAAAAGCCCAATTTTTTTTCCCATCAAGATAAAAAATTTTACTTCGTCAACGTTTTTTCGGTAAAATATTTCAAGGGTTGTTTAGAGATCAAAGATCGTTAAATTAAGCGAAATCAGCGCGATATCCTCAGGTAGGCTTCTTTTCATAATTTATCAGCTGTTTTGGGGTTAATTAAGGGTGAATTAAGTTATTAGGAGTTTTTATGGGGTTTTGTCTTCGTTCTGGTATAAGCAAGATTTACACAGTAGCCTTAATTAAGATGTTGGAATAGAATTTGTTTGATGGAGGAGAATTACTTTTTATATAAAAAAAAACATTAACGATATAATCTACCAAGGAAAATAATGTTTTTTGAGCATACGTATTAACCTGACCACTCCACTACCACCAAAATGTTTCATAATTAAGACTCTCCCATAAAACAAATTATTATTATACGAGTATATAGATCTATTCACCTTTTCTAGGGTTCCGTACCCAACGCGTACCAATGAGACTCTATTACTGAGACCACTCTATCTGTCCGTCTATCACCAGGCTGTATCTCATGAACTGTGATAGATTAAACCTTAGGAACAGCTAGTAAATAATATAATTATTTTTAAATAAAAGTACAAAGCTTTCATTACAAAACAATATAATAGTAACAAATAATTTATTTGCCACAGAAACTTAAATCTAGTTTACATCGAGTTTATTAAATATAATATAAGTATAGAAGTTTTAATAGTCGGTGTGTTTGGTAAACTCGGGGGACTGTGCTCCACACTAGGTTTCACCTGGGTCGTGGATAATCAACTACAGTATTTGCCGTTATTTAGTAAGTAATATATATAAATACGTATAAAGATACGAGGCCCTTCATTCGCTAGCCCGACTCACACTTCCCTGATTATTTTTCGAAGAACATTTCTCACAAAAAAAGAATTCTTCAGATTGCAACATTTACGAACAATAAGCGACGAGCGCATCATGTTACATTAAAGTAATATATTACTCTAAAAATAAATAATAAAATTAAAATAAAATAGATAATTAGAAAGTCCACCCATATGTACATCAAACTACAGTTTTTGCTGTTTTTAGTAGATAATGGAACGGAACCCTTTATGCGCGAGCCCGACCCGCACTTGCCCGGTTTTTATTTCATAAAAATAAAAAATAAGAATTCTTCAGATTGCAACAGTTACGAACAATTAGCGACAAACGCGTGATGTTACATTATTGTACCAACTCAAACAAGTGCACGGTTAAATTTAACGCTACCCCGGTTTACGATGCGGTAAAACTGTACGAACTGTAGTAAAGTGAACTTGGTTGATACTTGCTGTTATTTAAATTAACGCGTGTGCTATTTATTTTAACCGCCTTAATCCAGCGCTTAAGGTGTTGACATACAAAATTACGTTTCAAAGATTGTGAAGGAGAAATTAGCATTAAATCAAACACTTAGCGATGGAATCAAAATCTTGATTTTACCGTTTTTTTTTTGCTATAAATCGTAGTAGTTGCAATAAAGCACAACTTTGAGGAATATTTATACTTATTTTTGTTAGTACCAAACTAGCCAGTTTTTTTTTTCATACTGATTAGAACCAATCAGATAAAAACAAACTTAATTTAATTTTGTTGAAGCAGCTTTCATTCTAATTAGATTAGATTGGTACGAAAATAAGTGCAATTCAATTTCAATTTTAATTTTGAAATATCTTTATTTACGTGAAAAATTATTTCTAACATATTGGTACACACTATTGTGCATCTAATCCTGGTGTGAGCATCTAGTCCTGGGTTACAATATGATATATATTTTGACGACCTCGTTGGCGCCACGGTTGCCATGCCGGACTGCTAACCAGAAGGTTCCGGGTTCGATTCCCGGCCCGGCCGACATCTTTGTGCTCAACTAAATTTGTTGGTTGTGGGTCTGGGTGCTAAATATGTATCTATATAAAATATATATGTATGTATATGTAGTATATCAGTTGTGTTAGCTACCATAACACGAACTAAAAATGGTTCAGTATGGGGTTAACCAACCTTGTGTGAAATGAGTCCTAATATTTATGTATTTATGTATTATGATAAATATGAACTAGGTTATAACAAAAAAAAGGTTATTGCATGGATATGTAGCTGTTTTTAGATACAGGTTACATTTATAAAATAATATCTAGATACATACACCAAAATAAGTAAAATTATTCTTAGAGTGGTTGTTTAGACGTTCTTTTTATGACATTTTCGATATTTTTTTTACGATTTATAGCGAAAAAACTGAAAAATCTTGCCTTTTATTTTCGCTTTAAACATCTATCCTCTTAAATAAAAAAATGAATTTACTACACAGGGCGTGGCTTTGAACTCCGTGAATGACTTGTAAGTCTTTTTATATATTTTTTTTATTTATGGGCTTTGTCCCGCATGGCATGTCAGTCACATTTCATCATGGCTATAAGACATATTTTAATGGTCCCCTGACTAGCTATTATCCTCAAGTTAGGGATAAAAAAGAAACTATTATTAGTATATACTTCACATAAAATTTATATAAATCTTTCTACCAATAACTATCTATAAATTTCTCCCTATCCCGATGAAGACGCTCGTAATGCGTAGAAACCAGTTGGACGTATGTATATCCAACGTTTTTTTTAAGTGAAAGTGACTGGTTGTTCCAGCAAATATCAATAAAAAATGCCTAATCTAGCTAACACCACTAAAACCCCATACTTAATCAAGTATTGTGTAACCACCATGGCATCAACGGAGGCTATTTGTGGTCAAATTACGAACCGTAACTTTTCCTACACCCTTTACTTCGATTTACGGCAAACCGTTTTAGTAACAACCTACGTTTTATGCTCATGGGTTAATCAATGTCTGAGGATATCAACCACGATGTTATGCATGGTATATTTTTTTTTGTACATATTATGAATAGAATAGAATATCATTTATTCGTCGTAACGTATCCTAATTATAAAAACTTACAGGTTTAATAAAAGGATACAGTACGTTCTCGTCAATTTCACATTATACATTATTCACTATTACATTATCAAGTTTCACTCAATTAAAATATTAATATATGGTGTTACAATAAGGTAAATTTAGCCCCAACAGTTTCGTCCTTACGAACATTCAATATTATACTCGTAAATCATTTATTTCATTTTATTTATTTATTATGATCAAAAATATTTATTATGGTTTGAAAGCAATGATTTTGTTCTTCTTCTTCGTATGAGCTCTGCTGGCCAAGCTTTAGTGTTGAGTATTTTCAAGCCGTCCGAAGATCTCGGTTTGGCTTATGATTTTGTTTATAGATATTTTTGCTGAGAAAATGTAAAGCGTCTAGCAGCTACCGCTATTATATAACCGTTATCAAAAAATACGTTTAGTGTATTTACCCCCCTTAATTTATTTTTAGTATTTGTTGCTAAAGCGGCATGGAAAATATACTTTTGAAAATTTCAGCTTTCTAGCTATCATGGTTCGAGATACAGCCTAGTGACAGACAGACAAATAGACAGCGGAGGCTAAGTAATAGGATCCCGTTTTCACATTTCAGGTACGGAACCCTAACAAATATATTTAACCGTCTGAATCCATAAATAATAATAAATAAATTGTATATCTTGACAAACTCACTCATGTACATAAATAATAAACTGAAACCCTCTGAACAGACAGAACGCTCTTAAACCTCTAGTCTGTATTCTAGACCGAAAAACTACTAGAAATATAAAAGTCAAATCTCTCGTCGGGACTTTGATTTCATTAAAGCCTATTTCAGAGAATCACGAGACCAAAGCTTGACTTTCGAGACATAAAAACTTGCTCAACTTAACTTTACCTGTAAAAATGATTCGACCCCATCAGTCTGTTACAGAGACTTGTAAAAAACATTAGAAAGAATATAGAATACTACCCGATCGTCCCGGCATCGTACGGGCTATAAAATAATCTAAGTTGCAAAGAGAATCAAAATAAAGCATATAGTAACCTAAGAGATAATGTAGCTCCTATTCTATCTGAGGGCTGAATCAAAAATAAATCATTAGTGTATCATTTGGCTGGGATCGAACTAGGGACCGCCTGATTGAAAAGCAGAAGTTTTTCCCGTCAAGCCTTTCTCACTTATCCTACACTCGCGTTTTGTACAATTTGCAAGAAAAACATGTTTCGGATTAAATTATATTGATAATAATTTATCATATTTATCATGTAAACAATATTATGTTTAAGTTTATTTATTTAACTTGTTGACGTCACAGCCAACGTAGTATGGTAGCATTTATAACTGATTTTATGACAGTAATCTTGGGCTTGCTCGTACGTTGGCCGTGCCGGGAATCGAACCCGGGACCCTTTGATTAGAAGTCTGTCATGGTAACCATTACGCCAACGAGCTCGTTAAAGGGGAAACCTGAACTTGAACCTGAGCTAAAGGTTTTGTTTCATTGAGAAGAAACTGCAAGAAAAGTCATAGTTAAATATTAGTTTTTTTTCTAGTAAGAGCTATTCTAGTAGCGCGGCCAAATAATTCTAAACTCTATGAAACCCTAAACGTAAAAAAAATATGTTTACGCTTACCCGACGTGTTTGCATTAAAAGTTAACTTTTTATCACGCACCCCAAGAATGAACTACCTCTGCCAAGGGGGGAATTTTAATTATGTTTACATTCTTTTGCGCGAAAAAACAACGCACTAAAGGTTTAAACCCGCTTGAATTATGTGTTAGTGGAAAGATAAAAGTTGCGATTCACTTCTCATAATGAATTCTACTGGTTTTATGTACCGTTTAGCTATGACGATGTTTTGGTTAAACAAGCCTTAGCTAAAAGGTTACCAATTTATTAAAAACTAGCTGACCCGGCAAACGGTGTTTTGCCTCACTTAGGGGTATGAAAAATAGATAGTGTAGCTTATATGACACGTTCGTAGATTTACCATAGCAGCGCCATTTATTTCACTTACTCAATCCAGTCGAAAGGTATCGACATCTGTTAGAATCATTTGGAGTTAACAGATAATTGTGACTGGCAAATAAAAACAGACAATAATTAGCAATAAATTAAAATTGCGACTACAATTTGAGATTTAAACTATCCTATCTCTCAAGTTGGATCGAACTGCACATGGTGTGCGAATTTTATTATAACCTGTTAAGTGGTTTAGGAGTCCATTGAGGACAAACATTGTGAGGTTCCCTAAGTGAGGCAAAACAACGTTTGCCGGGTCAGCCAGTTGATTATATATTTAATGTTACTGTGTGACTAGTAACTGTATTGTTATCAATAAATTACTTTGACTTTGACTTTAACACATAGGTTACTTTTAATCTCGGAAATAAGTATAGTGGGTACAGATTTCCAGCCATTTTTCACAACAGCCGCTTGCAACTGCACTGGCCCGTTTAATTTAACGAAGTAGATATATTTTCCGAGTACATCAGTGTTTTTAATTATGAAAGTCAACTTTTTCGAGTCGGTGAAAAGTGCGCCTTTCTTGCGGGTAGTTTTTAAACGTTAATTTCTTGAACTTCTTTTTAATTTTGTACGAGACTTCATTAAGATGGAAAAGAGTTAAGTTTGAGAAGCGGTCTTTGTTAAACATAATTATGTTAATAAGAAGGTGTAGATAGTATTTAACTGCTAGTATTTAATTCCGAGGTAGAAATACTTAATTATTAATGGTCAAATAAATGTTTCAGATAAAACTTTCGATGCAACGCGGCAATGCTGCCAACAATTTAAGCACATTCCCCTTATGTAATTGGCCTCATTTAAAAAGAAAAAAATACATCTATTTAAAACGATTTTTTTTCTAGTACTTTTGTTTTACATTTACTTTTGAATATACCTTTCTTATTATGTTTAGAAACTACACAAGATAATTTTATGTATAAAACTGCTGCTTCTGTTTCGTATGAGCTAAGTGGCCAAGCTCTGGTGTCGAGAGTTTTGAAGCCACTCGAAGGCCTCTGGCTTAACGACCACTTGTACTACATTTAACAGCCGGGATAATACAATTCCACATGTTACCCGACCCATATGAAAATTACACTTTTTAAAAGACAGTCTTGGGGATCAATCACCCATACAAAGATATCCGCATCAGCCGTTGTTTAACCTCGATGATCACAGATCACCTTAGTTAGCCGAGCTACGAGCACTACACTTATAATACTTAAAACTTTGTAGCAATGTATCTGTACTAACTCAAAACAATGCTAATGTAACGTAAAAAAAAACACTCCATCGTCAACAACTTTACCTAAATACAGTTTCAACAAAATATCTCTTTTAAAAATGTTGGCTATAAAAAGTTTAAAAAGCATATAAATATGGCACTTCAGAGCTATTCATCACAGCTCGAGTATTCCGATTTACATAATACACCCGCACTCGAGGAAACGCCGTATGAAATTTGGATAAAGTATTGCATGGATATGGCATGATGAAATAAACATACTTACGATGATATCACGATTATACAAAAAAAAAATTGAAATGTCGGATTGCGGACTTATTCCTTTGAGTCTTTCTTTAAAAATGTCGCTTTTATCCATTTTTGGTTAGCCCCATTTCATATCAGTTGTGTTAGCAATCATAATATATACCATAAATGGGGCTAACCAGCTTTGTGTGAAATGTATCCTAATATATTTTTTTTAATTTTAAACATAATCGTAGACCTAACACCAAGTGTGTATTCCTTACCACCAGGCAAGCTGTGGTCAAACGCTAACCTAAAAGTTGTAAAATACTTTTGGCTAATCCAGGGAATAATTAATTCCATGGCATGAAACTATTTCGGGGTCGCAAAAGGTGGAAGCATATCGCTATTTTATTTATGCGATATTTTTTGGGAAAAATGCCAGTGAAATATTGTCTGCATGTATTAAATATGGACCTAGATTACTTGTGTGGGAAACAATGCTTTTGTATATGAAATTATAGATAGCCGCTAGTCTGATAGACGCGACACGAAAGGGCGGGATGAGCTTCCGCTCCTCGCATTAACCCATAACCCCCTAACCTCGGCTAGCCTGCTAGGCTCCTCCTCAAGGGATGAATCCCCTTGCAGTGCACGTGGTGCACCGACAACCACCTCGGGGACCGTGACACAACAATGGACGCCGGACAACCCCGGTCCGACGTCCTATGTCCCCCGCAACGGGTCAGGCCTGTGGCCCCGTCACCTGCCACTACGGCCGCAGAGAATAGGGAAAGTGGTATTTTGTTGTACCACTCCTTTCTCCCTGCGGCCCCACCACGACCGGCATCAACGGTGGCGACCCCGTCGAGGCCGCGGCAGGTAGAAAGAGCGGCGCATCGTAATACCGAAACTTCTCTTCTGTCGCGGCCCCACATTGCTTGCTAGCCTGAGAAATGAGCTCACAAAGGGATGATATAGGCAAAATCTTGATTTTACAGTTTTTTCGCTATAAATAGTAAGCGGTAAAAAATATAAAAAATTGCTCAAAGACCAGCAGGGTACGTAAAAACTTGAGTTAGCGACACTCTGACCTAAGGTGAAGCATGTCTAGGCTGGAATAATTAGCACTCAAGAAGGTTACGCACTATTAGGTGATTGACACAAGATTTTCCACTTGCGGAAGTTGCTAGCCAGAAGAGCTTTAGGAAATGCCCTAAACACCATGCTATGGTTTCTTCACACTTCCTTTAGTGAAAGCTCGACCTCATAGGCGGGGATCGAACTGACGACCGACATGGCCGTCGGTTCGATCCCGAC
Source organism: Mellilla xanthometata (assembly GCA_035578125.1). NCBI lineage: Eukaryota > Metazoa > Arthropoda > Insecta > Lepidoptera > Geometridae > Mellilla > Mellilla xanthometata. The sequence continues at coordinate 16,601,013 of JAPUBQ010000024.1, read as the reverse complement.
CGTTAAGTGGCCGCTCACCTGACTGAGCTATCATCACTTCAACTCATGACATCAAAGTCACTAATATCCTTGACAAACTCAAATACCAACATAACACAGCATAGTAAATAATACACGCGAAAGGGGCACTACTATTTGTTTAGTGAGACGTGACAAATGAGTGAGGTTTTTGTTCTAAGCTCCAGGACTTGCGGTTGCTTTAGACAAATAGGAAGACTTTGGTCAGTGTAAGTAGGTTAGAAGATCGTTAACTTTACTGACCGTTTTGTTGGGGACTAGAGACACGCCCCCCGCTCGGGTGCAGTTAAGTAAAAAAATGGTTTTATAACTTGATCTCGAGGTTTATACACTAGTTGCATCCCGCGGTGACGACCGTATTAATCCGGTATATTAAGTATTCTTTGTTTTAATCCTGGCCCTTAGCAATCTACGTACCAAATTTCAACTCATTGTAAACGATTGGGATGAAGAAGAGTCCTCTTAAACAATTTTTTCTTATTTATTTTAAATTGCTTTAAGTTTAAGCTACTATTAAAAGATTAAAGTTTAAGCTTTTAAAATACGTTAAGGGTTAAGCTTTTATTAAAAGATTATAGTTTAAGCTATTATAAAAAGCTTGAAGATTAAGATATTAGACATAAGTATCACAAACCACATCACAAAACGTCCTTTCACAGAAATGTAATCAATGCGTTGACAAAAAGAAATCAGAACAAACTACTTAAATTTTTAATCAAAATAAGGTCAGTCTTCCGAAACACTTAAAATAAAAGTTAATAGTTCCTGTGAGAAGCATGAATAAACCAGACCAACTCGGGTTGTTTTCGACACCGCACCTGATAATGAATCTAGAAAGGAAATCGAATTCCTAAGGAGATTGATCTAGACAGAAGTCTTACAGGGGTACTGATACTCGTAAAATGAATGTGAAGCAAGCCTAGTCTCATTGGCTTAGACTAGCTGCGTCTCATAATTTTACCAGTTTCATTGGGGATGAAAAAGGAGCCAGATTTAATCTTGGACCTAAGATATCAGCGGTCTAACTGTTTATACCTTTTACACGTTTTACCAACTTTGGAACTCCTTGCCGAATTCCCTGTTCCCCATTGACTATAATCTAGCGATTTTCAAGGCGGGAGTGAACCGGTTCCTTCTAGGTAAGCGCGTTTCACCGTAGACCTCAATGTCACTTACCATCAGGTGAATTGTGGTCAAGCCCTGACCTAATTAGAGTAAAAAAAAAACACGTGACAGAGTAACATACTTACATACACACACATTTGCACACATATTTGCACACAATTGTTCACCTTCTTAATATTCAAGGAAATAGATTTACTTTTTGATATAAAAGTTTTAAGTTAAAATAAGTGAATAAATTCCCTAAAAAAACTGTAAAACTTGCAATGCAATTTTTTCATATTTATTTATTTGCTTCATATCATATCAAAGGTTACAGGTAGACGCTTAAAATCTTTACAGTATACATATATAAATGTGTATTATTACCCTTCGAACACACATTTCCTTTGTCACTTAATAGCAACTAATGACTTTGAAAACAAAATTTGGTCTCATGTTAAATTATTTGGATCAGGTAAATAGGTCAAGCTCATACTAAATAACAATTTATAGGTATTTGCTTTAGAAAAGTAATTTACAAACTTTAACAATGGCTAGATCGTACTATGTTAGTACATGTTTATTACAAAGCTTGTTTAATTTGTGCCGAAACCACAGATAATCCCCGCATAGATAAATTAATTGAAACACCTACCTTTGAGAAGCTATCCTATCTACTCGTATATAGACTTTTTTATATATATATTAATAATAATAATCAATATTAGGACACATTTTACACACGGCTGGTTGACCCATACAGAACCATTTCTAGTTCGTATTATGGGCGCTAACACAACTGATATACTACATATATTATGTATGTACATACCTTATACGATTATGACGACCTCGTTGGCGTAATGGTTACCATGCCGGACCACCAACCAGAAGGTCACGGGTTCGATTCCCGGCGCGACTAAAATCTTTGTGATGAACAAAATTTATTGGCTGTCGGTCTGGGTGTTCAACATGTATCGATTTAAAGTATTTACTATGTATATGCAGTCTGTTAGCAACCATAATAGAAACTATAAATGGTTTAGAATGAGGTTAATCAGCTGTGTTCTCATATTTACTTATTAATTTATAAATTTAATTGTGATTGCTGCTTCTTTTTAATAAGGCGATATGGTACAAAAGCGAGTGTGGCTCGGTTGTAAAAACGTTTACTTTTCTATCAGACGGCCCCTACTTCGATCCCGGCTCTACACCAATGACTTCAAGTTATGTGTGGATTTGCACTCGCTTTACGGTGAAGGAAAAGGGTACTTATACATATGATATATAGCCGTTTAAAATTTAAAATAGGTGGTTTCTGAAAGTAATACAATTTTAATAATATCTAGCAATTACAGAAGGGGTAATCACTGTAAAACCGCCATGCAATATAGCAATTAGTGAATCGTGATCATTAATTGGCCATTATTATACAATTTATAGGCCAATTATTAATTTGTCATTAAAGTATACAGACATAAAACGAAACTTTTTAGGGTTCCGTACCGCAAAGGTAAAAACAGGAACGGGAACGGGAAGGAGGAAAGGAACCTTATTACTAAGCCTCCGCTGTCTGTCTGTCTCTAAGCTGTATCTCAAAAACCGTGATAGCTAGAAAGCTGAAATTTTCACAAGTTATTTATTTCCCGTGCCGCTAAACAATAAATACTAAAAATAAAAATTCAAATATTAAGGTACAATCATACAAGAAGTTTTTTTTTGTGTTTTTTTGCTATACACTGCGGAGTGCGGTTAGTAATTTCTAAGTTATTAAAAACCTACTTTGGTTATCAATAATGTGTCTTGATACTAATAATTGAATTTTTGAAGTGAATAATTAATTATCATCATCAATAGATTCGATGAATTATTTTTTTTATCTAATATTTAAAATTTCCATGTCACAATGTTAGTAACCGTACTCCTCCGAAACGGCTTGACCGATTTAACTAAATTTTATATGCGTATTAAGTAGGTCTGAGCATCTGCTACTATCTATTTTTCATACCTCTAAGTGTTGGGGTTGTTCACCCTTAAATTTTACATAAGGCAAATCAACGTTTGCCGGGTCAGCTAGTAAATTTATAAAATTCAGTGGAAGGATTTAAAGTTGTTTGTAGATTTTGATTTAGACATTGTTGTATTCTTGTAGTGGGTGAATTACCTGGAACAAAAGAGAAACAATATTATTGATTATTAAAATAATAATACATTTTGTAGAGTGTTTTTCATATTCTTTTGCTATATATCTAAAACGGCAGCTAAGTAGTAAACGCTTAATTTTTTTACAGAATATATAAATGTATATAACTTATCCAATAAAAATATTTTTTTTTAAATAAAATAAATATTTAATTCCCATACAACAACGGTACGGAACCCTTCATGCGTGAGCCCAACTCGCACTTGATAATTTTTTTTTATCGTCAGTAATTGAAAACAAACTTAACAAAAAGGATTACATTCGTTTATAGCTATCGGTCAGACCGCTGGTTTTCTTGAACATTGTTTTAAATATAGTGTAAACTCCATGTAACGTCACTCGATTTAACGACGTCGAAATCAATTGGCTTTATTTGTTTTAGCTTGTATTTCATACAATGATATATACAATGATTCTCTCCATTTAACGACCACTATCTATAACGCTATAAAATGCACAGTGCCTTCAGTGTCAGTTTGACAGTTTGGTTTTGCTTTTGCTTTTGGAAATTAGTTATGTTTTTCGTTTAATTTATTGTTTGTTATTGATAGTGTAGCTCATATTTATCTATAAAACTGTGTGATGTGTACTCGATAAGCACAATGTCTTCTTAATTTAAGTGTCACAAAAAGCTAAATACTGTTGCCCCGCATAACAGGATCATATGATACTTAGCGCGGGGCGCAGTGGATATGGCAAAACGTACACTAAGACTTAGCTATAATTTAGTATTTAATTACTCATAGTACGTTTCACCCCTGTATTTGTACTAAATAAACTATTTGATTTTGATTTGAGTGTCGTAATATAGATTTACCCTGTATATCTCGGTATAGAAAGTCGAACCGAATTGTTTCTGTGTCACCGATAAACCGTTTCAATTCGTATGTCCGTCTGTTGCCAATGAATCGGGTATATTTAGAAAATTCCATTCGTTTACAGCAATCTGGTGTCCGATTACATTACATACAGTGTCGGACTAGATTAGATAATGGTATGGATGTGACATTTGGACGCCGATTTTAGGTTAAATATTACAAAGTCATAACTTCGTGTACTGTTTTGGACACGGATAGCAAAATAAAAGATATGGTATGTCAAAAAAACATGTTCTATGCCTAAGCCAAATAGGCACAACTGAAATACAAAAAACAAATCCTGAGATATGAAAGTAAATTGGCTTAACATTGTATATGTTAAGCCAATTGACTTTTATATCTCAGGAAAAAATATATATTTCAAATCTTTTGTCTTCTAACGCGACATCTAGTTTTCATTTGAGAACCAATTTGTTTAATAAATAAACGCTACATAAATATTAACTTTAACACACAATATCCAATGACGTGTATCATCCGCCAACCCGCACTTGGCCAGCCTGGACTATATATCTCTCTTCGTGAGATAAGTGGAAACGTATCGTAGACCGCATGCTACGCTATGGAAACCTTTAATGGGGTGCTGATACATTTCATGTCGTTCAATGATAGCGAGTAGAAACGAAAGTGAAGTAAATACAAAGCATTCAATAAAAAAATTGCAGTTAAGTTTGAATTTTCCTCTTCCGAGCCAAACTATAATAACTATAATTTTTCTATCTATGAACTATATTTTTCCATAAGTTTACATCGTAAAATAAATAAACAAACATTATGATATGTATTTACGATATGAGCAGAAACGTTAGTATGTATGGATAAGCCATGATATCGTGTTCCACAATAGTTGAAACCTGAAATAATATAGCCATCAGCTGTTCAATCACAAAAGTACCCATAACGTTGCGGCAAGGAAATGAAAGCCGGTCTAAACAGGGCCGCAGCAAGGGCCACCAATTAGGGCACAGGGTAATATTTTTGGATTTATACACAAGGACGAGAAATTGGGTGAAAACTCAATAACTTATCCTTCGCATGCGAACAAACTTGATGAAAGATTACTACAAACATATGCTCATACAAATCTAAAAATGAATATTTTTTTTATCATGGCAAAATCAAAAATCATGCGGGATAGTGCACTAAGATTTACAAATTTATGTTTACAAATGTAGAAATGAGGCACAGGACAACGAAAAGGTGGATGGATGGATGGACTGAAAAATCTTTTGTAGAAATTAAAGGATTCATCTAAAAATACGGAACTCTAAATAAGAGTTTGTCAGGATTTTTTTCCCTTTTTAAGATCTCGTTTCGGTTTATTAAGAAAAATACTTACAACTGTAGCATGTACAGGTTGGTTGCAAGGAGGCTAAATATTTAGAAGTGACAATTTAATTTCGAATTCGACTGCCATGATTCTTGTCTTTCTATTGCCCGTCTAGCCCCTTCCAAGAGGAAGGGTGATCCTTAACCCGGCTCTGTTCGCGCCCGATTTTCGTGCCAGGGTGCCATCAAACGTGGAATGCGACAGTAAACCCCAGTTTAGGTGCGCCGTCCATGCCTCACCGTACATTTGCATTATTCTATCGTACGCTAGTGAATAAATTGCGAAGGGACTATTGTGATCTTCATTTTACGGCCTCGTAGGTGTTTCGCCTTTTATTTTAGGGCAGTGGGTTATTTTTGTGGTACGAAAGGGAAGCGGTTTTACGGTGCCTTTCAGCGTTTTATTTGGTAGCTTATTAAGCCATGAGCTAGGTATTTTTGTATTTGTTTCTCTGTCTTTAGGCGCTACCGTGGGTTGGATAACACGTTAAATTGCAGGTCCCGGCTGGAAGTCCTTAGTACAAACAGTCGTTCCGCCAAGTCAGAATCCTTCAGGCGGTTTGACAACTCTCGACTCTAAAGCTTGGCCACTTGACTCATACGAAGAAGTACATACATATATATCCATATATATTTTCTGGGCTATTGTCGAGAAAATTTAATTGTGAAAAGTTTTTGTGTTATGAAATGGATAATTTATAATATATTATTTTCATTTCAAAATGTTGATAATTTTAATGTAATTTAATTTGTCACTATAAACAAATATATATAAAAGCTTGTTAAAAAATATCCAACAATCGACATATTTTTCTGCTGACACATTGTTAAAAACGAACTTTTATTGCGCTCTTACAAAGAGAATTCACAATCTGGCACCGTATTGTGTACAATGCCTGCAGGCTGCCAGTTTGTTACTAGGGACAGACACAAAGAAATTGAAAAGCACGAACCTCATCCAACCAACTTTTTTACTCTTTACACTAGGCATTTAACCAACAGGGCGCCTAACTTCACGAGTTATCGACACTCCGTCTTATGACGGAGCAACCCTAGTCTGGAATAACTGGGTCTTCAGACTTCAGAAAGAAAGAAAGAAAGAAAGAAAATACATTTATTGTGCACAAAACAAAAAACTTACAATAAATGATGCGAATAAATAATTAAAACTAATAGTATGTGCGCCTAATCACCTGTGCTACCTACCCTACCTGCTTGCAAATGGATGGATATTTATATTTGTTTTTTATGTTTAATTATTATAGTACATATTGTAAAATAATTAGTTATTAGAGGCTAAGGGAAGGCACTGAATCCCACAACACAGGATTTGCCTCGTGTGGGATTCAGGGATCAACCAAGTGTACATTAACACATATTTTATACTTTCAAGCCTAGTACTTATTTAGTCATAGTTTGTGTTAATTTACAAAAATGTACAACTTTTTAGTAAATAAAGATGTTTGTGTTTGTGTTGTGTTGTGTTGTGCACAATACTTTAGGCTACCGGAACATATTTTTTTACGCTTAATAGGCTTGCGCTTGACCACAACTCACCTGATGTTAAGTGATATTGCAGTCTAAGATGAAGCGCGCTTGCCTAGAAGAAACCGGTTCACTCTCGCCTTGAAGACAGTTAGGTTGTAGTTCAGTGGGAACAGGGATTCCGGCAAGGAGTTCCACAGTTTAGCCGTCAGTACTATAAACGTAAATATATTGTATATTGTTAGGTGCTTTGCGACAGATTTATTAACTTGAGGGTAGATATTAGACGAGAACTAGAAAATGTCCTACCACTATGTTCTTCTTCTTCCTTGCCTTATCCCACTAGGTGGGGTCGGCAAAGCAAATTTTTCTCTTCCACTCTCCTCTATCAGCCGTCGTCTTCACACTCACTCTTTTCACTCTCATGTCCTTATTTACACACTCCATCCATGTCTTCTTCGGTCGGCCTCTTGCCCTTCTTCCTTGCACTACCATTTCCATACATCTCCTACTAACATGCATCTCTTCCCTACGCATCACATGCCCATACCATGCTAACTCTTTTTGGTGGTCCTACCACTTAGTTATGGTTTTCTAACGATATTTTCCTTCACGGAAAACTCTACCTCAGTGGCAGGGATCAAACCCAGGATCTTGACGTAAGGCGGCCGCACGACTGACAGAGCTGTAGTCACCTTTTTCCTACTGTCATGTATAATGATTGTAAAAGCGTAAAGTTTTGTGTTATAGGTTCGCACACCACAACTTGCCTGATGTTAAGCAGCGCTGCGGCCTACATTGTTGCACGCTTACCTAGAGCTTATTCACTCTTGATGTGTGTGAGTATGTGTGTTTGTTATTTCATCAGACTTTTACGGCGGTACATAATTAGATCAATAGTATAGTTTACATTTTAAAACTAATTTTTTTCATCACTTAATAATATTGTTCGCAAAAAAAATACGGACCTGTGTTTTCCAAGAAGGCTAAACAATTCCTTGCCCTTGATCGTCAGAACATTGAAAACTAAGTCACGTTGGATAGCAATAATAATAAAACTCAAAGCTAGAAACCAAATAAATAAAATCGATCATGAAAGTGTATGATTTTCCTTGCAAAACTTTATTGATAAATATCAGAGAAGAAACAACGCAGAGTACGCCAAAAATTACAAGGAATTCTAGTATTTTTTCCAAACGAATTACAGGTATTAAAATTACTAGCAGTACAATTATTAAGTACACCATAACAATAATATAATAATTTTGTGCTCAAAATTGGAGCCAATTAAAAAATTTAACAAGCCGAAGAAGAGATTACGTCGCTTGTCAATAGATGGCACTAAGTTAACAGCCAAAAGAAAGCTCACTCGCGGTGATGTTAACTACTTATTCTCTTAACTACGAGTAACTAGGACGATTGCAGCTAATGTCTCGCTGTTAATTGTACACAGGCATATATTTGAGATACCCATATCTGTCATCACCTAGGAACATCTTAATACCATATACACAATAGTTCTGTTCTTATATTGAGAACTAAAATGTTATACAAACATTTGCTATTTTATAAGAATCGATTAATTTCGACCCTGACCAAAAAGTAAACCAATTCATAAAACTGAATAGTCCGATTAGTATACGAGTATTATCAGAAATGGGCTTCAATATATTTTTTATGAGTTTGTACAGATTAACTATTCTTAGTGTTAAAACTAGAAGTTTCATGGACTCCAACCCCAGTCTTGGCCTTTGGAAACTTGTGCATATTTTTATGGTATCGTTTCAAACTTCTAGCCTCGAAATATTACATTTCAATATACAGGAAATATTATTTAGAGGTTGTGAAATCTTAGAAGATTCGGGTGTTTGTTTTACGAGAGAAATTGAAATATTTTTTATCCAAAAATTATATTTTAAATTTGAAAGTTTGTATGCAAGTTTTTATTGTCTTAAGACTTCTGACTAATACACCTTTCAAACAGTATAACTTTATCAAAATCAGTACATCCGTTCAGAAATTTATAACAAACCGTCATTTTAAGGTAAATTGATTTTTTATAATCGTGTGAGAAAAAAAAAACTTTTATTTTCCATTATTGTTTTCTTTCACGAAACATTGCATAATGCATCCATACTTAAAAAAGACTACAAAGTCATGGGCAAATTATAAGCCTTTTTCCATAATCATCAAGAAAACCTATAAAGCTTACAGATTCTCAAACTATCGTCTATATAAGGTCTGTCAACAAAACTCGAATTTAATTCGGCGCCTCACCTGCCTGCGGTTCTCAAACTTTGAAGCCCGTGAATAAACTTAGTAGTTTAGCAATCTGTTGGTTTTAGGCATCAAGCGCTTAGCAAAAGTTTAACAGTCATGCTGAAATGTTGAATATTAAAACACTTAAAATAAATATTTGAAAACTTAAATTATTTTTTTAAATATACCAGTATTTTTACATTCTATTTTCGCGTAGAAAACGGTCACACTTACTTATTATTAAAAGTTGGAATGAGTCCAACAGTTTCGGTGCTTGCCGAGCACCATCTTCAGGGGCGAGTGTTACATGGACCGTTTTCTACGCGAAAATATTAAGATGCCTTACGTGAACAGTTTACAATTTTTACATTCATTTAGAGTATCAATATTTTTCTCAAGTCATTATGATTGGGTTTACGGCTATAAAAATCTCTATCTCTCTGTTTAAATACAATATTACTTTTTACAACATTTTTGGGACATATCCATTGGGACATTTGGGAAATGTCCCAAAATCGTATCGGTAAATACCGTTTTAATTATCTGTGGTTCCTTACCATTCATCTACAGCCCTCTTTATGCCACTGCTGGATTCAAGCCTCTCTCTGCATGAACCGCCTGCGTCGATCTTTTGCAGTCCTCCAAGGAAGGACCTGAGCTGATTTTTTTAGCAGTTCAATTTATTCTACTAATATTAATCATTATACAAAAATAAATTATCATATTTCTATTAACAAATATGAATTATGAATCTAAAAGCTTGAAAAAGTAAATTAAAATAGGTTCTAAAGTAATCACGATAATTGTAAATTGAAATCCAAATCGCGCGTCTATCTACCTCGAACTAACTAACCTAAGAAAATACAGCCCGGTTCAAAGAATTAAATTTAATACCGACTGGCAGGTAAAATGATGAGAAAACCAAGGTTAAGGAGAAAAATACCTTTATTTTCTCTCTTATGTTTCTGCTTTTATTTGATTAAGTATATTTTTTTTTTTCTTATTTGTGTCTTGTGACTTTATATATGTTTTAAACTATTTCTTAAAAACTATAACTCATGATAAGGTGTTGTAAGTAAGAAATGTTTACCTATGTGTAAAAATTTTTTTTTTTTATTTCAGCAATCAACATGAATACAAAAAAGAGTAAACATATAAGTACAAGTAGGTAAAGTATACATTGAAATATTATTATTATTTATTATTTTCTTTATTAGGACACATTTCACAAACGGCTGGTTAACCCCATACTGAACCATTCGTAACAGTTCGTAAAAAAATTAGTTCTATGTAATTCCGTAAGGAGGTCGTGTGATGAAGAGTCGCTGCGCTTAGCACTAGGTACCAGAAGGTCTTGTTATGCAGAGCGATAGTGGATCGTTTTACCTTAAATGTGTCATTAGTCTCAAACAATTAACGTTTAGTGACTATGGTGGCGATTCTGGCAAACATACGACTAAATTAAATTTAACCAGAAATTCTGATTGTTTTCATTATAAATAAACAGATAGTTTAACATTATCTGAACAATAGATAAACCTAACTAACCAATTAATACATGGAAAATTTTACAAACAATTTGTATCAGTAATTATCGATCTGATCAGAAGGTTAATTTTGAGACGGTTATTTCAATCACAAGTGTTCTAAATTTGAACCTCAAAATAAATATACCACACAAGCTACACCAAATTCTTAAAATTACGCCGGTACGCAGTGTTGTGTAAAATAATTTCGGCCAAAACAGTTGAAGCCCAAGCAAGCCCAACTTTTAATCCAACCCAGCTTAATTAGGAATTAATACCACCAAGACAATTTTAGTGTGAAAATCCTTGCGTGCGCCGAATGGAGAACCTTTTCCATTTGGCAGTCTTCCAACGTTTGCCGTTTTAAAATATTAACACCAATACTTAATGTTATTATAACCGTCTGCACGTAATAACTCAAGCCGCAGATTTACAAACCTGTAGATAGGTTATTGAGCGTAACGTCAGTTATGTAGCTAAGCCCATTGAAGCGAGTATAGAGAAGGCATACCGTTTCGCGCCTGTATATCGACACAGTCCCTTAATATTTTGTATTCCTTTCAAGTGATGCACGTACATGTAATAATTATATGCAAAGAGTGAATAAGTTAGTAAACATTGTGTGGTACGCTATGAGATAAGCATCTTTCGATCCTGTGCTAAGTATCTTTCGATCCTGTGCTGCGGGGCTACAGTTTTATCCGTGCCGAGCTATTTGCCACTACACACTTACACTTTACTATTTAATACTTACTTCAGAAGAATGAAAGTGAAAAAAAAAAATTTAACTGTAAGAGAGAAAACAGAATAAAGAATAGAGTAACAGTCGTGACATTGACATTTTCAATAATTTGAACAAAATATTAAGTTGTTGCTTGGTTGTGATTGTAAGTATCCATTTCGTTTAGAACATTGATTATTACAAGTAAGAATTGTGAGTATCCATTTTGTTTACAATATTGATGCTAAGTGCGACAGGATCGCTACAAAAAGTAGCTATGAGCGAGCGGCCTAAACAACGGCCTAAATGACGACCTCGTTGGCGTAATGGTTACCATGCCGGACTGTCAGACTGAAGGTTCCGGGTTCGATTCCCGGCACGGCCAACGTCTTTGTGCTGAACTAAATTTATTGGCTGTCGGTCTGGGTGTTAAATATGTATTTATATAAAATATGTAGGTATGTACATATATGTAGTATATCAGTTGTGTTAGCAACCATAATACAAACTAGAAATGGTTCAGCATTGGGTTACCAGCCGTGTGTGAAGACTATCATTTAAACTATCATTGTATGATCATTCAATAAGATAGATAGTCTCTCCTCAAGGTTAATAATAATCTCCTAATTGGCTAAGACTTAACTGAGCGTAGCGTAGCGATGATATATGGGATAGTTAACTGGTGTTGTTAGGGTAATTTCTTAGCGTTTAATTTATTATCATTGAACTAACCCTTATTATACTCGTAATATCATTGTTTTTAATACATAAAATGTCATTGTTTATATTAATAACTGATATTTATTTTTTCTTTTAACGAATTTCCCGGAATCTCTCTAGACCTCTTAAAATTTTGTGAATTTTTGAGGAGAATTAAGTTTATGTTATAAAATATTTTGCATTAAATGAATAAATAAATCAAAACATATAATTTAAAGCTGATCATGGCTAATACATACATATAAATTAGAATGACATTTCTTCATAACGTGACGCAATATTATCACATTGTTAAATTATTGTATTTTGTGAATTGAAATTTGACTCAATTTGGCGGTACTACTAAATCTTAAACTTCTTAAGATTTCTATAAAATGACAACTTCACCGGTCCTAGAGACGAAGCCAGAGATTAGAAAAAAGGTGAAAAGATGTAGTACAAAAAGATAAGACATAATATTTAGAGAAAGAGATAAAAAGAGAGAGGCTGAGAAAAAGATAGGCTGACATAGCCTTAAGTTGTAAAGAGATTGCGACTATTTCGTACGAGAAATAATGTCCGCTTCACAGTTCATGGTATAAAAGACCTCGAAATCCTAGTAATGTGGTCTCGTTCGTAACCTTTGTGTATTGTTCGATATATGAACATTCAGATAATGGGAGCTTAGTGGACTGTACAAAAAAAATGACAATGCATGTGGTGATGGACCGATCCAAACAAGAACACAGACAAGAGGAGGTCAATATATCTGCCACTTACCTTCAATGCTTCTAATGCCGTTCCAAGACAGGGCTGGTCGGGTGAGAGTTCTCCTGGGTAAAGTGGGATCTTATCGGATGTCGACACACACACACACACACACACACGCACTGGTTTGTAAATAGTGCACGGCAGCTATTTGCAGAGCTAAAGGAACGTCCTTTTTGTGATTTTGAAGAAGATGCGACCTACGGAGGCGCTTGTCGTCGATCCACTCGGTTGGCACTTATGTTTCAGTTGTCTTTTTCCGCTCTCATCCAGAGTCGAGGGTAGAACAAAAAAAGACATCTAGGGCAGTGACAAATAGTGTTGTACCACCATCAAATCTAATGCAATGTAAGGATCGCACAATTATACTTCTACTAAACAGAGGAATTTCAAATACAAATAAAACACTCAACTTAGGTATTTTGATTACAAACTTACTTAGTGACATGTTAATCCAAGTAAGGAGGCAAAGCTTAGGAAAGCAAAGCCGATGGGAAGCTAAATACCTATTGTTTCAAACGGATTCGCAGAGTAATCTTTCAGGCTCACAATGTAAACGACAAAAGTGTTGTCACAGTGGAATATTTCAACAATTCATATTTTTATACTAACTTCAAAAAGTTGTACATAATAAAAATGAGAAGTATTTTTTAAATTATTCAAATATCTCTTCGTAAACTCAGGCAGCGTTATTATAAATTCAAACATTTTCTAATATTGATAAGACTGATTTTGGTTAAATATCCATTTTCACTACTTTATATATTTTTTAGTATTTGTTCAAATTAGAAGAAGATTAATAACGATAATGAACCAATACCATTGATTTTAGTTTTTTTTCTATTAAAAAATAAAGCATAGAATTTTATATGAAACAAAATTATAATAAGAAGAATAGGTAGGACTTGTACCTATTACTATTTAAAACTAGCAAACCCGGCGCAATCCGTTTCGCCAGAAAGTAGAAATTTTCCCTGAGTTTTGTTTGCAACACACCTCAAGAAGCCCGAGACCTTTCCAACGAATGCAAAACCGTTCAACTCTGGTCGTGCGTTCTGGAGTAGCGTCAGGAAGGAAAACTTATTTTTATATTATAGAGGACATAATATACCAAACTGCTAATATTTACTAAGAAGATTCATTGTTAAAAGAAGTATGGTCTTCACATAGCTACAAAGTTAAAGTAAAGTCAAGACACCTAGCCTACTTCTAAGCAAAATTTTTCACCGAAATAACTTTTAGAGAAGTTTTACTGAACTTCTTTAACTGTCGTCGCACAAACACAACGTACCCTTAATACTCAGACTGTCAGCGTATTGTAGATCACGGGAAGGTATTCCGGCTGAATATAATGTTTACTAATTACCTCAGCAGTCCTGAACATGAATTTGTATAGGACAGAGACTGGTAGAATATGAAATTACTTGCATTAATTTTTTGCTGAGATTACAGACTCGAAGGGGAGTCTAGAGATATTATATTACTTATTCATTGAGACAAACCGAGAAGGGAGAAAATGTGGTCTTGGTTTTCATAGAACAATCTTGTAGAAGGCAAATTTTGCAACACCAAATTACGTACAAGCATTTCGTAAGAATACTTCAACATACTATACTTACTATTTTTTTTTATTTACTTTAAATAGGTCAGCGCTTGACCACAATTCACCTGATGGTAAGTGACATTGAGGTCTACGGTGAAGCGCGCTTACCTAGAAGGAACCGGTTCACTCTCGCCTTGAAAATAGCTAGATTATAGTCATTGGGGAACAGGGAATTCGCCTGTTCGTCCGATAGTGAAAGGGGGCGCGGGGAATTACTTCATGTACCTAATTCATTCGCACACTAGCCGAAATATCTATAGAATAGATAGAAAATATACATACTTATTGGTGCTGACCCGGCAAACGTTGTTTTGCTTTAAGTAAAGTTAAAAACGCTTATAATTAATCAGTTATCGAGCGGGATTACAAATGATCAAATTACTAAAATGGCCGTAAAAAATAGGGGTTGGTAATAAAAATGTTAAAATCTTATATTAAGGCATAACCATCTAAGAGTGTAAATTTAGACAAAAAAAAACATAGTAAACATTTTCAAATGCATAAAATAAAATCTATGCATTTTGTCACGATTTTACTCCTTTTACTCACTTTGTCATTGGCCCTGTTGGGGTAATGGTTACCATTTCGGTCTGCCAACCAGAGGGTCTTAGGTTCGATTTTTGGCTTTGTAATGAGCTAATTTCCCTGATGTTGGTCTACGACATTCAGTATTTATGTATGTATATCACTAATATCTAAAACGCATTAAATACAAATTGTTGCGAGTCCCTGGACTTAGTCAACAGTAAACGCGTAGCAATCGTCAACATTTTTGTTAACAATTCCAATATTTCCAAAGCTGCAAACCTAAAATATCGAAATGCCTCTCGAACCACCAAACTGATGCATGAATTTATTTGAATACCGAATCCCAAACGCCTGAAAATGGGATCAACGCCCATCAATCAAATATCCACATGACGATACCACAGAAATTAATTCAGTCAACTGTGTCAGCCGCCAACTAAGCACTAAAATGTAGCACATCTCATGTTATGGCAATTTCAACTCAATTTCTAAAGCGGTAAAGTCCATAATCCAACTCACAAAACCTAAACCTAGACGTGCTGCCGCTGGCGTCGTCTGTCAAAAATGAGGCGAACTCTTTTTCGAACTTTATTTTCGGAACAATTAAGTTGCCATTTGTCTGTAGGTTTCCTATATTGATATTTAAGGTTATGTGTTAAACTAATGCATCACATGGCAAACAACTCGCTTGGGGTTTTCAGTTAATTCATCGTGTTGCCCTGTTAGTGAATGTGGCATTTTAAAGTGAAACGGAGGGAAATTTGTTTTTTTTTTTAAATGGAAACTATATGAAAAAATCGTAGTAAAATTTGAGTCATATATGACTGTGATTTAAACTCCAAAACTGATTTCCAGGTTCATTTCCCGCGGCGAAACAGATTTTCGAATGGCAAACGTAAATGTCGACTTTGTGTGAGTGGCCATTACAGAATTACTTCTTTATGGATATCATCATCTCATTCAGCTTATAGTCTATTGCATAACATACTTTTTTTTACTTCGAGGCCCACTTCAGTTATCTTTTATTACTGTCTAATTTAATTCTTTTTCGAAGAACTTTTTACCCCGCCTTGATGATTATTTTTACTTTACATTTTAATTTGCAAGAATCTTCCTTATATTAGGGCCGAAAGTTTGTGTGTATTTTTATCATCGTTACGCTCTAACCAATACTTGATTTGGGTGAAATTTGGCGTGGAGATAGATTTGACGCTGGAACAATACACAGGTTACTTTTTATCCGATATTTAACGCGGGTTACATTGCGGGCCGAAATAATTGATTATATTTTTGACATTCTGAAATTTAAATTCACTATTATTTTACTTTTTATTATTATTTACAAGAAAAAATTTACAGATCTAAATACTAAAAATTAAACAAGAGTTTTATGATAATTATATTTAAATTTTGATAAATAGTGACTTTGTGAATTTGAAACTGATCCTCATAATGATTGTAATTGAATAAATGGCTTTTTACTTTTACTTTTACATTGCGGGCCGCAACCAGATTTATGAATATAAATATCTTAAAAAATCTATTGAAAAAGCTGAAAATATTAATACAATCCTTAAAATGTTGCCTCACCCAACAGGAAAGCGTAATTGTATACATTGTCACACATTTTATCACAGCCAGGTTCTAAGTTATGAAATACAACGTAAATTGAGTCATAAAAATATGAGCTACATGTGACAACGAGCGTAAAAAAAATGGAAAAGTATAATTTACCGAATTTTTAAGAGTGTATTAGTTTTTTTTTTTTAATGTTGAATAGGAACACGTTTTACCGCAACTTGCCTAATGTTAAGCTTTACTGTGGTCTAAGATGTAACACGCTTGCCTTTAAATAACCTATTTACTCTGCAACTTTTGTTTTAAGACATTTGAAAATTCGCGAAAAAAAACTTTTCTATACATTTTGTTGCGTTTCGACTTACTGTAATTCGTTTTTTTTTTTGTATTACCAAAAGTCTTAGAACAAAAACCCTTTGTACATCTACATATTAAGGCTGCCCTAAAAAACTTTGCGTTAATTATATTTTTTTAGCCCTGTATATAATACACCCATATGTATTAGCAAAAATTTTGCTTTTTTTGAGGCAATGAATCATATAATTCACATCTTCTATTTATTTTGAATAATTGTCAAATTATGCCTTGAAAGTCGAGCCGCGAGAATATTGATTTTAAGTCCACTGAGATCTCATTAGCCGTCCCCAAAGCTTTGAATAAGCGAAGGTCCCATTTCATTCCATAAAGGTCGTATCTAATGACATGAAATCAATAAGTTTTTATAATGATACTGGCTGACCCGGCAAACGCTGTTTTGCCTTAAAAAATTGATAGTAGCCGATTCTCAGACCTACTGAATACGCATATAAAATTTGGTAAAAATCGGTCTTCCCGTTTCAGAAGAGTACGGTAACTAACACTGTGACATGGAAATTTTATATATTAGAAGATAGATAGATAATTATGTTTAATATTTCCTACTTAGTCGTATTTCTCATTACTGAAGGTCGTGACTCCTACGCAAAATTCATTTCTTAGAGAAGTTATCTTAGGAAAGTACATCGTGACGGATGCCTTATCATGTCTTCGAATTTCGTCGTTCTGAAACATGTCAGATTCCTCACGATTTTTTTCTTCACTATTAAGCGAGTGCAAATCCAAACAAGTCATTTGTGTAATGTCGAGATCAAACCCGGGCCTTTATATTGAAGAACATAAAAATTTTCCATTGAGCTACAATAGCTTTTAAAGTACTAATTAATTTTTTTATGATCAATAAATAGGCTTACGTTTGACCGCATATTGTCTGATGTTAAGCTCTACTATGGCCTAAGATGTATCACGCTTGCCTAGAAGGAACGTATTTACTTTAGATTTGAAGACCACCCCCAAGTAGACGTTTGAGGAAAAGAGACTCAGAAAGAGAGTTCCAAAGCTCGTATCGCTTCATATCAATTTGGAATAAATCATGTTTGTGAGATGAATGTTACAGTCACTAAAAACAAGCAGGTACCTACTAAAGAAGTAAAATTGACCAAAAAACTAACAGCAAAATTACGATCAATTTATTTTCATAGCCGCAACCATTTTGCGCAAACTATTTTCAAATTCATCGAAACCGTCCAAGTTCATTTATCAAAATCCGTACCCGTATTACCGATTCACAATATACCCCTGATGATAAATTCCATGCATTTGCGCGGCGGAAGTGCGGCTCTAACTCGTTTAAACAAATTGTTAGCGCGTGTCCGCCATACTTATACAAGTTTAAATTAAATATTTAGAAAACGCCTGCCCAAAGTTTTTTTGTGTCGGCCATTTTGAATTTGAAATGTATCATAATGTATCTCTATGTATATCTGTAAGTCACTTGCCTTCAATATCATTATCAAATGAAAAGACTTCTTTTCATTTGATAATGATATTGAATGAGATGTGTAAAAATATTTAATCCGCCATTTTTGGCGGCGGCCATCTTGCATTTTTTTTTCAGACATGACGGATAACGCTTCCAATTAATACACCTTTTGTTATAAAAGATAACTGAATCAAAAGCGGTTTATTCATTCAGCATCTACGTTGCTAGGATACACACACATATACACAACACACACACACACACACACGAAAAACTCAAAACACCCCATCGTTTTTACATCGCGGGTTAATAAGTATAGCCATACGTATATATACTTCACCTGTACAGACAGGGGTATAAATTCGCACATACCTTCATACATACATGAACAGAACACCTGACCGCTTGAACCCGAGAGCTTAATCTTGGTAACGTAGAAAACAGTGACTGAGATTCACCATGGCTAGATGACCTTGGGCAAGTTAAAAAACTACAAGCCAAGTTTGCGAGGAGCTTGTAAACTCTATTAGGACATTAAACCTTTTTACAATCTGCGTTTAAAACCTGACATTCGCTACAGATATCACTTCAATTTTCTATCGTCAAACGATTTAAAAAAACATTTTTTTTTATCTATTTACCAAAATAAAGTACTTAAACAATCTCTAGACTTTAAAATATATGAAAGTTCCGTATTCTGTCGCCAGAACTTTTTTGTAGCTTATTTTGCTCCACATTTCATGACATTTGTCAACAGCTAATAGACAGTGACGTAAGCTATCGAAAAGACCTGTTGATAGTCTACGTCACTCCCATAATTTCACGATATCGAATCGAAGCGATAATTGAAGCGATGGGAATTAGTCCTAGGTACTTTGAAGCAAATGTCAAGTGAATAGGGAGGCTGGGCTGCTGTACCGATTGAAATTATTTCCCGAGGTTTACAGCTTCGCTACTGTATTATTTTCTACCGTATAGGGTTCTGAAAAGGTAGAGTAATGACCAGTGAAATTTGGGAGCGAATGACGTTTTCCGGTCTCATTGTGGCCAACCGGTCTCAATGCTGTGATATAATTTCATGAGGATAGATAGGTTTATACGAATTGAATGAAGACTACTTACTTTGAGATGGGTATGAGATAGCTCATTTTCTAAGGAATGGTTTTAAATTATGTGATTATTTGTTATTCAGAAACGTCCAAGGAGAAGTATGGATATGATTGTAAGAAGTAGCGGAAGGAGAGGTAGACCAAAGAAGACGTGGATGAATTGTGTGAAGGAGGATATGAATGAGAAGGGAGTGAATGTGGAGATGACGGCTGATAGAGTGACGTGGAAGCGAAAAACAGGCTGTGCCGACCCCACCTAGTGGGAAATGGTAAAGGAGAAGAAGAGAAATGTCCAAAGAAAGATATGGTTATCTCATTACACAATTTTTGGTTTAAGTGCTAAATCCACAATGGGTATTTAAAGATTTATGAAAAGCAATCGAATATATCACGGATAATTAGTGGTTAGAGCGTCTAGCCTGGTTGGCTGGAGGGAGACATGGGTTCGAATTCCACGGGTGGTGATATCTTCATTTGTTTCTTCTTAAATCTATGTTGCATTTTGTACAAACTCTTTGAATACATTACTTATGGATTTTTAAGAATGTATAAGTAAATTATTGGCGTAGACCAGAGTAATTGATATAACTAACATGTACGAGTAAAAACAAAAACTTAGTAACAACTTAAGTCGAATTAAAAACTCTATGATTCTAAAGCAGGCACAATCTAAAAAAAAAGAACTTAATTCGTTTCTTTCACACTACATTCACACGAAAAGAATATTTGAATTACTACGCCCGAGTTTCCGAAACAGAAAATGAAAAGGGTAAACTTATTCTCACTGAATAAATACTTTTTCCTTCAATATTGCGGTCGGGGCTTTCTCTTAAAGAGCAGCCTCTCATTTTCGCCTAAAATATAGGGAGTGTTTCTTTGCGGCGATATATAGCGAGGTAACAACACTGGTTACTTATTTAGTAACCTTTAGGGTTGTAATGAATAGACTGAAGTATACAGGCTTCCAAAAAAAAGGTAAAGATTTTCAATACGTTTGGTAAGACCTTGATTATTTATGTTACCTTTTCCTCTCTTTCATTTATAAACTGATTTATTTCTCATCTTCACATATGGCACAAAGAAAAGATTACGCATACGTAATTTAAATCATTTCCATTCATTAGAAAAGACACGCCTGTATAGTAACCGATTATAATTCATAAGTAATTCGTAATTTATTCATTCTATTAAATAGTTTTAACAGTTATTACTATTTGAGATCTAAACGTAGATCACCGGATCATACTTTTAGAGTATTCATTTCACCGAATTATTTGTAACTATTTGAGGATTTGAGTTGGTCTATTTTTAACTTTTTTTATTGATGATAATAATCAATATTTTTTAGATACGGACGGTATTTGGATGAGGGACCATGCATAAAACTGACGTTTTTAAAGTTGCATTTTCATACGGGTGCTACCGTGGGTCGGCTGACACGTTTATATGTAAATCCCGGCTGTCAGTCTTAATACAAGCAGTTGTTAAGCCAAGTCAGAGGCATTCGGGCGGCTTGTGAAGTCCCGGCACCAGAGCTTGGCCACTTAGCTCATACGAAGATAAAGAAGAATATATTTTTAGTAACTAGTGAAAAAAAAAATCTGTATCACAATATTGTTATGAGTTGAAAAATTAAGCAGTTCTAGAAAAAGTATTGAATTTTTCAAATGTTACATACTTACCTACTAGTATAATCTGTATGACTGAATATTATAATTAAAAAGTACAGCAAAAAAGTATGTTCCAAACATACAACCTTAAAAGCGGTGAAAAATTCCGCGCTCCCAACCTGACCTTTTAAACAGGGGTGCAAAACCTTTTCTCTAGAAGAGTTTTCCTTAAACGCAAGTGTGTTAAAGCCCTGAAAGAAAGGGCGTTAAATAAAAAAATCTAAATACATTATTCATCTTTCAATAAAAAATGTATATGTTTTTTTTTACAAAATTCACTCATTACCGCTACGCATTTGACCAAATGGGGGCGTTACCACACGAGTTAACGACACTCTGGCTTTAGGTGATGCATGCCTTGTCTGGAATAACTTTTCAAGTTGGAACACATCGTTAAGTGCTTGGTTTTGGATTTGTCAACTTGTGGCTGGTTGCTAGTCATGCGAGCACTAAAGTTCCCTACCATAAAGTTCCATACAACCACGCTATGGTTTCCTATAATATTATAAAGACAATATTTTCCGTCATGAAAATGTCATTGGCGGAGATCAAACCTTCGTCCTTCCGAACGTGAAGCGACCACACGCTCGACTGAGATATCATCACTTACAATTTAGTCAGCGATAAGTGCGTGTAATTATTATAAATTAATCTAAATTAGACTCAATACCTTTGAGTCTTTTGATATGAAATATCTAAAGCCGCATGTAAAACCGATTTTTGGCGTGGAGACGCATACCGTGGCGACGCGTCGTCACGCTATATGATGGTATAGGGAGACACTGCTTTTTTCTTAAAACAAACGAATGAAGTAATAACGATTTGGAATAAATTTGTTAAGTTTTGTATTTCATAAAAAAAAAATGTTTATTTAGTAAATAGTCATCGTTATCTGGAAAAAAAATCGTAATATTTTATTTTATCATTATGACATATTCAGTTCCTATAACAATATGTTATTTTCTGCATATTACTTTTACAAAATAATGCCGATGTTTCACATCTACCAGGCGTCCCGTTAAGGCTTACATTTTTTTAATGGGTAAAAACCCTACATCATCTGGCTGCGCCAGAAGTATGTTTGTACTTGAAGAATTTCCCTTTGTAGACAAAAAAAAAGGTTATTATTGTTAACATCAAACTTATAACAACCCTCTTATTTTCGCTGCGGCAAAAATTGAGTTGAATTTGGCACATAATGAACACTTTAAATTTTCGCCTGAAATTAATACCTCGCTTGAAGCTATTTTCAGTACGCAATTTTCTTCTGACGTAGTATCGGAATTAAAATTAGGGACTGAATTAAGCTCGTTTTCTGTGAAGGAGGTTTTTACCTCGAGGAGTTTAGTGATGAAGGGTTTTTGAGTGAAGATCTAATCGCAGCTGTTCTAAAGATAATAAATAGATGGGTAAACTTTTTATCGCATAGCATAGCATAAGCAGCCCACTATACGTTCCTACTGCTGGGACTCTGGGTATTCTCTCAAGAGGAGAGAGATATAGGCCTCGCTGGCTAAGTGTGGGTTGGCGGATGACACACGTCTTCGGATATAGTGGTCCTCAAACATGCCGGTTTTCTCACGATGTTTCCCTTCATTGTAAAGCGAGTGCAAATCCACACTTAACTTGAAAAACAAGTCATTGGTGTAGGGCCGGGATCTAAACCAGGGGCCGTGTAAACTCTTTATCGCAACATAAAGCAATACAATCATAGAAGAAAAAAAGTGCTACAAATAGCAACCTTATTATTAAAAGTAATTATTTCTAGACAATTGGTGTCTAGAACGTAGTCTTGTGACAAAACAACGACAATCTTGTGCATCGACCGATGCTTACCCTCGATGATCGCGTCAGATCACCTTAGCTATTTTCTAAGAAGCTTTCTTAAAACTGAATAAAGATGATAAAACTGAAAAAACACGTTTATTGTATGGAGACGCCCCTTAATATTTTATTTTTTTATTTGTTGTTTTAGCGGCACGGAAAATACATTTTGCTAAATTGCAAAATTTCGCTTTCTAGCTATTATGGTTTCTGACATTCTGGAGACAGACAGACAGCGGAGGCTTAGTAATAGAGTCCCGTTTTTAGCTTTTAGGTACGGATCTCTAAAAACCTCGCATTTACGGGGGATTTAATAGGAATTTTTAAAATACGCTATTTTGTTCCCATAGCACCTAGCCTGTACCACGAAATGTGTCAATTTCTCCATTTCCAGTCCCAAACCGAACTGCCAGGTATTTGGAAAACAATTAGTGCAACAATCGTCACTAATGGAACTCCACTGTATTGCCGTTTCTGCGGTACCTTACTACTTAATGACTACACCTACAAGCTTCTTGCATCTTTAGCTACATTTAGTTAGTGACCTAGATATGTATACTATATGTATACTCTAGGGCTTACCACGAAGTTCTGAGATCGACGTTTCTGAAACTTCCTTGAAAATGCCCGTTTACCAGAAGATTTTTTTCTTCAGTGTGAAGGAGACAAATATGTATTTTATTGAAAAACAATCCAGCATTCTGGATACCCGAAACCTCTACCAGCCATTTGACAAGTTCTCCGCAAAGCTGCAGAGCGGCCGGTCCCCACGGTCCCATTGCATCCCATGCCACGTTGGATGGCAGCATTTTCTTTCTTTTTCGTAATAAACGTCTAACTATATCACGAAAAAAGAATTCATCAGAATTTCTATATGAATACAAAAAAGTGCAGAGAAAACAATAACAGGGATATACTCGTAGAATAGAATATTACTTTATTGTACAACTACAGATAAAAAACACTTTATGTTAGGTATAAAAAATATTAAAATATAGGCAAAGGCAAACAAAGGCAGACTTATCACCAATAGAGATATTTACAAGGCAACCAGGAATAAAAAGAAGAATGGATATTAATCCATTAAAACAATATTTTTACTTTCGACCGGTTCTATACATTTGAAAAGATTTGGTCATCAAAAATAAGAAATTGGGTAGCATAACAAGTCATATAGTTATTTAATAATAGGTGCTTATTTTTATCCTTAAAGCCTCTAGCCACGTGGATATAATTATTTTCAATCCGATAAAGGAAAGTGGATGAAATTCCGGAAAAAATCGGAGAGTCACGATGACGTCTGCAGAGTAAAGCGAGTCAAACATAATTTCAGTAAAATGAAAAGCAAACATTTGGCACTTGAACGATCAGACGAAAAAATTGAGACTCATCCCTTCATCTTCCATCAAATGTTTGCAAAAAAACATGGATAACAGAAATAAAAGAAATGGTAAGTCAGGAAAAAACGTGGTCTATGATTATTTGGGCGGAGAGAGCAGCGGCATTGCACGAAGCGGTCCTGCATCTCTGCCCCCGTCGTGAGATGGGACACCGTGAGGTTGTAGTCGGTAGTGACGGCCCCTCTGACCCTCGAGCCCGACATAACCCGCCCGCCTACCCCAGGCGTATGGCGGAAGATGCGTTAATGCATTTCATCACGTACAAAAAAAAATGGTCTATGATTGTGCCAAATTGGCACAAGAGAAATTAACTGAAGAGAACAATAACGCTGTAGTAACACTAATTTCTTATAACTAATAATATGTGTTATTCTCTCTGGCAACTACTTAACTTTTTTACAAATCTATGTTACATTTATTCAGTCAATTTACAATACATAATTATTATGTAAAAACTCCAATTTTGACTTTTATAACATAAATATAATTTCAGGAAAAAAGATCTGTCAATAACACATCTCTTTTCAAACGACATATAGTTTGGAACGTTAGAACTAATTCGTATAATAAATTAATGTTACTCAAATTTGACCATGTTATGTACGAATTCTTTTTTTCAAATGAAAGAAGATATAAGACAATTTATTTCAAAGTCAGTAAATGCAAGGCATATATTTTAATAATGACGTAGGACTTCTACTAGATTGGTTTTTATTCTAGTTTAGAGTAAGTGACTGCGAAAAGCATCGCTACCGTTTCCTTTTTTTCTCTACTGTATCACACAGTTTATTCCCTTATTCAAATGAAAATAAAATAAAATAAGAAAATTTATTTCAAAAGCAGTAAATGCAAAAAGCATAGATTTTAAAATTGACGCAAGACTTCTACTAAATTTTTATTCTAGTTTAGTCAGGAGTAAGTGGCTGCAAAAATCGTTTATTCTAGTTTAGTTTAGAGTAAGTGTTTGCGAAATCCACGCTAGCATTTCCTATTTTCTCTACTCTATCACACAGTTTATTCCATTCTCTTTCCCAACTCGCATTACATTAACCAAAGCTTCAAGTCAAGCACTATATCATATCTTCATTCTGTCACTTCGTAAGACACACAAGAGTACTGCCAAAGTCTCTCCAACTTGTGACAGGCTTTTACCCTCAAAGTATTACTCGAGTGACATACGCCTACTGTACAACGCCACCTTATTGCCCACCTGAAAGGTCGCGAACACCTAATTTTATGTTTAGGGAGCGAGCTTGGCAAAGGTTGTCTGAGTTGGGGTTTTAGCCTTTTAGCCGCCGACGCTAAAACGGTGGACTGTTATAAGTTTGACGTCTTTTCTTCTTCGTATTTTTTTTTATGGTGGATAGGCAAGCGCTTGATCGAAACTCACCTGATGTTAAGTGATGTTGCGATCTAGGGTGGAGCGCGCTTGCCTAGAAGAAACCGATTCACTCTCGCCTTGAAGACAGTAAGGTTATATATAGTTCAGAGGGAACAGGGATTCCGGCAATGAGTTCCACAGTTTAATGGTCCGCACTATAAATGAGCTAAGTGGCCAAGCTCTGGGGTCGAGAGTTTTTCAAGCCCGAAAGCCTCTGACTTCCCTATCCCCCGACGCAATAACGTCGGGGCGGTATAAGTTTGGCGAGTCTGTACATATCTCCCAACGGATAGAACAATTTTGAAGTTTAAGTTGAGTGTCACGTTTATTTATTTATTTGGGACTGTCACAAACAAAAAGTTGACAATTACAATTTTAGTAAAGTAATTAAAAACACCGCTATAAACGTTAAGTTCCATTACGACTGTACACAACTTCGATCTACTTATCAAATTTATAAGGAAACTAAATTTTGAAAATTGAATTAGTTTAGATTAAGTTACTTCATCAATGATCTAAACTAAATGTAGTCGTACTAAGTCTTCATCTTTGTAAACAGTGGAAAAGTCTTCAGAAATACGAAAGTTATTGTATATATTGCACAAACTTTAAATTAAATTGAAAGGTCTTAAATCTTTAGTACAAGATGGCCGTAGAATCAATCTGTAACGACTCCATCAAACCTAATGTCACGTTCAAGCATCGCGTCTGCCATTTCAAACTCCAATCTTCACCAAAAACGCGTCATCCTATTTGTTACTATACAAAGTGTGACCCAGCGACCTTTTGCCGGATCGAATCCCTAAAATCCCTGTTGACTGAGCCATTGTCGGCAGTGATAGATGTAGGTGACGTCTTCTGAAATTTACTCTCAAAGATTGACAATAGCTGTTTGATTTGGGATCATTACTAAGCATTTCTAGTTTAGTTTATATTCTAACGGTTTCGGAGATTTACGAAATTGCGTTTCTTTATCTTTGGAGCCTATAGGAAAATTATGACTCGTGCATTCTTCCATGCTTAATATTCGGATGTCAGACCTTCACAAAACATCTAGAAAATAAAGTGTCAGTGTGCCAGAATAGTATATATAAAGAAGCGTACTGGGTATAAAAATAAAAAATACAAGTAAATTAGCAGAAGATTAAGTCTGTGACAAATTTGTGTCACAAATATTTGTAGTAAGCTAAAGTGGAGAAGGACACGACATATGATTAGAGAAACTAAAGAAAAGTGTACAAGAATAATAACTGAATTGTACCCTAGCAATGGCGTAAGAAGTAGAGGAATTCAAGGATTCGCACAAAGCGTTTTGCTTCGACCTTTATTGTGAGAACTGCGAAGCTTTGGAACTCTCTTCCTGAGTCTCTTTTTCCCGAGAAGTACAATTTGGGGTCTTCAAATTTAGAGTAAATAGGTTCCTACTAGGCAAGCGTGTTACATATTAAACCTAACATACATACATCATTGCTAACATATTAAGTTTACGTCAGCCAAGAAGACAAACGTAAGCCTATTCATCAATAAAAAAAATAAGTGACGCAACGTAAACGCTGAAAGATGACATAATGAGTATAGCAGGAACTACATGGACGAGAGTAGCTAGAAAGAGACAAAACTTGAAGTGTTTGGAGGAGGCCTTTGTCGCAAGACAAGCTGTTAATATTGTGTAAATAGTTAGTTTTAAGTTAATTTTGTAATTTCAGCAATAAAGGCTTTTTTTATGTGTTAATCTAAGATCTAACCAACTTTTACACATAATTTCATCAAAATCAGGTCCAGTCCTTTGAGTGTGAAGAAGTAACAAACACTTACTAACATACACACAAACTTTCGCATTTATAATATTAGTAGGATCGCTTAGTTTGTATATCAAGAAGTTTTAAAACGTCACAAGGCGTTAAAGGACTAAAAAAACGTAGTTCTTATATATCCTGTAACAAGATAAAAAAGGTTGGCTTCTCTAGTACTGCCGTGAATCGGCAGTTTTAGGGTATTTAATGGGCGAGCGATTTCTAAAAGTTTGATGTATTGGCGTCGCGCCAATCTACAAAAATTTAGAATCTAGGTTTTACTAAAAAAACTCCTTGGTCCATAATTTTTGACGCTTTTCAATAGGAACGTGTTGTCTTTTGAATTTCTCGTCGGAGCCTTTTAGTGTTTTTAATGTTAATTTAAAACTATGTGCTTGGGAAGGCAAACAATATAAAATGAATGTTAAATATTATCATTATTTTCTTCTTCTTCATATGAGCTAAGTGGCCAAACTCTGGTGACGAGTTTTCTTGCCACCCGAAGGCCTCTGACGTGGCTTAACGACTGCTTGCAACAATATAACGTGTCATCCGAAGCACGGTAGCACCCAGATGAAAATGCCACTTAAAACACTAGTCTTGTGCTTGGTCTCCCATCTAAACAGCGTCCGCATCGATCGTTGCTTAGCTTTGATGATCACGTCAGATCATCTTAGCTAGCCGAGCTACAGGCACCTATTTATATAAGGCATCGGATTCATCTAAGGCAGATGCTCTAAGGTTCATTAGTTTCTATGTTCATTGTGGTATAAAAGGGACGATCTAAAATAGGCTGTAGGCTTTGATGAAATACGGACCTTACTCAAAACATTTGCAAATTAAACGGCATACTATACTAGATTGCAGAAACCGTAATTATGAAAAATTAGGAGCAAAAAAAAACGAAATAACGCCTTTCGTTGTTTAGGCGCATTTAGCGAACTTTTAATTAGGCAGAAAGACTTTAAAGCTCTACCTTTTTGTATTCGTGCTAAACTGGTTGGGTTGGAACTTTTTGTTTTTCTTTTATGATAAGACTAGCTATCACACAAGGCATCGCCTGCATTATAAATGTATTTCAGACATATTTAATGCGCTTTTGAATCGAGTTCAGCCGTGCCATACGTCATTGGAGCAACGCGTCGGACACGTGGCTGTAAAAAAATCATTAAATACATTAACAGATGACAATATTAAAATTAATATCAAGTAAGATTCCATTACAAAGAGGCAATATAGCTGGCATTTTGGGTACTCTTCCCACTGGCACTGGTTTTTTTAGATTATAGAGATATCAGGTTACAGAAAGATTTATTTCAATTTCTTTATAACTTTTCAACATAACATTTTTAAATTTAAAACCTTCGAGCAAGTTTTATGTTATCATGAACATTAAATATTCTTCTTTCACTGAATCAAAGACAATAAAAATGTAAAAGAAACATGCCATTTTGCTCCCATGCCGTATTCTCATTCTTCTTTGTCTTCGCCTTTTCGCACTATATGCATTCGGCACAGCCCGTTTTTTGCTTCCACACTATTCTATCAGCCGTCATATCTACATTTACTTCTTTCTATTTCATATCCTCTTTCACGCAATTCATCATATCTTCTTAGGTCGACCTCTACTTCCACTACCTTGTAAAATTCATATTAACGTAAAGGAAGCGTAAATAAAGTATCCTAGTCCTATAACTAAGTAATTTTGTAATTTTATATCCCATTCATCATATAGAGGATCTACCGCAGTGGGTTTGCGAATTTTCGTTGATATGAAAATAGAATAAAAGCAAAGGTAGGTCTAATGTGTTTGGTCATTAGTAGCGAATGCTAGTTGCTAGAATGGTTTCAGAATGGGCTTTTAAAACGATTAGATAGATTTTAAAGTAATTTTCTAGGATATATTTGTTTTGAATTTAGGCTGTGATTATTATGCTTGTCGCAGTTAACTCATTAAAGCTATTTTAAAGACGAGATTTTAATACTGCCTTTGTTCTAACTATGATTTGTCGTTTTTACTTGTTAACCCATCAACTGGCCAGATACTGGTAGTTTTATTAATGTTATTCATTGGAACCACAGTTTGGAATTGGAACCTACGTTTGGAACCACAGACCAAGTGTTAAGGACCTCATAGAACCTAACTAACCAAAAATGTTTTAACTTTTTAAGAGAATTGCAAAATTGACATTTTGATTCATAACTTTAATTGAAATCAATATTCTGATTATTGTTTGTATTTTAGACGTTCTAATGTTTTTTTAAAAAGTAACTATAATCTAACTATTAATAATATAGGTACGTTAAAAGATGTAAATTTAAGGTTTTGCTCCCGTTGTGTAGTGTACGGTAAATGTGAAAAAACTCAATTACTCTTGGTATTTCACACGCGCGTTAAATGATACACTATATAAATTTAAGTTTGATAAATGTATTGGTGAAACTATAGTAACTTGCTGTGGTTACTTGGTATAAATTGTCAAATAATAGTGATAGAACTTAGAATAATAGCGGTGTTGATAGAACATATCAGTATTCCCCAGCCAAAGAAATATCTTAAATCTGTAAAGTGGTATTTTTCTTTATATAAGGAGACATTTCACACACGGTTGGTTAACCCCATACTGAAACATTTTTAGTTCGTATTATGGTTGCTAACACAACTGATATATTATTTATACATACATACATATTTTATATAGATACATATTTAACACCCAGACCCACAGCCAACAATTTTAGTTCAGCACAAAGTTGTTGGCCGTGCCGGGAATCGAACCCGGAACCTTCTGATTGACAGTCCGGCATGGTAACCATTACGCCAAATAGGTCGCCTATATTAAATAAATATTACAATAACAACTAACTGACCCGGCAAACGTTGTTTTGCCTCACTTAGGAAAAATTGATAGTGTAGCTTATATGACACGTTCGTAGATTTACCATAGCAGCGCCATCTATTGATTACTTACTCAACCCAGTCGAAAGGTATCGACATCTGTTAGAATCATTTAAAGTTAACAGATAATAATTGTGACTGTCAAATAATAACAGACAAAAATGAGCAATAAATTAAAATTGCGACTATAATTTAAGATTTAAACTATCCTATATCTCAAGATGGATCGAACTGCACATGGTGTGCGAATTTTATTATAATCGGTTAAGTGGTTTAGGAAGGAGTCCATTGAAGACAAACATTGTGACACGAGATTTATATATATTAAGATTAGCTATCTACAGTTAAGTTATTCTATGGTCGATAGCCTCGGCACGTAGGAGGTACCTTTATCCTCGTATGTGGGGATATGAGGATATATCCAGAGATTGGGGTCACCAAGCGTGGAGACTCTCAGAGATTCTCAGCCTTAATCTTATATCATACGCCTTTTGTGTTATTATATTCTATCTTTCAGCTTTATACATTATCTAGCAGATCATCCAGGCATCGCACGGGCTATATATAAAATGTTTAAGATGCAAAGAGAAACAAAATATAGCCTATGTTACTCAGGGATAATGTAGCTTCCCAACGGTGAAAGAATTTTTCAAATCGGTCCAGAAGTTTCGGAGCCTATTTGCGTCAAACAAACAAAAAATCTAACTTTTCCTCTTTATAATATTGGTATAGATGGTAAGATTAAAGCCAGATCTATTATGTACACTTTTTTATATTAAGTAAATGGGCTTGCGTTTGATCGCAATGTACCTGATGGTAAGCTTTATGTGATCTAAGGTGAAGCATAATGTTGATATGTGATGATAGTACGAGTAGTATTTTGATGAAGGTTTTCTAAATTTTTAATATATAATTTTTAAAGATGCACATAAAGTCATTTTTTTAAGATAAATATAAATATCTAAAATTTCAGTTGCCTAAAGCAAACAACATCCAAAAAAATAATGGCTTACAAATTTATTCATTACCTTAAGATTAACAATAACTTTGTTTTCACTAATGCGAATAGCAAAGTCTACAATTTATAAACTTTATTTATTTTTCCTTTCCAAAACGTATGGTAACACTACATGGCAATACCAATGCATTTCCCGAGAATTAATAACACACGTGAGCCGAATGATAAATGAAAGTAAAATGCAAGACACATCTTGTTTACTTAGAGCAATAAGTATCAATTAAAATATTAAAAATCCCCAGACACATCATTTCATAGAGAGAGCCATCGTGAATTTGAAATGTATCATAGAATGGATCGTGTTCTACTAATCCTTTTCCTATGGGTTTCAAATAGAAAGGCTTGTTTGACCTAAATATAACTTAAAAATATTTTTTGACTCATTTTACACACGGCTGGTTAACCCCATACTGAACCATTTCTAGTTCGTATTATGGTTGCTAACACAACTGATATACTACATATACATACATATATATATATATATATATATATATATATATTATAGGTATAGATACATATTGAACACCCAGATCCACAGCCAACAAATTTAGTTCAGCACAAAGACGTTGGTCGTGCTGGGAATCGAATCTGGAACCTTCTGATTGGCAGTCCGGCATGGTAACCATTACGCCAACGACGTCGTCAAATAGATGTTGAAGTCGTTGAGAAAAATATATTTATACCACCACTTTGATAGCAGCAGCTATCTTGGACCGATCTTTATCAAAGATAGACTAACACACCGTTCAAACAAAATAAAAAACTAAATATTAGTAAGTACAGCCATACGGGAATTACGATGCCACAGAGACACATAGACACACACAGCACACACAAACACGTCAAACTTTTATCTGTTAAACGTAATTATCATCTACAACGATTTTCTCAAATTAACGTCTGGTTTCTAAAACTAAAATTTTGCCAATAAAATTTAACAAAACTCTTTTGACCAAAAAGCAATTCATCTACAAACCCCAATGGTTCCTATATGATAAACAGTTTGCATTTCTGACGCCAAGACGGATCGTCCCAGGCCACGCTTCGTTGCATATTTATCGAGACGAAGGATCGCATTTAGAGATGTGCCAACTAGCCGGCCATGTTTGCTATCGGTGTTCAGTCGCTGACTAGTTGGTAAAAAACATCGACTACTAATAGTTGGCCATTTTGAATTACTTTGAAGCGCCTGTAGCTCGGCCAAATAAGGTGATCTCATGCGATCATCATGGTTTAGCAACGGTAGATGCGTTTAGTCCTTGGATAGGTGACCATGCTCAATACTTTTCAAAGTGTCATTTTCATCTTAGCGCTACCGTGGATCAGATGACATGTTAAACAGTTGTCTTAGTACAAGCAGTCGTTAAGTCAAGACAGAGCCCTTCAGACCGATTCAAAGCTTTCGAAACCGGCAAACTTGGTCGGCAAAAGTCGGAATCGGCACATTTCTAATCACCAGTATATTGAATTGCGCAAATTCAATTTGTGGTTATATTCGATGGGGTATTTAAACGGTCTGTGCTCTGTAGTTCGTCTCAGTGGTTGCCGGCGATAATCGTTGTTTGAGGTCGGTTGTGATGGAATACAGATAATGTGCAGCTTTAATATTAATGGTTTTAATAGCGTCCCCAAATATGAGTGTGGGCGTATTAAGTGTTTTGTGGTACATTAAATAAATAGCTTGTAAATACAGTTTGAGGTTGCTATAAGCGTATTTTAAGTTCTGGCAATTGAATGAGTATTTTTACCACATACACAAAAACAAAATGTATATAAATAAGACATCTAAGCAACTTACTCAACATTCTTTACTTGATATTTTTCATCAAATCTCATAACCACTTGTATGTTGAAACACCGGCTCCCGGTATAAACACATTTTCGCTGCAACTGTTGACATACCGGGAGCCGGTGTGGGTAAAACTAAAACTTCGAACTTGGAATTTTTTTAACAGATAATACAAAATGGGCTAATGTCATTCAACATACGAAGGAATAAACCCCTAATTCCATATACGTAATATATTATCAAAACTGTAAAAAGCGAATTTAAACTACAATCTAATTTATAATAGATTTTTTTTCTAATTTATAGCATTTTTTTTCGAATTTATAAGCTTTTACTAATTTATATAATTAACGTAATAAATTAGAACTAGTTATAATAATGTTCATTGTAAGCTAATTTTAACTATATATAAAATAACATATTGTAATATTGAAGAAAATTGTATTTGTTAAATATGTTTACTAATTTTTGGCCCGAATAAGTGATTTTATTATTTTTTATTATTATCATTATAAATAAAGGGTTAAAATTAAAATTTATGTTACTCGATTCAATGAACAAAGCATTTAAAAGTTCGCTTTCGCACTCTTCAGGTCTTCTTCTTAGTACGAGCTAAGTGCCACCGTTGTCGAGAGGTTTCCAGCCACCTAAGGGTCTCTGAAATGATTTAACAACTGTTTATTCTAAGATTATATTTACACGAAACAAACGGCCACACTTACTTAAAAAAACGTTGGATATACTTCCAACGGGTTTCGACGCATTACGAGCGTCATCATAGTGGACGAGCTGCACACGATGATGGCGCTCGTAATGCGTCGAAACCCGTTGGACGTATATCCAACGTTTTTTAAGTAAGTGTGACCGTTTGTTTCGTGTAAATATATAATATGCCTTACGATAACAGTTTACAAAGTACAATATTCTAAGAGTAACAGCAAGGTTCTACAATTTAACAAATCACCCTACCCACGGTAACGCCAACAAAACTAAAGGTTTTCTCCATTGATTCGAGCTCTTTTTTACAATTCACACACGGCTGGTTAGACCCAAACTAAACCTTTTCTAGTTTGTATTATGGTTGCTAACACAATCGATATATACTACATATACAAAAAAAAACTTTATATAGATACAAATTGGACACCCAGACCGACAGCCAACAAATTTCATCACAAAGTTTTTGGCCGTGCCGGTAATTGAAACCGCGACCCTTTGGTTGGCAATCCGGCATGGTAACCATTACGCCAACACGATCGTCAAAAATTGTTACAAAACGTTACAAAGCCAGACGTCTCCAACTCACGAGCCAATCTAACTCAGTACCAACACCTAAACAAAGACAAGTTGCGAGCGCCACGCGAATACTAGCCTTACCACAACCTTTTCTTCAAGTGATGCATTTTAGTATGCAACTAGCTGACCCGGCAAACGTTGTTTTGCCTATGACACGTTCGTAGATTTACCATAGCAGCGCCATCTATTTATTACTTACTTAACCCAGTCGAAAAGTATTGACATCTGTTAGAATCATTTGGAGTTAACAGATAATTGTGACCGTCAAATAATAACAGACAATAATTAGCAATAGATTAAAATTGCGACTATAATTTGAGATTTAAACTATTCTATCTCTCAAGTTGGATCGAACTGCACATGGTGTGCGAATTTTATTATAATCAGTTAAGTGGTTTAGGAGTCCATTGAGAGGACAAACATGTGACACGAGATTTATATATATAAAGAAGATTATAACGTGTCAATAAAAAAAAAATTATAGTTTGCTTCCTCATAATATTATGTACCAAACATATATATGTACTGCGCACCCGTGTTTATCCGGGATATAAACCAGCCCATTTGTTAATCCAAGGTCTAACCTATCTTCATCAAATCTTATCGAAGTCGGTCCAGTCGTTGGAGCGTGAAGGAGTAACATAGACTTTGAAGTTATTTGCGTATCCCACGGAAACAACAATAGTTTTCGGGATAAAAAGTCTGTATCAGCTTATCTGTTAATCCGAGGTCTAACCTATCTTCACGCCAAATTTCCTTCAAATTGGTTCGAGTTGTTTAAGCGTGAAGAAGTAACAAACATACAGACACACTTACGCATTTACAAAATTAGGAGGAAGAGGATTATTTGTCTTATTTTACAGCTTACGCGGTTTTTTTTTATTATTATTTATATTCTACCAGCCAGTTCCAGCTTCGCACGGGCTATACAATAATCCAAATTGTAAAGAGAAACAAAATAGAGCCTTTGTCCTCGGGGATAAAGTAGCTTCCAAACGGTGAAAGAATTTTTCAAATCGGTCCAGTAGTTTCGGAGCCTATTCGTGTCAAACAAAAATCAAACTTTTCTTCTTTACAATATTGGTACAAATTTGTTACGGTATGCAAAACAGAAAACAATAAATACAATAATATTTGCACTCAGAGACGTAAAGTTTGCTATACAGAGTTCTTCTTCGTATCTTATTAATATTGTTCTCTGTTTAAATTAAGTTATTTTTATGTTTATGTTATCTTCAGGTCCTTTTCTTTTTCGTATGACTAAGTGGTCAAGCTCTAAAAAACATAACCCTCTTCGTCTAAGCCGTCAATACAGGCCCAGGAAATAGAAAGCGCAGGTGCATCACACCGAAACAAACAACTGGTAACAAGATAGGAAATTGAAACCAAAACATATTAAAATGGAAATGCAGCTGCGGCATCGGATATTGCTCAAATGCATGCAATTTTGCACAACCCGAACATTCTCGAAACAATTATTGATGCAAATTACGCGGCTGCAGATGCTAATATTGTGTTTATAATGGAAATCTAATTATATGGCGCCAGGTGTTTTGATTAGTACCGGTGTCATCTGTGAAGCGGAAACAGGATAGATTAGGTGTAGGGAATACAATAGCTTAATTGCATTATGACTACCTGCCAAAGAGTAGAATGACATTTCTGTGTTTTTTTTTTTAGTTGTTAAGGGAACGTAAATAAAGAAAGACCAGAGAATAAGAGTAAAACATATTTTAAGGGAAAGAAAACCGGGTACTACTTAAGACTTTTTTGTAAAAGCCAATACTATGTCAAGTTTAC
The DNA here is from genome assembly GCA_035578125.1 of Mellilla xanthometata. NCBI lineage: Eukaryota > Metazoa > Arthropoda > Insecta > Lepidoptera > Geometridae > Mellilla > Mellilla xanthometata. The sequence continues at coordinate 16,564,534 of JAPUBQ010000024.1, read as the reverse complement.
AATCTATTTTTGACACTCATAATAATATTTAATTGCTAAACGATAAAATTAAAATTTACATAGCATTCATATATTAAGCGTGCTAATTCTAATGCCAGCATTTTAAGCGCCTTACTCGATGACTTTGACTTCTTAGGTTTAATCTACTATTTCTAAGGCTTTTTTTTTAAATATTTAATTATTGTTTGTATTTTTTTCATGTAATTTTTTGGTGAAGTCAAAATAAATTATAAATTCTAATGTTCAAAACTAGATGTCGCGTGTACACTGACAATACACATTGACAGATCTTTATTCTTGAGACATAAGGCAAATATGCATAACACGGCATGCACAACTGAAATCCAAAGACCGCACGCAGTCTTTGGATTTCAGTTGTGCCAATTTTGCATTGCCTCAGACCATATTTTCTTTGTTTTTAAGATTAACTTTAGCTTTAGCTTTCTACACAGCGCCATCTATTGGCGAGAGGCGTAATCTCTTGTTGCGGCTTCGTATCTACTCGTTGCACTTCTTAATTTTCGGAACTCTGACAAAATAAAAAAATAATTTTATTGATAATAATTCTGTTTTTAATCTAGTTAGAAGAATATTAAGCAAATAAATAACTTGCTTGTGTTTTTTTCTGTACAAAAGAAAACTAAGCAGATTGTCTTCGACGAGAAGCACCAGATAAACATTTACATAGTCCAAATAGCTACTTGACTTCTTCTCAAGTGGCAATTTGATTAACCTTGCTCCCGAGTAAAGTGCCAACAAAGCCGCCTACTTTTTGGCCGCGTTTCATTTAAATTTTCACACACAAACGGGTATTCATTTCCTCGGCTTTGTTTCCCCAAAATTAGAGGGTGGGTCGGAGAGACCCCTCATTAGCTCCGGGGTCAAATTGGTCTAGTGTACATACAACAATTTGTATGTTAGCTGTACACCGGTTTGTGGATTGAGATGCGTTGAAAACACGTTTTTTTAGTATTTTACATATAAAATATAATATTCAAACTAAAAAAGTAAAATACATGTCAAAGTCGGTTAGTTAGCCCCATACTAGTATTCTATCGGTTGCATTTCGGCGAGTGTGCGACTGAATTACATGACGTGATTCCCCCCGCCCCCTTCCACTATCGAACGAGCAGGGAAACGTCAAGGCGGCATCGGTTTACGGTTGAGGTGCCCAAGGCACGCACAAAACGTTTTGCCTCCACCTTTGTTGTCCGAACCGCCAAACTTTGGAATTCCTTGCCGAATTCCCTGTTCCCCAATGACTACAATCTAGCGATTTTCAAGGTGAGAGTGAACCGGTTCCTTCTAGGTAAGCACGATCCACCGTAGACCTCAATATCACTTACCATCAGGTGAATTGTGGTCAAGCGCTGACCTATTCAGAGTAAAAAAAAAAAAAACTTAACTATTTCTAGTTTGTATTATGTTTGCTAACACAACTGATATACCACATACATAAACACTTTATATCGATACGTATTTAACACACAGACCTATATTGAGAGAGATTTCACCGCTACTGCTAATAGGATCTTAATCAAAGATCAATTACGGTTAAGGTAAATTACGATGTGTATTTCATTTTGGTGAAATGAAATTGTTTTCCAGTTAACATTTGCTCGATGATTTTCTTAGAATTTGATATGATTGAAATTTCATTATTTACAAGAATAATAGATAAGTTATCCAAATTAATATAATAGATGCAAAAGTTTTTGTTGATAAGTGTTAGTGTGAGACAGTGTGAGAGTATGTAACTCGTACTTTTTCACGCTGAAATAGCTAAATAATTTTCGATGAAATTTAGTATTGGTAAAAAACTTTAGATCCTGGATTAATAGAGACAATTTTTATCCTGGAATAACGCAGACAGCTTCGCAGAGAAGCTATATACTAGTTATTGCATTATAAGCAAAGTTATATATCAGCGAACGTTGCCCATCAAAAGTTTAGGAACAGCTTTTATCGAAGCGACTTTTCAATGCAGAAGACTTTAAGACCACTTTGTAAACTTGCACATTTATTAAAACAAGATTCTGAACTCGCTTAGCAAAACAAACTCGAATCAACCGAAATGGGAAAAGACATCAAAAAATTTAAGGAGGCGTAAACTGTTTTTGCTCTCAGTGTGGACACTAACAGGGTTGCCAGGAACCATTTAAAAAGATACCCGGTTTGTAGTTACAGTAATTTTGAGACTGGTAATGTACTGTTTGAGTATACTAGTACAGCTGACTTAGAAGATAATTTTGACAGCATTAAAAAAATAAAACTTTAACTAATTTCGTGTTAATTCCAAAAACTGTATCATTTCGTATCTCATCAATCACTTGATTAATTTTAATAATAACAACATTTTTTTCTGATGTTTTGATCCATAAATTTTACTATAAATTATTATTTAGCAAGTATACAACACCCAATACAATAAAAATCATGGCATGTTAAGATAATTACATAAAAAAGATATTAAAATTAAAACAGTTGGAAATAAATTTAATATTACAATTATTAATTGAAAGAAAAGGTATTTTTGTGGGAATCATCCATTCAATCAAAAATCACCAACGACAAAAGTTGTAATAATTTTTGTCGACAAAAATTATTAGACTAAGTACACCAAGTTTCGTCAAGATAGTTTCGAAATTGCGGCCTCTACGCAAGAACCAACATACAGACAGACGAACGCAAAATTGCCCAGTTAAAGCGATACTTATTTTGGTAGCAATCAGAATAACCAATATGAAAAAAATCTGGTTCAATAAACTTAATTTAATTTTTTTATAGCCAGTTTGATTTCTAACTCATAATTCGGATTTGTACCATAGTAATTATAAATTTTCTTCCCATGTTTTTAGAATGATTTTCAAGCTTTTATTTTGGATATGTTGTATTCAATGATTTATAAAGAAAAAAACGTTAAATTCTAAATTTTGGCCTTGCCTCAATTCAAAGACTTCGCTCTCTCAGTCAATTATTATAAATTATTAGATATTTCTATTGATATTATATTATTAGAATTGAAAATTGACATTGATACATATGATATACTTTTGTAATAATAACATATTATTTGACTTGTAACTTTGGTGTTATCAATAAATGAGTTGTATTTGTAATTAATTACGACTTTAAATAGGAATTACGTATGCAAATACTAACATCCCTAGACAGCCCTTGAGGACTGGTACAATTGATACAGCAGTAAACACGTTTACGCGTTATGAAGCTCCGGAATGGACACTGCATATTAATTTTATGAGTCGTATAAATGTGTCTGTTTTGGTCCCTTCTAAGGAGATAAAATTGTGACAGTTTAGGGGAATTTGTGGAATGCCAAGGTCGGGTGTCTTATGAGGACTTTATTGGGGATGAACATTTCGGGAATTTGCTTGAGTGTTTGTTAAAGATGATAACATAATTAAAATTCATCCACATTTCTGACTTCAAAGCAGGAGTAAAAATCGCGTTCGATCCAAGACTACCCTCATATTAATTTAAAAAAAATACATTACACACACGGTTTTTTTATTATTCCTCCTTTATCTATATATACTATCGTATCATACATAAAAGTATTTGTGGCCATAGCGGCAAAGGAATACACAATTTGTGAAACTTAAACTTTCCAGGTATCACGGTCTAAGAGATACAGCCTGGTGACAGACAAACTGCATGCACCCTACTAGAGACTAAAAAAAATGCCATTCCCAATGGGTGTAATTTATAAACCTCCAATTTTAGTCTCAACTGATATATAAATACCATTTTCTATGGTGAGTCAGAGGTCAGACCTTTCTGGACTGTGGTACATATTCTGATCACAGACCAGTGAAGTCTGACCTTTGACTCCCATAGAGGTGCTGAGGAGGCTTAGTAATAGGGTCCCGATTTTACCTTTTAGCTACAAAATCTTAACATTAGCCGAAAACAACAATTTAACAAGTCATCCGGTGCAAGCATTCAATCTTAATTACCACCTTTCGGTCACTGATGCCAGATCGCATCAGCTATTGATGAACTTCTATGATTGCCTGGTACCTTTAGAGGGCTGACCTCCTCAAAGGTCTTGCAAAGTAAAAGAGGCAGCTAGCACTTGGTACCGCTCATGTCCTTGACACCTCATACACCTCTCGAGGGCCTCTACGACTCTTTGTTCCGAAACAAGGGGATGCAACAGGCCTAAGAGCCCTTTGTTCCACGTACCGCTTACATAGTCTTAGCAAAGTGGTAAGTTTTGAAGAATCGTTAGAAGTAAGCGGAGTTAAATGAGAGATTAATGAAATATTTTGAATTAATTAAATATTTGAGAAATTGAGTAACAAAAAGTTTGTACTGGGCTTGCGCTTGATCACTGTTCACCCGATGGTAAGTGATATTGTAATCAAAAGATGAGCCTACCCTAAAGAAACCGGTTCACTCTTATTCGATGAATTAATGATGCTCTATTCTATTCTAAATAAAATATACTTAATGACGTAATAAAATACATATAGAACCATTTAATAGACACAATTTTATGAATTCTACGTCAATATTAAAATATTATGAACCATGCTGCAGGCAGCAAAAGTAGGTACAAGAGAAATAATAATAAAACACTGAAATGACTTAAATAACGTTACGACGCTCAATAAAGCTTCCCCATGGCGTCATAACTCCCCAAACAGCCTTAACTACAAATTATGTATTAGAAGTATTATTTGGTCAGCAGGTTGAAGTTAACTTGTGCAGCAATACAGAACATTTAATTGTAGTATTAAATAAATTTAGTTCACGAACAATTTATCTGTTTTGTCGTATACCAAAAATGCTTTTGTTATGATTAGCTCTAACAATTTAATCGATTTCTAATAAGCAATAATTCATAACAAATTTAACACAGGTATATCAGATTAGTAAGTTGATTAAAAATAAAGAAAGACAAAAGAAAAATGATTCATAGAAGAAAAGTTGCGATTTTTATTTATTCTTACAAAACAACACTAATCATTCTAAAAATATATCGGTTATTCTAAACACATGACATTCAATTGTCAAATTTATGAAAGTATTTGAATAAGATAAAATTATAAATAATTGGCCAAGTGCAAGTTCGGCTCATGCATGAATGGTTTCGTACTATTGTTGTATGGGAGCCCCCCTTAGATATTTATTTATATTGAATTTTATAATTTAATCTGATACTAATAAACATTTATATATTTTGTGAAAATTTAAAGTGTCTAGCAGTTACCGTTATTGATATATAGCAAAAAAATATAAACAAAAGTACAGGTGAATGTAGTTGGCCACAGTAAATAATAATGCTGATCAAATTCTCTATTCTGCTGAAAATTCCCATATTTAGCTGCCCGATTAAATCATACCATTATGTAATATCGCTGAAATTTCCTAAGCGGCCATTGGCCTACTTTACAAAAATGGTGTAAACTTAATTACTTCGCGAAATCCGATAATTGGCTGCAAACTTCTACTGTTGAAAGCATCTGCCACGTCGCAAACTGCAACGAGTACAATTACATATTAGAGAATACATTTTATTTGTGAAAATGGCGAGTTAGCGGGTTTTGTGGGACAAACTCAGGCCTGTTTTTAATCTGATTGCCCCAGGTTCGATCTCAGCCCTACTAAAATGTTTTTCTGAATTAAATAAATATTATTTTTTCTTTTTATCTGCTTTTCTTTGGCTGACGACCCCTGACTCGATCTTGGTCCTACACCAATGACTTGGTTTTCTTCAAGTTATGTGTGGATTTGCACTCTTATTACTTTTTAGAGACCTCAAACAGTACTTCAAACCCTCCACCTCTTTAGTCGTATTCACGATACTATCCTTCACAGTAAAGCGAGTGCAAATCCACACATTACTTGAAAAACAAGTCATTGGTGTAGGACCGAGATCGAGTCAGGAGTCATCAGAAGAATATTTATTTATTTCAGGAAAAGAAATTTTTTCGTAAATTTTGTCCTTTGTACGCAAAAATATGTTCCATATACAGTGTAAACTCTATTTACGACACTGAAGGGACTGTGCATTTTATGGCGTTATAGAGATGAGTTAAATGGACACAATGTATCATTGTATGGAATACAAGCTAAACCAACTAAAGCCAATTGATTTCGACGCTTTAGAGTTTGTCGTTAAATCGAGTGACGTAACATGGAGTTTATACTGTATAATATATTTCGATCTACGATAATTTCCCACTGAGCCACACTCGCAACTACATCAAATTCTACAAGGTTTTAATGCAGTGTGGCACCAAGAAGGCCACTTACGAGTAAAACCTTAATGCATTCTTTTATGTTGATTGATGGTACTGTCCCGTGTAAATCGAGTTTTCCGATTCACCATTTGTCTTTGTCGGATAATGTAGAGCGGGGTTCAGAAAAAACTTGCTTTTTGTGCTTTTCAAAAGGTTTGAATAGTAGACCGGGGTTCGGGTTTCTTTCATAAGTGTGTCAATAGTGTTCGATTGTTTGCGGAGTCTTGTGTTTATGTTCCGTTCGGTGACATGAAAAACTTACATTAGAACTTCAGTTCAGTATTTCAAGCCTGCATCTTAGTAATATAATAAATGCGATCTTACTAATATAATAATAAAGTTGGGTGTGTGAGTGTAAGTGTGTGTGTGTATTGAAGTTTGACTCCCACGCTCAAACGGCTGAACCGATTTGATAAAATTTGGTGTGAAGATAGGTTAGACCTTGGATAGCACAAATAATTTCCAATTCTATGTTACTCCGTCACGCTTCAACGGCAGGACCGATTTTGATGAGATTTGAGAGTTTTTTATAGGTTTCATTTCGGTGAGTGTGCGACGGAATTGTATGAGTTGATTCCCCCCGCCCCATTCCACTACCGGACGAGCAGGGAATCACCAAAGCGGCATCGTTATACCGTGGAGGTTCCAAAGGCGCGTACTAAGCGGCCTCCACCTTCATAGTGCGAACTGCGAATGTGTGGAACTCTTTGCCTAGTTCCCTGTTCCCTGAGAGCTACAATATGACGGTTTTCAAAGCAAGAGTGAATCAGTTTCTTCTGGGCAAGCGCGCTCCACCTAAGATTGCAATATCACTTACCATCAGGTAAATTGTGATCAAGCGCTGGCCCATTAGGAGTACAAAAATAATAAAAGAGATTAAAAAAAAATATTTGCAATATCCTAAAGACGAAACAACCTTATCTTTAGTACTTTATGTTAATTCGAACGTTCTTAGTATGTCGAGGTTTTCGCTTAACTTTTTACGAGACCAATTTTCTTATTTTCCTCTACTTTGAGCTCGACCTTTTCCGCTTGAGAAAGTTTTTCCTTGAGGAATTTTAATTATTGATGATGCTGCAAAGTTAAGACTATCGGTGTCAAAGGAACCTTAAATCTTATGTTCGTGTTTAGTCGGTTATTTGGAATTTTATAAGAACTCATTTTTACCCTAGACTCAGAAACGACGCGTTGTACAAGTTTCACGTGTTTATATGTGTGTGTGTGTGTGTTTGTGTGTATCTTCGATCATACCAGATTCAAGCATACAAACACAGCACAAAAATTGCATATGTTTACTATAATATTGTATCTATTACAATATACTACGTCACAAAGATATTTCAATTCAAGTCAACCTTACCACTGTATATTACGATTGAGTTTCGACTAGTGCCGTAATAAACATAAGCTATCTTGCTCCGCGATAACAGCTAGTGCTCGTAAAATGTTATGACCGTATGCAGTGAGCGTTAGAAAATTCAACTGTATTACTATACTAATAACGCTTAAATTCCTCAAACTCAAATAAGACCACACTCTTACTTGTGGTCTTATTTTTCTTGCCGTTTTTAGAGACATCACCTTAAATCTGGTACATTTCTGATCGAAGGTGTGTATGTGTATCTCTGTCCGTGGCATTGTAACTCCCCAACAGGTGAACCGATTATAATTTAGTGTTTGTTTTGTTTAATTAATATATGTATCTTATTAGTCGGGGGTGTATAGCTAAGACTATGTTTGATGAAAAGCGACCCAAGATGGCATAAAAAAAAGTTATTACAATTCAATTTCAAAGTGTCTTTAGTTAAGAAAATCTAAAGCTTTTACAATGCCAGTGTTCAGATACTAGCAATACAGAAACAATTGTAAGTGCTAGACTTAAAAGAAACTGTACCTCTATTAATTCCAAACGAAAATAATTCTTGTAACATACCGCAGAAAGTAGCTATGACATAAATTTCCAGCCATCCATCAAAGCCCAAACAAAGTTTTTAACCCCATTTCCTATGATCATTAGTTCCCCAAAAGCCCAATTAGAATTTCGGGAAACGCTTAAGGATCCCATTTAAATTATGGCTCTGTTAAAAGGCCGCTCAAGTTTTTCGTAACTGTACTTCTCTTGGGAAATGAACAGCATGACACTTGTTTTAATAGGTACCTACTTAACTTGCCCTTTTAAAAAAGATACTAGGTTTAGGAACTAAATTATTGTTTGAATATCGATTTCAAATTAAAAAAAGAACAAGTAATTGAACTACTGGTTATCAACATTAGCGAAAAATTATAAAGACTTCGTTTGAAATGTAATTAAAGTCGACAGTATATTACTATGATCTTAAAATAAACTATAAGCCGTTTTCTAACCTTCGTAAGCATAAACCATCTACTATATAACTTACTGCCGGAAGTGGACTTTTATCTGAGATGACCTCATTAGCGCAATGGTTATGCCGGACTGCCAACCAGGTACGGCCAAAATCTTTGTGGTGATTTAAATTTGTTGGCTATCAGTGTGGGTGTTAAATATATGTAGTATATCGATATAAAGTATTTATGTATATGTAAAAGTTGTGCAAACTACAAATGGTTTAAGAGCTGACCAGCCTCATGTGTAATGTGTCCTAATATTAAAAAACTAAAATGTTTCCTTCATAAGCGCGAGTTACATCTTTAGCAGTCCTACCACCTTCCACCAAGTCCTACCAACACCAAGGCGGCATCGTTATACTGTGGAGGTGCCTAAGTCGCGTACTAAGTGGTTTGCCTCCACCTTCATTGTGCGTACCGCCAAAGTGTGGAATTCTTTGCCAAATTACCTGTTCCGCGATAACTATAATCTAGCTAGCGGTTTTCAAGGCAAGATTGAACCGATTTCTTCTGGGCAAGCGCGCTCCACCTTAGATTGCAATATCGCTTACCATCAGGTGAATTGCGGTCAAGCGCAAGCCCATTACCAGTAAAAAATAATAATTCAATAATGACCAAGTGTGATACAGCGCACTTCTATTTAATATATTCGTAAAGTTCCTGTGTGTTATAATTTAGGAGTTATATTCCGTCGGGACGACGGGTTACTAATGTAACTGTAACAAGCCCGGACGGATTCGATTCATGGAAGATTCTGGAACTATTCCTGTTCTGACGTGGTTAGAACTTCACTGATTGATGAGCAGAAGCGGGGCTGGAACCGGTTGAACACTAAACGTCTTTATGATATGATATCTAGATCTAATTGCCCTGTACTTAGAGTTGAAAATCGTTTGGCAGGAAGGGAAGTTACGTTTTCTTACGTATTATAAATATACTTGAATTTTAAATGATTTATTCATGAATTTCACTTCTATGATAATTCTCATTGCTTTACAATATTGAAAATAATCTGAAAAGTTTTTTAAAACAAATACAAATATCTATTAAAAACGATAAAGATACCGATAACGATATAAATAATTTGACTTTGATATTGGACTGTTTTTGATAATTGTATTTAATTTGACATTTTTACTTAATTTTTGACCTATATTTAAGTTATTATTCTATCAAGCATAAGCAGCCCACTATACGTTCCAACTGCTGGGACTCGGGGCCTTCTCTCACGAGGAGAGAGATAGAGGCCATAATCCACCAGACTGGCCATGTGCGGGTTGGCGGATGACACACGTCTTCGGATAGTGTGGTCCTCAAACATGCCGGTTTTCTCACGATGTTTTTCTTCACCGTAAAGCGAGTGCAAATCCAGACATAACTTGAAAAACATGTCATAGGTGTAAGGCCGGGATCGAACCAGGGGCCGTCTGATTGAAAAGCAGACGTTATTGCCACCGAACCACACTCGCTATTTTTAAACTATTTAATTGAATACATACTAATAAACGTATTCTATTTAGTTGTGAGTCTTTGGAACTTTATAATAAAGCAATTTGAATTTTGACCTGAACACCGGTTATTTGTGTCATGTACATGAAATAACCGGTTTCCAACCCTTCCGTTTGCGACATAAGTTTTCAGGTGAGATGTACTGAAGTTTGGAAGTCTTTACTTGCGTCTTAATAAGATACTGTTTAGGGAAGGTATTTCTATTCTGCCTGGGGAATAATTACCGCTATTTGGTATTCCTAATTTTGGTCCTTTCCGTTTGCATAATGTGAGAAATGGTAATGAGCTGAGAAAGGACTTAAGTAAGTCTTGTCGCGGTATTTTTATGGCATTACTGTAAAAACCGTAATTACCTAAGCACCTACTTGGTAAATACATTATTTTACCATTTACGAGTATAATATCGACAAATAAATTTGTGCGACGGTCTTCTTCTTTTTCTTCATATGAGCTAAGAGGCCAATCTCTGAGTTTTCACCACCCGAAGTTCTCCCACTTGGTTAACCGACTGATTGTACTAAGACTAGCAGCTGGGACCTAAAATTTAACGTGTCATCCGACCCTCGGTAGCGCTCAGATGAAAAAGCCACTTTTTAAAGACAATCTTGTGCATAGCCACCCATATAAAGACTGTCTGCATCGACCGTTGTTTAAGCAACGATGTCCCAGATGGTTACCATTGCACCAACGAGGTCGTCAATAAAAAATGTTTTCTTTATGAATTCAAGTTAGGTATAAATATTTTATTTAGACAATTGATTAGATAATAATAATATTAATTTAATAGTATTGTATGTTCGTAAGGACGAAAATGTTGGGACTAACTTACCTTATTGTAACACCTTAATAATTATGCACAGTTTGACAATAAATGTATCTGAATCTGAATCTGAAATAATACCTAGCACATTCAATTACAGCAGAACCTGGAACACCGACGCAAAGTTGTCAGTCTATCGGTGTTTTATCGGATACGTTTCGGATAGTGTGCGTTGCAATTGCACGACTTAATTCCCCCATCTCCGTTCCACTATAGAACGAGCAGGGCAATGGGTAAGAGACACCGCTACACAGTGGAAATTCCGAAGATTCGTACAAAGCGCTTCGCCTCAACTTTAATAGTCAGGACTGCGAAGCTTTGGAATTCTCTGCCTAAGGCTCTGTTCCCTTAGAAGTATCATAGTACCAAGTACCAAAAGCAAGGTAGTAAAATAGACGCCAGGAAGTCACGGATTGCTAACATCCTATATTGGATAAGATTGATCGTTTCGTCAGGTGATTGAATGAATGGATAGCGATGTGGCAGAGACAGATATAGATAAACATCTCGAATTATGACGTCACTGACCAGAGTCGCTTAACAGAAAAGATAAAAGCTATGTTTTAATTTCTTGCGTGTCTTTCTTTATTTCGATATTTATTGAGCTGAGCAAAGTTAACGAGTTAATATTAGAAAACCGACTTCAACTTATTAAAAACCAATTTACATATATTAATATTAATATTAAACTAAAACGACAGACTAATATAAGATATTACAATACAGTGTAAACTCTGTATAACGACACTAAAGGGGCTGTGCATTTTATGGCGTTATAGAGAGTGGTCGTTAAATGGAGAGAATGTCTCATTGTATAGAATACAAGCTAAACCAACTTAAGCCACTTGATTTCGGCGCTTTAGAGAGTTTGTCGTTAAATCGAGTGACGTTACATGGAGTTTACACTGTACTCAACTAACAATTTTATCTGATGTTGTGAAATAAAAAAGACTACTAAAAAAGTATCGGCTTTTTTCAGCTTGTTTTTTTAGCCTAGTTAATTTAACCCCGCAACCTTGGTTCGTATCACACACATAACTCGACTAAGCAGCTTAACTGCTGATTGCTGTCAAAGATTGAGGCCACGGTTAACACCTGGCAAGGCTTTACCATTTCCGCTTCGAATTAGTTATTGTAACTATTTTTCGGCCGAGTTGATTTTGTTGATAACGCCCTAATCATCGATAAGGTTAGGTTAGCGTGGAAAGAAAACGAACTGAAAATTCGTTTTACCAACCATATTTTCACGTTATATTTTATTTACTTGTTTCGTTGTAAATTATAAATGGTATTTTTTTTTTTAATTAGGACACATTTCACACACGGCTGGTTAACCCCATAATGAACCATTTCTTAGTTCGTATTATGGTTGCTAACACAACTGATAAACTACATATACATATGTACATACATAATTTTTATAGATACATATTTAACATCCAGACCGACAGCCAACAAATTTAGTTCAGCACAATATGTTGGCCGTACCGGGAATCGAACCCGGAACCTCCTGAGTGGCAGTCCGGCATAGTAACCATTACGCAAACGAGGTCGTCATAAATAGCGTAAAGACCGTCTAGAGAACATTTCTAAGAATATTTATACTTGTTTTGGTATACCACTCAGACTTATGAATTAGGGATAAAACTGGTTTAAAAAACTAAAAGTTTTTTCATATTGATAAGTCTGATTGGTACCAAAATAAGTATCTCAGAATACAGAAAGAACCAGAAACCGCGAGCGCGCCTAAAACTGAGGCTACTAAAAATACTCTAAAATGGAGTAGTTTGACGCGCGATCGATCAGTCACTCTGTGACCGTCGGAACGTACGACGCTGTACCAATTTATTAAATTATGCCGAATTGTGTCGTTCCTACCTGTAAAAATGCAGCGGGTCAAAAAAAGAAACTGCATGGGATCACATTTCACGTGTAAGTATCGTATTTAGGTATCAACTTTGAATAAATTTCTCAGTTTTCAATTGTCGTCGATAATGATGCATCCATCTTGTTAGTGTTGCCAGTATAAGAGTTGTGATTTACCCTTCTTTTTATTACCTATTGAGGGCTTTCATTCATTGTAGAATATTAATAATTAATTTAATAAAAATTAACCGACTTGAAAAAAGAAAGTATAAAACATCAATCAGTGCAGCCCGTGTGTACATAACCAAATAGTCCTATTAAATAGTATGTTAATATCTATGAAAAATACCTAGACATATGATTTCATCATTTATCTAAATTTAAATTTTTGTTAATAAGTTCAAATTCTAAGAGACAATATTATAAAAAGCTTACTCAGCAAATAGGATATTAAATATATTTTTTTCTAAAGCGTCTATTATTATTACTATTATATAAGCGTTATTCAATAAATTTATCAATTTCTTGAGACAGTTAGGTAGGTACATAATTATAATATAGATTAGGACAAGTTTTATTCTATTATTATCTCACCTCCTGGACTCCCAAATTTTACCCTAAAAACGGGCACATAATGCCTGAGCATAACGTTACGCGGGTGGGAAGTGACGCGGGCGGGGGGACATTGTTTTGTTTTTTGGACACAGCGTGTAGCTCGCAAATACAGATGAACGCGGCTTCTGGTTCTTTCTGTATTCTGAGATAAGTATATTGTTAAAGTTGTTTTTAGACGGACTTTCAGCTATATTTTTGATATTTTTACCGTTTATGACTTATAACGAAAAAACTGCTAAATCAAGATTTGCCCTTTTGTATAACATCCCTGTTTCTGTACTTTAGTTAGTCTAGTTATTTGCTGTTAGAATTTTACCTATCTTCCTACGTAAACAATATGGAATAGCATCTTATCTCTTTATTTTTGTACATTTTTTCATGAATTTCTAGCAGGCTATTATAGTATTTACATTGAAATTACTGTCATCATCCTTTATATTCCTTATCATATCTTATATTTTAATCTCAAATACATGAATTCTACAAAATCAAGATCTCTTACCACTAAAGCCTTGAGGCGTGAAACCTATCATGTCTATTTATAGGTTAATGAAACCTCCTTCCCAGACCGAAGGTATCAAATTTCGTCGCCTAGGAATCCCAATTTAGGGTCTCCCCGAAATAGATAATTTTCAAGACTAGTTCCACAAATACTTCGACCAATTACTGGAGGTTAGTACATAGGTACTCGTATGTTTAAATAATTTATAGGGCTAGTAGCCAACTGAGTAGAAGTTATTACTTTATTATAATGTCCATTGCATAGCACAAGCATCCCACTATACGTTCTTATTGCTAGGACTTAGAATGTTATAATGTCCTTCTTTCATGAAGAGATAGGTATAGGCCATAATCTACCACGCTGCCCAAGTGCGGGTTGGCGAATGACATACGTCTTCGGATATTGTGGTCTTCAAACATGTCATGTTTCCTCACGATGTTTTCCTTCATCGTAAAGCAAGTGCAAATCCACGCATAACTTGAAAAACTAGTCATTGGGATCGAACCAGGGGCCGTCTGATTGAAAAGCAAACATTTTATCACCGAGTTACACTCGCTTTTTTATAATAATAAATGTCTAGCTAGAATGAATTTTGTGAATGAGGGAATTGAAGAAAAGTAGTGAATGTGAAGAGACGAACTTTACTTTTGTAAATTCGATAAATAAAACAATGATTTGTTTAAAAAAAAAGAGTGCCATAAGTCAAAATTTATAGAAAAAACAGCTCATTTGAGTATCAAAAACTTTGACTTGATATACAGAAATCGACGAACAATATAGAGCTTAGCGCTAATTTATTATTAGCTAGCTTGAAAGAAAAAAAAAATGATTTATTACATGCTTGCTACATACGTAGATTCATTTTGAAATTAAAGATGGTAAAATTCTAAACCTTGATCATAGTAAAGGAAAATATGCCAAAAAAGCTGCCGGAAAAAAGCAAACTACATAAAAAAGCAAACAAACTTACTGTTAAGCCTAAAGCCCGCCCTTAAAGTAGGTTACAGAACGACACCTAAAAGGTACTATTCTAGATATCAAATTCCATTTGAGACCCAAGCTCAGGACCTAAACCCATTGGCTAGCGGTAATGGAGTATTACATAGAATGGTATTAGTTTTCGGTAGTGCTTGAAATGAATAGGAAAGTCACATATAGAATTCTTAAAATCGAAATTGTTTAGTTAGTTAAGTTAATCCAAGGTCTAACCTATCTTCACAGTAAATCCCATCAAAATCGGTAAAAGCGTTTAAGCGAGAAGGAGCAACATAGATTTTGAAGTGATTTGCGTATCCTACGGGAACCACAATTGACGAATTTATGTAATAATATAATAATAGGTATTTAAAAAAAACTAAAAAACACGCTTTTTATAGAAAACCGTAATTTTATCAAATTAGTGTATTGTCATCGGTCCTCAATAAATCTACAAAGTTTTAACGAAATCTGGCCGATTAAAGTGGGTCAAAATCGCGCCCAAAGAAGTCGGTTACAAACAAACATACAGGTGAAGCTAATAGAAAGCGTGTAAAAAGTAGCCTATATTCAGCCGTTTGAGCGTGAAGAAGTAACAAACATACACTTATACACGACCTTTCGCATTTATAATATTAGTCGGATTCTTCTTATTAGCTTATAGTCTTTTGTTGACTCGTGTTTAGTAAAAGCATCATAAAGTAAAAAAGCACAAGACGTAGGATTTAGTTAGATGATCCTTTGGTACCAAATTCTTGGAAGGACGCGGCCGGATTCTATATCCCTACGCAGGATGATACCCAATATATAAGGATAAAAGATCAACAATGTACCTTTGAAAAAGAACTTCCGATATTAAATTCCATCTTACATACAATTAAATTGTCCGAAAATAAACATGAATCAAACGAAACTTTTCGGTTTCCATGCAAAACTCGAAACTTTGTTAGCTTTTCAACTCGGATATCAGGTTTTGACGTAGTATTGTGAGAGCAAATAGATATGTTAGGATAAATTCCCTTTTTAGGGTTCCGTATCTAAAAGGTAAAAACGTGACCCTTTAGAAGTACCCTGAATGCTAAAAACGTATTAACTCAAACGCTTTTGGAGCTTATAAAACAAATTAAAAAACTTTAAAGAAGATATTATAACATGGAAAATACTGTGCGGGACTTATCTTGTCCACCAATGGGCGGCGTCACAAGGCACTTGAAACCATTAAGTAATTATTATTTTTGTATTAATTTACTTAATTGAGTATTACTAAGCCTCTCCTGTCCGAGACCAGACACTTCAATCATATACTACAACTTAGGCCAGTCATACGCGATCCCAACTCGTACTTGGCCGATTTTTGTACCTATCAGTTGACACTAAGAACGGCAGTCATTGTTATTGTCAGTGGCATTAAATTGCGAACGTTTTTTACAGACTCGGGCAGCTGGTCAAATGTTAAAATGTAATTATACTGTGTAAAAAAGTAAGGACACCAAAATAATTTCTTCTAACAACAACCTATCTTTGCAAATGATTTGATATCTACGGCCATCGGTTTAATCTACCCTGAAATCCGTATTCTGCACCATGCGTAAAGAATGTTATAATGTAAATATAACCCATGGACAACAAGGGGTGTCTACATAGAACAGTCCAGCTTATTGAGAATCGGAAACGGGACAACGGTTTGCAAAGGGTTCTTGGGGCACAGTGGTAGCGAATTGACAAGTTTAAAATAAACATTTCGAAAGCCCAACAACAATTTTTAAGCCGCCTCAAGGCCTCTGACTAGGCTTAACGACTGCTTGTACTAACTGTCGGGACCTACAACTTAACGTGTCATCCAACCCACGGTAGCGCGCAGATGCAAATTCCACTTTTAAAACGCCAATCTTGTGCATGGCCACCTACCTCAACATCCGCATTGACTGTTGCTTAGCTTCGATGATGCGTCAGATCACTTTAGCTAGTCTAACTACAAGCGCTACATACTATATCCAGGGCAAAAGTTTCCTAGTCTTATTAAACCCATTACTTCCCAAGCATCGAAAACGTTAGAATTTTTTGATGAATTATTTAAATTGGGTTCATAATACATAAAGAAAAAAGAATATGACTAAAACAAAAATTAAAATATACCTTCATCCCTGTTTCAGCCTGTCCTATAAATATGACAATGGGGACATGTGGTCAGAAATAATACAAGTTAATAATTAATAAGAAAATAAGATTTATTTGCAAATTATATTCACAAACAGTCTTAAAAATAAAATATATGTTCTTATTTTATATGATTACTTATAAAACAATCACATTTAAGTGGTTTTTCACATTTAGCACAAAAAGTTGGAGGTTTTTTCATACAACCTTGTACTTGACAATGCCTCTGTTTGTCCCTCTTCGTCATATAGTGACCAACATTATCAAACCTAAAAGGTAGTAAAAGAACTTCTGAAGAACCGGGTGTCGGCTTACTTCCCTTTCCTTCCGAATTTTTTATCTAAGCAAAAAATCCCTGGTCTGAAATCTAGCAGAGGGATGGTCTCATCTTTATCTGGTTGTAGGTATAATCCATGCATTCACAAGGGTCATGTCCAAAATACGAATGACAAAAGGCTAATCCTATATTTTACCTCTGAAGCCGATTGGGTATTTAGAAATCAGCCAATCATGCTTATACTCTCCTCCCATATATTTATTACAATTATGAATAAGCATTGGCTAATTCACGGCTACTTTAGCCTTTGCTATCTTTGAGAACCTATTTGTTTTTACAAAAGGTACAACAGAATCAAAATTAGTCAAAAGAAAAACAACATTGTTGTTATACCATTTTTACCATACACAAAATTTCATTGTTTTTATCAATACTATAATCGGAAAATCCTTAGTCTTTCTTTTTCATTATTTGTTTCGTCATGGTAGGACAGTTTTTAGTTGTATTTTCTGTGCCTGTCCCTATAGCTCTGAACCCTTGAGATTTCAAATCGATTACCAATTGCATGCTGCTAAAAAGTTATCAAAGTAGACTACATGTAGGGTCTGGGAGCTGCACAAACTGCAAGCAACTTCTTTACCACTGTTGCACCCATCGTCAGCCATCGTCACAACTAGCAGAGGTTCGAGTATCTTTGCCTGTGTAAAGCATAATGTTATGAGAATATCCGCTGACTTCATACAATGCCCAATGCTTATATGCAAACCTTATTGGTTTTCCTTATATTCAATTCCTCATCACTAGATTCTTCAATATCTTGAAGAAACATATCCGGACATTTTGAAAGCTCTTTAATTTTTTTTTGCACATGATTCATTATCTATAGATATAAGAAAATATTATTATATAGCCACTCATATTTACAATCATAAAGATAGGAAAATTGTTAACAATTAAATAAAGGACAAAAACAAAATATTTTTACTTACCCTAAAATTTTCAATCTTGTACACAATTGAATCACTTTATTTATTCTAGGTCGATAAATAATCATAATCGTTTTGTGTAATTGGATGTCATGTGTTTAGCGTACACTAATCGACTAATGTAAACACAAGCAAGACCCGTAAAAAACAAGCAATTGACCAGTTTGAACCTGTACTTAGCGTGACAGGATCCAACGCGCCGTTGCGGCAAATTGTACATACAGGCTCCCGGTGTCATATTTATAGGACGGCTTATTTTGAATGTATATCACAAATCCACAAATGATGTTTTGTTTTTATTTTTATTTGTTATATATTTGGTAGAGATCTAAGAACAAGTTTTAAGTACTTTGAAGTAGGTAACGTTTTTCTTTTACGGTATATACAATTGGAATTCAATGCTCTCCTTCAGCCAACAAAAATGATCAATTAAAAAAAAATACAATAAAATTACCATAATATTTTCCACAGCGAAAAAAAAAAATTTATAAGAAAAATAGTGTAAAAATATGAATATCAATAGAAATAATGAAAATTAAATTCCCAATACGTTTTAAAAAATTTTGAAAATGGTGTCCTAAAAATATGACAGTGGGAAGGAATGGGTTAACACTAGCTAAGTGTCTGTGCTTTGGTAAAGACAGTTTTAACTCACGTACTAACTCATTTTCTGTGGAAATCCTATTTTGTATCGCCAACAGTGTAACCGACGCCCAAATCTGTTTGAACGTATCTATAATGGATACCGACTCGGAACCGGCAAGTTCCGTCCGTTGAATGCTAAATTATGTGGATTAACTTGGTTCATATTTTGAAAAGCGATGACCCCATCCGGACCGACCAATCGCGTGGAAGCCCGTTTTTGGGTGATATTTTTTTAGGTCCTCTATAATTTAGAGTAGGATAAAATCCGATATTGGCGAAAGTACCAAAACGGAATGGTAGTATTGAATATCTTATTCTGGCATTAGATAGATTGAAAGATATGTAAAGGTCAATAGATATGAATAGATTAGCTTTGATCAGGTAAATAGAACAAAAATATACACAAAATTTTATTACACACCTAGGTACTATCGTCGGCTTTATCACTAAAAGCAAACTCTCCGATGCAAACCTAATTATTACATAAATATACCCATTAAAATATCATCAATAGACCTAATATAACATCACTTAATTAATATTTTCGTCACAGTCGATATTTTAAAATAGTAAAGTAAACACTTCGTATAAAGTGTAGGTGCTAAATAAGCGTCGTGGTAACCCCACCGGTTACATGTATCTTAGAGAATTACCGAGCAGCCCCATTTATTTTAAACGAATAGATAAAAGCTTATAACTGGCAATTAACGTCAATCGCTTATCCAAACTTTGAATGACCAAGATCGTTATTAGTTGTTACGGAATAGCTCAAACAAACTTTTACACAAACTGCGATCCAAAAGTCAACGAATCACGGTAGGTCGCAGATGAAGTAAGAGACAGATGAAACATGCCTTCAAGTCTTTTGATAGACAGATAAATCAAAATGGCGGAATTTGGGCGTGAATTATTAAGACTATTATTAAAAATATCTAAACCCTTTAAAACAAAGGGAATTATTACAAAAAAAATGTCGTTTTGAATATTATGAAGTAAGTGAGAATAATAAGAATGAGTCGAGAAATTACAAGCCGCCCAAAGGTCTCTGTTTTGGCTTATGGAATTTTGTAGGTACTAACTAAGAATAGAAAAAAGGTCAACAATTGGAAGATAATAATAATCAATAGTAGGTAGAAGTAACGAATATTGTTTACTATAATATAGTTCAAATGTCTCATCTAGAAGTAAAGTCTACGGCAAATCCGAAACACCAAAACCTTGCCATCAAAGTTGTATCTTTTAAAGGGAACTTTTCCCTTCATTACAACAATAAAGTGTGTTATTTTAAACACGCGATCTGACGAAAATGTTATGACATGACAAAGGTGAATTCTCGGGTTAACTTCCGGGAAAACGACGTACAAAATTACGCAGATTCCTGGGGAGTTTCTTAGTGAATTCTTTAAAACAACTTAGTGAAAAGGGCATTGTCATTACATGTAGGGATGAGCCACTTTTTTATGCCGCTTAGCTGATTTAATATTCTTGGAGGTCAAACGGCCCATTCCTCAAAGATAAAGAATAGAATAGAGAGAAGATTTGATATTCAAGGGGTTCAAAACATACTTCATAAATACAATTATGCTGTGTAGTCTAGTTTCTTCATCGTAAAAGCCAAGTGGCCTATGGTGTCGAAAGTTTTCAAGCTGCCCTATAAGACCTCTGGCTTAACGACTGCTCCCACTTCCAGTCGGGATCTACAATTTAACGTGTCATCAGACCCACGTTAACGCCCAGATATAAATTCCACTTTCTAAATGAGCCTGTGCGTGGTCACCCATCAGAAGACTGTTCGAATCGATCGTTGCTTAACCTCAATGATCGCGTAAGATTACTGTAACTAGCTGAACAATAGGCGCTACTTTATTAATAAAGCATGCTTAGTTACTAAAAACCTGAATGGTATATTTTTATAACAACAAATAAATAACTAACTAGCTAACTAAGCTGGCGCAATGACCCAAACTGTATCCTGGTCTCCGATACGAAGATACGCCATTCCCGCCGGCTCTGTACCATCACTTTTTTTTAAAGAAATTTCCGGCTAAAATCCGACCAATTTATCACATTTCTTAGCCGGCAAAATCTCGCTGTTCTCATCTCTCGTAACAAGAGTTTGGAGCGCTTCTGTATCACTTATGCCGTACTCTTTGACGCGTAAGTTGGCTCAAACTTTACGCTACGACGATTTAGAACACTGGTACGATAAAGAGACAGAGTTTTGTTGTAATTAATAGATTCTTCGACGTGGCAAAATGGTAGCATGTTGTTCTGTGATAGAGAAGAGAGTCAGAGAAGCTAAGGTTACATTTCAAGTCAAAAAAAGCGATTAATTAAGACGCAAGGAGATCAGAAATCTCTTTCTTTGCGATTTCCTTACTTATTCATACAAGTGAGCTAAAAACTCTGAAAACGTTATTTTAAGAAAGGATCTATGTAGTGGCAAAGCAAACTTTCTCAATTTATTGGAAACTAGCTGCGCCTCGCGGAGTTATCCGCGTCATTTGGGGATAAAAAGTCTTCCATATGTTAATCCAGTGTCAAAATTATCTTCATACCAAATTTAATCAAAAAAATCGGCCCAGCCGTTTGAGCTTCACAGACTTACATACATATACACACACACACTTTAACACTTACATACAAACTTTCGCCTTTATATTAGGGAAATCACTCAAACTACAACAAGCCAACAATGAAAAATCGCTGCCGACGGAAAAGCTATAATGTTGAAAATATTCATTTCTGAAAGCTTTTTAAAATTACCGCTTATTGTGCGAGTGGTCGCCCAACTCATCTGAAAAATAATTACCAAATAATAAACAATATAAAAGGCATTTTGTGGTGTTTTTTTTTTAGCTTCGCAGCCGGTAAGAACAAAAACGAAGATATACAAATTTTCCAAAAGCGGACTTCATTACGTTCAGCGCTGCAGTTACCTAGATTAAGGGAGATTAAAAAACACCGTTTCTTTTCCTCAATAAGTTTTTCATCGCATTTTCATTATTCTCAGCGCCAAATTACTGCGGGCATAAAATGCAGACTAAGTTGTGGGCGATAAAGGAATAGAAACTTTTTGGATTTGACATTATAAAGTTAGACTGAAGCCGTATAACATTGTAATAATTTAAATGATAATACTAAAGTGATTATTTCATATATTAAGCTTTATTTGAAGAGATTTAAATTCAAATTCTAAAATATTGATTGGTACAAAAATACATATTTAGTTCATTTGGCTCTAACTGCCAAATAAGGCGTTAGCTCGTGTCTTAGCAGCTAGTCATTCCCAAAATTAATCCAATAATAGAATAGAACACACAATAAGATTTTTTTTTCAATATTAGATAAGACTGAAGTTGCTGACTCATATAAATATATTTCTCATAAAAATCCGTTTCAAATTATTGCGACTTTGGTGATTTGCCATACTTTGTACATTAAGTACAATTTGCTAAGAAAGACGCCAAAATATAAATTGTTCTATTAAATCAATTACAAATTGTTACTAATAGAATTGAGTTCGAAAAATAATATATTTTTGCAAACTGTACCAAACGCTCAAAAGAGTAAAGTATCGAGCGTTGGGTTTACAATCCAGACCTTGGTTTGAATCCAGTCGTCTTTCACTAATGAAATTTTTCAAATTTTGTGTGCTGTTCCGATGACCGTAAAATCCGAAGACGTGTCATCTGCCAACCAGCACATGATAAATGTCCCAAGTGCCAGGTATGAAAACGTATTATACTTAGTTACATACAGATAAGAAAGAAACATTTATTTACTAAGTGCTATGGTCTGTATGTATCTAGTCTATGTACGGTCTTCAATCAATTTGCTGAAAATTCATTCTAGACGTTATTTACTTTCTTGTTAGCGATAGTAGAGTAGATTGCACAAGTTTTAGAGGAGAACTACTTCATTTTGGCATCAAGACAGAGTATTAAAACTAGTTGTTCGGATAGTTTCTAACTAAACTTATATTAACAATAATAATTTCGTACGAGCTATGCGGCTAAGCTCTGACTTGGCTTAAAGACTGCTTGTCATTGAGTCTAATAGCCGGGACCTACAAATTAAGGTGTCTTCGGACCCACGGTAGCGGTCAGATGGCAGCTTTGTGTTCTTTTACTTACTTTATTTACTTTGCAACTGTATTAATTTAGTTAACACTGTACATGATATGCTGAAATAAATATTCTATTCTATTCATATCTCATTTACCAACCGTTAGTGTCGGTCGTCACCGTCGGTAGTAGTAATTATAATTAATACTATAATTCTAAATAAACGCTAACGTTACAGAATGAGTATGATGTTGTTTCTTCACGTAAGGCAGATCCAATAAGATAATTATCTTTCGTGGTAAGCGCATTTTGCTGTCACGACAAATGTCAACGTCAGATGTCATGGAGGGAATACTCTGTGATTCTGAAGAAGTTGAAATCATCAAGTTCAGACCAAGGAGGTTAAGTTAAAAGTGAGTGATTTCTTTAAAACAAAATTTGCCAACATTTGGATTAATTTCACAAACAAGGGTAAATTGTTGCAAAACGTGGAATGCTTGTTATTATAATTTTCATATCTGTAGTATTATATAAATCTATGGTACCCGTAAGTTAAAAAGCTCGTGAAAATCTAGATATCTCTTCAATTGTAGGCACGTTCGGTTAAAACATACTACGTGTTAAAAATACACAGATTAACGTAGAAAAGTCCCCAGGACGCATTAGTATTTCAAAATTCTCTAGTTTCTGGCTCTAGCCTTATTCAGTGCCAATTTTCTCTCGTTCGTTATAAAATCAATAAATCATCCTCTGTGACCAGATGGGCAATTCCAGACATCTGCGGAAATAAAAAGTACATTACGATTTTCGCGACAAAGAATTTACTCGATACCTCAGGAAGTTAGGGATGGGAACGAAGAGACGCAGTCTTGCGCTCTTGATAATTTAATTTGACATTATTATAGTGACACTAGCTGACCCGGCAAACGTTGTTTTGCCTTAAAAATATATAGTAGCTGATTCTCACACCTACTAAATACGCATATGAAATTTGGTAAAAATCGGTCAAGCCGTTTCGGAGGAGTACGGTAACTAACATTGTGTCATGGAAATTTTATAATTCTTTATTGGACACATAAATAAAAAAGGCACAGTAAAAAACAATTAACTTAAAAAAAAAACCGCCAATTGTGCCACAATTGGCGGCCTTAGTGCTTAAAGCGATCTCATCCAGGCAACCTTTGGATGGAAAGGAATTTATAAACGACTAAAGAAGGACGTAGTGTACAATAAAGAATAATAAAAAACATACATATAATATTAATAATCTTATCTTAATTTATATAAATCTCGTGCCACATTGTTTGTCCTCAATGGACTCCTAAAACACTTAACCGATTGTAATAAAATTCGCATACCATGTGCAGTTCGATCCAACTTGAGAGATAGGACAGTTTAAATCTCAAATTATAGTCGCAATTTTAATTTATTGCTAATTATTTTCTGTTATTATTTGACAGTCACAATTATCTGTTAACTCCAAATGATTCTAACAGATGTCGATACCTTTCGACTGGGTTGAGTAAGTAATCAATAGATGGCACTGCTATGGTAAATCTACGAACGTGTCATATAAGCTACACTATCTATTTTTCATACCCTTAAGTGAGGCAAAACCTAGTTTGCCGGGTCAGCTAGTATTATATATTAGACAACAGTTTAGCTCTGAGAAGAACTTTTGCGTATGTGAAGTTAAAAGAACAAAATCAAAAAAAAAAACCCGAAAATTATTAGAATTCGCGCACGACCGCTGCGATGGGAGCCAACCTCGCGACTGAGCGGCGTGGGTACCTTACTCATAGATCTAAACACCCCTCCCCCGCACACGCCCTCTTCGCAACGGGCCGTGCAGCAGAAATCGTAATATTTTAATTTCACCATAACTTCAAAACCAAACGTCCAATTTTAATCATTCAAAGACCAAATATTATCAACACAAACTGTTCTTATTGATGAAATAATTTATTTTGATAAGGATTAATAGTGTATTGCTTAAAATCGCTTCGTAAATAAGCCATTATTTCTCGTACAAAGTAAAGGATAAAAAATGGTTATTGTGGGTTATTCCTAAGAGATAAACATATACCATCACGGACTTTTTTGTAGACCTTTTTAAGTTGTACAATACTGTAGTAAATTGTTTTGATCTATCTTGTAGGATTCAGTCAGCGTTTGCAATGTAAGCGCAAAAAATGTGTTTTTTTTTTACGACCTCACATTAAAAACCTCAAAAATTGTAGCCTATGTATTATTCTGATGTATAAGCTATAGCCTATGTGTTATTCTGATGTATAAGCTATATTGTGGTAAAATTTCATTCAAATCCATTCAGTAGTTTTTACGTGAAAGAGTAACAAACATCCATCCATACATCCATACATACAAACTTTCGCCTTTATAATAGTAGTAGGATAAACATAATTAATACGATATCCTATATTTAATATGTCAATAGCATAATATTGACTTATTAAATAACAGCCTCCAAAGTCGCGTATTTTAGCCAATGGTAACAGTCGCCACTCTCACTGATAGTTCAATATTCAAATTCAATTTCCTTTATTGACAAATAACAAAGGCTCACAACTAAATAAATATAATAACAGTATTATATTGACCTTTTATATAAAATGACCTCTTCTATCGATTGACAGATGAAACAATTACAGTATTCTACAATCTTATTTATTATCTTATCTAACTGCCGAATAAATAAGGTTATAAACTGCTGATGCGTCGCTTAGGTCATTAACTTTTTTTACTTTTTGCCATTAGTAGCAAAGAGAGTGCGGCGATAGTTATCATTGGATTACATACGTCACTCAAGGGGTTGTTCAGATATCATTTATGCAAGTATTATCAGATATCAAATCAGGTACATTACATTACATATAAACAAGTCTTGTATAAGCAAGAAAGATTGCGAGTCTTGTTCTCAAACCTAGTCTCGCAAGTGTCCCATCACTACAGAGGTGGCGTTCAACCTCGTTAGACAGATGATCCGTGAATCCTTCCACCTCACGGAACCACCCGAGCCGTGTCAGGTTGCATTACTCGACAATGAATAAGGTGCGGGATATGGTTCAAGGGATTTGAGCGTGGTCAGCGGGAAGTCTTGGGTCTTGGGTAAATAGTCAACCAACTACAACAAAAGATTTTTATTTAGTTGGCTGTTGTGTGTAGCTATGTATGCATCAGTTGAGAAATTAGGCTTAATGCTTACACTTATTATATTATGTATTCAAACATAAATTTCTTTAAACGTTACATTTCTTTATTCGGTTCACATAGTTAGATGACTGATAACTGAATAAAATTATAAATACTTATGTATCTTTATAAAATATATATGTATGTATATGTAGTATATCAGTTGTGTTAGCTACCATAACACAAACTAGGGATGGTTCAGTATAGAGTAAAAAAAAAATTATCACTATCATGTCTATTGTTAAATTCGTCAAAGGCTTGTTGGAGAGGATATTTTTTTTTATTGCAAAAAATCTCGGGCGCTCATTATAATACTGATTGAAGATTTGTAATGAGAAACACACAAACAGCTCTTATTTGCGTCCCGATTCTGGCTTCTGTCACATATCTTACTAGCACAGAAGCCAGGGCTACATTTTAAAGTGTTATTAGTACATATATAGTTTCAATTAATATATCACTTGGTTGGTGGTTCCAAACGTAGGTTCCAATTCCCATCTGTGGTTCCAAAGACGTTAAAAAGAGTGGTTCCAAAGACGTTAGAAAGATAACATTAAAAAACTACCAGTATCTGGCTGGTTGTCAGATGAATATTTTTTAAACAAACCAGTATCTGGCCGCTTGCCAGTTGATGGGATATATTTGATTTGATTAAACAGCTAAAAACAAACCAGCTTCAATACACATTTACTGCTAAAATAGGTTACATCAGCCATGTGAGGACACACAGAGTAACCTGATAATTAGCAAGCAGTCTCCGTGGCCTAAAATTTCTGAATATTATGTAGGTAACTGAGATTCAGCTAGGAGAGTGTTCTTAGATGCTTACATATTGTTTTTCAGATATTAGCTTGTATGTATTATAATATCAGTGTGTTAGAAACAGACCCAAATAAATCCTTTTTTTTAATTTCACACACGGCTGATTAACCCCATACTGAACCATTTATAGTTCGTATAATGGTTGCTAACACAACTGATATACTACTATATTATTATTAATATTCATACATACATATTATATATTGATACCTATTTAACACCCAGACCTACAGCCAACAAATTTAGTTTAGCAAAAAGATGTTGGCTGTGCCGGGAATCGCACCAGGAACCTTCTGCTTGGCAGGCCGGCATTGTAACCATTACGCCAACGAGGTCGTCAAAACACCTCAGCCTTAATACATAATAAGAGTCAAATATTGAGTAGATAAATCTTTAGGCTTTATCCTATATGGTAAAAGGACAGGAATAACAACTAAAGTTTGTTCTTCTTTATATGAGCTAAGTGGCCAATCTCTGGTAGGGGCAGCTTTTCAAGCCTCCCGAAGGCCTTTAACTTGCCTTAACAACAGTTTGTACAGAGACTAGCCCAGCTTGTACCGGGATCTACAGTATCCGACCCACAGTAGCACCCAGATGAAAATGCTTCTTTAAAAACAACTGTCTTGTGCATGGTCACCCATTCGACTCACACTGCAGGTCACATAAGCTAGCCGAGCTAACATGCATTATTTAATGTCCATTAATTAAATTTTATATATTTTTTTTTCAATATGTCAAATATAAATAAATTCATTTTTATATGAATTTTAAATGTCATGTAAATAAATGAAAATATAATTAAAAAAATAATAGAAACTCCCTAAATATTGAATTAAATAACATTGTCAAAATTCTCCTTTTATTGTGATCTTGTCTAACTAGTGATATATGAAATAAAAATAAATGAATAAATAAATATCATGAGACATTCCACACACGGCTGATTAGCCCCATACTGAACCATTTCTAGTTTGTATAATGGTTGCTAAAACAACTGATATACTTATACATATTATAAATAAATACATATTTAACACCCAGACCCACAGCCAACAAATTTAGTTAAGCACAAAGATGTTGATCGGGCCGGGAATTGAACCCGGAAACTTCTGTTTAGCAGTCCGGCATGGTAGCCTTTACGCCAACGAGGTCGTCAATATAAATATAGTGTTACAATAAATATTTCTAGATCCACATAAAAACAACAAGAAAATTGAGTGTTAGATTCAGATTCTTTTATTTTTGTTTTAGTTACACTTTACACTTGATACATCATACTACTGCCATCTATAAATTATTTCACAAACCAGCGTAATAGAAGCAGCGGTAGCGCCATCTTCTTGGTTAGCCTCGAAGTTTTATCACGTTTGTTAGTGTCAAAGTAAACCATAGTGTAAACCGTAGGGTGCTAGTAAACTACATCTGAAAGTAGTTTCAAAACCCATTACAAGATGGCGCTAATAGTACCTACTGTATAAAGAAATCCCTAGGAAGACTATAAATATTAATTAACCTATTACTAATTTAGTGATAAAGCATTCTACTAGCTGTTACTAGTACGGTAGAAAAAGGCTACTAATAAATAAAATCTAAATATTAAGTAATTTTATACTAACCTGATCATCATCGCTGGTGGACAAGCTCGCCTCCCAGAAATCCTGTATGTTCTCTGGATAGTCGCACTCCTGGGTCGGATTAGGACTCAGACACTCCTCCCTGGTCTTGAAGACGAAGATGAGGCCACCATCGACCTCTTCAGGCCTCCAAGCACCACACATAGTGGCAACAGTACGTTGTTGCCTCTTCTCCCCATCTTCTTCACAAACAACTTTCATTTTCTTTACAGGCGGCGAGCCTAAACTCAAATCGAGCTTATCCTCACCCTCGCTTGCCATTTGGACGCGATTCCAAAAGTTAAATTGATTTGTTATCCCTTTGTTATTGAGTAACCTGAGTGGTGAACGAAATACTTTAATGAAAAATTTAAGCATTTAACTACTAAGAAATTGATAACACTTTACACAGAGAGTTAGGTAGTAAACTAAACTAATAAATACATGATTTTTAAGGGAAAATCTAAGCAAATTACAAGCTAACTACTGTATTAACTAAAATAGTTTCTAATCCACGTGTCGAGTTGAATTACACAAAATATACGTAAGTTATTCTTTGTAGAACACTAAATCTGCTAAAAGTCTTGCAAAAATACTCCAAATAACCACTGTTCACTAAAGAATAATAGAGAAATACTCAGTTTTTCTTGGTAAGCCGACGAATTTAGGTTATGTTTTGGTTTGTATCCAAACCACCACAGACTAAATTGAACTGGGGCGACATACTGCTGTCAATGTCAACTTTGTTTTTTTTCGTATTGTTATGCAGCTCGGGCGTTTTGTTTCTGTTTTTAAAAAAGTTTTACAATTTTATTGGTTTTAAAATATTGTAACCAATTGGTAGAGATTATTATCACTTATTATGGTGTAATGAAATGTTGTTTACACTAGATAGTTTTCAGATACTTTGATCGATTTTAGTGAGTTAAGTAGTCCGAAGGCCTCTTAAAATCTAGGTGAGTTAGGTACTGAATAATAAAGATTTACATTCATCTATCAACATGCAGATAGAAGCGAAGCCTAGCGAAAAAAGTTCAGTGTGTGTACAAAACGTTCCACTTAGAAGATTGGTCAGCCTCCTCCTAACCATGTGTTACATCTGTAAAATATCAAGTAAATGATCTGACGACTGTGACAAATGATGCAACCCTAATAGTGGGTAGTTTTATTCAGACTACCTACTCCGTTTGGCTATGAAACCGAATGAAAAAATATATTAGTTCATATTTTATAGTTAACGTGTATGAGTGGGTGTGAAAGTTTAAATGTAATTTTTTCTTTAAAAAGGAAGTTATATATAAGTAACTACAGCCCCGGCTTCGCACGGTTCTCTATTGGCTTGTATTACATTATTGTTTTTTTAGTAAGGATATTTTATATTTGTGGTAAAAACAAAATATAACCTATGTTACTCAGGGATAATGTATCTTACCAACCAAGTGAAAGAATTTTTCAAAGTTTTATTGTTTGACGCGAATAGCCTCCAAAACTACTGGACTAGTACTTTCGGAGGCTATTCGCATAAAACAATCAAACTTTACCTCTTTATAATATTAGTATAGATTTTGATAGTTCGTACCTACTATTACACATTGTAAACTGTTCACGTAAGGCATCTTAATATTTTCGCGTAGAAAACGGTCACACTTACTTATTATTAAAAGTTGGAATGAGTCCAACAGTTTCGGTGCTTTCCGAGCACCATCTTCAGGGGCGAGTACCTACGTACCTACTATTATCAGAAATTAGAATACTACCTTCGTATTATATTATGGTTTTTATTTCTTTATATATAAAAAAATATATTTAAAAAATGTAATACTTTTTACTTACATTTATTTTCTTTTGTTTTTCAGAACCTTCTCGCCAAATTCACGGCTCCATATCATATCATAAAGAAACTAAGCTTCAGGACAAGCGAAGTAGTTTTCGTCGCGTATTTGTCACGGTCAATCCGGACAGAGGGACAGTGTACAGCCGCCCTTATTTCGCTTAGGGCCGTCATAGTTAATGATGGTGAAAAATATGGTTCGTATATGGTCGTGCCGGCGGATTTACTTCAGATGTAGTTCGAGGCTTTACAAAATGACGTTGAAAAAATGGAAAGGGTATGTATAAAGCTTTTTATTTTTATGTCCAGAATTGACACGTGTAAAAATACGATTATTAGAAGTTTAGCTGACCGGCGGCTGCTGTCTGCAACCTATAAACGATGGTTAGCAATTGCTACCTAATTGATACAAATATTGAATGTGTTTTTTTACTATTTTATTTTTATAATATTTGCATGTGTAATTATGGATCATCAGTGTCTTAAATAAAGAGATATTATTATTATTATTATTTATAAGACAAAATTTTGTTTACGTCACTTTATAGTGATAGTGTCATTTGGTACAAGGGAATGTTAATGCAAATATAATATTTATTGATCGATTTAATTACATTTGGAAAAGTGATTAAATACAATATTCTCAAAACCTTGTTCTATTTCAGGTCACGGGTTCGATTCCCGGCACGGCCAATAAAGACATTATGATTTACAAAATACAGATATTGTTTAGTATGGAGTTAGCCCCATTTGAAACACATAGGTACACACTTGAAAGACGATAAAATCCTTGTTGGGTACAACATAAATACATTTCCAAGCTCAATAAACCAACAAACCGATCTTAGCATAAGCAGCCCACTATACGTTCCCACTGCTGGGTTTTGGGGCCTTCTCTCACGAGGAGAGAGATGGAGGTCATAATCCACCACACTGGCCAAGTGGGTTGGTGATGATGATAGTGAAACCGATACGTTTCGGAAATTGTGGTCCTCAAACGTGTCGGTTTCGTCACGATGTTTTCCTTCACCGTAAAGCGAGTGCAAATCTACACGTAACTTGAAAAACAAGTCATCGGTGTAGGGCTGGGATCGATCAGGTGCCGTCTGATTGAAAAGCAGACGTTTTTCCCACTGAGCCACTCGTTTTTACGAATCTCCCAAAAACACTGCCGACAAAACTAGCCATGCATCCGACAGTCGAAAAAAAAAATGTCACACAAACCACCGGAACGAAACGTATGGAGCGAATTTTCCTTATGGTTTTAATTAAGGCACGGTAGCCTTCTGCCATTTTTGTGCTCCCGCATCGCTCGTGCAGATTGATTAAAAGTCTATGGTCCATGCTTTATAGCGCGTGTCCATTGTCGTCCGTAACGCCTGTTGCTCGGCTAAGGCGATCTGACTCGATCATCGAGGTTAAACAACGGTCGAAACGGGATTTTTTTAGATGGCTGACCATGTACAAGACTCGTCATGTCTTAGTATAAGTAGTCGTTAAGTCAAGTCAGTCGCCTTTGGGTGGCTTGAAAACTCTCGACACCAGCGCTTGGCCTCTTAGCTCTTACGAAGAAGAAGAATTATCTTCCGAAGTTGTCTTTGCCTGTGTTATGATTTCAGGATGATACGGGGATGGAGGCGCTTTTGGAGAAGCCATTGGAGTCATTGGCCGCAGTTCTAAAGGATACAAATTTCACGCTACTTATAGTTTGAATTATGGTTGCTAACACATCTAATATATTATGTATATTAGATGTGCTAATATATGTATATTAGATGTGCTAATATATGTATATTAGATGTGCTAATATATGTATATTAGATGTGTAAACACTTTATATCGATACATATTTAACCCAGACCGACAGATTCATCTCATTGTGATGAGCTAAATTTGTTGGCTGTGCCGGGAATCGCACCCGGGAACCTCTGGTTGGCAGTCCAGCTAGGTAACCATTACGCCAAAGGTCGTTATTACGAATCAAAACGTGATTCAGCTGTTTTATAAAACAACTAGCTGACCCGGCAAACGTTTTTCCTTCTAATTTTCTTCTATTAATTACAAAAAATAAAAGGGGTATGGTAAATAGATGACCGATTCTCAGACCTATATTCAGTAGGTCATATAAAATTTAGTAAAAATCGATCAAGCCGTTTCGGAGGAATACGGTAACTAACATTGTGACATGGAAATTTTATATAACAGACTAGCTAACCCGGCAAACATTGTTTTGCCTCACTTAGGGATATGAAAAATAGATTATATGACACGTTCGTAGATTTACCATAGCAGCGCCATCTATTGATTACTTACTCAACCCAGTCGAAAGGTATCGACATCTGTTAAAATCATTCGGAGTTAACAGATAATTGTGACTGTCAAATAATAACAATAATAATTAGCAATAAATTAAAATTGCGACTATAATTTGAGATTTAAACTATCCTATCTCTCAAATTGGATCGAACTGCACATGGTGTGCGAATTTTATTATAAAGGTTTAAGTGGTTTAGGAGGCCATTGAGGACAAACATTGTGACACGAGATTTATAATTATATTAAGATAAGATGTCGTGTGACAATGAGAATGCGCTGCACCCGTGTAGTGGAAGCTCCTAATTTACGGGCGAGGTGGGTCCGATAGTTATGACCCGCGCTAATTCGGATGGACACCGACCGGCTTGTTACCTCGCCGCTGTTCAGGGTTAGTTGTCATTGGTAGCGATTGAAGCTTGAAGAATATGCTTATATAAAAAAATAATTAGCCAAGTGCGAGTTGGACTTGCGCATGAAGGGTTCCGTACCAATGTTGTATGGGAGTCCCCCTTAAATATGTATTATTTTTTAATTACATTATTTAAAAACTCTGCACAAAGACTCACAAAAGTTCAGCCTAATTTAAATACAGTCTATTAGGATAGAAATTGTTAGTTTGACAACCAGAGTTGTGACACGGTTGTCATGGTTACATTAAAATAGTTTAAGTATTTATGTATTAGGCTGCGAAGTTTTAAGGGCTAATCCATCCTCGTATGTTTGTTGTATGGAAGCCCCCCTCAAATATATATTTTGTTTAAATTTTGTAATTTAATTTGATAGTTTTACTTTTTTAAACTATATAATCTAGTTTTTAATTTAAGTTAATCATCTAGTTTTTTATTTAATACTTTTATGTATTTTGTGATTTTTTTTAGTGTCCATCACTTACCGTTATTGATATATAGCAAAAACGCGTTTATGGTATGGGGACCCTACTTAATATTTTTTTTTATTTTTAGTATTTGTTGTTATAGCGGCACGGGAATACATATTTTGTGAAAGTTTCAGTTTTCTAGCTATTACGGTTTCTGAGATACAGCCTGGAGACAGACAGACAGACAGCGGAGGCTTAGTAATGGGATCCCGTTTTCACCTTTTAGGTACGGAGCACTAAAAAACTATAAAATTCCACGTAGCCGTACAAACAACGACAAACAAGGGTGAATGAAAACTACCCTGCAATATAATATTTTGATATATTGCCCTTAATAACGGTAGGGTGACCACTTTGCAGTTTAAAATCGGACGGCGCGGTGTTTGCTTTACTCGGAAATTACCGTTTATATTCCTGTGAATGGCTGAGTTTGATGGGAAGATGTTACTATGAAAACTCGATTGAAATAAACATATAGGTAACTATTAGACATATACTTAGTATATAATTTTTTTTTCAATATCGACCATATTTTTATTTAACTAATTAATTAACTAAACTAACTGACTAATTTTATCCCTATTCTGTAATGATAAAAATAAATTACATACATTAGTGTTAATCTATACCAATATTATAAATATGTTTGTTTGACGCAAATAGCCTCCGAAACTAATGAACCGAGTTGAAAAATTCTTTCACCGTTGGGAAGCTACATTATCCCTGAGTAACCGAGGCTATATTTGGTTTCTCTTTGAAACTCACATTATTTTATAGCCCGTGCGAAGCCGGGACGCTATGCTAGTTTTAGTATTAACATTAAAAATACTAAACCCTCTATGGAGGTCATAGAGGGTTTAGTATTATATTAAAACTCTGATACAACTAATAGGTACTTCATTTTTGTACATATTTTATTATCTCTAGGCGTTAGATCACAGGTCTACAGTTAATTTTTTTCGTCATAAGATGTTTGGAAAATTAAATTTTATTATTTATTTTTAATTGTTAAACAATAAGATACGAGTACTTATACAAAAATCATAAACATACGAGCACATTGAGAACTTTCAAGAGAATATTAGAAACCATGATAACGTAAAAAGTTGCAATGGAATTCGAGGCTTACGTGAAAAAAAGAAGAAAAGTGATTTTTTTATATCAGCAAATTGATCGTTTTTCAGTAGCTAAGTGTCTAGAGTTAACATATCGCCTCAAACTCCTGCTTTTTCCGAAATTTTAGAGGGAGTAGGTAATGAATCCTCTTAACTGCACTTAGGTACTACTGTATTTTATTATTTGTATCTTTATAGTAGTATCTTCCAGGCTTTTTTAATGTTTATTGTTTGAGGGTGAGTTAATGATTAGAAAAAATATTTCTCCTTCTTTCGAGATCCAAGAGTAGTGTCTAGTTTGTAGTTGAATTTTTTAATGATCACCGTTCATTTCCTATGATGTAAATAATTGAAGTAACCATTGTTTGCGACACACGACTGTTTTATGGTATTTGTAGAGTTGTGTAAGCACATTGGCTGGAACTTTGTAGTTTGCATGGAATTTGTAATCATTTATGTCTGGATTCGTAGGTTTAAATATAGAGTTTTGTTTGGATTTAAAAAACTTTGGACTGTTTATTTTTGTTCAGATATGTTTATGTATATGAGGGTGCGAATCTGAGTATGTTTGTTCTAGGTTGGTTGAAGTGAGTAATTTAATAAAAAAAAAAAAATACTGAAAGCGATGACACGGGAAATATATTTTACAGTTATCTTATATATAAAATTTCCGTGTCACAGTGTTTGTTACCGTACTCCTCTGAAACGGCTTGACCGATTTTTACCAAATTTTATATGCTTATTCAGTAGGTCTGAGAATCGGCTACTGCATATCTATTTTTAAGGCAAAACAACGTTTTCCGGGTCAGCTAGTAACGTTATAAATCTTAATCAGTAAAAATTATTGATATAATATTCTATAGACCGTTTAAAAAACAGCCTTAAGTAGATATTTATTTTTAATTCTTTATAGTACGTAGCATCGAATAATGTTTATTACGTTTGATGTTTATTAGATTAAATATGCTTATATAATAGAGTAGTTAATATAATAGGATATTAACCAGGCTAAAATTCGGGTGATTCTTCTAAATTTTATTTATAAATGATACCAAATAGTTTCGTTCCATCGATCCGATTGTTCGTTAAATTGTATATGAAATTATTGAATCTCATATAATTCACTATACTCTCTTGGCCAGATTTTCTATCAGCGGCGACTATGCTAAGACTATGTCGGCGAAATCAACTTACGCTTAGCGATCAAATTCGCTCCAGGGTTTGCGATCGTCAAATTATGAACTAAGAATGACATTAGCTTTCGAATAGCTATCTTGTTGAGAAATGTAATCATATATTGACACCTTTGCATAGGGGGCGAGCAGGGGCGGGTTGTTTGTTTAATATTTGTTGTGATATTATTATGTTATTTTAATTGACTTTTATTGAATAAAAAATCATATATTTATTTACATTTCAAATCATTTAACGTTTATTGGAGCGCATATAACTTTTAAAGAGACACTGTTACTGCTTTTTTAATTACTTTTAAATACCTACAGAAGCAACAAAAACTAGAGCAGTCATGTCGTGACAGATTTCATGATAACGACCTTAAAGCCCTAGTGACATAAACCCACCCTTAAATTACTTAATAATCCAATGTCTCTATTAACCCCTGAATTTTGTTTACCTAATAGAATAATGACTGGTCGTATAATAAATTGGTAGATTTCCATACTCGATAGCGGACTCCGTTTATCATTTTAATACTTGAAAGTGTCCCTTGGGTGGTGTTTGGTTGAAATCAGTACAGACGCGGAGTGATTATGCTGAACCCACTCCTGTGAAATCTAATTTAAGGGATCAGAATACTAGAAAGGATTGATTCCCATACAATAAAGTGTGGCGCGGAAGTTTGCCATAATTACCGATGAAACCTAGATGGCGCTGCAAATCCAGCGTGCAGCCTAGCTGCCGTCAAATTACGCAACGCGCTGCAGTCGCATAGTGATATATCGACACCGTAGGTTGCGTGACCCGAGTGAAGTAGTTTCAAGAAAATACGAATAGATGGCGCTACGTGTATTATTCGATACAGCAAGAGAAGAGGTTTTCAATAAGAGGTTATTGAGCTTTTAGTTAATTTTTTGTCTGCAAAATGATATTGCATACAACGAGCTATATTTACGGTTTTTGTTATTGATGTAGTATTTAAACTGCACATCATTTTAAGCGAGAAAAATGAGATATGTTAATACAATTATATACGTTTATAGTAGTAGTAGTCTGTTAGTATAAGTACAAGCAGTCGTTTGGCCAAAGTCAGAGGCCTTCGAGCGGCTTGAAAACTATCGACACCAGAGCTTGGCTCACTTGGCTTAACGACTGCTGGTACTAACTCTAACAGCCGGAACCTACAATTTAACGTGTCATCCTACTCACGGTATTGGCCAGATGAAAATGCCACTTTTCAAAACATAGTCTAATGTGCATGGTCACCCATCCAAAGACTATCCGCGTCGACGGTTGCTTAACCTCGATGATCGTGTCAGATCACCTTAGTTAGCCGAGTTTAGGACGTCGATATTCGTTTCGGACAAATTCAATCATTCAATGGCGTCGTTAGCCAGCACGTTTTCTATCGACAAACGTTTTTCCACACTCCAAAAGTTTAATCCACTGAAAATTTAACCTTACTACTTGGGCATAAGAGTCAAATGCGTTAAATACGGGTGACGTTGTTTGTTATAGACCAAAAAGGGAGTTGTCAAGTTTGATGAGAGAACTGTGTTATTAAATTGTGATACAAATTTCGTGAACATAATGGCAAGCAATGATTAGGTTCTAATGACAGATTATTAAATACTTGCCTCTTGAACTACGTAGTAAGATAATACTTATTTTATCTATAACTATAATTTAATATAGGTTTAATTGTAATGCCTGTAGCTCGGTTGACTAAAGGGATCCTAAACGATCATCGAAGTCATGAAATAGTTGAGACGGACAATCTTTGGATGGCTTTTAAGCGATGAAAGTTAAGTCACCAGTGTGGCCACCACCAAAAAAATAAATATAACGGGTTGAAAATAAAAATTGAGAAGAAACTGCTGTATAAAAATAAAATAAAGATAGTTTAAATTCTACAATACTAACTACTATAACTACTAACTAATATACTATCATCATCATCATCATCATCAGCCTATATCTACCCACTGCTGGGTATAGGCCTCCTCCCTCTTATGCCAGTATTGACGATCTTGTGCTCCACGGACCCATAGCGTTCCCTCTATGGACCGGATGTCGTTTGTCCATCGGGCTGGTGGTCTGCCGACAGGGCGCTTGCTGTCCCTAATATATAATATACTATATCATAGTTTTATGTCTGCAGATACCTAAAACTTTAATGATACCTAATATAGACTGACTGACTTAGATTTAATCTATTATATCTAAGATTTTTTTTTAATTAATGTGTGGTTTCTTTCATTTAATTTTAGTGTAGTCGAAATAAAAATGATTTTACTTTTTAATAAAAACACTTACTATTAATATCCTCATAATTTTTTTAGCAAATTAATAGGTAAAGTTCACTCATTGTACTCAATTCGATTTTAAAATATTGTAAGTTAGTGTAACTATGTATCTTAAAACTTCAATATACTTTGTCCTATCCTTGCAACATTGCAAATTTCCTATTCCCACCTTAAATACTAAAAACGTTCGTCCGTTCCTCAATTTGTGGGAGAGTCATAAATTCCCCGAATGCAAGCGAACGCAACCAAAAAACCCTAGTGTATCTTCCACGCCGTAGTTTCCGCTAAATTGAACTTAATTTTAAAACTGGCCACTCCTCTGTGTTCTTGTTCGGTGTGCCTCGGCGGTGGAAACATACGGGAAGGTTTAACGGCCGAGGCGGCTCGTTCGGAGTTCAAATCGGAGCGACTAAAATTTGAGTACAGTTTGGGAGTAGAAAAGTACAATAAAATAGTACAGTGTAAACTTCATGTAACGTCATTCGATTGTATATCGAGAATGTATTATTATATGGAATACAAGCTAAACCAACTAATGCCAATGGATTTCGACGCTTTAGAGGGTTTGTCGTTAAATCTAGTGACGTTACATGGAGTTTACACTGTACTTGTATCATTTATACACATTATATAATATAACCATCGTATTTTTTGTGAGTGTGTATGTTTGTTACTTCTTCAAACCCAAACGGCTGAAAAGATTTCAATGAAATTGTGTACGGACATAATTTAGACTCTGGATTAACGCTCGGAGAAACGCGAGTGTCACCGCAGATGACAGTTAGTAGTCCCGCACCATTGTTGTATGGGAGCCCCCCTTAAAAATTATTTGGTCAATTATTTTTTAATTTAACGCATAATTCAATATTCTTTGAATGTATAGAGGGTCTACCAAATATTGAAATATCGTTATAAATATTGAGTAAAAAACTACTAACTAACTACATATTTGTGACACCACAATTGTAACTATTTTGCAAGAAATAAATTATTTGATAAATGATTTGATTTACTTAAAAATTACGTTTGTTGTACGGGAGCTTTATTAAAATTTTATATTTAAATTTGATAATTTATAAACGTTTATATATTTTGTATATATAGGCATTTGACTCAGTGAAATGGCCGGTTCTGTGGAATACTTTGCTGGAAATGGGAACGCCAAAGCATCTTGTCCATCTTTTAAGACGTCTGTATGAGGATGGTACAGCATCAGTACGAACAGATGACGTTTTGTCCAAACATTTTCACCCGAGCGCTGGAGTCCGTCAGGGATGTATAATATCGCCCCTCTTATTTAACGTTTACACCGAGCTGATTATGCGAATAACCTTAGAGGACTGGACAGACGGTGTTGCGATAGGTGGCTATAAAATCTCCAACCTACGTTATGCAGATGATACTACCCTGTTCGCGACCAGTGTTCAAAATATGGAAGAACTGCTACTGAAAATGGAACGCACAAGTCTAGCGTTCGGATTAAAGATCAATCGCAGCAAGACCAAAATGATGATAGTTGACCGCGCCAACAGCAATTCGCCGGAAGTTACCCAGATTGCGAACTGTGACGTGTCCATTCTTACATATATCTTGGCACTTTAATCACGAACAACGGCGGGTGCATTGATGAGATAAAGCGACGCATGGCTATTACAAGGACATCTATGGACAAGATGAAGGAAATATGGAGGAACAGAAACATCACCAAAACCACGAAGACCAGGCTCGTGCGAACACTCATTTTCCCCATATTTCTTTATGCTGCCGAAACATGGACTCTGCGAGACTTGGAAAGAAAGAAAATAGACGCTCTGGAGATGTGGTGCTGGAGAAGGATGCTTGGAGTTTCTTGGACTGAATTTCGAATAAATATCTCCATACTCCATGAACTCGGCATAAAGCAGCGTCTATTTACAACAGTACAGTCTCGCATTCTTTCCTTCTTTGGTCATGTTTCGAGGCGTGATAATCTGTCCATAGAGCGCCTAGTCGTACAGGGCAAAGTAGAGGGTACTAGACCGCGCGGGAGGTCACCCACTCGATGGACTGACCAAATAAGGACAATCGTGGGTACCCCCTTAAATGAGTGCGCCAGGATGACCTCTAACAGAGAAAAATGGCGAGGCATCGTGAGGCGTGTACTATCTGTCCCATCCACTACTACTTCTTGACGACCACGACCGCTCTATCAAGAGCGTACCGACTTAGAAGAAGATATATTTTGTGTTTTTTTTTTAGTTTCTAGCAGTAACCGTTGTTAATACATAAAAAATGCAAAAAAAACACGTTTTTCACACCCTTTAATTTTTTTTTTGTATTTGCATATTTAGTGAAAGCCTGGAGACAGACAGACAGTAGATGCTTAGTAATAGGGTCCCGTTATTACCTTTTAAGCACAAGTTTACGTCTGCGTTATCGCCTCCACTTAGTTCCCGTACATCCCCTCCCCACCCGCAACGTAATTCAATTTCGGGCTAAGCGCTTATTTGTTGTAACGTGGCTCTGTCTCATTTCCAGTCTAGTTAACCGAGCTTCGAAGTATAATTCAGTTAATTACAGTTTTGACGAGTTTTTGCCAACAATAAGGCTTTTCTATGGTAATTGATAACCTAGTTTTTATCAGGCCTAGATATTGATGATTCGGAGATCAATATCTGAAAGATTAAATAATTTTAATCATTAC
Organism: Mellilla xanthometata; assembly: GCA_035578125.1. Lineage (NCBI taxonomy): Eukaryota > Metazoa > Arthropoda > Insecta > Lepidoptera > Geometridae > Mellilla > Mellilla xanthometata. Next base: position 16,523,530 of record JAPUBQ010000024.1, on the reverse strand, counting down.
CTGGATTTTAAGTTAATATTAAACAATATTTTTATTTATTTGTATAATATCGATTTAAATTGAATAAAACTAGCAGATCGTCCCAGTTTCGTACGGCCTATAAAATAATCTAAGTTGCTAAGTGAAAGAAAATATAGCCTATGTTACTCAGGGATAATGTAGTTTCCTAACAGTGTAACATTTTTTTCAAATCGGTCCAGTAGTTTCGGTGCATATATGCGTCAAACAAACATCACACGTTTCCGCTTTATAATATTGGTATAGATTAATATGTCAAAATATTAAAAAAATATCAAATACACCGCCTCTGCTCGCCCATGGTGCAAAGGTGCCCATCACGCTAGCTGCATTACTGCGCTGAATAGATACGGCCAAGAAAGACCCGGAGCGGGAACTTTTACCTATTTGAAATATAATATAGGCATAAGCCGGACTGCCAAACAGAAGGTTCCGGGTTCAATTCCCGGCACGGCCAACATGTTTGTGCTGAACTAAATTTGTTGGCTGTCTGTTTGGGTGTTAAATATGTATCTATATCTGTATGTATGTATATGTAGTATATCAATTGTGTTAGCAACCATAATACGAACTAGAAATGGGGTTAAAAATAGTATGGGGTTAACCAGCCGTGTGTGAAATGTGTCTTAGTAAAAAAAAAAAGCAGCTGTACATGGGTTAATTAGTACTTGTATCTACCAAAAAGGTATCTAAGTATAGCTAGCAAGCATATCCTGGGTGATGACGTCACCAGCACCCTAATGAGGAAGCAACCTCGACCGGGATGCGGCCAATTAGCCAGATCATAACAAATCCCCGGGAAGAGCTAATCAGGACGCGAGGACAACCGGCAATTATACATTGGCGGCGCATCGATGCTGTTTACTGGCGGCTGTACTTGTTTGCTGGATACATGCATTGGTATTAATAAAAGGCGTTTGGCTCGGTTCGCTTTTCAATCAGACGGCCCCTGGTTCGATCCCAGCTCCATACCAATGATTAGTTTTTCAAGTTATGCGTGGATTTGCTCTTGCTTTACGTTGCAGAAAAACATTGTGAGGTAACCAATATGTTTGAGGATCACAATATCTGAAAAAGAGACTCGGAAAGCGAGTTCCAAAGCTTCGCAATTCTCAGAATGAAGGTCGAAGCAAAATGTTTTGTGCCAATCCTCACTTTGATAATGAATGTCTTTTCGTTGTGCAACTCCATTGCACACTCACCAAAACGTTATCCGCTAAGATACAGACAGAGTGGCAACCTTGTGCCTATGTTCAAGCCCTGCTTTAGAAACGCATAGTATTTAATCGTCAAATGTGTTTAGAGCCATAAAAAGTTTTTATTCAAATCAGCAAAGAAAAAAATCATTATTTTAAGATGAAACAAAAGGCAAAACTTGATTTTACAGTTTTTTCATTATAAATCGAGTAATTGGTAAAAAATATCTAAAAAAAATAGCTTATAAGCCGAGAAAATCGTTATATTTTATTTTATCATTATGACACATTTAGTTTCTATCACAATATGTTCTTTTCTGCATATTACTTTTAAAAAATAATGTCGATGTGTCACATCTGCCAGATGTCCCGTGACGGCAAAATTTTCCATTAGTCTCGATTTTACATTATCTTTTTATTTGTAATAGAAAGTTAGCGTTTGTCCACAGCTTGCCTGATGTTAAGCAACGCTGCGGCCTACGTTGACGCACGGTCATCTAGAAGGAACCTATTCGCTCTCGATTTCGTCACTACATCTCATAGCCTATATGCTCGTGAGTCGTTGTTTTGTTTCTCAACTCTTATTACACTGAGCCCTCCATCAACCCCGGACTCCCACATGTGCGAGGCATTAAGAAATTGCTCAGCCCTGATCACTTGATCAGCCATTGATTAGGGAAAATCACGAGTTAACGGCTCGCAGACACCTGCGCCACCCAATTCTGTTAAAAATGTCAGCGGACGCGCTTTAGGGCTGTCACAGGGAGTTTGAGAATCATCATCATTATGTTTTATAAATAAATAGATATTAAGTCACATTTACACACACGGCTGGTTAACCCCATACTGAACCATTTCTAGTTTGTGTTTTGGTAGCTAACACAACTGATATACTACATATTTAACACCCAGACCCACAACCAAAAAATTTAGTTAAACACAAAGATGTTGGCCGGGCCGGGAATCAAACCCGGAACCTTCTGATTGGCAGTCCGGCATGGTAACCTTTACGCCAACAAGGTTGGCAAAAGTATGATGAGTTTAGGATTTAGAAGCTTATCATAGCTTCTTAGAATTTTTTCGTCATCTATTGTAGATTTAATAGACACACTCACACAACATGCTCCTGTTGTATGTGTGTAAGTGTGTGACAGCCCTACGAATAAACTATTACATCTTCTCTTGTCATTAGATTTTCATACCTGGTACCTCACGTTTTGCATTCTGTAGTAAATACCAATAATCCTACAAGACTACCAAAGTCAAAAAAATCTTGCCCTAAGGCAAAGTTGGAATTGCAAATCAGCAAAATACACTATTTTGTATCTTAATATAATCTCTCTTCTCTGTTCGTTTCAGCACACCCCTAGCACCCAGGCTGGTAGTTCCCGTACGTTACGATTTCGCAAGCCCAGTTACGATTGGAAACAACGACTCCTGTACCCGGGACAGCTGAGCTTGCTGAGTAATTGGAAAAGGTTTGCTTTTAGTTGTAGAACCTAAACTAGCTGCGCGTTACCCGCTTTAATCCGGGACAAAAGAAAGTTAAACTGGATAAAACTGTCACCCACGTTAATCCAGGATAAAAAGAAATTAATCTGGGATAAAAACTAGTTTATGTGTTAATCCAAGGTCTAACCTGTCTTCATAGTAATTCTCATCAAAATCGGTCCAGCCGTTCGAGCGTGGAAGAGTTACAAAGATTTTAGAAAGAAGCTATTTGCGCATCCCACTAGAACCACAATTGTTTTCGGGATAAAAAGTAGCTTATGCGTTAATCAAAAGTCTAATCTATATATACACGAAATTTCATAAAAATCGGATCAGGCGTTTGATCGTGAAGAAGTTACAAACATACAACCTATTGACTCAGACGTGACTTTGCAGATATCCATTGTACGAATAGATAGAAGACAAAATTAAGTTAAGTGTAATATTTAGTGTACTTCCGCTGTGATGCAGCGAAAGAATAATTTTGTCTTGAAAATTAATTTTGTCTTCTATCAACAAACTTTCGCATTTGTAATATTAGTCTTAATATATATAAATCTTGTGTCACAATATTTGTGCTTAATAGTTTAAGTCTCAAATTATAGTCGCAATTTTAATTTATTGCTAATTATTGTCTGTTATTATTTGACAGTCACAATTATCTGTTAACTCCAAATGATTCTAGCTGATGTCGATACCTTTCGACTGGGTTGAGTAAGTAATCAATAGATGGCGCTGCTATGGTAAATCTACGAACGTGTCATATAAGCTACACTATCTATTTCTCATACCCCTATGTGAGGCAAAACAACGTTTGCCGGGTCAGCTAGTAGTATTACTTAGTACAGTCTTGCAAAAAAACCAAAACACTAAAACAGGATTCCTTCCACGGCATCAAAATTTCAGCAGGCGCCGTATCAAAGGCCGATTCACGAGCAAACAAAGTAAAGCTTGGTCTACACGCACCGTATGTAAGCAAGGTTAGTGTTGTAGTGGTGCCCCGCACATGAATTAAATATGGCCACCCGGCATGGAAAATGCCCGATTGCGTGTTCTGAAGATGTAGAAAGACATGGAGTTGAACATTTTTAAAGAAAATTTTTGCTACTTATCAAAGTCTTACTTATAAACTTCTCGTCAAAAACTTTAATATAAACTTCTCAGGAATTATGTAATAATTGTATAGATTTTACTTTTTGATACTTTATGTTCAGATATATTGTAAACATAAAATCATGGCGTTAAAATACTTATTTAATTTACAAAACCTTCTGATGATAAAAACAACTATTGGTAATTGTGTTATTAATATAGCATCGAAATCATCATCATCAACTACGTATTGGTAGAAAGTTTGTACTTATCAAGCTGTTGAATGTTTTAAGAACTTTTAATACTCGTAAAAAACTTTTTCTTTTATTATATTCATAAAAAAAATATGAAACACAAATTTAAAATTTAGAAATCGCCCGACATCATTATTTATTGGTCTAGGCAATCTCAAAATATCAAACATATTTATAGTTTTAAGTATCACTAAAATAATAATCCATAATAATCGCATTTTAACTTGGGTTTGGGTGCATTAAAAATTACATTTTGATTTTCATATTCGTAGATAGATAGATAGAAAAATCTTTATTGGACACATTAATTCGTAGTCAAATACTTTTACTATTTTTAAATTTCTTCGCTACCAAAACAAATTCACTCAACTATCTCGCCAACAATTATTCGCTCCGCCCTCAATAACCTCACAAAACCAATCCTCTCGCCAGCGAATGCTATTCCAATCAACACATAAAAAATACAGTTCCAATCATCGCCGTGTCATGTCCAATCCATTTCGCGAATCCAGCGCGACTCGTATTCAAAACAATCCACCGGCAAATAACCGATTCCGAGTCTCGTGGGTGTCGTTCGCCGCTCGCTTTACTTTTTCACGTTATTTCGCTCGCTTCGCTCGGGTTCATGCGTGCCCATTATCTAAGTGTTTATTTTTATGAAATGTGTGAGTGTGCGCTAAGCTTTACAATGCACGCGAGATTTGTCGTAATTATTTTTTTGGAGTCGTCTCAATGTTTTTTATTTCTTTGGGGAATTACTTTTTACATTTTTATGTTCACACTAAATCTTATATATAAAAAATCCATGTCACAGTGTTTGTTACCGTACTCCTCCGAATTGGCTTGACCGATTTTTTCCAAATTTTATATGCGTATTCAGTAGGTCTGAGAATCAGCTACTGTATATTTAGAAATAATTATTAAGGCAAAACAACGTTTGCCGGGTCAGCTAGTATACATATATAAGTAAAATGGCCTGGAAGAATTACTCACTTGCTTTTTTATGTTCGGTACAATTTTAGTTTCAAGTGATGTTGCACAAAAGACTCTCTTTCTAAACGTGTCATTTTCATCTACCGTAGATCGGATGACAGGTAAAATTGTAGGTCCGGGCTGTTAGTCTTAGTACAAGTAGTTATTTAGCCAAGTCAGAGGCCTTCGGGTGGCTTGGAAACTCTCGACAACAGAGCTTGGCCACTTGGCTCATACGAAGAAGAAGAAGTTTCAGTTGGATTGTTTTGGCTGTAATATTTTAAAGGTCTCGTCAGAATAATCTAGACACTCACAGGTTAATGCTAGTGCACACGTAGCCAGAAGTCGAAGATTTATTTGTTGCATGCAGACATGTATGCATAAAATACATATTTGATAGCCTTTTCCTACTAATTTTATACCTAGTATTTAGGGTTTTGACAGAAATTCTTTAGGGGTCAAACTAATTTATTATCTTATAGATACATCTTGCGTTATAGCTTGTAACTCGTTGTGCACTAGCACAAGAAGTAGCTGATTCTCATAAAGATGTTCTTCTTTAGAATCGTACGGTCTGGCTCTAACTGGGTTTGTGGCGATTTGAATCTCAAAGATTTCGAATTTAAGTTTCGCAGCGCTTCAGGGTTCTTGCCTCGGTTCAGACTATAAGAGAAAAGCAACCATTTTAGCACCAAATTGGTAACTTTGTGGGCCAATCAGTTTCTTATTCTTAAATTTATTTATTTCTCTATCTTACTATCAAAATACTAATCTTCTTTTTTAACGTTCAAATGCCATTTACTCACGCAGTTTTTTCAACTCAAGCATAATAGCATAAGATGTTTATGCTATTATGCTTTGAATTGAAAAACTGCTGCCACTATACTTTCCGATTGCTAGGTCTCGGGCCTTCTCTCACTAGGAGAGATATACAGGCCATAATCCACCACGCTGGCCAAGTGTGGTTGGAAGGATGACACACGTCTTCGGTTGTTGTGGTCCCCATATGAGTCGGTTTCTTCGCGATTTTTTCCTTTACCGTAAAGCGAGTGCAAATCCAAACATGACTTGAAAAACAAGTTATTGGTGTAGGGTCGGCATCAAACCAGAGGCCGTCCGATTGCCACACTCACCCTAGTCATAGAATGAGTTACATTTATAATAATAATAACAATCAAAACCATCATTCCTATAATTATCAATTCCTTAAAAACAGCTAAGTATTTTATATCTATAAAACGCTTTTTGGCGTTCCTTGGACCACAATCTCTTTATGCGCAATATTCAATTCAGATATCCTTTGAAACATCATCTTTATGTATTAGCAGTCAATCTGCCCCGTTATCTGCCCTTAGGGAATATTTTGGTTAGGGCTAGTTACAGTTTCAATTATTTTAGGGTTGATTTTAGACGGTTTGGCTTCAGTTATAGGAATATTATCCTAGTTTTTGGCTTCGTTGGTATGTTTTCTATGCCTCAGATTGCAAAGCGCGAGGTGCCGGGTTCGATTCCCGTATCGGCACAAATTAGCTAAATGAACAAAAACTTGGATTTACAATGGTATCGTTGATAAATGAAAAATCCCTAAAGTCATAATACTTCAGACTGTCTAAATAATAACTATTATTTTGGTACTAACCAAACTTATGAATCAGAAAGAAATCATTTCAATTGTTTTATTTATATTCATAAATATATTTGTATCCCAGATTATACAAATCTTTGAAGTAGGTATTGCTCACTTAATAAAATACTAATAACTTATATTATGTTTCCTATAACTAGACATCTAAAATATCGGTTTTTCGTATGAAACGAACCAAAAACGTAATCTCATACATTATTCCCGTATAAACCTTAGCGGCAGATTACTTCCAAACAAGTATAAATTAAAAATTAAAGAAACCTTCGACATTTTCTTTTGAGGCAGCTATCTTATTATCATACTGTAAGTTTTGTACTAGTCTAGCCATTTTATTTACACATATTGTGGAAGTTGTAAAGAAGGGTTTTGCGGCGGCGGCCATTTTGAACCAATTTTCATCAAACATATTATGTAGTATAGCTAAGAATACTCTGACCTACACTTTTCAACCAAAAATTTGGAATTCTCGGCGGAGCCTCAGGCATGAGGCTCTGTTTCATGAGAAAAAAAGAAAGAGTGAAATCGAGAATTAAGATGTAGGTTCCTTCTAGGTAAGCGTGATACAACGTAGGTCACAGAGCTGCTTAGCATCAGGCAATCTGTGGTCAAACGCAAACCTATAACAACAAAAAAGAAATACAATTTCATTTTTGCGTTTGGGATCTATGCTTCCACAGACAAACACACACAGAGACACGCCAAACCTATAAACCCCCGTCGTTTTAGCAAAGAGGGTTTAAAAAGGAATAAAATCAGCATAAACCGTCTGTGCCTAAACATTCGCGGGATTTGTAGCAAGATTAAACTCGGCACGGAATAATAATAATGTTACCGTATTTTATATTTATTTATGACGTGTGATGTAGCTTCCTGTATTAACGCCCTGTTGGTATGGAAAGGGGTCTAAAAAGCTCTCGAGGGATGGTCATTGACATGTGGGTTGTAGCGCCTGTAGCTCGGCGAGCTAAGATGATCTGACCTGATCATCGAGGTTAAACAACGGTCGGTGCGGATTATCTTTGGCTATGAGACCATGCTCAAGACTGTATTTTAAAAAGTGGCCTTTTGCATGCTAAGGTCCCGCCTATTAGTCTTGTTAAAAGCAGTTGTTAAGCCAAGTCTTCCAAAGAAAAAGAAAAATAATTAACATCTTAGGTACATATTGATTTTTGTATTAGTAAAAGTTGCTGCGCCTCAAATTTGACCGCATATAGGTAATTTAGTTATCGAGGTGTATTTTTTCTTACGTTCTTATTATTACCAATTTTCATATTCATTAATCCAGAAAAAAGACACATAAAATTCGCTCTTCTATTATAAACCTTAGGTATTAAAATACTAAAAGTGTTTACAGTTACTTCATAAAATAGCAGTAAAATTATGTTGATATAAAAACTACGTCAATACTTATATTCATGATTTTTTCACTTATTAAACCTAATTTTGTGAAAGCCATACGGTTGTTTTTGGCAGACAACTTCCGAGTTTTTTTCACCATTAATTCCAGACTAAACATGCTCATTTGTCGATGGCGGAACATGTTTATTCTGGAATTAATGATGAAAATATAAATATGTAAATAATGAAAAAAAAGAAACGCCATTGTTTTTGGGAATTAAATATCAGTAAAATATGTGTGAAACTGCGAAGCTTTGGAACTCACTACCTGAGTCTCTGTTTCCTGAGAGGTATCATCCGGGGGCCTTCAAAAGTAGAGTTAATAGGTATCTTCTAGGTAAGCGTGCCACACCGTAGACTGCAGTGCAGCTTAACATCATAGCTAGTAGGCTAGCTGTAGTTAAACGCTAACCTATCAAGGATAAAAAAAGTGTGTATGTTTGTTACTTCTTCAGAAACGGCTATACCGATTACGATCAAATTTAGTACTACTTTTACTACTAGGTTTACACGGGCAAGATTGACGGACTTCATTTGCTAATTAGTACTTTTCCCCACTTTTATACATTTGCATACGCGATACCATCTGTTTGTCTATGCGCTGATAAAGCTGTCATATTATGGTAAAATCAGTGTCATAAAGCGTGAATAAACTATTCATTTACAAAGGAGGGTGTTACAGCCCTAAGCCAGATTACGGTGAGTGAGCAATAGAGAGTGCATTAATGATAATTGTTTTAATTAGAAGGTAATTGCTTAATTACATAACAGAAATTATCCACATATTTGACTGGAAATTCTTCTTAGTCGTGACGCTCTTGTCAGAGTGGTCGTGATCGTCATGGAGGGTCACTAGAGGGGGCGGATATAATTTGCCTCACGACACCTCGCCATCTTTGCCTGCTGTATCATCCGGCTACAGTCATTCAAGGAGCCTCCAACTGCTGCCTTGATTTGGTCAGTCCACGTCGTGGGTGACCTTCCGCGCGGTCTGGTGCCTTCTACTTTCCCTTGTACGACAAGGCGCTCCATGTATTTGTTACTTCGACGAGAAATGTGTGCAAAAAAAAGTGAGGATACGCGACTGCACTGCAGAAAACAGTCGCTGCTGTACTGACTAGAAATACGACTTACCAAAAACCTATTTATTGATAAATTTAAAAATGGTGAGACAGCTTGCACAAAAACCTAAACGACCGTTAACCAACATGATAAAAGAAAAGTTAATCAACGTTAATAAAAAACAAGTAAACAATAAAATCCAATCACCCGCATCGGAAAGAGCAATCTTTGAACAAAATCGTAAACGAAATCAAACTGGCCGTTTTAGCAATTTACGGTTAGGTACAGTGGCGGGGCTTTTTTACCAATTGGCTGCTAGATCGGTGATAAGTCGTGCCCGCATGTGCGCGCACGCAACTTTGCGCGTGAGACGATCACAGAGTTGGAAAGAAATAGATAAAATACTTTTTTAAATTTTTGGTAAACATATTTTGTACTATATAAAGAAAGTGTATTGTTTTTGTGTGTACTTCTTTTAGCCTCACATAATCTAAACTGCTAAAGAGCTAGGTCATAGGTTAAATGACATCACCGGTGACTCCCGCTCCGGGTCGTTTTTGTTGCAGAGATTGGCCATAGCTATTCAGCGCAGTAATGCAGCGAGCGTGATCGGCACCTTTGCACCAGGGGCGAGCAGGGGCGGGTTACTTGATTCATTTTTAATATTATGCATAAATATAATAATGTATACATGATATAAATAAAACAACTGCTAAATAAATTTCTAAAGTGTTTGTCTTGTCGACCCAAATGTCTTTAGACAAGTGTTATATGTAGTGACCGTGTGATTGGTTATTTTTTTTTGCGAAATATATGAAAACCTTAGGTTTTTGTTAATGTAAGAGCTCCTATCTGTTCTTTAATTCAATATTCTATGACCAAAACAGGATGTTCCTACGCCGTAGATTGTAATTATCGAATCGTTACCATCATCGGATTGTTTCATGGTGGCTTCTATGTTTAGACCATGATGCTTGCCCAATATGATTTATGACAAACTGTCGATTGACGGGGCACGTGTATGTAAACAATATTAGATTAAAAACTTTTGATGACTTACCTACACTGTTAATGATCTGAATCATTATGCTCAATGGACATTAGACTTCTTCGGCTATCAAAAAAAAAATATTTATATATATCACTAAACGTCTAACGTCTAACGTCTGTTCGTATCGTGGTTACTGCTATTGACTCATTTTTATTTGGTTACTATATAAGCGAAATATAACTAGTTCTACTTTTTACTCCAACCCGGTGTGTTAGTGTGTGAGCATTTATATTTACTATTATGTGCGCTCAAGCGGCTAAATCGATTCCAATGAAATTTAGTAAAGAATAAAGGTACTCTTTGGAGAAACGCATTAAGTACTTTTTGTACCGTATCACTGCGGGTAACACCACGGGACGCAGCTAGTGCAATCACAAATAAATCACCTTCTACAAAAAATAGCATTGCAATTTTTTTGTAACAGAAAAACTTCAGTCAGAGTGGCAATCAAAACTTTGAAGTAGGTACTTAATTAGACACTTTGAGTCATACAGACCAATCAATTGCATTGTTGCACACGTGCGCTAAAATGGAGAACAAAATATTCAGCTGCAACAGTTTTAATCATAACACATCGATTGTCTCATCAAGGCCCTTAATAAGCAATCTGATGCGTCACAATAATTAACTCTGTAATCAGTTTTAAGTGATAATAATGACATGCGGGCTGAATGTTGACAGTTTAAACTTGACTGTCTGTTTGTCTTTTTGTTAGGCGAACGTTCACCCTTTGTCTTTTGAGAGTTTTAATTAATCAGGGCTCGGATTGGTTAATCTGTTAATCGGGCGGTTAAATTAGGACGGATGGTTAGTGTTGTGTAGTTGTGCTTTGATTATTATGAAACGACTTTAGTGCCGGTCAAACTTTGCCTATAAAAACTTCAATATTTTTTATTTCTTTTCAAAAATAATTATTTATTTGTGTCAAAAAACTCTTTTACATCAGTTTGATTGGTCCAAATGAACTCTGATCACATTTTTACAACTTTTCGTACAACAAACCTCAATCAATTCGCAGTAAAATCCACAAGTTGCCATTAAACCGAGTTAACTGACAAAGGTTTAACCGCCAGTTAAGTTTAATAAAGCGACAGTTAAATTAATTAATCGGTAGTTTTTCGGTGGGAAATTAAAAAAATGTAAGGGTCATTCTTGTCCCACATTCTTTTTTGTATCTCAAAAAATAAAAAGTCTCGCTAGAGGGTTACCTTACTTCTAACTTGATTAGTATATAAATACAAAATATAACGGTTCGGATCTTAGACCATAAGCTCAAAAATATAATTATTAAAAAATACTTGCAGAAAATATGTATTCATCAGATATTTTTTACTGATCTCATATAAAAACATACTCGTACCTACTAGTCAACAACCGTATAAAACTTTTTTACTGTGGAAATTGGCTTTTGGTTTTGGCATTGTCGCATCTCTTTTTTAGGCATTATTATGTAATAATATTTTCTGTGATTATTTAATGATCTTTCTTCGTTGCTTTTGTTTTTCTTAATTTTTCGATATATTTAGTTTTGACATTCTTCTGAGTCATAGCATAGTCTGATAGACCCCCACTGAGCAATTGTCCCAAAAACAATAAAAATCGTACAGTACGTCTGTTAATTGAGAAAGATGGCCGAAACTCAGTGGGAATTTAACGCCAGATTATAAGGGCTGTTTCCAGTTTACTACTGTTTAACGACGTTTTAATCAGCTCTTTGTTACTTGTGTGAATCGGTCTTTAATTTGAGATTTTTTAATGTTACATTTTGGTAATTAGTTTTGAAGGTAGAGAGACAAGTTAGTTATCAGTGTTCATTTTATTTGACAACACATTATATATATAATACTGTCGAGATATAAAGTCGTAAAGTTTCGTTAACTTATAATTAATTAACCCTCACGCTAAAATAAATATACAAAGATACAATTCATTATATCTTTGTATATTATATTAGCAAATAAAGCTCCCAAGATACCGACAAGGCCGAGGTTTGGGCTTGCTGTTAAATAAAAACTGTATATTTAGACATTTAGCTAATTATTAGACGAAGTCTATGTCTAGTGTCTCCATGTCAAATGTCTCTGTTTAAATATGAAGGAAAAAAGGTCATTTAAGTAAAGTAAATCATTTTAACGTTTTTACTTTACTTTTTACCACAATGGATAATCTGAGAAATTCATCAATATTTGTAAATTTATCATTGTGTATTCTATAAAAAAATACAGGTTTGAAACGTAGACTGATGGTGAGGAAAAGCTTAATTTTTCCCTTGCAAGGAGGCCGCGTTATGTTAAACCAATCTAGATGATACTTGGAGATTTTTTTTGTTATCAGTGAATTTTGATTAGGATGATGGAACTCACAAAAAAGAAAAAATACAGGTTTTATTTCCTTATTTTCCGATTTTGTTGATATTTAGATATTTGAGAGCGATTTCAACGCAATTCAATTCTTAACTATGCAATTCTTGAAAAGTTTACTAAATCTTAATAAAATTGGTCTAGTAGATGTTACTTTAACGCGCATGAATCGAAAATTGATGCAGACTTTCAAAAAGAAAAAGTCGCCTACCTCGGTCATATCCTGACCCGAGACACGAGAGATATGATGATGGGCAAAATCGAAGGAAAAAGGCGCGTCGGACGTAGAAAGAAGTCGTGGTTGCGGAATATACGGGAGTGGACAAGAACTGTCAGCGTTGAAGAAATTTTTCGCTTGGCACAAGATAGAAATAATTTCAATAAGCTGCCAACCTTCAGTAGTGGAGAGGTACTTGAAGAAGAATATGTAACTGTTGAGATAAAAAGTCGTAAAGTTTCGTTAACTTATAATTAATAAGCTCTCACGCTAAAATAAGTAGGTATACAAAGATATAATTAATTATAAAGCTCTCAAGATACCGGCAATGCCGAGGTTCAGGCCTGATTTTAAATAAAAACTCTGTATATTTAGACATTTAGCTAATTATAAGACGAAGTCTATGTCTAGCTAGTGTCTCTATGTCAAATGTCTGTTTTAATATTAAGGAAAAAAAGAAGGTCATTTGAGGAAAGTAAATCATTTTTACGTTTTTACTTTACTTTTAACTACAATGGATGATCCAAGAAATTCATCATTATTTGTACATGTTTCATTGCGTATTCTAATAAAAAATATACAGGTTTGAAACGTGGACTGATGGTGAGGAAAAGCTATTTTTAAATTTATTTTTTTCCGCCCTATACTTAAATTAATACTAATTCTAAATGCTAAGTCTTAATGTATGTAAGTAATACTACGCCCTATACTGTCTCAATCGGCCTAAGACTCAAATGCCTTATAGAACGTTCTCCATTGACATCTGAAGCCGGCACCGATGCTGAGTCACTAATTAAAGACAAGCTGTGCTTTAATCAGAGAGAGAGCGGGCGTAATTAGCTGATCTAGAGCCAGCAGCGCGGCCCTTTGACTAGTTGACCGCGGACGTGGGAGCGGAAGAAAGGTTTACTTAAAGTAAAGTAAAAAAAATTAGCAAATAACTATATTTTTACTTTTACTTTTGAAAATTATTCATGTCAAAAACATTTAAAGTTAGGAAAACCCGCCCATGACCGTACCCGGTGCAAAGGTGCCCATAACACTGGCTGCGTTTCCACGCTGAATACCAACGGCTATCCTCTGCACCAAGTACGATCGAGAACGGGGATCCCCCGTCCTATCGACTAGTCTTCGCCCGAGTTCATCTACTAGCCTCCTCGCATCTGCACCCCAACTTCCCATAGTCACAACAGCGAAAGGAACAAAAAAATATTGAGACTCAAGATTCGCATATTTAACCTTTTTTTCCGTCGCATCTTCAGCAGCCACCGCCGGAGTAAGGACTTACCATTTTTCCACGGCACCAAAGTCATTCCGTCCGGTCTCCTGCCGTCAGACCTGCAAAGCCCGGGCGGCTCCAGCACACACGGTAAACCTGCCGACACTAAGGCTTTCCGAATGATGTCGTTTAGAGCATGGTGCCGCTTTTACTTTTTACTTTAAAGCAAGGCTGTATTATCTGGGATACTCCTTTTTTTTACTACTTACAGTGTTATAGGGCGAGTAACCACACGAGTTTGCGACACCCTAGCCTTAGGTAGAGCGTGCCTAGTCCAGAATAACTGGTTCTCAAAGAGGCTGCCAGAACCCACTGTGGTGTGTGCACAGGCTCAGGTGCTTGGCGACAAATTTGTTTGCTAAAGATTTTGATTACAAGGCAGGTGGGCAATAGAAAATGTCCTACCACCATGCATAAGTACTTGCATATGTATTTTCGTATCTTACCATCATCCAGCTACTCAAAGAGGCTCAAAAGACTAGTCAAATGTGTAGCTGTAAGGTATAAAAAAAAATATCACATGAGACACGAGTTGAAATACCTACCAAAGTTTCACACAAATCGATTTGCTTCGACCTTCCTTGTGAGGATTGCAAAACTTTGGAACTGTCTACTTCTTATTCTTTGTTTCCTAAGAATTATCATTTGGGGATCTTCGGTCTGCTATTAGTACTTAGGTACTCGCTAGGTAAGCGTACGGTTATAGTGTAGCTAAACAACAGGCAAGCTTTAGTCAAACGCACACCTGACAAATTTAGAAAATAACATCAGTAGAAGTTTCATTCACGTCAAAGTATTTAGCTGCTAAAGTTTATATAGGTAAAACGAAAAAAATAGTATATTATAAACTAATAAATAAATAATATATTAAATAGGAAATAGATCATAGTATATTTTCTTAACGCCGCGTTTTTGCGAGATAATTTACAGTGGTTATTTTTTCATCAATCATGCGTAAACTAGGCGCTAGTAGTATAACAAAAACAATAAAAAACTAGGTGACAATTTAAGGTTTCCATCATGTTAGTTACTCAGCGCCTAGGTATTCCTTTTTAGGGTACCATACCTAAAAGGTATAAACGGAACCTAAGCGTCCGATGTCTGTCTGTCATTAAACTGTGTATCATAAACCGTGATAGAAAGAAAACTATTTTATTTAACAAATCCTGTATTTCCGTTACAGCTAAAAATTAAAAGAACAAAACAATGAACTCGTTTTTTTTTACCTTTTTTGTCGAACGATTCATAACAGTAACCTGTAGACGCTTAAAATAAAATTAACTTTACACACGTAAATTTTCACAAATTATTTATTATTTTTATGTTATTTTTTATTTTCATGTAATTAAGTTAAATTAAGTATTAAAGTAGTATGTAATTTAAAATGTCTAACCTTTGAAAATACACAATTATATAACAATAAAGAAAATATTTTACAAAAGCCCTTAAACAACAAACGTGTTTTTTGCCATTTCTCAAGCACCCAATGGTACGGAACCCTTCATGCACAAGCTTGACTCGCCCTTGGCCAATTGTTTAGTATTAATTACTTAGTTGCCACTGAGTTATACCTAAAGTTCTATGTCATTAAGAGTATCGGGTGAGAACTAGCATGATCTAGACATCAGCCACATCTGGTACAAGCCCTGGTGACATGCACATGCTTGGAACGGAAACCAGTACTTAAGTCACGCTAAATACAGGGTTATTTAGAAAGGGGGATAAAACTTGTAAGATTTAAGATTTAGTTTAATGTGATAAAAAGTAAGCTGAAAGGACTTAAGGCGCTATTTATGAACTACAGCCGCACCATACACATTTAGGCGAAGCTCTTGATGCGTGGTAGCGGAAGTAGGTTTAAAACGAAATAAATTCAAATAAAATCAACAATAAGCAATATTTAAATTTTGAGCTCTAAGAAGTACAAAATCTTTATCTTCTTCTAATATATAAAATTTCCATGTCACAATGTTAGTTACCGTACTCCACCGAAACAGCTTGACCGATTTTTACCAAATTTTATATGCGTATTCAGTAGGCATGAGAATCGGCTACTTTCTATTTTTCATACCCTTTAGTGATTAGGGTTGTTTGCCATTATTGTTTTTTTTTACTTTTTAACGAATTTTTTGTTTATTTTTTTTTATAATGTGGCATCAAAAATACAAAAAACCCTAAATTTTAACTTTTTTATCACCAAGCCCTATTTTTTATGACCATTTTAGTAATTTAAATATGTATTTATATATAATATGTATGTATGTAGGTATATGTAGTATATCAGTTGTGTTAGAAACCATAATACGAGCTAGAAATAGCTAGATTCAGTATGGGGCTAATCAGCCGTGTGTGAAAGTGTCCTAATATTTATTTATTTATTATTTATTTATTTAATCATGTTTCATCACGGTCGATAACTAATCAATAGTGTATAGTGTTTTAAACTGTACATAAGGTAAAACAACGTAGCATAATATAAATAAAAGGAAGCTGTATATAGAGCTGTTGGAAAACCATGATACAAATAAATAAATACTTGTCTCACAAAATCAATAACCCAGAATAATCCTAACAGATGGCATGGAACTGTTACCGCATACAAATCCATCATTGGAGAATTTAATTAAAATTCTATCAATAAACGATACGGTCTGAAATACCCCGAGCATCTATCGCTGTGTACAAATTAGAGGCGGAAAAAATTGAATAACCCTCCAGTGGCCAGATCGGCAATATCAATGACGTTTTAACCCTAAACATAATCGGGCCGGATCCAAACTACCTCGGGGACATCGGGGTCGTTTTGAACCCCGCGTGAAATTGACGAATTTTAGGGTCTCGTGAATATTGTTCTCGTATAATAATCTATCTAAATAATAAATATTTATGTATTTGAGCGATTTAGCTGTGCTTTTTACACGCTTTATATTAGCTTCACCTGTATGTTTGTTTGTAACCGACTTCTTTGGGCGCGATTTTGACCCACTTAAAACGGCCAGATAAGCGTGTTTTTTAGTGTTTTTTTTAACTACTATTATTTATTTTAAACTATAAAAATATAAGAAATAAGTAGTGATTTGAGTAGAAACAAACAGACACCTTGATCATTGTACATTATCAGTCTTATTAATAAAAAAGCCTAAGCTGAACTTTATTCGTGGACTAGTTAATAAATAGATATAAATTTATTTATTGGACACAAAAAAAGACACAATCAAGTTAAATTAACTTAAAACTAGTTTAGAGCCACAATTGGCGGCCTTATCGCTTAAAGCAATCTCTTCCAGGCAACCTTTGGATGGAAAGGCATAATAATGTCGAGTAAAAGTTATAAGTTAAAAAAATAAATAATACTGTGTGACATTGAATGAGGCAATTAATGTTTGACTTTATGCAAAGTAAAAGTTTGATTAAATTTAATATAAGTCACATAAAGTAACACACAGTAATATACCTTTTACATTTTGTCCCATTATTAACAAGTACTAAATACGCATCTAAACTGACCAGAAAAAATCATTTATCTAAACATGATATATATTTTTTTTCATTTATTTATCTATCTATGAAACGGAACACCTCATAAAATTAAATGAGACACTCAATTGACCGGTTTGTTTTTTCATGCAATACTGTTCCCTTGGTTCAAAAAGTGCGGTCATTCACGCCCGGGGCGGTTAAGGGTTACTCGCGCTCTCTGGTGACGGTTTCCGACTGATGCTTTGTGAGTAAGGGTAGTCGATCAGGTAGGTAAGTAAACTTTTAAGAAAAAATAAAAATAAATATAAACACATTGGTTTTACGAAAACAAATTTATTAGTAGCAACAGATTTTATACATCCTACTAATAACCTATATCCTTTTAAACCTAAATGCGAAAGTTTGTGTGTGTGTATGTTTGATACTTCTTCATGCTCAAATAGCTGAACAAATTTTAGTTAAATTTGGTGTGAAGGTAGGTTACCTACACTTTGGATTAACACACAGGATACTTTTTATCCCGAAAACAATAGCGGTTCCCGTGGGATACGCAAATAACTTTAAAATCTATGTTACCGTTTCATGCTGGCTGGATTTTGATGAGATTTACTATAGGTTGAACCTATGATTAACACTTTTTATCCCGGATAAACTTATTTTGGTCCCGGATTAACGCAGTAAAACCGCGGGGCACAGCTACTACTTACACAACTTTTTTTTTAATTCAAATAAGCAACTTATCCTATTTAAAGTCAGGTATTTGTATTTAGTTTTAACAATTTTCTCGTATGTATGTTTTTTCGGGTGAAATGTTTGCTAGCTTAAATGTTGCTTGCTAGCTTATTTTCTGCCAAATTTGTAGCCTTAGTCGACCGCAGAAAGCCATAAACAAAACAATATTTTTTTTTTTTTAAATATGCTTATGCTATATAAGATTTCACTAAAATATATATTTTTTTTTTATTATCTTATTTAAGTGCTACGAGTAGTTTGAACTTAAGTACTTTACTTGAAATAGCTATATAGTATTTAAAATCAATAACTTCTTAACCCCAATAAAACCCAAGGCAACAAAAACATTTATTTTATTCAACTGCATAAAACAACAAAAATCTTCAAAGCATCGTGTGTCAACCGTTTTAACCCTTGCGTCGGTGTCGCATATTTTCCAGCGGCTGCTCCCTGACGGGTCTAAACGACCCCATAATTGATAAGTAAAGGAAAAGAAGAGTAGCGCCTTATACATATTTATGAGCTCCCGAAATTGCTACGGGACCCTGCGAACGGGGGCACTTGCTTCGGCGTCTCATTATGTTTTTAGGGTTCCTTTGTTATTGTCGCTTTGATCTTTCGCCTTTCGGAAATCGGTGGATTTGGGCATAGTTTTACATGATTTGGAAAGTTGAGGGTTAAATGGTTAAGATATTATTAGTTTTCTAATAAATGATTTTACCTAGTCCATCCAGATTAGATATAAAACAGTTTTTTTTTTCAACAAGGCTGTTAGACTCATATTAATCCATTTCTAGTTTGTATTAAGGTAGCTGCACGACTGATATAGGTACTACATATGTATACATACATAAATACTTTATATCGGCACATATTTAACACCCAAACCGACAGCCAACAAAGAGTTTATCACAAAAAAGTTGGGCGAGCCGAGAATCGAACGCGGGACCCTCTGCTTAGCAATCCCTCTTTGGTATCCATTACGCGAACGAGGTCGTCCAATTCGCCATTGTTGGCCTACTGGTATTTCTTAGAGACTGCAAAGCGCAAGGTTTCGGATTCGATACGATTGGCGAGAAAAAATTTCGAGTTCGAAATCCGAAAATCCAACCCAAGTTATCCCATAAATGGACAATGTTGTTTTTAAACAACATACTAAAAATCACAAATATAATTGATCTTCATTAAATTTTTTCTTTAATTTTGCGCAATGTAGTTTATAAAAAACACTCACAATATTGCAAAAAAAGTATAGTAAATTCATGTCTTGATTTTTTTACTAATTTTTCCTAAACAGTAATACATGCTTATTACACGAATATATTTTTTATAGCGTGAAACAAAAATTGTCCATTTAAGGGCTATAAGAAGTGTGCATACCTATACCTAATCTATGCCTATTCCTCAACAATGCAAAATGAATAATCTTAAGTTCGACGACCTCGTTGGCGTAATGGTTACCATGCCGGACTGCCAATCATATGGTTCCGGGTTCGATTCCCGGCGCGGTCAACATCTTTGTGCTGAACTAAATTTGTTCGCTATCGGTCTGTGTGTTAAATATGTATCTATATAAAATATGTATGTATGTATATGTAGTATATCAGTTGTGTTAGCCACCACAATACGAACTAGAAATAGTTCAGTATGGGGTTAACCAGCCGTGTGTGAAATGTGTCTAAAAAAAGTAGGTGATGAGTTTATAAGCGTTTTTTTTCTTTTTTTTAACATTTGGTGGTAATAGACCCTAAACAAACACCATCGCTATAAAATACACAATATTCCGTGTCCCACAAGTCACATCACTTAAGTACTGCGTACACTAAACATCTAAAGGAAGGTTTACATTCAACCCAATGTTGCGTTCAAAAACACAATAAAGGCAACTTTATGCGGAGAAGAGCGACACAGTGCGCATTATACCTCTCTTTACGACAATAATCCATTTCTGAACGAGTTGGTAAATTCTTTGCGGTGTCGTTGTAATTCGAGAGAGTTTTTGAACGCGTAAATTGGTAATGATATTGCCCGTGTTTTGTCATATTTATATGTTTTTTTTTTTGTATTTTAATGTTGTTATCTATATCTATACCAATATTTAAGAGGTAAAGTTAGTTTTTTTGTTTCTTTGTTTGTTTGACGCAAATAGGCTCCGAAACTACTGGACCGATTTGAAAAATTCTTTCATCGTTGGGAAGCTACATTATCCCTGAGAAACATAGGCTATTTTTCTCTTTGCAACTTAGATTATTTCATAGCCCGTGCGAATCCTGGACGATCTGCTAGTTCACTATATAAAAAAATACTAGGTACTAGCGCAAAACCTCATTGCAAGGATGACTTCTTCTTCTTCTTCGTATGAGCTAAGTGGCCAAGCTCTAGTGTCAAGAGATTTCAAGCCTCCCGATGGCCTATGACTAAGTCTTACAGCCGGGACCTACAATTTAACGTTTCATCCGACCTATGGTAGTGCCCAGGTGAAAATGCCACTTGAAAAACGACAGGCATCGACCATTGCTTAACTTCGATGATCGCGTTAGATCACCTTAGCTAGCCGAGCTACAGGCGCTATAGTATGACTATAGTACATGTACTCTTGACTATTATTGCTTTTAAAAATCTGCAAACGAAAATCCTCATATAATATCATATCATTTTCATTAAATTTACGATTAAAAAAAAACCAAATGGTTACAAAATCATCAGCTCACTTAACACTGCGCAGGCGTCGAAACAAAACACCAACGTAGGATCACGAGTGCTAATGAATGAAATCATAATCAATTTGAGGCAACAAGCATCCATATGTTACAATAGACTGTTTCCGGCGGGCGACGGTTTTTTACGCTTGGAATTAACATCCGTGGAATGATTTGTGACTGCCTTTGCATGTGGGCTGAACTTGTTTACTTATTGTTGTTTGCCAGGCTCTGTTGTCGAGTTTTTTTTTAAACTGTGGAACTCATTACTGGAATCCCTGTTCCCTCCGAACTATAACTTTACTGTCTTCAAGGCGAGAGTGAATCGGTTTCTTCTAGGCAAGCGCACTCCACGCTAGATCGCAACATCACTTAACATCAGGTGAGTTTCGATCAAGCGCTTGCCTATCCATCATAAAAAAAAATACAATATATGGTCACAATTCACCTGATGGCAAGCGACATTATAATCCAAGGTGGAACGCGCTTACCCAGAAAAAACCGGTTCATCCTTACTTTGAAAACCGCCAGATTGTAGTTTATGGGGAACAGGGAGCTTGGCAAAGAACTCCGCACCTTCGCGGTTCGCGCAATGAAGGTGGAGACAAAAGCGCTTAGTATACGCGTCTTTGGAACATCCACGGTATAACAATGCCGCCTTGTTTTCAAGAAGGCTTGAAGACTGCTTGTACTAAGACTAACATCGACATTTTAATCATCAATAGTTCTTTTTTATGGTTTCATCTATATAATTTCACTACTGGGCATAGTCCTTCTTCTGTATAAGCCACCTGCGACCTTGGACAGTCCAGGACCTAAGAATAATAGCCGGGATAATTTTAACATGTTTTACGAACCATGATAGTGCCTTTATTGAAAAACCACTTTTTATTTTCCACACACGGCTGGTTAGCCCCATAGTAAACCATTTCTTGTATGTATTACGGTTGCTAACATAACTGATATACCTACTACATAAACATACATATAGGTATACTTTATACATATGTAACACCCAGACCAACAGCCAATAAATTTAGTTTCAACATTCAAAAGACCAATGCTTAACTTCGGCGATCGCGTCAGATCTCCTTAGTTAGCTAAGCTTGAGACGTTACTTTAGATACGTTTGAAGCATTTTATAATTACTGTCTACTAGTTAGTCTCTCGACATTGGAGTGAACAAAGCCAAGCTCTCTTGGCTGCCTTGTCCATTCATAAAGCTTATCATTCTTTGTTCTTACATTACTTGAGCATATTATATCAGCGGTTCCATGATATCACCACAAAGCGAGAACATTTGTCGCCGTTACAGATGATTAAAATCGCGACCATGTGTCGTGAACACACAGACAGACAGACGGGCGCGAATCATTCATTACTTGATGTCAGATGTGTGTATTTATAAAAATAAACGTGCCACAGAAATACGTCAGACGCGATGGCGGTTGTGGATTTGAAATAATAGTCGTGGTGGAGTTAGGATAGATAATGGTGGCTATTCAGCGGCACACACGACAAAACCAAATTTAAAGAAGCCCCGTCTCTTTTCATCTTAGGTAGCCAGAAAGAAACGGCACGCCCTGCACCATAGTCAAACCAACTAAAATCACGTCAAATGTTGAAAATATAGGCGACTTTAGTCCGCACTCACTTGTGTCACCTCTAAAACTGCCTGCACATTCCACATTTGACGATTTTAGTTGTTTTGTCTGTGGTTCAGAACGTGCCGTCTCTTTCTGGCCACCTAAGATGAAAAGAGACGGGGCTTCTTTAAATTTAGTTTAGTCGTGTGTGCCGCTGAATCGCCACCAATGAAATTTAAAAACACCAAATCGGAAGGTTAAGAATCAAAGATTTCTTTCTTTTTCTGTAAATAAGACCATAGATAAAGGAATAATATATAAAGACATTCAGGTGTTTAACTTTTGTTAACTCAAAACCTGTGATACAGGCCTGAGCTATCTTGGCTGTTTTTTGCCTTAACAGCTTACACAGAAGCGAATTTTTTCTGCATTAAAAAAATACATACGTACAATTTTTTTTCACGCTCTGTTGAGGTAATTTCTAGTTTGAATCTGTTACATCACGTTTATAAAGAAAACATTCAAATAAATAAATATTGGGACATACTTCACACACGGCTGGTTAGCCCCATACTAAACAACTGATATACTACATATACTTTATATCGATACATAATATATTTAACACACAGACCGGCAATCATCAAATTTAATTCATCACAATGATGTTGACCCAACCGGGAATCGAACTCTGGATCTTCTAGTTAGCAGTCCGGCATGGTAACCATTACCTACGCTTACGAGGTCGTCAAATTTGAGAGATCACTTCCTCTTACTCCCTCTATACAAACGAAAGGACGTGAACTTTTTTTAACTCGAGTTAAAACTTTATTTTTCTTTTCTCCCAAGCCAAGTCTCACGCACCGAGATTAGCGATTAAAACCATTAGAGTAATTCGCACATGCAAATAATAAAGGCACAGGAAGTCGTCGGGACATCATGTGGCGAGGTCAGTGACCCTCTCCCATTGCAGCAATTACCACTTGCTCAGTCCTCGCTAGAAATGTTGGATTGTGGAGTGAATGGGAGACGCTTTCACGGTGGTTTGTTTCTCGAAGCTTTTAGTATTATGGAAGCAAAATATATATATATATATAAACTAGCTGACCCGAAAAACGTTGTTTTGCCTTAAAAAATTGATAGTAGCCGATTCTCAGACCTACTGAATACGCATATAAAATTTGGTAAAGATCAGTCAAGCCGTTTAGGAGGAGTTCGGTAACAAACACTGTGACATGGAAATTTTATATATTAGAAGATATGTATATGGAACATGTTGAAGCAAAAATCCCTATCCAAGATTTTAAAAATATCTTAAAATGCTCAGGCTTGTATTAAAAGTTGAGTTTGAATAAAACCTGAATATATATGGTCTTAACCGTACAGAAGGGAAAATAAATATGCACCCGATTTCGTTTTCACTTTTTTTTGTTTCATCATTTATCTACCACGATTATTATAGTAAATGGGTTATAGGTTCAGCAGGCCAAGTCCCTTCCCATTTTTCAGAAAATGGTCTTTCATCTTTATATGTCCACATTGTGAAGTATATTGTGTGTGTATTATTTACGAGTATATAAGTTAGATTGCTTCTTTTGTTTATTTACGTGTGAAAAATCTATCGCCATAGTGTATTCCAGCAGCTTCCTTGTGAGCCAGTTATCCCAGATAAGGCATGTTCTACCTTAAGCCAGAGTGTCCTCGTATTCGTCCATCGATTATACGCCCTACTAATCAAATAGCTAGCTATAAGAAATAAACTAAAAGAGAGTATTATTTTAATAATTATTCTGCTTGTTCTAAGACAAGCAATATTTAGGTTGGTTTTAATGGTAAACCGTTTACAATTTATAACGCATTGGTTTTTTTCTTGGCAAACGTGCTTCTTTCCAGACCCTAACTTCACTTATCATAAGGCGATTTGTGATCAAGAGCAAATCTATCATACATAAAAAACCCGTTAATTAAAAGTTTGGCCTCTGTATGCCTCCCAACTTATAATACTGATTTGAAACATAAATCGAAACAGCCCTCGTAAAATGAGATTCCCCAGAATAAACCCGCAGCAATATAAAATAATTACCTCGGACCCGGTGCGCACTACGCTAACCTTTGTTTAAATAAAATTACCGTTAAAATAATAAAATTTAGGAGATCAAGCAATTCGTAGTAAACGAGTGTTCTGATCTTACCTAGAGAGATATACTATTTGTGTCTGTCTTAGTTTCTGGTTTAATCTATCAACAATAAAAATAAATAAATAAATGTATATAATGGTAAAAATTTTGTTAATTTTTACAATCTGGATGACCGTAGCCCAGGACACAAAAGTGGAGTGACGGTAGAGGCTTTTGCCCTTCAGTGGACTGATTTATAGGCTTAGATAGATAGATATGTTGATTGGATGAAAATCTAGAATATTTAGTTTACTTCCGCTGTGATCTAAAACCTGAAAGAGCAAATATTATAGTATAGCATGTGCCGTAGAGACAGAAATTCATGTGATACCTTAGGAAATAAAGTAATGTATATTGTTTTAAAAAGTATGTTAATCGAATGATTTGCTTACTAAGATGAAAAAGAAACATAGGGACGTTCTGGTTAGGTTAGAATTGCAGGGGAGTAAATGACCCGGATGTAATTCAATGTGATAATTTGTTCAGTCGAAAATAGATAATCTTATATCAAGAAAAATACTCTGTGGCCCAATAAAACTGTCTGAAATTAAAATTTAATAAACTTTGGAAAAAGTTTATAATTTAGGTTTTGAAAAATACAAATTATAATTAATAAACTATTTTTTAATTTATATAATATAGATGTTTAATTAACTTGTTTGCTTTTTAGTCATTTATTTTAATCGTATACAATGTCACTCTTTTGTAACTTATCTGTACTAAACATAGTAAAAGCATTTTGCGACTTAAAATGTAAATAGTTTCTTTTATTTACGTCACATAATACTTATTGTGTCGCAAAAACACTTTTAAAGTCTCTTTTTCAAATTTATTATTTCAATAACAGCACTTTCTTAAATAGCCTTTCAAACTATAGCCCCCAAACCTTATCCGCTCACACCACCTGTGTAAAATTCAAACAGTTATCTTTAAAGTAGAGGGCAAGCACCGTTATCATTCCCAGTGAATGTCTGAATACAGAACACAGTAGCTTCATCAAAAACGGGCAAGGCTCGGGCCGGCTATCGCACACTTTAATTAGACTCAGTTAATTAATACAAAACATTACAACTGGGGCCTAGAAATAAGCGGGTTTTATTTTTTTATTCATACCCTTATTTTAGGCAACTTTGGCCCATAACATAGAATACATACTATTAAAATAATAACGTTTTGCCGCTTAATGTGTTCTCTTATAGGTAGATATACCGTTTCTTTTGCTAAGCCATGTCACAGGCCTTAGTAGCTCTTTGAGGTTATCAACCCCAGAGCTAAATGACTTATTAAGTACAAAAGTGATAGTTTATTTGATTTTGGAAATAAAAGTAATTTTCGTTTGGAAAAATGCTTATTACAGAGACCTTATTACTAAGCCCTCTGTTGGGGTTTTCAAGTTTTTATTCCCATACAACTTAATAATGTGGAAATCTTATAAATATAAAATTTCCATGTCACAATGTTAGTTACCGTACTCCTCCGAAACGGCTTGACCGATTTTTACCAAATTTTATATGCGTTTTCAGTAGGTCTGAGATTCTGCTACTATCTATTATTTATTGTAATTTCCTCTCCATGCTTTGGTTGTCTGAAAGAGATCGCTTTCAGTGATAAGGCCGCCACTTGTAACACTACTTATAAGTTGTTTATTTATTTTTCTCTCTGTTTTGTATATCCTTTTGTGTTGCAATAAAGGGTGTGTCTATCTCTCTATCTATCTAATATTTTTTCTAAGGTAAAACAACGTTGCCGGGACAGCTAGTATTTCTATAACGATAAAAATATTTAAATTATGGTGAGTTTTAATTCGTGTTCAAAGCGTAGCAAAGCTCTACGGTGGCACTACGTATCTTCTTGTAACGTAACTGAACAAAACTGCTTTAATTTTGTTTTTTCAAAAAAACTTCTTTGATAACAAAATAGCTCAATTCTTTGAGCTTACTCTAAACATAATTTAAACATATCATCTTACTTCGGCGACATCCAAATCATATTCTTATAAATACGATTATCTGTATTTAATATTAATTAATTGATAAATATAATAATTATGTAAATAAAAACACACAAACAATAAAAAAAAATATCGCTTGCTAAAAAATTACCACAATTATAATGATATTAAGCTATTTATAAGCCACAGCTGAGCATCCGCCCAAAGATTGAAATTCTGTTTCAGCCTTCTTGAGAGCCATATATTCCTGGGCATGCTTCACCTTAAGCCAGAGAGTCAGTAACTTGTACCTAACTTTAAAGAGTAAATATCTCTCTCTCCCTGGCCCCACCGCTATCCCAAAACGTAACAACAAGCAGGTAGTTCAAAAATCATTTGGGCTCCGTCTACGCGGGTACAGAATTACCCCATTCTCGATGTTTACTTTTAATCCACAGTCAAAATTTTATTTCAAATGTCTTTTGTATTCAAAGCAGGGGTGGTTTTATAAAGTAACAGTGTTTTAACGGTTCACAGTTCCATTTGTAAGGGTTAACGACCACTAATCAGGGATGTGCGCAACGGGCATGAGGGTACAGGGTTGTTTGTTAAATATTTTGTACATACTCTCACACTCTGGTCTAAGAGCATGTCTAGTTCGGAATGACTGACTGTGAAGAAGGCGGGAATACATTGTTAGGTGCTTGTTAACAGATTTGTCAACGTGAGGATGGTTAGCCAGTCGAGCATTAGAATATGTCCTACCACCATGCTCTGGTTTCCTCACGATACTTTCCTTCTAGGTAAGCGCGCTCCGCCTTAGATTGCAATGTCGCTTACGATCAAGCGCAAGCCCATCTTGTATAAAAAAGCATAAGTATAAGCAGCCCACTATACGTTCCCACTGCCGAGACTCGGGGCCATAAGATATACTTAGGCCATAATCCACCATTCTTGCCAAGTGCGGGTTGGCGGATTACACTATATTACGGTCCTCAAACATGCCAGTTTCCTCATGTTTTTCTTCACCGTAAAGCGAGTACAAATCCACATATAACTTGGAAAACAAGTCATTGGTGTAGGGCGAATTGAACCAGGGGCCGTCTGATTGAAACGCAGACGTTATTACCACAAAGCCATACTCGCTTTTTTAGTTAGCACTAAACGTTAAATAGCAACATTATCAATTTAAAACAAATTTGTGTCCACGAAGTTGTCAACCTCCATCTTAAAGACATTTTGCACTTCCCTTTGACAGAAAACCAGTTTTTACCGGTTCAAAGTGGTAAAAGAGCGTAAAAACCGCTTTCCGCTCACCCTTGCGGTATTTACGGGGTAAATTAGAGTTAAGTAAACACCCGGGGTCAAATAATTTGCATCTAGATGTGACATTATACAGGACCCTTTGCGGTTTTTTTCTTGAGCTAACCTCAAAGGTTGATTGTTACGCCCTTTTTGGCAAAATAAATATTTCTCTAAATTATTCTTATTGAAATCAAATCAATTCATTTCTTTCAGACTATCATGTGACCATACAAAGTAAACACAAGTAGAAAAGTCCGCAGTCTTAATCAACATAACAAATTGAAATTATATTTATTTCTTAGTGCTTTAGGTTTTTCTTTTTTACGTAGGTATTTTAGTATTTAGGTATTTCTCTTAAAAGTGTTTCGGGTCACAACAACAAAAATTAAAAAAGAAATTTCAGTAATCACTTTCATCATCATTATAGTTTGCTTGTAATCGTCCACTTCTAAGCATAATCCTCTTACTTATATAATAACGGGATGACTGATTAGCCTTGTGGTCAAAAACATTAAATTATCTTTATCAACGACTAATGAAATGATTTAATAGTGACTTATGAAAGTTTGAAACAAATAAACTCATACCAGTGTTGCGAAAGAAATTACCTATATTCAATCACTTAGCTATTATGTTTTGCCTACATATTGAACACTATAAATAGATGACAAAATTAAATATTTAGTGTACTTCCCCTGTGATCCGAAATCCAAATTAAGATATGTAAAGGAAAAATCAACTAAGATCAATTAACCAAGCTTTAAACTAAGATTAATTAACTAAGATCAATTAACTAAGATTAATTAAGATTAACGTTACCTATCACAATTCGGAAGTTCTTAACTCTACACGTGTTTCGCCTAACCACAAGGCATCATCAGGAGATGCTGACTCTTCGAACGACAAGTCGAGAGTAAATATTTAATTTTGTCATCTATTTACAATGGATTTCCGCAAAGTAACGCCTGAGTCAATAAGTTATATTGAACACTATTTTCCCACTCCATTTCATACATTTGCAAAAATAGCCTCCATCCAAGTCCGGCCAGAGATATAAAAATACCACATAAAGCTGAGATCCGACATCGAGATAGTGAAATCTGGAATTCCGGGAACCTCTCTGCAATCCCGTTGAAGAAATCTTGAAACCCATTCTGTAATAAATTCAGTCCGCGCTTACTTTTACGGTCAAATCCGGAGAAGCAAACGTCCGAAACGGCGAATTATGAGCGGTTTTCGGAGTAATTCTGGACTCAGTGTTGGGTAAAAACTTTTAGCTAATTTTCACCGAGTTTTTTGTATATAATATTATAATAATAATATTATTTTTATTTTCAGATTGTCATCCATTGTATAGTGCACACAACCTTCGTCATTATTATTTTTCCTAGCTAACATATCATCTTTGCCATTCAACGCGGTAACGCTGCCACCGTATTGAACACGTTGCTTCCTAGTAGTTTTGAGCTAGCTTTATTTATTAAGTTGTTTATAATTATTATTTTTTACCTTCACCATTTCCCACTATGTGGTTTCGGCACAGCCCGTTTTTTGCTTCCACACTCTCACTTTTTGAAATTGTTAGTTGGCATTCAAGTTATAAAAACAACAATTTGTCATGATATCCTATCATTAGCTTTGTCACTCGGTGCTACCCGCGTTCATCCAGCAGAAATAAAAGTTTGTGTTACTCGTAATACAGAATTACAACTATTTCTATATCAAATTTACACCATTCCATTGAAATCGTATCAGGCGTTTAAACGTGAAGAAGTAACAAGCATACACACTCACAAACACACTTTTACCGTTATAATATTAGTAGGTATATGATTATTTGTTATTCTCTGTCAAACAATAAAAAGTAGTACCTATTTAATGCATAATCGCGCCCAACGAGTTTTCGTTCCGTTTTTATTATACATACATACACAGAACCCTCTGAACAATCTAGGGGATCATCAGAATAATGGGATTTTCCCGGCGAGATTATGCGTGGATTATTTTACACTGAGCACCTACTAAAATTTTTCCGCAATACTGCCGGAACGGCCTTCAATTGCGAAGGAAAATCTACTCTGTTTACATTTCTTTAAAGCTTAGATTGGTGTGGCAATGTTTAGGTAGAGAATTTCATTTCGGCCCGAATAAAAATATCCCATACGACGGCTTTGCTTTATCATTGCGAAGCGGAGGTGTAATTAGTTTTTTCAAAGCAAGCTGCGGACTTATTCTGGATTGCCTGTTAAGTAATTTTGACGACATCGTTGGCGTAATGGTTACCTGCCGGGCTACCAATCAGAGGGTTCCGGGTTCAATTCCCGGAACACCCAAAATTTTGTGCTGAACTAAATTTGTTGGCTGTCGGTCTGGGTGTAAATATGTACCTATATAAAATATGTATGTATGTATGTATATGTAGTATATCAGTTGTGTTAGCAACCATAATACGACTAGAAATGGTTCAGTTTGGGGCTAACCAGCCGTGTGTGAAATGTGTCCTAATATTTATTTATTTATTTATATAAAATATGTATGTGTGTATGTATCTATATGTAGTATATCAGTTGTGATAGCAACCAATATACGATTTAGAAATGGTTCAGTATGGGATTATCCAGCCGTGTGTGAATTGTGTTCTCATATTTTTTAATTGGTGCCTGGCCTACATAAATGTTACAGGTTATATCAAGCCCGTAATACTACCTACACTTCTGATATAATAGAAAAACTGTGTCGCAAAAAAGAATAATGTTAATTTAATACAAACTGTAAATGTTTTACCCTATGATAGATAGGTATTCTTGTATCATTACGCAAAAGAAATATAATATAAATAAATACTTATCTATGAGTAAGCTTTTATTTAAAAGAAATAAAAATCTTCAATCTTGAGCTTGATTGAATGTATTGACGGGTGTTTCTTGGTGTCTTTAAATTGGTTGCCTGGAAGAGATCGTTTTATCGATAAGGTCGTCAGTTTGGGTACTAGATTTTAAGTTCTTTTGTCTCGTTTTGTTTGTGTCATTGTGAGTGTTTTAATAAAGACTAAGTGTTTATCTATACCTACCTATATCTTAGATTTATAAGATATATTTTAACTATGATCTGGGGGCCTTGACAAATTGTATCACTTCAATTCGATATCGATAAATGACGTAAATGTATGGGAGCGAAATAAACTATCAACAAGGCGTTTCGATAGCTTGCGTCAATGCATGGGAGCGAAATAGATTATCGATAAGGCGTTTCGATAGCTTACGTCAATGTATGGGAACGAAATAGACTATCGATAAGGCGTTTCGATAGCTTACGTCAATGTATGGGAGCGAAATAGACTATTGACAAGGCGTTTCGATAGCTTAGGTCAATGTATGGGAGCGAAATAGGTAGACTATTGACAAGGCGTTTCGATAGCTTAGGTCAATGTATGGGAGCAAAATAGACTATTGACAAGGCGTTTCGATATCGATAAATGACGTCAATGTATAGGAGCGAAATAAACTATCAACAAGGCGTTTCGATAGCTTGCGTCAATGCATGGGAGCGAAATAGACTATCGATAAGGCGTTTCGATAGCTTACGTCAATGTATGGGAGCGAAATAGACTATTGACAAGGCGTTTCAATAGCTTAGATCAATGTATGGGAGCGAAATAGGTAGACTATTGACAAGGCGTTTCGATAGCTTAGGTCAATGTATGGGAGCAAAATAGACTATTGACAAGGCGTTTCGATAGCTTATGTCGCTTTTATAGGTGCAGTCACGTCGTTTGGCGATATCAAAACTAATAATGAAGCTGGAAAGTGACTTTTAATCTTTTAAGTCTTTAAACATTTGTATGTATAAACAAATTTTAAATAGTGTCTTTCCTGCAAAATATATCAGTAGGACCAGAATATGTATGTTGCTGGGGTAGGATTATGACCGGACAACGTGAAAAATTGAAGCTTTAAACTTTTTTTCAAACGTTGATGTGAATCGGAGGAACAAATATATATGTAGGTATACCATGTATAAATATTTCTCTTTAGATACTTAAATTTGCCAAAATTAGATTAAATTTTCTTAAAGATCTTTTTATTTAGGTAAGTTAGTTTAGTACTTAATAAAAAAAATATTTTTTGTAAGTAACATAAACTTATTTAATTTGAAATATGTTATTGGTTCTGATTTTTATTCAAATTTAATTCAAATAATTAACATGTTTATTATCTTTACTGTCTTTACAGCATGTTCATGCTTATAAAACTCAATGACGTTAAAAAAATGCTATCATAAATTCCATAAGAAATTATACAAATCTTTTTTACACAACCTGAATATGTTTAGTAATACGACTTGTGTATAACTAAAATCTAAGAAAGAAATAAAGGAAAGGAAGAACATTATTTATTATGACAAATAAATAAATACACAAAATAACAAGCAGTACTAAATAATTAATAAACATATAAATAGAGTAAACTTTAATTGATTAAGCTATTTAAATTAAGTTAAATTAATATAAAAAACAATTTCCACAAATAAATTTCTTATTCAAACACCACTGGCAACATACAAAACCTCCAAAGAAAACACTCCAACCCATTTTTCGGCGAAAATTGCTTCCGAACAAATGCATCGGGCAGCACAATAAAATCCATCACGAATCATATTATTGTGTTACCTATACAAAGTGATTGTCACTCGTGGCACATGGCTGCCGCCGGGAGGGGCTTACGAAGCCACGCCCACCCCGGAGCGATAAGGTCCAAATCACTATGCAGATCTTAGAGATTTTCGGCTTTATGGAACCGAAAGCCGAACGAGCGGCCGGCGGGTGCGTTCCTGCCTTATAACATACTCGCAACCCGCGCGGGTCGCACGCCTCGCGACCATTCCAAATTTAAAATTTTGAATCGTAATTGGAAAAGTTCTGGAATTGGAACGTTCCGATTTTGAAAGTGACGGTTATGTTTAGGAACTGTTGTTGATTTTAGTTACGATGGAAGTTAGTGCGATGCCGCCGATGGCTCCGATGCCCCTTGACTTTTCCATGGTGAGATCTGGTGGAGGGTCCCCGGGGGAGCTCCGGGAGCAGTCTCCGAGGCCGGTCTCCAACAGCGCGTTTAGATTGGTCACTCCTAAAGGTAGGGGATTTCAATAATTTGCCGTAGTAATTATTGGAACAACATTTATGCGCTCCAAACGTCAATAATTTTAAAATAGAAAAAATAAAATATTGAATGCTAATGAAATCTCATATTGATTTTTCCAAACTAATATTTACTCGTATTTTAAAAAAACTAGGCTCGACGGACATCTGAAGGAAAGCTTTTTTTATGCACCGATAATCATTTTGCTTGCGTAAATTACTCTTAACACATTTTCAGAGGTAAACAATTTTATTCACTTTCACGACGAAAAATAAATGTTTTTGTTTTGATTTTAAATATTGTTTTTGTCAAAATGTATGCAAGAAATCTGAAAATTACATAGATGTACTAACAACTATATTTTAGTACTTACAAATGTTACAATTCTTTTACCTATACTTAATTTACATAATTTAGGTATTAAATGTCTGTAACAATTTAATAATGAACTACTAATAAATACCTAAATAAATTAAGTAAGTCATGTTTAGTTTTTTGAATAAGGATATAATTAATTTATTAGCAGTTACTTATGCTTTTTACATTACTATTTGCCGAAAATGGCTCTTAAATAAAAACCTCACCTACTTTAAAAACGCAAAACGTTTATTGGATTGAAATTATAATTTCTTTAGGCATGAAAAAATCGAAGCCAAAATCTGGAAGTCATTGCCAATCTTCCTTTTCCCCTTAGTAACTATTATCTAGGAAAACAATATCTAATAAAGTCGAAACCGAATCGGTTTCTACCGTAGACCACAATATCACTTACCATTAAGTGAATTGTGGTCAATCGCTGGCTTATTAAGTGTAAAAAATATATATGAATAAATAATATATCCCTAAACATTTAAGGCCATAAATAGCGATATAAAATAATAAAGCGCGAGTCGTATTCGCGCATGAAGGGATCCGTACTATTTATTATCTAAAAAACGGCAAAAAAAATGTTTGTTATATGAGAGTCCCCTTAAATATTTTTTAGTTTAGTTTTATTGCTTATTATTGACTGTAAAAGGTACATAATTTCAGCTTTCTAGCTATCACGGTTTATGAGATACAGCCTGGTGACAAACATTCAGACAGACAGCGGAGGTTTAGTAATACGGCCCCGTTTTTTTCTTTTAGGTACGGAAAACACTGAAAAAAAAGTGTGCTAGAAGACAAAATTAAATATATATAGTGTACTTTCGCTGAAACCCAAATTAAGATAAGCAAAGGTAAAATAAAAATAATTTAAAAAAATTATGTGTGTTCCTCCGACCGACCACCATACATCCACTACAACTCACACCAGTAAAACTAATCCCTAAAATACCTGTTAAACTAAATTTTTAATGTAATAACTAAACCTATTTTTTTTTAATTTAATTTTTTCATTTGCTTATTTTCATTTGGGTTTTAGATCACAGCGGAAGTACACTAAATACCTATTTAATTTTGTCTTCTATTTACAATGGATTTTCGCAAAGTAACGCCTGAGTCAATAGGTTAGTTAGAAAGTGTGCTCTAAATTCCAAAAGAATTTCACTAAGTAGTAACCTAAATTGCGTCTA
Organism: Mellilla xanthometata; assembly: GCA_035578125.1. Classification (NCBI taxonomy): domain Eukaryota; kingdom Metazoa; phylum Arthropoda; class Insecta; order Lepidoptera; family Geometridae; genus Mellilla; species Mellilla xanthometata. The sequence goes on along the minus strand of JAPUBQ010000024.1, from coordinate 16,488,892 downwards.
TTACGCTACCACAAAAATTAGTACTTTAGCAACGTAGTTTCTACGTCTGATTGGTCAAAGAGAAGCCGAAGGCTGACCCAATATCCGATACAAAGCAGGCACAAAGGATACAGATCAAATATTAATTTCCAATTCCTACCTTTACCCCTGATGTGTCTGATGAACAATTGCCCTCTTCTTTTTCTGATGCCGGATTAGCAGTCTCTGTTCTGAGGCTTACTCGTACTTGCCTAGGGTCCGTTTTTATGCTCTTATTTTTTGGGGATTGGTTTTTGCAGCCCCTTTTTTATGCTGTTTATTTCTTACCTTTTTGCTGTTTCTAAAATTAGTTTAGATAAACCTATTTTCTAGTGTCTTTTTTATTTTTTGGCCATCCAGTGAGGTAATGCCGCCAGCCAGGTTTTATTTAATTGTAGTAGTTATTTCTCTTAAACGTTATTATGTTTGACCAAGTTTAAAACAAAGAGCTATTTAGAAATGATGACTCTATTAAGAGAAATTTAAACAAAATCTATACTTATGGGATAAAGTTGGGAATAAAAAAAAGACGTTATGACAATTTAAATTATAAAAAAATAACTGGTCGAAATAATGAAATTTAATCAAATACCCCGTTATTTGATTAAATTTCATTATTACCCTGTTATTTCCCTGTTCCTGACCTGTATAAATATAATTTAATTTAGAAAAAATCCAAATAATTTATATAAAATTTAGGATGTAACTGTCCATTTCTTAGGTTATCATTTAAAAAAATCGAATATTTTAATCATCAAAAATCAAGTGCAACAATTTCAAATCGATACAAAAACGATTATGCCGCATTAAAGTTAGGGTTGTAATCCACTACCACACTGGTAAAAGGCACGTGCCTCTTCCCACCCCTCTCTATAAGGCTATTCAATGCATTTGTAGCATTATGACGCCTTAGTGGCAGATTACAAAAGGATGCGTTAAAGTGCTATTAGACTTTTTGTGGGTGACAGTTTTTGACAATAGAAGATAGTTTAATGGGTTAATTTGTGGCGTATCGAAGTTTTTTACGTAAATTTTGTAGTTGTTGCGCGTTGCCGTAAATATATACTTTTATTCCATCTGTTAATTATTTTAAAGGGAAATCCTTCTTATCAAATTCTAGTGAGTTAATTATAATTTATATAACTTAGGGACGCATAGGATGCAAGGAAATATTTCTTAAAAAATATTTTCAAATCCTGTGTTCTAATAGAATTACTATTTTTTCTTCAGTCTTTGGTACAGAGTTAAAAAATGTAAGTGTGAGTATGTAAAATTTACTTCCTATTTATTTAACATATGTTATTTTTTTTAAATGTCGTGCTTCTGAATTGTAAAAATAAATTGAAACAAAACTTACTATATTGTATGTAATGATAGAATCTATAGACTCTATTTATTAAATATGTTATTTTAGGTTATAACATCTAATTATTTCATAAAGTAGGTATGTATGGTGCGGCAAAACATCGCCGTAAAATTAAATTCGAAAATAAGTATGTATTTTCTTTAATAATACAATAATCAATAATTAAACTTTTACCATTACTTTTTAATTGAACAAAGTATGATTTTTTCCTTATTATTGCGCTTAAAAAATCAAGTACCTAATAAAAAGCATTTACTTACCATAAACATATGTCTACAATTAAAAAAACGTCAAGCTATGAAAAATTCGAGAGTAAGTACCTAAATGTAACGCTTTTACATTTAAGGATTGAATCAATACAATATACATATGTAAGAGTATTAAAACAACGAAAAATACTTACTTTTCTTCCGATTGCTAATCAGATAAAATCTCACACTACAGATTACAGAAAACAATTAATATGAAAGAGGGTATAATCCACGGCCAATAATATCTGCCTCGGCCAAGACATCTGATCCAGGCTGTAATCCGATTTGCCTGATCGACCGCCGTTCGAACCCCGCACTTATTGGATTTGCCATTATTTTTGTTCGCCACTGTACAAGAGACATTGATTTTTATATGATTACTTGTAATCATTATCGAAGTATGTCTGTTTATTCAATGTCTGATCATTTAACTGGCGAAAAAAAACTAAATTCGCGGTTCTTCTCTATAAAAATCATTTTTAAATCATTTACTTAATTTTATACAGGGTTTGAATAATATGTCACCCTTGCGACAGAATAAAAGAAACTTTGATTTACATATTACTAGCTGACCCGGCAAACGTTGTTTTGCCTTAAGTAAAAATTTAAGGGTGAACAACCCTTATCACTTAGGGGTATGAAAAGATAGTAACCGATTCTCAGACCTACTGAATACGCATATAAAATTTGGTAAAAATCAGTCAAGCCGTTTCGGCGTAGTACGGTAACTAATAATGTGACATAGAAATTTAATATATTCGAAGAAGATTAGAATAAAGATTACTTGTAGTCATTATGGAAGTATTGTTTGTTTCTTCAATCTGTGATCCTTTAGGTAGTAAAAATACATGATAGATTTACAGACATACATAAGACTGTATGATACCTACCTATGTTGTATTTAGTGTTATTTTTGTCTAATAATCTTTTAGTGAGAACTTTTGAATGGAGGTTAAACAATTTCGAAATTGTTTTCGCTGTTAATTCTATTATAACTAATTTTATTGAAATCCAATAATATATAAAAAAAGTAACAAAAGAAGTTGAAAATACGGAGAAACTTCTGGTCCGTTCTGGATACCTATTATGGTTATATATTTAATTCCATCATATGTTTAATGCAGCTTAAAATTAGAATTTAATTTAATTTCCAATAAAAAATATCTTAGGGTTTCAATGTCACATCTGAGGTATTTCCAATATCCTGGTTTATTTATAACCGAGTCTATATAGTCATTTACTACATAGGTAAAGGGATTGGAATGAGAAAAATCCAGATAACCATATTCGATTTTAACGAATACCAAAATAGGTTACATTTGAAGATATTGTTCCTTTTCAATAACAAAAAGATAGTTCGGGAATTAGATACTTAAGAAATTCCGGTTGATAAACCCTAAACCTGCTCTTTTGCAGCACATAGAACTATATATATTAATTACTCTTGTCACGTGACATCCGACCTACAGTAGCGCCCATATGAAAATCCAACTCTTAAAACTACAGTCTTGTCAGTGGTCACCCATCCAAAGACTTGTCCGCTTCGACCGTTGCTTAGCGTAGATGATCGCGTCAGATCACGCTAGTCGAGCTACAGGCGCTACACGACCTCGTTGGCGTAAAGGTTACCATGCCGGACTGCTAATCAGAAGGTTCCGGGTTCGATTCCCGGCCCAGTCAACATCTTTGTGCTTAACCAAATTTGTTGGCTGTGGGTCTGGGTGTTAAATATGTGTTTATATATAATATGTATGTATGTATATGTAGTATATCAGTTGTGTTAGCAACCATAATACGAGCTAGAAATGGTTCAGTATGGGGCTAACCAACCGTGTGTGAATGTGTCCTAATATTTATTTATTTATTTAAAAAAAAAAGACAATAAGCTCTAATTTAAAAAATCGTACACCATTTTAGTTCAGTCCTCAATTCGGAGTAGGAACCTGATTTGGGCTTGGCACGCTCGATCCATCATTCCGAATGGAGATCTAATTCCGCGCTGCGTGCGCCGCTTAAACGAATTACAGACACACGTACGCGTTTACCAGCGCGATTTATTTTCCGCCATAGTCGGGTCATTTTGACATTTTCAGGTTGCTGATGAAGCTGCCTTGCTGGTGCAGTAATAATAAATAAATAAATAAACATTAGGACACATTTCACACACGGCTGATTAACCCCATACTGAACCATTTCTAGTTTGTGTTATGGTTGCAAACACAACTGATATACTACATATACATACATACATATTTTTTTAACTTGCCAACAAAATTAGTTAAGCACAAAGATGTTGACCGTGCCGGGAATCGAACCCGGGACTTTCTGATTGGCAGTCCGGCAGTAACCATTACGCCGACGAGGTCGTTGGCATAATGGTCTTCTTCTTCTTCAAGTGACTCTTCAACACCGGAGGTTGGCCGCAAGCCTAATGAAGTTCGTTTTATCGTAATAGTCGTCATGTACAAAAAAATCCAGATCGCAGTTTCACACCGTATTTTTCAGTTTGTGAAACGGTTAATTTATATCTGTCATTTAAACGCATTTACGCTGGCTTAGCGTATCCATTACTTTAAAAATAAAGCTAACATCCTATATGACAAATATGGTAAAAACAAAGATTAAATCTTTGTTACTTTAACCAACTAGATGTGGCTTAAAGTTATAAAAACTAGCTGCACCCCACGGTGTTAACTGTGTTAAACTGGGATAAAAAAAGTATCTTAATGTAATGTATCTTTGTAATAAAGATAGGTAAGATAAGGTATCTTAAGTATAAATTTCTGAATTTATACTTATCTTACTTACCTATCTTTATTACAAATTTGGTCGATATCAGTGAAACCGTTTGTAATACCAAGCATTTTCACTTAAACACATACAATTGCCTTTATAATAATGCGCTTTAAAAATACGTAATCTAGCAAATAATACAAATATAGATAAACAAATGTTACGTATCTCGTTCTAAGGCTAAAGCTTAGTTATTAAACTTTTAACGGTTTAAGTGCAAAAACAATTCGATCAAAAAATAAATAAAAATGCAAAATCAAACACTTCTTGATTGACACGTTTGGGCTGGTAGCTTAATTTAGTATTTTTTTGTTTTTTTTTTTAAGTTTACAAATACGTTTTTTCTATCGATTAAACATAATTTAAATGTGATTTTTATTTAATAATCCTTAAATTATATAAATTTAGTGCTATCATTTGGTTTTAAGCTATAAATTTGTATATATCATATTTTTGTTAAAAAAAGCTTACAAATTTTAGTAGTAATCAAAAGGCCACATCCAGAGAGAAACTACATTCACAAAGTAACACAAAACAAGTACAAAACGATGCGCAGACGCAGCTTCTCGTACGCACATGGTGCGACAAAACGACAAGTGCCGACCTTGGCTACATCCGACATCCGATTCTCACGATTAAATCTTGACGCGCTGTAATAAGAAATGAAATCATTTTTATGATCATTGTTTCGCAATGTGCGTTTCGAGTTTTTTTTATTTTAATAAAGACGATATCTTCATGCTTTATGATATAACGTTCGGTACGTACCTTACGAATATATTTTTGATCCATTCTTCGTGTGATACCGAAACTTCATTAGCTTACTTGATACGAGTAGCTACCTAATTGTCTAATAATTAAGTCAATTTAAATTTGGGCAAACACATCGTCTAAGCTACTGTGTGGCAGAGTTCTCAAGATGTTGGTAGCGTTGCCTCGTTGAATAGCTAAACTAAGTCTTCGCAAAAAAAAACTACGTCCTTGTTCAGTTGTTTATAAACTCCTCTCCATCCAAAGGTTGCCTGGAAGAGATCGCTTTAAGCGATAAGGCCGCCAATTGTGGCACACTTATTTGTAAGCTCTTTCTTTTTCTCTTTTGTATGTAAGAATTAATGTGTCCAATAAAGAATTTTCTATCTATCTATCTAAAATACTATAAAATTGCAAACTCCCACACTTATATTGCTTACCACATATTACCACCGGCCTCACTTTAAACCCCGGGAAAGATTCCAGGGTCCCTATTAGGCTAATGGATGCCACGTGGCTTGAAAATCCCTTCGTCGCGTAAAGGCGATTTACGACCCAAATTCATAATTAATGGCCTCAAATGGCCACTCGCCCATGAAGGTCCTTGATTGGATGGTGGTAAGATTGCTGACTCGGTGACAGAGGTTCCGGGTTTGAGGATTTACCTTTTTTTTTTTTTCTAATTAAGGTGTTTCATAACAATCATCCCTTAAACTTAGAATATGTTACGTTGCACACGTGGGCAAAATTTTGAAATTACATTTTTGTCGGCTTAAATTTGAAACAGTTAAAGTTATAAAAAATATATTTTTCTTTCATAAAATTAGCATGTATAATGGCATATTCTTAGGTTGCTTTTAGACGGCCTAGATGTTTCTTTTTTTCATTTTTACCGTTTAGTTTGTTTTAAAAAAATTGGAAGCATTGCCTCGTTAGATGGAAGTACGAGTAAATATTGAAAAATAAAGTAGAGATTAGTAGATTAAGAAGTCTGTAACTAACCAACCAAATTGTTTATCAATTTAATTATCTTACAAAAAACCTTCTTGTATCAATTCATATTTGTTTAGTTACCAAAAAAAAACATACAAAATTAAAGCATAAAAACTTAAATGAATAAATAAGTAACTTTCCACAATTTCCTTTTCTCTCACTTTCCAAAAAATAAAAACTATTTTTTTAAAAGTTAACCTCAAATACGCCGAGCGATATTGACGCACAGTCAAATCCAGTCTCATAAAGTGAAAAAAATATATATTCCAATAATAAAATTAGCATATATAATGGCAAATTGTTTATCAATTAAAATAGTCTTATAAAGAACCCTCTCATATCAATTTATATTTGTTTCTCTGAAAAAAAACATACAAAATTAAAACATAAAAATTCAAATGAATAAATAAGTGACTTTCCACAATTTCCTTTTCTCTCACTTTCCAAAAAATAAAAAAAATGGTTGCCTGTAAAGTCGGTTTTACGGGCGAAGATTTTACGTGACAACGTCTGCCGCGTGCTGCGCGAACGGCAGACCGATCATAGTTGAGTGGGAGAGAGACGCAAGGCATTCGGCGGGCCGCTCTCTCGTTCGGTGACTCATCGTAACGTTACCGGGCGTTACACTTTTTCATAAGTGACTCCCAGCCGCAACCTAATTTAAGACGTTGTCACGTCAAAACTATTTTTTAAGTTAACCTCAAATACGCCGAGCGATATTGACGCACAGTCAAATCCTGACTCATTAGAAACTTCTTCTAAACGCAATTGTGAAAGAAGCCGCCTGTACGCGGCGAACTTCAATCTAATGAATAGTGATGTCGTAATGAATAGAATCACAAGATTGATTGGACGTACGGTTTGGCTAGATTGTGTGCCCTATTTTTTATGATTGCCGCATTGAGATTAATGGTACTTACCTATGTACCTTGTAACTGTACCTTTAATATAGAGCTGTAATAATAAATAAATAATAAATATAATATGTTATACTGTGTAGTAGCCAATAATATTTTAGTCATAAGTAGTTTTGTATATAATTATAGTATTGTATATTAATAGTCACTAATATTGTAAAGACACTGTCTAGTTTGCCTTGGAGGAAAGCTAGCCAGTACTTCTTGCTACTCCCTATTACAACAGGGTACATGTAACATAGCCTTATGTCATACATGTGTTGCAAGTTAATAAATAAACTATAAACTATAATTTATTTAAAACGCGTCTCGACTTAATTTTGAGCAAAGCGCTTGCCGCCTGACTGTGCAAAGTTCACACAATAAATTGATATAAAATCAACAATTTGCAACATTGAAATTATAAGCTCTAACGATAATATTATTATCAACTAAAAAGTAAGTTTTGTTTTAATTTCTTTAATACTTCCAAAGTACAACATTAAAAAAAAATCAAAACTACTATTTTCCAAAGTGAAAATATTGAGCGAATATTATTATGTTTTGGAACTAAGGATTTCTGTAAAATTGAAAAACCGCATTTTAGAACGAATCCATACACTAATACAGAGAGATGTAAATATATCAGCGTATAGTGACGTTTCTTTCTATTCACCAATAATAAAAAGAGACGCAGTTACTCAAAATTTAGTTTAGTCGTGTGTTCGCCTCAATCACTAACATTAGTATTGACCTTCTAATAAATAAAATCTCAACTGAAACCGAAGCCCGTGAGAGCGTTACGAAGCTAGAATTGGGGTCAAAGTCGTTACTTTGACTTGTGCTCCTTATAACTGCGAGTATACGTTTCTAGGGCAAGTTTATCAGGGACATAGAAGGACTGGGGAAGACGACTAGTTTTAGAAGAGATTAAATAAATCATCATTGTCTTCTTCTTCGTATGAGCTAAGTGGCTAAGCTCTGGTATCGAGAGTTTTCAATCCGCCCAAAGGCCTCTGACTTGGCATAACGACTGTTTGTACTGACACTAAAAATCTACAAATTGACGTGTCATCCGACCCACGTTAGCGCCCGGACGAAAATGCCACTTCTACTCTGTGGAAGTCTTAAGCGTGTACTTGCTACAGTTATTTGTATAAAGCAAATAAATTAAAAAAAAAACACGTTTATTTTTTGTTTGTTTTTAGTATTTGTTGTTATAGCGGCACGGGAAATACGTACTTGGTAAAAATTTCACCATTTAGCTCACGACTTCTGAGATACAACTCAGTGACAGACAGACAGCGGAGGCTTAGTGATAAGGTCCCATTTTTACCTCTTAGCTACGGAACTTTTAGGTTCAAAAGGTTAAAGATTATCTTATATATAAAATTTCCGTGTCACAGTATTTGTTACCGTACTCCTCCGAAACGGCTTGACCGATTTTTTCCATGCGTATTCAGTAGGTCTGAGAATCGGCTACTGTATATTTAGAAATAATTATTAAGGCAAAACAACATTTGCCGGGTCAGCTAGTAATGATATAATAAACAACAGATCAAAACAACTTAATATTTTCGCGTAGAAAACGGTCGCACTTACTTATATTATTAAAAGTTGGAATGAGTCCAACAGTGCACGCGCGGATCTCGTCGGCGGCGGTCCGTGTAACACTCGCCCCTGAAGATGGTGCTCGGAAAGCACCGAAACTGTTGGACTCATTCCAACTTTTAATAATAAGTTAGTGTGACCGTTTTCTACGTGAAAATATTAAGATGCCTTACGTGAACAGTTTACAATGTTTAAAACAACTTGAAATGCCTTACATTCGCGCACCAGCTTCAACAATGCCTCCACATCACTGTCAAAGCCATCTTAGTCACCAATTTGTGCAAGCCACGTCCCGAATCGTCCCTGACCGTTCAGTTTGTGTGTTATACGATTAAATTGTACAATCTAATGGCATCGGGCTGATTGGCGTGCGAACGACGGTCCGGGTTAAGAGGTGTTAATTGTGCGAGATTGAATGTTTTCTCAGGGCACTCCTCAATTGGACGCAATTGTGACTGAGCTAGCGTTTCGTTGAAGCTAGCTGCAAGCTGTTTTTTTACACAATTCTGCTAAGCTAAAGATTTAGGAAATCTATTCTTCTTCTTCGTTTGAATTCTGGTGTAGAACGTTTTCAAGCAGCCCGAAGGTTGCTGACTTTGCCTAACGATTGCTTTGTTCTATGAATAACCTACAATTTTATGTGTCAGCCGACTCACGGTGAAGATACCACTTTTTACACGCTTTCTATTTATTAGCTTCACCTGTATGTTTGTATGTTTGTTTGTAACCGCCATCTTTGGGCGCGATTTTGACCCACTTTAAACGGCCAGATTTCGTTCAAACTTTGTAGATTTATTGAGGACCGATGACAATACACTAATTTGATAAAATTATTCCGTTTTTTTGTATTTTTGTTTGTATGTTTGTCTGTAAGCGACTTCTTTGGGCGCGATTTTGACCCACTTTAAACGGCCAGATTTCGTTCAAACTTTGTAGATTTATTGAGGACCGATGACAATACACTAATTTGATAAAATTAAGGTTTTCTATAAAAAGCGTGTTTTTTAGTTTTTTTAACTATTATTTATTAAATAACAGTCTTGCTTGTGCATGCTGATAGAAGGAGCTGGATTTTACCCAACAGAGCTAGCTATCTGACCAGTATGGCGCGTAACACGAGACAGTTACATTCTGGCATTAGGTGAACCATGCTTAGTCTTGAACAACTGGCTACCAAGGAATCCGCCAGAACACTCCGTCAGAATTTAATATAGATCTATTATTATTTTTTATTCTAATTGTGTCAGTCTAATTATTGGATGGGATAGGGGGATAGGGTCAAGTAGCGTGCCTTGGGAGAGGCCTATGTCTAGCAGTGGACGCAGACGGGCTGATGATGATGATTATGATGAATTATTGGATAAATCCAGGGAAGGACTAGCTGCCAAGGCACGGGCTAACGCCTATTTTGGCAGCTAGAGTAAAATGATTAAAACATGTATTTTTTTGTGCCAATAAATTATTTCGAATTGAATCTGTTCAATTCAAAATCAAAAATATATTTTTTCAATACATACTTTTTGACTTAAATAACAATGCCAGTGTACATGATATCCCAGCCGCTATTAACATAATTGTTAGAAACATTTTTAAACACTAGGCTTATATAAAACTTACAAGAATGATATTAAGAATTAACTACATGCTAATGAAAGAACAATGTTAATATAATACAATAATAAATTGCAATATGTTCGCTTTGAAAGTACTTTAACATTGTTGACGAAGAACATCTTTTATCTATTATTATCTTCATTGGCTTTTTTCATTTCAAAATTATTTACTTTTGTATCGTCCAATCGGCTTGTGCAAACCGCAGCCACTTCAATTCACACATTTTCGATGCGACCTATTTTTTTCAAGTCCGTCTCTAATTGCCTTTGATAAAAACTAAATAGTGTAACCATTCATTCATGTTGTCTGGGCTACGTCTAAGGTCCACTGATGAAAGAAACTAGATCGGTTCCCACGAGCACTGCTCCTACGCATGTTAGTCACTGTGTTTGTCATCTGGTTTAATTGGCTCTATTCTTTTTATATTATCTACTCTTTTTAAATCGTAGTGTTTTGGGCTTGACAGTTGAAGATTGCGAGATTCACAATGAGGCACGTAGTCCAGTATAAGATAGTGTAATATATATATGTATATATATATGTATTATTACGTTATTAGGTATGTATAACAAAACAAAAGTCGGTAAGAGAAAGTCGCGTTCTCTTTCAAATTTTAGGTGAATGAGGTTAGTTAGTAATTTGTCTTTCCACTTATTCGGAAAGGATCATTTCGTTCGAATATACATAAGTGCGAATACAAAAAATGAACAAAATATATATAACTCGGGAATAATGTAGCTAATTATCCCCGAGTTACAAAAGCTTTATTTTGTTTCCAAAATATCAGAGATCCTTAATGAAATGTGTAACAAAAGCCCGTATATAATGAACAATAGAGATTATTTTTTTATTATTATGTATACTCCAGATTCTAAAGTAGAGATTCTGTAGTAGATTACGGATCTATCATCTATAGTTAGATACTTAAAAATTCTTCGTTGCGCTCTGGGTTTAAAGGGCGCCTTAGCTTTAATTTTACTTTGCTTCCTTGTGGTACTATCTATTATTGAACTGTCAAATCGATCTCTATGATAAAAATATTGTTTCGTCATACATATTTATAATTAATTATTGACGAATAAAATTAATATGTGTTTTCGTATTAAGTGCGCTAAATATATACTAATTAAAAATATACTTAATTAATATTTTTAGGTAAAATACGCCAATTACGCTAAATACATATTTGAAAAAAAAAACATATTTTCGAAAATAGTAGGTAATAAAATAATATTATTTGATAATTTAAAGTTAACTTAACTTATTTTAATTAATACCATTTCTGCTTCCTGTTTGTAGCGATATTGTTTTCTAATTAAATTAGGTATTGTAACGTTGATTTGTGGATTTATAAAGATTTTTCGTAGCGTAACATTTATTTATAGGACACAATGACCTACATACTCACATTAGTAGCGCCTGTAGCTCGGCTAGCTAAAGTGGTCTGACACGATCATCGAAGCTAAGCAACGGTCAATGCGGACAGTGTTTGGATGGGTGACCATGCACAAGACTGACGTTTTTCAAGTGGCATTTTCACCTGGACGCTACCATGGGTCAGATGACACGTTAAATTGTAGATCCCGGCGGTTAGTCTTAGCACAAACAGTCATGTGTGAAAATGTGCCCAAATATTTATTATTAAAGATACTAGCGCGGGGCACAGCGTCCCTTTAGCGTACCACACAATGTTTACTTATTCACTCTTTGCAGATAATTTTATCTTTATCTTATCTTATCTAATTATTACATGTACGTACCCAATTTGAAAGTAAAATAAAAATAATTAGTTTTTTTGTATATATTATATATAGTGAAGTTCTACGCATAGATAAACGATATAAGTCGATCTATATATCTAGTTTCGGCCTCAGATTGCCTGACTCATTGTTAGCGAGTGCTATTAAATCTATTAAACGGTTCAAATCGTAAACTAGACCGTTCCCACGTCCCTCCGCCTACAGCCTTGGTGAGACAAAGTGAATCATGCTAGAACTTCCTATCAAGACAACTGTGCGATCCTTACATTGCATAAGATTTGATGGTGGTACAACACTATTTGCCACTGCCCGAGATGTCTTTTTTTGTTCTACCCTCGACTCTGTATGAGAGCGGAAAAAGACAACTGATACATAAGTGCCAGCGAGTGGATCGACGACAAGCGCCTCCGTAGGTCGCATCTTCTTCAAAACCACAAAAAAAGGACGTTCCTTTAGCTCCGTGAGCTCTGCAAATAGCTGCCGTGCACTATTTACAAACCAGTGCGTGTGTGTGTGTCGACATCCGATAAGATCCCACCTTACCCAGGAGAACTCTCACCCGACCAGCCCTGTCTTGGAACGGCATTAAAAGCATTGAAGGTAAGTGGTAGATATATTGGCCTCCTCTTATCTGTGTTCTTGTTCGAATCAGTACATCACCACTGCATTGTAATTTTTTTTATACAGTCCACTAAGCTCCCATTATCTGAATGTTCATATATCGAACAACAACTAAGATGCTGCTTCGTCCAGTTTTACTCTAAGTGCAGACCACTCTAGTTCTAACGCAATGATAAAATTTACAGTTTACACTTTTTTGTCATAAATGATAGGGGTAATATTTTATGAAAAGATTTAAGAAAGAAAGCTAGATCGACATAAAGAAAGACCGGCTAAAAACAACCTAAAAGAATATTTATTTTTATTTTCGCACATTTTTAACCCTTGATAGGTATGCGTTTGACTACAGCTTACCTGGTGTTAAGCTGCGCTGTAGTCTACGGTGTATTACGCTTACCTAGAAGATATGTGTACCTTTTAACTCTACTTTTGAAGGCCCCCGGATGATACCTCTCAGGAAACAGAGAATCAGGTAGAGAGTTACAAAGCTTCGCTGTCCTCACAGTAAAGGTTGACGCAAAGCGTTTTGTACGAAAGTTTGGAAACTCTGTATCGGTGTCTCTTCACTAACTCTCTGTCTCTTCACTAGTTGAATTGCACTAAAACTGGTTAAAAAATATATTTTTGATTTTTGAGACAGTTTTTCTTCTAATTAACAAGTTTGATTAGTAGAAAAATAAGTATAAATATTCTTAGAGTGGTTTTTTAGACGGTCTAAGCTATTTATTCTATATTTTAATAAGACATTTAACATATTGTTTTTTTTTATATGTAACTAATGGTGTTATTAATAAATATTTGTATTTGCACAGACTTCAATATATTCGCAGCATAAGGTGGTTTACAAACTATTGATAACAACGTCGAAATATCGGCCTAATCAGTTTCCTCGAACCTGTTTTACCTAATTAAGCAACAATGTTATTTTAAAAGACTTGTTTATTTGAATTCTGCAGAAAAAAATACAGGGCTCAATGAAAACGGAGACTGAGTTTACTGAGAAAAAAATGTGTATTTAGTCTATTAAATTCGGTTGTTCAATAAATATTTATAATGTGTTTATACATACATAAAATAGTCCATAAATAAAAAATTGGTAAGAATAATAGTAGAAATATATCAGCCCTTTTCCACTAGAGGGAGTCTGCTTAGCATATTTTTCTGACAGAAATAAAACAAAAATATATTTTTGGAATCATAAAATTAATTAATGCTTGACTTTAATATGTAACATAATTATGACTTATAGAAGCTTCCTGAAAGAGCGATAATATTTAGCTTAACATTTACTATGCTTTTTATGTTTTAAAAATAGCTGTTTAACTATTAATACTCATGAAATATACAAATACAAATTTTATTTATTAGACAAAGTAATTGTTACAAATATATAAAGAAATCCAAAGGCTTCCGAACTAGTTCAGAACTGTATCACGGAAGCTGATGTCTTCTCCCAATCGTAGGTATAGAACTTAAGGTAGGGAACTTAATTAGGTCTACTTAATCAGTACATAATTTATGTCACAAAGTTTTCAAAAAAAAGGAAAAGGAAAGAAAAAGTTTATATAAAAAAAGAAAATTACTCATGAAATATACATTATAAATTATAATCTCAATTTAATCATACTTACCTCAGATCATTCATCACTACATACCCTGTATTCTATAATCAGTTGGCCTGGAAGTCGAGACCCACCGTGACCCCACCACAGATGTCAGAGTAGGCAATGCCACATGGACGTGACTCGTAATTAAAAATAAAGGAATCTTTGTAGGAGACAATGGCTTAGTGTTGCCACGTTGAGATAACGCTTCGTCGGTAGACGGCTTGTCACCAAAGATAAGGTTAGGATGAGCGGATTCCTTGTGCAGCTCGATTTCAGACCGGCGTTTTAATTGGACAAGGCGTTTTTGAGAAATCAATGATTGTGATGTTGAGACTGCATGGCAACTTCAATAGTTTTTTGCATCTAAAAAATGCGTATAAGTATTCCCAACACATAACCACATCTTAAATTCAAATTTGTTTATTACAGAAAAATATTACAGATCAAAACAAAACAAATATTATACAAATGAACATTAATTACATAAAACCATCTGATACCTAGCTATTTTCATATATATTATACCGCCAAACGGTAAAATAAATAAGATACGTAATAATAAATGGGTAATAAACGACTAATAAATGGGTACATATAAAATGCTAGTTTATTAAGAGATACTTTAGTCACTCGATCAACTTTACTCAGTGTATAATTGCATACATCTCACTGATGCATAAAGACAGTCTGTACAGCCGACCACCCATGCCGGTAACTCGATATATCGGATTAGATGGTTGAAGCTTTATAAATGGATGTTAATTTGCTTTCAATGCAGTAACACAATCACGCAGGGACTATGAAATCTTTAACAAACTATATAACATATGAAAAAAGTGTAATAGAGTAAGTAAGTTGGGAAAATAACTGTCAAAACGAAATTGTACGACTGTTATGTTTTAAAATTGTTTAGTATTATAAATAATTAATGAGTTTATGTAGATCAAAATTGTAAAACATCATGTTTAATAATCAGTTTAATAAATAATAATTATAATATCTGCATTGGAGCGGGATATCCTACGGCCCTGCAATACAGGCTCGTAGGACGTAGTGCATCCAACATCGTGCCGGTAAGTTGAAATATAAAGTATATAGAAATAAAAGAACCTTATTTACGAGCACTTTTGTTTTAACCAGAATCAATTTATTAGAGAAAAAATTTTATTGGGCCAAACACAAACATAAACGTTTTTAAAAAAGAAAACTTAAAAAAGAAACGAAAAGGAAACTAAAAAATATACAAGTTTTATGTAGAATGCAATTGCAATAGTATATAATAAACCTGTAGTAATAAAGTTAAAAAAATAAACATATGTAATTTAATTAATTTATAAAACCCCATATTTTATATTTAATTGAAATAAACTTTGTTTGCCGCAACACAGTTGCTAATGCGTATGTAATTAAATATATTCAAATATAATTTTTTGCAACAAAATAGGGAAAATGAAATAAGAATAAATAAAGTCTTCATTAATATTTCATGATAATTTTTACTTAGGTACTAAAATCACTTTCTATTGTTTACGCTTAACATTTTTTATTGCCCTGAATTAACATAACTTTAAATCGGTATTTAACCAAAACTGCAAGAACGTTTTCCTCATCAATATATATATTAATTAACAAAATCTATGCACAAGGAAATTGGTGAAGACAAAGTAAAAAGCTACCTAATATGGCTCGTTAGGAAAACGTTTGCTTTTCAATCTGACGGCCACTGATTCGGTCGTACAATTACTTGATTTTCAAGTTATGTGTGGATTTGCACTCGCTTTACAGTGAAGGAAAACATCTTGAGTAAACCGTCGTATTAGAGGATCACAAAATCCAAAGACATGTGTTTTACGTGTAAGGATCTGGGTGCCCACTTTCAGTAAAAAGACGACTAATGAAAGTAAAACCATTGGAAAAGATTTATTGTCCTAAATTCTTAGGCTTAGTGACTCTCATCTTCATAAGTACGATGAAAATGATGATTATCAGTAGTAGATATATAAATGAAGAAGTATTGTCTTAAAACTGTCTGAGAGCAATTGACGGCGGCTTCCTTTGTTGATAAATAAACATGTAGGTGGTCTTGTATTATCGATTATATTCTTTCTGATTGTAGGCATAGTTAAGGCGTATTTAAGGTGAGTGTGATTTTTTTTTTAATTTTTAACACTTCCCTGGCTTCTGTAGCTAATCAATTTCCTTTTTAATCAAGTGATTTTTATGACACTGTTACATCTATACCGAAAGTTAATTGTTTCGTTTGACGCGAATACGCTCCGAAACTACTGGACTGATTTGAAAAATTCTTTCACCGCTGGGAAGCTAATTTATTTCCGAATAATATAGGCTTTATTTTGTTTCTCATTGATATTTAGATTATTTTAAAGGCCGTGCAAAGCCGGAAAGGGATGCTAGTTATTTATATAATTTCGATACAAGACTCAGAAGAATTTGTTTCCATTGCAAATTTACCTTTGTGAACTGATTTTCCCTGTTTGAAGTGATTTTGCCTTGCATGTATAAATAATTATATACGAATAATTACTAGCATTTGTAGTAAATATACCGTAACAAAAATATATATACCTACATATTATTATTTTTAATAATATTAAAATCTGAAAACTTTTCTTTTTTAGCTAAAAATAACATGTCTCATCGGTTTTACGTACAGCTATAGATGTTTTACATCAAAAAGAAATAAATTGCTTTATCGCCAATAACTTTCCGAATTTAATTAAATTTGGCAGAGTAACAAAATGTGTAAACTTACAAGATTTTTTTAATAATAATCAACAATAATATTTGCCTATGATACGATAATTATACAAACGATTTTTCTAGAAATTTCGTCGCGAACGAAACTACTGTTCAGACTTCTATTCGTTTTTAGTATCAAGAGGTCAATGTTATATTTGAATGACTTTTTTTACAAAATAAACTGTTAATGACACATGTTATACTTCTGCACCCATTTCATTTCGTGAATTGTTGCCTTTACAAATAAAAATCACGATGACATATGGACAGCGATGCGATGTATCGAAATCCATCCGTGATTGATGATAGGATTATATCATCAATATTTTTCATAAGAAAATGTTATGTAATTCCATAGTGTTAAGGTAAAAATTCCTTTGGTGTGAGATTTGTCTTGTACTGATAGAGTAATACTTATCTAAGTATGATTCATAGTTATATTTTTATTATTGAATGGAATGTTCTATAAAAAACGCATTTTTATTTCTTTTTAATACATCCTATGTTATTATTTATACTCGTATATACTTTCTACATATTAAAGGCTAAAATGACTTGAATGAAATTCCTTGACATTACAATGTCAGGGAATTTCTAAAACCTAAAAACATTTTAATATCTTATTATTTTATTTTCTACAGTATTAGCTATTGATATTTATTTGTACAAATTGCTTTCATCACGTTCTTCATTAAAATTTCTGTAGTTAATGCCTTTAAAATTCCTATTTTTTAAACGTAAAAAGTAAAACTAACTGAGAATGGATTTTTGTAATCTCATCAATTTCATGCAATTGCTTCAAAGAGTTCGTCGTTAAAAGAATGGGTAAAGTAAACACGGACACCGCTTATTTCACTATTGGAAACTACGAAGTTATTATCGACTTTAGTACACTATATGGTTCTTCTTTTGCTAAACAAATTGAAATAGGGGAGCGGCAGAGCGCTCGTCGCCGGGCGCCGTCGTTTGGCGCCCGTTTCGAACAATCATGGTGCAATCTAGTAGGATTAGCCAATTTACCACCAGAAAAAATAACAAATATAAAATAGAGTCCAAAGGTTTTAAAACTAGTTCATAGACTGTAGTATTGAGCGAGTGTGGCTCGGTGGTAAAAACGTCTGCCTTTCAATCAGACGGACCCTGGTTCGATCCCAGCCCTACACCAATAACATGTTTTTCAAGTTATGTGTGGATTTGCACTCGCTATACGGTGAAGGAAACCATCGTGAGCAAACTGACTTGTTTGAGGACCACAATATCCGAAGACTTGTGTTATCCGCCAACCCGCACTTGGCCTGCGTGGTGGATTATGGCCTATATCTCTCTCCTCTTGAGAGAAGACCTCGAGTCCCAGCAGTGGGAACGTATAGTGGGCTGCTTATGCTGTGCTTGATTACTGAATCTTCTTATCTTCAGTACTGAAGTGAAAACGTCATTTGTCTGTTAGTCAGTATCTTCTTCAGATTTCACTAATTTTATTACCATTAAATTCTTTTAATTTTACTCACAAAATTACATTCATAAAGTTTCAGTTAATAAAAAAAATACGGTTATTCACCGAATATAAGCAATTAATTTGATCATAGATACATTTGTATCGATCAATGTTTTTTTTTATCAAGAGACATAACAACCGTTTTGATTTTTAATCACTATTAAACACAGATAGCAACGATAATTTTTTTGTTGATTTGCAAACACATTTTAATTCGCTGAAAAAAGGATTAATGTTTTTTTGTTAATCTTCTAAAGAGTCAGTCCTCTTATTATTTCTTTATCATGTCGATTTATCTTCTTATCAAAATTATATCCATCGCGTTGCTATGCTATGCTGAATTATTAAGAGATGAAGGATCATCATCATCAACCAAAATACTAATAAACATAACTTCATATGTCATGTTTATCAGTCATGTTTATTATTTTTTTAAAAGCGCACTTGGCTCGGCTGACAGAGGTGATCTGACGTGATTGTTCAATGCGGTCAGGTCAGGTTATATACATTTAGGCGTTGCCGAGGAGCGGCTATCACGTAAAATCGTAGGTCCTAGTTGTTCGGATAGTCGTTAAGTCATGTCTGAATCCTTTGTTGAAGTTTGAAGATGATCACAGAGTAAAAAAAAATAACTGAAAAACGTTTATAAACTCCTCTCCATCCAAAGGTTGCCTGGAAGAGAGCGATAAGGCCGCCAATTGTGGCACACTTATTTTTAAGCCCTTTCTTTTTCTTTTTTTAAGTTTAATAAATGTGTCCAATAATAATGTTTGGCTGTGGGTCTGGGTGTTAAATATGTATTTATATAAAATATGTATCTAAGTATATGTAGTTTATCAGTTGTGTTAGCAACCATAATACGAACTAG
Organism: Mellilla xanthometata; assembly: GCA_035578125.1. Lineage (NCBI taxonomy): Eukaryota > Metazoa > Arthropoda > Insecta > Lepidoptera > Geometridae > Mellilla > Mellilla xanthometata. The sequence goes on along the minus strand of JAPUBQ010000024.1, from coordinate 16,469,489 downwards.
AAATGGTTCAGTATGGGGTTAACCAGCCGTGTGTGAAATGTGTCCTAATATTTATTTATTTTATTATTTTAATGAAGAATTTTCTATCTATCTATCGAACTGAACTTAAAAAAAAAACAATTCTTATCTCATCTTATCTATACAACAAATCTTAAGTCTAAAACAAAAACAAAACAAACAACAAAAAAACAAAAGCGAAGACGAAACAGGATAAGGATGATAAGGACCGTCAGCGCAAGGGCAATCTGTGTCGAGAGGAAGAGAACGATTCCATGGCGCCACAGCGGCGAGGGTCCTGTCATCACATGATGAACAGGGAGGTCTCACTTGACCTCGATAGACAACGCTGTTCAAATGCTAAGCGACTTTGACCCGTGACGTAACGTGTGGTAAAATTTAAAAAAATTACCCGAAAATATAAAAAATACCATTATTTTAATTATTTGAATTATTTGAATTACCTATTAAGACCAGCGTTGGTTATCATGATTATGATTATTATATTTTAATTATGATTATTATATTATGAAAATAAGAATACAAATTATTATAATTATTTTTGTATGTACACAAAGTTTGCTTTCCATCAACCAGCATTATGCTGAGTTGTGACAAATTAAAGTTTATTATTGTGACTAATTAAAGTTTATAATGTGTACTATTTGAAATATTATATTTGGTCTTGTGTTGATTAATTTGTCAAAATAAATATTTTTCTTTCCTTCTTTCTTTCAAAATATTATATTTTAGCGTATTTATTTGGAAGTCGTACCAAAAATGAACCAAAGGCCCAAGTTTTGAAACGGATTGTATTGATATGGCTCGCTTTTAGTGATGAGGACATAATTAAGGATACTAGTTTGTTTTTTATTGTATTCTACTTTTGCAAAACTGGGAATATGTGTTTATCTATGTAGACTATAGGTATAAGAATTATGAGATATAAATATATTAAATTAAAGATATAAACTAATGTATGTCGTACGATCATTCTAAAAACCTTGACTCAAAAACTGTCATGGAAATCTTATTCATATTAAAAAAAAACCGTTGGACGAACAACCATCCAATTTTTTTTTTTTTAATAAATGTGACCGTTTGTTTCGTGTAAATACAAAATATGCCTTACGATAACAGTTTACAAAGTACAATTATTCATATTAGTTTGAAAAAATATAAATGATAAAAAGTTTAGAGAGATTTAAGAAGATTACGCAACCTAATAATACTCAGAGAAGAAGATCAACTCGAAAAGGAAAAGGGTGATGACAGGATGAGTGGATCAATCAGTGCAAGAGGAAGTTAGCGATTCGATGGCGCCAAGACGCTCGTAAAGACAATGAGGCAACGCGTGCGTCGAGTAGAATAGAAGAATAGAAGAATAGAATAGAATATTACTTTATTGTACAACCACATAAGAAAACAGCTTAAATTAAGGAAATAAAATATTTGCACATAGAGTACAAAGGCGGCCTTATCTTACCTATGGTGATCTCTACCAGGCAACCGGGAATGGAGAGGCACAGAAAAAAAAGTAAATAGATAAGAATACAGATTCATAGTTTGTCTAGCTCAAATCATCATACTAATCTGTTAAAGGAATTTGTTTTATATCGCTCAGCATCAGGTAAATTGCGATCAAACGCAAGGCTATTAAATGTTTAAAAATGTGTATTTAGAGTGGCGTTATATTTATACGTATGTATTCATAAAATGAAATGTTTTTTTACTAAATATTTTATTTGTTTAGCCACATGTACTACCTATATTTTACTTATTTGTATCTATGAATGTTGAAGAATGTATTGATTACTATTTTATTGAATAAATGATTTCATTAGGCTACCTATATACGAGTAAATATGGTAAATGAATATTCAGAAATATCCCTTGTAGCCAACCGCTTCTGTGGTGTACAAAATGTCCTGAATTTAAAAATTAATTTCTTTTAATAAAACAACTTATGTGGCATGGTTAAATCTGGCCGGAAACCAAGACTTGGATATCATCTTTAGGTACAAAGCGAGCCACTGGAGTAGTGAAGTTGAAGATCAAAAACCATGATGCCTCTGTTTAGATCGTTCACCCAAACATCATCTCCTTCAGTTCCAAACCGAGCATGTGGGGTGTGACCACGACACCTATGAGGTTCAGGAGCTCATTTCTCTAGATTACTATCATTAATATTGACATTTCTACCACTCACTCCTATTTTCAATATGGCAAAACAACGTTGAACGGGTCAGCTAGTCAGAAATAGTCATTTTGCTACTTCGTTTTATGAAGTACTGGAAGCCAACAGTTTAAAAATAGATCAAACTAATAATCGCCAATTGAACTTCAACCAATTAAACTACCACAAATAGAGAAACCGTCATACTTGAAACAGAAATATCTATTTTTAAGCCAATAAAAGTAATCATCACAGCACACATGACTCACGGACTCAGTTGAATGAGTTAAGGTCATCCGTTAAGTGGAGACGCTAAAGCTTCTCAATGAAATGTGACTGAATCAAAGTTCGATTAAACAATGGCGGGCGTAGTGGACCACCTCAGTGGAAACCAGATGCGAGACACTGTTATTGTACACGAATAAAGTTATTGGTCTTGCTATAGTTACGTGTAATTAAATTTATATGTAGTTTTCTGAATATTAGCATAAGCAGCCCACTATACGTTCCCACTGCTGGGACTCGGGGCCTACTCTCACTAGAAAAGATATATAGGTCATAATACACCACGCTGGCTAAGTGCGTGTTGGCGGATGACACACGTCTTCGGATATTCTGATCCTCAAACATGCCGGTTTCCTCACGATGTTTTCCTTCACCGTAAAGCGAGTGCAAATCCATACATAACTCGAAAAACAAGTCATTGGTGTAGGGCCGGGATCAAACCCGGGGCCGTCTGATTGAAAAACAGTCATTATTACTACCGAGCCACATTCGCTTATAAATATTAATAAATAAATAGATTTAAACCCTCAAAAACCAGGTATCCAAAATTACGTACAATAACTTTTCAGAAACGGAAAATGTTAAATCTTCTTTTGGTTAACATAAATTAATTAATGATGATAATGATTAAATGGATGTACTAAATAATTTATTGTAAAGCTTGAATATCAATACAATCTATAATATCAATGAGTCATTGAGTGAAGTGGCTGAGCTAAAAACAAAAGGCGAGCGAACGGCGCCGGCGCAAGGAATCAATGACCGACGTCCGGCCGCGGGTCGAATTGACGACAACGCCAATTGTGACATCGCTTCCTGTCTTGAGAGATGGGGATTGAAAAGAAAACTGAAGCGATATGAAAGAAGCTAAAGAAATAGTACATAAACATAATAATTTGCTTCTGTAATCATATTTTTGACAAAGATACCTACAATATTTTGACGAAAATGGAAAACTAATCAGAAACTACAAACTTATTACCAGAAGAAATTTGTGTAATGTGATAAAAATTATGGAATTAAAACCTTTTCTTGTGTATACGACTTATTAATTAATATAAATGGCAAAGCAACTTTTGTAATATTTTTTAGATTTAGTTTCTTTTGAATTCGCTGCAACAAGCATAAGCACTAAAATAGCCTCGAATGCAAAATACGTGTCCAAATAGCTAGTTTTTAGTATTATTTATTATTATTACGCTTTAGCTTGTGCTTTGCTCGGCTGAAACAATCTTCGCGTGCTGATTTCTCCATCAAAACTTAACTGAAATTTATTTCGCTATCAATCTTAACCAACAGAGTTTAACTTTGTTGGTTAAAATTAATTTCCAGTTGCAGTTGCAGGTTGTCTACGTGTAACTGCTTACACATTACTCATTTGATGATAGTTTATCTCTCAAACAGATTTTAACTTACTGTATGTAATAGCAAAGTTATTGAAAACAATACACTCTTACAGCGGCACATTAATATTCATACTCATAACAATAAGATTGGTTGTTGTGATTATGTCAGTCAGTTAGTTTTTAATCTCAAAATTTTTAATAACCGTCATCATAAGCTCATATAATCTTATCAATATTATGCTATATATTCTTCATTCTCTCTTTCGCTTTTACTCTTTCTTTCTTTCTTTCTTTCTTTTATCGGACTTTGAATTCTGTTATTGATTCTGCGCCTTTAACAATTTACCTTTAACAATATCAGTCAAAATGTATTGCCCAATGTCATCCGTTTCTTATCATTAAACATATTATCACCGAAATATCTTGTAACAGCGGCTGTGATTACATTAATACTTGTGTTTCGATAAGTTTTATCTATAATCTAGCCCTCAATATTCACTGGTCACGTATGATTATACAAGCAATGTAAATTTTGAATACAAATATGAGACACACTAAAATGTTGCGATAAAATCATTTTGTTTTCACTGCTTCATTGGTCTAGTTGTCAAGGGTCTAGACTGATATAGGTACTATGCAAAAGTCTTGGTTTGATACCCGCAAAATTAACTCTGTAACGCTTTTAGGGCTTTATAGGCCGATTAAAAAACATATAACTATTTGCACGAACAAACGGTCTTACGCTTACTTAAAAAAAGCGTTTGATATACGTCCAATTACGGGTTTCGACGCATTACGAGCGTCATCTTCGGGGACGAGCAATCACACGGACGGTCACCGACGTAGTAAGTGTGACCGTTTGTTCGATCAAATATGCCTTACGATAACAGTTTACAAAGTACAATAAATTATAACTGTCATTTAAAAACCGAATATGCTACGTTATATTATGCTATCTGTCGAATAAATACAATTTTATCTGACAATTGAAAAATCGCCTCTGAAAGAAATATTCCAGATCTACAATCATGGTAATCTATTCCTATAACTCTATGCTCACCATGACTCACATTCCATTAATTGTGGCGTGTCAGTGAAATGAGGAAGTGACTTACTAACGATTTAATTATTAAATGAATTACTCTACGCTCTATGTAATGTTCAGTTGATAATAGCATAGGGTTTGTAGTTCGGCAAACTTTTTTTTACAATAAATGGGCTTGCGTTTGGTCATAATTCACCTGACAGTAAGCGATATTATGACAAAAAGACTCTCTCTTGCTTTGAAAATTGCTAGATAATAATTTGACCATCGTAGTTTGACACGATTATCAACGTTAAGCAACGGTCCATGCGGACAGTCTTTTTGATGGGTGATCATAAACAATCATATACAAGACTGTCAATAAATATGTGGAATTGTCATCTGGGCGCTACCGTGGCTACCGATTGCATGCCCTAACTGTTAGTGTTAGTACAGGCAGTTGTAAACCAAGTCAGAGCCGCTCTCGGGCGGCTTGAAAACTCTCGACACCAGAGCTTGGCCACTTAGCTCATAAGAAGTCGAAAATAATTTTGGTGACTTCCTAATTAAACATTTTTAAACCAGTTTTTTTCTATTGATAAATCCGATTAATGCCAAAATAAGTAAACATATTGTTAAAGTGGTTCTATAGACAGTCTTTAAGTCATTTTTTTCGATATTTTAAACCGTCATTTAACATTAATTTCTAACAAAAAAACGGTTAATCCAAGATTTTTCCATGCCTGCTCCTTAAAGCAAAAACTATTTATTAGCTTAGTGGCTAGGTTATAGTTTTATTGAGGGATAACCTCGCGCATACCCTTAAAAAAATTTACGTACAGGGCCGTTTTACTGCCATGATATCGTTAATTTCTTAAGATAAGTAAAGAAATCTTGTCTTTAATGAATTTGTCTTGTTTCAGGCTTATCAGCCAGCGAAGCCTTACGTAGCGGCATCTGCCAGTCTATATGGGGAGCTTCAGCGAGTCGACCCGAGCCTCGCCTGGCGTCGCCACCGCCCAATCATACACAGGATCATTATAATGTCAAAGGTGGGTAGTTTTGAGAAAAGTAGTTTTGAATATTGGAATAAAAAAGACACATTTCAGACAAAGCTGGTTAGCTCCATGCTAAAACCATTATTTATATTACTTATCTTACTTATATTATAAATGCAAAAGTTTATGTGTAAGTGTGTATGTTACTTACTACTTCACACTCAAATGGATGAACCGATATTGATGAAATTCGGTGTGAAGATAGGATAGACCTAAGATTGACACGTAGGCTACTGTTTAACCCAAAATGAATTGTGGTTCCCATGGGATACGCAAATAACTTCAAAATCTATGTTACTTCTTCACTCTCCAACGGCTGGACTGATTTAGATGTGATTTACTATAAAGGTAGGTTAGACCTTGGATTAACTTGGATTAAGCAATTTTTTATCCCGGTTTAACTCCTTTGTCCTGAATTAACGCGGGTTACACACAAACTTTCGCATTTATAATATTAGTAGGATAAATAATAAATGTTGTAACTGAAAAAATCTTCTATCACACATAATGTGACGTATTTAACCCCCTGTCAGAGATAGGTGACGTGAATGATCTAGCTTTAGATTACGTTAGATAAAAGCCAGTACTTTACAAAAATATTAAACAAACAAACTAGATGATACAAATTTTAGAAACGTTATTTTGTATCGCGAAGTTTATTTTACACGGCCAGGTGATACATTCATTCATTCAATATTGAAGAGCTGGGCTCTTGTCCGTGGAGTTTTTTCCAGGTAGTTATATCTTCGGACAAATTCTTGTAGTATAGGGAATACGGCACGACTTTCTCCTTCTCCTTAAATTGGTCTAAAAATGATCTTCTAGGTCTTCATTTTCCTGTCCTTATGGCTTCCATCTTTTCATCTATGATATTTTTTATGAAATTGTCATGTCGTATAAGGTGGCCTGTCATCTTTCCTCTTCTGTTGTCTTCCTAGCCAGGTGATACTCACTTTATTTATTTACTGTAAACTCCATGTAACGTCACTCGATTTAACGACAAACTCTCTAAAGCGTCGAAATCAATTGGCTTTATTTGGTTTAGCTTGTATTTCATACAATGATACAGTATCTCCGTTTAACGGCTACTCTCTATAATGCCATAAAATGCACAGTCCCTTCAGTGTCGTTATATAGAGTTTACTCTTTATTTCTACGCCCAATAGGTAACTGAGGTTTACAGTCGCCCAATACGCTCACTTATGCTTAGACTACGTTAAGTATGTATAATTAAAACAAATAATTACACATTAACAGACATAAACAAACCGAAAACATACAACACATACATATAGGCTTACATACAATTTTTATTCAGAATAGATCTGAAGTTGCCTGAGGAGCGGGATAAAAGTATAATACATTGCATCCCTAGGGTGAATCGCTTTGCAACTGACAGCTGTCAAATTATTTAAAAATAGTATAGTGAATAAAAGGGTTTACTTTCTTTACTGCCACGACGTAAATTTGAAATAACTTAAAGCTAATTATTGATTAAAGAATACATATTTTAAATAACTTTATTATAATTGCTTTAAAATTACTTAGATTTGGGCTAAATATTTACTATTTTTAAAAATAAACAAAAACCATAGACAGAGAAGCCAATCTGTCTACGACAAAAACAAGTAATGGCAATATGACGTATATAACTCCGCTGTCAAAGATAAATGACGTATGTGACACAGCCTTACACTCGTCAACCGAGCCGAATCCAAAACCAGGGATAAAGATTCTTAACATGTCTAGATTTAATCTTCAAACGAACAGCCGTTCAAATACTACCATTTTCTAGTATCTGTATCGTATTTATTCAATTATATAATTACCTACTATAGCTATCTTCATCTATGGACCAAGAGTTCAACAGTCTACTCAACCAGTTGAGCTAATAAGGAGATAGATTTTGACGCCTGATTTTTCAGAAAAGACTAAGCTTGATATCTTGGTTGTACGAGGAGGCTGACCTAGGAAGACGTGGCTGAATTGTGTAAATGAGGATATGAAAGAAAAGGGAGTGAATGTGGATATGACAGCTGACAGAATCGTGTGGAAGAGGAAAACTTGCTGTGCCGACCCACCTAGTGGGAAATGGTTGAAGATGACTAAAGTTGATATAACTCCATTCAACACTATAAATTTGACCAACATGGCGCGTAGCTATACGAGACAACGACACACTGGCGGAAGGTGGAGAGTGCCTAGTCTAGAATTTCTAGCTCTTTCGAAGACTTGACCGGGACACAGCAGCTTCCGTGAGAGCTCGTTATTCTAATCAAGGTCTTAGTCGAGCAGTCTGACAAAAACTTTCAACTTCTTGACCACTTAACTCATACGAAATGATTATATACCACCGTATTTTACTTACACCACCCCGTTAAATAAGCGAGTGTGGCTCGATACGAAAACGTCTGCTTTTAAATCAGACGGCACCTGGTTCAATCCCAGCCCTACACTAATGACTTGTTTTTCAAGTTACGTGCGGAATTTTCACTTACTTTACGGTGAAAGAAAACATCGTGAGGAAACCGGCATGTTTGAGGACCACAATATCCGAAGGCGTGTGACATCCGCCAACCTGCACTTGGCCAGCGCAGTGGATTATGGCCTATATGTCTCTCCTCATCAGAGGAGGCTCCGTGTCCTAATAGTGGGAGCGTTTAGTGAGCTGCTTCTGCCCCGTTCAAGGGGTAACCATTAGCAAACAAAGTATTACCGAATCCAATATAATTTTTCCAATAACAGCGTTCCCCAAATCCCACGGCTTCAGATTTCGGTATGTCATACGGATATCTTATCTGTGGCTGTCGGGCATATCGCGAGCGAAATTACGCTTGTTTTATGACTCTGATTTGCCGGCGGCGACTACAAAGCTCCTATAGGTAGATAGCTTATCGGAATTATGGACTATCTACAGTTTAAACGTTTGGCGTTATGATGGTTGTAATTTTTCGTGTCGAACACGAATTTTGTTGATAAGAGCTAGGGTTGATGGTTGCAGTCTTTATAAGATTTATATAAGTAACTAGCTGACCCGGCAAACGTTGTTTTTCCTCACTTAGGGGTACAGCGCCATCTATTGATTACTTACTCAACCCAGTCGAAAGGTATCGACATCTGTTAGAATCATTTGGAGTTAACAGATAATTGTGACTGTCAAATAATAACAGACAATCATTAGCAATAAATTAAAATTGCGACTAAGAAACTATCCTAAACTATCCTACCTCTCATGTTGGATTGAACTGCACATGGTGTGCGAACTTTATTATAATCGGTTAAGTGGTTTAGGAGTCCATTGAGGATAAACATTGTGACACAAGATTTATATATATTAAGACTAGCAAGCCCGGCGAACTCTGTTTCGCCACCAGATGGTTTCGTTTTTGTAACATTTCGTTTGGGGATTAAATATTTTTTTTTTGTTTTATATTAGTAAAAGAAAAAATATTATATTTCATTTCACAACCATCGTGCAAAATCATATTGGTTTGTAGTACATGCTATGTATCAGAGATGGCGCTGTATGTGAAAATGATTTTCTGTTTCGATAGTAGACTTATGGATGGTATACTTCGGATAATCAGTCTAGTTTGAGACCCGTAGCTCATCAAAGGTCTAAAAATTGTTAAAATTACAACAAAATAATTACCAAAGCATCAATGTTCAGGGTTTAAATAGTGTTTTTGAAAATAAACAACATACACATTAGAAGCCATATAATTATGATGAAGCTATCTTTAATTATTTTATTATTAATATACATATAAAGTAAAACATTATTTATCAAGCCGTATACCATTATTTAAAGTTGCGCTAGTAGAACGGTATGCTGTCTTTTTGCAAAAGTACTGTTCAAGTAGAAACGAAATAGTAAAAATATAAAAAATGTACGAGCATAATCCGCTACTTAATGAGCACCTAGATAATGGAATAAAGAAAAGTCGTTTTAATAATTATAATAGTTAATGTTTTTTTTTATATTTATACTTTTAAAATTAATATGTAAAATTTTCACACTCGCACTACAGCGAATAAAAGTAACGTATGAAAATCCTCTCGCTCTGAAGACAATAAAATCCAAACATGCGTGTCAACCCGTTCCAGGCCCGTTTGATGAATGTGAATGGCCTTTACCTCTGCAGAAAGTTCCGGTCCCAACTGAGTCGACTCTGCTTATGATAAGGCTCTTGCTGCTCTTTCTTTTTTAACTCATTACAGCTAGTAATTTGACCAGCAAGGCATGTTAACACACGAATTATCGTCTCTATGGTTTAAGGAGGAGCATGTCTAGTTTAGAGTAACTGGCTCTCAAGAAGGCTGCCGGATCATATACTGTTAGGTGCTTGGCGACAGATATTGCAACTTGAGAGCGGTTTGCTAACCAAGCGAGCACTAAAAAGTGCCCTACAACCAAGTTGAATATCTTTTAAGCTGAGATGAGCATTTCTAGTTTGGAGTAAATGGCTCTGAAAGAGGCTACCGGACACTGTTAGGTGTTTGGCGACAGATATTGCAACTCTAGAGCGGTTAGTCTGAACGGCCATATCTTTAAATCTTTAAATGCTAAATGCTCCAACGATTTTCATGAAATTTAGAATATAGGGGGTTACGGGGGCGATAAATCGATGTAGCTACGAATCATTTTTAGAAAATGTCATATAAAAAAATAATAATAATACAGAGCAAAGCTCGGTCATCCAGGTACTAGTGATTTTAAACGCAAAATTAAACACTTTTTTGAGAAGCACTCTTTTTACTCACTTAATGAATTTATGTCGCAAACAATAACAGAATCTTCCTTCTCGTAGCAAAGTCTCATAATTTTATATTATAAATGCGAACGATTCCAATGGATGATAATTATAGATAGCTTTAATTTTATTATTATCATATGTGTATCTTGTATATATTATGTCATATTTTAAGTTACATATTTGTCATGAATGTATGTGTATAAATTAAATTTTAGTAATAAATAAATGTAAATTGACTTGCCAAGTACGGTGCGATGCCGTAAGGTTAATGAACGATTTGATTTGATTTGATTGTTGCTAACCAGGCAAGCAATAGAACCTGCCGGGGAGGTTGAAGAGTACACACATGTTCCAGCCCCCCGGCTTTAAGGCGCAGCGAGGGAACACCGTGGAGGTTTTAGTCGGTAGTGGTCGCCACTCTGGCACCGCCTCCCCCGAGGATTGGCGGGCATGCGTAAATGCATTTCCTCCATGCCAAAAAAAAAAAAAGCAAGTCACTAGAAAATGCTAAAATACGAAAATCTTAAGCTAAAAAAAAGGCAAGCACTAGAAAATGCTAAAATACGAAAATCTTAAGCTAAAAAAAGGCAAGCACTAGAAAATGCTAAAATACGAAAATCTTAAGCTAAAAAAAGGCAAGCACTAGAAAATGCTAAAATACGAAAATCTTAAGCTAAAAAAAGGCAAGCACTAGAAAATGCTAAAATACGAAAATCTTAAGCTAAAAAAAGGCAAGCACTAGAAAATGCTAATATACGAAAATCTTAAGTTAAAAAAATCATATAAGATACTTATTCAAAACAAAGCAAGCCTCAGATCTTCGTGTCAACCCTCCGGGTGGCGTCCGTTTCCCGGAGCTCGGTAAATCCGTTTTGGACATGTGTACCCATGTAGGCAAACATTACTTATGAGATAACGTTTTGTGCCCCATGTTTGAAATGTATGGATTGTGGTCTTTCTACGAAAACTTTATCAGCTCTATGATTTTATTAGTTTTGTTCTATTTGCACCTATTTCTTGTCTTTTTCAACATTACAAAAAGTAATTAAAAAATGTTATAGAAAAGCTACTTCTCTTTTAACATGACTTTGGTTTTTGATAGGTCTTTGAGTAACAAAGGTTAAGGTTTTATTAACATATATAAGCATCCTCAAAAAAAAATTGGAAGTTCGCAGTTCATCTGTATTTCAATATTTATTTTTATTCATCTTACCCACTGACCTCTATTGCGCATTAGTAGAAATAGAGGTCAGTGATCTTACCCCACTCGGTAGAGCTAACACAGCGAATTTCAACACTCTCCTCTATGAATCACCAAACTAAAATTTCCCTTTTCTCTCTTAAGACATCTTTTGCACACTCCACTTGCTATTATATTATATAATTTTTATTAAAAAGTGGTAACACAATAACAATGTAATTGTATTACATTAATCACTTTATCTGTACCTGTAATAAAACAGTTAGCGACCTTGTCGCGATAAAAACCGCATAACTCAACTTTTACGCCAAACATAACGTCTACTCTAATGAACATCCATAAATATGGACATAAGAGACTATAATGTAAAGCAATCAATTCGTTATTCAAAAGCCCTTTCAACCTTTGCGTGTCCCAAACAAAACAACCAAATAGCCAAACCTTGCAACTTTAAACCACTGTGACCATAAGTTCGATCAATCACAAGACAATGCCCATGCTCGGTGCTTGTGTCAATATTAGCATGGCCACACGACATTTCTGTTTGTCGTATTATTCACAACTGTTTGACCAAGTCAGGGGTAAACCGGTGGTCAAGTTATTTAATACGAATAACCTCGCGTGACTTTCGGTCATGTGAATGACAATTCAAATTCGGGCAAACTTTTAAAGTATTTCAATTGTTTGTTGGGGTAGGATTAAATTCATTAATAGATAATATTGTTTTGAAATTTGTTTTTACTGTTATTGACATTTAAATCACACATAATATCTGACCTTAAGTAATGAAATGAAATGAAATGAAATAATTTTATTTGCGTAGCCACAGGTAATAAAAAACATGGAAAATAATATAAAATGTCCCTTGTAGGCTACCGCATATGCGGTGTGCAAAAAGTCAATCTGTTACAAGAATACGTATGCGCAAGAGTTTGCTATATCTATGGGTAGCAACTCGTTGTCACATGACTTTCTAGACAAAATGGGTGTCAAGCAATGACGTTTCTTCAAATTCGGACAAATCTACATAGTAAAGTGAAAAGAAAGCAAATACACTAAACTGTATTTAAGATAAGAAACCAAATACTAATTATAGCCAGTTGAGACTAATTTAAAGCTAGGTACGGCCAGTTAAGCAAAGTAACCTCAATCACACAAGAATGACAATTAAAGAATAAACCTTGGCTGGTCCCATAATCACAAATCTAGTTTGTTGACTGGCAATTATCAAGCGACCATTTAATCTCAAAGAGGCCGCTTGAGACGTTTCGTCAGTGTATAAACACGTACAAATTACACTTACAAACACATACAAGATCTACATTTGCATTGTGTACTTTGTAATCAAAATTCAACCTTGGCATGTTCAAAATAAGACTGATTTTGGTTTGTTTGTTTATATGGTGACATTAAGTTGAAGCATGCTATTGTTTCAGCAAATAATTCGTGGAAACGGAAACATGGAGAGTAATCGGGATACATTAAAGCACCGCACCGGCTTGATACGTAGGGTCACCATGACCCGCCATGCCCTTTAGATAACATTTTTCGATAGATCGAATATTTTTTTTACGTACGGAGTAAAAAAAAAATATCCTTATTCAAATAAAATTGCTAATAATATATTCTTCTTAGTCGGATAAGCGTTTTGCTTCGACCTTCATTGGGAGAACTGCCAAGCTTTGGAACTCTCTTCCTGAGTATCTTTTCCCCGAGTAGTACAATTTGAATGGTCGTAGCTGTTGATAGGCAGGGATGCGTCTTGTCGTCACTGCTCGCTTTTAGGGCACATCTAGCAACGTATCCTCCATTGAAGGCGGTTATTTGCATTGCGAGCACATTGTTATAATAATGCGAGCTTAAATTCGAACAGTTACAATATTATCTGAAAATCGAGACTATGTAATAAGTTTCATATAATTTTAATAAAACACAACATGAATATATAATCAGTTTACAATAACAATGACATAAAAAAATATTTATTTACCACTTCGATAAGATTCAGCCATAAAACTATACAGCGCTAATTCAGAAGGTTGCCGCCAGCGCCTGTCCGAAATTTCAATTTGTTAGATAAGTGATAGCTGATTTATCTCGCTATCAACACCGCCATCGATAAGCAATATATGCAATAACTGGGGATTACATAATTTATAACCAAGTTTGTGTACGTTTTTTGGATAAAACCGCAATTTCCCTTCGAATTTGGAAGTGTTGTAAATCAAAATACTATTTGAACTCAGTGTATCGACAGTTTTGTGAATTCAATTTCTAAACTCTATTCAGTGTAAACTGTTATTTAAAATAAATTAAGAGTAGAGTCACAAAAAAAATCATAAGGATTTTTTTAAGCTATTGCAAATGTTTGTAAACCTAAACAAAAATGCACGAGTCTACTTTAATCAAATCAGTATCCCTATCCATAACATACAAGTATCTCGCGACAGCACTTATCAGTAGGGTGACGTTTTGGAAATGTTCCTCACTAAACGTCAGGGCGTGGTCTCCCTAATCTCTTGATACGAGTTGAAATTTCTCTGATCGCGCCGCAATGCGCGCAGATTTATCAACGATATCAAAACGAATGGCATTTACAAATCCTGGACCACTCTAAAGATGTGACAGAATACCTAAATCCTTGTGGGTATTACGGCTTTGTAATCTTAAATGCCTTTGTAGTGGTAGCAGTGATGCACACGATTACCCATTTTAAAACTCTTCGACTGACAAATCGAAACTCTATCGCCAGTATAACACAGCGCCAAAAAGGATATATTAATATTTTTAGATATGAAATTATCTTTCCCTCCTGTAACGATTTAAAAAGTATCACTTATTAAACAAATATGCGACATAAAACAAAAATGAATCCAAGGTCGTACATTCAATTCAATCGAATAACAAGTCCTCAATAATTATTGCAGTATATTACGATAAAAAATATAAAATCAATCTAAACGAGCAAAAGAAAAACAAAATTGTAAAGATAAAACAAATAAACATTAGGATAAGTCAATTGAACAAATGTCAAAAACTACACAAAATAATCTTCTGTGAAGGCTTTCAAATTATAACTGTGATTAATGTTATCCACGCTGAAATAGATTAGAAGAAAATAAATCCGGTGTGATTAAACCCGAGGTTTGGCGATAAAATAATAATTTTATCAATTCAGAAGGCAATCGCGAAGTTTTAGACACCGTAGTGGTAAGAATCGAACACAAAATCAGCGACCAATTACAGCCCGTCCTTCAATGTGTGCGTGTCATTTTATCGCACACTAATAAAACAATTATAACAGATATAAAGTTCGTCATTTACAAGTCTAGATTTCGTTAATCTGTTCAGATAAATTGGATTAAAAACCTATTATAACTATTGATAAATGGTATTAAAGGGGAATGATAACATTTGATTTATACATAATTAGTAGATTATTGTTTTAGTGTGAGTTTAAATAATTCATGTAGGTGCCGAAATGTTTATTACAGGTATTTCTGCCGATTCGACATCGACAGAAATACCTGTTCGAGTCGATTTTTCATATTTACGTTACTTACCACGCAGTAAATTAATGAACGTTTTCTAGGGATTTAACTATAATGCCGTTAATTACTGAACAATTTGACCATGATTGTTGATCTAGCTTAACCAGATTTTCTTAAATAATAGGATAAATATATAAATCGCTATCTACTAAATATTACCCAATCGGACACGTTAAAACTACTCCATACTCTCCCTTTTAGGCTGCCTTTTCGCATGCAAAAAAAATAGGGATAACCTTGATTCCTCGAGCTCGAATCCGAAAACGTGTGTCATCCACCAACCCGCACTTGGACAGCGTGATACATTATAGCCAATATCTTTCCTCTTGCGAGAGAAAGCCGCGTATCCATCGCGTAACAGTGGGAACGTATAATGCTGCTTATTAGCATAGGCACTTATTTCAGACTGGAAAAGCCACATAGACCGCTGCAGGGTAATAATCTAGTTTAACCGCTAAATTGACTTTAAAAGTCAGTGTCTGAGTTTTTTTCTTGGCCACACAGTGCATTAGCGTCATTAGGACAGCCATCGTGGGCCTAATGCAATTTTAATTATGAGAGGTGCGCCGCAAATTGCACCGTGCATGCAGATTGTTATTTTTCTGAAGCTTTTAACAAATTAAAAATACCACCAGTGTCGTAGCACGTGTGCAAGTGAATACGGAAATGCATTTTCTAGATCGATTCCGTACAGAGCATCGATTATTTTTTATCGATTATTCATAATCGATGCATTGTACGGTGCTCATCTGGCTAGCAACCATGTTCCAGTTGAAAAATCTGCCTACATCTAGCAGTGTGTACCGGACAGCCTCTTTGAGAGCCAGATATTCCAGACTCGGCATGCTCCACCTAAGGCACTTAATCGTGTGGTTATGCGCGCTGCTATTGCCTAGCTATAAAGAGTTTTTTTATAATAATAGTCATTGTAATCGTAACATCCAAGGAGTGGAAATAAAATGTAAGCAAAAATTATTTTTTTACGCAAACCAGTTAAGTAATTGAAATACGTGAAATTGTAGTAATTATTATATGAGGTTCACTTGTGAACTCGATTCGGATTCAAGTGCAAAAGCTCATATATTTAATTAATTAATTTTTGGTAGTATTCCATTAGTGCTCAAAGATATTATCGATACTTGTAATTGGTGTTATTACATTTAATAAATCATATACCGGCAATCAGCGATAAAAATACATCTTTACCCAACTTTATCGGTAATTAAACACGTGATAATTAAATTATAATCCGTCCGTATTGATAGGTAGTTCTAAATACTTTTTTATTTATACAGACAAATAGTATTTATAATAAAACTAGCTGATCCGGCAAACGTTGATTTTGATTGAAAAATAGATAGTAGCCGATTCTCAGACCAAGTGAATACGCATATAAAATTTGGTAAAAATCGGTCAAGCCATTTCGGAGGAGTACGGTAACTAACATTGTGACATGGAAATTTTATACATAAGATATCCTCATCTGTTTTAACATTTAATCAAAAACTATCAGATATACCGCGCAAACACTTACTCACACATAAATACAATTTGCAAAAACCGAAGTCTAGACTAGAATTACAATGCTCGGGCCCACATTCAATGGCTATTAAAATATTTAACAAGTTACCAGGTCACATAATGCGTATTAATATATTATATGGTATATTAAAACTTTCCTGACAAATTTACAAAAAATACTAACGATAAAAAGCTACTACAGAATCTTCTAGATTATTTAAAAGAAAGAACACTGAAAATATCTTATTAATAAACAGGGCTGCTCATCTTAAGTAAATAATTGAAATGCCTTACGGGTAATTATATAATTATAAAGTGACATAATAATGCAATAAATTGTTTAACTTTGACTTTGAGTTTAAGCACAAGTGCTTTATTTGAGTAGCAAATATCTTATTTTTTAAGGCAACGAGAGTTTTGCACTAATATGTATGGTGTGGCTAAATTTGGTACAAAAGTGCCCTAACCATCTGAAAAATTTACGCATAGTCAAAATTACATCAGAAGACAAATTAAAATTATTTGTGCTACTAATAAAAAATGCAGAGTCACGTCTGAATCGTTAATCAAGATTTGTAATAAAATCTTCAACTAAATTATACGGGGAGCGTGACAAATAATTCAAAGTTTAATAAAGTGGGGCATTATTGACCAGGGCGCAAGCGCTTGAGGGTTGACATTGTGTTCTCAAAACCAATAACTTTGAAAGTTTTATAAAATTTAGTCTGTCTATACATAATATGAGGTATAGAAGGCAATCAATGTAGGTTTACAATCTTATTCTTTTTAGAATACGTTTAGTGGCCAAGTCTTTTCAAGCCACTCGAAACATCTTTGGCTCGACTTAACTACTACATGTACTTAGACTTACAGCTGGCACCTACAATTTTATGAGTCATCAGATTCACGGGAGTGCCTAGATGAAAATGCCACTTTTCAAATGACAGTCTTGTTCATGGTCACCCATCCAAAGAAAGTCTCGTCTTATCAATCATCATAATTTTTCCGAAATAAATTTTTAAATCAAAATTACTATCATATAATTACAAAGAGCATAATAAAGCTCGATTTTCTCTTTACATTTCGCACCCCCGGAGTTGCTTTCAATATTTGGCACTGCCATAAATTCGAGCATACTGTCTGAACGGAACAATGAATCTAAATAACCATTAATATGTAATAAATACTATGGGGTAATAAAACCGTGTCGCAGAGGGGACAAACAAACAAGTGCACCGTCCTAACCCTTAAGCACTCGCCATTGTTCAAAGAGACCCAGCCGTAAAATGTCTACACTATGTTCTCCCGTTAGGGCTCTATGTTTGTATCCCCCAAAGTCATTCCCGAATTTGCCCGAAGTTTGCCGATTGGTTCCGCTCCAAATGCCGACAGCTGCTGCTTTTCAGACATAGGGGTCGCTCTTCATTAGTGCGACTTGTCTCGCTAGATGGATGTTTGTTTTTAGGCAGCATGAGTTTGTCTGATGGATCTTTGATGATGTATGAATTTTATGCAGTGGACAGGATGTATTTTTCTATGAGAATTGTTTGTATCATAAAATTAATATAAGAAATATGACAATAAGTATACCTATAGTATAAGAAGTATTTAGTTAGGAATGCAATGGTTTTCCATTAACTAACTTTAACCACTGATCGATCTTATAAAACATACCTCCAATCGTCAAAACTACCCACCAAATGTGCAAATAACTTTATTTGATAATTCAATTCAAATAACCAACCTTATTTCATTCACTATACCAAAATCAAATTCACAATCAAACAACTCAAAGCGGCAACAATACATCAAGCGGCAAGCTTAACAAAACTGTACAAAGCGCGCGTTAGTTGCGTTTAGTCGCGCCCCGGATTACTGAATTGTAAAAAAGATTGAGGGGTATTTTGGACCCGGTGCGGACGAGACGTGTTAATTGTTGGGGCTGGGTTCGGAGGGTTGGAGTCAATTTGCTGTAGCGACATGATACGGCCCATTTCGCCAGCGACAAGTGCAGCACCTGTGCAGTTTCGGCATAAAATAACACTGATGAACAATTGCAATTGGGGACTCAGGGCTCCGGGGTAGCTTTTGTGAACAAACAAATGGTATTGTGGAACAATGAGGGATAATACTGGGTTTAGTTGAAACGAGATCCAGTTTGTGTTAGCTAAGGAGAAACTCTAATAGTCTAATAATGTTAATCTAATAGTGAAACTGACCTTTATTGATGTATAGTAGTGCCAATTAAATATCTAAAACAATATTTTGTTTTCTCTTTTCAGAAGAAATTAAATTTGGCATCAACCGTCTAGTTGGAGACAGGACAGACGAAGAAGAAGATGAAGGAAACCATCATGAGACGAGACGAGAGGGTGGGTCTCCTTCATCACGCTGCGGCAGCCCTTGCTGGGACCCTTCACCACCATCACCTCGATCCGTTCGATCCAGCTCACCTGAACTCGAAGTCGATTCACCACCTTCATCACCAAGAAGACCACCCGACTCTACATCGCCTCCAAAGCGATCGGAGGCATTCTCTGTCAGCGCATTACTAAGACCTGATGCTCCGAGAGTTCAACCGCAAAGACCATTCTTATTTCCCCCTCTACCATTTGGAGAGTTCTTGAGAGACGCTGGCAGCTTGGGTTTACCAGGGTGGGGTGGATATAGCAACTTGTATCTTCATGCAGTCCAAGCGGCTGGACCCGAGTTTCTTAGACTTCGGGCAGCAGTGTTGGGAGCACCGGGACCTTTATCCAGGCCTTTACCTATTGGAGATGTGTATTCTTGCGTAAAATGTGAAAAAATGTTCAGTACCCCTCATGGGTTGGAAGTGCACGCTAGAAGATCTCACAATGGCAAAAGGCCTTTTGCCTGTGAACTGTGTAGCAAGACTTTTGGACATGAAATCAGCCTTAGTCAACATAGGTGAGACTGTTTTACGCAAATTCTATAGATATAATTACCTAGTATCATTTCAAATTAAAAATATAAATTTACTTCGTTGTGACAAAAATCCAATATTAAAATTTCAAGCGTAATTTATTATTTCTATTGTGTCTATAAACTCGAGCATATTCCACGTAGATACTCGTAGTCTAGCGAAAAAGACATGGATGGAGTGTGTGAATGAAGACATTAGAGAGAAAGGATTGAGTGTGGAGATGACGTCTGATAGAGGAGGGTGGAAGAAGAAGATTTGCTTTGCCGACCCCAACTAAATGGGATAAGGTGAAGAAGAAGAAGACTCGTAGTCTAGCACGACATATTTTTAAACCACGAGGTCAAATCATTTCTTAATTCTACTCTAATATGGGATTTCTGAAGACTAAACTGGGAATGAAATCAAACAAAATGGATTTTCTATTAAACTGAATACTTTATATTCTCAAGTTATCACCGTACCCCCATTCGCAGGGCTGTCCACAGCGTGGAGAAGGTGTTCGAGTGCAAACAATGCGGGAAGACATTCAAGCGGTCCAGTACTCTCTCCACACACCTCCTCATACACTCTGATACCAGGCCGTACCCCTGCCAGTACTGCGGGAAGCGGTTCCATCAGAAATCCGATATGAAAAAGCACACTTACATTCATACTGGTGAGTTTAGATTAATCTAGAAATGAAGAGAAGAAAACATTTACCGAATTAGACATACATTTTCGGGCTTTAAAGAAACTCTAGGAAATTAAGAAAGATTAGAATTACTAATTTAAGGAAGAGATTATATTAGTACGTTAGGTCTTAATGGAATATAGCTTATTATGACAGGAAACCATAAATACCACAAGTAGGTACGTAGGAGTACATATCAATTTCAAAGGACGACAACAACGACATTTTGAATTGAAATAAAAGTTCTAAGTTTAGAACCTTAAAATATATATATTTATCTAATAATGTCTTTACATTATATTGTTTTAGTTATAAAATAGAAATTTAGTTAAAATTGATAAGTAAGTTTTCGACAATAATAGAAAGCTCAACCGCCTTCAAAAGTCTACAAATCAGCAGTCTCATAGCACCTAACTTTTTCGCAAAACTCAAACTCCGATTACGTTCCAAAATTACCTCAAATTTCAAACTTCTCCGTCCATTTACTTACCGTAACTCAAAACGTAACGTTGTCAAAACATCTTGAATCCCAAAATACTTCCCCTGGTTATAATTAATGTGCATTAACAACGGGGGATGTTTTGTAAGGAGCTTGCGGCTTCTGCTACGGTTTGGATTACAGATACTCACGGGTTTGGAAAATATCGAGTAGATTTCGTTAGAATAATTGGCCAAGTTCCATTATTAAAAAAAAAAAAAACTATATGTCAGCACCCAACTTTTTAATTTATTTTATTCTGATTTCAACATTTTTTATATAATAGCAACTGAAATACTGACTATACAAGTAAATATGTATGTGTTTTCCAAAGATGTACAATCCAAACCTAGCATCTAAGATTGATAATTCATCATCATCATCATCGGCCTAAGCTCGTCCACTGCTGGAACCACCTTTCCAAAGGCACGTTACTTGGTCCTATCTTGTGCTTCTCTTCGCCATCCACGATTAAGATTGATAATCACCTTTTCCTAATTCTAACTAGTTAACTAGTTAAAGTTTCATACTAGTCTTGTTTGCTATATAATAAACGTTTTTTTTTCTGCCTTGATCTCCGTAGAAAGCTAAAGTCTTCGCATATTTTTTTTTATACATACAATTAAACACCATACAAAACCTGCAACCATAACCTTACAACCCCTGAGTCCCGCCATTTTAAGCCCTTCCATGAATACAAGATGGCGCGGTCGCGTGACGTCATCGAGTGAGATTCTGGACCGCATCGCCGCAACTGTTATTGTGATCTCTAAACACTTCTGTCGGTTTAAAGCTATTGTGTAGGTGTTTGTTGGCTTTTTGTGTTTACCTTGGCGCAAAGGGTTTAAGGACGCGTTTCTTTGAGAATTTAGAAATTAAAGAAGATTAGACGATGTTTCAACGTTTTGAAGTCAGTTCTCTGTAAAAGCGTTTAGAGTGTAAATTTTTCGTTTATTTTAATGTTGCTGTCAAGTTTATGCTTAATACAAGGATTAATATGTTATCTATAGTACATACGTTGAGTATTTTTTTTTTTGTCTAGATGACAATGCTCATTTTTATCTACTATAGGTACAGTTTCCAAAAAATATACCAAAATTTGTTCTTAACCTATTCGAGTTTGACCAACGGGAACAACCGATTTTAAATAATTATTGCTTCTGATATAGTAATGTTTATGCAGTTTTACAGTCTACAAAGTTACTTGTTACATACAGAATGGTTACTAACGGAAATCCTTGGAAGCGTGACTTCAGAAAAGTTATACAAGTCAACGATCAATTTGTATGGGACAATTGTATTTTATTCATTATTCCTAAAAGTCTTACAATAGAAATTTTTTCTATCTACACTTAAGCTATCGTTATAATGTTCGTCGTTATTATGAGAAAGAATCTTCTCTCCTCTTTCTCCTTCGTCGTTATTATGAGAGCGAATCCCTTCTTCTAATTCCGTTACTTTCTTACATATTTTATTCTTATCCGGTAACTTCACGTTCTTAACTTCAATTATTAGTTCCTTTACATTATCAATTCCTATATCCACAAGCCCCTAACCATTTAATTCCCGTCGCCGCAGATACGATCAGTTTACTAGTCTTTATCACTTCCTACAACAGTCATCAATTATAAAACAATTTGTCAAGCAGCGGGGCGTACTTGCGGCTTAATAATTCAGTGCTTGAACCCTCGTCAGGTTACTTGCACTTGATAAGGGATAAGTGTTTATTAACTGTATGTTTATCAATGTTTACTACTCGGAGACGTGAGCTTTCAACAAAGCGGGAAATTCCTTTATTTGTAAATTATGAAATATCATGCAACATTTATCTACTACTAAAGTTGACACGTATCTTAAAGTTTCAAGTGACTTCATCTAAAAGTGACAATAGAAAAGTTATTAACGCTAAAAAGATTAAGAATGTTTAAAAATAAACTTTCGTTTTTCGACTACTAGAAATTTGCAAGAGACAGTTAGTTCCTCCATACATTTTATCGCAAGTCCACATTATTTTTGTGTGGATTACCTGTATTCTTATTTCATTTAATTTCTGTGTGGATCAGTTAAGTCTTAGCTTTAACTTACTACTTATATTCTTTTGACCTTTACTAGTCTCTACTTTATATAGTTATTAAAGCACTTTAGTTTCTTTAAATTCGAATTGGTGAATATGCAACGCTTTATTTCAGATTCAGATTATTTTCTAGATCAGATGATTTTTCTTTGACCCTGTCTTTACTACATTATTTAGTCATGATTATTTCTAATTTTCTCAGCACATACTATAATAACATACCTAAACATTTCCTACATAACACTTCTCACACCCCTTACATCACTATCAGTGTATTCCTATATCTATCTATACCACCTTACTCTCCCCAGTTCATTTAAGACAAGGGTGGGGTACGCCCGTGATTCAGACGCATAGATTCGTCGTTTTCATTGCTTTGACAGTGAGTGCGAAAGAGATACACTCAGATTTAACAATGAGACTGAAAGAGACGGTACTTCGGTTAGTTATTGGGCACATGGTGCCTGTAGGGTGGTCTGCGGATCGCAATGAATAAATTTTCATGGAAATGCGAAGGTTTTAAAATCTCGTTGGGAAGAGTGCTTACTGCGAACGGGGAAAATCTTTGGATGCATTTTGTAACTCCGGAAAGTACGATAAGACTTTTAAATTTTGTTTACTTTTGAACTTCGTTAACAACTTATATTGTGTATACAATAAGATGTAATATAAAATATGTGTAAGCATGTTAACAAGCATAGCATAAGCAGCTCACTATACGTTCCCATTGCTGGGACTCAGGGCCTTCTCTAACAAGGAGAGAGATGGCCAAGTGCGGGTTTGCGGATGACACGTCTTCGGATATTGCAGTCCACAAACATGTTCTTCACAGTAAAGCGAGTGCAATGCCACACATAACTTGAAAAAAAATCAATAGTGTAGGGCCGGGATCGAACCATGGGCCGTCTGATTGAAAAGATGACGACTTATATTCAGCAATTCGATAATTAATTATTGACTTTCTTTACCCAGAGCTACCAATAGGCAGGAGGTTCCTAAACAAATATCTATCCGCCAGTTAACACCTTCCAACCCAACTACAGATAAATTAACCAACCGCACACCTGATCTCACCCCAATCCTACCCGCTACGTGTAAATTATTAACGATATCAACTTAGCGAATAGTTGCTCGAACGGCATTTTAATCAGTGTCCCAACTTCTTGATTAATGTACCCCTAGACAATTTATCGTCGAAATTTTATTTATAATTACGCAGGCTAAATTAAATGGTGGTGATTAGTCAACGTCAAGGCGCGGGACCGCGGGATTGCGATTTGTCACCTTCCCGGTTTAATTCGCTAATTTGTACCCGGAAGTTCCCAACCTCTCTACCTGTTGTTAGTACGGTAATTTCAGGCTGTAGTTACAACTAGTTAGTTAAGCTAGTCGCGGTAATTAACCTAAGTTGGCAACTTCAATTATTCATACAACTTCGCCGATGTGGAACAGTGGCGGCCCCATCGTGGAACCTTGCGGAAGTCCTATCTAATATTCAAAACCAATTTAAACTTTTTTTATCTAAAGGCTCAAGTACGTCATACGCAAAGACAAAAAAGTGAAATTAAAAAAGAAAGATGGATAATGCAATTACTCAGACGTTGTTCATTCCAGTTCATGAATGTTTGATTCACTCGAACGCTTCGGTTTGAGCGCTTTTTTTAAAACTCTTCCTTCTCTTAATTAGTCAGGGAATAAACAAGTGGCACATTAGCTCTCGGCATAATTACACGGCGGCTGTATTTCGGTTTTCTTTTTTCGTTCGCATTACTTAGCTTGCCGCGGTTTGCGGTGAAGAATTTAAAAAGCATTTGCAAAATTAGTTTGCATCTGCAAATTTGTAATTACGGGGGTTGTGTATTAGATATTTTTTTTTTTAATAATAAAAGGTCAAAGATCTGTTATATTTAGGTCTGAGAATAAATGTTCTTGTAAATGGACAGCTAATATGTCAATAGAAACAATCTTAGCTGCAACTAGAAGCTGTAGTAGGATTTATTAAATGTTTATCGCTTAAATAACTAATTACTGGCAACTCTGACAGCGGCTTAACGTCCTTAATTATAGTTTCTTTATATTTAATTAAAAAGATGAAAATCATCAATTAAAAAGATGAAAATCATCTTTTTAATTAAAGTATAAAGTATCTTTTTAATTATAGTTTCTTTATATTTAATTAAAAAGATAAAAATCATCTTTTTAATTAAATATAAAGAAACTAAATATTTAATATAATGCAGATTAAAAATAAACGATGTCGTTCTCACAAAAAGATTCCTTTCAGGCAATGATTGCAAAGTACAAAATTAAAAGGTATAAAACACTTCACAATTGCCACGGCTGTGCCAAATGTTTTTAAATTTCTGTTCAGATCCCCTCTGATTACTTTTTAAAGCCTTTTTCTGCTTAAAAATAGCAAAGAGACATCTTCAGAGTTGTTCAA
This sequence comes from Mellilla xanthometata, assembly GCA_035578125.1. Lineage (NCBI taxonomy): Eukaryota > Metazoa > Arthropoda > Insecta > Lepidoptera > Geometridae > Mellilla > Mellilla xanthometata. The sequence goes on along the minus strand of JAPUBQ010000024.1, from coordinate 16,443,964 downwards.
AGAGCCTCCTGTTCTGTAATTGGATGCGGAAGACGCCATTTCGAGTGGAAACTGTAGCAATATGCAAATGAGGCTACGCCGAGGGCTTGGATTTCTTTTTGGCGTGAGAATTCAACTTGGGTAAAATTAAATTTCAATTAGGAGAACAGTTTCCGCTGTCGAGTAAATAACAAAAGGAGATAAGCTCTATTTATTTAAGAAAATGGCCTTTAAATTAAGTATCACTGTATAAAACAGACTGCCTATATACGAGTACATAGCAAAGGTAACAGAAACAATCCAATCGAAAAGATCGTTTAAAGTAACAAACAACATCAGCCGACACAATCGAATCAACGTCCAGCTAAAATATTTCCAATCCTCACAAACCTAACAAAAATAACAGCTATAAAACTAACTGTCCAATCTCTCGAAACCAATTCCTCGTACAAGATTCCAGACTTCAAGTATTCCGTCCACATAACCTAAGGGGGTGGAAATCTAAGCGGTCCATAAGGAACGGGGTGGAAAGGACAGCGGTGAGGGGTGGGGTATCTTCAACCCCCCCGGGACTGAATCAAGGAGTTCTACGTGCCTCGAGTTTAATTAAGGACTCTCGAGAGCTCCGGATTCTTCGATTTTAGTGGCGCTTTCTTTAACGTTAAGCACATAGTTTATTAAACGGTTCGCGTTGAGATTAATGGCGTTAAAGGATTAATGGTTTGTTTTGATTTTTAAAAGTCGGCTTGGATAATATTTGCACAAATTATTGGGGTATTTTACACGTATCGTCAAATAGCGCCGAGTCGTTCTGTTGAGCTTTTATGTAAATCCTTAAATATAATAATGTATTTAAATTGACACATGCATATAGACTTTATTTTTCAAGCGTCTCCTCCGTCTCAAACATAAGCCGCCCAGTAGGTAGCTATACGTTCCCACTGCTGGGAGTTGGGGCCTTCTCTCACGAGGAGAGAGATATAGGCAATAATCCACCACGCTGGCAAAATGCGGGTTGGATGATACACGTCTTCCGATATTGTGGTCCTCAAACATGCCGGTTTCCTCATGATGTATTTTTTCACCGTAAAGCGAGTGTCAAGCCACATATTTAAGTAAGTTGAAAAATAAGTCATTGGTGTAGGGTTAGGATCAAACCAGGGCCTTCTGATTGAAAAGCAGACGTTTTCCCACCGAACCACACTCACTTTTGTCCGTCTTTAAAATATTAAGTCTTGTTCTTAAATTTAAACCAATGTTTTTTTTTCAGACATTCAGAATCATTCTTATGCATAATAGAATACCAAAAAGTTTATATTTTTCCCAAATATTCCTAACAATTTGCAAAACAGAGCGTTACCAAATTTCGGGGTTTCGAGTAAAATCCAAACCCGCTGACAATCTCACGCCAATCCAAATGGCGTGTTGAAACGCCACCTTCCACAATTCTTATTCCTTTAGGATTACAAAACATCACACGATCCCACAAAAATCTAACACCGAACCGTCACAGGGCATAACAATCCAGATTTATATTTTATTTTTGTACGAATTCGTAACTTTATCTCTTCAGGGGATTCTGTGAACGAGATTTTTTTTCTCACGCGAAAAAATGTCAGTTCGTCGGTAATTTCGTATGCCGGTCCTGCTCCCATACAATATCAGACGGTCTCAGGAGAGAGGCTAATTAAATTAATGTCCCCGGCCCTCTTTGGCCCCGCTGCCTGTAATCCGACACCTGCATTGTTGACTCACTTACACCTAGTTTCGAGTCTTGAGTTACTTTGGACATGATTCTGGGGAGTGGCTTGGTTAGTTTTATTAGCCTTTGATTCTTACTTTTGATTTCTAAGTAGTCTTTCTACTACATTTGACCGTTTTTCACATAATTCTCACATTAGATTGGTATATAGATCAAAAAAATATTCATGCCCCATGTTATCATCATCATCATCATAAGCCCCTAGTCTTTGTCATCTGTTGGGTATAGGCCTCTCCTAAAGCATGACATTACTTGTTATCAAGTTAGCAGAACTCTTGAAGTGCCATGCTTTTAACTCTATGCTACAAATTCTACACTTAAGCCAACATTTTTGGCTAGATCAACCGTCACCGTCGTATGGTTAGGCCCATATAGGTATATATACCCTCTTTTTACAATCATAGCAAAAAACAATATCTCTCACATTCTAATTCAATCAGAGGCATCTCAAAAATCACTGATTGCATGGCTACATAAAAACCAAAAAGCATTTCCATCACAGATTATTCGTCAGCTACCATTCTAAATTCCTAAGATAAACTGTTAGTTACTACTAGAAATGACACAGTTTACTTAATATCTAGTACTACACGTTACACAGATTAGGTAACAGTTTCTAGGTAACGAAGTGCTTGCCGCGTGGCAGCCGCACGCGCCTGTAATTTAATAAACACATTATCGCGATTAGCTGTGCCCTAGCGCCCCCTGCTGGGTAACGCCCGACTACTCCCGAAGGTACCCGAAAGGACCCGAAGTACTCCCAAAGGGATCGGGGATTTCATCGGCTGATTTCGTGATATTAATCATTACGGTCTTTATTCAAATTGGTCGCCGTTTTTAGGGTTGAAATGACCTGCCGTCGAAAATAGTAATTTGTAAACATAGCTTGCTGGTTCACTGTATTTTTATTACGAGCATGTTGTTTTGACACATTTTTTTTATTTGTGTTTGAGTCTAAGTTCTACTAACCCATTATTTTGTAGATATAAGGATATTTCAAATTTAAAACGTTTTGATACAGCATTATAACTCTCAGTTCAATTCCATTTGCAATCTTTTTTATCTTTAAAAAACTGTGCCTAAGTAATAAGTAAAACATATGTGTCATTTTGTTTTTACTAAGAACTTTATTTCTACGGACCTCCTTTTTCTCAAATCCATTAATTTACAACACATTATCATAAAATACTTAAACATATTGACTAATGTTATTATAATTAACTACCAGCATTCGAAACCACTCATTGGAAACCAACTGTTCCCAAAAAAACGCATCGATCATGAGTGCATCCCTAACATAATTTTAAATTCACCCAAACGAATATAGACCGTAACTGTTTTGATTTAAAGCTCAAGTTTCTTATTCAATAACTTGACGTATCAATGTTTCTGAAAAATTAACAATTTTATCTTGTACGGTCATCGGCATCCTTATTCCGATAGCTTTAAAGTTCAATTTCTAGGGTATACGTTTGAATGAACTACATCAATGAGTAGGGTGACCTCCAATTTTTTAATAACTCGGATCAAATAAGGGGCATTATAAAATTGTCTAGAAGGCACGTGCTGAGCGCCGGCGCATCAACAGGATGTCATTATTTAAACAATAAATTTAATTGTAAATTACCCTCTAGATTGTTACGTATAAGTATAGCGAACAATGCGATAGAATACGGTGCGATTTTTAGAATTTTACCTAACATATAGCTCGTTAGTCTAAATACATAGGTAGCTAAATTTCTGTAAGGATATCGTACAAATCCATTTTAATTAAATATCATATATAAAATTTATTTTGATATTTTAATTCGATATGTATAAATAATTAAGTATAAAACAAAGAGTATACATTTATTTATTTCTTGAAAAGTCTACTGTAACAAATAATTTCTTATTTAATATTAATTAGCACTGTTTTGTATGTTATATTAAGATATAACATTTCAAAATAAATTATAAAATTAAAATTGGACCACCAAAAATAATTTTTAAGACCTCTCCGGACAGTACTTGACGGAAAGGCATTGCCGCATAACGCTCGTGGCATTACCGAGAAAAAAGAAAAAAGTAAAGAAAAAAATTAAATTTAACTACTAAGTACATAAGAAAACATATTTAAAACGTTTCCATTGAACTAGTTCACAGCTCAACAAGGACAACCTTGGCACTTCACTTTTTATTAATATAACTTCACAAAGTCAGTATAAAAATAACTGCAACCTAATACCGTTTTTATTGCACCTCATTCAGGCGGTTGAGTTCTAATTGATGCAATCTCCTGATTGGCAGTTGCATTACAGGGCGCGGTGACACCCGAGCTGTTACGAGCAAAAACTACTGCCAGTGTTTGCTTTTGTAATAATGAATGGAAATATTAACGCTGAGTCATTTTGATTATAGTAGTTAGCTACTTGGACTTGAGAGCTTTAAAAAATGAGGGCTTTTAAAAAGAAGAGTTTTATGAGTTTTAGACTAATAAATAAATATAAGGACACATTTCACACACGGCTGGTTAGCCCCATACTGAACCATTTCTAGTTCGTGTTACGGTAGCTAACACAACTGATATACTACATATAGTACATACATATTGTATATAGCCTAACTTTCACTATACCTTGATTCGATAATGAAAACATTAATTTGATAGTTTTAATTTACGTAGGTATCATAGAAATTCATACGAGTGTTTTGCTTAACATAATTACGTCTACTTTTCTTACAAAAATAATTACATATATTTTTTTTAACTCAGTATGTGCGCTTACTATGAATATCAAAACTGTTTGATAGATATAGGTACAATGTAAGTTAAGTAGTATTCGTTTTTTTTTATTATCTACAATAAAAAAAATATATGAAAAAACGTAAATATCTCAAAATTGTCTTATTCTATTTCAAGTTGAAATAATACAAACGAGGACATACAACTAACAGAAAACTTCACATGTACTTTTAAAAGTAAACCGCACCATGTTCGATAATCTAATTATCATGTTTTGATTGGCCAGCGCTCATTTTGCGCACTTTTCAAGTGTTTTGATTCGCTGACGACAGCACTGCCAGTTGTCCAAGTGTTTTAGCAAACCATGGACAATGCAAACATGTCAATTTGCTTTCGTTATAGACTCTATTTATAAGGAGGGTAAGGTTGAATTCGACTGTCAATTTGTCGGCTTTTATTTCCTTTGGGATTTTGAGAGAAAGCGTTAACCGGTGCAATTCAAGTGCAAAAATAATAGTCACAAATGTGACTGCATTTGTTGAAACAACATTGAATCCTTTTGCGAAGTGGTCTAGTTTTTAAATTAGATTAACTTACCCTTTAAAATTAGGGTATTGGTATTAAAATGGCAGTAATATATAGATAGAGAGATAGAGTAGGTACTAGCTAACCAAAATAAAAAAAAAAGACTGTTTAAGAAATTCTTCAGTATAAATAAAAAAGAGATCTCATTTTATTTAAACTGATATAAATATAAATCCATTTCAATAAGATTTTTATGAAAGACCTCTGAAACAAGGTCTACCAAACAAAGAAAAATCTTCAAAATCAGTGGAATTATCGTGTAATAAACAAAATAGAAATTATTATTATTATTATTTATCATGTGATTAAAAACCAGATGTGATTGAAATGTATATTATTTCCCTATTTCATTGTTTAAGTTAGTTAATTTTGTAGAAAATTTGGCACGAAGTTATAGGAGCTATTAAAATCGAGACCGCTTCCATTAAATCCGTCTAATGACCTACAGCTATATCTCGTCACATTATGCAAAGCCGACCAAAGCTCATGTAACCACGCACCCTCGGGGCTGTTGTGTCAGGTCTGATTTATATCATATCTAATGACGATTATCATTTATTATCAGATTTTCCATTGTACTTGAGATTGATTTTTACTGTTGTTAGATCGAGGGAGTTACACAGGGCGTTATATAGTATGTTTGAAGGAAAATAATTTACTTTGATTATTTAATACTTTTTATCAGTTCATAGGAATAATTTGTACGATTTTATGTATACCAATAGTATAAAGAGGAAAAGTTTGATTTTTTAGTTTGACGCAAATAGGCTCCGGAAGTCCTGAACCGATTTGAAAAATTCTTTCACCGTTGGGAAGCTACGAGTACATTATCCCTAAGCAATATAAGCTATATTTTGTTTTTTCTATGCAACTTAGATTTTTTTATAGCCCGTGCAAAGCCGGGACGATCTGCTAATAAAACGTACTATTTCTAAAACTGATATTATTTATTGCTTCTTTTTACTTAGTTGGGTATATTTCATAGATTCTCCTAAAGGTTCCTACGTTACCCTTTAACTAAGTTTTCGTTGTCCACCCATCTGTCCGTCTGTCACAAAACTGTATCTCATAAACCAAGTCGGCTAAAGCGACGAAATATTACAAGGCCAATAATTTATTTTAATTAAACAGTAACATTTTTACAGATTATGTATTTCTGACGTCTCTATAACAAACAATAGAAAAAACGCCTCCCATACAACGAACAGATTTTTAAGCTATTTTTTTTAAAATAACTAGCTGACCCGGCGAACGTTGTTTTGCCTCACTTAGGGGTATGAAAAATAGATAGTGTAGCTTATATGACACGTACGTAGATTTACCATAGCAGCGCCATCTATTGATTACTTACTCAACCCAGTCGAAAGGTATCGACATCTGTTAGAATCATTTGGAGTTAACAGATAATTGTGACTGTCAAATAATAACAGACAATAATTAGCAATAAATTTAAATTGCGACTATAATTTGAGATTAAAACTATTCTATCTCTCAAGTTGGATCAAACTGCACATGGTGTGCGAATTTTATTACAATCGGTTAAGTGGTTTAGGAGTCCATTGAGGACAAACATTGTGACACGAGATTTATATATATTAAGATGTACCGGAACGCACTTGCCCAATTGCTGCCATCGATGTATGAATAAAACAGCTGTTCAATCATCATCATCCATCCTAGAATACTGAAACAGTCGTATCGTGTTATGTAATCATCGCCGAGCTATAATCCCGCAAACGACGACCCAACCCTTGCTCGTATATTAAATGAACATCTATTTGTCATATCCATTTTATATTGAGAGCGTCGTAGATTAGCAATAAGGGGTGTCATATTGTTATGTGGTATTAATAGGAACTGTGTGATAGTACTATAGTGGCAATTCTGTATCTAATACACAAATAATAATATTGTTCTTCTTATTTTTCTTCGTATGAGCTAAATGGCAAGCTTTGGAGTCGAGAGTTTTGAAGAGGTCCGAATGCCTCTGACTTGGCATGACTACCAACTGTCGGGACCTACCATTTTACGTGTCATGCAACTCCGTCAAAATGACACTGTTCTACAAAAAAAATGTGTTTGTTGCCCCGTATATAACCGCATTTTTTTACGTTTTGAAGTGTCCATACTACGAATGTATTTGTGAAAGTTCTCAATGTGCCTGTGTTTTCATTATTTTTGCATATCTTATACTCGAACAATTATCATAAATTAATTTTATACTATATATTTAGTAGATTAGTTATTTAAAAAAAAATTAAACATATTCGTACTAAAGTATATTAGGTAACCTTTGGTTTGCCCACTACCCTTTAGAATACGTTCAATCTTCCGATTCAGTAAATAATAGAATAATAAACGCTATATATAGGTAAACAAAAAGTAAACAATTAGAATCGCCATCAAAAAGAGTGTTTTAAGAAAAACACATTATTTGATCTGTCTCTAACTCAGACAAGTCTTGCTTAATTTACTCATTACTGACGGCATATGACCAGCGGTACTGTGGCCACAGATTACTAATTAGTTACAAGACTTACTCTGGCCTAAGACGGGGTAAGCCTAATCTAGAAAAACTGACTCTCGAGAAGATGAAGACGAAGAAGCTAGTACACTCTCATAGGTTTGACGACCTCGTTAGCGTAAAGGTTACCATGCCGGCCTGCTAATCAGAAGGTTCCGGGTTCGATTCCCGGCCCGGTCAACATCTTTGTGCTTAACTAAATTTGTTGGCTGTGGGTCTGGGTGTTAAATATGTATCTATATAAATTATATATGTAGTATATCAGTTGTGTTAGCTAGCATAACACGAACTAGAAATGGTTCATTATGGGGTTAGCCAGCCGTGTGTGAAATGTGTCCTAATATTATATTATATACCTATATATTATTCTAGGTGTCAGAGTTTTCAACTTGATGGTGGTTACATGCATGCATTCCACACACAATACGTTAGTAAATAGTTTCTCATCGTTTTGTCTCGTTTCTACTTCCCAGTAACACCGCAGTGCATCACACTATAGAGTCAGCAATAATAGCGGTGACTGCCGGAATCCGGCCGCCACTCGACAAACTGCTTTGTTCTCTCAAACTACCCCCATTGTCGCCAGGATAGGACTTATTCTGATTTTGGTACTTGGTTTTTTTTTTAACACGGAGAAAAATCTTAGATCTTCAACTACGGAAGACGGCTTTGAACATGATTTTCTTGTCGTGTTTTTACTTGTTGTCAAATGACTTGACTTATTGTGTCAATTTAGCGATAAGGCCGCCATTTTTGGCCCGAGTTTGAAATATCTCACGTAAATAGTTTACTTTAATAAGTGTGTGAAAATAAGAAAAATATCTATCTTTCTTATTATTTACAATATATTTATTATAAATCTACGTATTTTATATATATTTTGTATAATGCCTGTAGCTCGGCTAACTAACGTGATCAGGCGCGATCATCAAGGTTAAGTAATGATCGATAAGGTCAGTCTTTATATGGGTGACCATGCACAAGACAGTCTGTTAAAAAGTGGCAATTTCATCTGGGTGCTACCGTGGGTCAGATAACATGCTAAATTTTAGTCCCAGCTGTTAGTCTTAGAACAAACAGTTGTTGAGCAAAGTTAGAGGCCTTCGGGCGGCTTTAAAATTATCGACACCAGTGCTTGGCCTAAGTGGCTCATACGAAGAAGAAGAAAAAGAAGAATATATATTTTTTAAATTATTTATTTTCTTTTCTTTTTTATTTAATAGTCACCAGAATAGGCACTCGCCAAAAATCGTCGCATTCCTCCCTGAGTCGTCACGAATACATAGCAATAAGGCAAGTGACTGGACATTTCCGGACATGAGCCACATTCCGCGCGTGCTCCCGGCAATCCGCTCCGCCAATCTGCACATTCTTGCTCACGTCGATATTGCAACACTACTGCACTCTTACGGCTCTTAAAGCTATTATACTTTCTCTGTTCTGTATTGTTCATTCGAAAAAAAAAGGTAAATCATTTGCCGAACATAACATAGTACCTGGATGACCCAGATTTGCTCGGTATTTTTTTTTTTATTAATCCTATCTAGATCGATTTATCGCCCCGAAACTCCCTAAATTTCATGAAAATCGTTGGAGCCGATTCCGAGATTCCAATTATATATATACAAGAATTGCTTATTTAAAGATATTAGATTCGATAGGAAGTTAGTAATTTGCGTAAGCAATTTGTTCAGCCTAACAATGTTTCGACACTTATGTTGTAGGAAGTATAGGTGGAACGACAAAAAAAAAATATACTTTACCACGTGTTTGTAAATATGTGTGTGTTTTTAGGATTTCCTACCTAAAAGGTAAAAACGGGACCCTATTACTAAGTCCACTGTCTGTCTGTTACCAAGCCGTATCTCTGAAACCGATATAGTTAGGAAACTGAAATTTACACAGTTTATTTCCTGCGCCGCTATAACAACAAATACTTAAAATAAAAACAAAGAGATTATTAAGTGGTGTGAAAAACGTGTTTTTTTTTTTAAATATTTTATTGCTGTATATTAATAACGGTAGCAGGTAGATGCTTAAAATTTGCAGAATATGTATTTATTTATTTATTATGATTCACAAAACAGAAAACAATCAAAACTATAACTAAAATTAATTAATATACCAGGATCAAAACTACATTATTTTCCCAACTACGTGTAAACAACATTATCAAATAAAAGTATTAGATAGAAACAATACGAGACGAGTTGGTGACAATTAGGTTAAGCTACAATTTGATTTAGTTTAGTTTTAATCTAATTTCAATAAGTCAAAAATATTGTTTTTAAATTTCACTTTCGCTATATTAATTACCATTCGAAATATATAATTACCTAATATAAACTAAGTATGAAAGTAATAGCCAAGACCATTCCAGTTCTTCTCCATCGTAAGATTCCAAAAACTAAATCTCGCTAGGCCATCAATCGCGAACTGCCGAGGTCGGCGAATTCCTGCCAGAAACATCCCCTTATTTTCCCATGTGGGGGTAGTTTCCACCCTCTCGGGGGTGAGGAATTAACGAATTTGTCAACTGTCAGGGTGGACCTTATTAGTTTTTCTGAGTCCCGATGATTTTCAGGCACGTGGGGCATTTGAGGGGTTCATTTTGTTACGTTCAGAGTCTGTCTTTTAAGTTTTGGGTCTCAATTGACACAGTTTTTTTATCTTACTTTACTGTTTCTCTGTGTTAAGTTTATCATGTTTTATATAAACGGTTTTTTCGCATTTCGCATTTATTACCTACGCGAAATACGAAAAACTCGTTTTTTTTTTTCAATATATTTTAGCACAGAACAAACTCAAGGCGAACATAAGGGCAAAATCTTGATTTCACAGTTTTTTTAGCTTTAAATAGTACACGGAAATAGCTTAAAGACCGTCTAAAGAACCACTCTTAGAATATTTATACTTATTTTTGTACCAATCATGTGTTACAAATAGTTTTGTTGTAAACAGATAAGTAAAACGCACAATACTACTAAACTAAGTAATTTACAACAAAGGTCACCTTTTCTATTTTTGTGAAGAATGCACTGGTCCTCGCGTTAAGTAAGTATCACTGATTTATACATATATGTTAAAAATTAATCATTGAAACAGACAAACTATCTTTGTATGAGTATACCTACTGGTATGTACTGTATTGGTTTCAGAATAGAAAGATAGAAATAGTCTACTACGAAAATTTTATGAATGAAATCTTTTAGGTTCCACTTTAAAAAAATATGAATTTTGCAGCAAAAAATATAGCTCCTAAATCAAAACATAATTATAATAACGTCCACATAAAACAAAAGAAAAATCCTCCGAAAATGCGGTCGCCATTGTAAATCTCATTTTTAAGTGGCATTTACACAGCACATTTGTTTCAGAGCGAATCGTAAACGTCTTGTACGTGGCATACCTGCAGGCTTTATGTACTTCTGTGGATACTTGTGTAAAAACCTCTTTATGTACCAGTTAGTGTTATATATGCCTATTGCCTTAAGTAAAAATTTAAGGGTGAACAACTCTTAACACCTAGGGGTATGAAAAATAGATAGTAGCCGATTCACCTTTTCTATTATTATTATTATTTACCTTCTGAATACGCATATAAAATTTGGTAAAAATCGGTCAAGTCGTTTCGGAGGAGTATGGTTACTGACATTGTGACGTGGAAATTTTATATATAATCTAATATATAAAATTTCCTTTAATATTTAGAAGAAGATTAAATAAAGTTTTATACATACATAGCTCAAATTGAAATACCTATGTATTCATTAAATTTATTTATTTAATAACTTTCAGACACATAGAGGCTGTATCGAATTCGCTTTTCAAACTCCAAAATATACAAAACTTATAGATATTTAAAATGAATCAGCATAGCAAAGACATGTGTGTGTCTTGCCAGTAGATACGCCCTAACTAGATGTGAAATACTATGTGGATACTAATAATTATCATCAAATTCAAAAACGTAAGTAATAGTTGTTTAATTTTTAACCAACAATTATTAGTTTTTATAAAATTTCATAAATGTCCTTTGCTAAAAAAAAAAGCTTTAGTAAAAATCAATCTTTGGCGAAAATTATGTAGTCATGACAACGCAGATTCTTAACACAAAACAAAATGCTGAAACTATCGTAAAACAAAAACGAAGCTTTCCCAACCACTACTGAGCTTTCAGAATGTGCTGAGAAAATAAAAGCACAGAAGGATAACTAAGAAACATCTTCGTTGTACTAAAAATTCTCTAGAAAATGCTCTACCACTATGCAAAAAGGCAAGACAAAAGACAAGAATACATATTATGGCATAAATTTTACTATTGTATAAGACTGATAGAAAAATCTTTATTGGACAAAAAAAAGAGTCAATAAAATAAATAAAATTAATTTAAAATGAGTGTGCAACAATTGGCGGCCTTATAGCTTACAGCAAACTCTTCGATGCAACCTTTGGAGGGAAAGGAATTTATAAACAACATTAGAAGATCATTGGTATTGTATTGTATTTAAGCTAAGTAACATTCTGCCCGCATATTATATCGTTATAATTTTGAAGATACAATAACTAAACCAAATCTCGACTTAGAGATTCAATAACAATTACTTATTTTAAAGTCTGTCGACGCGGGAATTTAATTGCAAATTAATAGGTATAGGCTACTTTTATTTTAACCCATATTTTGTGGTCAAATATTTTTTTTTAATCCGCGGGGCACCGCTAGCTTTTAATAATAGTTATAAATTAAATTTCTAATAGTTTCCATTCATTTTACCTGCCACATTGACAGTGACATATCTTGACGTTTCTTTGTTTACAAAAAGTACCGTAAAAAGTAGACTAGATTTCAAAGTTGGCACTCAAATGCTACAAGTTGAGCCTCTGTCAATATTCTGCAGCCGTTCCATTCCGTCAAGTCACGCCACAAAGCAGGTTCGACGTAAAAAGGGAAAATTAAGTTTTGTTTTCCCAAGATGGCTGTGTTTGCTTTGCTCTCCAGTGAGATTGCGTCGACGCCCGCCGCCCATTATACGAGTGTTGTGATAGACGCACAGATTAAGTGCCAGTAGCTATGTGGGCTAACAGAATGTACGCTACAGGGTTAGGGTCAAAATTATAATCGAACGAGCGAAGCGTCTCACATGCCAAGTTAGTATGTACTTATAATGTGTATATGGTTGGTTATGTCTGAAGTAAAATCCCTTAATATAAACCAATCTTGGCGATACTTTACCAAGATTAATTAAGCGTCACTACTTTCATAGAAACAATATGCAACCTAAATCTGTCTGTTGTTCTCTTCACGTTCACGAAAGTTGTTCTGTTCGCAAAAAGGGGGGAAGATTGATGATTATTTTTGTTAGCATATTCTAAATATTTCGTAAATAATTGTGAAGTAATTGCTGCTATATGAGGTCACTGAGTTTCGTCACAAGTTAGTTTTCGTGACGTTGTCAGTAGCTCGGGTAGCTAAGGTAATCTGACGCTACCATCGAGGCTAAGCAACGGTTGATGCGGACACCCTTTAGATGGGTGACCATGCACAAAAGTGTCTTTTATAAAGTGGCATTTTCATCTGGGCGCTATTATGGGTTGGAAGACACGTTAAATTGTAGGTCACGGCTCTTATTATTTACACGAGCAGTTGTTACTAGCACAAGCCTAACGAGCGGCTTGAAAACTCACGACACCAGAGCTCAGCCACTGAGATCATACGAAGAAGATAAATAAGTTTTCACTCGTCCTAAGATTTTCAAAATAACCCTGTAGACGCGGTAACTATGTGATCGACACAGCTTAAGTGCTATTATCTACTGAAGTAAATTGACAAAGGTTCCTCAAGATTGAGTATATTTTCCCTTCTCGTGCTCTTTGCTCAATCAAAATGGCGGATTTACAAGATTACTTGAGACAAAGCTCCACGAAACTAGATTTCTGCGTAATTGCGAGTCTGTTTTGGTTGACGTCTTGTATTTATACTATAGTATTGACGAGTTTGTATTATGCGACGTGAGGAAGACCATATCACAAGGAAGACAATGAGTATGAGTGTGGACGGACAGATAGGAAGGGGGCGGCCTAAGAAAGTGTGGATGGAATGTGTGAATGACGATATGACCAGGAGGGGTGTGAATACAGAGATGACGAATGACAGAGATGTATGGAAGAAGCGTACATACTGTACCGACCCCACATGAAGTGGGATAAGGTAAAGAAGAAGAAGAAGTATTGACGAGTTTATTGAAACTGAAATGAAACGATATCATGAAGATAACGGTTGCAATCTAATTGCTGGTATTATTAATGGCTGTTATTTAATGTCATTTATTTTAGTTCTTGATATCAGTTATATTAATCAATAATTAATTATGATTTTAAAATATTTATTTTGATTAGCTATGACATGATGATTAAATTTGGCATGGTGTATTTTTAATATTAATATAAAATAATCTATGAATGTAAGCTGAGTTATAATTTGACAAATTATTAAGGACGTTTATCTGTTTGTCTTTCTTGAGGAATGGAAGATAGCGGTTGAACTCATCTAATTGAAGTGATCTGAAACGATCACCGAAGTTATTCAACGGTTTATACGAACAGTCTTTGGTTGAATGAAACAAAAAATATTAAGTGATATTTACATTTAAGCATTGTATCTTTTTCTTATTTCTATCTATCTGCAGTCGGCGACTCCATTAAGTTGAACTGTGGCAGAGTATTCAGGTTTTGAAGACCAAAATATGAGGTCACAGGTCCTGTGACCTCATATTCTTATTTTTTCCTTGCCATATCGGGTATTCTGGCTCTCTTTAGAAAGTTGTATGTGTCCTTCAGCTGAATAGCACGAACAGTAGATTCACTTGTATCTCGAGCCTGGAACCTCTTTCTATATCCTTCGTGACTTCCTCCATAATAGAAAGCTTTTCTAGACTAAATGTACCTATTATCAAACTTACAACGCTAATTAAAAGTTGAATTTGTATCGTCTGTTGCTATCAAAATCTCAAATTAGCATTTTACTTTCAATTGAGACCTCAACAAAATCATGATTTTTTTGCTATTTTTAAAACAACTATCCAGAGCTAAGTACATTTGTTTTCCAAAATCGAGTCGTTCCGTTAGCCCAGATTTCATCGAGCTATAAAAATATACACCTCTATCTTCTAGGTACATATATCTGGTCATTCCTCCCAAGGCGTAGGGAGGGGTGAGTAGGGAAAGGGGAGAAAGGGAGGATCGTAAACGAGATTCTCAGAGGAAAATCCGCACTTCACTAGGAGCCGGTAATCACGGTTGGTCGTGTGTGGATTTGTTGAGATATTATGTACAGTTAGGTATGGTGTTCAGACGTTCGCGGTTTCAGTTAGCAACAGAGATGTTTTGACGGAAACTGATTTTTGGATGTTTTTGATGATTACAAGAAAAATACAAAAATTAAATGTTTATTTTGCCGATAAACAAATCGATATCGTTTGTTTTTTGTGCGCTAGTTATTATAAGATAATGGGGAAGACTAAATGCTGTAACACAGCTCACGCTAAAAACAGTAGCCAGGGCCTCTGAGTACATATTTAGAATCCTTCTAAGTATATTGTCCCTCATTATTGTAAAAGTAATACTGACATATAAAACATTTTATACTTTGTATTTTTATGTGAGTAGTATTTTATTACAATGCTAGCTATCAAGTTGTATCGTTTCATTATTATTTCATTACAAAAGTTTATTTTATCATAGGTTACCAAGACAATTAATGCTTTGAAATATATATTATGTATATATGAATATTAGGACACATTTCACACACATCTGGTAAGCTCCATACTGAACCATTTTAGAGTAGGTATTATGGTTGCTAACACAACTGATTTACTACATATACATACATAAATACTTGATTATTATTATGTTATTATTATTTTTTTTAGTTTAGAAAATTTTAGTTTTTTCTATGCTTTGTAAATATTACTCGTAAGTTTTATCATTAAATACTGTAATAGCTAATAGTAAGTATTAAATACTTGATTTCAATAAATTTTTGACAGCCAATAAATTTAGTTCATCACAATGGACAAAAGGACCCAAGACGCCAATGAGGTCGTCAAATAAATTTTGAAATACAGCTTATGTATTAAAATATCCACAATATACTATCTTTCCCAGCGTTTTGCTATAATCTAGGTCACTACTTAACTTGCACAACAAACTTGGAAATATTTCAGTTTCAGCTTTCCTCGAGTTTCCTTCAGCGTACACTTTTAATCTTACACCTGGCTTCGGCTAAGTGCATCCAACGAGATACCTCTTTACCTGGAAACAAATACCTAAACCTATGTTTGTATAGCCAATGTAAGTTTGCTTTTGACCATAGCTGATATTTGCTGGTAAAATATTTTTGATAGATAGGCATATTCTCGATACGTTATGTCTTCTTTACATGTTTATCAGTTATTTATTTACCCTACATTTAAAAATAATAAAATAATAATAAATATTAGGACACATTTCACACACGGCTGGATATCCCCATACAGAACCATTTCTAGTTCGTATTATGGTTGCTAACACAACTGATATACTACATATACATACGACTACATACATACATATTTTATATAGATACATAATTAACACCCAGACTGACAGCCAACAAATCAAGTTCAGCACAAAGATGTTGGCCGTGCCGGGAATCGAATCCGGAACCTTCAGATTGGCAGTCCGGCATGGTAACCATTACGCCAACGAGGTCGTCATTTAAACGACTTACCATAATAATATGTACTACCATGTACGTATTGATATAAGTATGTGTTTTAATATTGTCTGTCACTATAATTATATGAATTACTTTCTATGTTGAATAGTACTTACTTACTCCCATTTACACTAGTAAACATTCGATTATTTTTTGTAAATTTTGAAACGGGATTGAAATGGCGTTCTGTTCTGTTTTTAAATAAATAATAGAGTAAAAAAAGTTTAATTTTATTTAACCCAATTCAGCGGGTGTAACATAGTAACAGTATAGTAGATAATTTATCCTCTGTGCGAAAACAGGCAGTGCTGTTAGATCGTATTTACTTTTCGCGCAATATCGAAATGATCAAAATTTCAAACATTTAAATTAATTCATTCATTCTTTCAATATTTAAGAGCCAAAGTTCCGTGGAGGTTTTCCCATGTAGTTTTATTTTCGGCCGAATCCTTGACCTCCATATACGACACGAAATAATACCGAATAGAATTTAATTTCAACCGCAATTGTTTCCCGCGGTGATACATTCAAATATTATTAACCCTTAAATGGACAACGTTGTTTTTAAACAACATACTAAAAATCACACATGAAATTGACCTTCATATAATTTTTTTTCATTTTTCGCAATGTTGTCTATAAACAAAACTCACATTATTGCAAAAAAAGTATAGTAAATTAATGTTTAGATTTTTTTACTCATTTTTCCTAGACAATACATACATGTCTATTACACAAATATATTTTTTTAAAACGTGAAACAAAAATCGACCATTTAAGGGTTAAAAAAAAACGTAATAGTTATCGCTTCTCGCATCTGGGTTCTCTCTTTTCCCCGTTAACTCAAGAATCCATTTCTAGTAAAAGCTCTAGCGCTTTAGTGCAACAAAACCACTTCCAGGCAGTGTCGCCACCTCCCTGTCCCCTGAATAATCAATGATCATGTAAATGCAGCCTGAATTCGTGAACACCACCCCCAATTTGCTCCGCCGTTTTTTATAAGCCATTGAATTATTAAACGGACAGAGTACGGCTAAATTATTGTTATGGTGCTCGGATGCTTTGTGGGATTTTGGTTTGCACGTTTTATGGGCTTGCAGGTATTATTTGGAAAGTTTCCTATCGAATGTTTAGGTTAAAATAAATAGAGACACGGTTTGGTTAGTTTAAGTTAAATTATTTTTTATTTACTCTTTAACTAAAGGCCCATAAAATACAAAACACATACAAATATAAAACAATAAACTAAAAAACTATTGCACACGAAGTGACAGCGTCGTGTTACGCTGCGAGGTGTCGCGTAGGCCTCAGAATCGCCGATAATAAATTTCGGCCAAAACTCTTCCTTGAGAAAGGTCGCCACATGTTGGGTAGAAACGCGCACCACAAACGAATCAAAATTATATTATGTACCAAATAAAAAAAAAACATCAATGAAACTGCCACTAAGATTATTATTTGATGTGATCACAATAATGTCACTAAAAATATTTTACAGCAACGAAAGTGCATCGAATATAAAGAATCTGATTTCTCACAAACTTCAAGTAGCGCCAAAATTAGTTATTTATTTATTTGATTTAGGTATAGGCGAGCAGCATTATGCTGATATGCCTATGTCACACTGAGTTGAAATTTAATTTTTAACAGTTCACATAATGTCCACTGTTCAATGTCAATGTTTAAAGTCCACTGGTGCACTGATCACAGCTTAGCAAATGATTTAGGCATTTACATTTTTGCGATATTTGAAAATTGTGTATCTTAGCTTCATCTTACTTACGCCTCATATGTATAAATCCTCTGAATGTATGTATACCTTTTAATACAAAAAAAAAATACAAAAAATAAAAAAATATTTATTGGTGCATAAATGTATACAATAAATAATGTATGATCCTGAAAATCCTCAAAAAATCTTTACCACCCACCGAATAGACCTCCCCCAGTCTTCCAAGGCATTCCTCGACCGAGCCACCTATACCATATTTCGCAAAATCTTGCCAGAGAAGCACTTTAAGTTGCTACCATCGTATATTTAATTCACGACGGCCTAAAGTACGTCCTCATAAAAATCCGAGGCGGTGTGAGACTGTGCAGATGAGGTAACCAGGGCTGGACTGAGGGTGGTAATCTGATAATTTAATTATATTAATGTCTTATGTCTGTTTTATTGCGAATCTCGCTTTTATTGGCGCGATAATGGGCGGTAATGATTTTCGTGATCATTTGATACGATTTCATTGTGATTTATTTTGTTGTATTAAATATATTATAATTAAATTTATGAAAATGTTGGCTATGAGAAATAATGAGCTAATCCTCTTATAGTACATAATAAAGTAGTAGTGAAATAATTAATGAATAATACTTACAAAGGTACAAATACAAATACAAATCATTTATTGATAACACCAAAGTTACAAGTCAAATAATATGATATCATTACAAAAGTATATGATATTTAT
Source organism: Mellilla xanthometata (assembly GCA_035578125.1). NCBI lineage: Eukaryota > Metazoa > Arthropoda > Insecta > Lepidoptera > Geometridae > Mellilla > Mellilla xanthometata. The sequence continues at coordinate 16,425,163 of JAPUBQ010000024.1, read as the reverse complement.
CCATGTCAATTTTGTATGTTTTGGTTTGGTAGGTATGTTTCACACTTACCTTAAAATTAATCATCACGATGCGACGTCCATAGGTATATACTTTCATAACGATATTTATGTTAATTACTAATTAATTAAGGAAGTTATAAAATAACTTTATTGTTAAATAAATCAAATCGTTTACATAACGTCATTCAGCTAACTTTATTGAAAAACCATTGAATTTTCTTCAGTTAACTACATACCTAAGTATAAATATATCAGCATGCACGTAACTTTCCTGAGAACCAGTTATTCCGGATCAGGCATGGTCTACCTGACCAGAATGTTGTTTATAAATTACTTTCCATCCAAAGGTTGTCTGGCAGAGATCGCTTTAAGCGATAAGGCCACTAATTGTGGCACACAAATTTTATGTTAATTCTATTTTACTGTGTCTTTTTATTTTTGTGTCCAATAAAGAATGTATCTATCTAACTATCTATGTTGCTAACTCATGTGGTTTCACGTCTTGCTGGAAAAATGTCTAACTCTTCTTTGTAAGAGAAATACTCGTATATTCACAAAAATATCAAACTAACTCAGATTTTGGGAAAAATATCCGTGTTACATCCCTGTTCGCCGGATATCCGGGCTCACGGCCGGATCCCGGGATTTACGGTTATCGTTTACTCGGATATGTGTTCAATCACAACCCCGGGCCGCCAAGCTTTACCTTCTCATATAGGTAGACATCATAATGATCCGACACTTGGTTACAAACTTGTTACAAGTCTGCAATGAAAAGGTTGCAGTCTTTGTTTGCTGAAAATATAGCTTAGGAAGGTAGATGAAATCACCTAAAACTAGGCTTTTAATTATTTAATTTTCTTTATTAAAGATTAAGTACAAAGCTTTCAATGTTAGATGGAACATGCGCCATTTTTTTTATTTAAAAATTGACATAATTACTACCAAATAATAAACTAGCTTAACTTTTTTTAACTTAGCTATTTGAATCATATAAATGGCCAAAACTTAACATACGAGTATGTAACAGCATCAACCTTAGTTTTTTACATATACGAAATAATTTTACTGGGTTAAATTACATTTTATACAAACATTAAATATACGTTAACTAATTATAATTAATTTAAAAAGCTATGTATACACTCGTTTATCTAAGGCATCGGTGAAAATTAAATGAATCTTCTCACGCATATAGTAGCCTCTATATTTCGAGCGCCTGAAAAGCAATCGCGGCGCCATCAAAAGTTACTGCGCGCATAAAAATCTGTGAGGAATCCTGACGCAGTAACACGTAACGGTCTAGTTTATAATCCATAACGTTCTAAGCACGCCTGACGCTAGAAATTACTCGTAGATGGCGAATAAATAGGAAATTCTTCAATATGGATCACGGAGCGAAATGTTATACTTGATAGCAACACTGATTATTTGTTCTTAGAAAAAAGTTTAAAGTGGGCTTCCTTCGATCAAATACAAGTATATCCAGATTCAGTGTTGCAAACACGGCACAAAAAAATGGCATGAGTTTACTATATACTATTGTATCTATTACGTTATACGCAGAAATACAAAAATGACCAAGTTATGTTGGCCGAACGTTAAAATATTTTTATATAATTGTATAAATAATGATTATTGAGTACCTTAAAACTGAAACTGATATGTACTTACCAAAAAAAATAGACTCCATCGGCCACAATATCCAAAGACGTGTGTCATCCGCCAACGTGCACTTGGCCAGCGTGATGGATTATGACCTATACCTCTCTCTTCGTGAGCGAAGGCCCCGAGTCCCAGCAGTGGGTACTTATAGTGGGCTGCTCATGCTATGTTATGCTAAATATACCTATCTGCTTAAATATGTACAAGTATAATAATTTTTTTGAAAATGTTGGCTATGGGAAAAATAAAGAGCGAATCCTTTTATATTGAAACAATTATTGAATGAAACTTTACTTAAAACTATCTGTATGATTCACACTTTAAAATTAACCATCACGACGTCCATAATATATACTTTCATAACGAGATATTTATGTTAATTACTTAAGGAAATTCAGGTGACTATATTGTTAAATAAATCAAATCGTTTATATAACGTTTGCTTAAATATGTACAGGTATGTACAGGTATATACAGGTATATACAGGTATATACATATCTACAGTTCAAAAGGCACAATCAATCAGCAGCTCGTTGAGAACTCCTTCCTCTCAATAAATCAGTCCGGACTTGGATCAATAATTCATAGCCGATCGTCTTCCAATTCATTCGGCCCCCTCTTCCCCCCCCCCCCCTGAAACAATTAAAGCCCCCCTCACCCATCCCGCCTCAGTAATTACGGTGTTAAGTGTCGAGAGATTTTACGCACTCAAGAACGGTGTTGCCAGACTACGTTAGAATAGGGTCAGAAGTGTAGATATACGACTTTTTAAACCAAATCAAATCATTTAATTCTTGCAAAATAGGTACAATTGTGGTGTTATAAATAAGTTGGATCTCTATTTTAACCGTCAGGTATGCAAGATAAAATAGTTAGTTCTAAAAACACAGTTTTATAATTAGCTTTAATTCAATAAGGTGCTATCGAGTTCGTATTAGTTTATAACCTGCTGAAACTATTTTGCAAGTAATAAATAAAGTTTACGTCTAAATTTTTATGTTGTGTTATGCTCTCTACAACAATTTACTGAATAAACCATTAGTTGTTACAAAGATAACGTTGAACTTTCAAAGTTTTTAAAGTTTTTGGCCAAAATTTAACTTTTTTTAATTTTTCCATATCAATTTCTAAAGGAAGGTTGACCACGAGGTGGACTGACCAAATCAAGGCAGCAGTTGGAGGCTCCTTGAAGGACTGTAGCCGGATGACTTCCAGCAGGCAGAGATGGCGAGATGTCGTGAGGCAAATTATATTCGCCCCCTCCAGTGACCCTCCATGACGATCACGACCACTCTGACAAGAGCGTCACAAAAAAGAAGAAGAAGATCAATTTCTAAACCGAAAGCTGGCAACACTGTTAGAGACAGACTTAGAAGTAACGACATGTTATAAGTCCGCGTTACGGTGCAGGGTTCCTTGTTTACGGGTTTTGGGATGTTACAAGCCTTATTCGGGATGTGATTTAGTTTTGAAAGGCTTTTGGGTTATAAACCTCTACTAGGCGAAGAGTTTTGAGTCGAATGACTTAAAGTTGCACTTCATACTAGCGCAAATAGTATCTTTTAATACCTATAATCACATTAATATTAAAAGTAAATAAAATAATGTATAGATAAGGTAAACGTTATTTTCTGTCTGGTCTTGATATTGAATATTTATTTCATTACTCGTCTCTTACGATTAATGAAATAAAGGTACTTTTACAAAAAAAATGCTATGTATATCTATTCTACTATAACTAATTATAGCATAAGCATAAGCAGCCCACTATACGTTCCCACTACTGGGACTCGGGGCCGTCTCTCACTAGGAGAGAGATATAGCCTTATAATCCACCACGCTGGCCAAGTGCGGGTTGGCGGATGACACACGTCTTCGGATATTGTGGTCCTCAAACATGCTGGTTTCTCACGAACTAATTATACCTGTGTTAGAATATACGTACAATTATACAGGTAGATACTTATAAAATATATTTATTTATTTAGGTTAATCTACATGATATTCGTGTACCGTTCAGTATACAACATACATATACTTATTTATTCTATTTATAGGAAAAAGAAATAATATTATTCCAGTAGCGTCCGTTGACCGATCAAAACCAGAACGCCGCCGAAAAGGGCCGACGAAAGCAAACATCACAATTTGCGAGCCCCACAAAGGGAACATCTTTCTCCGCGTACGCCAGTAAAAATCTGTAGCCAAAGGAAGTATCGCGAAGATGGAGAGGGCTAACGAGCCAAGCTCGCGGCGTTCACTCTGATTTCCAATTCAAAGGAAAATTGCGATCCATAAAGTGGGTGGGATATGTGGAGGTGGGTGTACCCCCCTTGGTTGCTACGCGACGCGGGGAGGAGTCCCGCAATCACGGCCCAATAGCGCGACGGATATAAATTGCTCTTACGGCGCGACACTGATGCGGGAGCGAGACGGCGGCCGCGGGCTGTTTGCTTCTCTGTCTAGTTAATGAAGTCGCCAGTCGTCGGCCCCTTGATTGACGGACTCCGGGGCCCTTTTTCGAAATGGTACACCTAAAGGTATCGGTGGCGTGCCGTGATTTGCCCGTAATTACCTCGCGGCTCGCTATTGGTTGACGGTCTGATGATTTTCCTGATAGTACGTGGTGGGATGATGACCGCTTTAACAATTTCATATAGTACACATATACTATAAGTACTATGTTTATTATAAGCACACATCTAATACCATATTTTTTATAATTTTTATCTTCTATACAAAAAAATGCAGCGGTGTCCTCAGAATACGTATATCTACATAAAAGTATTAGTTTCGTAAAAGTAGTAATTAATAAAATTAATTATTAATCAATCATTGACATTTAAATCTCCATTCTTCTATTTTAACTTAATTTAAACTAATTTGTGTAATAAGAGTGTATTAAAGGCATATAAGTTTAAGAAATTAATTGTAAATTGACTTGCCCAGTACCTACGGCGTGATGCCGTATGGTCAATAAACAATTAGATTTGATTTGATTAATTCATTAAAAAAACACCATTTATAATCACTTGTACCTTGTACTTGTTACCTAGCTACAAAAGTTAAAATATTAAAAAAAATACTTGAATTTACCTTCTCGACATCTTCAGTGTGATATTTTCAACGGAAGTACAAATATAATCGAGCTCTCAGTACAATCGGAAACAAAAGCGCATCGAACTAAACAATATTAAATTCCGGACCAACGCGAAACGGAATCACGATAAATAGAAAAGTGGATAATAAAGAGAAGTAATATGAAATCTACTGAATTATGTTCTATCTACAATCTTAGTCACGACTCAGCTATTCAGAAAGTGAATAGAGAATATGCGGTTCTCCTTTTTAATCTTGCTAGTTTAAGACGTATTATATCTTATTATTCGACGTTGGCGTAAAGGTTACCATGCCGGACTGCCAATCAGAAGGTTCCGGGTTGGATATCCGGGCCACCCAACATCTTTGTGCTTAACTAAATTTGTTGGCTGTGGGTCTGGGTGTTCAATATGTATCTATATAAAATATGTATGTATATGTAGTATATCAGTTGTGTTAGCTACCATAATACAAACTAGAAATGGTTCAGTATGGGGCTAACCAGCCGTGTGTGAAATGTGTCCTTATATTTAAAAAGAAATAAACATTTCACTATCACTCTTGTATTACCTACTTGTAAAGGCACTAAAAACTTACCTGTACCTATAATAGCTACATATATTAGCCGTTGAAGTCTTTTGTAAGCATAAAGTACAACCCTAAACTATAGTGCAAACCTACTTACTTTACAGTTTTCATTCTGTTTTTTTAATCTGTAAAGTATAACTGGCAGCCCTATCCCAGTCTGTCATCACGTACGGAGCGCGTCACGGTAGATCGATACGGCGATTCAGACCCGGGTCGACGAACCGCGTCACAGTTTACTCGTTTTTAGAAACAGATCTTTAATTTACTTAATACGGAACTAGCATATCGTCCCGGGCTTCGCATGGACTATAAAATTATCAAAGTTGCAAAGAGAAATAAAATATAGCCTATGTTACTCAAGGATAAAGTAGCTTCCCAACGGTGAAAGAATTTTTCAAATCGGTCCAGTAGTTTGGGAGCCTATTTGCGTAAAAAAAAAACAAACAATCAGTCTTTTCGTACTCTACTTGATACGTACCCAACTGGTGTCGTATCTAGCATTTTTTAAGGCGAGAGTGAATCGGTTCCTTGTTATTTTTAGTTTATATTGTAGGTATGTTTTTTACGAACAAGACTGTTGTAACCTATTCACTATTTTAAGATCTCGCCTTTGTACATAGTTATGCAATAAATATATTCTTATTCTTAGATAAGTGCGCTCCACCATTGACGTACCACACCTACCAATTAAGAATAAAATAAATGTAGGTATAATTCGCGTCAGTAAAGAAATTTTTAAATATTCGCTTTCTCTTCCTCAAACTCATTTGAGAAAAATTAGAGTACACGAATTTTCAAATATTTTCTTAACTAAAATGAGTTACCTATCCTTGTGGTTACTCAGAGATTACGCTTATTATAAAAGCAAAAATATTATAGCAACTAGCTCACAATATTATCCACTCACTCGCTTTAATAAAATATTTGTTTCTTGTTCGCGCTTAAATCAATTTCAATAAAATGTACCACAGAGAGCTTAGACCTTAATACCTTCACATAAGCTACTTTTTATCCCAATTTAATCAAACATAACGTTGACCAGCGAGGGCGCCGCTATTAATACAATAAAAAAATTCAAATTAACTACCACTGTGCCTTAGAGAAAATGCTTAGGTACCTACATAAGATAAAAAGACTAAAAATGTGACACTATTTTTAAAACATTATTTATTTTGTCCTCAGGTGAGAAGCCTCACAAATGCCAAGTCTGCGGCAAGGCGTTCAGCCAGAGCTCGAACCTGATCACCCACTCCCGCAAGCACACAGGCTTCAAGCCCTTTGCCTGTGAGATGTGCGGGCGAGCCTTCCAGAGGAAGGTGGACCTGAGGAGGCACAGGGAGACGCAGCACGCAGACCTGCGGCCCAGCGGTCACATGCCTCCGCCGCATACTGATGTGCATGGGCTTCATTCTGAGATGCATGATCATCGGATAGGTGAGATTTTCTTAATACATTCTTAAAACTATAAAAAGTATACGTTTACGTCGGAATTACATGAGTTTATTCCCCCTGCCCCTTTCCATTACCGAACGAGCAGGGAGACTGCTAGGAAATACCGTTGCAATGCCGAAAATGCGTAGTAAGCGATTCGCTTCCACGTTTATAGTACGGACGGACAAACTGTGGAACACCTTGAATCCTTCCGAAATCCCGGTTCCCACTGAACTGCAACCTTACTGTCTTCAAGGCGAGAGTGAACCGGTTTCTTCTAGGCAAGTGCGCAACGTATTATACAGTTCTGTAACCATTGGAAACTGTTTCTTAGTCAATACAGATAATTACATTTCCGTAACGCCTGATACTTTTCTTGTTGTAATAAATTTCATTGCGATCAGATAAAACCTGATATTTTACAATAGGTATCTTCTTATAAACAACAATTATTGTTTATTTAGCCAACAAAAAAACTTGGAGACTAAAAGATAAATAAAAGAAAAAACAGACTCAAAAAGAGAATAGGCAAAGAATTTGGACAGATTAGATTTGTACGTAAAAATCTCTTACCTTGGTCCAAACAGCTAAATAAAGCCTATGTTTTGTTTTCAACCATATTAACCCAGCGACTAACTATAGATTTTTTGTAACATTGGTGGGAAAACGTCTGCTTTCTAATCTGTCTGCCCTTTGTTCAATCCCAGACCTACACCAATGACTTGTTTTTTCAAGTTACATGGATTTGCACTCGTTTATAGGCTAAAGAAAACTTCGTGAGGAAGCTGACACGTTTGAGGACCATAATATCCGAAGACGTGTGTCCACCAACCAGAGAGATGGATTATGGCCTATATCTCTGTCCTCCTCTAATCCCAGCTGTGGGAACGCATAGTGAGCTGCTTGTTTAATGCATATTCGATGCAGCTTTGACGATTTTCTAAAGATCAATGTCGACGGCTGTACGAAACGTATAGTATATATAATAATAAGTTTTATTGCATTTATAATGACTAAAAAAAATTACTTTTAAGTATACTAATTTTAGTGATACATAATTATAATATTTATATATAAAATTTCCGTGTCACAGTGTTTGTTACCGTACTCCTCCGAAACGGCTTGACCGATTTTTTCCAAATTTTATATGCGTATTCAGTAGGTCTGAGAATCGGCTACTGTATATTTAGAAATAATTATTAAGGCAAAACAACGTTTGCCGGGTCAGCTAGTATTTATATAAGGTTGACATGTAAATTTAAATTTTATAAATAACAAACTTTGACTTTGCATACTAACCTAAACCTTTCTTTCCCAGATCTTCGTACATCTCACCCAGAGCTCCGGCCCTCGCACCCAGACCTGCGACCAGTTCACTCTGACCTGCGTCCTCCACACCCGGAGTACCGGCCGCACCTCCCCGCGGGGGTCCCGCCACTCCAGCCACTACCTTCCTGAACGCCGACAGCCTTCGCGCCAGCCGCTTGGCGCTGAGGCTTGGAATATTTAGAATTTAGAACTCTTGATGGATTTTTGAAATTAAATCCTTTTTTGTCAACAGCTTAGGAAAACCAATTTTACTTTTTTTTTATCTTTACCAATTATTAATTACCTTTATCAATACCGAAAATTACCAATTTTACTTTTTTTTAGTTAACCAAGTTAACTGTTTGCATTTGAATAGCAGAGATGGAACTACACGCGATAGTGACACTTTGGCCTAAAGTGGACTATACATAGTCTGGAATAACTTGCCTTTTTAAGAGGCTACCCAAACACACTGTCAGGTGTTTGTGACATATTTTTTTAAATCGCAGCTAGCCGAGAACTACAAAATAATCTACCACATATTTTTTTTATCGTTTGTCAAATTTAGCTTTTTTTGCAAATAAAAAAGTACAAACTTTGCAAAGTAATATAAGTAAGTACACACTTTTGCGTTCAAGAATGTATTGAACGGCGATTATTTTTGACGGAAAGCAGAATATGTCCAAGTAATTCAATATTTTAGTTAGATAATTCATGCCAAAAACATTCTCTCTTCAACTCGTAATTTCACTAGCTAACCAAAAACTACAAACTATAAACTTGTACATTTCCAGCTGCATTTTATAATCAAAAGCTTGATAATAATATGATAAATAGGTATAAATTATATGAAATAAACGTCACCTAAGAGGTATGTTACCAAAATTAGCTAAGTAGGTATTAAAGTGTTAAGCACTAAGGCTTATGTGAGTTTTCGATCTCAAATGTGGTGTAAGCAAAAGGCCCTTTCATGTATATAAAAAGTAGTGTTTATTTTAAGTGTAATAAAATAAAAAATGACATTAAAGTGCGTTGGATAAACACCATTCCAAACTAAAGTACAAATGCATATTAGAATTCCAAAGAAAGATACAATAAATTCCAAATATTACCCATTCCAAATCGTTTTATGTTTAATTTAATGGAAACAAATACTCACATATCAATAAATATACATTTTAAATATCATGTGTATACCTAGGTAGAAATTTGTAAAATATTATTTTGTTATTTTAAAACGAAATTTTTATTTTATGTTAAGGAAAGTCTGAGTTTTATAGTTATTACCTATTATCGTAAGTGGTCAGCAAACGACATTAGAATTTTATCATACCAGACGTTTGAATCATAATTGTTCATACTACTAGTATTTTTATGCTACTGCTATCAAAATATTTCGTAAATGTGGAGTCCTTTACAATGCCAAAATTAAAAGTTATTTTTTTGTTAAAGAATGAACACATATTTATATATTTTTTTAATATTCTCATCAATGACCGACAAAATTGTTATTTAAAATATACGATTCTGTTAAACATCCTTTAGAAATAAATTTACTAGAAACGTAATTATATGTATAACATTATTATCTATAAATTATGACAACAGAAATTATGTATGTGTTGTAACGCTTCGTTTATATTAAGTATTAAGTTAGAGTAATAATCATTGTAAATGTATTTAACTATTAATGAATAATAAGACACGTACTCTATGCTGTATATTATTTCACATCTTGTACATAAAATGTATCCTAAAGTTTTCATCTCAATAATTTAACATTTTGATGTTATTATATAAGTAAGCACTTTGTATATAAATGTATAAAATATGTACAATTGAGCCCAAAGAATTATGTGCAATCTTAAGTCTTAATTAGTATAGGCACCTGAATAAAAAATATGACAATTATTGAACGAATTTCATTTTGATCCCCAGTTTGACCAAAAAAGTTTCATAACAACTTAGTTAGGAGCGTTTTTTTACGACGTGTTAATCTTCAATTTATGATACCCATCCTCAAAGGGGAGCAGCGGGACTATGTAGGATTCTTACCGACTAAAACCTCGATGGCGCCTAACCTCGATGCTTGATGGAAAACTCCGGGTTCTTAAATTGAAAACACCGAAGCCTTCTTAGCGTTTGCTTTAAGCTAATTTCACAGCAGCAGAAATCTCCGACCGGCTTAATTTGGATAGACTGTTGGAACCTCACTTTCAACTGTCTTTGAACCTGTAAGTATTAGCATAGCACCTTATTTTTTTTTACAGTTCCATACCCAAAGAGGATTGACTGCGTAAGAATAGTAAAAGTCATTGGGTCCATTTCTAAGATTTGGCTGTAAGGTTGTATTTCAAAAAATGTGATAGCTAATTTTTTTTTACAGAATGTATTTCTGTTGCCACTTTATCGACAAATGCAATAAAATGAATCTTAGGAATAGACCCTTGACTATTATTACGTTAGTAGGTACCTACTTTGGGTACGGAAGCCTAAAGATTAATAGGGTTAATTATACTAATACTTGCAGGATAGAAGGAATTTGCAAATTGTTCCAAAGTTTATTTATGTTTCTTATTTTTACAGTAAATTTTTTTTCAATACCATGCGATCTTAATATACAGTGTAAACTCCATGTACCTAACGTCACTCAATTTAACGAAAAACTCGCTAAAGCGTCGCTATCAATTAGCTTTAGTTGGTTTAGCTTGTATTCCATACATTGATAATTGTTTTCCATGTAACGACCACTCTCTATAACGCCATAAAATGCAAAGTCCCTTCAGTGTCGTTATATAGAGTTTACACTGTATTTGATTATATTAAGATCGTGGTATTTGTTGAGTGCTGTTCTCCAACTATTCCTTGTTTTTGGGTTTAAGTATTTTAGTTATAAAAATTCAGATCTATATTATTAATTAAGATCCCAAAACAAGGTTTAATGTGAAAACGACACCCATCCCTATCGATTTACTTAAAACATTTCAAAGCGCTCCCTTCAAATAGAAATTATGCAAATAAATTCAGAAACGTAACGCCGATCTTTATTTAATTCATCCATTATCGGTAAGATGGCGGTAGATATGCTGATTTGGTGTTGAATGCGTTCTCCGGTTACATAAGACGAAGGAAAAACCCAAAATATAAGTAGTTTTACATATTATTTAACTTTGATTTTGACTATAAAATATTAATTGCGTATTTACTTTATGCTGTATATTCACAGTTTAAGTGTAAACTCCATATAACGCCACTATAGGGACTGTGCATTTTATGGTGTTATAGAGAGTGGTGGTTAAATGGAGGGAATGTATTATTGTATAGCATACAAGCTAAACCATCTAAAGCCAATTGATTTCAACGCTTTAGAGAGTTTGGCGCTAAATCGAGTGACGTTACATGGAGCTTACACTGTAATTAATTTGGGGACCTCGTTGGCGCAATGGTTGCCATGCCGGACTGCCAACCAGAGGGTCCCGGGTTCAAAAGATGTTGGTCGTGCTGTTCCCGGATGTCAGTCTCAAATTATAAATCAAATTTTATGGTTGTAATGTTACTGAAGGTAATGATAAAGATATTGTCTAAAATAGTTAGAGTTTAAAATTTCATTTACGTATCAATTTTAGTTATTGATTTAATTTAGTGATATAACTATTAAATGCGGTTCGATACAATACATAACCTTAATACAATAATTTATTCAATAACGTTTCGTCGTTTTTTGTCCGTACAGGCGTTCAATAATTTTTAAGACGTTATCACATCAAAACTTACGAGTAGCTTTATATTATCAATGTACTCATATTAAAGTGTGTTTTGAATTAAATATATGTATGTATATTGGGACATATTTTACACACGGCTGGTTAGCCCGAAACTAAACCACTTATAGTTTGTATTAAAGTTGCTAACACCATTGATACACTATATATACATAACTACTTAAATAATTTTAACAATACACATTCAAAACTCAGGCCGACAGCCAACAAATTTAGTTCATCACAAAGATATTAGCAATGCCGGGAACCGAACCCGGGACCCTTCAATTGACAGTCCAGCATAGTAACCATTACACCAACGAGGTCGTAAGATTATTGTTCCAACCATTACGTTAATGATCAATCGATCATAGCTCTTCAAACATTGAAACCTCGCAAACATGTTGTTAAAAGGGACCAGCTTCAATCAGTTAATTGATTTAATTCGGGCCTAAACTTGGTTACTTTTTTAACCTACTACGCAAAAACTATGGGACGTGTCCCAACGGAAGATTTAGCTACCTTCCTTTACCATCCGGCTCGAAGGACCAAACTGTAGCTACCTTCCTTAACTATCCGACTCGAAGGACCATACTGTAGCTACCTTCCTTAACTATCCGACTCGAAGGACCATACTGTAGCTACCTTCCTTAACTATCCGACTCGAAGGACCATACTGTAGCTACCTTCCTTAACTATCCGACTCGAAGGACCAAACTGTAGCTACCTTCCTTAACTATCCGACTCGAAGGACCAAACTGTAGCTACCTTCCTTAACTATCCGACTCGAAGGACCATACTGTAGCTACCTTCCTTAACTATCGGGCTCGAAGGACCAAACTGTAGCTTCCTACCTTGACTATCCGGCTCGAAGGACCAAACTATAGCTACCTGCCTTAACTATCCGACTCGAAGGATCAAACTGTAGCTTCCTACCTTGACTATCCGGCTCGAAGGACCAAACTATAGCTACCTGCCTTAACTATCCGACTCGAAGGACCAAACTGTAGCTTCCTACCTTGACTATCCGGCTCGAAGGACCAAACTATAGCTACCTGCCTTAACTATCCGACTCGAAGGACCAAACTGTAGCTTCCTACCTTGACTATCCGGCTCGAAGGACCAAACTGTAGCTACCTTTCTTGACTATCCGGCTCGAAGGACCAAACTATAGCTACATTCCTTAACTATCCGACTCGAAGGACCAAACTGTAGCTTCCTACCTTGACTATCCGGCTCGAAGGACCAAACTGTAACTACCATCTTTGACTATCCGGCTTGAAGGACCAAACTGTGGCTACCTTCCTTGACTATCCGGCTCGTAGGACCAAACTATAGCTACCTTCTTAGACTATCCAGCTCGAAAGACCGAATTGTAGCTACCTTTCTTGACTATCCGGCTCGTAGGACCAAACTGTAGCTGTATATCGTTGTAATAATGGACTCTATTAAAATTAATATTTGTAAGATATTTTTTATATTATGGAAAAAAATTAAAACATGTATGAGTAAAATGTATCAAGCAATTAAAGCATGTTTTATTACAAAGTATCGAGCAATTAAATCATGTACGATTAATTAACGAGCAAGGGTACAGCGAAGAGACACCGATTTACTGTTGAAGTTCCGAGGATTCGCACAAAGCGTTTTGCTTCGACTTTTTAGTATTGCGAAGCTTTGGAAGTCAAGTCAATTTAGGGGTCTTCAAATCTAGAGTAAATAGGTTCCTTCGAGGCAAGCGTGATACATCTTAGTCTTAGTGGATACGTCTTGACCACAGTCAAGCTTAACATCAGGCTAGCTGCGGTCAAACGTAAGCTTATTTATCATAAAAAAATGTATGAGTACAAAGAATCAAGCAATTAAAACATGTATAAGTACTAAGTACAATATCAGCAATATTTTTCCATGTAAAGGAGCAGTAACAGCATCAGCAATTCAAGCAAGTAGATTCGATTACTGCTAAGCTACAATAAGAGCAGAAAACAATGTTGGATTTAGACGCAGCCCGAGGGACGCGGGTCTCTAAACGCCTGTTCTCACGCACTACAGGGGTGCACTTAGGATAAAAAAAACATCTTTATTAAGGTATTGCACTATTAATTAAATTTAATTTAGTTATTTATTTAATTGCACGAATAATATATACATTTAAGCATATTTAATATGTTTGTCCGCGTAGAAAACGGTCGCACTTACATTATTACTCGTATTAAAAGTTGGAATGACTTAAAAACTTTGATATGGGAACAAGGCTTAATAATAAATGTATGTCTTAATGCATAATATAATTATGCTCCCTGAATCCTACAAGAGGTACATCCAGTGTTGTGGAAGTCAGTGCCTTCTTGTTGTAGATCACACAGCTTGAGCTATTAACTTAAGTTTCAACAGGTCGTTTGAACAATCTTCCTATTAAATAATGCCGTAAGTTAATTAATAATAATATTAGATTTATTAATATTTTATTTTTATAACTCATTTATTTATAATATTTTCAATACAGATTCTTAAATATTTGTAGAACAAAACTCCAAATCTTCTTCATCTTCTTCGTATGAGAAATGGTTTCGAGAGTCTTTCAAGCTGCCCGAAGGCCTCTGACTTGGCTTAACGACTGCTTGTACTAAGACTAACAGGCGGGACCTATAACTTAACGTATCATCCGAACACGGTTGCGCCCAGAAAATGCTACTTAAAATCGACAAAAGAATTTAGTTATATCAGAATTTTAAAAACAGAGAAAAAACTTCAATTTGCGTGTGCCTCAAACATCTATAGTAAACAGTTGAATAAATAGAATCTAAAACAAATACAATATTATGATATCATACTTTGTTTGTAACAAATGTTGAACTGTGTCAATATTAAAGTAATTATAGTATAGAGTTAATCAATAAGTTTAGTTAAGAAACTCAACGGTTCCATGGTGTAACGGTTAGCACTCTGGACTTTGAATCCAGCGATCCGAGTTCAAATCTCGGTGGAACCTGTTTTTGTTAAAGTAATCTTTACTTACATATATAAATATTAAACACTAGGAAACCAGGCAATCTCCATTTCGCCATTAAGTTGATAATTATTTTCCCTGAATTTTGTTTGCTACAAACCTCACGGAGCCCGAGACCTTTCCAACGAATGCAAACCCGTGGAAATCGGTTTGTGCGTTCTGGAGTTATAGCGTCAGGAAGGAAATTCAAATTCAAATCTATATAATGCTACTAAAGAAAACACTTACTGAATATTTAAATGCAGTACTGGATGAAAGTACGTATAGATTTGTACCTTTGTACATGTATGGATTTAATAATTAATTATTACTCTCAAATGTCTAAACTGATTTGTGTGAAATTTGGTAAGGAGGAGCAAAAATTTTAGCATATCAAATGCAAGGAATCCCAAAGCTTATGTACCCCAAAAATGTTCCCTGAGTCCGTCCCCCTGAGCGGTCAGAATAGCGCATTTATTATTCAACAATATCCACGTGCGTCTCGGACGCAATCAGTATTGTGAATAATTGATGCCCCCGGCTCGCGATGATTGTGCCCCGCGAGATTGAGAAGATTTGCCCCCCGCGACCCTTTGATACTACCCTGCATTTTTATCTTTTATACCAACTTTTACACACACGGCTGGTTAACCCCATACTGAACCATTTCTAGTTCGTGTTATGGTGGCTAACACAACTGATATACTACATATGCATACATTTTTTTTTTACTCATAATGGGCTTGCGCTTGATCGCAGTTCACCTGATGGTAAGCGAAATTGCGATCTAAGGTGGAGCACGCTTGCCCAGAAGAAACCGGTTCACCCTGCTAGATTATAGTTATCAGGGAACAGGGAATTTGGAAAAGAATTCCACACCTTGGCAGTACGCACAATGAAGGTGGATGCAAACCGCTTAGTACGCGACTTAGGCACCTCCACAGTATAACGGTGCCGCCTTGGTGTTTCCCTACTCGTCCGATGGTGGAATGGGGCGGGGGGATCAAATCATGCAATCCCGTTGCACACTCTCCGAAATGTAACCTATAAAAAACCGAAAGGCTGGCCACCATGCGGCGATGCTCAAGGCTCTGCAGCTTCGCTGTGCAAAGAGCATTATTGCCAATTAGCCGCTTCGCTCGCCGCTCTATTGCCTCCAACGCCTCAAGCATACATACATACATATTTTATATAGATACATATTTAACACCCAGACCCACAGCCATCAAATTTAGTTAAGCACAAAGATGTTGGCCGGGCCGGGAATCGAACCCGGAACCTTATGATTGGCAGTTCGGCATGGTAACCTTTACGCCAACGAGGTCATCAAATATTATGGTATTGAAGCACTAGAAATCAGAAGAAGCATAAAATTTTAAGTGGTTATGCACTACTGTATGGTACTCCGTGGTAAGGTTGACAATCCGACTGTTTTAAGCTCTTTCTATTTGTACGTACCTGACTATTACACTCACTCATGTGCCCGTCTATGGTACAAGTTTTTCTGTGTCTTTCATTTTCGCACAGAATATGCTAAAACAAACTCTACGCGACGAACTAAAACTTATCTTAACGCTATATCTGAAAACCAAGATATAGTTTGACGACCTCGTTAGCGTAAAGGTTACCATGCCGGTCTGCTAATCAGAAGGTTCCGGGTTCGATTCCCGGCCCGGTCAACATCTTTGTGCTTAATTAAATTTGTTGGCTGTGGGTCTGGGTGTTAAATATGTATTTATATATAATAATATGTATGTATGAATATGTTGTATATCAGTTGTGTTAGCAACCTTAATACGAGCTAGAAATGGTTCAGTATGGGGCTAACCAGCCGTGTGTGAAAGTGTCCTAAAAAAAAAAAAAAAAAAGTTGTCTTCTGTAGTACCATTTTTTAGTCTTTAGGTCTAAAATAACATTAGCGCTTTTAGTGAATAAATTAATTATGAAATCAATTTAAAATCTTGCTACCTGAATAAGTTCTGGTGATGATAAAAATGTCTATATACATAATATTTTTTCGCATTTTCACTGCCATTTTGAGTATATTCTGTACTACTGCTAAAGTAAAAGATTTTTCAACGTCATTATCTCAAACTTACTTTTGGCAGAATCAAAAGTATTTGTCATGTTTTCCAAATTGATTGCTACTTCTTCTTCTTCTATAGTATATACTATACTATATTCTTCTAATTTCTACTTCTACTATACCTACTATAAGAATCTTTGTCCAGATTCAAAAGCAGAGCCTAAACTTCTGGTCCTTGGGGGTATGAAATTCGGATGGTTTATTGCTATATAACTATTGCTAGGTTTTGGAATTGGTGGTTTATTTGTTTTAGTACGTACATAGATGTGTACTAAAAACTGATTTTTGGAAATTCCATCCTTAAAAAGGTATCACAGTAGAAACTCTAAAACTAAAAACCAATTGTCCAAAGTCGTATTTTTGTAAGCATGAACGTGTAAGACGGAACTGGTAGTACCCGCCCGCGGCGGCTTCTCATCGAAAGTATAAAAAAACCCATTTTTTTATACTTTCGATCCGGATTTTCAATTATCCGAATGCCTAACAACAGCAATTAGTTCGGTTAATCGAACTTGTACTGTATTAGTAAAGAGGATAAAAAAAAGAAACTTCTTGTTTTTGAAATTATAGTATTTTATATTTTTTGACGACCTCGTTGGCGATTACCATGCCGGACTGTCAATCAGAGGGTTCCAGGTTCGATTCCCGGCACGGTCAGTATCTTTGGGCTTAACTAATTTTGTTGTCTGTGGGTCTGGGTGTTAAATATGTATCTATAGTACATAAATAAATATGTAACATGTATGTATGTATATGTAGTATAACAGTTGTGTTAGCAACCATAATACGAACTAGAAATGGTTCCGTATGGGGCTTTTTTTAATCCTTGGTAGGTTAGCGTTTAACTACAGCTAGCCTACTAGCTATGATGTTAAGCTGCACTGCAGTCTACGGTGTGGCATGCTTACCTAGAAGATACCTATTAACTCTACTTTTAAAGGCCCCAGGATGATACCTCTCAGAAAACAGAGACTCAGGTAGTGAGTTCCAAAGCTTCGCAGTCCTAACAATAAAGGTCGACGCAAATCGTTTTGTACGAAAGTTTGGAACTTCAACTAACCAGCCGCGTGTGAAATGTGTTCGATTTAATAAGGGCTGATGACACTACACTTATTTGATATTTTTTTTTTAATATTAGGACACATTCCAAATTTAAAAAATAGTTTTCTATAAAAAGCCTGTTTTTTTAGTTTTTTTTACAAATAAAAACATTTTTTTTTTTTAACCTTACATAAGTAGTTTGTACACAAGGCGTGGCAAATTTTTTTTATATATATAAAAACATTTTGTATTTTTTATATTTGTGTTTTGTATTTTACATTAAAAATAAATGAATGTAAACAACATATTTGCCACAGAAACGTTTAATTTTTAATAACCTGTACAATCACACGTTTTGTGACAACTGTCACCCATCGATTTACATTGGCAAGGTGCGGGGCACCTGTCACAATCATACTGGCAGATGGATACCTCATCATTGTTTTGATCTGAAATTATACATGTTTAATGTTCACTAAGTGGTGTTTATCACATTTTATGGCCTTACCACGAAATAGCAAAACAGCATACAGTGTAAACTCTACATAACAACACTGAAGGGACTATGCATTTTATGGCGTTATAGAGAGTGGTCGTTAAATGGAGAGAATGTATTATTGTATGGAATACAAGTCAAACGATTTCAACGCTTTAGAGAGTTTGTCTTTAAAGCGAGTGACGTTACGTGGAGTTTACACTGTATTTGATAAATCCTATAAAATTCTGCGTAAATAATAATAGAGCTATGATTTTTCGATTGTATTCTATATATCTTTAATAAAGTGCAAGAATTTTAAGAGTTTCAAAACACGATAACGTAAAATTCATTCTTTCATTTTTGAAAAGTAGTCATTTGTAATTTAAAAAATGCTTTGCTTCGGATAATAATAAAGAAGTTATAACAAATATTTATTTTTATAGTAGGTTTTGCCTTTAATTATTAGAGCTTATAATTTGAACATTGTTATTGTTAATATAATTTTTTAGAATTTATTTCGTGAAATTTCTACTGCGCTGACCAAGTAGAAATTCAAACGCTTCATTCAAATTTGTTTGGCGCGGCTGTACCTACTAGGTACAATAGCTCCTTAAACGAAATAGAAATGGTTCAGTATGGATTTAATCAGCCGTGTGTGAAATGTAAAAAAAAAAAACTAAATATTTGAATCCTATATCGACTTACATTCACAAAGAATGATTTTTTACCAGCCACGAGCTATTTGTTACAATACTCTGTAGAGTACAACATGGATGACTGCAAAGAAATATTGAAGTAAATTTTGAAATAAATATTAAAGCGACGACTGCTCAGGCAGGATTGCGGTCGCCTTACGTTCCGCAGAGCGCGGATGGTCAACGGAAAACATCGTGAGAAAAACATGTTTTGGTAACAAAGTATTTCCTCCTCAATATAACCTCCCTCAAGTTAAAAATCATTAGCCAAGCACCTAACAGTGTTCCGGCGGCCTGTTTGACAGCCAGTTACTCAAGACTAGGCTTGCTCCACCTACGGCTAGAGTGCCATTCGTGTGGCGAAGTGAGGTCAAAAAGCCGTATAATGTAAAAAGAAACTATATATAAGTAAGTACTTACTCTGAGCCATCGTAGTTGTAAGGATGCTTAAAAAAGTCAAAAGTAAAAGAGCGAAACAAAAAAGTTTCATTTTGTCCAAATGTTAATAATCGTCTGAGGTTTCTACGAAAATATGTTTCTGGTCACAACATAGCTCGGTATTATACAGTGCAAGTACTTAGACTATTTGCTTGTAAAAAACATTTGTCATTCAATTTGCACAAGTGTTTTAATTCAAGAAGTTTAAGGGGACATCCTAATACGATACATTTACAGACTTATCCGAGATAAAAAGTAGCCTATGGGTTAAAGGGTCTAACTTATCTTTGGAGTAAATCTTATCTAAGCTGGTCTAGCCGTTGTAACGTGAAGAAATAACATAGATTTTGAAGTTATTTGCGTGTGTTAATCCAAGGTTTGAACTACCTAAACACTAAATTTCATCAAAATGGGTTCAGCCGATACAGTTAAAGAAATAACAAACATACACAGTTACTCGTTGACACAGTCACTTTCGGATTTCTAATCTAAGTTGGATGAATCTTCTAAACACCAAAACTTAAAAGATTTCATTATAAATGAATGAAATAAAATAAACTGTTATAATTAGTAAGCCGTTATAATTAGCCCCAAAAATTTGGAATAAAAATAATTCTAGTGATATATTACTAGGGCAGAAAATGAGGAAATACTTTGCACGTAAGGTATAGCTTTGCCCCATATGCCCCTTAAGGCCAAATTTACTGTTTATTTGAATAAAAACACTTGATCAAATTAGAAGACAAATATTATTTACTACAAATCCTAAATAGATACGAGTACTAGCACTAAAAAAGAAACATTTCAGTTGTGCAAATTATTTTATTTCCTTTGTCGTAGCTACAATTATAACATAAAATCATGAGCCCATCAATTTTCGATCAAATATATAGTAGATTCAGTATTGCATACAAACACAGCACAAAAAAATGGCATGAGTTTACAATACTATTGTATCTATTACAATATACTAACGTCAAAAATATTGCAATTCAAGTCAACCTTAACACTGTATCTTAAGGTTGAGTTTCAACTAGTGCCGTTAAAAAGTTAGGCTATCTTGCTCCGCGGTAATAGCTATCACATTTTATAACCGTACGCAGTGAGCGTTAGAAAATTCAACTGTTTTACTATACAAATAGCCCTTAAATTCCTCGAACTCAAATAAGACCACACTCTTACTTGTGGTCTTATTTTCCTTGCCATTTTTAGAGACGTCATTTAAAATCTAGTACATTTTTGATCAAAGTCATCAGTAATCAAAAGCACGTTAAGGTTTTAACACGAGTAATAATAACTGTGATATGGTACGTTAGGAAAAATCATGGATTTTATATTGTACCTATATTGTATTGATATTGTATATTGGTAAATTAAGTTTTTCTTTAATATATATGAGTGTTTGTTGCTCGAAAATAAAGACTTTGAATTTGGCTGTGACAAATAGCACTACTGCGGGGCAACGACATTTATAATACCTTGGACCGGCCTAGGCGAACACCAAGTTTAAGCATGTACTTTTCACAAAAAGTGAGAGACGTCTCACACTTGGCGCGTCAGTCTGTGTTCGACCGCGAAGGATGCAACACGTTCATTGACACTGCGACGCGATCCATAAATATTAAAAAAATGCCTTCTTGTGCTTTCCCTAACTGTAAAAGTAGCAGAAAAATACATCATAAAGCTTCAGGCATCACATTTCACGCACAAATACTGATATAAGCACCATTTATCATCATTTATTTTGATAATAAGTATTTTTTTACAATAAAACATTTGTAATTCCGCCATTTAAGAAAAATAGTAAAAAATGAGATAGATTTATACGATTGATGTTAGTGCGACAAGGAAAGCATGAATTGTAATTTTTAGCATAGAATGGAACATTGGTACGTTAGAGTTCGATTGTATGCGGCAATCCGGCCATAAAATTGGCCGGATTGTATTTTGTAATTATAGTATGAATATATATATATTTACACGCAGGTGTAAATATATATATTCATTGTAAATCTAAGTTGTATAATAAAGAGCGGGGTGTTGATTTGTTTTTATTACCATAACAACATGGGTATCAAATGAAAGCTATTAAAATGGCTAGTTCAGATATATTTATTTATTTAGTCACCTTTGTGAATGAACATGAGGAATGGGTCAAAAATGTGCGGGCATCTAGACAAGATGCAGATTGGACCGCAAATAAATAAAGTTGTGTGTGTTATAAATGATGATTTTGATAAGTTTATATTTCTGTGTCATTAAAACTGTTGATATAGCAATATTATAATACTTAAAAAAGTTGTTTTTATTCAGTTTCTGTATTTTCCCTGCATCCGGCAAAAAGATAACTGTTTCGGCAAATTTTTGCCGGACGTTTATCCCTATTCTTCGATGCCAATGGGCGGTGCCAAACGTCAACTGATAAACATTTGTATTGTCTCTTTTTCTCTTGCGACTTTTTGTATTGCCTATCTCGTTTTAACATCATGCTAAGATGTTTACTTTAAGCTTCGGAACATTTAAATCTAACAGATGTCGACTCATATTTTTGGATGGTAAAGTACTGAGATGACCGGTCCATAGGTATTATAAATGTCGTTGACTGCGGGGTACGCACGAGACGAGCACAATCTTTCCACCATTTTTTTCCACCTGTCAGTGGAAATGCACCTTAATTGAATGATAACTAGGAACTATTTCCCTTATAAAATATTTCTACTCGACTTACCCTAGCGTCTGTAGCTCGGCTAGCTAAGGTAATCTGACGCGATCATCGAAGTTAATCATTAAGTTTAAGTCTAAACTCTAAGAGGGCAATTACAATGAATAGGTAAGTTCGCAGAGCTAGGTCTTATGAGACCTAATTCTGCTAACTAACGATGTTATATGGTTATGTGATTTTTGTAACTTTAATTTTCAAGGCGATATGGCAGCTCAGCCTTTAATTATTAAAAATCGAAAAAGAAAAGAAAAAAACTTTTCATGTAAACATCATATTTCCAAATTTTTCCAAAAAAAAATCCATAATGATGTTCACGTTTAATTGAAGGTAAACATAATTTTTCCAAAGACGTATTTAATTCTTATTTCGAGTAATATGCAGTGCAATCGCATGTGTAGCGACACTCCGATAGTTTATTGCAAGTGCAGAAATCGGGGCAGTTCTTATCACATTCCAGGCAGGACTCGTCTTCACCTGAAAACATAAATGTGTTTTTTTTTACTTCTTTTACACACACATATAACATCCAGACCCACAGCCAACAAATTTAGTTCAGCACAAAGATGTTGGCAGTGCTGAGAATCGAAACCGGAGCCTTCTGATTGGCAGTCCGGCTTGGTAACCATTACGCTAACGAGGTCGTCACCGGATTGATCACCAGGCATACATCTTTTTTAATCCTGCAGCCTAGGTGAAAGAATAAGGCTGCAGAATTGTCCCTGTCTATCGTTAGAGGCGACTAAAAGGGGCATCAGACTCGAGGGTGTTCGGAGATGGGGTTCCGACACCCACTTCATCGAGTCCGGGGTGGACTGGACAGCAATCCGGGAAGGGCCACAGCGTATTACACAAAGGCAGATCTCCGGGAGGGTTTTAGTGGGTACGAATCCCGCATAACTTGGTTGCACCCCATCGTATATAATCAAATATCTTGTTGAAGATGTAGTGTATGTTATTGACTTAGATAAGCGAATTGGAGATATTCTGTAATGCTTATTATATGGGTACAAAATAAAGAAATAAATACGATTTCCACGTCGTCAAAGGTATACATAATATTCTTATGACCTTTCAATTTCAAGTGGTCACCACAATTTCTGATGATCAATAACAAAACTCCGCCATGAAAACGTATTTGCCAACCCGCACTTGGCCAGCTTAGTGGATCATGGCCTACATCTCTGTCCTTGTGAGAGAAGGCCTAGCAGTGGGAATGTACAGGCTGCTTATGCAATCACAAACGCCTTGAACTTAAGCAATGCTTGCTGTGGTCAGATTGGGTAACCAATTGTGCTATGTACACGTCCAGGCGTTATATATTATACGAAAGTGCGTATACAAATTGCTTACGTCTTGTAGTAGTCTTCATCTTCGTAAGAGCTAAGTGGCTAAAATGTTATGTCAAGAGTTTTCAAGCCGCCCAAAGACCTCTGCCTTGGCTTATCGACTGCTTGTACTAAGACTTTCAGCCGGGACCTACAATTTAAGATGTCGTCTGACCCACGATAGCGTCCAGATGAAAATGCCGCTTTCACCCATCCAAAGACTGTTCGTATCAATCGTGCGATCACGTTAGATCACCTAAGTTATCTGATCTGAGCGCTATCCGTAGCTCTTAGTAGTTAGTCGATATTTTTGTAAAAACAAAATAATTGGTAACGAATATGACAAAATTAAGTACATTAGAAGAAGTGTGAAAGTAGCCCCAGTGAGGGAGAAAATAAAAAGTGGAAGGTTAGCGTGGATATGTAATGCGTAGAGAGGAGATGCATGTGAGTAGGAGATGTATGGAAATGGTAGTGCAAGGAAGGAAAGCAAGAGGCTGACCGAAAAAGACATGGATGGAATGTGTGAATGGGACATGAGAGATAAAGGATTGAGTGTGGAGATGACGTTCGATAGAAAAGAGTGGAAGAAGAAGATTTGCTGTGCCGACCCCATCTAAGTGGGATAAGGTAAAGAAGAAGAAGATGTAATGAAAAAAATACTAACCTTGAGCCAACGTAGTTGTAAGTATGCTTAAAAAAGCCAAAAGTAAGAGAGTGAAACAAAAAAGTTTCATTTTGTCCAAATAATACCGGTGTATGGTGTCTTCGAAAATACATTTGCGATTACAACATATGGCGGTTTTATACAGTGCAAGTACTTACTTATATATTATTCGTTAATAAAAAATCATTGTCTTTCCATTTGCAAAAGACGGGTGTTTAACTTCGAATAAGAATGAGATTAAATATGTCCTTAAGGCGGGTTGGAAGCAAACTAGTATATTGTGAAAAATCGTATAAAATCTTGCGTATAATTATGATAGGGCTCGAATTTTTCACTATTATTATCTGTAATTCAGATTTAATAATTGTTAGAATTTAAAATTTGCCCGATTCCATTTTTAATTGTCGGTTTATAATTTAAAAATGTTTGCTTCTGAAAGCAGTAAATTAAAGCAAAACTTACCTTTCTTTAGAAGAGAATAATATCATCTTCTGTCGCTAAAGTCTTTATTTAAAAGTATTGTTTTGATTAGCGGCAAAAGTATTCATTATGTTAACAAATCAACTCGCGTTGACATCACGTAAAGTAAGTTTGTGTTAAGTCTTTAGCGTATTTATATGTACATAATTTCTTTTCAAACTTTGTTTATTAAAACTAATAAAGATAGATATAAGTACTGTAAGTAGCAAAAATAAGTAGGATAAGTTAAACTCTTAAATGACGATTTTTTTTTTCACGTTTTAAAAAAATATATTTGTGTAATACCTGTATTACTGCCTAGGAAAAATAAGTAAAAAAATCTAGACATTAATTTACTATACTTTTTTTTTATAATAATGTGAGTGTTGTTTATAAACTACATTGCGCAAAATTAAAAAAAAAATATTAAATGAAGGTCAATTTTATGTGCGATTTTTAATATTTTGTTTAAAATCAACATTGTCCATATAAGGGTTAAAAACAACATTGCCCATTTAAGGGTTAAAAACAACATTGTCCATATAAGGGAGCGGACAGTGTCCATCTTTTACTTTGTTAATATTTGTATATCTTAGTAAAGAATTTTGAAAACAACAAAAATAGTGTCGTTACAGTTTATAATTTTAATATTGTTATTTGCTGATCTAACGAGTATAGGAATCAATTCGTGAATTTTCTACGGCGCTTCGCTCAATTTTTTACAATACGCCTTAAGGGAATATTCTAGTGAAGCTTTTTTCACCAGTTGGTGAAAAAAGCTTCACTAGAATATATAGTTATATATAGTTTTTAAATTATAAATCGTTAAAACTTCAGATAAACCGAATAATTGGTCAAGAGCGTGGTGGGCTCGCGTATGAAGTTACCTTACCATTGTTGTATTTAATATTAATTTTATTCAAATTTTATAATTTTTATTATAATTAAATTTCATTTGATAGTTAATATACATTTAGATATTTTGTGAAAATTGTAAGTGTCTAGCAGCTCCCATTAATTGATTTTGATAAAAAATAAGAAAAAAACACATTTATTGTATGGGGACCTCCTCTTAATATTTTAATTTCTAGTATTTGTTGTTATAGGTGCACGAGAAATACCTACATATCTTGTGAAATTTGCAGCATTCTCGCTATTACCGTTTCTGAGATACAGCCTGGAGGCAGACAGACAGCGGAGTCTTAGTAATAGGGTCCCGTTTTTACCTTTTAGGTAAGGAACCCTAAAAAGTATATTGGATATTTGATTTTTTGGTAGACATAATACCAAAACTAAATTTAGAAGAAAACTAACTATTGGCACATCTGAATCAAATAATATTTGATAATTAAATGAATTCTTGCAAGTAATACGGGTAACAAAATGAAAATTAACACTAGGATGTCCACTTAAGGTAAATTTACTTGTTTATTTCATTAAAAACACTTGAAAAAACTCATAAATCTAAAAAAAGATACTTGCGTCACACAAGTAACATCAGTTGTGTAAATTATTTTACTCTCTTTGTAACGTTTTAACGACGAAAATAAAACCATCAGATCTCGATCAGATGAATCACCAAAATCATATTTTTTTTGACGTGACAACGTCTCAAATTAGGTTGCGGCTGGGAGTCACTTATGAAAAAGTGTAACGCCCGGTAACGTTACGATGAGTCACCGAACGAGAGAGAGGCCCGCCGAATGCCTTGCGTCTCTCTCCCACTCAACTATGATCGGTCTGCCGCGCGCGCAGCACGCGGAGACGTTGTCACGTAAAATCTTCGCCCGTAAAACCGACTTTACAGGCAACCATTTTTTTTTACTCTGAATAGGCCAGCGCTTGACCACAATTCACCTGATGGTAAGTGATATTGAGATCTACGGTGGATCGCGCTTACGTGTGGGTTCTTTACATGAATACCATTACATAAATAATACTCTTCTTCTTCTTCTTCGCTAAGTGGCCTAGATCTAGCGTCGAGAGTTTTCAATCCGCCCGGATCAAATAATTTATGTACATACCTACCTACCCGCGGATACTGACTTAGATATAATTTACTATTTGTAATTTAGATTTTTTTAATATTTAGATAGATTAGGTAACACTTTATTAAAACACATACTAAAAATAATTACAGAAAATTAAAAAAAAGGTATTTAAAAACTAGTCCCTTAATTGGCGACCTTATCGCTAAAAGCGATTTTTAATTATCTTGTAGGTTTTTTTTTGCCAGTCTTCATAATATGTTTAAAAATTGTTGTTTTTTTTTTGTAAATAGTTAACAACTTATTTTTAAACAAATAATATAAGATACATATTTTCAAAAACAATTAAACTCACCTGTAGCCACTATAAAATAAATAAATGAATAAATTTTAGTACACATATAACACACGGCTTGTTAGCATCATACTAAAATAAAAAAATATTTCTAGTTTTTGTTATGGTTGCTAAAACCACGGATATAAGTAAATATATAAGTAAACGGATATAAGTACATAGGTACTTTGCATTGATGCGTATTTTTGATACGAGTAAGTTAACACAATGCGAACGGACGGAGCTAAAACTATTATAAATATGATTTCCTTGTATAACCACGGATCCCTAAATATATGTGTCTTACACGGGTTATTATTGGAATTTGCAAGAATTTACAATAACAATCATTTTTTTTATAATTTCTAGGTGTAAATAAAATTTGTCAACCTAAGACAAACAACGAATCTAACATAACTTCTTTCTCGACGACGAAACGTATTTCAGAATTTATATTTTTTTGTACCAAACTACCATTAATAACTGTGTCTGTGTATATATACATATAAGTGTGTGTGTTTTTGTGATACATTTCAAATTAGAACCTAACATTTATTTATTTAGGTATTTTTTAATTTATTTATTTTAATTTTAAAAATTTAGCCTTGTTCGTTCGGCGGTTTTGGCTCTGACAAATCGGTCAACTTAATGGTCTAACATTTCGATTTGGGTTGTAATTGGTAATTTCGAAGGCCAAAACCACCGGTCCCATGGTGTAATGGTTAGCACTCTGGACTTTGAATCCAGCGATCCGAGTTCAAATCTCGGTGGGACCTGTTTCTTTTTGCTTGAAAAAACAAATTTTAGATTAAATTTAAGTGATTTACTTTTATCTTTAATTAGCTGCATCCAGTTATACACGAAGAGAAAATATTTAAGCATATTTAATCTTTCATGATAACGACTAGGTATTTGTTTCCTGCGCTTTACATTGAAACCATATACAGATAAACAAATTTATTGGTAAAGGTAAGGTAAAAGTATTTAAAATTACAAGTCAGGAACCATATACTTAGAAGGATACAAAAACCCTTGTAGGAAAGGAGCTATTTTGAAAGAAAAACTTTTAGGAAACCGGTTTCTTAACTCCGGTTTCCAAAACGGCCCAATTCATGTAAATTATCTTCTATTTTTCCGAAGAATTAGAAACATATAATCATCCCATTGTGATGTCTAGAGAAAAAATTTGGATCGATTTTGATTAAATTTATTATGACGACAGGTTAGACTCAGGACTAACACATAGGCTACTATATCCTGAATAAACATGGATAAAACCGCAGTGCGCTGCTAGTAATAAATACAGTGTAAACTCTATACAGTGTAATAAATACAGTGTAATGACACTGAAGGGACTGTGCATTTTATGGCGTTATAGAGAGGGAGAGGGAGAGAGTCGTTAAATGGAGAGATTGTATCATTGTATGGAATACAAGCTAAACCAACTAATGCCCATTTATTTCGACGGTATAGAGAGTTTTTCGTTAAATCGAGTAGCGTTACATGGAGTTGACACTGTGTAAATAAGAACATAGAAGCGGCAGTAGCTACTAATGTATAATCCGGTAGAGTTGGCAATTTCATGAGCTGGGTATCTGTAGCCGATACTACCCTTCCGTAGACATCAAAATTCAAATTGCGCTGTGTCGCCACCATTTTACAGTTCTGGAAAAGACAAACAGTAACTTAGGTTCTAGTTTCATTAAATAAACTTTTCATATAAATGCGTTTTACTGAACTGTATCTCATAAACTATGATAGCTAGACACTCTGCAAAAATTAAGACAAATCAAATCATTTTTATTGGTACAAAGATATAAATTAAAGGAAAAAAGAATGTATACAAAAAAAGATACATTTACATTTATTTATAGTACAGACTGCAATATTACACGCTATTTAAAAAAAATCAAAATCTACATAAAATTACAATTAATATTAAAGTGACTTCAAACGTAGCTTGCCTTTTCATTGAGTTGTACTCGTATATATGTAATACCCATTGTGCATTTTTTAAGAATAATATCTGAATATAAAATATCTGTTTTGTACTTTCGCTGTGAGAAATACACCTAATTGTAGGTGTTCTTGCTCCGTTTTATTTATTTAGTATATGCGCAATCAAAAGCCAATATTTGTTCTTTTTAATATCCAAGTTTTAACCGACTTCAATAGACTCCAAATCTAATCGTCTAAGAAATAAACCTAAGAATTCCACCACACCTTAGACCCTCTCCGATGTGATTCACGATCCACGACCGGCTATATCAATTTGATACCCATTTAAATTCAAAGGGCACCCGACGAATCAATTACTGGAAGGATATTCAAATACCCTCCTGATAGAATTGTTCTAAAGAATTCGCGTGTGATAGAATGCGGACCAATATGTACGGACGTGTTTTCTTCTCGCGATGAGGAAGGAAGCGGAGAGGTTTTTCAGAGGTTCTCTTGACGTAGTCGCGTGCTAAGCGGCTTGCCTCCCTTTACCTTCATTGTGCGAACCGTCAAGGTGTGGAATTCCTTAATTCTTTGCCAAGCACCCTGTTCCCCGATAACTATAATCTAGCGGTTTTCAAGGCTAGAGTGAACCGGTTTCATCTAAGCAAGCGCGTTCCACTTTAGATCACAATTTCGTTTACCATTAGGTGAATTGCGATCAAGTGCAAGCCCATTAAATGAGAAAAATATAAATACAAATATTTTTGAAGCAATGACAGCTCAGCCTGGCGGGTTTTTTTTAATCATAAATAGGCTTACGTTTGACCGCAGCTTGCCTGATGTTAAGCTTGACTGTGGTCTAAGATGTATCACGCTTGCCTAGAATGAACCTATTTACTCTAGATTTGAAGACCTCCAAATTGTACTTTTCGGGAAAAAGAGACTCAGGAAGAGAGTTCAAAAGCTTCAAAGAGAGTAGCTGACTCACGTCCCGTACACGACCTTCGGGATCGATCCCCGCCTATGAGCTTGGGCTTTCAGTGAAGGAAAACATCGTGAGGAAATAGTAGCATGGTTGTAAGGTATTTTGTAATGCTCGCCTGGCTAGCAACCATCCTCAAGTTGTGTCGATCAGATCTGAGATTTTAACACCTACTTGAATGTTTTTTGAAAAAAAAATGCACTTTATGGCAGAAGGCACATACTTCAAGTATGTATATAGAGATTTCAATATTGCGTTATGTGTGTGTGTTTGCTAGTTCTTTACGCTCAAAGGGATGAACTGATTTAAATGAACTTTGGTGTGAAAATAGAACATAACTTCTTTTATCCCGGATTAACGTGTTTAATAGCACCGCGGAGCGCAGCTTTAAAATTATATTTATGAAAATATTATATTATTTTTACAAAAAATATTATCTTCTTTAATTTTTTAATAATAATTCTTTTAAAAACAAAAGCCTATCTACCCCTGCTTCTACTTTGTCGTGACGTACCTGAGTCGCAAATTAATACGTCACTTTTCCTTAACCTTCCACCGTTCACTTCTCAGTCTGAAACCAAGATCCATTATGTAAATGGCAAGATTACAACGGTATCTGAAACGGGATATTATAATGGGCTTCAGACGTTCAGGGTTGATACGATTGGGCTGGTAGGCGCGTAACTCGATAGACAACTTGGACAACCCTAGAGGGTTAGAGATGTGCTAAAGATATTTTAATTGATACTCACGTTTTTAATTCAGTTTGATCGATACTGATAGTTTTGCCGTCTCGCGGTGGCCAGGGTCAGCGATTTGCCGACACAAGAGTTTACTAGGGCGGGCTTCTACTTCGACGGTGGTCGATTAGGAATAAAATACTGAATCATGGCGTCGACTCCAAGTATCACTATATTATTTACTATATTATTATGTCTTATTCATTAGAACTAGGTAACAACTTATATACCAATTTGCATATGATGTCCGTGATACTAGCATAAGCATATAAGTCCCCACTGCTGGGGCTCGAGGCCCTCGAGTCTCTCACAAAGAGACAGATATAAGCCAAAATCCACCACGCTGTCCAAGTGCGGGTTGAGAAAAATCTCCGGATATTGTGTTCCTCAAACATGTCGGTTTCCACACGACGTTTTTCTTCACCGTATAGCGAGTGCAAAACTTGAAAAATAAGTCATTGGTGTAGGGCCGGGATCGAACTAGGGGCCGTCCGATTGAAAAGCAGACGTTTTTAACACCGAGCTACACTCGCTTGCCGTGATGCTAACTAGATAGTTACTTGTCTAAAATATGCAAAGGTAGGTGTATGTGGTAACAATAGAAATTGACAGAACATTGCATAATCGGATCAATTTGATAAAAGCTTAGTTTGAACTAAGTCGTTTTTTTTTTAATACAATACAATGATAAAGCTAGCTGCAAAGGCTTTTAAAAAGGCCATTGTCAAATGCGAAAAGCAAGAAGCTAAACACATAGTTGATGGCTATTTTCTCCATATGTGTAATTATAAAACACTTCTTAGACTCTTTGAAAACCTTATTAAGTAAATAAATGAAAAAATAATAATTAAAAAAGCTTGTTAAGAATGCTAGAAGCTTGTGGCCGCGCAGCAAAGATTAAAGAAGTAGCATTTTATTTTAAATGTCTGCTTTCCCTTCCCTATTCCAACTTTCAAACGTAAACGGATTCGACGTCTCAACTTAGCGACAGTTTTAAAGTACTCTCCCTAACTCGATTCCAATGCGACTGAAACTCACCTCTTGTCTTTATGTAAATTCTTCAGCCAGCATAACTTTATCCGTGACAAGGCGATGTAGTCTAAGAGCCCGTAAAGATCGTCCTTCACCGATCTGATAACTAGATGAGACGTATATTTTATGAAGTATTTTTTATAAACAAATATGCCTAAAATTGCTTGCCTATCGAAAAGTGCTCATGGTTTTTTTTTTTGCGCAAGCTCGTGTATAGTCAAATGATAATTTAGCTACAATTATCAAAAATAAAAATAACATTCTAACTGTTCAGAATCGCTGTTACTCCTATGAAGCGCATCAAAATCGAATGAGTCACCTATTTTGACTTACCTGTTTACACCTGCTTGCCAGGTATTTATACACTGAAATAAGTAGGCAAGCATACCGAGGCATATTCTGTGTATTAAAAACTATCAGTGAAATAAATTTCATTTGGTTATCAAAAGTATGAAGGTGATGAAAAAAAAATCAATAAAAGTTTATTTAATTAAAAATAGCCATGAGCACTTTTCGATGGGCAAACAATTTTAGGCATATTTGTTAATAAAAAAATTTTAGTAAAAAATACGTCTCATCTGGTTATCAGATCGGTGAAGGACGATCTTCACGGGCTCTTCTACTAATGTAATAATCGAGTTTTGCAACAAAAAGATGGTGGAATGCGTCGGCAGCGCCAATCGCGAGGGTTCTTATAAAGTGGTCGGTAAGGCGGTCCCAAGACGGAGCGTTCCATTGGTGTCGTGACGGGTTTTTTAAATTGTATCCGAGGATCGTGTGTAAGTCGATTTGCTAGGCGTCTCTTGTAGGGTAATGTATTGCATGCGGGTGCGAAGCTGGCGGTGGAATTTGAATTGACTTGAAATTGATATCTTTAATAGGAAGCGAAGAGTCACATTGAATTACGGGTAGACACTGCAGATGGCTGAAGTTCTTGTAGTTGCTTGTAAGCAGCAGCATAAATTATACACACACTAGATACATCTAGTATTTGACAAAATGTATGTTTTAATTAATCAATTTTCTCACTGACATTGTTCTATATAGTTTTTCTGTCATTGTGATCTTGCATGCCTAACGGTCAAAATAGAGGTCGAACTTAATGTTTGTAACACCAATTGTACCTATTTTGCAAAAAATATATGATTTGATTTAGAGTTTACATCTTCTTCTTGGTATGAGCTAAGTGGCCAAGCTCTGGCGTCGAGAGTTTCCAAGTAGCCCGAAGGCCTCTGACTTGGCTTAACGATTGTTTGTAGTAAGACTAGCCAGAACCTACTATTTAACGTGTCATACGAGCCACGGTAGCGCGCAGATGAAAATTCCACTTGAAAAACGACTTGTGCATGGTCACCCATCCAAACACTGCCGATATCGACCGTTAGCTTTGATGATCGTGTAGTGATGGTCGATTTTTTGATGATCGTGAGCTACAGGCGCTACTTGTTTTGCAGGGTAGTATAGCATTTTCCAGTGCTAGCCTACCTAGCAACCACACTCAAGTAAAAAAATCTGTCGCGAAATACCTTAGTCTTCCGGCCGCTTCCTTGAGAGTCATCGAGACTAGGCATGCTCTCTCTATCTTTGGCAGAGTATCGAGTATCTAGCTTCTGTGGTTTCGCGCTCTGCTGGTCAAATATCAAGATTTAGAAAATTAATATTAAATATTAGTGGAATTTTGCTTATTAAAAAGTGATGTACTTGCCTTTACCTATTCTGATCCAGAATGTACCTAAGTACTCTTAAAGTACCACGAATGAGAGCCATCTTTATGGTAATGTGACATGAAATGTGATTACTTTGGTCAAGGATAATATCTCACTCGATGGTGCATAGCTTAACTCCTCTTCCGAAACGCGTAAGTGATCCATCAAGACTAATTCTTTCCACGTAGTGTGCTTAGTTGTAGTCCTCACTCGTATTCGGCAGTAAGATATTCGTAAACAGAACGGTCAGAAAAGTGTGATGCATATAAGAATGTTGAGTTACTTTGCAACTAATAGTTCTTAATAATAATATTGATCCAATAAACTTATTTACATACAATATTATTTCGAATATTTTTTTTTATTTATTTACTTATTTTAGTAACTTTTTGGTTTCGACAGCTTTTTACTATTATTTACAGAATTATTACTACAGATACTATTTAAATAATAAGATATAGAATAACTAGTGAGGTAGTTATATCACACAATTCAGGCGACGCAGGTGCGTGGGTGCTTGAAGGGTGAAGGTAAAATCAATCCGTCTTAAAGCTTTAATTTCTTTCTATGTGTAATGTTAATACTATGGTAGTCCGTAAATTACAGATTTTTTGACAAACACAAGATAATTAAAACAACAACACCCCGTTGAGCTAGTCCGTCCTGCTCTAACGCACGAACATATTATAGCTCTGTCCTTTGCTACACCTCGTCTCGCAACAGAGGCGAACAGCGCTAATATGAGACATTGCCAACATTGGCCATCAAGTATAAAATATGATCATTGTCTCCTCCACTCGATACTCGTGCAAATATTTTACGCGCTCTCGTAAATACGACAAAGTAAAGTAAACCTTGGCGTAATTTATGGAGCCAATACGAAGCTAAGTGATAGGGTGATAAAGTTTATATTATATCAAGTTTATATTACTCTGCGTCATATGAAGATGTCGTATTGATGGACCAATTCAGCCAATCTTGCGGTTTGGTTCAAGATGGAAGCTAAGCGATTGACCGTTGGTTCTTTTCTGGAAATAGATATGATAATGAATTTATGGTAATTAAGGCTGTTCGTTAGCATGCCACAAGTGCTCAGATGCCGCTAGATGGCGTTAAATTTTCATAAGTATGTTTTCTTTATCCTAGCGGCTCAAATTATCCCTTTCAGAACTTCTGAATCGTTACGCGAAATCTATTGTTAATGTATTATTTTTAGGGCTCATCACAAAACACCATCTAGGCGTCGGTAGCAAAAGTCAAATAAACCCATATCTACTATCATCTATTCTGTGACGATGCGACTACACTCACACTAGCATTGACAATTTTTTTTGTCACTTGAACTTCAGCATATTTGAATATGCATGCCAATTTCGAACGCTCAATTGTCGATTATATGGCTCGTTCGTAGAGGAAGCATTTTTGGAACAGGAAATATTTTTGTGATTTAAATTGACTATGGTTCAAATCTCATGAATTATTAATTTTGCTATTTTATTTTGTTCGAAACTCTTTTTTTTTAAAGGAATATTATGGGAAAGTCAATATTTTCAATAGGTTTCGTTTTCGTGTATGTTAATATTCATAGTGCATACCTTAAAACCTCAAATGAAATTAAAAAATAAATCTATTGGGTACATGATACGAGTAACAAGAAAAAACTTTTCTCACGAATCATCTAACATATTGCATGAAACAGTTGTATTTTTCGCATGATTCCAAAATGTAAGCCATTTCATTTGGGAAAGTTGCGAATAATATCATATCCGCTATTTTGGCGGACATCCGAATATCATCAAACATAGCTAAGAACATCAAAATCGGTTCATCCGGAATAACAGCTTCAAGTCTAATGATTAGAAAAGTAAATAATTACATATTATCAGGGAATTTATATATAATAGACTATGGATATTATTTTAGCTTCATTTGAAATTAAAAAAAACTATTATTATTATTCTAAGGTAAGAGGCCTGTCGAAATCTTAGTTATTATAAATATACACCTGGCAGTTTACATGTATCGTTGATATAATTATACACTAGTGGCCCGTCCCGGCTTAGCACGGGCATAAAAAAAAATCAATTCTAGGAGATATGTTTGAAAGTCGTTCAGAAGTGTAATATTTTATTCGTTACGAACAAACATTTAAACTTTATCGCATTATAATTTTGACATAGATTAAAGTTTTTTTTTGTATATATGGGTTCCGCTGCTCTCAAGACATACTAAACGACACCCGCCACAACTTACTTTTCTTAGCGCATGCGATGAAACAAATTTTTTACTCTTTTTTATACCTTGTGTTACATTACTGGAGTCTTAATAAGAATTTCTTACCCTTTGCAACAAAATATAATGCCTATGTCATTTGGGGATAATGTAACTTCCCAACGGTGTAAGAATTTTTAATTTTAGTCCAATAGTTTCGGAGCCTATTCGCGTCAAAAAAACATAAAAACATCCAAACAAACAAACAAACAAGCCTTTTGTAATTATGAGATTGTTAAAGATATTGATAGGTAAACAAAAGACGTAGGTATAAAAATTTGATATAATTGGCCAAGTACGAACCGGGCTCGCGCGTGAAGGGTTCCGTACCATTATTAAAATATGGCGAAAAAACATGTTTTTTGTATGGGAACCCCATATCAAACATTCATTTTATTTTGAAAGAAAGAAAGAGAGAAATCATGAAAGAATCTACCAAGTGTCATTGTAAAGATAGAGTAAAAAGAGGTAATACGTAGCTTAATATTCTGTAGAATTCTTTAGTGTCCTGTTATCGTTTTTGATATTGAGCAAAAATACAAAATATAACACGTCTTTTAAGGTGCACTTTAAAAACGTGTCATCCACCCTTTATATTTGTATATTTTCTGTTTTTAGTATTTGTTGTTATAGCGTATCTAGTACTTGTATACTCTTGGGTTATAACGGCAACGGAAACAAATAATTTGTGAAATTTTCAGCTATCAAAGTGTATAAGAAACAGCCTGGTGACAGAAAGACAGACAACGAATATTTTGTAAAAGGCATTCGTTTTTATCTTTTAAGTACAGAAAAGATCGCAGTAGTATATTAATTTCATTCTTAGGGTACCTAACCCTAAAAATTATTGCTGCAATATAAATACGTTTTTTTAAGTATGTCAAATATGACAAACTGACATTGACATAACTAAATTTCATTCAAATAATCAAACAAAATTATACATATTTTAAATTTTTAATTCTATTACGATACTTAATATAAAAATAGCAATAATTTATTTAAAAATAATAAATAAATTTCATCAAACTCTTTAACAATACTGTTTTTGATCCTGCCATCTATCGGAATTTTGTTGATTTATTACTACGGATGGTAAGCTTGGGTTCATGTTTGGCAGAGAGAATGACACTAACGGAAACGGAAACTAACAATGTATACGTATACATGTCACCAACTTAGCTGTTCAGGTGGCCAAAATTGGAATTACAAGTTCGACAGCACTCTTAGGTGGCAACAAATCTCCACTAGCGACACTGTCAACTGAACAGCTAAGTTGTTGCACTGCACTCATACATGTGTATTTTGCTGGAAAAAATCACGCTGATATATCTGTTTTGCGATAAAAAATGTATAATATTACCTATTTCGCGCCCCAATTAGACCATTTTAAGTTTATGTTAAGTGATTACTATTTAAAAATCTTAGAGGAAATGGTTGCCAGTCTGAGAAGCATTTAGTATGGGGCTCGGAAAGCCTTAATATACCAATTGATTTATATTTATTACAGGAATTCCAGCTATCTATAACAAGAATCAATTCAAAACAAGTGAGTTTAATGACAGAAAGTAAATGTATATAAATAAGAATATAGTGTAGAATAGATAGAATAGAACAAAATTTAATAAATTGGAAATAGTGCTCTTCCAGCGGACCCCAAACAAGGTCGATCACCAAGTCTCTTGGTGACCCAAAATATAGATAACTTATTAAGATTAATTACATTCTAAATTTGTTTTGAATGTAATTTTGTTTTTGTTGAACTTTAATCGAATTCTAAAGTTATGCTATAATACATTTCTGATACTAATGACGTTCCAGGTATTTTTACTAGTGAGGTTTACGCAGAACTTCTATACTATATACGGAAATATACAATAGGTATACTACATATATATATAAAACTTAGCGCCTGTGGCTCTGGGCACTACCGTGGGTCGGATGACACGTTAAATTGTAGGTCCCGGCCGTTAGTCTTAGTACAAGTAGTCGTTAAGCCAAGTCAGTCGCCTTGGGGCGGCTTGAAAACTATCGACACCAGAGCTTGGTCACCTAGCTCATACGATAATAAGAAGGAGAATAGACCTATGACTCTCTTACAACGAAACGGCTACATATAGTTCATTGTATTAACGACCTCGTTGGCGTAAAGGTTACCATGCTGGACTGCTAATCAGAAGGTTCCGGGTTCGATTCCCGGCCCGGTCAACATCTTTGTGGTTAACCAAATTTGTTGGCTGTGGGTCTGGGTGTTAAATATGTATTTATTATGTATGTATGTATATGTAGTCAGTATCAGCTGTGTTAGCAACCATAATACGAGCTAGAAATGGTTCAGTATGGGGCTAACCAGCCGTGTGTGAATGTGTCCTAATATTTATTATTATTATTATTCGACACTCCTTTATGAAATCCACATCTCTTCCCCCTTACTAATCGCAATCAATCTTCCACACTGAAAAAGATAGATTTCGTAACGGCACTTAAATTTTTCATACCATTTACGGCATACAATATTCAGGCATCGCCATCAAAACTCACTCAAGAGAATCAAGGAACCAGAAAATTATGCAAAAAGCTTCAATGGTCATCTCGAACTGAAAAAGGGTTCTTTTAGGGTTTCGTTTTATGACACGCAATGCCACCGCGATATTTTATACGACACATAGGTTGAGATCTTAGGCGGAGATGGAAAAACTTAGATAGGTCGTTAACCTGAACAAATCTACGAGTATCTTAATTTGGGTTTCAGATCACAGCGGAAGTACACTAAATATTTAATTGTCTTCTATTTACAATGGATTTCCGCAAAGTAACGCCTGAGTCAATAGGGAATTTAATATATTTTTAGTTGGTTGAAGTTGTAATAAAAATAAGTAATTAGATTTTTCAGTGAATCAGGATTTTTTTGAATTGCACTGAGTCATTTCTCAGCATTTATTCGGATTAATTTGTATTTTTTATTTTTTGTATTATTTTGTTTGACGACCTCGTTAGCGTAAAGGTTACCATGCCGGACTGCTAATCAGAAGGTTCCGGGTTCGATTCCCGGCCCGGTCAACATCTTTGTGCTTAACTAAATTCGTTGGCTGTGGGTCTGGGTGTTAAATATGTATTTATACATAATATATATGTATGTATATGTAGTATATCAGTTGTGTTAGCAACCATAATACGAGCTAAAAATGGTTCAGTATGGGGCTAACCAGCCGTGTGTGAATCTAATATTTATTTATTTATTTTATTTTATTTATTTGTTAGTAAGTCATTAAATTTCTTTGCTTTTGTTTCAAAGTTTTCCGTTCTAATATTTAGTACATCTCTGGCAAGGCTATATAAAATCAATCATTCCAGACGCATGCCTACTTTATATTCTATACAGTTTTATATAAAAGCTTGCGATGGAAAAATCATTTGAATATCGGGTGACTGTTTTTACGCCATCTTGGTTATATTGCCCAGAAATTGCGACGAAAGAGTTTATATAGCAAGAACGGTATTCTTTCATAACATAAATAAATACTAGGACACATTTCACACACGGCTGGTTAACCCCATACTGAAACATTTCTAGTTCGTGTTATGGTTGCTAACACAACTGATATACTACATATACATATATACATACATATTTTATATAGATACATATTTAACACCCAGACCGACAGCCAACAAATTTAGTTAAGCACAAAGATGTTGGCCGGGCCGGGAATCGAACCCGGAACCTTCTGGATGGCAGTCCGGCATGGTAACCTTTACGCCAACGAGGTCGTCAAAATTAGTTTTCGCGGTCTTTTGCTAGTTACATGCGTTTACAGATACAAGATAACAAGATTTTAATAAAAATATACAGAATAAGTGTACAAATCTAGAAATTGGTAAGATAGGTAAAGTAAATGAATTGTTAAAAATAAGAACAAACGTAGACTAGGATCCCCAAAAACAAACCTGGCGAGTAAAATGTATTAGTAAAAAAAAAAAATTTTTTTATGAATTTTACAGATATTTACTAATCATAAATATCTGTAAATTAATATGAATGAATATAATAAAATAAATAGTATACTTAATTATTGACGGATAACTAATTACTACAAATTCAATATTACTTAATATAAATCTAATCTAAAACTAATTAAATTAAAAGCACTCGTATATCAAATCTAAAAAGCCAGTGCCAGTGGGAAGAGTACCTAAAATGCCAGTAATTTAAGATTAAGTACAGTTTTACATAAACTAATTTTAGATAGATAGATATTTTTTTATTTCATACTAATTACAAAAATTATACACAAAAGAAAATAATTAATTTTAAATTAGTTATTCAGCGCGGTAATGCAGCGAGCGTGATGGGCACCTTTGCACCGGGGACGATCAGGGGCGGGTTATTTGATTAGTATTAGTTTTAGTTTTTAGAGTGTGACATTTATATTGGATTTAATATTGTATGACATTTATCTTAATTGTATTAAATTAGTTATAGTTCGACATTCATGAATTTTGACATAGAACTTATTTTACTTATTTGAATTTATTGAATAATTATTGTAAGCAAAAACTTTGATTAATTAAGTCCAATACAAAAAAGGTAATGTAAATCAAACGTGTGTAGCAAACATCGCATGCCGCCCGCCCATGCGGCGTCCCCGGAGAGCTAGGGCGGGCTAGGGCGCGCGATACGTCACTCAGTTAACCGTACCTCTCTCCACGTCAGCAGTTACTTACAATTTGCACCTGTTAATGACTGTAATTACATTAAAAATTTATAATTATTGCCTGGTTAAGTAGGCTTCGTGTTTACTTCAGTTTTTGTTGTGGTTTCGTCAATTATTCAGTTCTGGCAGGTATTTTTTGTTGAAAATTTAGTAAAATATTCTAACATAATGTATTCTCGTTTTTTTTTTCTATCAGGTACTTATTTCATTATTGAAGCAAGTAGTAAATACAAGAAGCAAGTAACTGAATTAACTATTTTATTACTATTATTACTTATGTAACACAGTTCATACTAGCACAGACAGAAGCCAGGCCTTCTATCTAAAATGTTACTTATACATATACATAATTATAGTGGAAGTAGAGGACTACCTAAGAAGAAGTTGATGAATTGTGTGAAAGGGGATATGAAAGAGAAAGGAGTGAATGTAGATATGACGGCTGACAGAACAGTGTGGAAGCAAAAAACGGGCTGTGCCGACCCCACATAGTGGAAAAAGGTGAAGGCAAAGAAGAAGACATATACATAATTATATGTTTCATTTATTTTAATTTGATTGTCAAAAATAACAAAAACAATCCGTTACGTCTTTTTCTATCTTTATATTACAAGTTTCATTAGATCTAAGAAAATACGTATATATAGGCAGTGACAAAACCAGCTTTCAGTCTTTGTTAACACATCATTATAATAAAAACTTCATATCTGATTTAAATTGACTAATTTCTGTTTTGATAAAAAATAAATCATAGATAAATTATAGACAGTCGTTTTGAGTATTTAGGTTGTAGTTAAGTGAATTCGAAAAATAATTTTATATTTGATTGTTAATAATACTCTTTACAATATTTAATAACGAAAATGAACATTTTATATTGTATTTTATTATTACTTTCTAATTCTCCTTCTTCGTATGAGCTAAATGGCTATACTCTGTTGTCGAGAGTTTTTTGGGCCACCCGATTGCTTCTGACTATAAATTTACTCTTGCTGCTCCCGACCTACAATTTAACGTGTCGTCCGATCCACGGTAATGCCCAGATAAAAATGCCACTTTTAAAAGATTTGTGCATGGTCACTCATTCAAAGCCTGTCCGCATAGACCTCAAAGTCAAGATCGCGTTAGATCATTATGTAATTCTACGGTTAGTTCTTATTACTAATGCTCTTTTCAATGTTTGTTTAAGAAATAAAAAAATGGTTGCCTGTAAAGTCGGTTTTACGGGCGAAGATTTTACGTGACAACGTCTGCCGCGCGCGCAGCACGCGGCAGACCGATCATAGTTGAGTGGGAGAGAGACGCAAGGCATTCGGCGGGCCTCTCTCTCGTTCGGTGACTCATCGTAACGTTACCGGGCGTTACACTTTTTCATAAGTGACTCCCAGCCGCAACCTAATTTAAGACGTTGTCACGTCAAAAATATATATGAATTTGAATAAAAAAAGAACATCAAATTATCTCTTGGGATGTTCTTCCGAATACAGAGACCCGCCACCAAAACACTCTTAAAGCCACTCAATAATTACTCGTTTCTAAGCTACCTTACCTTACCTTGTACCCTATTATTTTTTAACTTAACAACAATTTAAGTGGCAATAAACCGTCCCGCCATGGCAACAAATCAATGTACAGAACAGCCCTTACGAGTCTCCCGCGTTACTATATCTTCGTTAGATCCCGCTAGATGGAGCCAGTCACGCAAACTCAATTTAGCTGGTTCTGTAAGATTTAAAACAAAGTGTACAACACAATACTAAGGTGATCTGACGCGATCATCGAGTTACAGCCACGGTCGATGCGGATAGTCTTTGGATGGGTGACCATGCAGATGTTTCTCTTTTAAAAAGTAGCATTTTCATCTGGGTTCATGTCTATATAAACATCTTTCTACCCAATAATATGATTAGGTAGATTATTAGTAGTAACTATATATTAATTATCTAATTTATAAAAATTCCATGTCACAATGCTAGTTACCGTACTCCTCCGAAACGGCTTGACCGATTTTCACAATATTTTATATGCGTATTCAGTAAGTCTAAATATCGGCTGCTATCTATTTTTTATGCCCCTAAGTGAGGGTAGTTTACCCGTATTTTTTTTGACGAAATATTTGTTATTATTTTTTATAATGTGGCATTAAAAAATACATACAACTCTAAATTTTTACTTTTTTATCTTCCCCTATTGTTTT
Organism: Mellilla xanthometata; assembly: GCA_035578125.1. Classification (NCBI taxonomy): domain Eukaryota; kingdom Metazoa; phylum Arthropoda; class Insecta; order Lepidoptera; family Geometridae; genus Mellilla; species Mellilla xanthometata. The sequence goes on along the minus strand of JAPUBQ010000024.1, from coordinate 16,382,504 downwards.
ATGGACAATTTAGTAATTTAATCATTTTTCATCTCGCTCGATAACTGATCAATTTTAATGATTTTAACTGTACTTGGCAAAATAACGTTTGCCGGGTCAGTTAGTTAGTAAATATTATTAGTTTGGTTAATATGAACATAATTCTATATTTTATTCTTATAATTATGCATAGGTTATTTATATTCATGTCGATTGTTAGAAGATCATATTATTTTTGTGGTACTAGTTAGATTATTTTTCAACTGAGGTTAAAAAAGTTTACTTATTATTTTAATATAGGTCTATAGGTATATAGTATGACTTTTATTTTGGGACTAGTTTTGCAATTAGTGTTTAAACTTTACTAACCGAAAGTGTGTTTCGTTCACCTACTATGTTAGTTAGCCTAATAAATTAAAAAGTGCCATTAAAATCTACTAGTATCGTATTTTATTTAAAAAAAATACCAATTGAGGGACTCTAAGTGTTATTTTAAACTTACTCTTAGTACATAGCTCTTACATGTTCTAAATTAGGTTCCCTACGCTACGTTTTTGTGGTGTATATCCATTATAAATAAAGTTTATATACAACATATGACAACAAAACCTACCTAAGCGTGGCATAAAACCGAAACACATCGATAAAACTAAGCCATTAACCGCTAGAAGTGCACGCAAATCGAGCAATACACGTTACAGGCGAATGGCAATATATTTAATGGCAACACAGTCGTAAGTCGTGGGGATAAATAAAATTTACATCGCGTTAAGGGAGAATCGCTTTGGAAGAGAGGATATATGCGACTGTATTAGGTATCTAGCTATAGGCATCTAATGTAATACATTGGTGTACATTAATGTAATGTAATAATGAACAGAGACAATGACGAGGCAATGGAGGACAGGCAAAGCAATGGAAAGTAAACTTTTTTATTTTATACAGAGTCTTTAGATGGTCATACTACCAGAGATTAAAATACTAGAGGGGATTGCTAATTCCCATACAATATAGTGTGCCGTGGAAGTTTGCCACAATTACCGATGAAACCTAGATGGCGCTGCAAATCGAGCGTGCAGCCTAGCTGCCGCCAAATTCCGCAACGCATAGCGATATAACGATAGTAGATTGTGTGATTGAATTCGTTTCGAGAATATAGAAAAAGATGGCGCTGCGTTTATTTAATTACGCTCTACAACTACTCAGCAAAATGAAAATTAAAGGGTCTCCATCTAGTAAAAAACTTCTATTAACTAATTAAAGCTAGACATTTGACCGGTAGGTAGCACGAGTTAAGGCCTAAGGAGGAGCATACCTTCTGGAATGGCCTGCCTGGGATGGCTTTCAATGTGAAGAAAGATATTGTACGCTGTTAGGTGCTTGACGACAGATTTTTTAACTTGAGGATGGTTTCTAGACGAATTATTCATCTAGAAACCATCCATCGAAGGCGATCCTCGCCAGCCTCGATAGCCTCGCTAGCCAAGCAAGTTTTCCTCTACTGAAAGTTTGAGTTTAGGATCGAAGCAGGGACCGTCATATTGAAACAACAGACGTCTTCCTACCGATCCAAACTCGCTGATTTGTAAATTATATACTCTTAAAAGTAATTGTGTGCATTAGCTAGTTTTTACCTAGCGATTTAAAAAAACGTACAAATACAAATCATTTATTGATAACACCAAAGTTACAAGTCAACTAATATGATATCATTACAAAGGTATAATTATAAGGTACTTAGGACGTTAAACATAATACGTCGTTTGTATAAAAAATGGCCTTACATTTAAATCTTCATCTATCACCCTGTATATTTCCCTTTATACCTATTTAAAGTTTCCTCTAAAGCCTCCAAGTCCTAGCACTAAATATGGAAGTCTAGACCATCAAGCGGCGGTAGGCTGTTTGCCGTTACCGCGAACGTTATGAGTCGTTACGTTTACTGCCTTTCGATATAACACTCGTAAGAGGCGAAGGTGCATTCAAGTTACATACTTTACCTTTATTGACATTTGCAGCTTTTCATTTAAAGCTATTCAGACTAAGCGAGTGTGGCTCGATGGTAAAAACGTCTGCTTTTTTCAGACGGCCCCTGATTCAATGAGGGCTGTCGTTTTTGTGCTCACCAGTTGGCGCCACTGGCGAGTGAGGCTCGATTGGAAGAGCTGATAAAGTTTGTTATTATGTCTGGCGTCAAATAAAGTTTACTTACAATTTAAAACAATACTTATATCGAGTATGCCGCAGTTAACTGAAACCCAAAACGGTGCCTAGTCGATTTTCTTGGAACTATGAAAGTGATGAAAGAAAGGAAATTATTATTAATTGACCCGTAACTCGTATTTGCCATAATAAGGATTTTTAAATATTTTGTAATACCTCAGCATTTAACTTAAATAAAATAAATAAAACCGATGAGCCCACCCATTAAAGTGATGAGTGACATTTCGGAGACCTCACGCTACACTACCGCCTCTAGCGGCGAATTCACACGGCAATTACTTATGCAATGCTTAAGCAGCTATTCAGAGCAACATGCAATAATTTTTTTTGCAGGCAATTAAAAGAGAAAAAGAGAAAAAAAGTTTATAATGATTTTTTGAAAATAAAAAGTTCATAATGACATAATTGCTTAGTAACATAAAAAAAGTTTTTTTTACATATTTTGCACTTACAAAGTTTAGCCCTGATTTTTGACCGAATTTCAAAAACAGGAGGTAGTAGATTCTTTGTTGTGGTTTAACAATATTATTATCTTTGTTGCGCTTTAATCTCATTATATATTATTATTTCTTATTTATATATTATTCATTGACTGTTAGTCAATCACTGGCAGTTAGTTTTTAGACGAGTGACGTTACATGGAGTTTACACTGTAGTCCTCACTTAATTGGGTTTATTCAAACCTTCCAAACCATTTGACAAGCAAAAGCCAATGTTTGGTCAAACCTCCCCAAAAACCCCGAAAAAAAATATTTATTAAGTAACCCAACAATAAGATTATTGTAACAAAAATTCTCACAAAATAGGGACACATATCTACAAAAAGATCATATCACAAAGTGAATTCTATTGTCTTTGCAATAAAGTTTAATTTGCGCTTATTTAATTTAGTAAAACAGTATTGTTTTAATTCTACACAATGTAAAGGAAATGCGACTGTACATTGAAGAGAACAAAGCTCAAATTTCAATAGCAGAAATTAGTCGCGACTAGTGATGGGGCACGAAAAGCCGTAGGCCTATTTGTGTCGGTTTCACACTTACAACAATAGTGTCATGATTCGTGATCCCGGGATAATCCCGGTACAATCCCGGTATTAGGTCGAATTGCGGCAAACAAATGGCTCGCCCGCGGTCTAACGAACGCAGGAACAAGTGCGCGTCACTAATGGCGTATTCGAATTACAAATTGTGTTTTGTTTGAATTTTCTTTGTGGCCAGTGTTGGTTTAGCTGGTCCGTGACAAGTGACGATCGGGGTAAAACAAAACGCTTGAGGTTTTCGTTATTAGGTTTTAAGCAATTGTAAATTATTATGCAAAAGCTTCGTTATTAGATATAATTGTGTACCTAATTTACGTCTATATATTTTTTTGTATTTGTATTATTGTGTTATGTGATAAGGGGACTATAAATTGTACTCTATTTTTAAGCCTTTAGTTTTATGTATTGTACTGATTTTAATTTGTGGTTGTACAATAATGTTATATTCTTTTCTGTTCTAATGTTTCTTAAGGTCGCCATTTGTAGCAATAGTAGTATTTTATTTTATTATAGTCGTTAGTATTTTTGCTGTTATTGAATTATGCTTTTTCTGTGTTGCAATAAAGAGTCTATCTATCTAATTTTCGTACTAATTATATAAAGCTATGAAAGTATACTCGATCTTTGTAACGAAACCTATCTACAAAAATAAATTATAACATTTAAACAAAATTTTTATTTAAGGGGGACTCCTATACAACAAATTATTTAAAATAATACATAGATTTATTATTCTTCTATTTTTTGCTAAGTTATTTCGTGATCTATTTTCCAATAAAATAAAATTAACTCAAAAACTACACAACAATTAAAAATTAAAAAAGCTAAATTACAACTTAAACATAACAAAAATTATATCTAAATGTGTGTCGGGTGTGGTAAGGTGTCTTAATGCTGGCGGCATTACCCCGCTGGATTCATCTAATTTTTTTAAATTTGCAGTCTTATTTTGACAAGAAAAGAAGATTCGTCACAATTCTTCCATTTTGTTTACAACCAGTTCAAAAGGTCTAACTAAATTGGTCGGATGTTTATATTGTTTTAGTACTATTAATCAGCCTAAACCGCTGTTGAGGGATCTGTACAAAGGGCTTAAGCTACATTGTAACTGCTTGAGAGGGATTACAACCTGAGAACTAATGTGTTTTAGACACTGTCACTTAATCTGTGTAATTATTTAAAACAGCTTTTAAACCTTCGGTAACCAAGTCTGTTTAATTTCGCTAATCAACGGTTAGTTTAATTTTGTTATTAGCCACCGACGCAAAAACGACGGGGTGTTATAAGGTTGACGTGTTTGTCTCTGAGTGTGTCTGTATGTGTGTTTGTGTGTGGCATCGTAGCTCTCGAATGGATTAACCGATTTAATATTTGTTTTTTTTGTTAAATAGGTGTATTAGGCGAGTGTTTTGTTCTTAGCTATGTTTAGTAAAAACCAGTCCAAAATGGCGCGGATGTAAAATGGCAGCCTTCATAAAAATCCACCGACGGTTTTCTAGATTCTTAATTTAAATTTGATTCCTGATAATTTATCCGTTGCCCAGTTGGGCAACGGACTATTAGGAGTTCCAAATAGTTCCGGCAGCATTTAAAACACCTTTTAAACCCTTAAGACAGGCTTCCTTTAGGCAATTTAAATTCCATAACCAACGGTTAGTTTAATTGATCTAATCTTCTTATAGTATATAAAATTTCCTCCAAGTATTTATGACATTTTTGAATTTTATTTCTGACTTAATCTTCTGCAAATTTTCTTTACCTTTTGTTTTTTTTTCAGTACGCTTCTTTCTATATTATTCTGGCATACTGACACTTTATATTCTAGATGTTCTGTTAATGCCCAGCTCTGATATCCAAATGCTAAGCATGGAAGAATGCACGAGTCGTATACTTTCTTTTTTCTTTCAAAGGCATTTCATTATTTTTCATTACTGCCCTGAGTGACCAGAATATTTTCCATGTACAATCCTTCTTTCTATCTCTTTTTTTTTCTCCATTAACTCAGTATTAAATCACGAAATACAAACAAACTGTTAACCAGAACCCTCATTAGTAACAAATTAACAAACCCAAAGGCAAAATCTACGTTTAGACCGCCGACAAATCCTGACTTGTTCGTATTTTAAACAAAAAACCTTTTCCGATTTCCAGTTTCACACAGTCAGTGTTAATTCGCTAACGAGTATTTTGTACTCTTTCCTCTTATGCGTTTTCTATTAATGCCGTCTCTTTCGCACTGTAATATTGTGGATATCGGTCAAATTAAATCCCATTCGGGATTATTACATAGCTAAATGACAGTTCATAAATAAGGGACGTGGGACTGCGAAGCGGTTTTTAAGTAAAATGATGTTTGAATTTGTTTTACAAAATTTAATTTAGTTTAATATTTTTATTTAAAAAGTTAGTGCTTACAAACTGAATATAAGAATATTCTATGTGCCGTTTCTGTGATAATTTGAATTAACATCATTTTATTTTTTCGAATTTTTGTCTATGATACCTATATAATTATTTTTAAAGATTAAAAGAATTTTCTTTTAATAGAGTTAAAAAATTAATGAGGTTTTATGTTTGACTATACGCTTTTTATCTGTAAACTGTATTGTAACTTAAAAATTAAAAGAAGACAAATAGAAACATTTCTTTCAATCTCAGTTTGTAGCGCCTGTAGCTTGGCTAGCTAAGGTGATCTGACGCGATCATTGAGGTTAAGCAACGGTCGATGCGGACAGTCCACGCATAGACTTTCTTCGTCTTTTAAATAGTGTCAATTTCTTCTAGGTTTCAATATGCTAAATTGTAGGTCACGGCTGTTAGTCTTAGTACTAGTAGACTTAAAGCCAAGTAAGAGACCTTTGGGCGGTTTGAAAACTCTCAACACCAGAGCTTGGCCAATAGGCTCATACGAAGAAGTATGAAGAAGAATCTTAGTTATTATACTTGATGAATGCAGTGGTGCAATTCTTAAACTTATTTTCTTACTCATAATGTAATCAAGGCCTCAGTCAGTAGCAGTCTGTTCGTCAAAAACAATTGACGGTATCTTAAATGTACTTAATAAGATAGAATAGATTAATAGAGTAACAAGAGTGGACAAGGTAAGAAATGAGTATATTAGAGGAAGTTTGAAAGTGGCGCCTGTTTCAGAGAAAGTGAAGAGTGGACGGTTAGCGTGGTACGGACATGTAATGCGTAGAAAGGAGATGCATGTGACTAGGAGAAGTATGGATACGATTGTAAGAAGTAGCGGAAGGAGAGGTAGACCAAAGAAGACGTGGATGAATTGTGTGAAGGAGGATATGAATGAGAAGGAAGAGAATGTGGAGATGACGGCTGATAGAGTGGCGTGGAAGCGAAAAACCTAGTGAAAAATGGTAAAGGAGAAGAAGAAAAAGAGATATTAATATTATTAACCAATCCAGTGCGTACATAGAGTTCAGTAGATCTGTACCTACCTACCCCGCATTGTTTGAAATACGGCCGGCGCCACGAACTTCAATTAACGACTCCGGTTATTAATGGCGTAACTCCAGCTTAATACTAACTATTAATTAATCTATACGCCATACTATCTATTGTTTAATCTGTGGCGCTGCCGATTAAACTCAATCTCCGGTAATCCGCGTCGTGGGGCCGCTTGCACTGCCGGTCAAATTGGCGGTGATTAAATTTGTGCAAATGGCCCCCGAGTTTTGGGAGTAATTTTAATTACGCGAAAAGGGAAAATATGAAAAATGTATTTGTGGACTTTTGTTATTTTAAATGCTCGTTGGTGGTTTTGGGCTGTGAATGGATGCTATCTTGTGCTTAAATTATTTTAACCGACTTCATTTTAGAAGATCTAGATTATCTATCAAATGCACGTTGTGTTGTTTTTATAGATATAGTAGTTTTGACAAACTAAGTTTACGAGTACATATGTACATGGCAAACATAAGAACAGTAACATCCATTATTAGCGGTTGGTCCTCGCTTCTGAGAATCCAAGAGCATGCAGCTATAATTTTGATTTGATTTGATTATAATGTTATCTGAGTACAAAAAACATGTATCTAGTTTATCTTTAAATTTCCAAAAATGTTACAGAGTAAAATACAACATATTATACTTTACAAATATCTAAGATACAAATTAGCATGGTGGTAGGGCATTTTCTAGTTCTCGCCTGACTAACATCCCGCCAAGTACCTAACTGTATATTCTGGCAGCCTCTTTGAGAGCCAGTTATTCCAGACTAAGTATGCTCCACCTTAGGTCATAGTGTCGTCGCTCACCCGTGTAGTTACGCGTCCTGCTGATCAAATGCCTAGTAAGTATAAGGAGTAAAAAAATACACTTATTCAAATTTAACAAACCATAACAATTTTAATCATCAGTTACAGTAACATAACATAACCAAGCGTATAAAATCAGCTAACATTGTAGCACCGGCCCTACCCGGTTGCGCAGGGTTGGCACGCACTAATTACCGAAGAGAATTCGATGCTATAAATCAGGGACATAATATAAACCGGGAGCAGACGTCGCGTCGCTCTGGAATGCGGACCCAGTGGAGTGCGGACTCCGTGAATTTGAATTTGGAACTCGACAGGACTGGCCGGTTGCAAATTCGAATTTGGATTTGGAACTCGCTCGACTGAAATGAATGGATAGACTGAACTGTGTTCACAGCTATAGCTATAGAGACTATATTAGTAAACACGCGTCATCAGATAAAAGTCTGCATTCCGTTTCAAATTCTATGCAATGTGTGTCGTGATGTCACTGGTACAACTGGATTTTACATAATAAATTAAGTGATGAATTATTATTTTGCTTGAATTTAATAAAATTATAACATTTTTTGACGTGACAACGTCTTAAATTAGGTTGCGGCTGGGAGTCACTTATGAAAAAGTGTAACGCCCGGTAACGTTACGATGAGTCACCGAACAAGAGAGAGGCCCGCCGAATGCCTTGCGTCTCTCTCCCACTCAACTATGATCGGCCTGCCGCGCGCGCAGCACGCGGCAGACGTTGTCACGTAAAATCTTCGCCCGTAAAACCGACTTTACAGGCAACCATTTTTTTATTTACTACTAGCTGCGCCTCGCAGTGTTACTCGATTTAATGCAGGATAAAAGAAACCTGTGTGTTAATCCAAGTTCTAAACTATCTTCAAAACAAATCTCATAAAAACCGGTTCAGCCGGAGCGTGAATGAGTAACATAGGTTTTGGAGTTATTTGCGTATCCCACAGGAAACACATTTTTTCGGGATAAAAAGTAGCCTATGTGTTAATACAAGCTCTAACCTATCTTCACACCAAATTTCATCAAAACTGGTTCAGCTGTTTAAGCGTGAAGAAGTAACAAGCATACACACACACAAACTTTTACATTTATTATATAAGTAGGATTTTTTGGGCATGTTAAATATTGTACGAGTATGTTCGAAAATAACAAAACTGTTGATAGCAATGAACCTACGAGTATGTAACGTACTTGTAACACCATAATCTGTATAGTTTCACAATAAATGAATCTGAATCTGATTAACACATAGGCTACTTTTATCCCGGACTAACGCGAGTAAGCCCCCGGGGCACAACTAGTCTATATCAATTTATAAAGAGGAAAAGTTAGATTTTTTGTTTGTCTGACGCGAATAGGCTCCGATACTACTGGACCAATTAGAAAAATTCTTTCACCGTTGGGAAGCTACATTATCCCTGAGTAACATGGGCTTTATTATATTTCTCTTTGCAACTTAGATTATTTTATAGCCCGTGCAAAGCCGGGACGATCTGCTAGTATAATATAAAATATAAAAGAATTAAAAGAGAATAAGAATCATAGGCAACATACATACTGTTTCTCTTTGCAACGAAGCCGGAAGAATTTGGTAAATGTATATAAATTTCTTCTTTTACTTTGTGACGCGCTTGTCAGAGTGGCCGTGATCGTCATGGAGGGTCACTAGAGGGGGCGGATATAATTTCTCTTACGAGATCTCGCGAGAGAAGATGCAACTGAAAATGCCTTTACATAGACTTGTGAAATTGGAGAGGTCCGTTTACGTGTTGGGGCCCGCGATCTACATCCGCGTACCTGCGACTGTCCGGGATGCACCTTCCACCGCCAGCTTTAAGACTAGACTCAGGGGTTGGCTATTAAATAAAACTTTTTTAATATTAATGATTATCTAGACTTGAAAATTGACATTTGATTCATATCATGTACTAATGTAATGATATTATATCTATTACTAGAATTAGATGTGACAATTGATATTTGATTAATATCATATACTATTGTAATGATATTATATTACTAGAATTAGATGTGACAATTGACATTTGATTAATATCATATACTATTGTAATGATATTATATTACAAGAATTAGATGTGACAATTGACATTTGATTAATTTCATATACTTTTGTATTGATATCATATTATTTGACTTGTAACTTTGGTGTTATTAATAAATGATTTGTATTTGTATAACTGTATGCAAATAATTTGATTTGTTCTTTATTCTGTAAGGGTTTAGTAGAAAAATCTCATAGTCTGGTCGATGTGAGCGCGGTGTAATAAGGTTGAGCTCAGGTGGCTAAGTGTATTGGTGCTAGAGACGTGAGCGGTAAAATGGTGTTACATTCAGTCTGTAAGAATCAACAAAAATAATAGTAGTTTAAAAAAACTAAAAAACACGCTTATCTGACCGTTTTAAGTGGGTCAAAATCGCGCCCAAAGAAGTTGGTTACAAACAAACAAAAATACAAAAAAATTGAATAATTTTATCAAATTAGTGTATTGTCATCGGTCCTCAATAAATCTACAAAGTTTCAACGAAATCTGGCCGTTTTAAGTGGGTCAAAACCGCAACCAAAGAAGTCGGTTACAAACAAACATACAAGCATACAGGTGAAGCTTATTAGCTTTATATTTAAAGCGTGTAAAAATAGAAGAGTTTATTTATGTCCCACTGTGTCCTTGTCAATGACACAGTAAGAAAGGGCGTAATGCTTATCATGCTGGTTTTTTTTTGCCGACTTCAAAAAAAGAGGAGGTTATATGTACGACTTCATGTATTTTTTTATGTATGTTCACCAATTTCTCAGCCATTTGTGAATCGATTCTCAACATCATTTTTTTTAACTAAAATTGTCCTGCTCGCCAGATTAATTTTTGGGATCTTAGTCTACTAAATGTTATCATTTTATCCTAATCTACTGTATCCTTATGCTAGTCTTTATTATTATACTATTAACTTTGTTTAATAATCTTACCAAAGTAATTTGTTTTTATTCTTTTTCTAGTATATTAGACAATTTCTAGTATAAACTTAATTATATAGAAGTGTTATTGAACTTAATTTTTTGGTTTTCGGTCTGAGTGTCATATGTAGGACAAAGGAATATAGAAGTACCATATCCTCTTTTTTTGCTATCCGTCCAAGCGTCATTTTACCGGCCCGATATGATATCTACCGATAGATAAATCATTGTGCTGTCGCCTCGTATTGGATTAAGATTTCCCCCTCCTGCGGTAACAGGCTTCATCCGAGGAGTGAGCCTTGATGCATATTGATATGGAATTTCCCTGGAGTGGAGTAAAGAGTTGGTTTTGCATACACGGTTATACGAAAAGAGATTGCTTTAGTTTAAACAATAATAAGATCTGCAGGCGGAACAAATTACAGTTGTTAATTAAAATCGAAAAATAAGCTTTAACTTAGAAATACAGAACCAAATTGGCGAGGTATATAACCTTTCCAATAATCAAATATTTTTTATTAATCAGTTATCATTACATAGACAAATAATATTCTGACAAAATTATTATTATTCTCTTTTAATTCTACTATCTATGCCATGCCAATATTATAATGAGGAAAAAATATATTTTTTTGTTTGTTTGTTTGACGCAAATAGGCTCCGAAACTACTTTATCGATTTGAAAAATTCTTTCACCGTTGGGAAGCTGCATTATCCCTGGGTAAGCTATATTTTGTTTCTCTTTGCAACTTTATAGCCCGTGCGAAGCCGGGACGATCTGCCAGTAAAAAATAAAATACAATTTGATTTATTTTGGTTCTGTATTTTTCGTGGAAGCCTGCTTTTCAATTTATTTATTTACTTGTTAACTATGTAATGTCTTACAAAATAATAATATTTTGTTGAGATTTATTATTAAAGTGTTGAATAATTTTGTATTTTACTTTTAGTGCTCAGCCACATTTGATTATACATTTTAAGAAAATTTAGTCAAAAATGTGGTTACTTTAATCTTCCAAGGTTTTAATATTTTCGATAGCATTTTCTTTTTTTAAGATTTTTATAGATAACTCTGTATATTTTTCGTATTGTTTTGTTGATATTGAAAAAGGTATATGGTATTGGATGGTCTTTGGAGTGTATTTGAGTAAACGTTTCGTTTTTTGTTTTACGTTAAGAACCATGCGACAGAGAAATTCAATTCTTATTATATCTATTGTTTCAATTATATGTACAATTAAGTACTATATATTTGGTAAACGATTAGATCATTATATTACGAAATAATTGTAATTAATCAGTAAAAAGTGACAATTTCGTAATTCATTGGTAAATTTTGTTTTTGTCTGTCAGTATGTATGTTTGTATGTGTGTTGGATTTCGCGTAAAGACAGTAATTTTGACAGGTTTTTTTTGTAAATAGTTGTTTTGATGTTCAAAAGTGTTGTGCTTCTGAGAGCTTCTATCTTTCTATTTTAATTGATCGTAAAATAAATCTTACTTTTTTAGTAGATAGAGAATGATATCATCTGACTCCTCCTGGTAAGACGCCTCTTATGAGCTTATAATTTCAATAAAAAAAATATTAATTACGTCCGTAGAGTAAAGTAAATAAAGATTTAAATACGAATTTATTTCGTGTAGTACATACATACATACAACTGCGCTCGACGCGCTTCGCTCAAATACGTATAGCGCAGTTGAACTCGGTACAACGTCGTCCTAAGATATGCAAGGAACATTCATCAAGCAGCAGTAGAAAAACCAAATTAAAAAGAAGCCGAGACAAAAATAATGTTTTTCTCCCACCGAGTAAAAAAAAAACACTTTTCCTTCGCTAAGTCGTGACGTCATTTTTCAACAATGCAAATCACTCAAGTCAAGGGTTGACACTCTCCACTTGCAACGAGAGGTTACTGTGAAACTTTACACAGATTAGAAAATAACAGATGTATCACATTACACACTTGTCATTTCACTAAATTTGCTTCAGCATAAGAATGATCTATGCAACAATTTTTTTTTTATTCATTTAATCGTCCTACTCCCCAAATTGATTTTTGGGGCTATGGAACTCACTATTGGGCATAGGCAATTCACTACTCACTGCTGGGACTCGGGGCCTTCTCTCATGAGGAGAGAGATAATCTACCAAGCTAGCCAAGTGTGGGTTGGCGGATGACCCACGTCTTCGGATATCCGAAGGAACTACATCCGATGAGGTGGTCGGCAAATATTTCGTTTGTTTATGTTATTTAACCTAACCTAACCTACTTATCATATTAATTTTCTTCTTATATATAAAAATTCCACGTCACAATATTAGTTACCGTACTCCGCCGAAACGGCTTGACAGATTTTTACCAAATTTTATATGCGTGATCAGTAGGTCTGAGAATCGGCTACTATCTATTTTCCATACCCATAAGAGATAAGACAAAACAACGTTTGCCGGGTCAGCTAGTATTAGATATTAAAATGAAAGTTTGTGGAGGTGGGTGGTTGTATAGTATACGTATGTAAGAAGGTTTGTTTAGATTCCATGCTATTAACTTAAACCAAAATATAGGGATGAAATTTAGAAAATCTGGAATTTACAAAATGTCTGTCATCTCCAAGTTAACGCGGATGTACAGATAAATGTATTATATATTTCTTTCTCTCTTGCAAACTCAAGCCGTTAAATCAGTTTCTATGAAAGTAGATGGAATAATGAAAAACTCATTGAAAATGAGTATCTAAAACTAAATTATCACGTAGGTTTTTAGGTATAATGCAAATAAAAACAGACACCGCCGCGGGAAGCAGCTGTTAATGTACTAGATATTTAGGTTTTAGTTTTTCATTCATATTTTTTTCTGCTAGGGATATAGGCAACTAGGTATGACTTGAATTATAAAGTGAATGTACTAAATACTGGTTTTAGTTTTTCATTCATTATTTTTTTGTTAGGGATATAGGCAATTAGGTATGTTTGAATAATAAAGTGAATTTAAAGGTTACACATCTGTCAAACTATGATCTGTACGTAAAATGAAAAAAGTTTCCTCAAACTACCCGCGTTTTTCATTTCAACGTAATCTAAGGCGGCGACAAATGAGCATCGGACATGACTCTTCCTTGCGCCTCATTTTGTTTTCTTCCATAGTTTTTGTGGGTAGCTTTACTATTTAGTTTAGAGGAAATAAACATTTAATAAGTTAACGTAGTTAATTAACAATTTAGTTATTCAACTATTGTTATTACTGACGTTATAAACAAAATATAATAACACCATAACAATTAATTACAGAATAATATTAAATTAAAGATATCTCAAAAATATGTTAAATGCTTATTGCTGCATCGATTTGATGTTATAAAGGCATGTCTTATTTATATGAAAATTATTCATTTTCAATTTTCATAGACAAACTTTTTTGTAATTGAAATAAATATATAAGAAAAAAACTAAATAAAACCCCATTACATTATTTATTTTTTTGTTTTGTTTTAACAGCTTGCACTTGACAACAAGTCACGTCTAAAATAAGTTTTTTTTTAATGTGAACTTCTTCATACAAAATAGTACGGAGGTTTCGAGTTATTATCCTTTCTATAGATTAACAAATGGTCTCATTGATTAAAATGTTTGTATGAATCTATGAGTGGAACTATCGGTGGAACAGGTATCCAGCGACCCAAGACCGTGCTCCGCTACTTTAAGGAGCTTGGATGGCTTGGGTAGGCTGGTAGGAGGAAATGCACAATACGCCTCCTGCGGGTTGTCAGTGCAGGTCTGATCGCCCCCATCATAGAATAAGAATAAGAACCTATGAGATTGACCTATATCATTTGTTTTGCACATTCAAAAAAACGTAAACTAGGGGTATTGGTTTAATTAAACAAATACTTAAGTAATCTTATATTATGGTGTACGGTAGAGTGCACTACCAAGTATGAACGGTTTCTCTTGAACTGTAATCGAACCCGCGCCCCCTGTCAGTCCGCCGCCCCTGCGCCACGCGAGCTCCCAGCGCCCACCGAACCGATTTGTCCACGCTACCCACAATATTGTTGGGAAAGAGTGATGGCCGCGCCACGCTGTGTTTAATACAATATTTACAAGGAACAGACCATAGAGCTTTGAAACTTTAGTTATATGTAGATAGAAGAAAAATTGACAAGTAATATATGTAGATATGTAGATAGAAGAAAAATGTAACATATGTAGATAGAAGAAAAATTGCCAAGTAATATATAATGCTCGCGCATGAAAGATTCCGTGCCACTGTTGTATGGGAGCCCCCCTTAAATATGTTATTTTATTTTATGTTTTTTTTTTTATAGTTTATACATAATTAAATATTCTGTGAACGTTTAGGGAGTCTACCAATTGTCGTTAGAAAGAGTAAAAAAACTTAAAAATTAAGTTTTTTTGAATGGGAGGCCCCCTTAAATATTTATTTTATTATTTATTATAAATTTATCTGTATCCCCAGTCGTTAAGCCAAGTCAAAGACCTCTAGGTGGCATGAAAACTCTTAACACAAGAGCTTAGCCACTTACCTTATGCGAAGAAGAAGAAGAAGAAGAAGAACGTGGCTAACGCAGCGGAACGCAACTAGATCAATAATTAATTAATCAGTACTTTAGTATGACTTTAATATGGAAGGCGCATATAAATAACTAGCATCGCGTCTCGGCTTCGCTCGGGCTGTAAAATAATCTAAGTTAGAGTAAAAGAAAAACAAAATATACCATTATGTTACTCGGGGATAAAGTAGCTTCTGAGCGGTAAAATAATTTTTCAAATTAGTCCAGTAGTTTCGGAGCCTATTCACATCAAACAAACAATCAAAGTTTTCCTCTTTATAATATTGGTATAATATAATTAATAAGGCGCTAATATAAAAAGCATATTATATTAGCGCCTTTTTTTAAGCAGATTGACAATCATAGCTCATTTTCGACCAAAATGTCGCTTATGCCCCTTTACCTTATTAGTATAGGTAAGTAACTTAGGATTTTAATTTAGATTGATTTTCAATTTCATGCGCCTTAAGAATAGCTGACTTTATATATTTTAATTACATGTAACATCTTTTAATTGCTGTATTCTGTGAATAAATGATTTTATTTGATTTGATTTACCTTTTTAGTGTCGATATTTAATATGGAAAGGCTGGAAACCAATCTAAGGTGAGTGTAATAGAAATTCTTACCTCTATGACAGAACAAAGCTTGAGAGTATCACAAGTCGACGGTCTCCGGAGTGTTGTGGGGGATTTTAGTTTCAGTGTCATTGTTCAGAAAGCTCAGAAGATAAAGGTTTTCTGAGATCTTTGTACGAGTATACATACTTACCTACTTATTTATTTATTTACATTACTTTACGGCCGAGACCAATTACAAAGCAAGTTACATTTAAATGACATTAAATTAAATTACAATATAACAAAAATAAATAACATTAAATAATAAATAGTCCAATTATAATAGTTATGACTATATCCTATCTGTCAATAATAATACTTATAGCAAAAAATACAATATAAAACACGTTTATTGTATTGAGAACCCCCCTTAACATTTTTTATTTATTGTTATAGCGGCACAGAAAATACATAACTTGTAAAAATTTCACCTTTCTAGCTATCACGGTTTCTGAAATACAGCCTGGTGACAGACAGATAGACAGCGGAGGCTTAGTAATAGGGCCTCGTTTTTACCTTTTTGGTACGGAACCCTAAAAATAATACAAAATAAAAATGTAACATTTCGTTAAAATGTGCAAAAAGAACAGGTTCCACCGAGATTTGAACTCGGATCGCTGGATTCAGAGTCCAGAGTGCTAACCGTTACACCATGGAACCGCTTGAGATGTACGTCAAAATTAAGGTATTACTTCAAATATAAAAGCTCACTTTCTCAATTTGTAATTTGAATGATCTAGAAATCGTGCATTTATATTGTGTTTCGAAGCAACGTAAAAGATGAAAGAAGATTTACAATTTGCAACTTGAAATGTTTTATGTACATCCTTGTCTACCTCAAGCTCCCATAATACCGACAGGCGCTTTGTCGAAAAATCTTTAGTCCGTCCGAAAACATAACGTAAGTTTCTACGCGACAGTTAAGGAAACGAACCATAAACTATTCTAAAGAGGCGAGCGGTCCCGAGGTACTGGCCGTTTATCCCTCATTGTAACTCTATAAGATATTTATTGGCGGGAACTTTGGGCGGGAAAATTCGAAAATGGAACGACTCCTTGGCGGCCAGTGACGTCGGAAGCACGTCCGACGGTATTCTACATTTTTATTTTGTCAATATTTAATGTGATGTTCGGTAACATTCAGATACACATGTGATAAATAATCTGCAGATCTGTCTTCAGATCTAGAGAAACTTTAAACTGTAGAAAATAATTGGTAGGTACCACAAATGTGTCTAAAAATGTACCGTACAAATAATTATAATTATATAACCGTGTAAATAAAAATAATATCTAATTATAGCCGTACTTACAAAGTAACTTTATGAGTTTCACCTTGAGCTTAGAAATTGTTGTTAGCGATTATATTTAAAACCCTAACTACATACCGGTATGTGCGAATATGCATATAAAAATATGTAAAATACTTCTAGCAATGTGTACAAAAACAACAAATGTAACTAATGTTAATAAATTAATTACCATTTTTTTATTGGGTTTGCGCTTGATCACAATTCACTTGATAGCAAGCGACATTGGGATATAAAGCGGAACGCGTTTACCCAGAAGAAACCGATTCGCTCGTGCCTGCTCGTGTCTCGTAGTTTAATTACTTACTTTTTATTTTAAATCGAGCTATGCTATTATAAGTCCTTAGACTTACTTCGTTATAGTTTTGTACGTCAATGTTTTGTGTTGTTTAAAAATTACCAATTTATTAAAAACATAAGAATTCATAAAACATTACTAACTAAAAACTTAAGTCAGCATAGTTTAATATATTATTTTGTTTTGAACTAAATAAAATATTTTTATATATAGTTTTGAACTAAATAAAATATCGTAAGACCTATCTTCCGATGTAAATTCCCGTGTACACTTCGGCCATCATGGTTCCCGGACATACATTTGCAAAACGCGGCGACCGACGTAAAATATTGTTTTTTACCAATATCTGAACGGAGCACGGTTACAAAGTGAATATAGGCTAAGAGCTAGCCTGGCATTTTTGCCGCAAGCCGATTTTCCAAAACACGTAATTATGAAGTACTAGCAGATCGCCCCGGCTTCGCACGGGCCATAAAATAATCGTAGATGCAAAGAGAAACAAAATATATCCTATGCTACTTATGGATAAGCATAATTGTAATTAATCATGTATTATCTTTTTCTTTGTTAACAAAATAACAATAAATATAGTAAGTGTGACCGTTTTCTACGCGAAAAAATAAATAAATAAATAACAATAATAATAATTTGTTATTGCAGGCACATGATCCATACAAATAAGTAAATAAAGGTAAAAAAGGGAATTTCAGGTGGCAATATTGGCGGTACGTTGCAGACCGTAGGAGCCGATCTGTCAGACTCTTTATAATGCTGTTCTTACACCCGTCAACTCTGAACATGAATGAGGCGATTCGCTTTCGTTGGATAGCGTAAAAAGTATCGACGCAGGTCGTTAAATAAAAGTAGTTAAAAAAAAACTAAAAAACACGCTTATCTGGCCGTTTTAAGTGGGTCAAAATCGCGCCCAAAGAAGTCGGTTACAAACAAACATACAAACAAAAATACAAAAAAAAATATCAAATTAGTGTATTGTCATCGGTCCTCAATAAATCTACAAAGTTTCAACGAAATCTGGCCGTTTAAAGTGGGTCAAAATCGCGCCCAAAGAAGTCGGTTACAAACAAACATACAAACATACAGGTGAAGCTAATATAAAGCGTGTAAAAAAGCGGGCGTTAAAATACCTTTCCACTGTTACCTTCCACCTCCTTGCCCATGCATACAGTCAGGTGGCAATATGAAATATGAATACGTAACCCATCTCTGGAAGCCGAGTCCACGGCTCTCATATTGATTGATATGTTGAATAATATACAAGATATACAACCTCTTTCCTGCCAAATATACAAACTCTTTCCTGCCATCCTCCGTTGAAGAGTTTCTTCAGAATTCTTTCTTTAAAATTTACAGGTTTGAATTTCGGTGCACAAATCTTAAATGTTTTTAGTAAAGACTGTTCTTTTTTCAAAATAAATATACGTACTATAGTTTGAAATAGTATTCTACTCAATTAATGATTTTAATACCTATGTGCCTAAATAGTAAGTGTAAGTAGGCAATTTCATTGATTTTTTTCCATGCTGATTTGCTTTCATATTTTTCGGAAATGTATATTTATTTTAATATATTTTAATCAAATACGTGCAATATATACATGATATGTGATGGATTTTTTGCTGATAATAAAAAACAAATGACAATTGCTATAAAAATACTTTGATGATTATTTTTTTACTAATAAAACATTTAAAAACAAATTGAGGGATGGACCAAACCACCACCCTTTTAACCCTTGATTAACTTTAACACACGTTCACACACGTACCATAAACAAAACAAGCGATAAACTTGTACAAAAACTGTTCCATGCCCAAACTAATGGATCGTTACAGATATTGTAAAAGGCAACCATCGTTTGGTCACAGAATACAGTTTAAGTTACTATGCAAAAGTCACAGATTATGTTATAGTTTCTATCGAATGGTGAAGTCACTCGATGGGCACTCCTTAATGAATTAACTGATTAGTTTAATTAAATGTCAACTCTTTCGCAGCCCGCACAGGGAATAGAGGGCGCGTGCTTGAACGGGGATTAAAAATCTAGGTTTGGAAGACCGTTTACACTGGCTAACCAGAGTTTGTGAAACTGGGCCCTTCTTTTTGGTGGTTAATTGATGTACGAGTAAAACTCAGTTAAAATGCTGTACTTTAATAATTACTTTACTTTACTTTATTACTTTACTTTACTTTACTTTCTCTATTTAATTAATTTTAGATTAGATTAAACATTAAGTAATATTTATTGAATTTATAGTATTTAGTTTTCCCCCAAATAAACAATTGTACAAGTGCAAAAAAAAATGTTGTACTACTACAGATAAGAGAAATTAAAATTTATTGGAACTTCTTGTACCAAATTGCTAATTTAAATAACATCTCTGATTTGCATGTCGCTTCAATAAACGCCTTACTAAATTATTAAAGCAAATTCCTCGTTTGAGTTTGGGTCTTAGTTTTGTAACATAAAATCAGTTTATTGCCTATATATTTATATATGGGGATGATATTATATTTGGGGAATTCTTAATATTTTGGCACTTTTATACTAAAGAGACAACGTATGCGTTTTCAGCAAAGTTGTTTTAACCACTAAAACAATATTGAGTTGTAAAAATCATAATACATGTACATTTGTGTAATTGTCATTCTATTTTAACTATCATAATATTGTGAAACTAGTTAGTTATTTTCTTTTATCTGCTAACACTAAGTAAAAAAATAATCACTAAGAATAGTACTTAAAAACTATAACAACATTGTGAGTACTTTTTTTTGAAAAATACATCTAAGCATATAATCATTGTAATAACTGAGCTATTTGTTTTGATATACCTACCTATAATCTATATTTCGGTGTCAATAATATTTATTTAAATTTAAATTCGATAATCAGGGTGTTTAACCAATCGAAACATCGGCACTCGTGATCAGTGTATGAAGGTAAAAGATATATTAACATGTAAAGTGCTACAATAAATTATTATTTTATTTCAAATTTGCCCAGTATAGTTATTTTTTTGTCCCAACCAATTAAACCGCCAGTTAACCCCACTAACCAAGTACTGTAGAGCCCGCCCTAACCCTTCAGGTGCGATGACTATCTCTAGCTGAAGTCACGCGCGCCGGACATTACCTTTGAATTATTATTTCTGATTAATAAATTGTACATCCCTTGAGACGGACGTGAAATATAAGCACTGTATTCGATGATGCAGTATGGGCATTTTTTTTTACATCAAAGGTTGACACAAAGCGTTTTGTACGAAAGTTTGAAACTTCAACTCCTTATCGGATCTATATCGTGCTTGTTGAGATAATAGAGATAATATCGATGGAACGCGCTTACTTAAAATGAACCGGTTTACTCTTGCTTTGAAAACAGCCAGATTATAGCTTATAACTCGCTTCAGGTGCGTCGGGATTGTAATCAACTGTTGGTTATGTATAAAGTTCTGCACGGGATGATAGACTCTCCAAATTTACTCCAAGAGTTATCGCGTTTGAATGTTCCTGACCCTGGAACAGCCCCGAGACGAGGCGAGTACCGCCTGCTCGCAGTGCCACCGTGCCGTACTGCGGCTCGAGGTCATTCTCCTGTACTGCACTCCCTCTCTGCCTTCAATGAACTCCTTACTATGATGACTGAGTGCGATCTGCTTGCGGGTGAATGGAGAAATTTTCAAAGAAAATGTTTGGAATTTTGTGAAAAGAGATTACTATGTAACGATAATTATGAAATAGACGATGGAATAGTGGACTTGTTGTTTGATTTAGGGGAAATCTAATTTGTTATTTGTATAATGTATGTTTTTATTTGTATAATGTATATTTTAATCTCTTGACCTTATTAATTTAATTAGTAATACTTATTATAATTGGACTATTTTTTATTTAATGTAATGTATTTGACTGTTATTTTGGAATTTAATTTAATGTCATTAATGTAACTTGCTTAGTAATTGGTTTCGGCCGTAAGTAAGGTGAATAAATAAATAAATAAAATAAATAAATAAATAGCTTAGCTTAGGGAAACAGGGCGTTAGGTAAATAATTCTACGCCTTCGCGGTTCGCACAATGAAGGTGGAGGATAACCTCTTAGTACGCGCCTTTGATATATCCACGGTATGCTGCCTTGGTGATAAATATGTAGCGATATAAAATGTTTATGTGCGTATATAATATGTAAATGTAGTGTTGGCAAACATAATAAATACTACAAATGGTTTAGTATGGGCTAACCAGCTGTATGTGAAATGTGTCTTAAATATTTGTTTATTTATTTAATTACTTATCTTTTGGTTTAATATAGCTAAGAAGTCTGTAGGGACAGCCCAACTCCAGCGCTGCCGAGAAGATTGAAGATTACATACATATTCCAGCACCCCGGCTTTAAGACGCAGCGAGGGAACACCGTGGAGGTTTTAGTCGGTAGGGGTCGCCACTCTGGCACCGAGCCCGACATACCCCGCCGCCTTTCCGAGGATTGGCGGGTATGCGTAAATGCATTTACTCCATAACAAAAACAAATTTGGCCAGCTTCTAGTATTAGGCGCTAAGAATAAGAGTTATAACAGATCTATAAGAGATCAGGCTATCAAGAAGTTTTACAACGTTGCTGAAGTTCCCATACTGTTATCGCGTAAGGTGACTTACAGTGACAGTACACGGGGTTGTCACGGACCTATCAATTATGGAATTTGATGCTTTTTCATTAAACTTGATGACGCCTACGAGGTTTGTCGGTGTGCCCACTGGGTCACGGGGCGGCGCTCTCTGAGTGACATATTGTGGGTTTAACTTGCCAATTCGATTGGGACTCGAGTTTTGTATACTATAGTTATTTATTTACTCTTGTTTCTGCTTCTTCTAGCTAGGCATTTGACCAGGTTGGTAACCACATGAGTTAGTCACTTACTCTGGTTGTAGAGGCGAGTTTTAAGGCACTGTGGAATTTGCCGTGACTTTAGGATGTCCTCCAGCTTTCTGAACGCAGCCCAGTCTAGCTGTATACGTCTGGCAACCTCCCCGTTCTGATGTTCTTTACCAAAAGAGAGGTACACGTAATGGTCACTTTAGGCTAAGATGGAGCATACCTAGGCTGGAATAACTGGCTTTCAAGGAGACTGTCATAACACAGTGTATCGTACTTACCCACCCATCCAACGACTGTCCACATCGACCTTTACAACGCGATGATCGCGTCAGATCGGCTTAGTAAGACGAGCTACAGGCACTTCAAACAATACGAGTAACTACAAACGAATAATTAAAAAGTAGTCGCGTCGAACATCGAATCTGCCAACCTCTGACCGTTTAATCTTTGCAATGTGCTTGTGGGTACTCGCAGTATCTTATCTACCGGTTTAATTATTATGAGGCACCCAACTCAGCTGATCGGACGCTCCCAAGTTAATAAATGAGTGACTAAGTCAAGTTTTAGACTAGTAACCGTTTGAAGCTAAGAATGTTTCTAATTCTCGCCTGGCTAGCAACCACCCTCAGTTTGGAAATCTGTCGCTAAGCTCTTAACAGTGTATTCTGGCAGTCTCCTAAGAGCCAGTTATTTCGAGACTAGGCCAGTTTCTAAGGCCAGAGAGTCGTTGGCCGTTGTTAGACGTCGAGTTTGTGTGGTTACGCGCCCTGCTGGATAAATATACCTAGTTGTGAGGAAGTAAAAAAAACTAGTAAATTGTGTTTAGGAAAATCCCTTCCAACCACTAGTGGGTGAACGGGATGCTTTATAGGTTCAGACTCTTTGTATTTATATATTTTTTTAAATATAAAGTCGTCCTACTCCTTTTGGGGATTTAAGTCTACTTAATATTATCATTTTATCTTAGTCTACTTTATCCTTATTCTAGTCTTTATTATTGTACTATTTACTTTATTTACATAGCCTTTTGTATTTATATTTGAACTTGCTGGTTCAAATATAAGTTTTCCTTCCCCTGTCCCGGCTTCTCTCGGGCTATATAAGGGCCTGTGTTACAATTACAATACAAATTGGATTTTTAGTAAGGATCTTCAATACTTTTGGGAACGAAACCTAGCCTATGTTACTAGGGGATAATGAATCTTCCCAACGGTGAAAGAACGTTTCAAATCGGTCCAGTAGTTTCAGAGCCTCTTCGCGACAATCAAACTTTCCTCTTTATAATTTTAGTATAGAAATATAGATAGTAGTCAAAACTTTCTTTTACTTTAAAACTCCTCGATTTCAAACCTTCTACACAAAACATATGTAAAGAAAGAAGACATATCTAATGTCACTATAAAATTGTGCAAAAAGAACAGGTTCCACCGAGATTTGAACTCGGATCGCTGGATTCAAAGTCCAGAGTGCTAACCGTTACACCATGGAACCGGATATGAGAATCTGAGTTCGAAATTTACTATCGCTTGATAGCTTCCACACGTTCAAGTTATGTGACTCATCTGCCTTTCACTTTGGCAAAGATTGCTTCATAATTTGTTGAGCATAGAACGTTATATGTAAAAGCTTAGGCAAACTAAAGGTCAATACGGGTTATTAACAGAAGCATAAACATAAGCGCGCCCACTATACATTCCAACTGTTGGGACTCGGGACCTTATCTCACTAGGAGAGAGATATATGGTCATAATCCACCACGCTGGCCAAGTGCGGGGTGGCGGATGACACACGTCTTCGGATATTGCTATCTAACGTATCCTCTTCCATACGGTGTTGTCCTTGCGAAGCGAGTGCAAATTCACACATAACTTGAAATTCAAGTCATTGGATCGAACCATCTGATTGAAAAGCAGACATTTATTACCACCGAGCCACACTCGCTTTTCTTATTAACAGTTTTCTTGATGTATATGTATGTACGTATGCGGTTTAACTAAACCATGCTCAGGACGTCGTTTAATAAGTGGAATTTTCATCTGAGCGCTACCGTGAGTCGGATGACATGTTAAAAGGTACGTCCTGACTAAGTCTTATTACAAGCAGTAGTTACGCCAAAGCCAAGGCAGAGGCCTTCGGGCAGCTTGAAAACTCTCGGCACTAGAGCTTGGCCACTTAGTATTGAATCATAAGAACAAGAAGATAATAGGTAAGTAGAATTTCCCAGAAACAACTGAATAGAATTCCATTCCATTGTACTTTACCGTTTAAATACCTTAAATGACGTCACAATTACCTATCGCGTATTTTTTATTTACATTCAGTATGTAAATAAACGTGTTATTTATTCGTTCGATGTTATCTGCATATATGTTGAACAGTTGATTAAATAAGCGATGACAATATATGTAGCACAAGCTCAGATTACAGTGAACGGGCATGTAAAAGGCACGTCGGCTCTTAATAAGGTTACACGTGTAATGCAGAATGATTCGCGTAACTGACAAAAATACTGTTTAGTTCGTTTTTAACACGAAAGATGTTGGTTCTTTTTTGACGTGACAACGTCTTATAAAAAATGGCCAAGTCCGAATCAGGCAAGCGCACGAAGAATTCCGTACAATTGTTGTATGGGAGACCCCCTTAAATATTATTTTTAAATGTAATTTGAGAGGTAATGTACATACTCGTATATGCATTCCGTGAAAATTTTAGGTGTCTACAAGCTACCATTATTGATATATAGCAATAAAATACGAAAAAACACGTTTATTGTTATTCTCCCTCCTTAATGTAATAAAAATATAGAATATAGTAAATATAGTAATATTAAAACCCAGAGAAAAATGTGTTTTTTTTTTAAATATGAATAGTTGAAAAAGTATAGTAAAGGAAGCTTGATAAAAAGCTTATAGACTGAAACTGAGAACTTATAAACCAGTAAGCCTGGTAATGGAGCAAGACATAGATAATGTACGTGCATATCTCCCAAAAAGTATGCACAAAATTGATTTTTTTATATTACTTTCTCACAATTGTCAACTGTTTACTTATAAATCTGAATTATAAGAATAGGTACAGACATAATATTATAAATTCAAATTCAAAGTGCATATATGTTGTTTTTTTAAGTTGTTTTTTTGGACTCATTTCACACACGGCTGGTTAACCCCACACTGAACCATTTCTAATTCGTATTATGGTTGCTAACACAACTGATATACTACATATACATACATACATACTTTATATAGATATATACATATTAAACACCCAGACCGACAGCCAACAAATTTGGTTTAGCACAAAGATGCTGGCCGTGCCGGGAATCGAACCCGGAACCTTCTGATTGGCAGTCCGACATGGTAACCGTTATGCCAACGAGGGCATCAAATAATAATATCGAATGATATTATTATTTACTTTTTAGTTGGCCAACTTTTATAATATATAATAATATCGATGTGTCTTTAAAACAGACGTAGTACGTACTCGTACCAGTTACCATTTTTGTACCGTAGCACGTGGCTTCATTTATATGTTTTGATAAAATATCACGTATTTATTAGAAGAGGTTGAACTTACTTACTTGCTTGTGTATCAAATCAATCAATCAATATTTAAGAACTAGACTCCTGTCTGTGGTATTTTATATAGTTTTTTTTTCTATCATGGGTCAAATTCTTGATCTCCCTATACGACATAACTTTCGCCTTTGCCTAAATTTGTTTTAAAAATAGCATGCCTTCTAGGTTTTCCTCTTCGTATCAAATCATGGGATTATAATTCTCTCACTAGGAGAGAGATATAGGCCATAATCCACCACGCTGTCCAATTGCAGGTTGGTGGTAGACACAAGTCTTCGGATATTTCAATCTTGAGGATTGAAATATCTTATATATATCTTATATATATACGTGTCGGTTTCCTGACGATGTTTTTCTTTCACCATAAAGCGAGTGAAATCCACACATCATTTAAAAAAACAAGTAAATGGTGTAGGGCCGGGATAGAACCTATCTATTAAAAAAAGCAAACGCTTTTTACCCCTGAGCCACACTTGCTTGTATAAATGGCAAGACCGAAATTGGATGCTAAAAATTTGTGGTCTATCAAGGTCTATCTAGAAAGATATCTAGATCTTCAATCTTCCTTGCTTCAATGTTACTTCTTTCTTAAAACAATAGAACGTCGTAACGCTCGTTGTTCTAAAAAATGCTACTAGTTTCTAGATCTTGCAAGATTAGAAAGGGCAGGTATCGGTTCCATGGTGTAACGGTTAGCACTCTGGACTCTGAATCCAGCGATCCGAGTTCAAATCTCGGTGGAACCTGATATTTTGCTATAGGATAACAGATTTTAGTAGGTAACAGAAAATATTGTCACAGCTGGCACTGTTCCAATACACAACTACTCTTCCGAGTAATTACAAATGAGATCTCTATTTCAGCTCTGACGCAAACATTAAAGCCGCGGGGTTAAAAAAATAGGACACATTTCACACACTACATGCTAACATAACGGATATACTACTTACGTACATACAACGACCCAAGAGCTTGCGCTTACCTCGGCCAACGTTTGAGTTTGGCGATCCAGCGAGGTAATACCGCCAGCATATTAAGCGCCTTACCCACAGTTACAGGCATACTTTTGGTATAATTGATTATTTGTAATTTAGGTTTCTTAATTTTTAAATATAGTGTAGTTTTTAATTAGAACATACAAAAATACTTAATATTGATACATATTTATCACCCAGAGAGATTTCCAACAAATTTGGTTCAACGCAAAGATGTTGGCCATGCTGGGAATCGAACCCTCTGGTTGGCAGTCCAGCATGGTAACCATAACGACAACGAGTTCTTCGAAACAAAATATGTTTTCAGGGCTTAAGCCATCTCTATACAAAATTTTACCTACCTACCTACGTGTGTGGGTGTGTGTGTGTGTCTGTGGCATCGATGTCCCGGAACGTAGATTGAAAGCTAGTTATGTTCAAAGACAATAAATCCAAGAAGACCATCGTCACAAATAGCGAATAATATATTTTGATATACATGACTGTCTTAAATAATTAAATTAAAAGTAAGGCACCATATAAAAAGGTTGGTTATTACGAGTATAATACACACATTATAATAAAAATTATATTCAAGACAACATTCCCCGCTGCGGGGAGCTCTTATTTTTTTTTTATCAAATCATATATATCATTTATTCACAGAATACACCATTAAAAAGATGTTACATGTAATATATAATCAGCTATTTTCTTACCCATAAGGCGCGTGAAATTGAAAATATATCTTAATCAAATAACTGAATTTACTTATACAATACTACATATGCCATTCTATGTCAATATTTATCATTATTAAAATTTGATGACTACCAGTTTACATTATCATTTTTATATTACCTATACTTTTAAATTGTACTATATAACAACAAAACAAAACTAGTAGTAATGTTAAAAATAAAGATAAACATAACTTAAGAATAATAAAGTGAAAATTATTTACAAAGCATAGTAAAAACGAAAATTTTGGATTTTTTTTATCCAACAGATAACAGATATCAGCTCAAAGCACATAAACGAGTGTTAATTCAAAACGTTTTTAAATCTAGACTGATACAACTTCTTATTCCAGATAACATTAATATCAGCTCAAAGCACTTGAGTCCATTGAGAGAAGAGCTAAGAAGCTCATCGGCAATTCTTGCGTTGCGAAGGCGAAGCTTCAAAGCCTAGAGCACCGACGCAAGGTTGCTAGTTTGTCGGTGTTTTATCAGATACATTTTTGTGCTCTGGAACTTCATAATTTGATTTCACAATCTCCATTCTACTACAAAACGAGTAGAGAGTCAGTGAAGAGACACCGATACAGAGTTGAAGTTCCAAACTATCGTACAAAACGCTTTGCATCGACCTTTTTTGTGAGGACTACGAAGCTTTGGAACTCTCTACCTGAGTGTCTGTTTCCTGAGAGGTATCATCCGGGGTCTTTAAAAGTAGAGTTAATAGGTATCTTCTAGGTAAGCGTGCCACACCGTAGACTAAAGCGCAGCTTAACACTAGACAAGCTGTAGTCAAACGCATACCTATAAAGGGTAATAAAAATAACAGATGTGGCATTTGTATAATGCTGAGAACGAAAACTTTTTGTGTTCCAAATTCCAAGTATGCTGTTTCAGAAAACGTGTTTGATGTACGCTTACGTTTTACAGATGACGTATATTATATTGAATGACGTAAACACGTAATAAGTAATATTCGGTAACATTTTACAACATGTGGTATCAAGTGATGAATAAAATACGTTCAGACCAATATTTACACATTATGTTGGAATTTGCGTGTCTTATTGTTAAATATTTAATTACGTAGTCAAAGTTTGAATTTTCATAAAAATTATTAGGTACATTTGTATTAGGTTAATTACTTAGTTTAACTCGTAATTATTAATGAGCCATGCAATTATTATTGGATGTTAGTAACTGTAAAAAATAATTGGCCTAGTGCAAGTTAGGTCGCGCTAATAATTTACTATTCAGTTTGAAAGTCAAATTTTAGTTAGTATTGCAAACGTCTAAAATTGTAGATAAACAGTTCGAGAACTTTAAGCAAAATCTTAGTAATATGGTCCCGTTGGTTCCCGTTTGGATAATCCTAGTAAAACTTCAACATTCAGTAACTTGAGGATTTTGTCTTACAAAAATATATTTTTAATATCACAACACTCTGTCCCTATGTCCCTTTGTATACTTAAAACTACGCAACGGAGTTTGATGTGTTTTTTAAATAGATTGAGAAATTCAAGAGGAAGGTTTACATGTATAAGAACATCCATTTAATAGTGGAGAAATAGTGTTATTTTTGAGGTTTCGAATCAGTAAATCAGTGTATTTAGTACATATCAGAATTGCACCCGTGCGAAGCCGGGGTACGTTGCTAGTTTACAATATAGTATAGAATTTTCAACCGCTCAAGGATTACTAAGACTGACGTATCTATAATTTAACGTGTCATATGAGCTGAAATAAGGCACTGAAATATGTATAATACAAAAATAATCTGAATAAACTGTTTTGTCTAATTTCAGTCCCCGACTCTACCCGTATCAAACGATAGTATCATGATGGATTATATTTCACGGTGACATTAAAACTACGAGCACCATTTACCTGAATAACGTAACAACAGACTGACCTAACAAGTGTAGTAGGGTGACAATGATAACCTATTTATGGACAAAATTATCAAGGAATTAGTGAATGTGGGAGAACCAATATCGCAAAGAGGAAAAGTTAGATTTTTCGTTTGTTTGTTTGTTTGACGCAAATTGGTTCCGAAACTACTGGACTGATTTGAAAATATCTTTCACCGTTGAGAAGCTACATTATCCCTGAGTAACGTAGGTTATATTTTGTTTGTCTTTGGAACTTAGATTATTTTATAGCCCGTGCGAAACCGGGACGATCTGCTAATGTTATATATACTATCTGTAAGGTTTATAAATTTTGACAATCTGGAGTAAAACTGATCTACGTGAAATTGACCCTCAAATCAAACTATACACTCGCCCCTGAAGATGGTGCTCGGAAAGCACCGAAACTGTTGGACTCATTCCAACTATTTTTTATATTCTGAATAAACTCGGCTCTGATCACAATTCACCTGATGGTAAGCGATATTGTGATCTAAGGTGGAGCGTGCTTGCCCAGAAGAAACCGGTTCACTCGTGCCTTGAAAACCGCTAGATTATAAGTTCTCAGGGAACAGGGTGTTTGGGCATGAGCAAAGAATTCCACAACGAAATATGATACCTAATAAAAAAAACTCGACAAACACTTAAATCGATTAACTTCATAACATGGTAGATATATCTATTTACTATTATTATCTATTTACTTATGAACATTTTAACATACATGGAAAAAATAAGTATGTCATTTTATAAGTGCAGATCTGCCTAAAATATAATAACTGAATTGTTAACATAGCGTTACTTTGAAGATATCCATTTTAGATAGAATAATATGAAGTTATTTAGCACATTACATATTCAAAATCTTAAGGAAAATTTATTTTAATAGCTGCCTGAAGCAGTCCGTCATCCTAATCCATTATTATGACAATCAGTCACAACTCTCATATCTCATTCACGCCAATTCTTATCAATTTGTCATTAGAACCATAAAGATAATATTTTTCACTCGAAAACCAACATTAACTCATGAATGGATGACTAACTCCTAAACTAAACTATACCGTAAATAGTACGAGTATTTTATTACTTATGATTCAGTGTAAAATATAAGAAGAAAAGTAGTGGGAATTTGAAAGGTCATTGTTGCCTTGGATACACATGAATTATGGTTTGTTTACATCCTAGTAGGTATCCTAAGTATGTCTCATCTAATCTAACCGGATTTAATAGATACTACAAATTCTTAGAAAACGTAAAACCCCGATAATATTTGTTTTGAATGGAAAAAAATTATCCGTTATGAAATCGCCTCGCATTTGACTTGTATGCTATAAATTGTTATCTTTTTTGTCGAAGATAAAAATAGTTTTTAGAAAACAAAAAAACAACAGAACTTTTTTTTAGTATAGACAATGGTGGCGATTCAGCGGCACACACGACTAAACTAAATTTAAAGAATCCCCGTTTCTTTTCATCTTAGTAGGTCAGAAGGAGACGGCACGTTCTGCAGCATAGTCAAAACAACTGAAATCACGTCAAATGTAGAAAATATAGGCGACTTTAGAACGCACTCACTTGTATCACCTCTAAAACTGCTTTCACATTCCATATTTAACGTGATTTTAGTTGTTTTGTCTATGGTTCAGAACGAATTTAGTTTAGTCGTGTGGCCGCTGAATCGCCACCAATTCCTGTGTCCTACAAAACCCGAAATCGTGGCAATATGTGTTGAGATCGTTATTTTTACAGTAATTACTGGGAATGCGTTAACTGGGAGGGTTAAAATTGCTGTTTGTCACGTGATGTCTTAATCCTATAGAGTAGTGTAACTCGATAACCATGTTTAATTTATGTCCTACGTACATGTAGGATAGGAAGAGCAATAAGTACCTATAACTCTATTCAAAAAATAAATTTTTAAAAAGTTCTTGTCACCTCACTTGTATAACTAATAAGTATGTGGAAAAGGTATATAATACGCGAGTTAGACATATTTATATTGTAATTTAGTAAATAAGATGAGGGACTCCCGTTTCTGGCCGATCGATCGATCGTACAAGGTGAAGAGGATTGCCATCGCTATTCAGCGTGGAAACGCGGCCAGAGTTACGAACACCTTTGCGCCGGGTACGGTTGTTGGCGGCTCGTCCTGGCTTTTCATGTTTGGGACATTTTAAATTGATTTAAATGTAACGTAATAATTATATTTCTATGTAATTTTAGTACTGTTTTAATAAAAATACTACACATAGTTTTATAAAAAAAAATAAGTAATAGTTATATTATAATTTAATACATATTTATGACTAATTGTGATAAAGGTTCAAGCAAACATTCAACAAGTCGAGTCTGAGTTCTATAGAACTTCATGTCACTATAGTGTCATTTAACATTAATTCGGCAAAATTTAGTAAATTTAGTCAATATGAAAAAAGACTGGGTCAAAAATCTTAAATTTAAGATTTTTTGAACCATTTTCATTTCTAATTCATAAGTCTGATTCGTACTAAAATAAGTATAAATATTCTTAGAGTGATTCTTTAGGCGGTTTTTAAGCCTTTCGATATTTATACCTTTTACGATTTATAGCGAAAAAATTGTAAAATCAAAATTTTGTCCTTATCATCGCGTTATTGATGGAAAAATCTTTATCTTCTACATCAAAATAAGTACCAATAAAAATGTACCTAATCGCGAATGTAAAAATTTATCTTGACCGCTATGCAAGTCATTATTCCGGGGAAAAACATGCCACCTTCGCCTTAGATCGTTAGAATTAATGAGGTCGGAGCTGCGGCTCAAGTCATGTATTTTAGCCAATGGTAACTATCACCACTCTGCTCTCAATGGCAATAGATAAAACAACAACTGTGCTGAGCGACACGACAATAGCTACCAATCTTATTTATTATTTATTCTGTCTATATGTCAGACTGTCTTTCAGAATAAAAGTAAAATAAATAACATTGTAGACTACTGTCGCTTCGATCAGCACAGCTATTGTTTTATCTGTTTGTAGTTGGTAGAGACCATTATCAATGACAGTGATGACAGTGGCCACTTGTTTAGATACGCCACTTGAGAGGCTATAGGACCTCGCACAATTAATGAATTGAAGCAAATGAATAAAAAAGCTAAAGAATTTACAAGTATTTTTTTAAACCTGAGACGTGTCTTAATCAGTTGCAAATTGTATTACAGTATCACTGTGTAAGTTTGTACCTGCCTGACTAATTCTTCCTAGTATCGTTTTTAATCACCAAAACACACTTATCGTAGGTACATATTAAAGAAAAAAACACAAAACTTATCTCAAGCGTTTCTTTATTGCCACAAAACTACAATCGTCTACCTTATCAGTATCGTAGGCGCTTATCAGTTCGCCTAAAAGGGCCTCATCCAGGCCAAGCAAAACTTTCACAGAGGGAAAAATCACTGGAGGGAATTTTCACATTAACACAAAAACAAAAGTCCATTTTCCTCTGGGCCTCCAATCACCGCATCACAAATGTGAAGATCGATTCGATGACGTCATCCAAATCCTTGCTAAAAGGAGAGAGCTGGGCTTCGTAAGATTGTGTGGTCTTCTTCCCGGCAACCGATAGATAGTTGCTCGGGCCCATCATCTGCACGGAATCACCTTTCCACCTTCTGTCGACTGTCACAAGTCCATTGCCGCCGACCAAGTTGACTGTTCCGTAGTTGTCGGTGATCTCAACCCGACAGTCGTTCCCGACCACTTCCACGTTCCCGTGGTTGACAGCCACGCGGATGATGCAGTTGTTTCCGACTACTTTGAGCCGCGTGGAGTTCACCTCCATGGTCACTTTCTTCTTGTTTCCGACGACTGAGTACTTCTTCATTTTTAGATTTGAATTTAGAATTTGAGACGATTCGAAATTCGAATTTGATATTTGTTTCGGTAACGTGTTTCAGCTATGCTCGCTCAAAACGAATGCGGCGCAGACGCTGCCTCTGCCTTTTATACGGTGTCAACGCACGCGCCGGCCGTAGCCACAGTTTAGGCAGCTGTTTCTATGAGAGATTCTATCGGGAGTCCCCTTTATAGTAACTGTTATTGTATTCTGTGCGCATGCGTCACTCATTGATGGAACGTGGACTGGTATTGTAACGTGAATATGAACTTACCTTGTGCGATTCCGGCTAATGTATCAATGCTATTTTATTGTTGTTTAGTTATTCCCCGGTATGAAATAGAACACCGGTTCAAAATAGTATCCAATTTGACTAAAATAAACGGTCAAAATGTATGTTATTTTATTATAGATTAAGATATAAGCTTTAGATATGTTATTGGAGTAATGACCATGAGGAAAATGGTGTCAGTAATCTCAAGTTCAAGATTTTATGACACCATTGACCTAGTTGATTAACTTTATGATTGTTTACGTTTGATTTTAGAAGCTAAAAGCTTTAAAATTTCTGTCTGTTTTATTTTATTAGAGTTTTCTTTTAAAATTTCTAGTTTCAAGGTACGGTTACCGACCAATTTTTTGTGTGAGCAATGAGTAAACCCTGGTGTCGAGAGTTTTCAATCAGACATGAAAATAGTCCAAAAGAAGGTTTGTTTTTTGACTACTCTAACAGACTTTCTTGTTATAAGAGATTTCTTAATGTACATCAAGAGACATTGATCATAACATACAAAATAAATCAAAGCTATAATAAAATGTAATAACTTACGTATTACATGTATAAACATATAGATACATACATTAGTCTCAAGTGGAATGCACCTAATAAAATACCATAAAAAGAACCTAATCAGTTAGGTGCTTATTATCAAGTGATCATTAAAGATAAGTAATAAATAAACCAGTAATGGGAATTTTTATCTAACACGATACATAACAGATGTTTTTGATATCACCGGGACTTTACCTGTAATTTTATACGTAGCTTTAATATTATTATATCTACGTTAAACTTATTTAAATAAAGACAATGAATACAACAGAAATTTCAAAAAGTAAACGCGTGAAAAACAAATTTATATTCATGACAAACTCTTTTCATATTATATCGTACAAAACAAAGCTAATGCTAATTCTTTAGTGTGCCAAACTCATATTTTTGAAGAAAACTCACAGTCTTTTGAGCAGAATATATGACATCCGTAACTTGAAATGTTTCCTTTTGTGTTATCTTTCTACTAATATTTATAAATGCTTAATTTGAGGGCAGATTATATATTATGTACATTATTTGATGTGTGCTAATATTAAAACTGCGAAAGATTTCACCAACAGAGCTAATTGATTAAATTTCGTATACTTAGATTTGACCTTTAGACAAACACATATGATTGTTTTTATCCCGGATCAACGAATGGGCTTGGTACTTTTAATTTCACTTATATATTATATGGACGAAAATTGTAGTAAGTTTGTTACCCTATTCACACTCAAACGGCTGAAACAAAATCAATTAAATTTGGTTGAAGACATTGGCTTGATAAATAGGCTACTTTTTATTTCGAATGAAAGAAGTTGTAAAATACTAAATATCAAAATGTTAAAAGTATTTTTAGATAGGAATTGCCTTTCTTCCTATTCGGTCTTCCCTTCGAAGAGGACTGTTTAAAAATATTTTTAAATTACGTCTTGCAAAGTAATTTTGCGGTGATTCCCACAGTTGCCCAATCGAAGACAGTATGAAGCGACGAGGTCAAGATTTGGTAAAAATTACCTTTTCATATCCTAAAGCGGTCGGCAGTTGGGCAAACCGGATCTTGTTTATCGGAAACTTTTATCTTTTAAAAAAACTGACTTGAACCAGTTTAATTTTTAAGCGCGTTGTTTTGGCATACCTTTTTACCGAAAAAAAGAAGAGCTATAAGAATATCTAGTATAGGTTTTTTGCTATTAAAAACATCGATTGTATGTTTCTTAAAAATACTTATATAATAGAAAGAAGTGCCCAGGAGTTTTAGATACGGCCACAAAGTCAAAGTCAAATAATTTATTGCGGTTTCAGAGTGTTCATTTTGTATAACTTGTCAGGTAAATTTATATATATAGGTATAAAATTCTCTTAAATACACTAAAAATAATTTTCAGTCAATTATAGTGATAATTTCTTCTTAAATACATTTATGCTTTCTTTTTATGGGATTATACGAAACACACAAGCATTTTTTTGCATCTTAATTTATAGCGGATATATTTTTTTTGTTTCCGAAAAAGAACAAAGTTAACATCTATTACATAGGTACATGGTGTGGTTAATACCGTTACCTTGTTAAACTCTTATACGATTATATACAGCAGCAGTGCGCGTAACCACACGAGTTGCGACACTCTTGCTGAAGGTTTAGCATGCTTAGTCTGAAATTACTGGTTCTCAATGAAGTTGCGCGAATACACAGTCAGGTACATGGGGTGTTAGCTAACCATTGACGAGCACTAGAA
Organism: Mellilla xanthometata; assembly: GCA_035578125.1. Classification (NCBI taxonomy): domain Eukaryota; kingdom Metazoa; phylum Arthropoda; class Insecta; order Lepidoptera; family Geometridae; genus Mellilla; species Mellilla xanthometata. The sequence goes on along the minus strand of JAPUBQ010000024.1, from coordinate 16,346,654 downwards.
ATTGCTCTATCACCATGCTAAACCTACTCCTAGACGACATCGATGGCGTAATGGTTACCATGCCGGACTACCAATCAGAAGGTTCCGGGTTCGATTCCCGGCACGGCCAACATTTTTGTGTTGAATCAAATTTGTTAAATATGTATCTGTATAAAATATGTATGTATGTATATGTAGTATCAATTGTGTTAGCAACCATAATACGAACTAGAAATGGTTCAGTATGGGGTTAACCAGCCGTGTGTGAAATGTGTAAAAAAACTGAGTTTTAAGCAAGACATATACATTCTAGGAACACGAAATTCAAACGAATGAAACCTATTTTGAAAATTCATCGGAATTAATTTATTTGTGACATTCCCCATACTAACATATTGTTATCAATCTGTTGCCAAAAATTAAATAGAGCTATGTAATTTGAAAGCAGGTCGTAGGCAATTCCAGAAATCTTTATTTTATATTGGAATTATTCCAAACAGTCTTTTCAAATTTTATGTAGAAAACACAATAATCTTCAATCATCAAGTATGTATTACCGAAACATTTGTATATTATATCAAAATCTAGTTAGTAGTCACAGTCTAAACTATGTCCGTAAAATTTTATCGAGATCAGTTTAAAGAAATAACAAACATATATTTGACGACCTCGTTGGCATAAAGGTTAACATGCCAGACTGGCAATTAGAAGGTTCCGGGTTCGATTCCCGGCACGGTCAACATCTTTGTGCTGAACTAAATTTGTTGGCTGTGTGTCTGGGTGTTAAATAAGTATCAATATAAAGTATGTACGTGTATATGTAGTATAACAGTTGTGTTAGCAAACATAATACGAACTAGAAATGGTTCAGTTTGGGGTTAACCAAACCAAAAAAAACCACACACACACCAAATCTCGCATTAATAATAAACCGCATTCAACTCAGTTTATTATTATTATTTTCTGTTCATGCCTATTATATTATTCATATATCATACATACCAGAATATTAATACAAGTTTTCCTTCCTTTTTACTTCCTGACTTCCTTCAACAGAAACCACTTGAAATTTTCCTGAAATTCAAATTGATACTTCATTCTAAACGCTTTGATATCTTGCCAGTAATCTACGCATAACCGTTTGTAATATTTACTAATAAACTGAGTCATATTACGATATTTTGTGGACTACTCGCGTAATAATAGGAGTGAGTCAGGGAAAAGACGAAGTCCAAAGATTAGATAGTTATTATGAAAAAACATATTCAAAAATGTTATCTATTTAATTCTTTATTTCTTATTCATAAGTGTGATTGGTATGAAAACTGATTTGTAAAAATAAAACTGTTAATTTAATATTTTGCTCATGTTACGGTATACTAAACATACTGAAACAGTGAAGCTATGACAGCTCAGTCGGGTGTGTGACTGCTTTAAGTCCCTCTGGTCGTGTATTCAATCCTTGCTGAAGAGCTTGAGCTTTCAGTGAAGGAAGACATCGAGAGGAAAACGTATGTATTTATGTAATGTATTTACACTTAAGATCTTGTATTGTATTATATGTTACAATTGAAGTTATCTGCATATTATTGTTTAGTTTATTTTTCATTCATTCTAAATAAAATTTATAAAATATTTTAAATGAAATTTTGTCAGGTACATATTATTATTATTAGTGTAATTTAGGGGAAGTACAGCTGTCTATATTACAGGCTCTGCAGCCTAGCTTAGACAGCTGTAGATCAACTGTTCTAATAATTTATTATTATTATGTATCAAAGTTGAACAATAAATATACTTATTCTTATAACGTAGCATGTTGGTATAGAGCATTTTGTGCTCGCCTGGCTAGCTACCTCCCTCAATTAGAAAAAATTGTCACCAGACATCTAACGTTGTTTTCCGGCAACACCAGCAGCTATTCCAGACTTGGCATGCTCTATCTTAGGCCTGAGTGACGCTAACTCGTGAGGTTACGGGCCCTCGAATATCTAGCTGTACCAATTGTGTAAAAAAAATATGTAGACGGTTTACACGGACAGCACCACTGTAGCATCCTGTATTAGGGTTCCGTATCTAAAAGGTAAAAACGGGACCCTATTACTAATACTCCGCTGTCTATCTGTCTCCGGGCTATATCTCAGAAACCGTTATAGCTAGAAAGCTGAAACTTTTACAAATTATGTATTTCCCGTGCTATAACAACAAATACTAAAAATAAAAAATATTAAGGTGGGTCCCCATACAACAATGGTACGGAACCCTTCATGCGCGAGTCCAACTCGCACTTGGCAAATTATTTCATTTCCTCTGCTTACCAACTCGCTATTTGTCTAGTTTATTATTAATTAAGCGTGCCATTACTTCCTCTGTGATAACGATAAGGAATGACTCACCACTCCGATGTCTTTCTTGGTTTTACCGTAGTGAATGGAACGAATGCCCAATTGAAGTTGTTATCAATTTTATGTAACCCGAATTATGAGTCATTAGTCATCGGATACGAGTAATAATAGTGTCTACCATAGCCATAGAAAAGTTCTGATTTTTTTTTAAGTTTGGAAGTACAAACATAATTTGAGTATGGCCATTTTGCGTACGGGCATTGTAATATATAACAACAGCATAATAATATAAGAGAGTAATTAAAGATTCAGCCACGAATAACCAACAGAAAAGATGTCTACCAGGACAAAAACATGGTCTATGGCTGTGCCAAATTCACATAACTGAAAAACAAAAACCATAACGCTGTGCTATGTCAATTTTGACTTTTATATCTCAGGAATAAAGATCTGTCAATATGTTTTTCTTCTCACGCGACCTTTTTTTTAACATTAGAAGCAATTAGTTAATTGAATGAATGCTATGCAATCTTTAAATTTAATGACGAGCGCAAAACATAGATTCTAACTTTGCTGTACGATTTACTACATCAGCTTCTACAGAACAGTTGAGAATTGGTAAATACCACACGGTTAGTTCTAGCTTTCATATTCAATTACTTACAACATTATACCTAAATCAGATAACAGTAGATAAAAAGTAAACCCAATTATTTAACTTTTTATTGGCCACTAATGAAAAAATCAGATCTTTAGCCCGACTTTTTACGACAAATTTATCCCAGCTTAGCATGACTCACTGCGCAGACGTAACAAAGTTCACTGGCAAACCTGTCCCCGGGAATAAGGTGAAGTTATGTGAGAACAGGTACCCTGAGGCGCTATGGATGCCTCTATGGTGACTCATTGTTATGGTCAGAAGATCTGGGAAAGAGAATTAAAAGAAAATAGGAGCGAAAATTCCATCTCGATTAAAAACTTTTTGCTAATCTTTCATGATCATTCTTAGCCAGTAATTGCTCGTTATTGAGCATAGTTTTACAGTCTTTTTTTTTTACACTAGTTGCGCCCCGTGGTTTTATCCGCGTTAATCCGGGACAAAAGAAGATAATCCGGGGAAAAATAGCCTATGTGTTTTTTTTTATTTATTTTTATACACTTAAAAGGCTTGCGCTTGACCACAACTCACCGGCTGTTAAGTGATATTGCAGTCTAAGACGAAGCGCGCTTGCCTAGAAGAAACCGGTTCACTCTCGCCTTGAAGACAGTTAGGTTGTAGTTCAGAGGGAACAGGGATTCCGGCAAGGAATTCCACAGTTTAATCAGTGTTAATCCAAGGTCTAACCTATCATTTCATAGTAAATCTTTGTTTGATAGTTATTGCACGCCGGAAGGCAGAATATGGTGCACTGTTGTTTGACCGAATACCTGCCTGTATACGCTTACCATATTCGTAATAAATTGATATGAATTTGAAAATTCTACTGCCGCTCCGCAGGCACTTCACTCAGATTTGTACGGCGCGACTAAACTCTATACAATAGGCCTACAATATGTCTTCACATACTAACACTAGAGATTTTGCGTTCATTGGCAGTTACATTATACATATCTAGTATCTTATAAAAGAAAATACATAGAAATACATAATAAAACATATAAACTGATGGACATAAAATAACGATTTGAATATTGACGTAGAAATAGTGACGTGTTGTATTGTATAGTACTTATTAGTAACTTATATTAGTAATGTATTTTAATTTAGATCGATTTTCAATTTCACGCGCCTTACGGGTAAGAATAAAGCTGACCTTTATATTTTAACACATATAACATCTTTTTACAAATCATTTATTGATAACACCAAAGTTACAAGTCAAGTTAATGCTGTATTCAGTAAATAAATGATTTGATTTATATTCTTTGGCCTTATGACACAGTGACCAGGATGTCTACACAATCTTAACATCATAATATGATGCAAGGAGATTTCCCCAGCCTCTCCGTAACGTTGAATCATACACTTAAGGAGTCGAAGCAAGAACACTCGTCTGGACTGCATGACTCGCATCCGCTCCAGAATTGGTCTGACTCCACCCGCGTGGAAACAGGTATCAATGTCATTCACCGATCCGATTTTTGCAAGCATGATTCATTTTTTTTTTTAAATAAATAAAGATTTTATTGCTTCTTAGGTATGAGCATGGATTACACAAACAAAACAAGAGTATAGGTACTTATAATTAAACTTTTGAGCCGTGCGTTGCTGGTTCATTGCGCCTCGCTGTAGGTTTTTTGAGAACCTGAGTCGCAAGGCAGCAATCAGTTTCACTCCGCTAGCTTTTGTATACACTAAGTACTTACGCTATTAAGACATTACACAAAACATTCATTAAGAAACACATACTTAAAACACTGGTTTGTGACAAAACAAAACAAAATCAAGTTAGATTGGCTTAGATTCATTGAATGGAGTGCTATAGAACACCCAATCGGTGTGTTTGTTCTGTTGTTGTTGGGTAAGAAATTTACCGTTTCTATTGACTTTCTTGTACCTTGGGTTAATAAAACGAAGAAATCAACTCTTTACAAACTTACTATAACTTTGACAAATAATAAATAAGGTGTTGTTAACAAAATGCCCTTTCACCTATATCAAACTTTTTAGAGTTAAAGACGTTATGCGCATTTTTGTTTGGTATACAATTTCTATTAGCACATTTATTTAAGGCGTTATTAAATTCAAGATTATGCAAACAAAAACAAAAATTATTAAACGAATAATTTACTCTTTCACACATAATGTTAATAACCAAATAACCTTTAATAATACATGCGTTTATAAACTTTTTAGTGTTCAAGACATTATCCTTATCCTAGATAATAATAATTCATATTTGTAAGTGACATTTTCTTACAAAATTACTAATTTTGAACAAAAATTGCTATCGCTTTTTTAAATTGAAGTATTTTTTACCAAACATTGTCTGTCTACAATATCATTCTAGTCTTTATTACTGTCAAAGTAACGAAACAAAATAGATATTATTTGGCGACCTCGTTGGCGTAAAGGTTACCAGTCTGCTAATCAGAAGGTTCCAGGTTCGATTCCCGGCCCGGCCAACATCTTTGTGCGTATCTAAATTTGTTGGCTGTGGGTCTGGGTGTTAAATATGTACCTATGTATGTATGTATATGTAGTATATCAGTTTTGTTAGCAACCATAATACGAGCTAGAAATGGTTCAGTATGGGGCTAACCAACCGTGTCTGAATGTGTCAAAAAAAAAAAAAATCCTATGAGGAATCAATGAATGTAAATATTTTTGTTTTGTTCCTAACATTTTTTCCTTTATTTATGCAATAACAGTCACAGTATTTACTATGAGCTGTCACTATGTGCTAGTTATTCACATCATGAACCGTGAGTCATGCGTACACGCATATTATAGCACGTGCCGATCCACGCTGATAAACAAGAAATGAAAAAAAAAATGCCAGCTGTTCGATTCGATTAAGAAATTCTTGAAAGAGGTGACGAACGTGAGAAGTTTTTCCTTGACGCTGGTAAAAAAGTTTTCATGCGATATTTCTGTGTAAAAAAGTCATTTTTCTACTAACATAGTTATATAGAGGTTGAGGCATTTTGGTTCGTAGAAACGCTAATTCTACGTTTGAGTGTACTTGACGAATGAGTCTAATATTGATGTAATATCGAGACAAATGTAAAAAATTATTTAGATTACTGTTTTCTTCGTATGTATACCTAGTTTTTTTTTAGTTATTTACCTATGCTACAAATTATTTTCACTTTACTTACTATTTTTTATTATTATATTTTATTATTTTACGATAGATTTATGTAAATGTTTCTAAAATGTTTGTGCTATCAGTTCAAATGAAATTAAGTCTTGTGTCGCCATCTTTCCCGATGGATCGACACTAAGGTAATAAAAAAGATCATTTTTATTAATTTACATGAATCTCTTATTATCTATGTACTCTACTGTTATATTAAGTAAGTAGATGTCTACAGATCTTAAAAATATGCAAATTTTTATATTATTTATAATTATCTATAGAGACATAAAATACTTTTTGTATGAACCCTCGGTACGTTTAATTTCAGATGGAGTTTTTAATACCTACCTACCTATATCTTTCAACATATTGATTAGATACCTAAATTAAGATACCTTTAGATATAAAAGGGATTTTTTTCATATCTGATAAAAAGTACTTAAATATCTTTTAGGTACATAGACTGATAAAATAGACTGATAATATCTTACTAACATAATAAATGCGAAAGTTTGTGTGTGTGTTTGTTACTTCTTCGGCTAAAAACTGATTTTGAAGAAATTTGGTACGGCAATAGGTTAGACCTTGGATTAACACATAAGCTACTTCTATCCTGAAAACATTACTGGTTCTCTTGGGATGCGCAAATAATTTCAAAATCTATTTTTCTCCTTAACGCTCTAACGGGTAGACCAATTTTGATGAGATTTACTATGAAGATAGGTTAGCTTAACTTAACTTATATTGTCCCGGATTAACGCGAGTAACACTGCGTGGGACAGCTTGGGGGGCAAAGTGGAATACAGAGTAAACTCCAAGTAACGTCACTCGATTTAATGACAAACTCTCTAAAGCGTCGAAATCAATTGACTTTAGTTGGTTTAGCTTGTACTACATACAAGTTTACACGTATCTCTGTCATTGTGAGAGAAGGCCCCGAGTCCCAGCATTGGGAACGTATAGTTGGCTGTTTATGCTATGCAATCTAAATCTAACTGCTAAGTTTGGATGGGTTCAACATCCGAAAAAATAAAACTGGTTATACTGATTAGTACCTATAAGACCAAATCTCTTACCTTATAATGTATGCCTTTAAGCTTTCATTAATAAAACGATAATAATTTATAGCCATTCGAAATGCGGGACTGCCCTGAGTTTGGATTCAGTTATATAAGTCATTTTGAAGGCCAAAAATAAATTCTATATTTTATATTTTTAGACACAGGTTTTCCTTAACGTGATTACCGTATTTAGTAACATTATTGTATTTTGGACTCTACTAATAGGCCACAATCCACCACGCTGGCCAAGTGCGGGTTGGCGGATAACACACGTATTCGGATATTGTGGTCCTCAAACATGCCGGTTTCCTCATGATGTTTTCCTTCACCGTAAAGCGAGTGCAAATCTACACATAACTTGAAAGAACTAGTCATTGGCGTGTAAGACCGGGATCGAACCAGGGGCCGTCTGATGAAAAAGCAGGCGTTCTTAATCCATTACATTAGTTAATAAAGTGTGGTCAAAAATAAAACTAAACAAGTGCCGTACAAAATGTTTATTTTTAAAACTATTTTATATAAAGTAAATATCTACCACAATAATAGCAGATTATATGTAATTAATTGTACTTAATATTATTACGATACTCAACTCTTGTGAAAGAGAAATGAATATATTAGAGGAAGTTTGAAAGTGGCGCCTGTTTCAGAGAAAGAGAAGAGTGGACGGTTAGCGTGGTACGGACATGTAATGCGTAGAGAGGAGATGCATGTGACTAGGAGAAATGTGGATATGATTGTAAGAAGTAGCGGAAGGAGAGGTAGACCAAAGAAGACGTGGATGAATTGTGTGAAGGAGGATATGAATGAGAAGGGAGTGAATGTGGAGATGACGGCTGATAGAGTGGCGTGGAAGAGAAAAACAGGCTGTGCCGACCCCACCTAGTGGAAAATGATAAAGAAGAAGAAGAAGAAAGACTCATCTCTTATGAAAACTACCAACTTAGATTGATTTTCGTTGTTTGGAAGGGTTTCTCAGTGTACATATTATGAATAATTTGATTATGAGCTATAATGGAATGAATATTTAAAAAAAACATATTTGTAAGACAGTTCATACAATTTTTCTCGTCTGCCCTGTTCGATTCGCCTTAAAACCAATGCAGATCTAAAATTTCATACTATTTGATTCTCTAAATAAATAAGCGACATGTATTTTTGGCAGAGTGAATCACTAAAGCCACTTTACAACTAAACTAGAAACTAACATCAGTATAATTCAATTCAGTGACATCAAAGATGAATAGTACTAAATTTAATTTTTATTTTATATATAGTGTAAACTCTATATAACGACACTGAAGAGGCTTTGCATTTTATGGCGTTATAGAGAGTGGTCGTTAAATGGAGAGAATGTATCATTGTATGGAATACAACAAGCTAAACCGACTAATGCCAATTAAATTCGACGCTTTAGAGAGTTTGTCATTAAATCGATTGACGTTACATGGAGTTTACACTGTATATTTTTTCTATGGTAGATATAGTATGATTTATCTATGGTAGATTCAAAATAGTTACTTAATATCAGCTGATAAAAATAACCGATTTTTTTCACATTTAAAATTTATAGCATTTGTACCTACAAAATGTTTGATATACTAAAAACTCATTCATACAATTTTATATTGACTAAAAACTGTTGGCGAAATTTAGACGAATATAATTTTTTCTTATAATCTAAGAAAATCAGCATTTAAAAATAATTTATTTTTAAATCCTACTAAAATCCATGCCTGGCAGAAATCGCCTGAGGCGATAAGGCCGCCTAGTGTACTAGCTCTATTTTTTTTGTAATGTAAAATTGTTTTTTTTGCAATAAAGTGATATTGTATTGTATTTTTTTAGTAAATGTCTAATATTATTTAAGACCGCAAACTTTCTCCTACTAGTACCTAACTCTAAAACTAGTTCTTATTTAAGTATTTGTTTGTATAATGTCTTTAATAAATTTACACAGATTGTATAAGTTTCGTTTTGAGAATCATAAAATGAGTAACCTACTTATAAAATATCTTAACTGAGATTTAAAATTTGACAATTTTATTATCGAGCTAAACTAAACTAAATATCACTTCAGTGTCGCGTATTTTTGAGTATTTATTTATTTTATATTACTAAGCATAATATATGTTTACTAATTATATTCGAATTCTAATCACTTCTAAAAATAAATGATATAAGATGGTGACGATGCAAACGCGTTCCCATGCATCTATTAGCGCCATCTATTGGCGAGTGGCGTTACTGTTTATTACGGCTTGATACGGGCTGCGTATGTCATGCTTGTTACAAAGATAAAAATATAAAATAATAAATAAATTCGCTACTTAAAAAGTACATTTAAATAAACAACCACAAAACGTAGGTAAAAATAAATAGATTGCATTTTATGCAGCGTTGTTACATATGTTTTTACTAAATAAAAAACTATACTGAAATAAAAAATTAAAAAAATGATTGATTTTTCGCTAAACAGCTCCATCTATCGGTCATCTACTTAGGTTTGGCGTACATCTAATTAGGTTTGGCAAACGCCATCTAGTGATGAATAGGTGCAAATATTTTTCATTCTAATTGACTTACTACTTCTATTATAGCTTTACAATTTTACAATACTTTTTTAATTTACTTCTTCAATGTAATCATTATTTAGGTTCATATTTCACCTGAGTGCTAATTAAGCTATTGGTCAATAATATTACATTATAAATAATTTGGCCGTTACTTAGTTTCTAGCGCCATCTTCCGTTCATCACATGCCAGTATCTATGCCGTTTACTTTTTTATAGTCCAAATAAGGTTGTAGGCAGTCAACGATAATGGTTTTCATGTGGCTAACACTGGATATATTGACTATTTATAATTAATTTTTTTACTTGGTCACTATTGTTTGAATTATTTTCTACCGCCATCTAGCGTTGAACACGTGCAACTTTTACACTGCTTACTATTTTAAGTCCAACTTGGTAGACAGTTATCAACAATTTAATTAATCAGCTAGGAAAAGTAACTTTATAAATTATTTTGTCATAGAAATCATAGATGCCTCGCCACTTTTCTCTGTTAGAGGTCATCCTGGCGCACTCATTTAAGGGGGTACCCACGATTGTCTTTATTTGGTCTGTCCATCGAGTAGGTGACCTCCCGCGCGGTCTAGTACCCACTACTTTGCCCTGTACGACTAGGCGCTCTAATGACAGATTATAAGGCCTCGAAACATGACCAAAGAAGGAAAGAATTATTTTGTTACTCGGTCGCAATTGTTTGAATTATTTTCTACCGCCATCTAGCGTTGAACACGTGCAACTTTTACACAGTTTACTATCTTTAATCCAAATATGGTAGGAGGCAGTCGTCGACAATAGTGACGTTCATATGCCAGCTAAAGTGGTTGACACCGGGTATAGTGACTACGTGCAGGCGCTTACTATCGTCCAAGGCTCGCAGACCGATGCGGTCGGACAGGTAGATGTCCTGGGACCGCATCTCGACGATCGTATCGTTGTTCGTGTCGTAGTAACCGAATTGACTGGAATTGAAAAATATTGGCATTATAGACGATCTCGTTGGCGTAATGGTTACCGTGCCGGACTGGCAACTGGAAGGTCCTGGGTTCGATTTCCGGCACGGCCAAGATCTTTGTGGTGAACTAAATTTGTTAGCTGTCGGTCTGGGTGTTAAATATGTATATCTATTTAAAATATGTATGTATGTATATGTAGTATATCGGTTGTGTTAGCAACCATAATACGAACTAGAAATGGTTCAGTATGGGGTTAACCAGCCGTGTGTGAAATGTGTCCAAATATTTATTTATTTATAATATAGGGGAAGACTGACTGCTGCAACACAGCTCCCGCTAAAGCAGCAGGCAAAGCCTCTACGTATATATTTTAAGCATATTTTTGTGTAAAAAACATTTTGTAAAAAAAATGTATTTTGTATTTATGCTAACCTTAGGCCAGTGTCACTAACTCGTGCAGCATAAAAAACTATCAGTAAAGTGTAAAAAAAAAATAAACAATTAGTTTTTTTAAGTATAAAATATGCACCTGCTCTGCCAAGGCGTGATAACGTTATCATCCGGCCCACCGATCAGCACCAACCGCTTCAGCCTCAGGAGATTGTTCTTGAAGTCCTCAGACTTTGCAGACCTAGAACGTATAACAGAGAAATATTTCAATACTAATCTATACCAATATTATAAAGCGGAAAGTTTGTTTTTTGTATGTTTGAAGCAGATAGGCTATGAAACTACTGGTCCGATTTTAAAAAATTCTGTGTGAAAGTTTGTTTGGAAAATTATTTATTTATCAATTTAGCAGTCTTGAAAGTTGTTTTGGCTGTAGTTTAAATAGTGGTTAAAAAAATATTTGTAATGATATTTGCCTGAAGTGCATTAAGGTATGCCATTGGGGTTTAAAGTTCAAAGGAAAGTTTTGTGTGTTTTGAAATTAAATACTTCTGAAATGGAATTTAAGTAGGTTCACTTTGGTATGGTTCACGTATTCTAATTATTTATATTCAAATAATGGCTTGGAGAAAACTATCTAATCTGTCGCATCATCACCAAAGTAGCTAAAACAGAGGTTAACTAGATCAAATACAAAATTAAATACAAATACAAATCATTTATTGATAACACCAAAGTTACAAGTCAAATAAAATAAATCTCAGGAATCGAATGCGGAAGGACAGATGCGGCTCATTTTGATATCGTAGCAATGTAATGTTTATATAAAATTGCCACGGAAATAGGATACAATAGAATTTTTCCACAGGTTACGCAAAAAGCGACGCGGGCGGAGCCGCGGGCAACCTGTAGTAGGCTATATTTTGTTTCTCTTTGCAACTTGAATTATTTTATAGCCAAGGACACCCCCTGGTCTGGTTTTAGATGCTGAAATATTACATTTAGTTTGGAATATTTAAACACATAATAATGTGTAATTTAAGAATTTCAGAAAAAAATATTTTGTAATTTTTTTTACGGACGGAAACCGGCTTTTGTATGAGCCCAAGCCCTACTCGCATTTAGCCAACTATTTCAATATTTAATAGGCTTGCGCTTGATTAAATTCACCTGATGGTAAGCGACATTGCAATCTAAGTTGGAGGTCACTTGCTCTGAAGAAACCGGTTCACTCTTGTCTTGAAAACTGATTTATTCTGCCACATGTAAGTTGATCAAATACACTTGTATTATTACACAGTTATTATTGATATTATAAACTTAAAATTTCATTAATAGAAATTCGTGTAGGACTTCCTTTACGTTATGGAGCGACGACGGTCTGCCTCCATTTAGCAAAAGGATATCCCCCCGGACAGATGTTGTGTCCGGAGACGGCCGTCCGACGGTCATGCATTGTAGCTAGGACCAGTCGTACGCGTTGAAAATACCGTTTGCGCGATTCAGGACAAACGCTCTGATTGGTAGCGGGCGATGAAGTGCGACAGAGACACCACAACGTCCAAAGGCAAGCCTTCATTTGATAGACTTCATTGAGGGAGTTGTGAAAGAATATGTCATCCGTATGAAAGGATTATCCAAAATGTAATATTAATACTACATACTAGCACATATTTCGATACATAAAATTATTAAAATCACTATCACTGCATAGTATAAAACAAAGTCGCTTTCTCTGTCCCTATGTCCCTTTGTATGCTTAAACTTTAAAACTACGCAACGGATTTTAATGCGATTTTTTTTTAATAAATAGAGTGACTCAAGAGGAATGTTTATATGTATTAAAATATCCATTGAATAGTGGAAAAGTACTGAAACTTTTGAGGTTTCTAAAGTGATGTCGTTTATTATCAATTTATTTCCGCTAGCATTGCAAACGCAGGCTGAACCCTACGAGATTGATCAAATAATGTATTAGTTAATTATATATTAATTATGTGTTTGTACACATTGAAAAGGTCACCAGGAAACTCCGCGATTGTATTTAGTATCAGGACTCGTGTAAAGTCGGGACGAACAGCTAGTTATCACTCACAATTAAATTTAATAGACCACATTCTATTTGTTTTGATCCAAATTGATGTGGAGCTGACGTCAATCTTATCACAACAAACTACATTCCTAATCTGTGACACTGACCTTTATTTGAGTTCATTGGGTGAATGCCAAATGAGTTAGGTACCTATAATATGCGTGATCTTTTGCGCATTTTCTAACGCACTTTTCATTATCATTGTCCTTTTTAACTTTTAGGTTATATATCATAAATCTTACTAAACGTTTCCCTAATTATTTTCTTAAAAATGTAGTATATAACCCTACCAGTTTAAAAACTAAAATTTATCAAAAAAATGCAAAAGCAAAAAGAACAGGTTCCACCGAGATTTGAACTCGGATCGCTGGATTCAGAGTCCAGAGTGCTAACCGTTACACCATGGAACCGCCTGAGAGAACATTCGTAATTTCTCAAAAGGTTCTCGAATTAAATATCGAACTGAATCTGTACAAATAAGAAACAATATTCTGATACAAATAAAACAATAATTATAATACATTGATATTAATAGGTCAGGGTTACATGAACTTGAAGACTGTAATTTACGCACAAATGACGTCAATTAATTATAATTATTCCTAACAAACATCATTTGTGTATGTAATACAAATAACCTCAGAAGCTGTTATATGTAATTTCTTAAGGCAATATATAAGGGCAAAATCTTAAATTTACAGTTTTTCGTTATAAATCATAAACGATAAAAAAAATGTCTTAAATAGCGTCTAAAGGACAACTCTTATGATTTTTACACACGATTTGGTACCAAACCGACTTACGAATTAGATATAAAACTGGTTTAAAAATTCTGAAATTAAGTTTTTCGAACCAGTTTTTTTTCTCATATTGATAACTGGACGCAGAAAAAGCCACGCAAAAAGGCTAAACTGCGGAAACCAGTCCTTTGCTACTACTACTTCATATTTATATGTCCGATACCAATCAGGTACCAACCAAAATAAGTAAAAATAAGTTCTTAAAGTGGTTCTTCAGACGTCTTTAAGCTATTTTTTTTTTTTTTTATTGTTTAAGATTTAAACACTATAAATTTAAAATTCTGCTCATGTTATCGCCTAATAATAATAACAACAAATAGATATAATTAAGATAACAATAACACTGAATACTCACAGAATCTCATTATTTAGATACGGCAGGAACACACTGTAGGTCTCAAACAGCTCTTGATGGTATGGGTCGTTCCAGTAGTTGCCCACCGATGTATGTTGACCCACGTTTGAGTAGAACAACTGCCATACTGTGTCTTTTACTAAATTGGGGAAAACCAGGTGGAGGAAACCGGCTGGAAGTGTGAAAAACTACATGTTAGACACTATATTCTTATTCTTATTCTATGATGGGGGTGGTCAGACCTGCACTGACAACCTGCAAGAGGCGTATTGTGCATTTCCCCCTACCAGCCTACCCAAGCCATCCAAGCTCCTACCCAAGCCATCCAAGCTCGTTAGACACTATAGTATGTACTATAATAGAAATGAGTGATGAAAGATAGTTAAATAATTAAAATAATGTTTGTTTTTATTTTCCTAAATCACACAAAATACTGTATGCTGAAGAATAACCTGATTCTGTTGCTGTTTCAACTTATCACCAATGTAGAAAAAACACCTAAATAATAATTATGTCTAAAATACTCTTCATAAAAATTTAAGTGTTCCACCCTATTTTGAAGTTGGATTAAAATAATACTACATATTTATAATTATCATGATGGGCAAAGAAGCCCTTCAACAACCAGTCAATTTGTATAAGAGGGTATATGCATATAACTCAATGGTCAAATATTTTTTTAGTTATATGCCTAAACTGTACTACCTCAATATGCCTCTATAAATATTTTTAAATATATTTTACTTTAGAACAAGAAATATTTTTAGTGCTCAAAGTATAGTAAATTCAAATATTCAAACGCGACTCCATTGGTCGTAGTGAATTTTACGTCACATTATCTTATCTGGGTTTTACTGATTTTTCCACACTCTTCGGTTGGGCACATGAAGAAGGTTCCAGGTTATTGTAATAGTTAACATTTTTTCACCATATTTGTTGTGTGTTGTTGGTTGGCACCACTTGTTTGTTTTCCAAAACATTGACGAGTAGATGGCAATGACGTCAAAAGTTCAGTTACCCATTACTGGCAATTATTTTTAATTTTAAAATATTTTAAATCACTTTTGAGCATTGTTTTTTTACTATAATAAAATGATGTTAACTATGCAATAAAAATATTTAAACAGATGTATTTTCCCTATTGCTTGAGCTGTGTTATGTGCTTATGTATTCAGCCTCTAAAATATACCTTTCATGAAACCTGAAAATTAAATATATTTACTTACCACCATACTGTCCAGCCTGGGGTGAGCTTAATGATATAAATGTATCTACGGTCAGGTTAGGAAATGTTTGGACTATACCCCGAGCTATCAGACCTCCTTGGGAGTACCCTGGAACACCACAGATAATGTTATTAGACTTCATCAACAAACCACTTTGTTAGAAAGAAGTGACAGGTGACAGGACTAGGCGACAACCTATTTATTTACAGTGTAAACTCCATGTAACGTCACTCGATTTAACAACAAACTCTCGAAATCAATTGGCTTTAGTTGGCTTTAGCTTGTATTCCATACAATGATAGATTCTCTCCATTTAACCACCACTCTCTATAACGCTATAAAAAGCACAGTCCCTTCAGTGTCGTTATATAGAGTTTACACTGTATTTGATTTATAGGCGAGCAGCATTATGCTCATGTTCCTATATCAGACTGAGTTGAAATTTTATTTTTAACACAAAATGTCCACTGTTAAAGGTACATTGATCACAGGTTAGCAAGAGAGTTTTTGTTTTCTGTAGCCAGCTGTAGCACAGTACAGTAGCACTGACCACTTCCTCGGGCAACTCATTCCAATTGTGAACCACTCTGTTGCTGAGTATATGATGCCCCGTATTAGTGTTGGCAAGATCACGCTGGATTTTCTGGTTATGGTTTCTGCTATTCTCCCAACAATTACAATTTTTAAAGCTGTCTGCTAAATTAGGAAGGTTGTAGAACCCATTAATAATTTTAAAAGTCTCAATTAGATCAAGAGAGTAGTTGGTGAATAGACTAACAAATATATAAGAGAAAAAAGATTTAACTCACGATGTTACCTATAAGATTGATGCCATCAGGATGCTGTGCTGATATGTTAGCTATATCCTGTCCGATTTCCAACACCTGATGCCACATGGTCTCCAGACTGGACCAGCTCTCAAATCGGTCCACATTATACACTACAGTGCCTGGGTGTTTCTGGAAACAGACAATAATAGCTTTAGAAAGAAGAAAGAAAGATTAAGGATTATGAAGGAAGATTTGACTAGAATAAAGGTGTGAAAAAAGGGAAAACTACTCAAACATATTATTATTATTATTATTATGAGCCTGTTTTGTCCCATTGAAAAGCAAAGGCCTCTCTACCCTCTTTCCATTTATCACGATCTATTGCTATTTCTTGCCAGTTTTTGCAGTGTTTATCCAGTTTGTCCCGCCATCTCCGTCTGGGCCTGCCGCGACTTCTCTCTAAATCTCTCTTCTTTTTCTCAAAAGAAGAGAGATTTAGAGACCATAAGCCATGTTGGCCAAATGTGGGTTGGCAGATAAAACACATCTTCAGATTTTGTGGACCCCAGGTTACATTGGTTTCATCAGATTATTTTCCTTAGTTGTAAAGCTAAGGAAGTAAGCTGAGTGTAAATCAAATAATTTTAAACTTGAAAAACAAGTAAGGATTGTACCAGGGTCCTTCAGATTGAAGAGTTGAGATGTGTTCCCACTAAGCCACACTCTCTTTTTTTCTATAGCTTTAAACTAGATTTGACTAGAATAAAGGTGTGAAAAAAGGGAAAACTACTCAAAGACATCAGATTGTTAATTAAAGTTTTAAAACAAAATGTGTGAATTTGAAGGTTTTCAAATTTCAAGTCTTTGGGGTATGATTGAAGGATATTGTAATTTATATAAAAAATGATATAGTCTGCCAATATCCAATATAAGTAGATGGAATAAAAAATTAAAAGAAATCCTCCTTCCTACAAAATTTTAACAAGTCCCATACAGATTTTTACATGTTATAATAATTATAACATCTATTAAGTCCTACATTAATTATATTATCATCAATACAATCCCATCATCATATCATGTTATATACCATCATCATCTTCATATTTATTTGGGGGTCAATAACTCCCAATCTTTGTCATGGTCAATAATTGACCATGACAAAGAAAATATAGTTAAACAAAGATTTAACTTACCTCTTGTATCCTATGGCTTATCATTTCCATACTATTTGCTCCGGTCATAATTCCATGAATTAAAACCACAGGCTTATAAGTTATACTAGGACTTATTAATAAACAAAATGCAAAGGTAAATAAAAGAAACATTTTCAATGAGTGCACTAACAAAGAAAATCGAAATGCGTTAATCTTCTCCTATAATACTAGAAACGCACCAAATGAAATGAAAACTTTTCGAAAAATTACGTTATGGCACAAAATCAAAACGTAGTTGGGCTGTTATTTTCAACATACAATTTTTAATTTTATCTTTTTACAATCAACATTTAAAAACACCAAAATACTGTACTAAACTGATTGACTAGAAGAGGCACAGTGATGTCTCAAGTCAAATTTGGTGTTGCCGTATCTCAAATGAAGATTTGTCGTATTTCAAGAATACCAGTAGAATATGAAGCAAACTTTTAACTTAAATGCTTATAAAATTAATTGAAGGTACTAAAATGACTACATATTTATTCAACACCACATGAGTGTTGGTATTACTTGTGTTTCATCTTCAATATCTGCTGATGAAAATTCACATTTTGATCTTACATTTTGTAACACAATATTATTATACTTGCCTGGTACTATTAACACCAGAGACCTCGTTGGTGTAATGGTTAAGTGCCAACTAGAAGTTCCCGGGTTCGATTCTCGGCACCACCAACATTTTTGTGATGAACTAAATTTGTTGGCTGTCGGTCTGGGTCTAAAATATGTATCAATATGGAGTATTTATGATGTATATTATGTAGTATAGCAGTTGTGTAAACGACTATAAAAAAAACTAGAGATGGTTTAGTATAGGGCTTACCAACCATGTATAAAATGTATCCTAATATTTATTTATTTAGCGAGATGAAGTGCCAGCACTACATAATATATGTATATGAGGGGTATAGATTCAAAAGCGCCTCTGTCCGGTTTTTTATTTTTTTCACAATATACCAAAAACCTGCTGCGGCTACTATAGCAGGGCGATGTTTAATAATTAGATTTCATTTGATGTTAATCTAAACTTTAACAAAATTGCATTATCTGAAAGCTTAGTCAACGTTATTATTTATTATTTTTATCTTTAATTTGGATAGAGTAGGTTTTGCGTCTAAACGTTGGATAGAGGCGGTTTCGATATTACATAACCTGGCTTTGTGGACAGTTTTATGCAAGAGTACTGGTGGTTAAAGTAATCAAACGAGTGTGAAATCAGAAAACTTTTTATAAATATTTTTATTAGTCTAAAATTTTAATAAATTAATGATTTAAGTAATGTAATATTACTCGCTCTTTAATTATCCTTCTAAAATAAAAACATTGTCTTCCTTAAAAATTAAACATAAATTCCAATTTCTTCCTTATGTTTATTCACAGGGTTCTTCATTTTCGCCTTCACCAGGAGTAGTTTCGTCCAGAACAATCTTGTAAAATGTTATTCATTATTTTTTATTTTTTATGGATATATTCTAGTAAAACACGAATAACATGGACAAACTTAGTAATTCCACTACCTGGTTCTTTAAGTCCACTTATTATGGTACACTTATTTTTTTCATTTAATTACTTAACAAATAGAATACTTAAAGTTGAAATGTTAAAATTAAAAATCCTTGTTTCCCAAAATAAATTTGCCTGGGTGGTAAAAACTTGCTACAAATATTCATACCGGAATGATTGACAGTTACTGGACTGTGATCTGTGACAGTCATGAGTGACATTGACTTAATTAAAAAGCTTAGTAAAATGCTTGCGACACAGATCACTTACGAGTCGAATTTTATTATAATTTGTGCATTTCGTATTTATATCGAATCCTGTGTTCAAACACTTTAGTTTTGTTCTAGTTCCAAATCTCACAAAGTTATATTGAAGGTTATCTATAACTTACCTAAATTTAAATACCTACTTCGTACGCATATTAAAGGTTATAAAATGTGCTTATGTTTTGTTATTCCAGGTGCCCAGCATGGCTACATCGCTAGCCGCTCAGCTTCAAAAGCTAGCTATTCCACAAACAACTACTTTTAAAGATGA
Organism: Mellilla xanthometata; assembly: GCA_035578125.1. NCBI lineage: Eukaryota > Metazoa > Arthropoda > Insecta > Lepidoptera > Geometridae > Mellilla > Mellilla xanthometata. The sequence goes on along the minus strand of JAPUBQ010000024.1, from coordinate 16,327,050 downwards.
CAGGAAAAAGGCGTCGCTACTCTTCAGCCCCGAAGAGGCGGCATCAAAAGACCGGGAAACCTTCTACCGGATAGGCCTAAACGGGCTGGCAGAGCTCAGCTCGCTTTACGAAGGTTTCAGAATATACGAGGACACACTATTCAGTGCTGCTTCTAGAGATTTCGAAAGGTCACTTCAGAATAAATCGGTAAACGAAACCCTCAGTCAAAACATTGAGAGATTCCTGCTCCATTTATCGCCGTATTTGCTACTGACGCCGGCGCATCAAGCGCTGGAATGGCTGATAAATAGATACCAGATCCACATATACAACACTGAAGCTTTGTTGAGACTCATACTTCCTTACCACAGCACTTTGATATTTGTCAGAATATACCAGCTTCTGTACTTGAAGAAAACACCATGGGCTACCTACTCATTTCACTCTGCTATCATGAAAGGCAACCCTTTGTCCTGCGGAGCCCTTTACAAGGCCTGTCAAACACAAAAAGAATTGATGTCATTCATTGCCAACAGCATGCTTAAATATGTTGATCTTTATGGAGATAGAGCCGAACAATTAAATACTGTTTATGCATTTTTCTGTCAAACGTCTGTATCTGCCCTTCAAACGGATAAAAAAACATCTCAAGAGATGGTGGTCACAACATTGCTACCTGTGGTTGTAAGAGCGATAGATTCCCCTGTTGTTGATTTTAGAGCATCAGCTTATGTTATTTTGGGACTTCTGATCACAAAAGTGAAATTGAAGTATGACACACTTACCGATATCATTGATAGGTTGCTGAGTTCTGCATTTGATTTGAGTTATGATGTGACTCTACTTTTGACTATTTTGTTTGAGTCGCAGAAACATTACACAAGGCTGAGTGAATCTATTTTAAATAATCTGTCAAGAGATGTGATGTTCACTCTATGTGGTCATCTGAAGAGGTTGACCGAGAATGGTTACAGTATAGAGAGATTTGTATCTGCAATTGTAAATGGTGTATTTCCAAAGCTAAAGGAAAATGTTGAAGAGTTCATGAAATTTTCAAAACTACCAGAAATTCTGTTTGAGGAGCTGGATTTGAAGAAACAAAAACCTATGAAGATTGTAAGGTATGTTTTTGCAATAAATTAGTTATTGCTAGTCTTCATACATAATAATATTATTATTAAAGGTTTTTTTAATATAGTTAAAGCTTCCTGTCTAATATGGCTCAGTTTGTGGTAATTGTTTCTCAGCTATTGGCTTCTGTATATTCTAGAATTGAATAAATTATTGTATCTTCCCTCTTTTCAGACTAGTGCTCAACCATTACACCAACAATTCGAAGAAAATTAAAAATGGCAAGTCCAAAATCAAAGATACTAAGTCAAACACCAAAGCCATCACTGAAAGCTCAGATGAAAGTGACTTAGAAATAATAGAGGATGAAGAAGAACTATCCGAAGATTTCAAGGATAAAATTTTCAACTGGTTTGCTTCCATTTTGAAGAGTTTGGAAAGACAATATCCGGCAGCTTTCGACCAAACAGTGAAAATTGAAATGAAAAGAAAAAGATTTGAAAATGGAGCTCTAGGCAAGTTGCTAGGGTTCAAACCGTCTGTGGCACACAAAATAAATGGCAAATACTTGTTTGAACATCTCAATAGTACTAACCCTGAAATGAGAGCCCAAGCTATCAAGTATATGGGAGAAAAGTTGGAAGAAATCAATAAAGAAGATCCAGATTTTGTTAAAAGCTCCTTTGTAAACAGACTCTGTGATGACAATCCTCATGTGGTTAGCGCTGCTCTTGGTATACCAGCTGAAACACTCACAGAAATGTTAAATGAAGATAAAATATCTAAGATTATAGTGAGAATCTGCAGCCATCAGGATAAAACATGGAAGCCAACAGTAAAGAGTGCTATTGAAAAGTTTGGCAACTCAGACAAAACACCCATAAACCAACAAGTGATATTAGTACTGCTGCCACATCTGTTTCCTGATGATGAAGAATCAAGTAATGTAGCCTGGGCTATAATCAAATCCAAGATTGGAGAAAAACTCAAGCTGAATGGTAAAATTCCTGAAAAATTTAAAAATAAACCTTCAATGATCAAGAATTGTGTGTTCAAAATATTTTTCCAAGATAAACTACTTGATCTTGATGATATTCTTGATGAAAATATTCTCAATACAGCTTCAACTACAAATATATGTCTATTCATGCTTCTTAAATCCTGCTCTTTCGCAAAAGCAAGTGTAGAAGAGATAACTTCCACTCTTAACATGCTTTTGGAGTCTGTTGAAAATCGAGCCATTGTAATGTCATCCACAGCAAAATATTTTACCTGTGAAATTATGACAGAATTCTTTGAAGAAGCTGTTAAAGACCACATGTTGTTTGAAGTGATCCAACATCTTTTGATGAGGGTGATTGAAGATATGAATGTTAATAAAATTGGTCCATGGAGCAATGTCTGCAAAACTCCTGAAATGATACTAGTTCGGAGACTATATGAGATCTGTGTTACTGGATGTGCTATACCTAGTTACAGCGAACACTATGTCAAGTTGCTACAAAAGCTGCTGAGTAAATTCTTCACTACACCTAAAGAGAAGTTTGAATTTATCGCTAATTTTGCAAGTGGCCACATATTTTATGCAGCCGATCCTAAAGATGTGATTAGCCCAGAATTACAACTAAAAAGCATTAAGCTTCTGATAAGTTTTCTCAATGCTATGCAAGACACGAAAAGCCTGTTGGAATCAAATGCAGTTTTGCTTATGATTTTATTCAATTTGGGCAACCCCTTGAGAGTCATAAGGGATAGTGTTTTGGAGTTGACAAGTAAACTTTTGGAGAAAAACAAGGATAAAAGCAATGTTTATATCAACTTGCTCCAAAAGCTTATGGGACACAGACAGGAGCTATCATTGGACCATGAGCAAGTTTCGCATATTCTTAACATAATATTGACTGACAAAGACCCTCAGAGTAAAGTGTTCCGACGCAATTGCTTGCTAACAATAACATCAATTCTAAGCTCTGATGCTCCATCTCATGTTAAAGCGAGTCTTCTCAACATACTACACAGATTCAACAACACAACATCTTTCCCACTTGTTGTATCGGCACTAAAATCTCTAGAGAAAATGTTGATAAAACACACAATAGACACAAAAGTGGACCCAAAATCATTATTTGATATATATGAATCAAACATCTTCAAATCTGTTTACAGTTTCATAAATGAAGTGACAATAACCACTTTTGATAAAAGTGAAGTGTGGAGTTCAATGGAAGTAGGCATGAAAGAATATAAAGAATGCATTTTAGAAGAGGAGCATTCATTCACAAGTCCATCTGTTCTGATCATGAGCCAAATTGAAGAAGATGTATTTAAGAAAATGCCACAAGAGAAACGTAAAGACTTTGTTTACCTCATCTCTAGAGCTGGAGCCATTAGTAATAATCCTACAATATCTAGTGTTGCATCAAAGACTATGAAACAGATACACCTAACTTTCCCTGACTTTAAACACATTTTAGAAGACATGTTAAATGCTCAAGACCCAGAAAATCAAACCAAGAAAAAGAAAAGCACAGTTTCTATGCTCTCATATCAATTGGTCGAGACAGATGAATGGAAATTAGGAGTTGCCATACTTGAATATGTTCAAAATAAGAAGAAAATGGACATAAATAATGCATTTGTTTCTCTGCTATTCCAAATACTTAACAAATGTTTGAGATTTGAAGAACAGTCTTATGTGGAATACACAAAGCAGCTGATACTTTCGTCCCTGTGGTATTATTGCAAGAAATTTGTGAAAGAAACTGACAAAGAAATCTTGAATGCCGTAAAGTCTGTTTTTAATGTAGAACTGATAGTCCAATCTATTAGAGGGACACAAAATCCGCAAACGCATCATCATGCTCTCATTTTACTATCGCATGCTGCGTTTATGTTGCCGGAACAAGTCCTGCACCACACTATGGAAATATTCACGTTCATGGGTTCGTCAGTTCTAAGGCATGATGATGCTTATAGCTTCCAAATAATCACCCGTATTATCGAAACTCTGATACCTATTTTGGTAAAACTAGACAAAGATGTCGAAGAATATAACCAGAAAGAATTACAGCAGTTGCAAAAACGTGTAGTCCCAGTTTTGCGCATATTTGCTGATGTCGTTTTGCATGTACCAGAACATAGAAGATTGCCGCTTTATAAGAAGTTAATGGAAACGATCGGGCCTAATCAATTTTTATGGGTTCTTATAGCTTTACTTCTAGAAGCACACGTCGCTCATTTCGCTGATAACAAGAAGAAGGAAAAGAAACTATCTCGGAATTTGGCTTCACAAGAAGACCCGATAAACAGACTGGATTTCGCTCAAAGTATCTTACAAGAATTCCCTGCGGAAATAGGCCTTGAGAACTTTATAAAACTGATTCTTCATATTAAGTCTCTGCCAATGCAAAAGGACGAAGATGCCATGGATACAGAGGCAGACCTCACAGAAGTGTTCTGTGTCAACAGCCATACTGCGAACCAACTTCGACACTACAAATACGCGTGCATAACTTTCATGAACACGTGCCTAGCTTCACCGAGCTTCATCCACCACACGAACCATGCTAAAGACACGAAGACCATGGAAGCACACTATAAAACACTGATCATCAACACTCTGACCTTCATTCAGGCAATTTCTAAAGTCTCAGACGAAAAGACAGCGAAGTACTGGCGAGTTATGTTACATCACAGCTACGATCTATTGGACCACACAAACAACTTGCTATCAGCTCCGATGTTCTTAAATGTAGTCCGAGGATTGCTTGGACACACTTTGCAGACTGTTCGGAGGAAATCCATGGAGTTGTTAAACTCAAAAATCCAGCACAACCCGGAATTTCTAGCCACAATTGACAACGAACTGCTTTTCTCGTTACTTGCCCCGCTCTTGGATATCATCAAGACTATTGAAGTTAAAGAAGACAATATTACAGAAATAGCTGCTCAGGAATTGGAGCTAAACCAACAAACGGCGCTGCTGTCTTTGAAATTATTAACGAGGATGTTAGCATCTAGATATCCGGATAAGTTTGCGCCAGTTCTGGAAACTGTCGCAGAGTATACTTGTAACCAGGATATTTCCGGAAACGTCATGGCTTCTATAGTTCTATGCCTAGCAGAGTTATGCAGCAATTTGAAGGCTTACGCTTTGGTTAGTCTGCGGAAATTCATGCCTGCACTTATCAAAGTGTTGAAGAAACAAAGAAAAGCTGAAACACCTGAATTGGTTCTGCTGAGTACTGTAACAGCTATCTCGAAGATTGTGGAAAGTCTGCCGATGTTCTTGAGTCCGTATCTTCAGAAAATTCTGTTTGAGTACTCGATTTTGTACGGAAAATGGCAGAATTCGGATCAAGAACAAGTGTCTTTGGTGGTCACTAAGTTGGGGAATATAAAGAAGAAGATTGCTGCAGCGATACCTCCAAGAGTTTTGATTCCTGTTGTGAACGAGACTCATCAGATGCTGTTGGCTAAAGGGAACTTCGACGCGATCGGTCCAGTAATGTCTGTATTGGCCGATAGCTTCGCCAATGTCACTCCAGCAGATTTCACAGCCTTACAACAGGACTTGACTGCATTCTTCTTAACGGCGTTGCAATTAAGGAGCGACGTGGCTGACAAAGATATAGATCCTGCAGTTATAGACAGTGCAGAAGATGAAGTGGTCAATGCCCTAGTCAGTTTGGTACTGAAGTTGTCTGAGACAAGCTTCAGGCCGTTCTATTTCAAGCTTTATGACTGGGCGATAAGGACAAATGTTGATGGGCAGAAAGAACGGGCCATCACTTTCTACCGGTGAGATTCTTAATTTCTTCCAACCAACTTCTGTTTAATTATTTATACTAAAACTACTTATTGTTAACTAAACACTAAAATTTTCGAAGTCATTCGTTCCGTAATTAACTTTTGGGCGATTTTCATCAAATCACATCATGGTTGACCTTATTTCAGAATTGAATCCCAACAAAATATAAAGTACTTATGTGAATATGCATGATATTTGATCACAAATTCTCTTCATGTTTTTTTATAGATAGATAGTTTGATTGTATTTTCTATTCTCCAGACATTTTAAACCCAAAAAATTTAAAACCACAACAAAAGCTAATCCTTAATAGTTTAATTCTCCCACTTCCAGACTAAGCAGTGCAGTCGCAGAGAAACTGAAAGGTCTCTTTGTGTTATTTGCTGGCCATTTCATTAAAAACGCTGCCGACTTGCTCGATTCATGCAACAATAGCAAAACTGAAGAACTTTACTTCGATACTGAAGAGAAATGCCTGACTTTAGTCAAATACATACTGAAAACACTTTATGTAGTGTTTTTGTATGACAGTCAGAGTTTCCTGAACAAGGACAGGTTTGAAACTCTAATGCAACCAGTGGTGGACCAGTTGGAGAATACAATGGGAGGGATTTTGAGTCTGAAATCAAGGGCAGTAGAGTGTATAATACCGTGTGTGGCTCAGTTCGCGGTGGCGACGGGGGATGACTCGCTTTGGAAGCTGTTGAACTATCAGTTGCTGTTGAAGACTAGACACAATGAAGCTGAAATACGGTGAGTTTCATTTTAAACAACTAAATTTATAATTACATATTTGGGACCAAAGAGGTTTAGTAAGAGAGAGGCCCCTGTCAATAGATGACAAAATTAAATATTTAGTGTACTTCCGCTGTGATCCGAAATCCAAATTAAGACAAGTAAAGGAAAAATTTACTAAGATTAATTAACTAAGATAAATTAACTAAAATTAATTAAGATTAACATTACCTATCACAATTCGGAAATTCTTAATCTTAATTAATTTTAGTTAATTTATCTTAGTTAATTAATCTTAATTAATTTTTCCTTTACTTGTCTTAATTTGGATTTCGGATCACAGCGGAAGTACACTAAATATTTAATTTTGTCATCTATTTACAATGGATTTCCGCAAAGCAACGCCTGAGTCAATAAGTTATGCCCCTGTCAATGTTTTCTTCGAAACATAATGCGGCAACATTTGGAACCATTTTGTTCTATTTGTAGTGTCATTTAATACAGCAGACAAGGATAAATTATTCCTAAACATACAATGCGCTTGTTTGGCACGAATATTTATAAATTTTGAAAACAATGACAGCTCTGTTGGGCCTCGGCCTTTTCATCACAGGTTGTGTATTCGATCCCCGCTTATAAGTTTTCTGTGAAGATAACTATTCGTGAGGAAACCATACCATAATCGTAGAGCATTTTCTAATGCTCGCCTGGTAAACAACCCTAAGTTGATAAATCTGTCGCCATACATCTAACGGTTTGTTCGGGCAGCCTCCTTGAGAGCCAGTTATTCTAGACTAATCATGCACCACCTAAAGCTAAAGTGTTGCTGACTCTAGTGGTTACGCTTCCTGCTAGTCAAATGCTGTGTTGTGTAAGGATTTTTTAATTAGGATTTAATTTCCTGGTATAATCATCTTTACTAAACACATAAATATAATAAAAATTATACATGTCAAAAACATTGAATGTTAGGAAAAGCCGCCCATGACCTTACCTGGTGGAAAGGTACCCATAACACTGGCTGCGTTTCCACGCTGAAAAGCAATGGCTATCCTCTTCCCCAAGTATGATCGAGAACGGGGATCCCTCCGTCCTGTCCACTAGTCTTCGCCCGAATTCTCCCACTAGCCTCTGCACCCTAACTGCCCATAGCCTCAACAGCCGGCTCATATTTCCTGGTCAATTGTTTAACAAAGTTTTAATAAAAAAATTTACAGCTTAACAGCCCTAGACTGCCTGGTCGCCATGGCAACCCAGCTTGGCTCCAATTGGCTGCCTCTCCTGGCTGAGAGTGTACCATTCTTGGCTGAATTACTGGAAGATGGCGATCCACGCATTGAGACAGCTACCAAAGACGCGATTAGAAAACTGGAACAAATACTCGGCGAGCCTTTGGAGAAATATTTCTAGATATAAGATGACTGACACATTTTTACGCATAAAACTAAACATATGAATAATATGAAACATGAGTTTTATTTTACTGATATTTAGTAGTAACATAACAATGCCCCATAGAAAAATATTTTCAGTTCCTTATTATTATTATGATTTTCTTTTTATATCCTATGTAAGTAAAATACTTATCATAAAAACTCAAAACCCTTTCAAAGTATTAGCGCCACCTAGTGATGGCAAAGTGAACAAAGTCAATCAAAAAGGCTAAGTCGAAGCTCGCTCTAGTTTCTTCATGCATTACTGCACCGCAACATAAGGATGTGTAAAGGTATCGATATTAACATATAGATGGCGTTAATGAGTAATTAGTGGAGTCTTGTATAAATACTGAACATAATATTATACAATAATAATATGTTTTCGGTGTTTGCCATCTCGATATTTAGGTTTTTATACTAAATTATATTTAATACTAGTACTTATTAAATGCTTTATTTACGAATTAGTAGCTGTCTTTTAGTTGCGGCAAACCATATATGGATATTTTTGTAGTAATAAATTTTCTAACTTTTATATATTATAAATATTATTTTGCATTTGGCTGTATTTTAGTTTATTTCGCTTAGTATTTCATTTTCTTTGTCTCTACGAATTATAACATGTTTTGTTCAACTGTTCACTGCAGTAGGTACACCGGATGTGTACTAATGATGTTCCTATTGGACAGGAAGTCTTTTGATTGGACAGAAGAAGAAGGTAAAGCCGGAAATTGGGTCGGTTCATAAGACGAGGGGTCCAAATCTCCGGACCTTTATTTATACGTTTGATACATCGATTACAGTGATGGTAGCACGTGGATGCTAAGATTGTGTATTCTTCTTCGTATGAGCTAAGTGGACGAGCTCTGTGGTCGAAAGCATTCAGGCCGCCGAAGGCCTGGACTTGGCTTAGAGATGCGCGAATAATCTGACCAGTCGAATTATCTACAACTACTAATATACACGTTCGACTTGAATATAAGTAATATACTAATGTTAATAATCGAATGATGACTACTAATTAGTTACTAATGGCGTTTTGACTCGACTGTTAGCGAATCTTGTCAATGTCACTTGTTAGTTTCAAATGAATGAAATATGAATGAATCGTTCGCTGGACTCCCGCGCCGCTCCCTAGCGCCACCGCCAGTCGAATTACGTCATTCAAAGTGTAAGTTACTAATTTTCGGAGATCATTCGAATGAGTCGAATGATTTGTATAGTCGAATAATTCGACTGGAATCATTCACAGTCGCGCATCGCTAACTTGGCTATTCCAAGGACGGTAGCGCCTAGATCAAAATCAGTTTTCTTAAATAATAGTGTGCATGGTAAAAATCAGACCGTAATCGTGTCAGATCACCTTAGTTAGCTAAGCTACAAGCGCTACATATTTTCAATTTTCACTTTTAATATCGAGGAAAAAATGCAATAATTGTCCAAGTGCGAGTTGAGGGTTTGTTGTTTAGGGAACGGGCTAATATTTTTATTTTAAGTATTTGTTGTGTATAGCGGCAACGGAAATACATTACGGAAAATTTCAGGTTTCTAGCTGTCACGGTTCATGATAACTAAAAGCTACCTATAGGGTCGCGTTTTTATATTTCAAATCTGAAAATCAATGTTTTGACACGCTTTCTATTAGCTTCACCTGTATGTTTGTTTGTAACCGACTTCTTTGGACGCGATTTTGACCCACTTTAAACGGCCCGATTTCGTTCAAACTTTGTAGATTTATTGTGGACCGATGACAATACACTAATTTGATAAAATTATTGCATTTTTTGTATTTTTGTTTGTATGTTTGTTTGTAACCGACTTCTTTGGGCGCAATTTTGACCCACTTTATGTTGGATATTGTAGTCGAATAGTTTCCCATCTCTTATTGTCTTTATTATCTATGGTCAACTTGTCGGTGTTACCCATCACTAGTGCAATAAAAATGGAAAAAGAAATATGGCGTCTTTTCTGCTCCCGAGTATAATTATAATATAAAGTCCAAAGTAGAAATACCAAATAAGTGTCCTCTGTTCATAAGGAAGCTCAATACTTTAAACGGCCAGATTTCGTTCATACCTACTTGTAGATTTATTGAGGACCGATGACAATACTCTAATTTGATAAAATTACGGCTTTCTATAAAAAGCGTGTTTTTTAGTTTTTTTTTTACTATTATTATTTATCATATTTAGCATACACAAAAGTTATACCTACGCAAATATAAGCGATGAGCTTAGAATTTCAAGTAGGTACCTTGTAAGTGTAATAAAGTAGAAATAAGAACACAGTAGGTAACGATTTTTACTAAACTTTGAAATTATGATACATTAGGTACTTACCCAGGTTTATACCTGTTAAACTTTTTTCTTAAAGTTATTTTTCCAGCGATCTCTCCACCGTAAACTCTGTTGTAAACTAAGAATAATAAGGATGAAAAAACTATATTATTAAAAGTGTAAAACGCTAGTGCAAAGAGCCGCAGGTATCTGGGAATATTTTTAATTAAATTGAAGTGGGGTGCGGACGTACTCAGAAGTACAATTTCAGGGGTTCGTCCCGCAATATAGTACTCCCGCTCCGTTTGTTAGAAAAAATAATTATGAAAGTTTCGTTTGGCAAGAACTACGGCTAATGCACGAGGTTGTACATTAATAATACTATAATTTAGCTTACTAAGCTAATAAATAGTATTACTTTAGCATAAATTACAAATGCTTTGCCAATTGCCCTGTTTCCCCATTAACTATAATCTAGCGGTTTTCAAGGCACGAGTGAACCGGTTTCTTCTGGGCAAGCGCGCTCCTGTTTAGGTCACAATATCACTTACCATCAGGTGAATTGGGATCTGACGCAAGCCCATTGAAAGAAAAAACCAAAACGCAAAGTTTCCTAGTAGGTGCCCATTAGCGCATTTCTTAATGTCTCGATTAGGTCGAATACACATTGTTCATGGGTTCTGTTTTCAGCACTAAACACCTTGGATTTCACTATCACTTAAGATAAGAACACAACACTTTTTTAAATGTGTAATAACAATATTATGAAGACGGTCACACTTACTTATTATTAAAAGTTGGAATGAGTCCAACAGTTTCGGTGCTTTCGAGCACCATCTTCAGGGCACGCGCAGAGCTCGCCGGCGGCGGTCCGTGTAACACTCGCCCCTGAAGATGGTGCTCGGAAACCACCGAAACTGTTCATCCAACTTTTAATAATAAGTAAGTGTGACCGTTTTCTACGCGAAAATATTAAGATGCCTTACGTGAACAGTTAACATTGTTTAATATTATGAAGTTCACGTGCTTACTTGTTATAATAATAATATACAAAAAATAAAACATTTAAGAAAACACTTTGTAAAGTAAGACAAACATAATTTTTAGAGCATGATTTTTGTATTATTTTTTATTTTCTACCTCACAAGTGTTTCATTCTATTACCTTATTATACGAGTGTATAACACTTAATAGTCACTCGTATTTTTGTTGACGTTTTCAATGACACTTAAACCGCTTGTGAATTTTATGTGAACTTAATGCGATTGAATTTAATTGTCGCTTTGCTATTATGCTCAGAAAGTAGGGGTCAAACTGCGTCAAGCCCTTCAACGTCATCCTTAATTCGCTCCCAAGAAAAGGCTCTATTAATGTTTTTATTTTTAAGTTGCCTGCCTGCGATGCTATTAGGGTATCCAGGTGTTGAGTTTTTATGAGGCGTTCGAGCTAGGTTTGCGCTTGTCATCGTGAAATTACTTTGTAATCCGGTTTTATTAAAATTTAAGGGTTATAGCGTAACAGAATGAGAAGATGTTTTGGTGAATTCAAATATTTAGTCATTGACGACCTCATTGGCGTAAAGGTTACCTTGCCGGACTCCTAATCAGAAGGTTCCGGGTTTGATTCCCGGCCCGGTCAACATCTTTGTGCATAACTAAATTTGTTGGCTGTGGGTCTGGGTGTTAAAATATGTATTTATATATAATATGTATGTATGTACGTATATGTAGTATATCAGTTGTGTTAGCAACCATAATACGAGCTAGAAATGGTTCAGTATGGGGCTAACCAGCCGTGTGTGAATGTGTCCCAATATTTATTTATTTATGTTACATCAATTAATATTTTTGTGTGAATTAAATACGTGAGTAGGTACATTAAAATGACTGTTGCATCAGGTAGTGTTAATTTATTAAGGCGGACTGACACCATTTTTTTAAAATCTAATTTTAAACATTTATTCGTAAATATGTAGCTTTTACGTTAACTACTAAACAACTATAGCTATTTTGTCAGATAAGCTAAAATTAATCATAATCATTTAAAACGTTTGCATTATCAGACGGCTCCTGGTTCGATCCCAATGACTTGTTCTTCAAGTTATGTGTTCGAGGAAACTGACACGTTTGAGTACTTTAATATCCGAAGATGTGTGTCATCCGCCTACCTGTACTTGGCCAGAGTGGATTAATATAATATAAAAATATAAATATTAGGACACATTTCACACACGGCTGGTTAACCCCATACTGAACCATATATAGTTCGTATTATGGTTGCTAACACAACTGATATACTACATATACATACATACCTACAGATATAGATACATATTTAACACCCAGACCCACAGCCAACAAATTTAGTTAAGCACAAAGATGTTGGCTGGGCCAGGAATCGAACCCGGAACCTTCTGATTGGCAGTCCAGCATGGTAACCTTTACGCCACCGAGGTCGCCAGGATTATGACGTATATCTTTCTCCTACTGAGACCCAGTAGTGGGAATGTTTAGAGGGCTGCTTATCCTTAAGCTACGTATGTACCTAAATAGGCAAGAGCCGCCTTATTATGTTTTTAATTAATTTAATTTTTACATATTTAGGTAAAATAAATATAATAATCCAAAAGATTCCAAGCTCATGGTTAACAGAGTGTGGGTACAATCCAATTGCACTAATGCGTCTAGTGGCGAAGTTATGAAATAAACTCCACGTGTAGTGGCTTTACGCAATCTTTTAATGCAGATACTTCAGCACCACGGGTCTGAAAAAAGCCATTTGTATTTATTTACTCAAATGTCAAATGTTTCTAATGGTGTACTCATTTTACAACAGCACTAAATTTCTTTAAAGAATTTCTCATAGATAGATAGATTAACTCTTTATTGGGCAAAGTATACAAGGTTTAACAAATAAAAAGTAACAACATAAAAAGATTTACAAAGTGCCACAAACGGTGGCCTTATCGCTAACAGCGATCTCTTCCAGGCAACCTTTGGATGGAAAGGAGTTGAAAGGACGAGAAAAAATCTTTCATTCTCATCTGGGTTACCCAAGTAACAGTTTGGGACCCGATGTGTTATCTAACTGCATACATACCTACGTACTAAAGACAATATAATATATATATTTAAAGTAATAAATATTTTTGTTAGACAAACTATGTGTAAATCATTCACAATGTATAAACAAATATGTATGAGCCTATGTATTATGGTAAATAAACAAATTTCTTTCTTCTTTCTTTCTTTCTTTATTTATTTGGTGCCTCTGACAATAATAATGATCTTCACTCTCGGTCTCATTTAACACAAAAATTGCCATTCTGTATAGGTAAACTCAGGGGTCTGATTTTATACATATTACAAGCGAACTAGAATAAATAGAATAGTAACTTGGCCAATAAAATGGTTAAACGCGTAATCCTAAAATACCGCGGTGGGCGGGGCAAAACAGCTACTCGCGCGCCCGCGTGGCGTTACATGTTGTGGCACGGCACCAATCGCGTGCGAGCTTTGTGTCTGTGTGTGTTTCGTTAGGATAGCAGTATAATTGTGTGCGTAGATGGATCCAAATTCTAAACGGCAATTGTATGTAATTACTCTTCCGTTTATTCTAGTTCGCTGCATATTACTTATTCTCTGTAACTGTGGAAAATAGAACGGTTCTACAGAGCTGTTTGTGCTCAAACGGCTAAACCAATTTAAATTAACTTTGGTGTGAAATAGGTTAGAACTTCGATAAACACCATCATCTCCATTCCATTACAGAACGAGCAGAAACTCAGCGAAGAGACATATGTATACAGTCGAAATCCCTAAGTTTCGCACAAGCCGTTTCGCTTCTTCCTTTCTTGTGAGGACTGCAAAACTTTGGAATTCTCTTCCTGAGTCTCTGTTTCCTGAGAAGTACCACCTGGGGGTCTTCAAATCTAGAGTTAATAGGTATTTTTCTAGGTAAGCGTGTAACATCGTAGGCCATAGTATTGTTTAACACCAGGCAAGCTGTGATCAAACGCAAACCTATAAGTTATAAAAAAAAACACATAGGTTACTTATATCCCGGATTAACTCCGTTTGTCCTGGATTACCGCGGGGCGCCGCTCGTTTATACAGTGAAACCTGGTTAAGTGAGACATCAAGGGACCTGCAATGTCGTTTCACTTATAGAGGTATTCCACTTACCCAGTGTCTCAGATATACAGGTATAAATAAATATCTATCTCATTTACAGAGGGCTCAAAATTTGTACTTTCGTACTTGGAATTACGTGTGGAATTTGTGGGTAGAATAAGAATGAGTAAACAAACAATGTTATCTCAGTTACAGAGGTTTATGCAAAAAAAAGTTACTCGCTGTCTCAGTTATAGAGGTAACTATGATGATAAATCGAAAGAACAAATCCCAGATATAGAGGTTTACCTCGTACCACTAACAGAGGTGATTCAGTGCCAAAGTGTTGGGACCTCAGCATGAGTTCCAGTTATGGAGGTTTCTCACTTCGGAGAGGTAGTATGAGTTACAAGTTGGAAAATTTGGTTTTATGCAGAATTTCCATATGAAGGCTCTCAGAGAATTTAGTTTGTTAAAGTATTGAAGTTCTCATATGCCCGCTTTATTACTTGACCGTACTAAAAGAGGACTAGAGATTTAGTGATAGTCGACAAACTACTGCGTTACGGAATTAGTAAGGAAATGTTGTTCATCGTTTATTCAGCATAACATGTACCTACAGTACAAATTAAATTAATACAGTAACATGTAATGTGAACGAAGCAACAAGTTTAGGTAGCTTTTTAAAAGTCGACTTAAACGCTGGCTTATCGAGGAAACTGGTGGCGATTCAGCGGCACACACGACTAAACTATATTTAAAGAAGCCCCGTCTCTTTTCATCTTAAGTGGCCAGAAAGAGACGGCACGTTTTGTGCCCATAGTCAAACCAACTAAAATCACCTGAAATGTAGAAAATATAGGCGACTTTAGACCGCACTCACTTGTATCACCTCTAAAACTGCCTGTACATTCCATATTTGACGTGATTTTAGTTGTTTAGTCTGTGGTTCAGAACGTGCCGTTTCTTTCTGACCACCTAAGATGAAAAAAGACGGGGTTTCTTTAAATTTAGTTAAGTCGTGTGTGCCGCTGAATCGCCACCACCTCTATGATATACTTAGATGACATTGTAATTTTTTTTAACCCTATACTGAACCATTTCTAGTTCGTATTATGGTAGCTAACACAACTTATAAACTACATATATACATACATACATATTTTATATAGGTACATATTTAACACCCAGACCGACAGCCAACAAATTTAGTTCAGCACAAAGATGTTGGCCGCGCCAGGAATCGAACCCGGAACCATCTGATTGGCAGTCCGGCATAGTAACCATTACGCCAACGAGGTCGTCAATACAAAAGATGATAATAAAGTACTCGTATTTTGACATTGTTTTAATTTTGTTTAATACAGATGACATATTTAACTCTGAAATGTACATATTAAGTAATGTTATTTTTTGATATGATTACTGTAATTCAAAATATCTTGTTTATGATTGTACAATTATTAAAGATCCAATATAATGTATACTAACTAATCTTAAGACCTTATTGTAACGAATTTAGCAGAGCCATACTTATTGGAGCGAAGCGGCTGTATGTAAATGTATGGATGTAATTGCACGAAATTAATTAATACAGAAACAACAGTTAATAATATTGTAATTAAAAGCTTTTCTAAAAATAAAATTCCACATAATTTTATGGTATTGAATTGAATAATCCTATAGATATAAATGTTTACCTTAAAAATGCTTTTAATACATAGCAAAGCTAAAGGTACGATTTCAATTCACTTAGCTGTGTTGTTCCAAGCATACCTTCCACCCATATGCCTACTCATTGCTCTTAAACTTCGTATAAAGATTAAAGCACGCATATCAAAGGCGGAATCTTCAAGCACATGTTTGTTTATAAAGAATCACGTTAAATAAATTCTTCCTTTTTAAAATTCTCTTACCTGTCGGTCTGAGGAGGTCTCGCGCTTCGCTGCGTCTGTCCTTTGAAGGGTGGCGGAGTAAGGACAGGGCATAGACTACAGTATACAAAATACAAATACAAAATATCTTTATTTGACATAGTAAATAAAAATCAACAAAATTATATGGAATCCAAAGGCTTCCAAACTAGTTGAATAAACTGTATATTGGAAGCCAATGTCTTCTCCCAAATAAAATTAAACTATCTATATACATTATGTCAGTTTTACAAACAAAAATATAATTAATCAATTTAAAAGTTGTTCAGAAATTAAACAATAAAATTTTAAAAAATTGGAATACAAAGCGAGTTGATATTATTCTATTCATCAAAGTTCTAATAAGTTATATTTAGATTTGCTTACATAGATAATTGAGACTTGAGTCAACATCTTTTGAAAAAAAAAACAACAAAAAAAAGTGACGCCGAGATCGTAAGCAGATATACAGAGTTGAGCTGAGAGAGAAAGAAGACACAAACGAGGCTAGGAGAAACCAACCCGATGACACAGCGAGGTAAAGCGAGCTTCGTTCATATATTTTTTTCTAGCTCACACCGCTAGAGAAGCTCACTAGCTTTTCTAGCTAGAAGTTCACTAGCTTTTCTAGCTAGAAGTTCACTAGCTTTTCTAGCTAGAAGTTCACTAGCTTTTCTAGCTAGAAGTTCACTAACTTTTCTAGCTAGAAGTTCACTAGCTTTTCTAGCTAGAAGTTCACTAGCTTTTCTAGCTTAATCTAAAGAAGCTAGTGACCTGTTTCGAGGACTCTTTCTCCTTCCTTATCACATATTTACTTACTACGCCCGTGGCAGAGAGACGGCTTCAGGGTTTCAGGCAATTCAAGCCGCTTTGTTACGGATATTTAGTTTTTGTATAACAATACCTCGAATAGTTTTTTTTTGCGCAGTATGATTTTGTGATAGCTTCTATGATTACCTGATAAATGACATTAGTAAACTGATTTAAAGCAAATAAATATTTCTCTTAGTAACTTAGTTATATAATAGACATACTTGTAATAACGTATCTATTAACAGAAAAAAAGTATTTTTTTTTCATATTGCTTGCACGTAATAGTATTATGGATTAAGAACCTTTAATTTTCCACAGACTGCTGGCCCCTCTCCACAGCCTAAGTCCGGCCCTGGTGGATGGTCTCCGCTCGCTTTGTACTCTTCTTGAGGAATATTTAACATCCTCGGAAGAGTTTGAGCTCGCGGAAATGTTTTTGATGTTAGAAAACTTTTTTCACTGCAAAAATGAATTGAGTATGAACCTCAAATATTTATACGAGCTCTGGAAATATGACTTTACTAAATCATTTTCAGATTTTGGAGTATTGGTCTAAGAGCCGTGGAAGATCGTCCTTCACCGATCTGATAACCAGATGAGACGTATTTTTTATCAAATATGTTTTATAAACAAATATGCCTAAAATTGCTTGCCTATCGAAAAGTGCTCATGCTATATTAGATACTCATGGTTGATGCATATTCCAATTTTTAATGCATAAGCTGAAATCTTAATATTTATAAATCTCGTGTCACAATGTTTGTCCTCAACGAACTCCTAAACCACTTAACCGATTATAATAAAACTCGCACACCATGTGCAGTACGATTCAACTTGAGAGATAGGATACTTTAAATCTCAAATTATAGTCGCAATTTTAATTTATTGCTAATTATTGTCTGTTATTATTTGACAGTCACAATTATCTGTAAACTCCAAATGATTGTAACAGATGTCGATACCTTTCGACTGGGTTGAGTAAGTAATCAATAGATGGCGCTGCTATGGTAAATCTACGAACGTGTCATATAAGCTACACTATCTATTTTTCATACCCCTAAGTGAGGCAAAACAACGTTTGCCGGGTCAGCTAGTTATATACAAAACACAGCCTTATATGTTACACAATGTTAACACAAAAATTACATTTCAGTCACAGAAATTCAATTTTCTTTTCATTGAAAGTGAGCAAACAAAATTTAATTCAATTCGAGGGTAGGTATTAAAAATGTGAAAAGTTTAAAACTGCTCGAAGGCATTTTAAAATGACTAAAAGAAAGCTTAATAAGAAAAGTCGTGCTAATAATATTGGATAGCAAAACTTCCTTCGCGGCGACGAAGTTATGTGAAAGTTGAAAAGTTAGTCTATGAAAAGTTAGACTATGAAAAAATAGACTATGAAAAATTTGTGGCTAAAGCCCCGTACAGTGTGTTTCGGCAACCTTCTAGAGAGCATGTTATAATATTAAGAAGGGTTATTATATTATTACCATACAATTAACGTATTTTTAGGGTTCCGTACCCATAAGGTAAAGACGGGACCCTATTACGAAGACTCCGCTGTCTGTCTGTCTCTGTCTCCAGGCTGTATCTCAGAAACCGTAATAGCTAGAAAGCTGAAATTTTACAAGATATGTATTTCTCATGCCGCTATAAGAACTAATACTAAAAATAAAAAATATTAAGGGGGGGATACACATACAATAAACGTATTTTTTGCTATATATCAATATAACCGTTATTGGTAAATAGCAAAAGGCCGCTAGACACTTAAAATGTTCACAAAATATAAATTATATTAAAAAATTTGATTAAAAGTATATTTTATGGGGGCTATAAATCCCATACAACAATGGTACGGAATTTACATGATAAATTACGAAATTAAAATAAAATTAATATTTAATGGGGCCTACAATAAACGTAATTTTCAAGTAGTAGTATATCCTGTACCTAGGAGTAGTTTTTTAATCGATCGTAGGTGTAAAATTCTTCGCCAAGTTCCCTGTTCCCTGAGAGCTACAATCTGGCGGTTTTCAAAGCAAGAGTGAACTGGTTTTTTCTAGGTAAGCGCGCTCTACCTTAGATCATAATGTCGCTTGCCATCAGGTGAATTGTGATCAAGCGTAAGCCCATTTAATGTAAAAAAAGACTTTTTTACGACATTTAGAAGACCCTCTCTACGTTCACAGAATATTTAATTATGTATTAACTTTATTAATTAAATATATGGAACCCTTCATACGCGAGCCTTACTCGCACTTGGCCAATTATTTTATGGCTTGGCCTTTTAGATATAGATCCCTAATAATCTTACTTGGATGCTGTGGATAAAATTTAATGTATTTAAGATTTATTATTCACAAAATTATATTATGAACTGACCCCGACTTCAAAGGCAGTTGATTATTATACTCGTATATTAAATTAATTGAACCAAGAATGTCATCTTCCTTTGAACAATTTGGCACAATTATGTAACTTCGCGAGTTTGTATTACGATCATTTGCTGACATTTACAAAATTTTAATAGAATAATGGACTTTGGGTAGCTATGTCGAAATATAGCTACGACTTTGCGTAGCTATATTAAATTATAGCTACGGAGATTAGTCCAATATTAGATAGATAGATAAACACTTTATTAAAACACTCACAAAAAAAATGGAACAAATTACAGAAAACACATAAAATACATAAAAGCTAGTGCCCTAACTGGCGACCTTATCGCTAATAGCGATCTATTACTTACTTATTATTATTTTTTTTCCATTTTTTTTTTACTTGAAGCTAGGCATTTAAACAGCATGTCTCAGGAGGTAGTGCGCTGGCGGAGGAGCGCCAGATGCGCGGCCATGGCGACCTGGCAGGAGCGCATCCTCGCTGGGCCCGCGGTGCGGGGCACGGGAGCCACCCGTCTCCTCGAGGCCCTCCGGCCTCTCTTGAGGGAATGGGTGGAACGTGGGCACGGAGTGCTCTCCTTCCGGATGACGCAGGTTCTCTCGGGGCACGGTTGCTTCGGGAGGTACCTGCACAAAGTCGCCAGAAGGGAGCCAACCCCGGAGTGCCACAGGTGCGGCTGTGCGGAGGATACCGCGCAGCATGCCCTGGAGGTATGTCCGGGAGAAGCCGGGCCGCGACAATCCCTGGTCGCGGTGATTGGGACGGACCTCTCCTTACCGACCATTCTCAGGAGGATGGTCGACGACGAGAGGTCATGGGACGCGATGGCCTCCTTCTGTGAGACAATCATGTCCAGAAGAGAGGCCGAGGAGCGGGAGCAGGAGTTAGACCCTCACTCCCACCCGCTCCGCAGGAGACGGGCACGGAGGCGAGCCGTTCGGGCTCGGACTCCGTCCCCACTTGGAGGCCCTGGGGCATTGGACGCGGGGGTGTCCGGTGCTTCACACCAGGGATAAGGGCCTCCCGAGGAGACGATGCCTTTGGTTGTCCCAGGGCATCGCTCGCGCCGTAGAGAGGGGCGTCGCCCCCCTTGAGGTAGGTCCGCTCGGACTGCGGACAGCGGCCTGGGCGGGGAGAGCAGCGGCAATGCGCGAAGCGGTCCTGCTTCCCTGCCCCCGCCGTGAGATGGGACACCGTGAGGTTTTAGTCGGTAGTGACTGCCCTTCTGGCCGTCGAGTCCGACATACCCCGCTCGCCTCCCCCAGGCTTGTAGCGGGAGATGCGTAAATGCATTTCCTCACGAAAAAAAAAAAAAAAGGCATTTAAACAGCAGGACTCGAAACCACTCGTATGGTTTCACAACCGACAATCCGGCCTAAGGTGGAGCCTACCTAGTCTGACTCAAATGTAATCAAATTCTTTCAATCAATCAATCATTTATTTACTTAAATTCACAAAGCTTAATCGTTTTACATTTTAAAAAATTTGGTGTTTATGAAAGTAATAATCCACTAACAGATTAGTTCTTTAAATACATCAAAATTACAAACTTTTAAATATGTATCTAATGCACACTAGTACTACCCCTAATAGTGAACCTAACTTACAAGAAAAAAACACTATCGCATTCGCGTGCAAAAAACTACACTAATACAATAATTTCTAAAAAAAATACACAAATGTAAGGTTTCTCTTTTTTTTATTCGATTTAATCTTTTACTCGATTATTATTTTCAAGCACGGCAATTTTGTTTTTATTTTAACGGTAAACCCTTTTCTTCGATTGGTGGATTTGTGACGAATCGGGGAAAAGGGTCGAGTGACGCGTTTTGCGAGGCGACGTTGAAAGAGGGGCTGGTGTGAGACGGCAGTCTTGGTCGGAATACTATAATGTAAAGACAAGAAGTGGAAATATAAGAAGTACTGACTAAAATTCAAGGGTTTTTGTTGAAGTCCCCATTAAGTAGGCACCTACCTATTAGGCAGTCAATATGAAATGTCAAAATTAAATTAATTAAAAGTTGAAAGTAATACATATCTGACTTTTCTTGTTGGTATTGATATTATCTAGAATCATAAAAGCTTTTTATTCCAATATTGTTAATAGTTGATTTTATATGCATTTATTTAGGTGATAAATCCACTGCTGCACCTCAGGCTCCTTAGCTCAAATGTATGGTAATGGCGCGGTTGAACTGGGTATAATAGCACCTTATCAGGGAAAAATCAATACCTAGCTCATTCGTTAAATCTCAAGCACAAACGATTTCATAAGAATTTTACTATAAGCTGGAAAAACAAGCTACACGTAAAAAGTATTTTTCAAAGTATATGTCTTCATTCTAATAAACATAAAAATTTGTAACTGACTCAACTTAAGTAAATAATCGTTGTTTTCCATTAAAAACCTTCTAATGGATAAACTTTTATGATCTTTCTTTACTTTTCCAATTACAATCTTCATGTCTTTGCCGTTGAAAGAAGATTGAAATTGTTACTTAAAACTTTCCTCATTAAAAACTAATCACCGAGAAGCTTTGTCTCCATTTATGGCATGTTTTAATATTTATTTGGTGGAAGAAAGTAGTTGCTTTAATGGTTTTATTTCTATAGATTTTTAAAGTGCTTTTTTGTCTATTTAGAAATTAATTTAAAGTTCACGACCTAAACTCTGGAACACCTGAAGATATTCAGCAAATTTTTCGAATTAATTAAAAAAGTTTCAGATTTAATGTTATTTATCTTTCTTTTTAATCCAATGAGGATTTGTAGCGAGTGTGGCTCGGTGGAAAAACGTCATGTTTTAAATCTGACGTTCCCTGGTTCGATCGCGGCCCTGCACCAATGGCTTGTTTTTCAAGTTATGTGTGGATTTGCACTCGCTTTACGGTGAAGGTAAACATCGTGATGATACCGACAAGTTTGAGGACCACAATACCTACATCTCAGTCCTTATGAGAGATGGCCCCGAGTCCTAGTAGTAGTATGGCTGATTATGGTGGGGATTTGTGACTGTTGAAATTATTGTCCACAAATCTCGTAGATTACGAGACATGAATTGGGATTTCTGATGTACAAACAAGTTAAATAGTTCACAAACTCATTCCCATTGATGGGAAAAATAGTGGGGATTTTTGACATACTTTCATATAGGATGAATATTGCAAATAAATAAGACTGTTTATGCAAATGACGTCCTAATACACATTAAGTATATTATTACCTATCTATCTATTAAACATATAGGCCCTGAAAGTGAAGTAAATACTTTTAGAACGTATTTACTCGTGGATTTAAAACTCATTCAAACTCTTCGATACCCTCATCATTTACTTTACTAATTAGTGTCCATCTCAAAGCTTAAGAAAAAGGCAAACTTGGAAGGAAATCGTGCGGAAAACAAGACTACAAACTGGTGTAGTTTACACAAGATCCTAAGGAACCGAAGTAAAATAAATTAACGCCTACTCAAGTGTCTGCACACACAGAGTGGGGTCTTATGATTGGAAGTTAATATTTTATAATAGTACTTGTACAGCTCAATGTTATAGATAACAACATTTGTTTGTTTGTGTCATACTAGATGGTGCCACTGGTAAAATTAGATCGCGGTGACGTGTTTCTCACAGCATTTTATATTCCAGCTCTAATATTCGTTACAGGCTCATTAGTCCATTGAAATGTTACATTTTTTAGGCCTAACCTTGCGTTTTTTAGAGGACGCAATTTTATTTTTTTGATGTGTAGGGGGGGTCAGTGTAAAGCTAAAACCAAGTTTGTGGGGTCGCCACCCTTGTCCCACGGCCGCCATCTTGAAAATAGGGGTTGAAACGGTTTTTATGATATATCTCTTAAACTATTTATTAGATAAAAAAAAATTGTTAACATTTTTTGTTGCAAATTAAATTCTCTACAACTTTGGTCCAGTAACTTTTTATCGTAAAACTATAAATAAAAAAGTTATAAGCGAAAATCTTCAGAAATTCGAGAAAAAAATATATATTTTTCGATATAACTTTTTTTTATCATTTTACGAAAAAATAATATCAGACTTTTTTTGTAGATCGTTTTTTGGGGATCAACTATTATTTGTATCATTTTTTCATTAAGTTAATAGCTAAGGTTTTACAGCGCTCCGAAGTGAGTACTATTGTTTAGTTCTTAACTATACCTATATTATTTGTGTATACTAATAATATGTCATCAGTTATTTTTTATTTTTTTTATTTTGTTATTATCTATATTTTTTTAATTACAAATTTAGCAATATTATTAATAATTAATTATTGACTCTTTCTCACTCCATAACAGGATTTAACAATTATTGATTTTTAAAATAATTTTAAATCGGATGGCCGTTACCGGGAATACTGTTCAGGTAATTGCTAAATTTGTAATTAGAAAAGTTATAATAACAAAATAAAAAATAAATAAATAAAAGATAACTGATGATATATTATTAGTATACACATATAATATAGGTATAGTTAAGAGTACTAAACAATAGTACTCACTTCGGAGCGCTGTAAAACCTTAGCTATTACCTTAATGAAAAAATGATGCAAATAAAAGTTTTTCCCCAAAAACGATCTACAAAAAAGGTCTGATATTATTTTTTCGTAAAATGATAAAGAAAAGTTATATCGAAAAATATATATTTTTTTCTCGAATTTCTGAAGATTTTCGCTTATAACTTTTTTATTTATAGTTTTACGATAAAAAGTTACGGGACCAAAGTTGTAGAGAATTTAATTTACAACAAAAAATGTTAACAATTTTTTTTTATCTAATAAATAGTTTAAGAGATATATCATAAAAACCGTTTCAACCCCTATTTTCAAGATGGCGGCCGTGGGACAAGGGTGGCGACCCCACAAACTTGGTTTTAGCTTTACACTGAACTTTACCCCCTACACATCAAAAACATAAAATTGCGTCCTCTAAAAAACGCAACCCCAAATGTAACTTTTCAATGGACTACATGAAAATTGCTCTCAACGAGCTTCTTTGTCATGATATTATAACCCTTAAGAATTCTAACACAACTTTGTAAAAATGTGAAATCATGATACACGTTTAAGCCTAAACATTAAACATTTTTTTCCAGAGTTCTTTTGAAATGACGTATTGCTTTCTACGATTGGAATGAGACTTCTTGATCAACGACAAGTGGTGAAACTTGTCTAAAACTTGACCAAGTAAACAAATGTGGTGTACCTGTTTATTTTATTTTATTGTGGTTCTATTTTAATTTTATAATTAAATTTTATATACAACTTCATATTTTTTCTAAAACTAAAAATTATAATATTAATGCTTATAAATTATAATATTACTAGCTGACCCGGCAAACGTTGTTTTGCCTTAAAAATATATAGTAGAAGATTCTCAGACCTACTGAATACGCACATGAAATTTGGTAAAAATCAGTCAAGCCGTTTCGGAGGAGTACGGTAACGAACATTGTGTCATGGAAATTTTATAATTCTTTATTGGACACATAAATAAAAAAGGCACAGTAAAAGACAATTAACTTAAAATTAGTGTACAACAATTGGCGGCCTTATCGCTTAAAGCGATCTCTTCCAGGCAACCTTTGGATGGAAAGGAATTTATAAACGACTAAAGAAGGACGTAGTTTACAATAAAGAATAATAAAAACATACATATAATATTAATAATCTTATCTTAATTTATATAAATCTCGTGTCACAATGTTTGTCCTCAATGGACTCCTAAACCACTTAACCGATTATAATAAATTCGCACACCATTTCTGCAGTTCGATCCAACTTGAGAGATAGGATAGTTTAAATCTCAAATTATAGTCGCAATTTTAATTTATTGATAATATAATTTGTTATATTTAACTGTAAGTAACCTATCTATATAGTAATTGAATTATCAATGAAGTAATTCGTAAAAATGAAGTATCTTTTTGTACGTGTAACTCCTAGCCAAAAAGAAACCTGGCAATAACTAACCTTAGGCCTATATTACTTAAAGTAGGCGACCATACGTTTTTATCAAATCGCTAGTGCCTTGAAAATTCGCAAAACGGACGCAACCGTCAACGAAGTCTGCCCTCACGCGTCTGCCCGTGCCCTCACTCAGCGATGAGCCACTTCTTCCCCACCGCACCTACCCCGCTCCCCCCACGCCCCGTTCGCCTGGCGCCGCTGCCGGTATTTGCTATGACTCTGCATTTTAAATCTGTGATATCTTCGAAAATATTTATTTAATTTACATGCTGTAAAAAGCCATATTGATCTTTATTAAATGCACAATGTATTTAAGATACTTAATTGGATAAGGATTAATACTGTATTGCTTAAAATCGCTTCGTAAATAAGCCATTATTTCTCGTACAAAGTAAAGGATAAAAAATGGTTATTGTGGGTTATTCCTAAGAGATAAACATATACCATCACGGACTTTTTTGTAGACCTTTTTAAGTTGTACAATACTGTAGTAAATTGTTTTGCAAGTGTACAATACTGTAGTAAATTGACTGAATCTTACAAGATAGAGATATCTTGTAGGATTCAGTCAGCGTTTGCAATGTAAGCGCAAAAAATGTGTTTTTTTTTTACGACCTCACATTAAAAACCTAAACCTAAACCTAAAATAACACATAGGCTACAAAAAATTGTAGCCTATGTGTTATTCTGATGTATAAGCTATAACCTATGTGTTATTCTGATGTATAAGCTATATTGTGGTAAAGTTTCATTCAAATCCATTCAGTAGTTTTTACGTGAAAGAGTAACAAACATCCATACATCCATACTTACAAACTTTCGCCTTTATAATATTAGTAGGATAGTAGGATCTGCCTAGTGGATAGGCATGTCATATTTAAAGAAACAAGATTTTCAGAATTGACGTCATAAATTAATGAATCAAAAAAAGTAAAATCAAAAATAAAATCTTTGGACATCGTATCCTACTTTATACTGCTATAGCTCCCTGTACGTAGGTTCGAAAATTTAAAGTAATCGACCCGTAGAGCGTTCGAAGTTTGCAACCCCTTTTCTTAAGGGAGGATATTTGCATTTTCAATAGAAGTTTATTTGCTGTTGCTACCTACCTTATACCTATAAATAAGCTAGGGCGATAATACTTTCGTACAAAATTCTTTGAGAAAAGAAGATTAAGGTAAAAGTTCTAGAATTAAATTCGCAGCAGTCTAGACGGCCTTAGTACTTAATGTCATTTGGATTTGGGATTAAACACGTCTCTTTGTCGGCAATTTATTACTTGCAGAAAGGCAACGCCAGACCCTTTTTTTTCTAGAAGTCACAAAAATTTTACCGCCGCTCCCGCCCAGTTACTAATATTTGTTTTTCATCATCATCATTATCAGCCCGTAGACGCCCACTGCTGAGCATAGGCCTCTCTTCTTGTACGCCAGTCATCTCGGTGTTGCGCTGCTCTCATCCATGTCTTGCATGTGATGTTACGGATGTCGTCGACCCAGCGTGTTAATGGTCGACCGACGCTTATAGTTATAGGCTATAACAGGCAAAAGATTATTTCTACTATTAGATGTAAACTAAATTATTTAAATTTCGAAAAATATAAATTTGGTTGCCCTCTTGATCTTACCGCCCAGGTTATCTGGCTCCCTTGTTTTCTGTAGTCAGAATTACAATTTTTGTTTAGCACTCCTAAAACTCTTTAATAATTAAACATTATAGTTGAAATGTGTAAAGCGGTCATATTTTGGTAACGAGGTAGTTCTAACGTTTAAAACTAGAGGTCGCGTGAGTAGACATATACATTGACAGATCTTTATTCCTGAGATTTACAAACAAACATACAAACAAAAATGCAAAAAAATGTAATAATTTTATCAAATTAGTGTATTGTCAGCGGTCCTAAATAAATCTACAAAGTTTCAACGAAATCTGGCCATTTAAAGTGGGTCAAAATCGCGCCCAAAGAAGTCGGTTACAAACAAACAAACATACAAACATACAGGTGAAGCTAATATAAAGCGTGTAAAAAGCCAAAGTTCGCGTAGCACAGCTTTATTAATGTTTAAATTTATAACCTAATCTAAACATAACAAGCATCACCTAGTCAAAGGTCAGGGTCAAATGTTAAAGCCATAAACCGTCTAGGCACTCCAGTCTAACAATAGGTGATTTAGGTCTCAAATCGCATCGGATTTATGTCTCACAAACACGTAACTCTAGTTACACTGTAAGTCAGAGAATGGACCACCTCTCAGATTGGCTGAGCAAATACAAAACCGAAGGTCGATGTGAATTGGTCTATGGAACTAAAATATACGGGAAGACATTTTGTGAGGTATTTTATAATGTATTTCTTTTTCTTTTTCCTCGTGATTTTGCATGGTGGTAAAGCATATTTAAAAAATTAAATACGATAAGCCAGAAATGTTACTTTGTTTTTGTTTTTAAACGTATTATAGTGTCGCATATAAATCTTTATTATTACGAGTACTGCATATCTACTAAATACCTACAGTTATGAGTCATAGTGTATCGTATCGTGAACTAAAAGCATATCCTAACTGAAGACAACTTTTAACTATGTTTTAGGGTACTGTACCTAAAAGGTATTCACGGAACCCTATTGCTGCCTCTGATGTCTGTCAGTCTGTAACAAGCCTGTATCTCAGAAACCGTGATAGCTAGACAGCTGAAAATTTCTCAGGTGTATTCTGATCTCTGGCGTGGTGACGCTATGCGATGCGAAACTCCATTAGCGAAGCAACTGTGTCTGAACGGCCATTTCGCAGTTACCTAAGTACTTGCGAAACAATACCGACAACTATTTCATCTAGCTAGGTATATAGTAGAGCGAGACATAACCCATGCGAAACGTTGCCATACAACTAACAGTTTTTTGGTCGTTTTGCTGCCGCATGCGAATGCGTAGGTGTACGAAAGGCGTGATAATATCAACGGAATTTTATCGGGAAGTTGAACTCTTTTATCTATCACATTTCTTAGCGTTTCAAACGTCCTTGTATTTTTATCTGAAGCAAGTAACCTACGACGTTTTCGCGGCGGCCGGAGTCCTCGAAAGTAATTTATTTGAACAAATATACTTCTCACAAACAATGCTTTCAGAGAAGCTCAGATTTATTTCCATAGCATTTATTTGACTGTAATATGTTGTTTACAGAACGAAATCGTTTCCACTAAGCGAAACGTTTTTTCCGCAAACGCTTTACGGCCTATTTGCGCTAATATTTTTATTTCTCTTTACCGATGTTTCGTATTTATCCAATATCGAGTGTTTTGTGGTGTTTTTCGACTATGGACCAGTACTAATACAAAAGCTCGAGTTGGTTTGAATGTATACATTGATAAGATTTTTAGGTTATTTACAAAGCTAAAGAATTAATAGATTTAATACAAAAGGTAATGTAGTAATATAAGCGATTATGTATGACTATGAGATATTCGAATTTTGATATAGTGAAATCTATACTATAAGACTCTTTGTCCTGACCTATTCATTCATTCATTCATCTATAGACAACGCAGAGCCCAAACGGCTGGTCCTAGGGTTGTGAAATTTGGAGGGTGTATTTGTTTTGGTATGTAGACGCGTAGTAAGAACGGATTTTTGGAAATTCCACCCCTAAGGGGATGAAAGGGGGTAAAACAGTTTGTATGAAACTTCTTTGTTTTTGAACTTTCAGCAATGAAATTTGGAACATGTATAGTTTATGTAAAATAAAAAAAAATGGTATCAAGTTTTTTTACCAGGGGTGAACTAAGGGTTTGTTATGGGGGGTGAAAGTTTGTATGGAAAATTCTTTATTTATCAAGTTAAAGTCTTGAAAGTTGTTATGGTAGTAGTTTATTGAATAATTAAATTAAAATTTTAAAAACTTTTGCCAGGGATGCATTAAGGGGGATGCCATTGGGGTTGAAAGTTAAAAATGAAAGTTTTGTGTTTTTGAACTTAAATGTGTAAAATTTGGAGTGTGTATATATTTTAGTACTTAGACGTGTACTAAGAATAGATTTTTTGAAATTCTACCCTTAAGGGGGGTGAAAGGGGGTAAAACAGTTTGTATGAAACTTCTTTGTTTTTAAACTTCCAGCAATGAAATTTGGAATATGTATAGTTTATGTAAAATTAAAAATAATGGTATCAAGTATTTTTGCCAGGGGTGAACTAAGGGTTTGTAAGGGGGGGGTGAAAGTTTGTATGGAAAATTCTTTATTTATCACTTTAAAGTCTTGAAAGTTGTCATGGCAATAGATTATTAAATAGTTAAATTAAAATTATATTTTTTTTTTGCCAGGGGTGCATTAAGGGGAATGCCATTGGGGTTGAAAGTTAAAAATGAAAGTTTTGTGTGTTTGAAATTAAATACTTATGAATTGGAATTTAAGTATGTGGTTTACTTAGTGTTATGATTCACGTATTCTTATTATTTATATTAAAATAATGGCTTGGAGAAAACGATCTAATCTGTAGCATCACCACCGAAATAGCTAAAACAGAGGCTAACTAGATCTCAGGAATCGAATGAGGAAAGACAGATGCGGCTTATTTTGATATCGTAGCAATGTAGTGTTTATATAAAATTGGCACGGGAATAGGATACAATAGATTTTTTCCACAGGTTACGCAAAAAGCGACCTACACGCGGGCGGAGCCGCGGGCAACCTCTAGTGTATAATATGGTGATAATGTATTTGTGTATGTTTTTGTTTTGCATTGTACATTGTAATTGACAAGTTCATACTGTATCTTATTATTGACAGGTATTAATTGTATTTGTAATAGGATACGTTATGATGAATATAAATTTTTATTCCATTCTATGAAATGTTTAATATTATACTAGCTGCGCCTCGCGATGTAACCCGCGTTAATTCGGGACAAAAGAAGTTGATCCGGGATAAAAGTATCCTGTGTTAATCTAACCGTCTATCTTGTATATATACAATCCTGTCTTTTTTTTTTTTAATATTAGGACACATTTACACACGGCTGGTTAGCCCCATACTGAACCATTTCTAGCTCGTATTATGGTTGCTAACACAACTGATATACTACATATACATATATATACTACATATACATACATACATATTATATATAAATACATATTTAACACCTAGACCCACAGCCAACAAATTTGGTTAAGCACAAAGATGTTGACCGGGCCGGGAATCGAACCCGGAACCTTCTGGTTAGCAGACCGGCATGGTAACCTTTACGCCAACGAGGTCGTCAATTCGTCTTTCGTAGATGCCGCAGGAAGTTCAATGCATAGCAAATGCAATGCCTATCAATGTCGGTCTGTCTGCTCCTTGAGATGGTAATGTGGCGGGGAGCCAGATTGTAGCTATCTTCTCGGTAGGTACAATCAGAAGAATATCATTAAACCTTAAAATAAAAATAAATAAATTCTAGGACATATTTCACACACGGCTGGTTAGCCCCATATAGAACCATTTCTTGTTTGTTTTATGGTTACTAACACAACTTATATATTACAATACAAACAAACATGGTGTGGCGTCTCTGTCGCACTTTATCGCCCGCTACCAATCAGAGCGCTTATCCTGAATCGCGCAAACGGTATTTACAGCGCGCGTACGACTGATTCAAGCTAGAATGCATGACCGTCGGACGGCCGTCTCCGGACACAACATCTGTCCGGGGGGATATCCCTTTGCTAAATGGAGGCAGACCGTCGTCGCTCCATAATACTTTATATAGGTATACAAATATGTACACCCAGACCGGCAGCTAACAAATTTAGTTTAGCACAAAAATGTTGGCTGTGCCGGGATTCGAGCCCGGAACCTTCTGATTATCAGTCCGACATGGTAAACATTACTCCAACGAGGTCATCAACAAAAAAAACAATAACAACTGAACAAAGAAAACTTTCAAATGAAATGCGACTTGGGTCGTAAAGTCTCTTGAAATTGTGTGTAACATTTGGACAATTTGCACACAAATACGCTAAAATAGGTTCAATTCTTATGTCAATTAAAAGGTTATTAGACCAGGGTAGATAATTTTTGATACAAACAAAAAAAATACAGTAGGACGAAACCCAACCGAGAGAGGAGGGGAATAATTTTTCCTTTCATTTCAAAGGAAAAATAAATTACATTATGATTCATTTTGTCCAAGAGCTAGGTTTTAGGCTATATTACTTCACCGGTGACTCCCGCTACGGTTCGTTCTTGGTGTAGTGTTGGACATAGATAGCAATTCAGCGAACGTGATGGGCACCTTTGCACTAGGTGGGTTATTTAATTAACAATTTAATACTATGACGTATCGTTTTTAATTGTATTTATCATTATTATTATAATAGGACTGTAGGCAGGGAAATAAATGTGTTATGATTGACAACGTAGATTTTTCCAAATTGTAGCAAACCTAGTGATATCACAGTCCAAATCTCATAGCATTTGGGCAGCTTTGTACATGCAACTATTCAACTAACTGTACATAGCCTTACAAGACCTCAATACACCGTGGCAGTTTGGAAGCGACGTTGGCAATGATAATATTTCATTTGATGGCGATTAACAATATCTTGTATTAGCACTGTTCGCTTCTGCTGTTACGGCACAGGATGCTTGTAAAGGATAAATTAATAATGTGTCGGTGTGACGATCCAAGCTCTGGTGTCGAGAGACATAGAAGTGAAAGAAAGTTTTTGTATCGCGCTCGTTTCATTAAACAGATTTCGGGTTAGAAGCCTTTCTAGATGTAAGAAGTTGTAGGACTTTCTTCTTCTTCGTATGAAGGTTTTCTGGTGTCGAGAGTTTTCAAATCGCCCGAAGACCTCCGACTTGGCTTTACGACTGTTTGTACTAAGATTAACAACCGGGACCTACAATTTAACGTGTCATGTCTGACCTGGTAGCGCCTAAATGAAAATGCCACAAGAAAAACGACAATCTTGTACACGGTCACCCATCCTGTAATTACTGAATAAGTAATTTACGGGTTACTTAAAAATTAAGCTAACTGTAGAAAGAAAATTTAAGCTTCACACGGATTAATTTTATTTATGTAGACATTAAATTAGTTATGAATTTTCTGTACTTATTTCGGAAGATAGGTGACATAGTAATATCACTTACTTGTTTCGGAAGAGTGATAAAACTATGAGCCATCATGTGGTATTTATTATCACTGATGCGACTATTCAACTGACTGTATGGACCTAGCCCATTGCGTCCTCAATACACTGTGGCAATTGGATGCGAAGTTGGCGTCGCTTTAGTATGCTGATTGGCAGGTCTCTAGTTATCTGTCTCTGTGGTTGGGATAATTAGCAGACGCTCACTATGACCTCTAGCACACTTGAAGCTCGTATGAGCTTAGTGGCCTGACTCTGGTGTCGAGAATTTTCAAGCCGCCCAAAGGCCTCAGACTTGGCTTAACGACTGTTTGTACTAGTCTTACAGCCGGGACCTACAATTTAACGTGTCATCCGACCCACGGTAGCGCCCAGATAAAATAAATGCCACTTTAAAACGACAGTCTTGAGCATCCAAATACCGTCCGCATTGACCGTTGCTTAGCTTCGATGATCACGTTAGATCAGCTTAGCTAGCCGAGCTACAGGCGATATATACTTTAAACGAATATTAAAATGTATCAAATAAGAAATTTCTAATAAATGTTAGCTGTAAAAGTGCTAAGTGCATCCTTGCATTTAATTAATGCATCCAAGTTAAGGATTTTTTTAGTATTATTTAATTTTTTAATGCAAGTAACTTGATGTAGTACTACCAATATGTTAAAATGTTTTATTTGTTGACTATAATTAATTATATACTCAGTGTCCAAACTCCCTTAATGCTTCAAGACCCAGGTGTTCAACCAATGTGTGCTGCCCATCCTCACTTATAGTTCCGAAACATGGTCCCTTACTAAGGAGCATATCCATAAGATCCGGCTAGCCCAAAGGGCAATGGAACGAGCCATGTTAGGAATACGCTTGGTAGACCGTATTCCCAACGTTGAAATTCGACGGCGTACAAAAGTCGAAGACGTGGGGATACGGATTGCCAAGTTGAAGTGGAGATAGGCGGGACACTTGGTGCGTAGGGAAGTCTCTAGATGAACCAGGGCAGTCACCGAGTGGTATCCGAGGAACGGAAAACGACAGAGAGGCAGACCACCAGCCCGATGGTCAGATGACATCGTTAGGCACGCTGGAAAGAGCTGGTGGAAACTGGCTGAAGACTGTACTATGTGGCGAGTTGGAGAGGAGGCCTATACCCAGCAGTGGGAAGATACAGGCTGATGATGATGATGTCAAAGAGGCTATAGAAAACTACGAATATAAAATGTCCAGTCTAACAAGGCTTCTCAAATAAGTCATAACTGGCCAAATGTACACAAATACTTTGCTATAGCGTTTCATGACCGACAATATCCGCAACTTGCCCCACTATTATATTAATTTCAAACTTCAAACTGCTTGCAAGCCAACATCTCAATTGTGGTTGTAAAACAAACAACGCGTGGCGAAGTTTGGGCAAATATCTGACATGGAAGGTTTGTTTGTCCAATGTATTTGTTTGGGTGCGGTTGGAGCCAACTAATCTGAGGTTTGAGTTTGTTTCCGGAGAATGAAGTAAACAGATGATGGAATAATATTAGGTTTATTTCGCAACTCGATGCCTGTGCAATGTATGGTGACGAGAAATTGGACCCAAGTGGGCCATGTTATTTGTACACCTCCAAGAGTCAAATGTTCCTATTCGGAAAAACTTCTACATGCTCTGGCAATGATGGCAGTATGGCTTACGCCTCGGGCATATTTCATGAGTCAACTCAAAGTGTGGAGACGTACTTACCTTGAGTAACAATTATTGTTCCTGAATAAATATTCGTGGTCATTCGTGGTCAATATATGATAGAAAATTACATGGTACCTACACATTATTTTACGCGGTTGCTTTATGGGCGTGACCAAGATATATAGATAAATCAATCTATTTGAAGATTAGCCTTACCTCTGTCGAGTAAGATTTTTATATAGATCAACTAGCTGACCCGGCAAACGTTGTTTTGCCTCACTTAGGTGTATGAAAAATAGATATTGTAGCTTATATGACACGCTCGTAGATTTACCATGGCAGCGCCATCTATTGATTACTTACTCAACCCAGTCGAAAGGTATCGACATCAGTTAGAATCATTTGGAGTTAACAGATAATTGTGACTGTCAAATAATAACAGACAATAATTAGCAATAAATTAAAATTGCGACTATAATTTGAGATTTAACTATCCTATCTCTCAAGTTGGATCGAACTGCACATGGTGTGCGAATTTCATTATAATTGGTCAAGTGGTTTAGGAGTCCATTGAGGACAAACATTGTGACACGAGATTTATATATATTAAGATTAGAGAACGATTGCTGACCAGATCTGCCCTATAATGTTTCCTGACGGTGTATAATCTACTGCTTTTAAGATCTTTGTTTTACAAGTTTTTACAAAGATCCTAAAAGATAAAGGTTAACGTCAGGAAACATCGTGAGGAAACCATTGCTTGGTGGTAGAACATTTTGTAGTGCCCATCTGATCAGCAAACAGCAGCAATGAAAGCAGTAAATTAAATCTAAGATATAATATACTAATATTAGATACCTATGTATAATGGATATGTATATTAAAAAGTCTTATTTATAAAAATGATGAAAGAGATAAAAAGCGAGTGTGGCGCGGAGGTAATAGCGTCTGCTTTTCAATCAGACATAAACCCTGGTTCGATCCCATCCAATGTCTTGTTTTCAAGTAATGTGTAGATTCGCACTCGCTTTACGGTGAAGAAAAACATCATGAGGAAACCGGCACGTTTGAGGACTACAATATCCGAAGATGTGTGTCATGCACCAACCTACACTTGGCCAGCGTGGATGATTATGGCCTATATCTCTCTTCTAGTGAGAGAAGGCCCCGAGTCCCAGCAGTGGACACGTAATAGTGGGCTGCTTATGCCTATACTTATGTAATGAAAGAGTTAGTGTTTTCTAACCTCATAATTGGAACAAATGCACTCTAGCGCTTTACGTTTAAGCCTATAGGCATTTTTTGGTAACAAAGGCTGTAATATTTTAATCCAACTTGAATTACAAAAAGCTTTTTGCTACAAGACAATAATAACGCTCATTATATTTTAACGCACACCGAAATTATCGTCATAAGGGCTATGACATTTTCAACTTTACGACAAAGGAGTGAAAGCGGGCACTTACGGCGTTTATTATTACTTTGCCGTGATTATTGCGAAATACATAAAACTCTGATGCAGTATCCGAACTTTGTTAAATTCAATTCAAAATTGTATTGCTGCGTTTTGCCGTAGGTTCTTAACTCAAAATATATGTATGGCCATCGCCTTAAATATAATCATCTGATATTACATATTTTATACTTTTAAGCCTAGTACTTATTTAGTCATAGTTTGTGTTGATTTACAAAAATTTACAACTTTTTGGTAAATAAAGATGTTTATGTTTTTATATTCAAGTTTTGTATGTTCTTCAAAAAATATACTACATTAAAAGAATATAAATTCATTCAATAATTTACTAAAGGCTAGTAAGATTTCGCAAAAGTGAAGAGTTATATACAAAAAAAAAAAAAAATACTACATTAAAGCAATATAAATTCATTGAATAATTTACTATAGACTTAACAAAACAAGTAAGATTTCGCAAAAATTAGGTTATATACAAAATTAAAAAAAAAAAACTACATTAAAGGAATATAAATTCATAGAATAATTTACTAAAGACTAAATAAATAAGATTTGGCAAAAGTGAGGTTTTATACTAAAACTAGCTGACCCGGCAAACGTTGTTTTGCCTTATCACTTAGGGGTATGGAAAACAGAATATAGTAGCCGATTCTCAGACCTACTATGCGTATACGCATATAAAATTTGGTAAAAATCGGTCAAACCGTTTCGGAGGAGTACGGTAACTAACACTGTGACATGAAAATTTTATATATAGGATAGAATACAATAGAATCGAATATTACTTTATTGTATAACCACATAAAAACAGCTTAAATTAAGGAAATAAAATATTTACTCAAAGAATACAAAGGCAGCCTTATCACCTATGGTGATCTCTACCAGGCAACCAGGAATGAAGAGCGACAGTACAGATAGAAAAAAAAAGGATAGGTTACTGTTGAAGATGGTAGAATGATTATTTCTGAATCTGAGCGCGATGCTAGTACCTCGCTCCAAATATCGCCGTAAACCTGTCTTTACGCGCGATGTGCGGGCTTGTAGACATTGTTGGAGACATTACTTATTACAGGGACGTTGTTAGGGAATTATTAAATCATAACAAAGCTGTATTACAGCTAAAATATTTACTTACTAGTAGCCAGCCAACAGAAGATGAGTATGGCATCAATGGGTGCTCAGCTCAGCTGAAGATTATAATCCCGATGAAAATCTGTCACCATATTAGATTATTGTTCCTTGGAAACAGATTGCTAAGTAGCAGGATATAAAAAAAAATAACTAGCAGCCAGTCCCGGCTTCGCACGGGCTATAAAATAATCCAAGTTGTAAAGAGTTTGTAAAATTAACAAGACATACATAGACCTACTACAAAACATATATCACAACAGTACAGCCGCAATAAAACTAGACACTACTGGACCATCCTTCCCTATAAGAAAAGGTGTGAAGCAGGGCGACCCTCTATCGCCAAAACTATTTACTGCCACATTAGAACAAATATTCCGCAAATTGGCACCAAGCTGGGAGAATAGAGGCATTATTGTCTCGGGAAAGAGGTTAACAAACCTCAGATTCGCAGACGATATTGTTCTTTTCTCTACTTCCGCACACGAATTGGGTCACATGCTACAAGATCTTAGCAGGGCGAGCCTCGAGGTCGGACTAAAGATGAACATGTCAAAGACCAAGTTAATGACCAATACCATGCAGCGCAAAATATCGATCGATGATACGGAGATTGAATACGTCCATGAGTATGTGTACCTGGGCCAATTAGTGTCCTTCCAGGCGCGGCAAGATGCAGAAATAGCTCGTAGAGTCGAAAATGCCTGGAGGAGCTATTGGTCCATGAAAGATCTAATGAAGGGGCATTTGCCACTATCCCTCAAGCGCAGGCTCATGGACGCGTGCATTCTCCCTATTCTGACTTATGGAGCGCAAACTTGGTCTTTGACAGAAGATCAACGGTTCGCCCTCGGGGTCTGCCAAAGAGCCATGGAGCGCAGTATCCTTGGCGTAAAGCTGTCAGATCGCATCCGAAACACCATACTGCGTTCCAGAACACAAATAGCTGATGTGACCCAAAAAGCTGCTAATTTGAAGTGGGATTGGGCTGGTCACGTCTGCCGCATGCCGGACGATCTGTGGGCAAAACTTGCTACGGAATGGAGGCCGGCCAATACAAGACCACGCGGCAGACCAAAAAAGCGATGGAGGGACGAGCTCGACAAACACCTAGAGGATTGGTCCACAATAGCGCTAGATAGGGACAAGTGGAAAGAGGGTAGGGAGGCCTTTGCCCAACAGTGGGATCAAACAGGCTTTTAATAAATAATAATAAAAAGTTGTAAAGAGAAACAAAATAAAACCTATGTTACTCGGGGATAATGTTGCTTCCCAACGGTGAAAGAATTTTTCAAATCGGACCAGTAGTTTCGGAGTCCTATTCGCGTCAAACAAACAAACAAACTTTTTCTCTTAAAATATTGGTATAGATTAACATTTTAGAACAGTCATTCAAACTTCGATTAAAGCGAATAATCATTTTTAATTCGACTTGTGTAGCTTGTGCTTAGCTATAAATAAATAAATATTAGGACACATTCAAACACGGCTGGTTAGCCCTATACTGAACCATTTCTAGTTCGTATTATGTTTGCTAACACAACCGATGATACTACTTATACATACATGATACATATTATATATAAATATATTATACATACATGATACATATTATATATAAATATATATTTTATCACCCAGACCCGCAGCCAATAAATTTAGTTAAGCACAAAGATGTTGACCGGGCCGGGAATCGAACCCGGAACCTTCTGATTAGCAGACCGGCATGGTAACCTTTACGCCAACGAGGTCGTCTTCGAGCTATGGAAATAAAATAAATAAATAAGCTTGTTAGTATTTTATTATTTTAGAGATGATATAAAGAATGCCGTGATCGAAGAACTAGTGGCCGAGTCTAATATGGAAACTAAAGGATGGAATCTGATAGTACGAAGTAAAGAGAGCGTACTTGGGACAACCGAACAGATGCCGACCGGTCGGACACAAGTACCGCTGGAAAGACCAGGTAGAGGAAGACCTGCTCCAATTTCAGGCCACCAAGCGGCAGGAGACGGCACAGGACCGAGTAGAGCGTCTCTTGGTATCGGAGGCCAAAATTCAGTTTGGATCATCGTGCCGATATAGTTAGTTAAAGATGATTTTGAAAACCAAAAATCCATGTTAAATATACTTGAAAAATAAACATACAACACGTAAGCCTATTTATCATTAAAAAATCGTTAATTATCTACATATATGTCAATCAGAATACAATTGGTAGGTTGGATGCGATGCATTCACGTCAGGTTTGTTTCAGTTCGCTATCGTCAAATTGCCCGTATGGTGGTGACATGCGCTTTCGAAAAGCCCTGTCGATTGTTTATGTCATCTCGCGAATAGATAGATAGCGAACGTGTTGAAATTTTGAGGTTATTAATAAAAATCCTACTAAAATTACAAATTTGAAAGTTTGTGTGTGTGTATGTTTGTTACTTCTTCAACCATTTTGATGAAATTTGGTGCGAAGGTATTTAAGACTTTGAATTAACAGACAGGCTACTTTTTACCCGGAAAACAATTGTGGTTTCCATGGGATACGCAAAGAACTTCAAAATCTATGTTACTCCTTTACGCTCCAACGGCTACACCGATTTTGATGAGATTTTCTATGAAGATAGGTTAGACCTTGGGTTAACACATAGCCTACTTTTATCCCGGATTAAGGCGGATAACACAGCGGGGCGCAGCTTATCTTCATGGTTCTTTATACATCTCTGTGCATAGGTATACTCGTATTATAAGCAAGTTTATTACTTACTCAGCCTCGCTACATCTGTAGTAAAATGTTTTGTATCTTTTGACGTGATATTTTGTCATCGTTTTATTTGCACCACGTTTTAAACATAGTTATATGGAAACGAAAATTAAAATTTTGTTACTAGGGTACTGGTGTCGCCACCTTTCAATAATATTTGACATGTCAACGTTTCGTTTGACGCATTCAATATTTTTCTGTCCACCCTCTCCTTCCCATCCTGTAAAAAGATACAGGCAGTCATCCGCATTACGTCGGCCGTACTAGACATCACCAAAACCGCACGCGCGCGCGCTAATTTACTGTACCTGGACTTGTCGGGTATCAAGGACTTCGGAGTTATCGATCAACCCTTGAACAGTGAACCAGTGCATGGTATTTCTGGAGCTATCAGAAGCCAGTGTCGTGTGAAAGGTGTACGCTAGTGAATAGTGACTCAAGAATACTTCAGTCCCCAAAGTGCTTGGGGCTGATAAGCCCAAAATCTCATATGGTGCCGTCGTCGAAGGAGAGGAGCCTACGTCTGTGTCTGGATCTGAACCCCCTTCCTACGTAAGTTCCTCATATTCCACCCCTTTTCTTTTACCTATACAGTCCACTCAATCAAACTGGGCCTACGTTGCCCGTCGTTATATTTTGGCGGCACCATAAGTTGATCCTTCGATCCGGATAATTGTTCCTTTTTAACACCACAAAGTTGGACCTTCGAACCACATAAGTGGTTCTTCGAACCGGATAATCGATCCTTTTAGCATAGTATAAACTGGCCTTTGTGCCACTTAGTGGGTCTTTCAAACCATATTTCGTGGTCGCATAATCATTTCATAATCATAATTTGAAATAACTACCTTCGAATATCAATACGTCAAAAAGATAGTGCAAGTAATGCTTGAAGTATAACCCGGCCAAGTTACGTGCCTACTCGTGTGAGTGTTACGCATTGCGCGTGCTCACCATCTTAATTTGTTCGTGTAATAATGACGAATATATTTTAACGACCTACTTGCATTTTCTAATACGTATTTATAAATTATTAACAGATATATATATATATATTTATATTATAATTAAATTAATATATATTTGAGCATAAGTTACATGCATTTTATAACTAATTTGATGTACACTAGTTGAAGATAACGAATCTATTTTGCGTAATTTACTGCAGTTGATTGACATTGCTTTGTTGTTTACTGATAAGTTATCACAATGCCTCCGAAACCTGTACGTAAATCGAGTAACGATTCGTTAGCTTCCGCTTGTGGTGATGAGATTCGCGATCCCAGGTTATGTATATTGTTATCGAAACGCGAAGCTATATTCGAGATTGTTCAGAAAATATTTGATTTATCTACGCAATCCGATATACTAGTAGGTGACGGGAAGGAACGTTTTCTCGACGAATCCTCGCAACTTGACTCATTGCGGGATGAGTACAAATCGATTGTTGACGATTATAATGTTCGATTATTGGAATTAGATCCTTCCGCGAAACCGAACTACAGCTGTCTGTACGCTTTTGAGACGCTGTACAGTACAATTAAAAGAACTCAGTCTAAATTAACAAGTACGTGCGCGCCTCACAAGTCGAGCGCTGACCTACTTAAAGCGAAACCTAAACTAGCACCGATTCAGATTCTAGATTTTGATGGTGATATAAAATCATGGCAAATGTTTTATACGACGTTTTTAAGTGTAGTGCATGATAATCCGTCGCTCACAAATGCCGAGAGATTGTACTATTTATTACCGAAATTAACGGGAAAGGCTAGGTCGGCGATCGCAGGCATATCTCCGTGTGCAGATAATTACGAGTTAATTTTACGCACGCTAGTAAACAAGTTCGAAGATAAGCGCATGCTGATTTCGGCTTATTTAAACCAAATATTCGATTTCAAGCCTTTTCAAATAGCTTCCGCGGGAAACTTTGAAATGTTTAATGATAAATTCGCAAGCGCTGTAAGCGCTTTAAAGGGCTTGAGGTTGGATGATGGTCAGCTGAGTGATTTAATTTTATTGCATATAGCTATGACAAAGATAGATTCAGAGTCCGTTAGAGCGTTCGAAACTAAATTAGTGAATACATTACCTACCTTTGATCGATTCATAGATTTTATGGCGAATCGTGCTAAAGTGTTTGAGCGCACTTATTCAATCGCGCTTGCGGCTAATCAGCCTAAAAATAACAAAAGTAGCAGCATTAAGCCTGCCCCGAAATTACTGACTTATGTAAGTACAATTGATAAGTCAGTACGTAAGAAATGCTTATGTGAAGGTTCATCGCATACGCATCTTTATAAATGTGACACTTTCAACAAAATGAATCCTCACGATCGTTATAAATGCGTAAAAGATAACGACGCTTGTATTCGCTGTCTTTCTCTTTCTCATAAAATATCGGCTTGTTCATCGAAAAACAACTGTAGCATTTGTTCGAAAGCGCATAATAGAAGTTTGCATTTTGAAAATTCCCGCGTGTATAAGCCAGATAACTCGGTAATCGCCAAGCCGAGCGTCTCACACGCCGCGCCCGCGCATACCGCTCGTCCTGCATTATCACAAGCGGCGGCGAGTGCTAGCGGTGCGACTGCCACGGATACTGTGCCATCGGGCTTATCTGTGTTTGTTAATAATACGGTTGACATGAATGAACAGTTTACGACAGAGTTACTACCGACGGCTCAGGTAATTATGTACGACGCTTCTGGAGATAGACAAATGGTTCGCGCGTTAATCGATCCAGCTTCTCAAAGTAATTTTATTACCAAAAATTGCTGTAATAAATTAGGTTTAAAATTAACCGAGTCGGGTCGTTCCTATGTGAATGGATTCGGAGGTATTAAGAAACCGGTTGATAGTTGTCCCATTGAAATAACGTTTTATTCTCGTTTTGACAACAACGTCAGTTACGATATTTCTGCGTTAGTTGTGGACGAGATAACGGCTTCACTGCCTACCGCTGCGGTAAATAAATTACTTTTGCCACAGTTTGGCAGCACTCAGCTTGCCGATGAAAGCTATGGAGTGCCCGGAGAGATTGATCTCCTGATAGGATCTAAATTGTTTAGACGCCTTCTTCTG
This sequence comes from Mellilla xanthometata, assembly GCA_035578125.1. Taxonomy (NCBI): domain Eukaryota; kingdom Metazoa; phylum Arthropoda; class Insecta; order Lepidoptera; family Geometridae; genus Mellilla; species Mellilla xanthometata. Next base: position 16,284,283 of record JAPUBQ010000024.1, on the reverse strand, counting down.
TCCGACGACATATATACGTCACCGGACATGCCGGAGCCTGGTGCATTGCGCACCACTCTAGGCTATGTATTTCTAGGTACTGCACCTGCAATACATTCTTCTGATGCTCAATTAACTTTGACTTGTTGTCTAGTTCAAGAGCCTTCTGCTATTGACTCGTTAGTCAGGCGTTTCTGGGAACTCGAAGAGCTTCCTTCAGCTCCCGTTCGGCACCCCGCTGATATTGAATGTGAAGATTTTTATTCTTCGACTATATCTCGCGATCCTGAAACTGGCAGATACGATGTCGGCCTGCCATTCAAGGACGATGTATCTTCCCTAGGGAATTCAATGGACGTAGCTCGCAAAAGATTCATGTGCCTCGAAAGAAAGCTTGATGCTTCTCCTAAATTGAGGTCGGCATATGATGACGTCATCAGAGATTATCTCGAGAAAGATTATATTTCTCCCGCGCCTTCGTATGATCCTCGTGATCCGTCTCCTATATATGTGATCCCGCATCACGGAGTCGTACGCGAAGATAAGAATACGACTAAGCTTCGTATAGTCCTGGATGCCAGCAGCCGGTCCAGCTCCGGACGGTCGCTGAATGACCTTTTGCATTCGGGCCCGAACTTGCAAGGCGATTTATTCAAAATTATTTTGAACTTCCGTCTGCATGCAGTCGCTATGACGGAAGACTGTCGCCAGCAGTTCTTGCAAATTATAATGCGTGAAGCTGATCGTCGTTATCAGTGCTTCTTGTACCGGTTTAATTCACAAGACCCGCTCGTATTATACCAGTTCAATCACGTTTGCTTTGGGTTAACGTCGAGTCCGTACCATGCATTGCGCACGGTGCGTCAGCTCGTTGAAGACGACGGTGCGAAATATCCGCTAGCGGCCAGCATTGTGCTGCCCTCCTTGTATATGGACGATGTCGCTTTCTCTCTCCCTCGGGAACATGAAGCGGTCGCCGCGTCACGACAGATGATTGATCTTTTTAAAGGCGCGCAATGGGATCTTGTGAAATGGAATAGCAACTCGCGCGCGGTGTTAGATAACCTACCTGATTCGCACAAGCTGCCTACTGAGGTGGAATTTGATAAAACGATGCAGCATAAGATACTTGGCTTGCATTGGTTGACAGAAAGCGATGCGTTCTACTATAAAATCTCGGTTCCGGACGAGACTAGATGTACTAAACGTTCGATCTTGTCCACCGTCGCCCGCCTGTGGGACATAATGAGTTTCGTTGCTCCCACCATCGCATATGCCAAAATATTAATTAAGATATTTTGGCAGCATGATCTTGACTTACAACCTCCGTGGTTCAATGGACCTTTGGGGGCTTGGCTCCATCCAATCATATCATCGATTTATGATGGTCTGGACGGACAAGCTATGCCCGACCAAAGGACATTACCACGCACTTCACATTCACATGTAAAGCACTGCGCTTTCTATGATCTTGCCTCGCACATTTTGTCGTGGAGCAAATTTCTTCGTATAACCGTGTATTTATGTAAATTAATGAAAATGTTTTCTCATCACAGCACTATTGCAGTGCCTGCTGATCACTTAAAGTGTACAGACAGCGGTGGCTTAGCTCGCGCTAGCGGCCACCTCGCTAACTCTAAACTTGACTTTAACGTACATCCGGTTATATTGCTTCGCAATGACCATGTGATGTTATATCCATCCCGGGATGGAGTCGTGCCTGTAGCAACTGTGAGGGTTTCCGGGTTAACGTACTTCCGTCCTGCTGTTCGCTTATGTCCACTTCCGAATCAATAGTTAAATTCTCGAATATTGTTTCGATTAGAGTTAAGTTAGGTCATAAGTGTATGTAATATATATTTATATTTGTATTGCCTATTTATGGTATATTTATGTGTACATATTTACTAACCAATCCATACGCATTGAGCGTTTTCTCATGGGCTCTTAAGTATATTTTTTCTTAAAGGGACCCTTTAAGGGGGGGGGGATATGGTGTCGCCACCTTTCAATAATATTTGACATGTCAACGTTTCGTTTGACGCATTCAATATTTTTCTGTCCACCCTCTCCTTCCCATCCTGTAAAAAGATACAGGCAGTCATCCGCATTACGTCGGCCGTACTAGACATCACCAAAACCGCACGCGCGCGCGCTAATTTACTGTACCTGGACTTGTCGGGTATCAAGGACTTCGGAGTTATCGATCAACCCTTGAACAGTGAACCAGTGCATGGTATTTCTGGAGCTATCAGAAGCCAGTGTCGTGTGAAAGGTGTACGCTAGTGAATAGTGACTCAAGAATACTTCAGTCCCCAAAGTGCTTGGGGCTGATAAGCCCAAAATCTCATATGGTGCCGTCGTCAAAGGAGAGGAGCCTACGTCTGTGTCTGGATCTGAACCCCCTTCCTACGTAAGTTCCTCATATTCCACCCCTTTTCTTTTACCTATACAGTCCACTCAATCAAACTGGGCCTACGTTGCCCGTCGTTATATTTTGGCGGCACCAGGTACTAAAAGGTACATGTCTGTCTGTCATTAATGTTGTATTGTTCTCATAAACCACGATAGATAGAAAGCTGAAATTTTCACAAGACATGTATTTTTATGCCGTTATAACAAGTAATACATACAAAAAATAAAAAAAATATTTTGAGGGTGCAATTTACAATAAACATGTTCTTTTCGTATTTTTTTGGTCAATATTAATAACGGTGATTGGTAGATTCTTAAAATGTTCACAGAGTAAAAATAAACAGGTGAATTAGGGGGGGCTCTTATACAACTAACATATTGTTAAGATAATGTTAATTTTTTAATGTTTTTTATTGTTTAATAACATATTTGTTTAGATAATGTTAGAATTAAGTTTAGTTAATATCATTCTGTGTTGCTTAAACTAAATGTAGATGACTTGCCAAATGCGATGAGATGTTGCAAGGTCAATAAATGATTTTATTTATTTTATTTTAATGGTACGGAACACGCGCGAGCCCGACACGCACTTGGCCAGTTTTTTAATTAAGGCTGATCAAGCTATGAGTAGAATAATAAATCTGACCTGAAAGACGCTAAGACAAAAACTTTCTTATCAGCTGATCAATCCATGTTTTATGTCGAATATAAGACATCATATGGAGCTATTTTATACCATAAAGCCATTAAAAAAGTTTTTAAAAGCTGTAATAGATACTATTGCTAGCTCTTTTCTAATTTATTTCTAACGACATCGTAAACAGCCTATTAACATAAAAGCTCTTACAATTTTAATTTTAGGCGCTTTGAAGCATTATTTCGTGAAAATTTTTAGTTCTTTAATTTCATACAAATATTTCATGAAAACTTCATCATTGAAAGTTCGGTTATTAAGAAACCAGGCAAGATAAATAGATAGATTAACACTTTATTAAAACACTTACTAAAAATAAAATTACAGAAAACGACTACTTACTTACAACTTAGTACTTAAAAACTAGTGCCTTAACTGGCGACCTTATCGCTAAAAGCGATCTCTTCCAGGCAACCAATTCCTAGAATGTACACATAGAAAGAACTTAGAGACGATGTGTAGTGTGAGTAACAGGCTATTTATTGTATTTAAAAAAAACTATTCATTAAATTTCCAACGTTTATTATTTCTTTGAGTTTTCTTACTTTCTTTGTCTTCGGATACATTCCAAACTTCCTCGTATAGTCATATTTTACCTTATCCATTCAGATAACAGATAAACATTTTATTAATAATATGTCAAATAACAGGTCAGTTTACAATAAAATACAATATCAATAACCAACAATATCAAATATAAATAATAAATAATTACAATCATAATTTAACATTATTCCTGCTGTCAAATATTAAAATAAATAATTCATTCGCGTCACTCCACACAACCATATCAAACAACATTTGTATGAGATGCCAAAATCGTTTGTACTACACGTGTTCCTGGAGTCTCATTAAAGTTTCATTTAAATACCCATAACCTTTTTGTGGCATCGCTTACAGCCTGCATACAAGATAATCTTTAATTCTTTATATGAAAGCCTTCCCGAAACGTGGTTATCTCATAACGTAATAATTAGCAGGGAAAATACCCAAAGCTGTGTTTAAATTTAAGTAGTTTGCTTAATCTGATTTGCGATTTGCTTCCGGGTTTAGTAAATTCTTTTACTACTGACGAAAACTTTTTTAAAATTACAGCTAGATTTGACTAGCAGAGCGTGTGACCTCACGAGTTTACGACGCTCTGAGCTAAGGTGAAGCATGCTTATTATGGAATAACTGGCTGTTAAAAAGGCTGCCAGAACTCACTGTTAAGTGCTTGGTGACAGATGTTTCAACGACGGGATGGTTGCTAGCCAGGCGAGCACTACAAAATACCCTACTACCATGCAAATTGTAAAGTAATAATATTTTGGTTATTTAATAAAATTATTGGCCTAAAAAACATCATAGAAGAAAAGTATCGAAACGAAAAACCACATATTTTTTTAAGGGAAGCAAGAAATAATAAGTAAAAATATAAATATAAAAACATGGAAAATAATGTAAAATGTCCCTTGTAGGCTACCGCATATGCGGTGTGCAAAATGTCAATTAATTAGTAAACTTATAAATTAATTTCCCACTATGATTTACAGCTAGACAAGTACATTAGTAGATGAAGACTTAGAAGATCATTTATATACCAAACATAAAGCTAATTTATTTTTTATTATAGACCAAACGAGAAGGCAAAAGTCATGTCGCGTACCAACCGAAGGTTCTGGTAAATACTACACGGACAAGAGCCTAGCCCCTAAATGTAAATTTATTGTAATTTGGGCTAATTACTGTGTTATCAAATTTAACTATTATATAAAAACTCAACTAACTTTCCAAAAAAAAATTTTTTAGCGTGGAATGTTTTTTTTAGTTACTTTAGTTTGAAATAAATAGCTCACCTCTAAGAGTCAAGGTTTCCACCACAAAGCCTTTTATATCCTTACATTAAGAGAATTGATCCCTCTTTCATCTAATCAAAATCTTGACGCAAATTACTTACGCATAAAGCCAAAACGTGATCAAAGGTATAATGTATAAGGAACATTGAATGGTTAAAGCTTGACATTTAAGGCGATTTCGATGCAAGGCAAAATCTTTAATTTACAGATTTTTCGTAATAAATCGTGAACTGTAAAAAAAATATCTTTTCATTCTTATTTCGGTAGCAATCCGACTTATAAATAAATAAATAAATAAATATCAGGACACATTTTACACACGGCTGGTTAGCCCCATACTGAACCATTTCTAGCTCGTATTATGGTTGCTAACACAACTGATATACTACATATACATACAAACATATTATAAATAAATACATATTTAACACCCAGACCCACAACCAACAAATTTAGGATGTTGACCGGGCCGGGAATCGAACCCGGAACCTTCTGTTTAGCAGTCCGGCATGGTAACCTTTACGCCAACGAGGTCGTCACTTATGAATTAGAAATAAAACTAAAATTAATAAGATAACTACGAAATAAATTTATTCCATGAAAAAAAACACACACACACACACACAATAAAAAAAACCTTACAAATAGTAGATTAAATCTAAGTCAGTGTCCGCGGGTAAGGTGCCTAAAATGCTGGCGGCGTTACCTCGCTGGAATACCAAGCTTATACGTTGGCCGAGGTAAGCGCCAGCTCTTGGGTCATTTGTTCTGTCCACCAGCCGTTTGGACAGATCAATAAATAACTTACGGGCGTTGGAGCGCGAAATAAAACTGATATAAAAAATCTAAAATTAAGTTTATTGAACCAGTTTTTTTTATACCTAATCTGATTGGTACCAAAATAAGAATAGGTAAACTCTTAGAGTTGTTCTATAGACGGGATTTAAGCTATTACTTCGGCATTTTTTATCGTTTATGATATATAATATGTAAACAGAAAAACTGTAAATTAAAGATTTGCCCTAGTTATCACCAAAAGCGGGATGGGAGCAATTTATTAGACAGCATTTTTTAAAATACCATAGTTTACTAAAAGTCTAGTCAACAAGTGCCTTTTTGGTCAACTTTTTTTAGCAGTGTCCGAAAATTATGATTGAGGTGTCATTCGATTCGGAATGGCATCAAGATAGTTTTCGAAAAACAATGAAGTTCCGCTGAAAAAAAATAAAGTTTTTGACCACGGATTATTGCTTATTGATCTGTCCTGTAGGCACCTGAATTTAATATGAAAATTAAAATTTGAAAAAAATTCAAGGCGAAAGAAATGAATAAATATTATTTAAACTTATTAAATATGAAAATTAAAATTTGAAAAAATTCAGATGCCTACAGGACATATCAATAAACAATATTACAATCCTTAATCAAAAACTTTTTTTTTTTTAAATTGACCAAAAAGGCACTTGTTGACTAGACTATAAACTTTAATAACTTAACAAAACTTTAATAAACTTTATTAACTCTAATTCAGTTTGCGTTCCTAAACACTTTTCTTCAAAACTCTATAGTTTTATTTATTTTTTACAAATAAATAATGTTTAATTTTTATTTGGGATTTTAATTTTTTAATTATTGTGTAGTTTTTTCAGTTCATTGGGTCTATTAAATACCTATTTTTTTAAACATTATATTAATTTACATAAACATGTTGTACTTCTAAAAGTAATGAAGAAAATAAAACAAATCTTACTTATTTTAGTAAATAATTATATTATATAGAATCGTTAGAGCTTTTAATTTCAATAACATTATTTGTTGATTTTATATTAACACTAGCTGACCCGGCAAACGTTGTTTTGCCTCACTTAGGGGTATGAAAAATAGATAGTGTAGCATGACACGTTCGTAGATTTACCATAGCAGCGCCATCTATTGATTACTAACTCAACCCAGTCGAAAGGTCATAACAGATAATAATTAGCAATAAATTAAAATTGCGACTATAATTAATTGAGATTTAAACTATCCTATCTCTCAAGTTGGATCGAACTGCACATGGTGTGCGAATTTTATTATAATCGGTTTAGTGGTTTAGGAGTCCATTGAGGACAAACATTGTGACGCGAGATTTATATATACGAGGGTGAATCATAAAGTTCTTAGAAGTGCATATATATGAAACCTTTTTGGATCAAGTTCGATATTGAAATTAAAGAGTGTCTATCACACTATATTTATGCAGACTGTCACTTGTTTTTGTCAGTTCGTTCGCATGTAATAAATTTTTTTGTGCAACGAGTTGCTAATAAGTTAAAATTACGGATAAAAGTGAGTTACGTGCGGTGATAAAATATCTCAGTTTGAAAAAAATGTCTACGAAGGAAATTTTTTTGGACATTCAGCAGACATTAGGGTGTGATGCTGTACCCTGATCTACGGTTGCGTACTGGATGGCTGAATTTAAAAGAGGTAGATCAAGCTCTAAAGATGACCCGCGTTCTGGGTGGCCTTCAACCTCCGTTACAGAAGAAAATGTCAAAAAGGTCGAGAATCTGGTTTTGGAAGACAGAAGAATGACTATAAAACATATAGCTGAGATCCTAAATATATCTTTTGGTAGCGTTCAATCCTTTTAATTGATTCACTGGGGTTCAAAAAAGTGTCTGCAAGATGGGTGCCACGAATGTTAACCGACGAAAACAAAAAGCGACGTTTGGAAATTTCCAAGCGTAATCTCGAAATGTTCCAGCGTGATTCGGATAATTTTTGCCGTCGTTTTGTCACCATGGATGAAACGTGAGTCCACCATTTTGATCCTGAAACTAAAAGACAAAGCATGTCTTGGAAACGACCATCCTCTCCATCCATTAAGAAATTTCGAGTTGCTCCTACCGCTGGCAAAGTTATAGCCTCTGTGTTCTGGGATAGTGAAGGAATCCTTTTTATTGATTACATGCTAAAAGGCCAGACAATTACTGGACCACGATAATGCAAATTTAATCCCGAAAGTGCGTGAAGCGATTAAAGAAAAACGTCGTGGAAAACTGTCGTTGGGCGTGTTGTTCCTTCAAGATAACGCTCCTGCTCATCGATCGGAAGTTGCGCTCAACGCAATCCGCTGTGCTGGCTTCAATCTCCTTGACCACCCACCATATTCTCCGTACTTAAACCCAAGTGATTTTCACTTATTTCCAAAATTAAAAGAGGAAATTCGTGGAACAAAATTTCACGATAATGACGCGGTTATAGCTGCCGAAGAGGACTTTTTCGAGAGTTAAGAAAATATTTTTTTCACGAGGAATAAGGAAGTTAGAAACGCGTTATTCTAAATGCATTGCATCGGAGGGAGATTATGTAGAAAAATAAAATATTATTATTTAAATCTTTGTATTTTATAATATTGATTCCAAGAATTTTTTGATTCACCCTCGTATTAAGATATTTCGTGAAATTCTCACTGCCGCGCGCGTACCAGGCGCTTCGCTTCTCATTTTTATAGCACGGCTGAAGTAGGTACGATAGCGCCTTAACTATGAATATAATCGGAATGGTTTGTCACGTGGAACCGAGCGCTGATTGCAGTTGACATATCCATTAGCAATTGTTCGCTGTGCGAGATTTGGTCTGCGTTCGGTAATTGATTTGTTTTATACAGCGGTATAAGCGAGTGTGACTCGGTAGGAAAAACGACTGCTTTTCAATCAGACGGCCCCTTGTTCTATCCCAGCTCTACACCGATGACTTGTTTTTCAAGTTATGTGTGGGTTTTGAACAACTGCCAACCAGAGTGTCCCGGGTTTGATTCCCTGGACAGCTAACATCTTTGTGATGAACTTAATTTGTTGGATATCGCTCGATCGATCATCATCATAAAGTCAATCGAGCAATCAATTATTTATTTTCGTAAATATTTAAAACACTTAAACAAAATGTAGCTTATAATATATGTAATAGTATGACTATTTTGTAAATGTATTTGACGCGCAGCACTCACATTAAGTATGTATGTATATAAATACATACTTAGTATATCAGTCGTGTCAGCAACCATAATACAAACTAGAATTGGTGTAGTACGAGGCCGTGTGTGATATGGGAGACGAGGTGATGACAACGGCAGTGACACCTACCATCTGCATTGACGAGGGTTGGCAGAGAGTAGAAAAGCGCCGTAGTAGAAGGGACAGTCAGCGCCGACGGACTGTCAAGGGAAGCGGAGCTAGCGACGAGGACTTAAAAACGGTGGAACGTGCGCGAAGAATTCATCTGTGCTTTTTCACGCCGGAAACTACGGTTGAAAATATTAAATACTACATGACCAAAAAGAAACCCTGTGACTCTTACCATGTAGAGAAACTAAAGTTAGCACACGCGTTTTACTCGTCTTTCTCCGTCACTCTGCCGAACAGTCATTTCGAGTTCTTTATGTCTGCTGAGAACTGGCCAGCGCGCACTCAGGTCAGTGAGTGGTTTCGGGGGAGCGGCGGGCGCGCGGGAGGCGCGCCCCGCCGGCAGTCCGCGCCACACCGTGGCTTCGGCACCGCGCCCCAGCGCCGCCCGCGCTTTCATCACGCCGCTCCTGTCGCCGGCGCCACTACGAGCAGGACCGCAAGCTACGCCGACGCCGCCCGCCCCTCTACGTCTGCCCCGGAACGACCGTGCTCGGCTGATTAAACCTTTGACCTCGACAATGTGTCATCAAAATATCCGGTGCTTGACGAACAAGACGAAACAACTCGAAGTATTTTTGACAAAGGAGCTTTCCTGCGACTTAATTGTTATTACTGAGCATTGGCTCCGAAAGCACGAATTAACTTCAGTTACACTGTGTAATTATGACTTAGTATCATTTACTTGTAGAGAAATAGTTGCTCACGGTGGAAGTTGCATTTACGCGCGGTCAGGTATGATGGCAGTGAATAGGCAGGATTACTGCGATCTGACGCGCGAGCAGATATTTGACGTATGCGCCGTACACATTCTCGACGACGATTTTCTCGTGGTAGGCGTGTATCACTCGAACGGAACTAGCGATAACGAGTATCTCGATCTTTTCGAATCTCTGCTCTGTAAGATAACGGATGACGATCTCGATTGCGTCATTATGGGCGACGTCAATATCGACCTACTGGAGAGTTCCACTACCCACAAACATCTGGCAGATATGTTGGAAAGTTTCAATTTTAGACAACTGGTAGATGGGCACACGCGGGAGGACGTTGGCGGCCGCAGATCTCTGTTAGACCATGTGTACACTAACATGCCCGTACACCGAGTGGCGAGCGTTGCATGCGTGGACACCCGCCCGCTCAGCGACCACACCGCCCAGCGCCTCACGCTCACACGTAGCGCCGCCGCCCCGCGCCCGCGCACCGCTTATGCCGCAGCTTCACTGCGCATAATGAGCGATGTTTTGGAAACGCACTCGAATCCGTCGATTGGGAATACATTATTTCGAAAAGTAAAGGTTGTTGCGACTCTCTCGCTAATAGCATCGTAACGATATTATCTGCGAAATATAACGTTTGCTTTCCGGTTAAGAAACAGCTTGTGCGCAATAATAACTGGGTCGATGAAGATGTTCTGAACTTCAAACACTTATTACGAGAGATTGTTAGGTTAAAGAGAGTATTCCCTGCCGATGACGCCTTGAGACTAAAATGCGACGAGCTGTGGATTCAATACCACTCTCTATTAAAAACGAAACGCGTCGAATATTATTCGAATTTAATAGGAGCGAATCCGAAACGTATGTGGCACGTCATCAACACGGAGCTGGGCCGCGGCTCTCGCGAGCGCGTCGATTATACAGACCTGATACGGGACGCGGACGGCCAGTGTTATTGTACGAAAAAGGAGTTAGTGGACGCACTCAATATAGAGTTTGTGACGGCAGCGAGTAGGTGCGGCGCCCCCGCCGCTGACGGCGTGTGCGCGCTGGCCGCGCTCGGAGCCGCGGCCAGCGCCAGCGACGTCTGTCTCAGGTTAGAGCCGTTCTCCCGTCGGGAAGTGGAGACTATCGTCAACAAGCGCATAGCCCCCAAAAAAAGTACAGACCTGTACGGGTTGTCTCCGAGCGCCTTAAAACCCGCGATAGAGACAGTATCAGCCGTGTTATCTAGGCTTTTTAGTGCATGTATTCGAAGTGGTACGTACCCTGCGGCACTTAAAAAAGTTAAGATTTGCCCCCTCTACAAAGGGAAAGGGAAAAAATCCGACCCGAAGTCCTACCGCCCAATATCTCTGGTACCGGCTATAAGCAAAGTGTTCGAAGTGGGGCTCAATAGAAGGCTCCTTAATTTTATAACATACCGCGAAACTCTATCGGAGAGGCAGTATGCTTACCGTGCCGGCCGCGCTACTACCGACCTCGTTAGGGAGGTGCTGCGGCGAGTGCTGCAAGCGCGAGAGGCGCGCCAGCAGGTTGCTCTACTATGCTGTGATTTGTCGCGCGCGTTCGATACTGCCGATCACGGACTCATTGCTGGCAAGCTCAGCTTCTACGGCATCCGCGGCCCGGCCCTTGCGTTGTTAACCTCGTTTATGTCGAAACGGACGCAAACAGTAGTAGGCGACAAAGGCCGTATCTTTTCGGCAGAGTTGGAGAACGCCATGGGTGTCCCGCAGGGCTCGTGCCTATCGAACACATTGTTCAGCCTCCTGCTGAACGACCTGCCTGGTGACATCAAGGACGCTGAGATCTTCTTGTATGCGGACGACGTCGCGGCTGTTATAACGGCGCCCTCGCACGCTCAGCTAGAATTGAAGCTGAACACGGTGGCTAACCGACTGGATAGGTGGTTTAGGTCGAACGGGCTGGCGCTGAACAAGGACAAGACCTGCTTCTTAGCGTTTAACTTGAACGGACACGCAACAAGGACATACCCGGTAACAATAGGCGATAGCGCGCTCCAACAAGTTCGGAATACGAAGCTGTTAGGTTTCCAAATAGACAGCGGATTAACGTGGGAAACGCACATTAACATGTTATGCGGGAAGCTCTCGAGCTCATGTTTTGCGCTCCGCCGGCTCGCGAGCACCGCTTCCCGCAGCGTCGTGCGATCTTGCTATTTTGCCACCGTCCACAGCGTTATCACGTACGGGCTAGAGCTGTGGGGCCGCGCCGCCGACCGCAACAGAGTGTTCTCCATGCAGAAACGAGCAGTACGCGCTATCTTTGGTGTGCGAGACGATGTGTCATGCGTGGAGCTCTTTCGAGAGAGCGGTATACTGCCTCTTCCGTGTGAGTACATCTACCAGGTAGCCTTTTTCACGCACACCCACTTAGATGATTGCCAACAGAGAGTGAGAACAACTAATATGCGCAGCAGTAGAAAGAAGGCGCAGTGGGTGACGCCGCCGCACCGCCTCGTTAAGTCGGAGAGGTCTGTGTACATAATCGGCCCCGCAGTGTACAACCGCGTTCCGGCGGCCGTGCGAGATGCACCTTCCACCCCCAGCTATAAGAATAAATTAAGATCCTGGTTACAGGACCATTTGTTTTATAGTTTTGAGAGTTATCTAGAACTAGATAATAATTTTAATTTTTAATATAATATGAATAATAATGTTAAATGACGTAATTAGAATGTAATTTTTGACATAATAATTTTTCTTTGACATTTAACATATTCATTCACTTAATTTTATTTTATTTTTTGACATGTAACTAATGGTGTTATTAATAAATATTTGTATTTGTATTTGTATTTGTATTTGTATTTGGGTCCTGATATTTATTTATTTACTTAATAAACAGGTTCAGTTCTAGGAATATGAAACCATATCAAAATCTGACAAGTAGGTACTTTTGGAGATAAATGAAAATATTTGTTTGCACAAAAACCCTGTGATTAAAAAAATCCGCTCTCCATTTCGTCGCAGGTAAAATAAAAACAGAACTTAGCAATAATAATTATTAAAATATTAATATTTCAGAAGCACAAAAGAACAGCAGTGCGAAACAAAACATTGTCTTCGAAGCATAAAGGCGTAGTAAAAACAAAAGGCGAAAGGTGAATGTGGCATCTTTAGACATTCAGGGCACCTATTCTGGGGAAATTACTTCAAAATTAACATAATATGTATATAAACTAAATGTTTGTTGATGCATGTTTATTGGGTTCATTTACGATCATTATACGAAAAATAGCAAGTGTGGCTCGGTGGTGATAGGTAACGTCTGCTTTTCAATCAGACGGTCCCTGGTTCGATCCCAGCCCTACACCAATGATTTGTTTTTCAAGTTATGTGTGGACTGGCACTCGCTTTACGGCGAAAGAAAACATCGTGAGGAAACCGGCATGTTTGAGGACCACAATATCCTCAAATGTGCCGGTTTCCTCACGATGTTTTCCTTCACCGTAAAGCGAGTGCAAACTGTAAAACCACACATAACTTGAAAAACAAGTCATTAGTGTAGGGCTCGGAACCAGGGGCCGTCTGATTAAAAAGCAGACGTTATTACCACCGAGCCACACTCGCTTTTAGGAATATTTTTCCTTTATGGAATACTTGAAGTCATATACGTAGAAGCCTTTATTCATCCTAAATTGAAAGGCAATTGAGTCCTTTGAGGTATTTGGTCCTTCGAGCCGGATTTAAAGGAGATACCGAGTCAACCTCAAGTTCTGAGAAGTAGTTATTTTTGATTATGCATTGAATGTAGCGATTCCAAAAAGCATGTTCTAGAATCGAGACTCGGAAGCCATCGAAGCGCGAACTGACGAGTTCTTTGTTCCTTAGATCTTTGAGCGTCGCGTCGTGATGCAGAGATGACGAGCGAGAAGTCTTAATCAGACGCCGCCTTTGCACTAGCAATTTGGAAATGCACGGGAAATTCTCTATGCTTTTAATTGTAGGTGTCTTTTGTTGTCGGTTGTGTCTAGATACTAGCATAATTGAGAAGTACCTGGATGACCAAACGTTGCTCGGTATTTTTTTTCGAATATGACATTTTGTAAAAATGATTCCTAGCTAGATCGATTTATCGCCCCCGAAACCCCCTATATACTAAATTTTATGAAAATCGTTGGAGCCGATTCCGAGATTCCAATTATATATACAAGAATTGCTCATTTAAAGATATAAGATAAAGAAAATAACATACAATTCTTATAAAAATACTGAACATAACTTTGGAAATAACCTTTGGTACCCATATGTATAATAATTTTAGTACCATAATATGTTATTACATTAGTAAAGAAAAAATCGACTCGTCTTAAATAAATATTGACGATTAAACACTCATTTGATTTTAAATAAAAATTGGTTTTCTTTGTCCATACCTTTCTTCAATCCTCGGCCTAATCCTTGACCTCTTGATTAAAAGACTTCAGTGTTTTTTGGCATTTATCGACCAAAGGATATTAGAAGCGAATAGAAAGAGCTATTAGGTCTTTCTTTTGCTTTCTAATATCCCTTCTGTGTTTTTTTTTAGTCTTGTTGTCTTGACTACCCTTGTCGTATCTTTCTTATCAACTTTCCTCTTCCTTTCTAAGCACATGGACCCAATATTAACTTGTTGATGTTCGTTGTACTTAAAGTAGGAATACAAATGCCTTCCACATTTATGTAGAAAATAATTATAGCCTTATAAAAAAAAAAATATGTTATGATAAAATATTAGAGTTATGGTACGAACCCCCTTCATAGAAAATTTTAATATCAAAAATCATGCAACTGAGGCTTGGAAAATTAATTGCTAATTTTGTAATAACATTGAACCATTCAACCGCACGCTGAGACACTGAGAGGTACCAAAGTAAAAACAAATTAACGAAAAGAAAGAAGAAAATGCTTTAAATTTTCTTAATCTTGACAAGGCTGGTCACATTTTGATTAATTACTGGAATGTTTTTACCTCGGACGTCGCAATATAAAAATACTAGCATCTCGTACCGGCTTTGCACGGTCTCTAAAATAATCTAAGTTGCAATGAGAAACAAACTATAATATAGCCTTACTCGGGAATAATATAGCTTCCCAACAGTGAACTATTTTTTCAAATCGGTCCAGTAGTTTCGGAGCCTATTCGCGTCAAACAAACAATCAAACTTTTCTTCTTTATAATATTGGTATACTTACTTCCTGTGGCTCTACAACCCTGGGTGGGTCTTGGCCAATATTGGTATAGATATGTATATAATTGCTCCTAAAGGTAAGCGCACATTAGCTTAAGTTAAACCGCCGAACCAACGTAGAGATCGAATCGTATTTTAGAATTCTGTTTACGAAGTATTATAAAAACTCGTTCGCTTGCCCGCGTCCAATCGTTTGACTAATTTACTACTTGCTCCCTGTGGTGGTACCCGCGTTAATCCGAGACAAAAGAAGTAATAATTTTTTATCCCCATTTCCAGGATAAAAATTAGACTATGTGTTAATCCAAGGTCTTAATTCTGATGAGATTTACTATGAAGCTAGGTGCAGTATAGGCTGTATAGGTTCAGCCGTTGGAGAGTGAAGGAGTAATATAGATTTTGAAGTTATTTGCGTATCCCACGGGAACTACAATTGTTTTCGAGATAAATAGAAGCCTATGTGTTAATCCAAGGTCTTACCTATGTTTACACCAAATTTCACCAAAATCGGTTCAGCAACTTGAGCGTGAAGAAGTAACTAACATACACACACACACACACACACACACACACACACAAACTTTCGCATTTATTATATAAGAAGGATTAGCTTATGGACGCATTGAATAGTCAAACAATTCAAATCCACCATCTGCCTGTTTAACTTTAATTCGTTCGGCGCGTTCTTGCTCGGGCTAGTGTGTGGACCTTTAGACATAGAGATGGGTTTATATTAATATGTTTTTTATTTAGTTTCGCAAATTTTGTGTTGCGCCACGATTATCTATTTCAATCTTCTTCATCTTCTTCGTATGAGCTAAGTGGCCAAACTCTGGTGTCGAGAGTTTTCAAGCTGCCCGAAGGCCTCTGGCGTACTAAGACTAAAAGCTGGTACCTAAAATTTAACGTGCTATCCGACCCACGGTTGCGCCCAAATGACAATGCCACTTGACAATCGATAGTATTGTGCATGGTCACCCATCCAAACACCGTCCGCATCGACCGTTGCTTAGCTTCGATGATCGTGTCAGATCACCTTAGCTAGCCGAACTCCAGGCTCTACCTATTTCATTACATTAGAAGAATGCTTACGCAGAAGGAGCTCATCTAAAGGACATTTAGTATTGGTCCCTTTGTATTTTGGACCAAATTACTTACGATATAAGTGTAAGAATTTATTTTCGTCTCAAAGTCAAGAAAATCCTTTCGAGCAAGCCCAAACGTTCTAAGAAGAGATGCTGTAAAGGGATTTCTCGTTAAAAGATCAAAGTTTGTGGCAAATCGAGTGTGATGTCGGAAATTCCGAAGATAACCATTACTTTTTATAGGCTTCTTTTATTGGATGAAAATTTGAACGGTCATTCAGCAATGTCGGTGATTAGAGAATAATAAAAGTAGGTATCTGACAGATTGTTTGGTTTCAGACATGCTTCAACTGCGCCCGCGATGCGAAAATCTGAAATCAAAAAGGTCTTATTAAGGCTCTATAATATTATGTGAAAAAAAAGGCTCTATAATATTATGCGAAAATCTGAAATTAAAAAAGCTTATATTAAGGCTCTACGCACGTTATACTAAATTCTTCTCAGATTGTAGGGCTGCTGGGATGAATAAAACTAACTTATACCTATTTAACGCCATCTAGCGACATATGAGCACTTGCAGCATGCTAGCAAACAACCTTAATGTCAATTCAACCTAATGCAATAGATTTACCCATTTTGTCGTAAGGGTATAATAGGTTATACATACATACATACATACGCTTATGACACTCGATTTTTCATACTCTTATTAGCTTCTAATATAAGTGTGATATACGAATTATTGATAAGAGTGACAAAAATGGGGTGGTGGACGGGGAATTTTCAAATTCCTCGTACCACCCACTACTAAACTGGTCATGCCCAATTTTTATCACTCTTATCAATAATTCGTATAAATCTGTCCACCTACTACAGTCGAAGTTGATACTTTTAATGAACATGTATTTGATGCGAGTGATTGATAAATATATACATATAGCTTTTATTTCTATTTTGAATTATATCATACTTGTTAAACAATATTATAGAAAGTAAAATAAGCTTAATTTCATATCTCATCATCATCATCATCATCATCAGCCTATGCTCGTCCACTGCTGGACATAGGTCTCTCCCAAGGCACGCCACTTGGCCCTATCCTGTGCTTCTCTTCGCCATCCACTACCCGCTACCTTTTTCAGATCATCGCTCCACCTGGTTGTAGGGCGTCCTACACTACGTTTGCCGAGACGCGGTCTCCACTCTAGAACTCGTCTACCATAACGGTCATCGGTTCTTCGGCAGATATGTCCGGCCCATTGCCACTTCAGCTTGCTTATGCGTTGGGCTATGTCGGTGACTCTGGTTCTCTGTCGTTCCGGATACGATCCCGTAGAGAAACACCGAGCATAGCTCTTTCCATAGCTCGCTGAGCGACTTTGAACCTTCGGACCAAACCTGCCGTAAGTGTCCACGTTTCGGCTCCGTAAGTAATATCATATCTAACATACAAATCAATATGAAACGTGTGATGATGGAGCCATACAGACACCAGCGCGGAGGGCTGTTGTATGACAATACTTACTCGTATATTAAAACGTAAAATATATTTTAAATAACAATAAAGTATTAAGATTTTCTATTCCCATTCCTCGTGTAACTGCCGGTTTAAGTTTGGAGCCGGTTGTAAATGTAATTGAGTTATAAAGTGCTGAATAGTCGTCGTGAAATCACGGGAATCCCACCACCTTGAAAGTTTGTGGCGTTACGTTGACTAAGGAAAACATACGGGATGAAGTTTTGACGAGACGCTTTAACGTAAATGTGCTGGTAAATATAAGCTGTTTTTTTTACTAATAATAAATAGTAATATTAATTTAATCATTGCTTTTTGAATTCATAACACTGACGTGTACCAAAATTAGTATAAATAGTAGAATTTACACCAAATCCCGTCGTCCAGCATGCATTATATTTTTAATTTATTTACATAAGCTGCGAGCTCATATTTTTCTATGTAGATAGATAGATAGAAAATTCTTTATTGGATCCATTAATTCTTACATACAAAAAAGAAAAAGAAAGAGCTTACAAATAAGTGTGCCACAATTGGCGGCCTTATCGCTTAAAGCGATCTCTTCCAGGCAACCTGTTGTTATCTTATGTGTGCTGTTTTTTCTAGGTGTTTAGATTCAATAAATAATTTAAATTTGAATCAAATTAATGAACATTCATTATATTTTTAAGGTATCGGAGGAGTACGTCGTTTGGTAGCGATATGAGAAGACGACATGTCATTTTCGCTGACTCTACCAGGACGAAAACTAGGACCAGGGCTACAGAAGAACGTTGCAGATGAATCTAGATCCCAGAGATTTAAGTCACAGCTTATTTCCCTAAGATGACACCTTATGTTCTAAGTAGTGTAGATATAGGGGATTTCGATTAATGCTACATCTTACTATTTACTTACCACTTTTATCTTACTACTTACTATTTCAAGTGCGAAAGTTTGTGTTGTGTGTGTGTGTATATTTTTGTTACTAAACTTCTTCACACACAAACGGCTGAATCTATTCGTTACGATGGGTAACACCGCGGAGAGATGTTAGTCTATAGGCAATATTATAAAGAGGACAAGTTTGTTTGTTTGACGCGAATAGGCTCCGAAACTACTGGACCGATTTGAAAAATTCATTCACCGTTGGGAAGCTACATTATCCCCGAGTAACATAGGCTTTATTTTATTTCTCTTTATTTTATAGCCCGTGCGAAGCCGGGACTGGCTGCTAGTATGATAATAAATCTTAAAACTTTAGCTCAAAACATGGAGCTTGACCATATTTATTCCCGTATTTTTCGCAACACCTGTTAAATAATGCCCCATTGTAACCAAGTTGACGTCTCATCTCTCGGTCTCCCGCCGACTTTGTTATTAATCGATTCTTCTCTCAGGAAATTATGGCTGTTTTCCTCAGAACGAGGGTAGACTGTTTTCCAGAGACGAATTGTTTGCCCAACCGTTTTGTGTCAAACAAATTGGTTTGAAAAGTTTGCTTCGGAGACGGTGTGACGATCGTAGCGAATATGCGACTGTATAATTTTGAAATTTAAAAAAGATACTAGCTGTGCCTTGTTGAGTAAGTTATTTGTTGCTAGGTAATGACTAGGGGTCTGAGGTGTGCTGCCGGGGAGGTTGAAGAGTACGAGTACATACATGTTCCAGCCCCTCGGCTTTAAAGCGCAGCGAGTGAAACCGACTAAAACCTCCACGGTGTTCCGAGGAGGTTTTAGTCGGTGGCCACTCTGGCACCGACCGGCCTTTCCGAGGATTGGCAGGCATGCGTAAATGCAAAATCCTCCTTGTCAAAATAAAAAAGAGGTCTGATGTGCCCAAAAGTGGCCATAAGAATTTTTAAACTAAACAAGACTAACCCATCAACTTTAAGTGTTTCTTTCTCCCCCCTTTGTAGGTTTATCAGGCAGCTAATGTCTACTAGGTAATGCCTACTCAAATTTTTAATGCGCTGGTGTCATGTATCATTGAAATGATTTAATTATGTACCTTTATCGAAAAAAGATATTTTTTTTAAGTGAGTATAAATTTCCTCCCGTCCTCGTTTTGTCTAAGTTTAGAGGCCAAAGAAAATAAATTATGCGTGAACATGAAAATTGGTTTAAAAGAGTAGGAAGGAAATATGTAGATATGCCACGTTTTTGTGAAAAATGTTACAATGCCATGTCACATAAACCTGTCAATAGTACGGAACCCCCGGAGGTTGTGTATTCCTAAGACGCGGCTCGTAAAGACCCAAAGACATGGTGTTTATACGAAAATTCAGATTTATAATAAGTTGCCACAGCCTATAACTAAATTAAAATATAATGAATACAAATGTAAAATTAAATCATTTTTGACATGTAATGCGTTTTATAAATTAGACGAATATCTGGACATGAAGCTCACAGAGGGATATTTTCAGGTTAAGTCATAAAAAAAAAAATATTCTAAATTTGACGTTTATCACACTTTCGCGGACATTTAAATTATATTATATATTAGCATTAAGACATATCCACTGTAAATGACGTACCAAAAATAATGAATGTTATTATGGTTAATAAAACATTTGAATCTGAATCTGAATCTGACCCTATAAACGCGAGTGACACTTTAAGAACTTTAACTACTTTATTGAACTATTTTATATTTTGTATTCTTTTAACTGCTCAAAAGAAGAGCAGAGAAGAAAAAGTTACGTAAATTGAAACCTGCGGTAGTTTCAGTGCAACTAGTTCAAAATGTAGTTAGCAAATTCATACCCAATTACTAAGGTGAAGTTGGCTGACGAGAATTAATTAAGCTACGGTGCAATGAGTTTACGTAGCTCAGTAACAGTGTAACTTTGAACTAAAATCACTATTTCGAATAATGCATTACCTAAATATCATGTAGTCATTCTTGCAATTGCTCGTTAGTTTCATTTACGCACCATTAATTCTTCGCGGGATTCCAAAACTCATCAATACCAATATTATAAAGACGAAAAGTTTGATTGTTTGTTTGACTCAAAACTCTGGACCGATTTGGAAAATTCTTTAAATTCGAATAATGCATTGAGTATTATGTAGTCATTCTTGTAATTGATCGTAATTTTCATTTCCGCACCTTTATTCTTCATGGTTTCTTAATTCCATTAACCAGTTAAAATGGATAACTTAAATTAGTATAAATTATTCATGACTAATTGGACCTGTAGCTCGACGTATGAGACGATCAATAAGCATGATGACTGGATAAAAAAAGAATTAAATTATGACTTATTTACTTACCTCAGTAATATTTCTAAACCATCATGTCTTTGATGATTTTTATTTTTTAAGCCGAAACACCGCCTAAAGATATGATGCCATTTTCTCAAAAATCACAATCAAAACTTATATTTTATTTTGTTTGTTATCATACCTATTTTGCTGACATTTAATTTATTTTAGGACGCACATTTAAAATCTGTTTTAAAGCTAAACTAAGCTCATTTAGTATCATAAATTTATCAAATAACTAAAAAGTGTTCCAAATTTATGGAAATAGAATTGATATAGAAATTGTACCAAAGCTTTTAGAATTCCATTTGAGGTTCCATATCAAAGGGTTCAAGCTGCTTTTATCAAATAATTTAGGGGTATTTATATCACAAGGACGACGTTGGTTTATTAAGTTTATTAAATTTTAATTACGGTTTCGTGTCGGTTTTAATATTTGGTTTAAATTCAAGAGTTTGAAGGTCAAACTTGAAAGCTATTCATTATATATTTTTTTTATCTGAAAATCCTAATTACATAGGTATTTATAAAATGGTGATAATATATTTTCGATGAAAAAATAACTTGTACAAAACATCCCAATTTGACGGCAACAATTTGACTCGTTGTCGAAGGTTCCAGGTTAGATTCCCGGCACGGCCAACGTCTTTGTGCTGAACTAAATTTGTTGGCTGTTGGACTGGGTGTTTAGTATGTATCTATTTAGAATATTAATATATGTATATGTAGTATATCAGTTGTGTAAGCAACCATAATATAAACTAGAAATGGTTCAGTATGGGGCTAACCAGCCGTGTGTGAAATGTGTCATAATATTTATTTATTTATAATCACCCTAAGAATTTCCTAGGCCAGAGTTTCTTCTAGACAAGAGCGCTTCACCTTAGACCACAATATCGCGAATCTTAAAGCAAATTTTGATAGGAAACCCATTAAAAGTAAAAAAACAAACTGACACCTTGAACCTGTGGCGTCTCTGTCGCACTTCATCGCCCGCTACCAATCAGAGCGCTTGTCCTGAATCGCGCAAACGGTATTTACAGCGCGCGTACGACTGATTCAAGCTACAATAATGCATGACCATCGGACGGCCGTCTCCGGACACAACATCTATCCGGGGGGATATCCCTTTGCTAGATGGAGGCAGACCGTCGTCGCTCCATAAACCTTTTGAGAAAAGAATTCTATCTCATAAAAGAAGAACATTAACAGACAAATAACTGCCGTAAGATTATTATTTTTACCATCTATTTACATCATAAAAGGGCGCAAACACCCACCCGGTTTTTGTCAAAGTTTACGATTATGTTGGTTTTCTACGAGGCGTGTAAAGTAAACATTTATTATACGTTTAATACCGCGACACGGCGGCATATTGTCGTCGTAAAATTATGCGTGAGCGATATTCCAGAAAGAAAAGCGCCCTTGTAATAAAAATGTAAAACGGATGAAGTCATTTGCGGTTGGAACGTTGGATTGATTTTGGTAGAATGGGAGTTTTGTTTCACGATCATACTACTCATCGAGCATTTTATCTGCCTCGTTCAAAACATGTTCTACTCTATTGACGACTATTTACTAGTCAAATGTAAAGTTTTCGATTCACAAAAGAGTAATAAGAGTAAATTACATTAATGTTATTACCTACCTTTATCAATATAGGTTTATAATAATAATATATTTATTATTATTACCATTTTAGTAAATAGATGACAAAATTAACCATTTTAGTGGTTGTTTTTTGAACGGAAGAGAACTGTTTTCACTGTTTTTTTCTCTTCCGTGGTTTTTTGTCTATTATTTTGGTATTGGAGCACAGTTTGGTGTTGCGTATGCTGTCTTTTTACTTGACTTCAAGTTTATTATTACCATTTATTTTATTTATAATATTTTTTTATAATTATAGTAACATAACATTGACATACAATAACGGACTTGTACTTTTATACATTTTACCAATTAATTTGTTTATCTGTTTATTTTTTATTAAAATTATAACTTTGGGTCAACGATGGACGCAGACAGGTCAATGATGATTATCTATATTGAAATGTTTTTATTGACATGGTTTTAATTGTTTTTGGGATAGAACAGTCAACAATCGAAGTATCTTGCTATTTTTCGTATAATGATTGTAAATGAACCCAACATCAAGTAGATAGATGGAAGACAAAATTCACATGTCAATATTTAGTGTACTTCCGCTGTGATCTGAAACCCAAATTAAGATAAGGAGAAATAAAAATATTAAAAAAAAAATTAGGTGTGATCCTCCGACCGACCACCACACTTCCACTACAACCCACACTAGTAAAACTAATCCCTAATCTACCCTCCTAGCACAACAAACTTTCACTCCGCGTGGCTGGCCTCCTCACACGTCGGAACAACCTGAAACATATAATTCTAATATTAACGTTGCCTATCTCAATTCGAAAATTCTATTCGTCCTATTTAGTCGTTTTGTAAATTTGATATAATTCTCGGGAATTGTAGCTTATTTACAATCGGTGAATGACCGTTTTGGGTAGAAACACACGGTGTGCTGGGTTTTAATCAATCTATTGTTTAAATTGATCCTCTCGCTAGAGTGAGCATGAAGCGCCAAAAGCGTTTCTATGTCAATCTTTGCTACTCAGGGCCTCTACAACGAGTCGCTGTTGTAAATTGAAAAGATATTGTATTTCATAGACATTCATACAAAGTGCTTAAAACATAAATACCTACGTGTAGTATTTTATTACTTTTGGAAAACTGTCTAATGCAAATCGTGTTCTTTTCTTCGTAAATTTTCAATTATCATATAATATATTCAATGTTTCTTTCCCACGAATAACAAAAAATAGAATATAGTTCGTAAGGAAAAAATATCTTCTGTGGCAGTGCCAAGCTCGTACAACTGAAATAGAACAACCATAATGTTATGCCAATTTCGACTTATGTGTTCCGATAAATGAATAAAACTGGATACATAATGTCCATTTTATTGACTACGATAAAAACTAACGACAAAAAAACTGAGAGAAATTGAGAGGTGTCAAGGGACACCCACCCGGATGGAACGAAGTTCTCCACGCTGTCCAATGAGAAATAGAAATGAAAATATCTGGCTTGCTTTCTATAAGAGAGAGAGAGAGAGAGAGAAACATGCGCACGTCGCACAGCTTACAATAGCTTACTTTAGCAAAAAGTGTCGTGACAACTTTTCGTAAGATTTTTTTCCGTCTGGCCCCCTTTCACAACGCCCGATAAGGAAATTCGTTCCAATAACAATCTTCCCAAATTTTTTGACGGATTTTAAAACCGAAAACAATATCTTTGCCACAATGATTTGTTCTCATTGTAGTTCCCCAGCTTAGGCTAATTCCACACTCATGTTTATTCTATCAGAACGCTGAATAATGTACGTGTTACACCGACAATTTCAGGTCGTGGCTCATTTGCGAACACCGTTCCAATTTTTGGCCGTGTTTTGTTTTTATTTTTTGAAAGCCGAGAGGAAGTATTTGAATGATTTAGGTTGCGATGTTTGTTTCGGTTGGTTTTGGTCTCTGACCACGAGTGAGGTTAGCGAAAATTAATGTCTTATTTCGCTCCACGTCATTTATTTTTGATAAAAATAAGTCGTAGGGCCGTCTGGCTAAACCTAATTCTTACTTATATTAAGCGCAATAGTTTGTATGTATGGATGCCTGGATGTTTGTTCTTTTTTCACGCAATAAACTACCGAACTAATTCCTACATAAGGGATTCCTATTCCTTATCCTCGCCATGTGTTTATATCCTGTAGGTATTAATTTCTTGTCGCTAATAAAATTAAGCTTTAATATACATTTAGCTACTAACAGCTTATTGATTACCCATGTGCCATTTTGTATTTGTCCATTGCGTTGTTTTAGATTAACTTTAAAATAAGCCTAGACATCACTGAGCACTTACTAAATGCCCAGATTGCTCGAATGAAAAAAGAATAGAAGTAAATAAGTCAATCCTAAAATGTCACTTCATGTAACTTGATAAATAACTAATACGAAATTGTAACTGAAATTATAAGAAAAATTTTAAAATTAAATTCAATACCATGATATACCACATAGTAAAACTTAAGTTGTAATTGTATCATAACTAAAAGTAAACAGAAATAAACAATCTCATTAAAGTTAGACAATATGTATAATCTTATATATATATATATATTGTTGGAGAGAAACTACCCTCATCTACCACGTGATGACGTCACAGCGACGAGTATAAAACGCCGAGCAGACTGGACATCGGGACACTTTGCTTTCGGCTACCGTAGCGACAACATCGTCTGACTTTCTCACTGTTACTCTGCCCACTTTTCCATTTAATTGTTTTGATTAGTTGATTGTTTGTAAAATTGTGTAAACCTTTGCTGTTGTTCAATAATTTGTTTGTAATTAAATAAAATCAAGTTGTATTCTGTTATATTTGGTTTTCTTTTTTCTAAATAGATTTTGGCCTTATTGCCAAAATCAGAAGTGGGATTCGAATTCAACGTATAAGCCTATCACTGACTTAAATTATTTTCGTGTTATTTGTCGCATACGGGGTTTAAAATGTCTGACCGCGAATATCATCACAGCCATCATGGCAGTCGACATGGTAGCCGTGAGCATCGTTCTAATAGACGGCGAGAGCGTACGCCTGATGGTGCTTTTCGGAGCGCCATGGAGGCGATCTTGTCACGTCTCACAGCATTAGAGGAGCGGTCAGCGCGGCGACCCAGCCGGTCCCCTGAGCAACGAGTGCATCGCAGTCCACGTCGGTCAACTTCGCCATCACGACGTCGTCGTGTGGGCGCTTCTCCGGCTGCAGGCGTCGTCGGGCGGGTCACCGCCAGTGTTGGTACACGCCGCTGTACCGACATCAACACCAACGCCGACTAGTTCAGTCGCGGCGCCGCCTACTGAGCTGGCGCGCGCCGTACCAGCGGCGCCTAGGAAGGCTCCGGACACCATGTTGGAGTTCAGCATGCCAACGCAGCGGGCATCGCGTGCTGATGCTGAGCTGGGTGCAGCAACATCGGCGCAGCAGGAGGTCACCAAGGCATCACCGAGCTCCGCGCTGTCTTCGGGTACCGACCGCATTGTCGAGGCGATCCGGTCCATAGGAAGCGTGGTGAGATCTAACCAATCTATTTCTGTTTTCTTGTACCTTTTGCAAAAAGCCTGGACATACGGTTGAATCTTGCTTTGCCAAAATGAAAATAGTCTCGTAACATTAAAAAACGTCAATTTTTGTTGCAAAAGAGTAACTGCTGATGTTAAGGATGTGGCCGCTGAGGTCCTCGTTTACATTGATGATTTTCAGCTCTTAAGTGTACGACATTAGATAGCAAATTTGTTTTATTGAACCAAGTGTTGTCAGTATTAACTAAGACAGGCTTTTCCATAAGTGTACATTCTTGGCCACAGAAATCGAATACCTAAGTCGAACTATTAGTCAAGGTCAGGTACGACCGAGCTCTGGTAAAATTAAAGCGTTGACTGAATAACTGATCCCAAGAATGGTAAGCTAATGCATCAATTGTTGGGCCTGTCGAGTTATTTTCAGTGGTATATTGCCAATTTTGTTTAAAAACTGTGTGTTTTGCGGCGTAGACTGCAGCACTTTGGCTGCGGCTATGCCGACAAATATGTGCAGGTAACGGCGTGCGGATCGTCATCGTCGGCATCGTCGGCAGCGGCCTGCCAAGCAGCGTCGGCAGCGGCCTACCGAGCAGCGTCGGCAGCGGCCTGCCGAGCAGCGTCGGCAGCGGCCTGCTGAGCAGCATTGGCAACGGCAGCCGAGAACTCTGAAGCGGAGACTGCGGCGGCGTAGACTGCAGCACTTTGGCTGCGGCTATGCCGACAAATATGTGCAGGTGGCGGCCAGCCGAGCTCCGTGGGCAGCCGAGCACCTTGGGCAGCCGAGCACCGTGGGCAGCCGAGCACCGTCGGCAGCCGAGCACCGTCGGCAGCCGAGCAGCCGAGTGGGGCTGGCGGTTGCAGCACTGTTTCGACATCATAGTTCTGCCTTACGGGGAACTATGGTGAGGTTGTATATCGGAAAAGGTTCCGTCAGCATTGTGGGCTGTATATCGGAAAATGTTCCGTCAGCATTGTGGGCTGTATATCGGAAAATGTTCCGTCAGCATTGTGGGCTGTATATCGGAAAATGTTCCGTCATCATTGTGGGCTGTATATCGGAAAATGTTCCGTCAGCATTTCGACATCATGGCCCGGTCATGGTGGGGCTGTACAGCGGTTCCCATAAGGAGCCGTCAGCATCGCGTATTTCGACATCATAACACGGTTATGGTGGGGCTGTATAGCGGTTCCCATAAGGATCCGTCAGCATCGTGTATTTCGACATCATAACACGGTTATGGTGGGGCTGTATAGCGGTTCCCATAAGGATCCGTCAGCATCGTGTATTTCGACATCATAACACGGTTATGGTGGGGCTGTATAGCGGTTCCCATAAGGATCCGTCAGCATCGTGTATTTCGACATCATAACACGGTTATGGTGGGGCTGTATAGCGGTTCCCATAAGGATCCGTCAGCATCGCGTATTTCGACATCATAACACGGTTATGGTGGGGCTGTATAGCGGTTCCCATAAGGATCCGTCAGCATCGTGTATTTCGACATCATAACACGGTTATGGTGGGGCTGTATAGCGGTTCCCATAAGGATCCGTCAGCATCGTGTATTTCGACATCATAACACGGTTATGGTGGGGCTGTATAGCGGTTCCCATAAGGATCCGTCAGCATCGCGTATTTCGACATCATAACACGGTTATGGTGGGGCTGTATAGCGGTTCCCATAAGGATCCGTCAGCATCGTGTATTTCGACATCATAACACGGTTATGGTGGGGCTGTATAGCGGTTCCCATAAGGATCCGTCAGCATCGCGTATTTCGACATCATAACACGGTTATGGTGGGGCTGTATAGCGGTTCCCATAAGGATCCGTCAGCATCGTGTATTTCGACATCATAACACGGTTATGGTGGGGCTGTATAGCGGTTCCCATAAGGATCCGTCAGTATCGCGTTGATTTTCTGTTTAATATGAACATGTTTTGTCATGACTGCAGCATGTCTAAACATGAGCTTATTAATTTGTACCTATCTTGCTTCTAACAATATGACACTGACAAATTGTTAGGAACAAGTTTGTTTCTCTTAAACATGATTTGAGCATTTGTGTTGTACTGTTCTCAGATTCTGATGACAAAGTCGAGGAGTCCACATAGAGATCCGAGGACGGATCTCCGTCAGGAGAGGCCGTGTTGGAGAGAAACTACCCTCATCTACCACGTGATGACGTCACAGCGACGAGTATAAAACGCCGAGCAGACTGGACATCGGGACACTTTGCTTTCGGCTACCGTAGCGACAACATCGTCTGACTTTCTCACTGTTACTCTGCCCACTTTTCCATTTAATTGTTTTGATTAGTTGATTGTTTGTAAAATTGTGTAAACCTTTGCTGTTGTTCAATAATTTGTTTGTAATTAAATAAAATCAAGTTGTATTCTGTTAGATTTGGTTTTCTTTTTTCTAAATAGATTTTGGCCTTATTGCCAAAAATATATATATTTATTAAATGTTTGAGGAAAGCAGCTTCTCTGAAATAAGGTAAACAAACAAAAAAGCTTAAAGCAATAAGATGTAATAAAATGTAAAACTCAATAATATGTAAGTAATATAATAATAATATTATATAGTTATAATATAAAGTATTCAAACAAGTAATAACTAACTGTATTGTTTTAAAAATGTAAGAAAACTAATACTTGAGGAAAGTATGTATATATCAGTGAAATTAAATCTAATAAGAGAAAGAAAACAACAGAGTACTAGCGTAATAAAATAAGAAAGCTAAAAATATGAACGTTTTATAAGTGAATATTGTAAAAGATTAAATGGGTAAAGAAATGAAACTTTCGTTGAAAAAGGTTCCTGCCCACCACAGTAGGAGTAGCTCGCGGGCCTGGACGGTAGCCTTGTGCTACGCGCTCCAGGACAGGAAAAAAAAAAAAAAAAAAAAGATTGCTCGAATGAAGTCCAAACGTTATGTCACAAGGAAAATGCCGATAAATTTCAAAAAAAGAAGTAGCTTGGTTAGTTACATAATTGATGTAAAGAAATATACATATTCTATTTATTTGCCGTAAATGTTTTTATTGTGTTTATGTATTGTTTTTCTTTGTGTCACAAAATAAATATTTCTTTCTTTCTTTCTTGTAACTCACAATTGAAATAAAAAAACAACTGTATATTTAAATAAAAAAAAATGTGAGCCGTCACGCGACGTCTGGCAGATGTGAAACATCGACGTTATTTTGTAATATGGACGCATGCCGTGGCGACGCGTCGCCACGCCAGAAATCGGTTTTACGTGCGGCTATGGATGTTTCACACCAAAATAAAGCTGCAAAAATAGGATTTTTCTATACATAATGTAGGTACCTAACTCTACAAGATCAAAGCAATTTTTCGCATTTATTCATTCGCGTCATAGACAAAGAAACTGTCTACGATTCGCGTGATTCGCGTCAAAAGACATTGACTTTGACAGTTGATTTGTATGATTTGTGGCTGATTAAATTTAGCTTACGAAGCCATTAAGCAGCTGTTACAAAAGGCTTCAGGCAGAATTTCAATAAAACTTTTCAGTGCGTATAAAATATTATTTTAATTGGTAAAATTCGTTTCGTCACGCACGACACTACGTGCGTTGGGTCTGTGAGGGGGCTATTAAGCATTAAATTAAATATTTTGTAACCTTCCTGTAATGTATATGACGTCACCGGTCGGCTCCAGCGGAAGACCAGCGCTGATTGCTTTGCAGTCAGCACACGCTGAGCTGGGGCCGGTTTTGTGCCACGTAAATGTTTTCTGTTATGTTTGTTGTGTACTGATTTTCTTTGTTATTCGTGTCACAACAAAATTCTTTCTTTCATAAGCATTATTATCAATACTAGTTGTGCCCAGGTACTACGCCAAAGAAGGTAGTCCGGGATAAAAATTGGCCCAGTAGGAGACATTTGACGACCTCGTTGGCGCAATGGTTACCATGCTGGACTGCCAAACAGAAGGTTCCGGGTTCGATTCCCGGCACAGCCAACATCTTTGTGCTGAACTAAATTTGTTGGCTGTTGGTCTGGGTTTTAAATATGTATCTATATAAAATATGTATGTATGTATATCAGTTGTGTTAGCAAACATAATACAAATTAGAAATGGTTCAGTATGGCGTTAACCAGCCGTGGGTAAAATGTGTCATTATCTGAAAAATAAGTAAGATTCTCGTTTGTTGTATGAGAGCACTGAAATTTTTACATTTATTTTATCATTCATAAACATTCACTTAGTACCTAATTTAGTTGGGTTCGTATCAAAACGACATTTAAGCAGAACGCCCTATTAGCAGATCGTCCTAAAAGCAAAACGACATATTAGCATAACGTCCTACTAGCAACATGACCTAGTAGCAAAACGGCCTAATAGCAAAACGACATGGACAGTCATGTACACAAATTTTTTTTAAGATTTTAATAAAACTGTAGTTATTATACATAATAAATAAATAAAATAATTACTTGGACTGTAACATACATAATATTATTATCCCCATATTACTTTCCAAGCAAAATTATTCAAAAAGAAACTTATCTAATAATGAAAAGTCCCTGGTTTTATCCAAGTTTTGAGCTTGATCCGGCGGTAAGCGTAATGGGTAGTATATTTCATTGATAAACCGCACCGACTCCGATAGTCGGATGATATTTTATTCAGAGATCAAAAGCTTTTGTGGGATCATAGCTGGCTACTGAATAGATTGCAGTGGTAACGGTCAGGTTACTAAACTAGTAGTTCTTCTTCTTCTTCTTTGTACTAGCTAAGTGGCCAGGCTCTGGTGTCGAAAGTCCTCAAGAAGCCCGAAGGACTTTGACTTGGCTGAACTGAGACTTACAGATGAAATTAAAAGGGTCTCAAACTTTTAAACTTTGACGCATAGTAGGTAATGGCCAATGTTTACCTTCAAGGGTGTTAACCACGTAGAAGACTTATATAATTAATATAATTTGCAAGAAATATATGATTTGATTTGATTTGCCATCTTGGTACGATTTTCTTAGAACATAGTTTAAAAACATAGTAAAAAAACTAAATAGGTGACAAAATTAAATATTTAGTGTACTTCCGCTGTGATCCGAAATCCAAATTAAGACAAGTAAAGGAAAAATCAACTAAGATCAATTAACTCTCGACTCAATTGACTCTCGACTTGTCGTTCGTAGAGTCAGCATCTCCTGATGATGCCTTGTGGTTAGGCGAAACACGTGTAGAGTTAAGAACTTCCGAATTGTGATAGGTAACGTTAATCTTAATTAATCTTAGTTAATTGATCTTAGTTAATTAGTCTTAGTTAATTAAGCTTGGTTAATTGATCTTAGTTGATTTTTCCTTTACTTGTCTTAATTTGGATTTCGGATCACAGCGGAAGTACACTAAATATTTAATTTTGTCACCTATTTACAATGGATTTCCGCAAAGTAACGCCTGAGTCAATAAGTTATAGTAAAAAAACTCTTGCCAAACACACGTTTTACCAAAAAAAAACACCGAAATTAAATCAGTCCATCCGGTAAGGAGCTACGATATAATATTCGTCAAACATCTTGAGCAATGACCTTGAGTGCGCAGTAGACGATTTTAAGGTATCATTGGTGGTAGGAGAGGTGCGCGGGGGCATTCTGTCGGCACGCGGCCCCGCGATTGGCCGATCAGTTTGCCGCTGTCCCCCGCGCCGAACATACGTCCCGCTAGCATCTGTACTGGCATCGATTACACTTGCGTGCAGTTTGAATAGCCTATTTCGAGTTAAGAAGCAAAAATGTGAATTGGAATGTTCAAAAAGTCATGGAGTTAGTGAAAGAAAAAGTTTCCTTAATGGGTGCACAAGAATGGAATAAATTAAGCCAAAAAGTCAAAGATATCGAAGCAGAATACATCAAGAGTGACCATATCGTAGATTTGGTCACTGACCAATTTATAATCGTGAATGATGAAGATAGTGATGACACGGAAGTAGATGATACCTCAGATGATGATGAAGATGATGGCAGCGACGATGCTAATGATTTATTGACCCCCAGTACTAGTGCTTCTGCTAGTTTAGACCTAGTAGAAGGAGTATCGTTTCTTCCTCAAGATTAAATTGTAATTGTTTAATAATTTCATGTTGTAAAATTAATATTTTTTGCATATAAATTTTGTTTTTACGAATAATGTTTCACAATATTTTTTTTTTTATGTTTCTATTGGTATCAACAATTATTATATTGGTATCAACAATTATATTAGTCCCAATTCATAAGTCAGGAAACAAATTAGTAGCTCAGAACTACAGACCCATAGCAATTATATCGGGGGTTGCCAAAGTTTTTGAAAGGTTTTTGTATGCTAAAATATACAGACAAATAGAACCGTTTCTTAGTGATACACAACACGCGTTTCGAAGAGGCCGCTCAGTGAATACCAATCTCCTTACTCTTACAGATTTCATATCAAAGAAGCTTGACGATAGTATACAGGTTGATGTCCTTTACCTTGATTTTAAAAAAGCTTTTGATCTCGTCAATAATAATATTTTATTAAACAAACTTGAAGAAATCGGATTTGCACCAAAACTGTTAAACTTTTTTGCAGATTATTTAAAAGACCGAAAACAATTCGTGCGTCTTGGGTGTTTTGACTCTGATCCATATCACACAAGATCTGGTGTAAGTCAAGGCTCATCTCTCGGGCCGTTATTATTCTCCATTATGGTAAATGATATAGAGCAGTGCATGGATGGTTGTAAATGCCTACTTTACGCTGATGATCTCAAAGTCTACCGAGACATCAAATCCATAACCGACGCCAACGATTTGCAAAAAACTCTTAACGCAATAAATCAATGGAGCATAGTAAACAAACTTCCTCTAAATATAAGTAAATGCAATATTATTAGTTATACAAGATCCAAACAGCCAGTTTGTTATCAATATTCCATCGAAAAAGTAATTATCAATAGAACCAATTCCATAAAAGATCTAGGAATCATTTTTGACCCCGAGCTTAATTTTCACCAGCACATCCAAAACCTTACAGCAGAATGTTTTAAGAGAATGGGCTTTGTTAACAGAAACTGTCAAAATTTTACAAAACCTGCCGCCCTAAAACTACTATACTCAGCTCTTGTAAGAACCAAAATAGAGAATAGTTCAGTCATATGGAGCCCACACGAGAAAAAATATGTACTAATGTTAGAAAAGGTTCAGCGTAGATTTCTGAGATATCTTTACAAAAAGGTATATGGATATTATACCCTTTCCTATATCCGTCAAACTATGTTTAGGTGCGCTAGGTTTTAACTCTCTCGAAACCCGTCGTTTACACGATCTACTACAGACCCTATACAAGATTTTAAACGGCATCATACAATGTCCTTCACTAGTCTCTGAAGTGACTCGGCTGGCGGTGCCAGAGCACCGAGCGAGATTCCGGAGCGGGCGGGTGCGGCTGTTCTCCCCGGAGCCGCCGCGCACGGAAGCGCGTGCTCAGGCACCGCTGCTGAGAGCGCATCACCATCTTAACACTCTAGCTTGCTCACAACCACATATTGACATATTCGCGGACAGTTGGCACCAGTTCTCTAAAAGTACACTAACATACTGTGAAAATCAAGACATTATTAAAAGCAATATTAGTGTACAATAACTTACTATCTTTTAGTTATTATTATTATTTTTTCATGTGTTTTATTTTATTTATCTCAGTCTTTCCATGTATTTAAGTCTCCTTTCTTGTAGTAATTTAAGTATTTGTATATTGTTATATAATGTGTTTGTTTAATAAGTTACGTATTAATTGTTTTTCTTTTTTATTTAATTTAAGTATTGTGCAAATGTTTACTTTTAGTGTTTACATGTTATTTTTAAGAAATGTAGCGCTTTAGGGACTAAGTCTCTGTAATGCTATATTTTTAAGGAATAAATGAATTTGAATTTGAAATGAATTTGTATGTGGCCGTACATTTTGTAATATCGTGGTTCAATGCTAAATACATTAAGAAATGTTTCGATAGATTTGGAACACAACCATCAAAATATGACAGTTATATCAAGAATGTCAAAGTCGGTTTGGTTGGTCGTTATTTTTGATTGTTTTGGTTTTAGTGTTATGAAAAATAATATTTTTTGCAATAACTAGGTATAAATAATGCCTAATCCAGTTAATGATGAGAGACTTATCAGCGGTTTTACGGGTACTTTTTGGTGTAGTTTCGCTCAAATAACACTCACGGATATAAAAGAATGCCTTGTGTACACATTCATGTAAGTTTCACGCTGTTTCTTGACTGTTTCAATTACTATGATTAAGAATTTCCTGGACCAGAAGATTACTCAAATAGACATGACAACTCAGCATACAGGACATTTACAATCCTTACTTCCTTACTGATCCTTATATAGTACTTACCAAGCCGTTTATACATACAAATATTATAAAAACGTATATAACTGTGTGTCTATATATCTGTGTATCTGTTTGTTACCTCATCACGGCTAAACGAAAGATCAGATCGGCCTACAAATTTGCAACAGTATATGTAGAAACCCAAGGGTAAAAAGGTTAAGAAGTCAATATTTCATAAAAATAAACTGAGCGACTAAAAAAAAAACTTCTTATCTATATTTTAAGATAGTGATTTAAAACAAAGTTCTTTGAAAGTAGCTTGAAACTCAAAGAAAGTTTTATGCTGATAATTTTTTTTTAAAGTTTTGTAATATTACAATAAAGTGCTTGTAACCATATAATGTCTTGATCAATATTTATGAAATTTTGGGTAAGTGAACAAATTTAGAATGTCTGAGTCATAGGAATTAATTAATAAATGAATTCCTTTTTTCGTATTCAAGAATCATCATCGTCCACAGCCTAAAAAAGTACTGCATACAACAATATTACATCTTTAACTAGTAATTGTTTGCATTTCGACTGCCATATTGGTGTACATAGGTAGCTTTTACACTATTATTTTAAGGTGAGGATAAGGGCAAAATCTCGTGTGTTTGAGGACATGAGAGTGAAAGGAGTGAGTGTAGAGATGACGGCTGATAGAGGAGAGTGGAAGAGGAAAATTTGCTGTGCCGACCCCACCGAGTGGGATAAGGCAAGGAAGATGAAGAAGATCAGGGCAAAATCTTGAATTTCCAGTTTTTTCTATATAAATCTTAAATGGTAAAAAATAATGAAAAAATAGCTTAAAGCCCGTCTAAAGAACCACTCTTAGAATATTTGTACTTATTTTGATATCAATCAGACTTATCAATATTAAAAAAATAACACTTTTTTAGGGTTCCATACCTTTAAGCTATTAATTCGATATGTTAAAGGTAGGTACCGTTTACAATTTATAACGAAAAAACTGTAAAACCAAAATTTTACCCTTATCTATTACCTTAATAGTTTGATTGAGTTTCAAACACCATTTCTAATCTAATTCGGTAGAATGGAGTATTTTTTTTTTATTTAACTTCATCTCAATGTTATTACTTTTAATATATCAAAATAACTAGTCATAAATAGATTATGATTCTCAGTATAATAATATTATAGTTTGCAAACTTGTTTGTTGTTTTGAAGTGTGCTGCTGCGGGAAATGAGATAACAATGTATTTTTATCCAACTGACCTGAAACAGGGTTATGTTTTTAAAGCATATGTATTTTTACGGTACTAGCTGACCCGGCAAACATTGTTTTGCTTCACTTAGGGGTATGAAAAATAGATAGAAGCCAATTCTCATACCTACTGAACATGCATATAATTTTTTTTTTTATATATTCATATTTATGCATTCATATTTTTTGTGTGGCTTTGTGTTATTTTTCTTGATGTGGCATAGAATATATGACAATAACATTTATAGCAGTTTAAATAAATTATTCCACTTTGCCACCCCGAGCCCCACTGATGGGGCAGATTCCTCTAGTCTGAAATATAGATGGATTTTGCCCCGCCAGGGCTAGTATGGTTTGGTTAGCACCTAGCACCACCTATTAACAGGCGGTAGCCATCTTTGCCAAATGTTTTCTTTTATGTTTCTTGTGTATTGTTATACATACTTTGTTGTCTCAATTGGTTCTTTCTTTCTTCTTTTTATACATATTTGTAATATTTTTTTTCTTTCAAGAGCCTACTTATTTAAGCACTTTTAATTATTAGCAGGAGGGTTGTATTTTAATAAAAATACAATTAATTATTGACATTATCTCTGGCTCGGAATCCAGTAGTATCTATCTGTAAACATATACTTATATATATCATTCTTATCGTACATGAAGATAAATAATATAAATATCTGTTGAAACTTCTATTTATTTACATTCAACTGGCAACCACAGTAGCTGTGTATTGTAGAACTAATATTTTTTTTTAATTTGTGTTTTTAGTATTTTCTTTAGATTCTTTTATTCTTTTAGGTTAACAAGTCTTAACAGGTTCAATTCATATTATATAAATACATTTGGCTAAAAGAAGAAGAATATTGCTACAAAATGAAGGTAGAAATGCCAGAGTTGCGTCGCTGCTGTTTTTGCATTCCTCTGCGATATGGACTTCTTGCTTGTGGATACATAAAGCTGGTGAGTTCTCATTCAATCAATAGTTTGTTCAGAAATATTTTCTTTTTACTTACTTCTTTTATACATCACACGGCTAGGCATTTGACCAGCAGTGCGAATATAATAATTATACAATAATTAAATTTATATCTATGAACCAAAAAAATAATAATTAAATTTCTTTTTTACGCTTTTTTGCTGGCAGTACTTTTTGACAGTTGTCGTGTGAAGTTGAAGCAAGCGCGATCCTATTCTTAGTTGGTACGCATAGTACACGTATTGTGTGGTCCCAAACTGTCGGTTTCCTCACGATGTTTGCCTTCACCGTAAAGCGAGTTAAATTCAGGCATATAAATTGAAATAATAGTCGTTGGTTGGCCTGGTACGAGCTAGGGACCGTCAGATAGAAAAGTTATGTTTTCTACTGAACCACTGTCGCTGTTCAGAATCTTATACTATGTTCTGTATTTTCGTATGAAAAATCTCGGTGGCTTATTGGTGGACTGCCACCCAGAGGGTCCCGGATTCAATTTCCGGCACGGCCAAAATCTTTGTGATAAACAAAATTTGTTGGCTATCGATTTAAAAATGTATCGATATCTCTTTAAAAAATATCGATATAAAGTATTTAGGTATGCTTGTATATTAGTTGTGTTGGAAACCATCATACGAACTATGAATGGTTTAGTATGGGGCAAATCTAATATTTATTATTACTTTATTACAGTTTATCTTATGACTACTTAACTTACGATCCTATATATCCTGTTCACAATTTAAAATAAACTTAACCTTACCTATGTACCTAATTTATCTTATCTTACATCTTTAAATGAGCAATTCTTGTATATATATAACTTGTATATCTCGGAATCGGCTCCAACGATTTTCATTAAATTTAGTATATAGAGGGCTTCGGGGGCGATAAATCGATCTAGCTAGGAATCATTTTTAGAAAATGTCATATTTATACAAAAAAAAATAAAAAAAAAACAGGTCATCCAGGTACTATAATATACATGTGTTCCTTACTTTCAAAGTATTTGTTTCTCTTTTCAGGCAATAACCCTACTGATGCTGATCTCTATAATCATAAGAATGACTGAATACCATTTTGACACTTCAAGCACTGTCATAGCATCATTCTTCATTGTATTGTTGCTGGTGGATATTACTTTGACAGTTTTGTTTGTCATTGGCGGGCATAAAGTAAGTTTTACTTAATTACGTGCAATGGAGCTGCACAATTTAATTGCAGCTTCTCCATTCCACTACAGAACGAGCAGGGGCACAGCGAAGAGACACCGATTCACTGTCGAAGTTCCGAGGATTCGCACGAAGCGTTTCGCTTAGACCTTCCTTGTGAGAATTGCGAAGCTTTGGAACTCTCTTCCTGAGTAGAGTAAATAGATTCCTTCTAGGCAAGCGTGTTACATCTTAGACCACAGTCAAGCTTAACATCAGGCAAGCTGCGGTCAAACGTAAGCCTATTTATCAATAAAAAGAAAAAAATAACCGACTGCAAAAGGTGGAAATGCTTTCCGAACGCCAGTATTCGTATAGTCTTCGTCGTAATTGCTAAGTGGCCAAGCTTTGGTGTCGATAGTTTTCCCTAAGTCCTCTGACTTGGCTTAACAACTGTTTTTACGAAAACTAACGGCCGAGACTGATAATTTAACGTGTCATCCGACCCTCAGTAGCACCCAGATGAAAATTCCACTTTTAAAAAAACAGTCTTGCGTATGGTCACCCATCCAAAGACTGTCCGCGTCAACCGTTACTTAAAATCGATGATTGCGTCAGATCACCTTAGCACAGAATAATAACTTGTACTTCGTACAGAAGCTTCACTTCGCAATGGTTTTCAAAGAAATATGAACTCAATCTGATAAACAATATGATTTAATTTAGCTCGCGGTCCAGTCGATCACGTGATCATTTCGTTGCCTACCAATTTCTTTTCAACGGAATATGGGCCTTAATTCACTATGCTACGGTTCATAATACGTTGTACATGGTTATACGGAGTACTAGTTATTATTCTGTGGTATTGAAAGAGCCACGGACTAGGGTTGCTTACTTCGAGAAACTACTTCTTATGCCATCTAGCGCGAATAGAATTCCATAGGTATCATCTATAGTATCACCGAAAATATTTTGCGTTGGGCTCTTAGTCTTAGTTCGTAAATGTACGACAAATGAAATGTAACTCGAATGAAACGACTAAAATATCTTTTTTATTGTACGGGGAGAAACGGTTTGTAGTTTGAATTAATTTCATTTCATATTCAGGAACATAATGTAATCCAGTCAAAATAGATTTTACCCTTACCTGTCAG
The DNA here is from genome assembly GCA_035578125.1 of Mellilla xanthometata. NCBI lineage: Eukaryota > Metazoa > Arthropoda > Insecta > Lepidoptera > Geometridae > Mellilla > Mellilla xanthometata. The sequence goes on along the minus strand of JAPUBQ010000024.1, from coordinate 16,245,386 downwards.
CGTCTTTAGGTAACCAAAAAAAAGTTAAATTTCGATCACGATCCGTATTTAAACAATTAAATACTGCACAGTATCTTTTTGCTTTTTTTCGTTTTGTGTCCATCTTGCAATTACATAATGAATCAATCAAATAATTAAGTTGAACGTGGTCGAACATATAGCGCGCACGCGTGTGTTTTCGTTCGCTTGTGGCAGCTTACTAGATTGGCCACTCCGTGGTGGCCGCCGCCCGTAGGTATGTTTTTAACACCTACACGCGGAGTGACACAGGCCTGACCTTAGTTAGCCGAGCTTCAATATAGTATAGTATTCGTATATTGTACGTGTACGTATTTATATCTCAAACTTTCTTAACTATCTGTATTACTAGTATGAATTGCAATTACCACAAAGTCTGTAAACCCTATCTGATTATATTTATTTCAAACTCTAGTGCAGGAATTTATAGACATTTATGAACCATCTATACAAAGTGTTTCTTAAAGGTGTAATAATGTTAAAGAGTCTTCAAACATTTTTTTTAACCTTGAGAGGTTAGCGTTTGACTACAGCTAGCCTGAAGTTAAGCTGCACTGCAGTCTACGGTGTGGCACGCTTACCTAGAAGATACCTATTAACTCTACTTTTGAAGGGCCCCGGATAAAGTCGTGAACCATAATATTATAAACTTTAATATTTTAGTATACGACTCCATATATTATATACTCGTATGTATGACTCATTTGTTTTATCTCTCTCTCATTTGTTTTATTGGCAGCCTTAACGAGTCATCACTGACAGCTTATCAGCTTGAACACACCAGTCGTACACGCCCCCCCAGTCAAGGCCATTGTTCAATGATAAGCTGTAGGGTTGAAACTCTTCAAATTTTCGTTAATTTTCAACTTGCGATTACTCGAAATCTATGACACTTTGAATACCTTGTAAACTGAATTCTATATGTATCTAGGTATGTGTAGTATAAGCATTATCACACCTTTCAGAAGCACCTTGTATAAATACCTAAATAAAATACCAAAAAAACATGATTCATCCTACTAATATAATAAATGCGAAAGTTTGTCTGTAAGTAAGTTTGTATGTTTGTTACTTCTTCACGCTCAAACGGCTGAACCGATAATGATGAAATTTGGTGTGAAGATAGTCCTGAGATTAACACATAGACTATTTTCTATCCTGAAAACAATTATGGTTCCTGTGGGATACGCAAATAACTTCAAAATTTATGTTACTTCATCACACATCAACAGCTGGACCGATTTTGATGAGATTTACTATGAAGATAGGTTACACCTTGGATTAACACAGACTTCTTTTATCCCGGATTAACGCGGGCGACACCGCGGGGCTCAGCTAGTCATTAATTCTTTTTTTTTTTTTCAGAAAACAGTACAACTTTTACGCGTTTTCTACATCTACAGCATTGTAATATTATGTATCTTTGGAGTGTTCTTCGGTTTGAGCTCGGCAATAGAGCTTTATCAAGTGGAGAAATATCTACAAACAAACACACATCCTGACGGTCATTTTCTTATGTTATTCATCATTCAGATAAAACTATATATTGGATTCTTTTCTTTTGGTAAGTAAAGCATCATCATCATCATCATACAGCTAGTTCTTTCCCAATGCTGGGAATAGATCTCTCCTCTTCTAAAAAACACAGCATAAGCAGCCCACTATACGTTCCCACTGCTGGGGCTCGGGGCCTTCTCTCACGAGGAGAGCGATATAGGCTATAATCCACCACGCTGGCCAAGTGGGGGTTGGCGGATGACACACGTCTTCGGATATTGTGGTCCTCAAACATGCCGGTTTCCTCACGATGTTTTCCTTCACCGTAAAGCGTTCAAATCTACACATAACTTGATAAACAAGTTATTGGTGAAGGGCCGGGATCGAACCAGGGGCCGTCTGATTGAAAAGCAGACGTTATTACCACCAAGTCACACTTTTGCCAATCAAAGCAAATCTTCTTCTCCTTTACCATTTCCCACTAGGTGGGGTCGGCACAGCCTATTTTTCGCTTCCACGCCACTCCATCAGCCGTCATCTCCACATTCACTCCCTTCTCATTCATATCCTCCTTCACACATTTCATCCACGTCTTCTTTGGTCTACCTCTCCTTCCGCTACTTCTTACAATCATATCCATACTTCTCCTAGTCACGTGCATCTCCTCTCTACGCATTACAAGTCCGTCTCATATTTCTACAAACAATGCCAGCATGATTTGTAGAAATATGTTTTGAAGCGATAACGCCCGACTGAGGTGTCGGGCGTCTCACGTGCTGAAAGTCGCGGGTTCGATCCCCGCCTAGATTAATAATTTTATTTCTAGTTTAAAATTTGTCAAGCACCTAACACAGCAGTGTGTTCCGGCGACCTTCTTTAGGTCAGAGTATTGCTAACTCTTATTGTTACACTTCTTCTTCCTTTTTTTTTGTTGACGAGGGGGAAATCTTCGACAAGATACCTGGCTACGATGGGGCGCAGCCAGGTTATGTGGGATTTGTACCCACTAAAACTCCCCCGGTGACCTGCCTCTGTGCATAACGGAGGTCTCCGGGTTCTTCCGGGAAACACTCCGGAGACTCACTTCTTCTTCCTTGCCTTATCCCACTAGGTGGGGTTGGCACAGCAAAATTTCTTCTTAGGGCATGTAAGAGGATTGCATGCGGCAGAGATGCGAATATTGAGACGGGTGTGTGGAGTGACAAGAATGAACGAAATAAGTAAGACGTAAGAGGAAGTGTAAAAGTAGTCCCAGTGAGTGAGTAATTAAAGAGTGGAATGTTTGTGTGGAATGGGCATGAGATGCGTAGAGAGGAGATGCATGTTACTAGGAGATGTAACTATGGAAATGGTAGTGCAAGGAAGAAGAGCAAGAGGACGACCGAAGAAGACATGGATGGAGTGTGTGATGAAGGACAAGAGAGAGAAAGGAGTTAGTGTAGAGATGTTGGCTGATAGAGGAGTGTGGAAGCAAAAAACGGGCTGTGACCTGCATAGCAGGAAAAGACGAAGATAAAGAAGATGAACAAATTGATTTGATCCCTCCATGTTAGTCCAATGCTTGGCCGTAAGGTGTGATAAATAAAAAATATTTATTTTTCAGGACTGCAAATGTACATAATCTTACTAATTCGAAGTGAAATAAACAAACTGAGGAACAACTCTTCGTATAGGTTCACCAACATCGCTGCTGAGCAGAGCGAGGTGGAAAATGGAAGCCATGGTCAAGATACGAAGTACGAAACTGTAGGAACAAATGCATATTAAGGAAACAGAATTGACAATCGATTCATAGACATAATTATTCAATGTAAAAATAGACTTCCGATTTTAAATTTAAGCTTTTCTTTCGAATTAAAATGTATTTATCCTTTTAGTCCAAATTGACTTATGTAGTTACAAAAGACGGCATGGTTTCGTCAGCACAAAAATATGGACATAAATTATATCATCCCATTAAAATAGCATATAGGAAAGCTATATTTGTAAAATTGTATATGATTAATATATTTATTTAAAAAAATATTCTTATGTTTTATTAATTGCTAGTCATTATCATTAGCTAGAAATTACTTTATAGATTTGAACTTTTATTGTCTCCGTCTTTTAGTCTACAACTAGGCATTTATATTTTTTACGTGCTAGCGGCACCCCAATCCAAGATAGAGCATGTATAGTCTGGAATAACAGGCTTTCAAGGAGGCTGTCCTGTAAATACACTAAATGTTTGTGATATATTTGAAATAATGCTAATTAATTTGACATAATGACATATAATTATACTAAAAATTTTACATTCTGATAAATACTTTTTGACATTTAAACTATAACTGTAAATAATCTGAAAGAATACTAATTTTTATCACTAATTTTGAAAATACGAGTATAATAAGATTGTTGTGAATGCATGTATTTAAGTTGGGAAATAAAGGCTATTTTTATTTATTTTATAAGGAAAAGGAAAAGGCTGTCCAAACACTGTCAGGTGCTAGACAAACAAGCCCTAGAAAATGCCTACCACCATACAACATTTTTAGCGATCCACCCTTCCATTTAGAAAACAATAGCTGCACCCCGCGGTGTTACTCGCGTTAGTCCGGGATAAAAAATAGATTATATGGATAGTCAAGATCTAGGTTGTCTCCATACCAAATTTCATCGAAATTGGTTCAGCCGTCTGAGCGTGAAGTAGTAACGAACATACACAAACTTTAGTCTTTATAATATTAGCAGGATTATTTTGCGTTTCCTTTTTTAATTATTATTTTTATCAACATTATTATTATATCAACATTGTAGTATTTTTTTTTATCGAGTCTTCACGTCATCTATACCGCGAAGCAAGAGAAAGTCTTCCAACCAGTGCGTCCTACCAGTCTATGAGCTAAGTGGCCAAGATCTGGTGTCGAGAGCTTTCAAGCCGCCCGAAGGCCTCTGACGTGGCTTGAAAACTGCTTGCACTAAGACACATCAATCGTCAATCACATAAATCCACATCGACCGTTGGCCCTCAACGCAGTGATATATGAACTAAGCTTTATCTTATATATAAAATTTCCATGTCACTATGTTAGTTACCGTACTCCTCCGAAACGGTATGACCGATTTTTTACCAAATTTTATATGCGTACTAGCAGTTGCCCGCGGCTCCGCCCGCGTATAGGTCGCTTTTCGCGTAACCTGTGGATTTTTTCATTGTATCCTATTCCCGTGCCAATTTAATATATCAATTAATAATAACCTAAAATTCAAAAACACAAAACTTTCATTTTGAATTTCAACCCCAATAACATCCCCCTTAATGCAACCCTGGCAAAAGTTTTCATAATTTTAATATGACCATTAAATAAACTACTACCATAATAATTTTCTAGACTTAAATATATAAAAAAAGAATTTTCTACACAAACTTTCACCCCCTATTACAAACCCTTAGTTCGCTACTGTAACACCCCTTTCACCCCCTTAGGGGTGGAATTTCCAAAAATCCGTTCTTAGTGCGCGTCTACATACTAAAACAAATTCACCTTCCAAATTTCATACCCCTAGGAGCAGCCGTTTGGGCTCTGCGTTGCCTATATATGAATGAATGAGTCAGGACAAAGAGTCTTATAGATTCAGTAAGTCTGAGAATCGGCAACTATCTATTTTTCATACTCCTAAGTGAGTGAGGTAAAATAGCGTTAGCAGGTCAGCTAGTTGATTTCTAAAAACTAATGTTTATTTATAATAACTTATCTCTCTCTTATCATAATTATTCCAGTATTATATAGCACACTTGTTTGTTGTTTTATATTTCGTGGATGCAGGAAATAAGATAACAGTGGGTTTTTAACCTTATCGCTGGCTCGAAATCCAGTATTGTCCGTCTAATGCATGTCACATGAACATAAATATAAAAGCCCGATGCAAATAACATTAGTTTTTAGGTAACTGTTGCTTCAACAGCAACGTTCAAGACCTAAATTAAGTTGTTTTTTTTTCAAATTGATGTTTAACAGTTTTGAGAAAGTTAACAATAAAAGTAAGATTTTTCAATTCATTTGTGAATTATAATTGAATAAAAAGTGAAGAATAAACTTCAAAACAAGGTAGAAATGCCAGAGTTGCGTCGCTGCTGTTTTTGCATTCCTCTGCGGTATGGACTTCTTGCTTGTGGATACATAAAGCTGGTAAGTACGATTTAAAATCTATAATTATCAAACAATATTTATACGGGGTTTTGTTTTTAGTTTTTAATTTTATAATTGACTTTTATGGCTTAACTATAAATAAATCTATTATATTTATAATTATTTATTATATTTTCAGGTATTGTTCCTGCTGCTCCTGACCGTGTTAAGCATAGGATTGGCCTCTTCTTCATACCTATCTTCCAGATACAGTAGATAAAATCTTTATTACATTTCTGCTGGTGGATATAACTTTGACACTTTTATTTGTCATTGGTGGGCATAGGGTAGGTTATATTTTCTTCATAGAGGAAAGAATTCATTTTATTAGGTCGGGACAAAAGTATTTTTCGTATTTTGAATGTACGAGTATTATTAGTAATCAAACCTTTGGCTGTACTGAATGTAACTGACTGGTTTTAATAAAAAAATGTGACATTCTGAAAATGCAATAAATAAATAAAAAACTTGAAAGGTGTCAAGGGACACCCGGATGAAACGAAGTTTATTCATGAATCATTAAATAAATAATCTATAATCTCATTAATCGTCACGATACCACACTGTTCAATGCGAATCAGAAATGAAAATATCTGGCTTGCTTCCTATAAGAGAAAGAGAGAGACAGACAGAGAAACATGCGCACGCCGCACTGCTTACAATAGCTTGCTATAGCAAAAAGTGTCGTGACAACTTTTCGTTAGAATTTTTCGTCGTTCGAACTTTGTTCCAACTAGTTTCCGGTGCTATGCAATTTCTTTCAAGCTAACATAATTAACTTATGTGGCGAAGAAATTCGGTAGTATCGAACACCGCGAATTTTGTATGGTGAACCACACAAATTTTATTCCCGCACCTAATACGATATCAATAACAGTAACACAAATATGTTCAAGCGTTTCAAGTCTAAAAATTTTGGGTAAATGTAGGCCCTGTCACATATAAAATACAAATACAAAATATGTTTATTTTCTTTTTTTTTTTTAATATAATGCTAAAATAATTTTAATACAGATACAAAAATGGCTAAATTAAATTAATTGGGCCTTTTAAATTGTGTACGTACATGTAATAATTATATTAAAGAGTGAATAACTTTTAACATTGTGTGGTACGACATAGAGACGCTGTGCCCCGCGCTAAGTATCTTCCGATCCTGTGCTGCGGGGCTACAGTTTTATCCGCGCCGAGCTATTTGCCACTGCTCACTTACAATTTATTATTAAATATTTACTTTATAAGTTTTTACCTTTTATTGGCTGGAAAATATAACGGATATATAAATATCCACAGTTGACAGACAAGCTGTTCCACACTCACACCCAATTGCCGATAGTTTAGATCATACAATTGATTAAATCAATTAAGTATTTAATAAGTAGGCATGTATATAACATTTGTAAGAAAAAAGCACCAACTAAACCAAAATCATTAGATAATAAAATAAATAAATAAAATAGCCTTTATTGGTGCTTTTTTCTTACAAATGTTATATACAAAATAATATAATATATTATACAAAATATTTTTTTATTTTATCTTTAAATTTTTTACTCATTAGCTTCAGTTGTTAGTTACAGTTTACTACAGTAATTTAGTCTAAATTTATATTTGTTTATTCGTTTTCAGAAAACAGTCAAACTTCTATACGTGTTCTACGTCTACAGTATCGTAATTTTATGTATCTTTGGATTTTTATATGTGTCGTTTACTGCATTGATGTATTCTATATCATATGACGAAAGCCAATTCTACTTTGTAGATTTTCTAATAGATTTAATCGTGGGATTCTTATTTTTTGGTAAGTAAAAAATAAAAAATAAATAAAAAAACGGCATGGATCAAAATCAGCATTTCATGCAACAAGGCTTATTATGTGTAAAAAAACCTTAAATGCGGTCGAAAATGGGCTGATGATGATGATGATATTTTAAAATCTGTGACTATCAACTTAAAAAGCAGTAGTGTAGGATCAAAACATGATAAAGATCTCGAAAAACTGATAATAAACCCCAAATCTGTTGAATAAAAAGGTAATAAACATGTATGCAATTTTGTTAGGTTGATGATGTTGATGATTTTGGGAGTGCGAGTGTGGAGCTCGGCCTTCGGCCTCGCCCCACCCTCGCCCTTGCCTCGCAAGTGCCTTTTTTCAAGTTTTTGACCGAATTCAAGGTTTTTTACACATTTTACTACCTTGACTTGAATTTTTTCCATATTATTACTATAGTAATAATATAATCTACTAGCTGACCCGGCAAACGTTGTTTTGCCTTGTAAATTATTTTTATTCTAGTTTCTGACAAAATCAGTACCAGCAAAGAAAGATAACGTAATGGTGTTTTATTTAACAATTTTTTTTTTCTTATATGGCACCGACTCCAAGAAAACAGGATAAATAAAAATTGAAGATAGCATTTTTATATGTGCATACATCAAATAAACACTTTGATTGTACTTATATATTCTTGATTTGATGTAGGCATAAAATTATTTTTCTCTAGACAAGACTAGTTCGTTCATCAAATCCATGTCATGTCATGCCAGAGGCCTTTATGGCGGCATGAAAAACACAACATCAGAGCTCAGCCACTTAGCGCACACGAAGTAGATTCTTATGGAAACTCCAGAGTACATTACTGTTCGTACTTACCTGGAATAGAGCCAAACCCTTGGATTAAAATTGACTTTTATGTTATTCTAATTAGGTATTTTATTCTTCTTCGTAAGCCGACTTGGCTTCACGACTGTTTGTACTAAAACTAACAGTCGGGACCTATAATTTAACGTGTCATTCGAGCGACGGTAGCCACGGTGCCTAGATGAAAATGCCACTTTTTAAACGACAGTCTTGTGCATTAACGTGTCAGATCATCTTAGCTAGTCGAGCTACAGGCGCTTCATTCTCATTTTATTCGAGACGACCTCGTTGGCGTAAAAGTTACCATGCCTCACTGTCAATCAGAAGGTTCCGGGTTCGATTCCCGGCCCGGTCAACATCTTTGTGCTTAATTAAATTTGTTGGCTGTGGGTGTTAAATATGTATTTATTTAAAATATGTGTGTATGTGTATGTAGTATATCAGTTTTGTTAGCTACCATAATGTCGAGAGGTTAAATCCGTGGTTCGTGGAAAGTAGAAAAAGAAATAAACTTGGTTCATTGCGATTCATATACAATAATTTAACACATAACACAAACTAAAAAAGGTTCAGTAAAGGGTTAACTAGCCGTGTGTGAAATGTATCCCTAATATTTATTATTTTTATATTCCAGGACTTCAAATGTATTTTATCTTACTAATACGAAGTGAAATAAACAAACTGAGGAACAACTCGACGTATAGGTTTGCGAACATCGCTGCTGAGCAGAGCGAGGTGGAAAATGGAAGCCATGGTCAAGATACAGAATCCGAGACTGTCAAAAGAAGTCAAGAAAGAAATGACGAAGGACGTGACAATCAATTTTTAGGCATAATTGACCAATGTAAGAAAAGTGAATCGTTCAATTATAATAAGTTTTAATTAACTGCATGCAGTTAGTTACTTTTGAAATAAATAAACCTAAGTATTTAGAATATAATTTGTATTTCTAACCCCTAACGCAAAAACGATGGTTGGTTATGCGTCTTAGCTTCTAACCGGATGAACTGACTTTTTGATTTTGTTTGAAAGATGCGTTTGAGTCTGGCGTGTTCTCAACTCTGGTGAGATTGGGTCCAAAATAGCCTCTATCTTAAAATGGCGGATTTTGGTGGAACTTAAGACTATAAAAAGTTCCAGTTATACTTCCATAAGTCCCAACTCAGCATAATGCTGCTTGCGAGTTCTGGTCTCTCGAAGAAAATAGCAGTCACGCACGACACACTATTATTATACGTGTATTTATAAAGTATTTCCTATTATGAAAGGCTAAAATATATATTTTGCAAGGTTTATCTATAAATAAGAACAGCTGAATCACGCCCCACTCACTTCTAAGAACCAAAATGTTTTCGAGAACACCGTAAATTTCCCATTGTCTCCGCTACCGGGTCCACGACAAAGAAAGGTTCAGCCGAAATCAAAACTAACATTAAAAACCATTATCCGAGCAAAGCCGCTATTGTAGCTCGAGCGAATAAAGTGTTGAGTCAGCGCACGAAATTTGCGAGTCACCCGAAATATTCATGAAGACAATGCTGCAGTAGAAGCTACAGAGTTAATAAATGTTTACTTATTCAAAACATTTCAAATTCATTTAAATTCAAATTCATTTATTCCTTAAAAATATAGCATTACAGAGACTTAGTCCCTAAAGCGCTACATTTCTTAAAAATAACATGTAGACACTAAAAGTAAACATTTGCACGATACTTAATTAAATAAAAAAGAAATAAAAAAGAAAAACAATTAATACGTAACTTATTAAACATACAAATTATATAACAATATACAAATACTTAAATTACTACAAGAAAGGAGACTTAAATACATGGAAAGACAGAGATAACTAAAATAAAACACATGAAAAAATAATAATAATAACTAAAAGATAGTAAGTTATTGTACACTAATAATTTCATGTAATGGCAGTAAGGTAAGGTGTCTGGTCGACTTACGAGTTTGTCCCGTACAGTGTGGGTTAATTCTTGAGCTTCCAGCAGCCCAAGTCTAAGAAAAGCCATTGGTAATTGATGCCACTGACAATAAGAATGACCGCCATTCTTAGTCTCAACTGATACAAAATTTACCATTCTCAATGGCGGTCAGAGGTCTAACTTCTCACATTACTTATTTTGTAAGCTAAAAAAATAGAACGACTGAATGATTTTGAGAATAAATATGCGGTTTCAAACAGTAAGTACTTAATTGAAAAATTGCATTGTATTGAAGAATCGTTCTATTTTCCATAGTTACAAATTAAGTAATATGTAAGGAGTCAGACCTCTGACCGCCTTTGAGAATGGTATTTTTGTATCAGTTGAGACTAAGATTGGACACCATAATTATTGTCTGTGGCATCAATTGCGAATGGTTTTTTTCAGACTCAGACTGCGGTGAAGTTAAAATCGTGAGGAAACCAACCATCCAGAATGGTGGGATAGTATTTTTCTAAGGCTTCACTGGCTAGCTACCACACTCAAGTGGAAAGTCAACCAAGTATCTAACGCTGTTTCGACAGCCTCCTTCATACAACCACCAGTAATATCAGAGCTCGTGTGTTTAGGGTCCTGCTGGTCAATTGCCTAGCTATAATGAGTATACGAGTAAAAGATAAAGTAATATAAGCTAACAAAACACTAGAAAATGATTATTAATGAAATTGTCAAGAAACTCATGATTTTGTAAAGACCAGCAATACCATTGAATAAAATTCTCGATAATACCATAGACAGATTATAAATATAATTTATTCATCATCAGGTTGCCTGGAAGAGATCGCTTTAAGCGATAAGGTCGCCAACTGTGGCAAGCTAGTAAGCTCTTTCTTTTTCTTTTTTGTATGTAATAATTAATGTGTCCAATAAAGATTTTTCTATCTATCTAATCATTAATTAATTAACAAATTATACGAGTATAGAATTTGTCTATTATAATACCTAACAAAACACAGGTTTGTGACCCCAAAAACAAGTTTCATAATAAAAGTACCACCCTTTGCCACTGATTTCGTTTAATTAACTAAGTAGTATTCGTGAGACCAATTAGGCCCAAAGCTTAGCGTAGGTGGAGGTCGGATAATAACTGGCTAATTAAAGAATATGGTATTTGTTTGGATACACATGTAATAATAATTAATGTAATGGTAATTTTACCTCAGGGTAGCATTGCTTTTTACAGGCGTCGTTTAAAAGATATTGTGGCTTGTTTAGAAAGTTTGTTATCGTTTGTTAGTATAAGCATTTCCAATATATGTTTGAGTCGAGGCGTTTTTTCACAAGATTAGAGGTATGCGACCTCGCCTGCCAAGTGCGGGTTGGCAAATGATACACGTTTTTGGATTTTGTGGTCTTTATTGTAGTAGTTTATGTACTCATAGTTTTTAATATATTTGGTATTAAAAGCTACAGTAAATGAGCCTGCATCTCCAAACTAAGCACGGAAGCTTATATATCAGAGATGCATAAATCTTTGGATTTCCGATCCTTGGAAAAAGTGTTTAAAGGTTTTCCTTTGCCGTAAGAACAAGTGCAAATTTCATGAAAAACAAGGATTGTGTAGGGCTGGATTTAAAGGGGGAGACGGAGTCACTGATTGGAAGCCCAAGATTCTGCTGAAAAGCCACACAGGCAGTGGTTTATTTTTGACAATATCTTTATTTTGGCTAGAATTCCGTAAATGCACCTGACGCATCCTATCCTATTACCTCTGAACAACAACCTGACTGCTTTCAAGACGAGAACGTATCGGTTTCTAGGCAAGTGCGCTCGACTAAGACCACAACGACACTTACCATCAGGTAAGTAATTATAGTCTAGCGCAAGTCTTTCAGAAAAGCAATATAAATTTAGCTGTAGAGGGTCCCACCAGGTTCGATTCCCGGCACGATTATCTTTGTGATGAACTAAACTTGTTAGCTATTGGTCTGGATGTTAAATGTACATCCATATAAAGGTATATGTATGATTATATGGTTAAAGTTGTGTTAACAACCATAATACAAACTAGAAATGGTTTAGTATGCGGCTAAGCAGCTGTGTGTGAAATGTTTCAAAAATGGTTTATGCTGATACCAGTAACCCTTAAATGGACGATTTTTGTTTCACGTTTTAAAAAATATATTTGTGTAATATGTGTACGTATTAGATACTATATTCATCATAGTATGGCCATGTGTTACTATATTCATCATAGTCTAGGAAAAAATAGTAAAAAAATCTAGACATTAATTTACTATACTTTTTTGCAATATTGTGAGTGTTGTTTATAAACTACATTGCGCTGAATAAAAAAAAACAATGAAGGTCAATTTTATGTGTGATTTTTAGTATGTTGTTCAAAAACAACATTGCTCATTTAAGGTTTAAGAAATCTTTATCACACATCTAGCAGTGAACAGCCAGCTAGTTCCCGAACAGCACCAAGCCCGGAAACGTTATGAGCAGGTTATCTCTGCCGCTATTGTCCCTTTGCATACACTTTATACGTCGGTCGACTTGCAGCCGCTTGCACGAGCTGCTGCGATACCGGAGATTCATGAATGACACATAAATAAGGCGTAACATATGGCTAACTTGAGTGTCTGGTAGTCCGACCACCTCCCTGCTTTTATGAAGGCCTATTGTTTGTGTCGCAATGTACTACGAGTATATTTATAGAAATACTCAAACGTGCCGCTTTCCTCACGATGTTTCCTTCACCGTAAAGCGAGTGCATATCCACACATAACTTAAAAAACACGTCTTTGGTGTAGGGCTGGGATTGAACCAGGGGCCGTCTGAGTAAAAATCATATGTTTGTACCACCGAGCCACACTTGCATTTTTTTTTTCACCCTCGCTTATGGTAGAGCTGCTTTTTTCACGATTCTATAAATCATAAGAACATTGTTTGCAAGTTGTTTTCTAGACATACTGAAAACGTTTTTATTCCGGATTAAAGCAGCTAACGGAACGTAGCGTCATAAATAGAATGCGAATTTGGGAAGTGACGTAAGAGAGATTGATGAGTAAAAGCTATAATGTCGAGTACGCCTAATGTACTGACTCAAATATATTCGCGAAGCCTTCTTCTTCTTTTTGTGTGGATCTGGCGTAGCATGGCAACATTTATTATTATGGTGGCATTTCACAATGTTCACATCGGTATTCATACTAGCGTATTCGGTATATTTGGTGAACAATATACTCGTATATAAATAAATAAAATAAAATTTCTTTATTGCAGGCATTAACCCATAGTAACAATTTTTTTTTTATTAAAAAACGAGTAAAATCTTATTTATAAAATTTCCGTGTCACAGTGTTTGTTACGGTACTCCTCCGAAACGGCTTGACCGATTTTTACCAAATTTTATATGCATATTCAGTAGGTCTGAGAAACGGCTACTATCTATTTTTCATACTCCTAAGTGAGGCAAAACAATGTTTGCCGGGACAGCTAGGTTTATTAAAAAATAAAATAACCATAAACTTAAACTTACCAACTTAAAAGCTTATCTGTTTGCGCTCCGGTGGACGTACCCAGGACCGATAGATATGACTGTTGATATCTTCAGATAGGCACTGCTGTATGCCATTATTCGACCTACGTATCTTATCCCAGAAGGACGCAATACGTGCTCGAATAACTGCAAAGAAATCAGGAACCCGCGCATCTGTGAACATGCCGGACGCGCTGCAAAATCTAGGCCTTTTCATTAATATATGTGGACAGCATATTTGATAATATATTTGTGTTATTAGTATATTTTACTAAGCGTATTTGTGTATTAGGATGGCCTTCTTTCCTGTAAGTATTTACATGTTTGCGTAGTCAATAGTTTTTGACTAATTTGATCAAAAAAAAATAATAAAAAAAGATTTTTAAGTTTTAATACCACGTAAAATCTATCGCCAAGCGCCTAACTGCGTGTTCCGGCAGCCTTCTCTTCTATACTTCCGCCAAATTCGATGTGAACTAAATGTAAACAAACAAAAAAAATCAATTTTAGGGTTATCACTTCAAGAAAATGCTACGGATATCAGAATTTCTATATTTTGTCAGAAAAGTCGTCCAGACTTTTTGTAATTTCAATCGAAAAGTCATATTTAATGTATTTAAAGATCAATAGCAATAACAAATTGCCAAGAAGAGAGTTTTAAAAGAAATTAGAATATTCACTGATTACTTACATAGGAGTTAGCATCAACCCTAGCTATTTTTTCGTTTGAGTGCAGGAATCTTAAACCATTGGCCAATTTCTATTATTCTTCCAAATAAAATACTTACAACACTAAAACCCTTAAAAATTCCAATTAACAAGTAAATTTTTATTTAATCGCATTATTGACCTGATAAATGATGTTCCGTTGTACGTTGTATTTTAGTAAGATGCAATTTCAACAAATATTTTTATTTAAGGGAAATAGTAATTTGTAATCATTAAAAATAACTGTTTTAGTATACATTTCAATGACTAGTTTCTTTTAAAATCTACGTCATACTTAAGTGCTATTTTAGGGAGAATACAATATGAAGATGTATAATTCTTGTAACGTAGCAATAGTGTAAAACGAAACTGCTAAAAATAAATCGTAAATAAACATCTCAAACAAGGCCGCTCCTTCAACACTTGTTTGCCGAAATTCGTAAGTATTAAAAGTATTTCTATATTGAACATTAGAAAAAAAGTTTTTTACCACTGCTGTCAGTGGTTGCTAGGCAACGCTTTGTTGGTAAACATTTCACATCGAATTTGGCGGAAGTATAGAGAGAGATATTTTAGACTAGGCATGCTCCATCTTAGGCCGAATATCACTGTGGCCATGTGGTTACGAGTGCCCAAATAATGCAGCCAGCTGCATTGTGTGAAAAACCATTGTTACTACCAGGGAAACCTAGCCAATAAGCTTACTAATAAAGAATTCTATTAATATTTTATATGCGAAAGTTTGTGTGCAAGTGTGTATGTTTGTTACATCTTCACGCTCAAACAGCTGCATCGACTTTAATGAAATTAGGCATGTAGATAGCTTAGACCATAGATCATGGACACAATATAAGCTACTTTTCATCCCGGAATATAATTAATAAATGCGAAAGTTTGTGTGTGTGTATATTTGCTACTTCTTCACGGTCAAAAGGCATAACCGATTTTGATGAAATTTGGTATGGAAATAGGATAGACTTTGGATTAACATATAGGCTACTTTATATTTCAAACACCAGAAACATTACAGGTACAGAAAATGAAAACATTACAGGTTCCCATGGGATGCGCTAATAACTTCAAAATCACATAGGCTAATTTTTTCCCGGACTAACGCGGGTAAGACCTCGAGACGCAGCTAGTGTTAAAATAAGTTATAAGGCTTTATGTGTCGAAACCCACTAGTATAATTTGTCGACTTGTTTGTTTTGTAAAACGCTATTACCGTTACTCACTTTAACCACCGCAAGAGCTGATTAATGGCGTAACTGGGGGAAACCGCAATCAACATCAAAAATGATTGGCACGCCCTTTCAACCACTCTTTTTTTGATAAAACCGTCCCTACGTTTATTCATTTTTAAGGAAATTTTGTGAGAGCAACTTTTTGTAGTAATCATTTATAAGACGAAAATCTTTCCTTGTACTTAAAGGGTATAAGGGTAAAGTATTTTTATTAAATATAACATATAATTATTACATAAAATCCATAACCGATTTAACTAAATTTATTATTTACTAGCAGATCGTCCCGGCTTCGCACGGGCTACAAAATAATCAAAGTTGCAAAGAGAAACAAAATATAGCCTATGTAAAAAAGACTCATGGATAATGTTGCTTCCTTGTAAAAATATTTTTTCAAATCGGTCCAGTAGTTTCGGAGCCTATTAATAAAACATCTGCTAACCCTCACTAGTCCGGCGTGGTGGATTATGGCCTATATCTCTCTCCTCGTGAGAGAAGACCCCGAGTCTTAGCAACGGGAAGGTATAATGGGCTGCTTATGCTTATTAACATTTAAAAAGGACAGTTTCGTATTGCTATGTATGACAATCTGTATAGTTACTTTTGCCATATCACTTAGAGGTATAAAAAATTGATAGTTACCGATTCTCAGACCTACTGAATACGTATCTACATAAAATTTGGTAAAAATCGGTCAAGTCATTTCGGAGGCGTACGGTAACAAACACTGTGACACAGAAATTTTATATATAAGAAGAAAGATATACCTATCGATAATGATTTTTCTTTCAAAGAAAATACTTACTGTAACATCAATAAAGGCCTTTGACTGATTAAAATTACTCCCAGTTTCAGTGCAATAAGACTGGAATAATCCAGAAATTAATTTTAGTATACTGTAATCGGTGTACTAAGTGGATCGCAACAGTAAATTAGTTGATGACTTTAACCACACATATAAAATTCGCCAGATCGAAATCTGTATCCAACTAACTCCCTCCAAATAATTATAATAAAAACACAAAATACAAAAATGACTCTATAGGTATGCTTAATTTTATTCGTGGAGTCTGCCTGCTGCTGCAATTTTTAACGGGGGCTGTGTCAGTCAGTCTTTCCTAAACAAATAATTACATATAGATACTAGCTGACCCAGCAAATGTTGTTTTGCCTTAGTAAACAAAAAAAAATCTAAATATACAGTAGCCGATTCTCAGACCTACTGAATACGCATATAAAATTTGGTAAAAATCGGTCAAGCCGTTCCTGAGGAGTTCGGTAACAAACACTGTGACACGGAAATTTTATATATAAGAAGATAAACACTAATGAAGTTGATAAATAGAAATTTTAATGCATATAATCTTGTTATTTTTCAAATTTCTTATTCGAGTTTTATTTATAACCAACATAACAATGATATCAAACACTAAACTAAAACTTAACCTACAAAAGTCCAGGGGTAGAGGAAAAGGTGCCCAAAATGCTGGCAGCATTGCCACGTTGGATAGCAATGCTTAGTTTCTGACCGAAATAACAGCCAGCATTCTGGACACCCACAACCTCAATAAATGAACTATTTTTTTCATATCAGTTGGTTACATTACAAATTCTAACAAAGTCTACAAGGGTTGTGTATTTATGGTGGGATGTAAGTATGTGTGTGTTGTGTGTAGGATGAAGGTTTTGTGTGTGTGTGTGTGATATGTGGGATGTATATGTATGCGTTATGAACACGCCTAAACAATTTCGCTAATGACTAATCTATTTAACCAGAAACTAATTGCGTTCGCTGCATCCGCTTGAAACTAGATTATCTGACATTCGGCATAAAGTGTTCCCAGAAATGATATTCGGTTTTAGATTGCAGTGACACGCGTGATGACGTCACGTCCGTGTTTGAGGGTATAATTTTATACAGAACTGTTTGTCCATATTATGTACGACCTAACAATCCTGATTATATACGCATTAAAGTCAAAGTCAAACCATTTATTGCAATATTATGTCACTTTACAATTACATAATTACCCATAAGGCATTGCAATTATTTACTGGAGATGAGCAACCCTGTTAATTCATTAGATTTTTGAAGTGTTCCTTCTTAATAGTTAATTTTGACACATAAATACTAAATGCGCCAATTTTGTGGCTTAGCTATCAATATCAATTAATCATGCTAGTGCTAAAATTAAAATAGAATAATTAGCCAACTATTAATTAAGCTCTCGTATGAAGGGTTTTTACCATTTTCTTTAAAAACATGGCAGGCAATAGAAGTTGTATGGGAGGCTCTCCTTAATGTCAAACTGGCATAAGCAGCCCACTATATGTTCCCACTGCTGGGACTCGGGGCCTTCTCTCACGAGGAGAGAGATATAGGCCATAATCCACCACGCTGGCCAAGTGCGGGTTGACGGAATAATTATAAGTCGGCGTCTTCGGATATTGTGGTCCTCAAACATGCTGGTTTCCTCACGATGTTTTCCTTCACCGTAAAGCGAGTGCAAATCCACTCATAACTTGAAAAACAAGTCATTGGTGTGGGGCAGGGATCGAACCAGGGGCCGTCTGATTGATAAGCAGGCGTTATTACCACCGAGCCACACTCGCTTTTTGTCAATCTGGAACTCAACTCAAATGTCAAACTGGATCTCAACCGAACTGTGAAAACTCAATTTTAATATTGTAATTGATTTTTTAATATGATACGCAACGAACGAACGACTTCGAGAGATGAACTATGGGTAATATTACTTAGCGAAGTTTAGATCTGTTCTGTACTCAGTTACAGAAAATAACAACAAACTTGACTTTAAAAAAAGAAGTCATTTCTCGGTTAGTGGTAACCCTGAATTCTGTTTGAATCACGTACACTCCCCTTTGCATTAAATTGATAAAAGCTTCGCTGAAAGCTCAATTGAAGCCGCTAAGAAATGTTATTTGCTTGAAGACTTTGCCCCTCTTTAGATGTTGTACAATACATAACTTGTAATTGATATTACTAAAGAAAACGTTCGAAAGTTCACTACCTCCTGCTTACATGCATTTGGTTCTGCAAGTGGTAGGACATTTATTGATAATAATGAGGACACCATTCCACACACGGCTGGTTAGCCCCGTACTTAACCATTACTAGTTAGTATTATGGTCTACATCTATGGTACAACTAATATACTACATACACTAGCTGACCCGGCAAACGTTGTTTTGCCTTAAGTACAGTTAAAAATTAGTTTTATTAAATTACTAAAATGGCCATAAAATATAGTATTTGGTGATAAAATACTAAAAATAATGGATGGTATATATTTTTAATGCCTAAAATATACTTTCGTTTTATTCGTGTATACAAATATGTTGTATAATTTATTTCACGCTCTCAATTCATAAAATTTTAAGTTATTATTATAAAGTTTAAAGATTGTCACAAGAAAAGAAACTCCTCCCGGAAATTGTTCACTGAAATAATTGCAGATCGTAACAATAGCTAAGAAACAATGGTGGATATTTAACAGAGGACATTTAAATTCAATTTCGACACGTGTAACCTTTACTGAATGATAATTTCAAATTCAAATTCAAATTCCATTTATTTCAACTATTTTGCAAGTTATATCACAAAATAATAAAAATAATAATCATCAAAACTAGCACAAAAGATATTGAATACTATAACCGTTGATTGCATATCGCTATAGTATTCAATATCAGTAGGGAGAGTCTGATAGTTTTTGTATGAGGAGGTATTTTTATCGCTGTTTGATCAGCGGGTACCTCCTCTGGGATCCCTCGTTTTCTAAGCACAGGAGCCTGAATGGGCGACAAGGGGTCTCAGCCCTCGGCGCCAAGCAAGCTGCCGTGGCCCAGCGCTGGGCCACTACCGGTCGCGCAATCACACCCTCACTAGGTGGTCAATGCCGCACCCCGAGCGCCAAACTAAACCCATAGGAGTGTTAGTCGTTCCTTTTCTTTGTGTATGTGGTTTGATGGCGCCCGAGGCCGGCAAGACCGACCGAGCTTTAGGCCGCGACCGACAGGTCAGGCAATGAGGGATACCAGAGGAGGACCGATAGACCTTACGCGCTACACATATACGTTTTCGCGCGCGGAAAAACTTCGTTTGCGCGATTCAGAACACCAACTTCTCTCGGTTATTACTCTCAAACCTTTAGGCGTAGAGTTATGAAATTTTTATCATATATAGTGCAACATAAAATCTATCGATTGGTTTACTTGTTTTTTACGATTTTAGTTATTTTAACGTAGATTTTTAGGTGTGTGTCGTTGTAGATTTTACGTGTGTGACGTTAACGAAGCGCGCGCTGTGATTGGCTGATCGTTGAAGTGTTGAAGTGAAGTGGCATTATAGAGTGGGATAGCGACAGAATTCTTTGTTTGCATTGTATTGCAATTTGAATCTTATTTTAGTAGCCAGAACATTAATTATTTATTAAAACAACAGTTTAGTTGAGAACGATAAGTTTAATAATGCGTTGTGAGTCACGTACTTGTTTACTGATAAACTCGTCATATAACTCATGTCGTCATAGGAATATTTAAATACGAGCGAGACTTGTTTCAGATTCGTATTTGACCGCAATGCTGCGCGATGGGTCTTCAATTTAGCACCCTTTTATCTATAACTTAGCTTAAAAAAAGACCAGGGGTAGAGGAGAAGCAATGCTTAGTTTCTGGCTGAAATAAAAGCCAGCATTCTGGACACCCAAAACCTCTACCAGCCGCTTGGCAAGTTCTCCATACAATTTTAAAACTATATCTTGTTTTCAAGCCGAATTAAGTTTCTCTAGCCTTAAATAAAGCTCGGACTGACAACTAGTTTTATTTGAAAATCAAAAATATTATTGGTAAATTCTAGTTTTCACTAGTTATTTCTAGTTAGTTTTTTATAAAAGGGATTTAGTGAAAATTTGCCCTAACTAGGAAAAACGAAGTCTATCTAACAACGGGTTTCAACTGTGACATATATATTTCAAAACTCCTTGCGTTCTTACAGAAAATAAAATAAATAACGCCTACCTCTTTTCTCCAAGAAAACTATAATCTACTAGCTGACCCGGCAAACGTTGTTTTGCCTCACTTAGGGGTACAGCGCCATCTATTGATTATTACTCAACCCAGTCGAAAGGTATCGACATCTGTTAGAATCATTTGGAGTGAACAAATAAATGTGACTGTCAAATAATAACAGACAATAATTAGCAATAAATTAAAATTGCGACTATAATTGGAGATTTAAACCATCTATCTCTCAAGTTGGATCGAACTGCACATGGTGTGCGAATTTTATTATAATCGGTTAAGTGGTTTAGGAGTCCATTGAGGACAAACATTGTGACACGAGATTTATATATATTAAGATATGATAAGATTGACTCAGGCGTTACTTTGCGGAAATCCATTGTAGATAGAAGTAAAAATGAAATATTTAGTGTATTTCCGCTGTGTTCTTAAACCAAATTAATTAACTACTTACTCGTATTCCTCTGCTTTCCTTTGCTTATCTTAATTCGGTTTCAGATCACAGCTGAAAACCCCTAAATATTTCACTTTTTCTTCCAAATAAAACTAGATATGCAAATTATAACAGGCTATTCAAGCTGGAGCTTTGACCCTTATTATCCTCGGCAGACAAGGAGCCTGCTAAATTATGCCGAGCTTGTAATAAAGTGAGAAACCGCACCCGACCTTGTCTGACTTCCGTGACGTAATGCTAATATTAATATTTGAATGTGGGATCGCTACTAGCGGTTTACGAAAGCTTTTCACTTTCAATGGAAACTGCATCTTAACTTATCTTTGGGTATTTGGATATATCTTAAACTATATTCCAAAGGTTAGATGTTACCTGTTATTCAATGTGGCAAGCCTGATGGGCACGTTTGGGCGGGTGTCTTAATTTTTATTTTGTTTTTATTATTTTTTTTAGTTTACTAAATTTTCGTCTTTCCTAAGCTTTGTAAATATTCTTAAGTCCTGTAAAATATAATTGAACATATTTAACACTTTTAATTATTATTTACAAATATTTGTTTTTGTATTTGTAAGGCTACAAACTTATAAAGCTTAAGGCGCTATTGTACAGAGTTCAGGCACGTCTTACAAATTTGAGCTCCCGTTAGAGTTACCTATAGAGATAAATAAATATTAGGACACATCTCACACACGACTTGCAAGCCTAAACATTTTCTAGTTAATATTATGATTGCTATCACATCTGATATACTACATAGACATAATACTTTATATCGATACATATATTCTGGATCCACAAATAAGCTTAGCAATTGCCGTTCACGCGGCTAACGTTTGTATTTATGTTTATATTTATTTATGTAGTTTACTTGTACTACCGCTTTCTTTTGTATGATTATTTATCCATTTTCGGTTGCCTGGTAGAAATCACCTAATATATATAGATAAAGCCGCCATTCCATACTTTACTTATTAGTTTTTAATTTTAAATATGTTAATTTTTTTGGTTGCACAATAAAGATATATTCTATTCTATTCTAACGGCGGGAGACGTAGCTTGTTTTCTATAAATAAAACATACATCACCCTAAAAATCCTTCTTTAAATCACTCAACTTTAAATCATTGGTGATGACGTCATGAGGGCTGCAGCCGAAAGCTATTTGAAATATATCAACATCAGGAATGGTTTCACAACGGGCTCAATAATACATTTTGATTAGGGTTACCACACGAAACATCAACATACGAGTTTTTTGAAAATTTTTGCTGAAAGTTAAACACATGATAAACATTAAAATTTATTATTTTGAACGATTTTTGACAGTGTCAATAAATTTGAAACTCATAATAGTAGTTTAAGTCAATAAATATATTGATAAAATTAAAAGTGTGTATTGTATGTGTCTTGAATGTCGGGAGGGATAAAGCAAGTGATAAAAAAGGGGACAAAAATATATGCGTTTTTTATTTGATTATAACCATACATATTAACACTTTCCCTTCCCAATAGAATGACATTTACGAGTAGATTTCTGGAACAGACAATTTACATATGCAGGTCAAACGTTAGGCAGCCCTAAAACCAAGGTAATACAAGCTATCGAGTCCTCGTATTATCGTAAACCCCTAGTAACTCACTGAGAAAATAGGCTATCATCGCGCACATAAACTGGCAGTAAATTTTGGGAACCCTTGAATTCAGAACGTATACGCTTACCTCGGCCGACGCCGACGGCTAATGACATGGAATCACTACCACTGCATCGTAGCTTCTATGGAGAAAGAACGGAACTACTGAAAATAATCTCAAACTATGAGATTCTACAGATAAAGCATATATTTTTACAAGATTTAGTAAAATGGGAATATGAAACATAATGCGGGCATCAGATCATATTGTAGGACCGATCGAACGACTTAATAAACAACATAACATAAAAATATCTTTATTTAAACTAGGATTTTACAATAGTAATAAGTAGGAAATAAACTAACTTACTTACTAAATATCGCTGCTTGTTTGAGCTGCCACCGAACCCGAACTGCGTAACAATACTCGTATATCGGGATTATGGTAGCTTCACAAACAAGCACTATCAAAATAAATACAACTAAAAGGATTTACAGTCCTTAAGTTAAAAAAATACATAACATTTTACAAAACAATTAGTCATACCGGTATGAGTTGAGTTATTTGGGGGTCAGTCGGAGGAACACACCAAAAAATAATAATTTAATTTTGTTTTTTTTCTGTTCATATCTTATTTTGGTTTCAAATCACAGCGGAAGTGCGCTAAAAATATTTTCAGGTATTCTTCAATCTAGAATGGATTTTCGCAAAGTAACACCTGAGTCAATAGTCAACATACGAACGGTTAAAATGGGGAAATTTATGATTACCAAAAGAAGATTTTCTATTAAGTTTTAATAGAATGAAACCGTTGTTTTTGCGTTAGAAGCAAAAAGCTGTTGTTTTTGCATCTAAGACAAAACCAACACTAAAAAGAAAATATTTAAAATAAAAAAAAGCAACAATGTAGGTACAGCTTATATACTCTTAATAATACACAACCTTTATCAAGAGTTCTTCAAAAGACAATTTATTCATGTCAATCATTCTTGGTAAAGTAAATTAACCGTAAAATGGTGAAAGTTTATTAATGGACGGCGCTAAGAGGCCGATTTCTTGATAAGTTTGACTTCATTTTCCCCTAGGGCCATTAAAATAAAAGTCTACACAAAAATACTTGGAAACTTTGATGAAATTCTATTCTTTCGTTCAGACACTTAACGGCTAAGAGGCGGCCGAATGATTATGAGTTGAAAATTACCTTAAACTAAAGTATGTAAATTTTCTCTACCGATGTTCTAAATAAATGGTCAGGTGCATGTCAGACTCTCGCAAGGGCTCCATTTCAATTAACTATACAATTTAAAAAACAACTTTGTTTAATGGGAGTACCTAAAACCTATTTTATTTTATTCTGTTTAAAATAATAAATAAATAAAAGTTTTTGTTACAGGCACAAAATAACCCATAGAAAACTAAATTTATATGTAATAATAACAGGTACTGTATAGGGGTGCTAGTCAATATAAAAATAAAATAATAACAATAAATTAAATAATAGTAAAATACATACTACTACAGTATATCATTTATTAAAATATGAACTATTTAGCGGTCACGGTTGTCAGTCACTGACAAACAGATCAGAGGAGTGTTATTAAAAGGGTTCTATATGTACCCTTTGCATACAAAACCCTAAAAATATTGTCGACGAGGTCTACTGTTCAGATAACTAAGTCACATAGATATCACCATGCATCTCGGTGGCAGCATCTGCAAGCAAGTGGTACTATAAATGGAGTACAGCATTGGAAAGTAATTGCCCTAGCTTGCTATCCAATATGCAGCCGTTATTAATAATCTGACATAGAGCTTTGAATCTCAGACTATCCTTAAAGAGTCACGAATTCGAATGCCAAAAACTCTGTGATTAAAACTTAATACTTAATTATGCTTTGCTTCGACGATCTAAACTTTTATTTTCTATGTATTACAAAATTAAGTTAAAACATATTTTTTTAACGTTAAATAAAAAAATGACTTTTACTAAAATGAACTTCAAAAATGACAACATAATAATAACACAGCAAACGTTATTCAAAATAAAATGTCAAATTAAATAACATTACAAAAAGAAAAAAACAATACTTGTAATTTTACAAGTTTGAGAGAAAGTTAAAATATTTAACAAGGATTTTTAACGTATCCTAGTGGTATTATTATATGATTGAATTTATGTTCTTTGTTGAAAATGATGGTCTGATTGTTTTTTTAAGACTATGTCCGTTGGAATCTCCAGTTACGCCTGGTATAGCAGTAGCTCGATACACATCAGCCTATCAGATTCTAATACAATAGCTTTGATGAATATTGACTACTCTAGATAGTTCTAGAATACTTGATGACGTTTTAATTCATGATTCATTTCTTCAAGAAAAATAGGACAGTTATTACACCCAAGCGCTAACTTTTTTAAATCTAAGACTAAACGCGCGAATGCGCTCATGTATTTATGTATTCATGTGGCAGTTAAGAATTGCGTAGAAAATAAAAAAATATCATGTGATTTGTTATTTTAGAATTATTTTATTTAAAAAAATATATTTTGCTGGATTTGTGCTAAGAATAAAGATTTTTTAGTTTTCGAACAGTAAGCAACCAAATCGGCATGGGCAATACATAACTTGTGAAAATTTCAGCTTTCTATAGCTACCACGGTTTCTGAAATACAGACAGACAGACACCGGAGGCTTAGTAATTAGGTCCCATTTTTACCTTTTAGGTACGGAGCCCAAAAAAGATCTTGTGACCGTCAAATGTTAATAAATAGGAAAACCTGACAAACTATTCCTGTCTTGAAACACATCTGAAATAATGGGAGACATTGATCTAAATATTCGTCCTCGCCAAGGTACGAGTATAGTGTTACAAGGTTTTACCCAACTTGATATACGTACCTTTTGCTTTTCGGGAAAATTGTAACATATCAGATTTTCCCGGATGGATTATTTTACAATTTTTCACCATCTCGCTCGAGTCAAATGATTAACCCGCTGTCAACTGCGAACGAGAAACTTTGACCACCAAACGTTAGGGTTGTTAAGATGTACACACACGATAAAACATTTATATCGTATTGCATTTAAATACGGTACAGTAATTGTAATTACAATTACAAGTAATTGTACATGTACTAGTAATTGTAATTTGTGTATTAAAGAATGTTTTGAATGTACCCATGATTTATTTAAATCCTGTATGTACTTTGCCTATACTATGTTTTGATGTATGGTTTCTGACAGAGGCATCGAAATGGCCGAAAGTCTCTAAAGAAAGCGGCACTTATACGTTTTTTTATTTTACATTTGTATAATTTTTGAAAGAAAATAAAAGACACATTTATTTCAGACACAGGAGACATATTCATAATAATATACAATATTATAAGATACATTACACAGACCTAGGAAAAGAAGGGAGAACATTTCCTATGTAAGTGAATTGAATTTAATTGTATTTCCTATGTAAGTGTCCCCTAGCATCCAAAAAAAATCAGCCCTCATCAGATCAGGTCCATTTTCGAGCTACAATGCCACAAACAAGCACACACAGAGACTTATAATCCCGTAGTTTTAGCGACGGGGCTAAAAATGAGTAAAAATATATCTTTTACACACTTTTCTAACTGTATCGTTATATTTCCTGCGAAAGTAGTGTGCAGGACCCTCCAGGATTGCCCCCCTAGTTGGACGTTGATCGATGGGGACGCGTCTCATTTCACGGCACGTCACCGGACCGGTGCCGCAGCGGACGTGTTTACTACGCGACTATAATATAGTTTGATATTTTTACTTATAAATACGTATCATGCTATTTTTCAGGGTTGCTTTACCTAAAAGTAAAATCGGGATCTTATTATCTACTAAGGCTCCGCTGTCTGTCACCAGGCTATATCTCAAAAACCATGATGGGAAAATATCTTATACAACTTACGTGCTACTCGTAAATCGCTTCTTTTTAAGATTAAAGTACGGAACCCATCATATGCGAGCTCGACTCTTACATGGCCAATTGTTTATATACTCCTCCTTAATTAGTATTCCTAATTACTAAGGGTCCAGACTCCCCCGCAGAATTTATTAATCGGGGTAGTTCTCTTGGGCAAGAACATTGTGGTGGACGCAGAGGTTTCATGAGATTTCATGAGAGTTTTCCTTCCATGGAGGTCACATGACCTCGGAGTTTATAATCTCAACCTGTTAGATTCCTCATGATGTTTTCTTTCACCGTAAATCGAGTGCAAATCCACACACTGAAAAATAAGTCATTGGTGTAGAGCCGGAATCAAAACAGGAGCCATTAGATTGAAAAGAAGGCGTTTCCCCACCGGACCACACTTTTTGCCAGGAATTTGACCTGCAGGGTGCGTAAACACACATGCTAGCGACACTCTGGGCCAAGATGGAGCTTGCCTAGTTTGGAATAACTGGCTTTCAAGGATATTGCCGGAATACACTTTCAGGTACTTAACGACAGATTTTTCAACTTGAGGATGGTTGCTAGCCAGGCGAGCTCTAGAAAATACTCTACCACCATGCAAATATAAACATGGAAGGCTACAACTTTCTTGCCATCCAAAGAGGCAATGCGGTAAGTTTGATGGGCACGTTTGGAAAGGGGGCTCTATTTTCTATATATTTTTTTAGGATAGGATTAAAAAATGTATATTTTTTAACAATCAATTGTAACAAATAATGTAGCTTTTATATTCATAAATAAACTGATCTAACATATATAAGTAACTACTTATCTGACCCGGCAAACGTTATTTTGCCTCACTTAGGAGTATGAAAAATAGATAGTAGCCGATTCTCAGACTTATCGAATACGCATATAAAATTTGATAAAAATCAGTCAAGCCGTTTGGAGGAGTACAGTAACTGACATTGTGACATGAAAATTTTATATATAAAAAGATAAGAAGATGAAGTTTGCCGAGACAAAAAAATACATACAATATCATACATAATAATATACATATTGTAGTATTGATGAATTTCTTAACGATAAAGATTTATTTTTGTATGCAAATAAATCGGCTCACTCCTCATGTGTTGCGATACCCGAACAGGGTAAATTAAATTTTAAACGTGTAACACCATAATTATGTAACCATAATGAAGCAATAAATGTATTCGACTTTGACTTTGACATTTAGGAAGGCTGCAAAACATAGAGGAAGGACCAACGTCTTTCACAAGCTAACCAAAACCTTGTCATAATTATTCCCGAGGTCAAGGATTTGGCAACAAAAAACTTTGGAACAAATTCATAACTCAGTTTGCAGGAAAATGAGTTACAGCGGGGGACGCTTTGAAAGTTAAATTAACAGCTAAGCCTTGTTTTCTTTTCGCAAAAGTGGAGATGATTGTGTGAAAACCTACTTTGTTGAAGAGATTAAATTAACTTGAGCTTGCGGTAGCGTTTTTTTGGAGAAGTTTTTGAAAGAGCACCTATATTTACATCGTGTACGTAACACGTACCAACGTATATAATATTTATTAATTTAATTTTGTTCTTTGTACGGTCTTTAAGCTATTTTCTCAATATTTTTATCGTTAATGAAATATAACGAAAATATTGTAAATTAGAGTGGTTTTATTACCCGTAAATACTTATCTTAAAAAAAATACAAATTCAGTTGTTTCATGAAAAAAGTTCCGACGTTTGTCATTTTAAAGTTATGCGTGTTATAGGTAGTGTTTTTACTAAGGAAAATAACAAATTTAAATTATAAATAGTATGGAATGTAAATGAACTTTGTAATAATTTGACTAAAATTTCTAAACGTACCTATTTATCAAAAAGAAATGATTTGAGTTTGTTAGATTATTCAACTGAATTAAATATATCCTATAATAATTATATCCTTATTAAATGTATGTTATATGTATTAGAGAATATAAGTAATCATGTTCTAAACATAAATTAAAATACACGGACATTCCGAAATAAAAAGAAGGAAGTGAATTTCCAACACTTTGCAACGGGAAAATTTGTTAAAAGCAAAATTTTTTGTTCCATAGAAATCCCGATTTTTGTAACATTAATTTGGTATCGTTAACTTTGATGCGAACTTTTTGGTGATATTTTTTCACAAATGAGTCCAATAAGAATTGCGTTACTCGTGCCTAAGGGACTTCAAAGTTATATGTTTGTTTAGAAATTATTTTAGCATTAACTTGATGTGAAATAATGTGCTCTTTGACGGAATTTTCATTTGATATTTTATATAAATAGAAATAAAATCAAAAGCCTTTATTATTTGAAACTCATCACAATATCACTGTATACAAAAAATATATAAGTATATATATTTGGACACATTTCACACACGGCTGGTTAGCCCCATACTGAACCATTTCTAGCTCGTATTATGGTTGCTAACACAACTGATATACTACATATACATACATACATATTTAACACCCAGACCCACAGCCAACAAATTTAATTGAGCACAAAAAAGTTGACCGGGCCGAGAATCGAACCCGGAACCTTCTGATTAGCAGTCCGGCATGGTAACCTTTACGCCAACGCGATCGTCAAATGTTACATAAAAGTTTTTACAAATTAATTAAATACTACTTTTACATAGTATGCGTATGCAACATAAATTTTTCTCTTCACGACCACAACCATTGTCAAAAACCAGTAAAAAAGACCAGTGACCCGCTATTATTCGTAGTTTTTTGTTCAAATTGTATTTGTTCATTTTTACAATAATATGAAAAAAAAAGTACAAAAATGTTATAGGCACAGGACCGAGAACAGTGGCGTCTCCCAGTATCGGAGGCCAGGATCCGATTCGGGTCGACGCGCCAACCCAGTTAGTTAGTTAGTTTTTATAGAAAACCTAAAAGATAGCATGCTACTGGCAACGAGGCAAGGCCCAAGCTACCGGCGGTAAGAGCTACAGGGATAGGAATCTCCGAACAATGCGCGCCGTGTCGAGTATATCTGCTCTCTGTATCCGACTGTAATGCGTTTTATAAATTAGACGAATATCTGGACATGAAGCTCACAGAGGGATATTTTCAGTTTAAGTCATAATAAAAAATTTAATTCTAAATTTGACGTTTATCACACATTCGCGGATATTTGAATTTTATTATATATTAGCATTAAGACATATCCACTGTAAATGAATGTTATTATGGTCAATAAAACATCTGAATCTGAATCTGAATCTCTTTATCCATCCACCTATCTTCAATATATTATTATGATTATTGCTTTAGCACGCAAATTCGGACATCGGATTCGGAGCTTCCTTCATACAATGCATATTGTCTATAAATACCTGTTTTAATTGAGATCAAATGTCTTATGAAAGATTTATATTATGTTTTAAATTGTTATAGGTTAATATGTATACGACTTTTTGTACTCGTAATATTTAATGTACTCGAAATAATCGGTCCAGCCGTTCACGCGTGATGAAGTGACCAAGAAATATAAGGATTTATTTTAATATATACTCGTATATATATCAATTCGAACAAAACAAAGTCTGTCGGATAAGCTAGTAAATAATACATATTAGGACACATGTCACACACGGCTGGTTAGCCCCAAACTAAACCATTTCTAGTTTGTATTCTGGTTGCTAGCACAACTGACATAATAATATACATAAATGCATACATACTTTATATCAATACTATATTATATACTATAATGTACACACAGAACATCAGCCAACAAATTTAATTCACAAATATGTTCTTAAATCGAACCCTGGACCCTCTGGTTGGCAATCCGATATGGTAACCATTACGCCATCATTGGCGAATGAAATTACCAAAATTCATTTTTATTGGAGTGTGTTAGAATTCAATCAAAACCCTTTAGCTTTTATTGTTTGCTATATTTACATAAGTATACTACGATTCTGTACAAAAATACGTTGTTTTCTTATGATATTCGGAAAAGCCTTTCGTTGTAACTCCGAAGGATTTTATGTTTGCTTGCACTTGGAGGGGTGGATAATGGAAAAAGCTCAAAGATGTATTCTCTAGCTCTTACTTTTTCCTTACCATATTGTTGAATCTAATATCAAGGTAAGATAGAAAATTCGTGATTTGAAAAAAAATACATAAATGGAATAAAATCATGAAAATGTAATCTTTTCTAGATTATATATAGATAGCCTTTTAGATTGTAAGAAGCTCACCATATTTTTTAAATTTTTTATATCGAGTTATTTTTATCGATGAGGAGCCATTAATTTTATTTATGTTTGAATAGGTAGAGCATCAGGGTAGAATCACTCCTTAATAATATTAGAAAATAGAAATTTAGCACTTTTTTCAAAACTGATTATAAGTTACGGAATTATGAGGTAAGTGCACTCTAAAACATACAGCCGATTAATGAGCTGAACCTAAAACCTGTTGTAAGAGTGGGCTGGTTTCCGCAGTGAAGCCTTTGTGTAGACTTTTCCCACGTCCAACACCACGAACCTCCTCCTATTTTGAAGTCAAAACTGTGATGTCAAAATGTATGCAAACAATATGAGTACATAGTTTGCTTACATTTTGACAACTTTGAACTACCGAGCTCATTATACTCAATGAATCAATAAAGAGCGCTCGAGCGTACATAACGGGTATAGGATACAGTAGAATTTTTTCCACAGGTTACGCGAAAAGCGACCTACACGCGAGAGGAGCAGCGGGCAACTGCTAGTGAAACAATATAGGGCGTACATAACATGTTAACTAATTGTCAGTTAAAATAAAATTTGAATAACGTACTTAAAAACCTTGCCATTGCCTACACAAAAACCTTAAGTTCTAATCATATTCCCAACAAAATTGGATCCAATCATCGCTTATTACTTAAGGTAATTAATTCGAAAACAGAGTCAAAAGCTTTTCCTCGCCCGCTACTGGGCAAGGTATTGAAGTTATCAGCACAAGTGTGGTAATAGGCGACCACAAGGCGACAAACAAAATTAAATTTCAGCCCTCAGGGGTTATAACATTATGGATGAAGTGTGTTTGTGGCTGGCCAGTAACTTGATAAAGAATTGTCAGTTTTTATTTTAATACGGCCGCGATTATAGGCACATCTTGGGCAGGGGCATTAAGAGGTAGAATTTTTTATATCGCGTAGGCCTCAGCTTTAGTTCATTTTGATTTTGTATAAAGATATATTGTGAGTCACAGCGGTGGTAAGTGAACGAAAAAATTTACGGACTGGAGGTTTATGACAGGCAGGAGAAGAGACATGGATGAAGGCAGCACAAAACCAGGATGACTGGTGTACGAGAAGAGAGGTCTATGCTTAGGCAATAACAGGCTAACAATGATGATGATGATATAGATATGACATTTGTGTATTGTATTGTGTCTAAATACGTGGGATTTATGTAAAAAAGTGTTATTATTTAGCTACTGATATCTTATTACCAAACTTTTAGATGAGTCCAAACTCGTTGGAATTATCATATTTTGTTTCAGGGTTCCTGTATTTACCTTTTCGCCTTATCAACGGACTCCATGTATGTGTAAAACCAAACTATTCATCATCAGCCAAAATAAATGTGCCCAAAAACGTTAAGCTTATCTTCTTTAGCTCAAACGTTTCTACAGCTATCTTACCAGTACTTCTTAAGGCTTTTTTTTACTTCTATTCTTCTTTCTTGTAAGAGGTAGTCAGGCTTCTGTGTCGAAAGTTTTGAAGCCTTAGGGCTCTTGACTTGACTTAACCACTAATTTGAGTATAATAGCAAAAAGCATAAATTAAATAATTTATGTTTTTTGCATAAGATATAAAAAAAAAATATTTATTCGCCCGTCTTATTCCAGCTACTGGTATATACAAACAAGGCATAACGACCAACGTAACGTCAGCTTGATGGCATGAAAAAAGGTAAATATCATCTAAGCAGATGAAAGTAGCAGCTTCTCGTTACTAATTTTCGCCATAATGACGTCATAATTCTGGTAACAGCTGACTTTCGGGGGTGAAGCTACACGATGCGTTTTATGTATAGATATGTATAAGTTTAGAAATTCTAAATATCTTTATTCACATACTTGTAATTATAAAGATGTCATATATTAAAAACTAATACTTATACAATTTATTCATGTCACAATATATAGTTAATATGTCAAAATTAATTTAAATTTATCACAAATAACTTAATTCTAAATAAAACCCGCCCCTAATAGTTCCCGGTGCAAAGGTGCCCATCATACTTGCAGCGTTCCCGCGCTGAATGGCAATCGCTATCCTTTGCACCAGGAAAGATCCGGAGCGGGAGTCACCGGTCGTTTTGTTAAGCCTTTGCCCAATTTCTTTGAGCAAAGCCCTAGCATCTAGTTTAGAAATTAGTAAAGAAAGCTAACTAACCCTATAATGTACATAATTGATTATTTGATTATGTGAAGGTAATTATTCCGAATTTATTAAATACTGTACGAAGCCTTTAAGTTTGATTCCCACGTTGAGAGATTTTTAGAAAAAATATGTTATTTTTGTAACGGCAGCCATCTTGAACTGATTTTCACCAACCATAGATAGCCAAGAATATAGTCCAAAACTTGTTTTGTAAATTTCATATTTTGTATAATATCTTTCAAGCAAATAACTGGCCGAGTGTGAGTCAGGCTTGCGCGTGAAGGGTTCTGTACCATTGTTGTATGGGAACCACCTTTAAATATGTTTCTTATTTGTATTTCATTTTGAAAATCATAATCAACCTTCATTGATTGCATGTTTATTGTGTTTGTATTTTTGTGTGTGTTTTTTTTTTTTATTTTTTATATAGCGGCAACGCAAATACTAAATCTGCGACAATTATATTATATAACTTTCTAGCTATCACGGCTTATGAGATGCAGCCTGGTGACAGACAGACAGACACCGAAAGCTTAGTAATAATAGGTCTACGATGCTAAAGATAGGCACCCAGATACATGGTATACTTATAATTCTACCTAGTTTTAGCATAGGAGGTTAAAAAAGTATCACGAGATATCGCGTGAGTAAAGACAGGTATAGTCGCTGGGCAAAATATACAGTTGTTCACCTTTTATTAGCTCTATATCTAGAGTTTCAATGCCGCTTTGGAGATAGAGCTTTAAGCCGTAGAGCTTTTATAGGAGCTTGTCACACGATTCCATAGTTGTATTTTACAACTCTTATCTGTTATGAGCACATTACGTGAAGGAAGGGCATTTTTAGTGCTTGCCTATTTAGTATCAATGTGTTTGAAATACGTAGGGATGTTTATTGATGATGACGATAAAAGAGATTTAAGAGCCAAGCTGTACAGGACCTCAACGGGTACTTAGATAACGTATGCTACCTTGGTAAATCGCTGGATCCTCTCTCATTTGGGCGTTGATGAGGGTAAAATATTGAATTTCCAGTTTCTTTTGTTAATTGGCGTCGAATAATAAATATAGTTTTAGGAAACCGGACCATTTAAAAAAATCATGTGTCAGATTAACCAAAGTACAAAAACAAGGAATGTATAATAAAATAATGATGTTTAATAAACTACCCCGTCAAGTAATTGAATTGCCACACGCCAAATTCAGAACAACACTGAAACATTTTTTTCAAGACAATCCACTGTACTCCTTAAAGGAATTCATGACTATGCACCTAGTGGAATCTTTGTTTAAGTTGACTGAATAGATTTTAATTAGTTATATTTAATTTAATTTTAATATAAGTAATAATGTATATGTAAGTAATAATGTATATAATGTAATTGCCTATTTTAAATCCAATGTAAATCTGAATGTAATGAATGACTTGCCAAATGCGACGAGATGTTGTTGTAAGGCTAATAAATTATTTATCTTTATCTTTATTGATCGAAATTGGTCAAATGGTCAAAAAGTATTGAAAAAATAGCTTAAAAACCGTCTAACACTGAGAAAAAATATTTTTATTTTATACTTATCGGACTTATTTAAGTATTGCTTATGAATTAGAAATACAACTGGTTCAAAATTCTAAAATAACTTTTTTTTATAACGGTATTTTCTACATTGGATAAATTGGATTGGTACCATAACAAGTATCCTTGAAATTGTTCTAAGGACACTATTTAAACAATTTTTATAATAATTTTTACCCGTATGTCGGTATATTATTGTATTAATTTATATATGTTTTATAACGAATAAAAACTGCGTATTAAAGATTGTATTCGTACCGCGCGTCGCCTTAAATAATAAGTATATAATCCTAAATGTAATATATAAATTTCACAAATATTAATCTCAACAAAGTTTTAAATTATATTGTATATCTTTTTTGTACTGTAATATTTTTTATACTGGAAAATAAACAAATTCGAATGTGAATTTAATCCAAACAACGCTCAATCCTAAACTATTTGCCTCATCCAAAAAGATAAACAAGCGGATCCATTATTATTTATTTCCAATAACTCGACATTCCCCTCGAAGAGCTTTTCCTCGAGTCGGGAGAAATTGAAGAAATATAAATATTCCACTGCTGTCAGCAACCGGAAATAATATTGGGACGAGAATCTACTAACTTTGTGAGACTCATAAAAAATGCGCTGATGAATATTGACAGCGGGAGATTGGTTGCAAAGGAGAGAAGTTTGTTATGAAAAATTTTCAGTATACATACGAGTAAAGTAAAAGTAAAGTAAAAAGCCATTTATTCAACTGCAATCATTATAAGGTTCTGTTTCAAATTCACAATCACAATGTCACTATTTATCAAAATTTAAATTTAAATATAATTATCAAAAAATCTCTTGTTTAATTTTTAGTTTTTAGATATGTCAACTTTTCTTAGAAATAATAATTAAGTAAAGAGTTTAAATTTCAGAATGTCATAAATGTCAAAAATATAATAAATTATTTGTGAATTAAGCGATTTCTCTTGTTTTAGGTTGCTGTAATTGTCGCCTCGTTGGCGTAGGCCACATACGAGTACATCACGGATAATAATGGAACAAGAAAGGATATGGCACTCTTCTTACCTTATCCCACTTAGATGGGTTCGGCACAGCAGATCTTCATCTTCCACTCTCTTCTATCAGCCGTTTTCTCCACACTCAATCCTTTCTCTCTCATGTCCTCATTCATACACTCCATCCATCTTTTTTTCAGTCGGCTTCTTGCTCTTCTTCCTTGCACTACCTTTTCCATATATCTCCTAGTGACATGCCTCTCTATGCATCACATGTCCGTACCACGCTAACCTTCCACTCTTTATTTTCTCCCTCACTGGAGCTACTTCACTACTAAAGGCAAGTCACTGATATGGCACGTCAGGAAAATATGGTCTATGGCCGTGCCAAATTGGCACAACTGAATCAAAAAAAGCAAAACGCTGTGTTACGACAACTGCGACTTTAGTACCTCAGGAATAAAGATCTGTCAATGTGTATGTCATCTCACACGCCGTCTAGTTTTGAACTTTAGAACTTACTCTAAGCGAGTAAGTTCATAAATAATGAATGTTTCCCAAATTACTACTTTAACATTTCGTAATAAGAGGCTTTTCAAAGAGTAACACATAGATTAAAGTATCTTTGACGTAAAATTATCTACATCGGATTCTACAGAAAGAAGAGGGCCTGGAAGATATCGCTCCTAGCAAGGTCCCCATTTTTGGCACTAGTTTTTTTCTTGTTACTCTCATAAGTGCTTAAATAAATAGTTTTATAAATTTTATTGTTTATCGATGTATCTATGGAAAAAAACACTTTCTGTTAGTATACATTTCGAACTAAGTTTTGGATGTTTTGTGATCAAAAGCTTAATGGACGCTGTACACGCGTTTTCACAATGTTTTCATCGGAAAAAAGACCGATTTTTCTCCGGACGACGGTCCAATGCACAGTGTTCAATAAGCCAGTATGCGTGCTTGAACATGCTTCGGACATAGTGTACACGCATATCCATTTATGCCGGTCGGCTGCCGGTCGGCTGCCTGTGTAAAAATGGACATGTACAAGCTTAACTTTTGGTACAATATGCTTTCACATATCGTTTTTTCTGGAGTTGCAGCTGTACTAACTCAAATATCGTCAAAAGGCATCAAAACACGCTAGATAGCTGAAACTTTCACAGATTGAAACAGGTAAACAAATTTATTGATAAAATATTTACAATGACAGACAGGTAGACAGCGGAGGCATAATAACAGGGTCCTGGTTACCTTTTAGAATGAAACCCTAAAACGCTTCCATTAATGATCTCCATAAATGTGTGCCCTCAAAGTTACCTCACATTTAACGTACAATAAGAAGTCTGTATATCGTAACCGTTTACAGAGGCGCGGCCAGTCCTCGGGGGTGACAACCCTCGTCAAAATAAGAAAGGTCGCAAAACCTCTTTGTAAAGTTAAACCACTTGTGAACTGAGTAGAGGAATGTTCAAATAGGCGCTAATAAAACATCTCATTAAATAAAATACAAGTAATAACAGAATAAACAAGGCAACAACGATGATATAGGGATTTGGCCGCGTAATTTATTTACAACATTATTATAACAACTCCTACTTGTTCCTTTATAATTATAAGTCAGACTGTATAAGAGAATTTAAATAAAGAACTATTTCCTGTTACCTAGTATTAAAATACATTCCTTATAACATAATTAATATTACCAACATGTCAGTAATTTTAAGAGAAATAAATAAAAATTTATATATAAATAACTAGATCTAAATATAGTATTCAGAAATTCATTTTGCCAGCCATGCCCTATTTACTAAGAACTGGGTGCACATTTTTTGCATTACTATATTTGTGTTGCTAATATACATTTCGAGTTGGAAAAAAAAAATGAATTTAACTACTCGATTCAACGAACTTTGACTGAACATGAGCATGCCTGGTCTGGAGTTATTAGCTCTTGAGGAAGCTGCCAAAACGCACCATAAAATTAAAATACATTTATTTCACATATTATATTACAAAAATTACACTATTATAAGAATTCAGAGGCTCTCAAAATAGTTTGAAGAAACTGTGTTATACCAATAAGGGCCTTTTTCATCATCTCCTGGTAAAGTGTTGATTTAGTACTTTACCAGTTAGTGCTATTCGTTAAGTAAAAGTTCCAAGTATATTTTTCGAAGTTCACCAATGTATTAAGTGCCCTATAACTACTTGGCACTTAATTGGTGATTAACAGAATGAGTGTACGATATGAACGAGTTTCCATTAAAATGTCACTGTTATTTCTGTCACAAATGTCAACGTCAGGAGTTTTTCTTTATGGAATAAAAAGAGTGTCGCGTGCTATCTTTTCATGTATGATTCAAAGCAACAACCCGACTGACCTGTCACCGATTTCCAATCTAACATAATATAAGACATTAATATACGTATATAAATACGTATACTCTTTATCAAACTCCACTGTAACTGAAATTCAGAACTTCGATTCTCCGCAATTAGCGGTGCTTCAAACATTTGTCATTCGGTGAGAAATTAATTATTGGCCGAAGACGGGTCTTATCTGGAACAATTTCAAGGTACTTGGTCGGACGTTTCTAGAACTGTCGAACTATCAAGGAACTTGGACAAACTCGCACAATCAATACGATGACCATTGTAAGTTTATCTTACTATCCTACTAATATTCTATTAATATTATAAATGCGAAATTTTTGTGTGTATGTTTGTTACTTCTTCACGCTCAAACGCCTGAACCGATTTTTATGAAATAATGTACATGTATATCAATGTATATGTTTGGTGATGTTTGTATATTTGTGCAAACCTATGTTGCTATGTCCAGAATTACTAATCAGATTTTAATTCGGTTTTCAGTAATCAGTGAGAGGTATGATTCGATCCACGTACCACGTACGGTTACAATGTACCCCTGATTTTGTAATCTGTGCCCCTGGTGCGTTGTTACCGTACCAACCCACGGAAGCGCCCAGTTGACATAGCCGTTTTTTAAAAGACAATCTTGTGCATGGTCACCCATCCAAAGACTCTGCATCGGTCGTTGCTTGACCTTAATGATCACATCAGATCACCTTGATTAGCCGAGCTATGCAGGCGCTCAGCTTTTGTAAACCCTACCTTAAATTCATAACTGATACTGTTATTAATTTAAGGAAGGGTAAAAAAAATTGCAAGTTTAAGATTGGTACATTATTTAATCATAAAAATCATCCCAATAAAGCTCAAAATAAATAAAAAGTTAAGCTCTTTTTACATAGATATTAATTCTTTATTCGTAGAAAAAGGCCGCGTCAAAATTGCCGTGACAAAATCTCATTATGCCACATATAGATCGCAATTTTCTTCACAATATATTCTGCTTTACAAAAGAGGATATGGAAAACGTAATTTTGGCGGCTGTCTGGCTTCTTCGCCGCGGAAATTGGTATGTGGATCTTCTAATTGAGGTCAAATACTCGTACTATACATAAATATTTTCAATCTCTTTTGAATAAAAATATAACGGACAAATTCTGAATGTTCAAAAACAACGCCGACGCGCTTTGAGTTCACTTATGAGAATTATGCGAAAAGCTTCATTCGAGGCGATATATTATATACACCATGCCACATTTTCTAAGGCAAATAAAAACCCATCCTAAAGACAAATGTGAAACAGATAATTTTAAGGCTCTAAACAAAATGAAAATTTTGTTGAAGCTTGTTTGAGAGGATTGCAATTTTTGAAATTCGAATTTAGAAGAAAATGTTATCTATGATTCCTCAAATGAGGTCTCAAATAATTTGTATGGAGGTCGGATGTGGAAGCACACCTAAAAATCGGTAAACCTTTATCGTTGAGAATGAAGCCGGAGCTTTATGTATTTTAGGTTTATTTTTACTTTATATATTTTTTATTATACAGTGTGTCTGTGGCATCGCCGCTCATAAACGGATGAACCTATTTTGACTAACTTGTTTTAAAGGTATTACTCGGGAGTGTTATGGATATAGATCTAATATTGACGCGACCAAAAAATGGCGTATATTTTATATATATTATACATTTTAATTAATTATATATTATACAATTATTTTTCACAACTTCTTCAATATGGATTACAGTTGATTTATTAGAAGACTACATACACTTTGACAAAATTCAAATGTAAGACGGACGATAACAAAAAAAGATGAGTCGACTTTTTTTTATTTCATGCTTAAAGTGTTTGTAATTTATTTTAAAATTTATGGATAGCATCCTTAATAAATATTATTGTATTGTAATTAACTTGTTTAAAGATGGTGCAATTTTTTTAAATAAATATTTCTTCGGTAGACAAGATTCGGTCAGTACAGACCTTGCCGCTTACATAACAATGAATTTTTTATGAGATCTTTTGCATCCGTTATTTTTATCTCATGATATTACGCCTTCAGGATATAATTTTACCGGAACAATGATTCCGGCCACAAAGGAAGTGTTGAAATTCGAGGTAATATTAAAATGAATATATTTGGGGCTGACCTAAAAATGGTTCTCGCATTTGAAAGATTTCGCGAACAATGAGAGAGATAATCGCTTTTGTATTGCTGGGAAATCCAAACGTTTTTTAACGATTTACTTACTAAATAAACTATCTGTGTGTTTTACATTTGTAGTAATATTATTTTTTTGTCTTTATTAAGTTACGAGCTGCAAACTGCAGTGTTTCCCGCGTTTTTAGGATAAAAAGTATCCTATTTATTAATCCAGGATCGAAACTATCTCATTACCAAACGAGAAATGTCCATAGAGTTTGCTATAATAATGGCTGTGACAATTATAATTGTTATTCATACTTATAAAAGCTCGCTTTAAAAGATATTTTTAAATAAAATCGACTAATATTGCGATGTATTTCGACGACGATGACCTCGTTGGCGTAAAGGTTACAATGCCGGACTGCCAATCAGAAGGTTCCGGGTTCGATTCCCGGCACGGTCAACATCTTTGTGCTGAAATAAATTTGCTGGCTGTCGGTCTGGGTGTTAAAATTGTATCTATATAAAATATGTATGTATGTATAATTATGTAGTATATCAGTTGTGTTAGCAACCATAATACTAACTAGAAATGGTTCAGTATGGGGTTAATCAGCCGTGTGTGAAATGTGTCCTTATATATACGAGTATGTATTATCATTTCCATTTTTGCACTGTTTGTTAATAGTAATAACATTTTCGTCTTTAACATTGCTAAAATATTTCTTCATAGATTGTATTCAGTAAATAGATACGAACAATATCTAGTGCATGAGAAACGAGACGTCTTGTAACTTACAAATTGGTCAGCATTTATCCCGAGACCAACTTTCTCTGCAGCTCGACTTCAACGGAGCTATTTATTATAAGCGTATTTTCTAGAACATGCTCCTTACAAGTAGAATATTTATATGGAGGATTTAAACAAAGTTTGACTTCGGATTGTAAAATATGTACGATTTTGCTCTTGATATTTAATAATTATATATGCAAAGGAAAATATCATATTTTTTCCATATTATACATAATGTTACATTAGCTATGTTTTAAAAATATTTTTTGTTCTTATATGTATATTATTTTTTATCTGTATTTATATTACGGCAATATAGTTGTAAGTTAGGCCATAAACATTTACTCTATGAACAATAAAGATTTTATGATTATTTATTTTATTATTATTATAATTACCAAACATTTTGCATGGTCACCCATCCAAAGACTTACCGCTCCGAACGTTGCTTAACTTCGGTAATGGCATGAGATCACGACTAATGGCGATACTTAAAACTGATACAACTATAATGATAAAAATAATTCTTTTAAAATTTTCTGTTTTATATCTCAAATAGAATCAAAGGCCTACTGCCTGTTTTCCTAATAAATCTTTTAAAACCATCAGCGCAAAAAAAGGTTATCGCGATATTTGTGTGCATTCTTCTATTCTTTCCACTATCTAATACGACAGTTTATGGATATTGAATGGATTTATATTTGTGACTATTTCATGATCTTATGAACTTCTATCTACTATCTCATGAATTTAATTATATAATTATACTATAATGTCGTATCATACTATCTCAACTATACTATAATGTCGCATCATACTGTCTTAAGTATATTATAATGTTGTATCATATGTCGTATTTTACTATAATGTCGTAATTAATTAATTATACTATATATGAGCTGTCGTTTCAAATCTTAATATATATAAATCTCGTGTCACAATGTTTGTCCTCAATGGACTCAATCACTTAACCGATTATAATAAAATTCGCACACCATGTGCAGCGATCCAACTTGAGAGAAATTATAGTAGCAATTTTAATTTATTGCTAATTATTGTCTGTTATTATTTGACAGTCACAATTATCTGTTAACTCCAAATGATTCTAACAGATGTCCATACCTTTCGACTGGCTTGAGTAAGTAATCAATAGATGGCGCTGTACCCCTAAGTGAGGCAAAACGACGTTTGCTGGGTCAACTAGTAATAATATATAATTAGAAATATTACTGGTATATAGTATGTTACTGCACTTTTTACCTTTTCAATAAAACATATAGCTTTCGTAATGGGTAAGACGCCAAGTGTTGCATTATTTATAGCTTTCCGACTGAGATTAATATGTTTACTTCGCGTTAGCTTCTTGCAGCAGATGCTAACAGTGTTATTGACATTTTCTTTTCAATGTTTATTAAGCTAAGATTAAAAGCAGCTATTACTCAAAGGGTTGCTTTAGATAATGTTTTTCTTATCTTAATATACATAAATCTCTTGTCACAATGTTTGTCCTCAATTAACTCCTAAACCACTTAACCGATTATAATAAAATTCGCACACCATGTGCAGTTCGATCCAACTTGAGAGATAGGATAGATTAAATCTCAAATTATAGTCGCAATTTTAATTTATTGCTAATTACTGTCTGTTATTATTTGACATTCACAATTAAACAGTCGTTAACTCCAAATGATTCTAACAGATGTCGATACCTTTCGACTGGGTTGAGTAAGTAATCAATAGATGGCGCTGCTATGGTAAATCTAAGACCGTGTCATATAAGCTACACTATCTATTTTTCATACCCCTAAGTGAGACAAAACAACGTTTGCGGGGTCAGCTAGTATTTACATATATTTCTGAAGTATTTTATACCGTATTCTACCGAATTTCTTACATAAAATGACCAAACTGGTCAGGTATCTTTGGCTCATCGTATCAGAATTGCTATTCAACGTGGTAATAATGCGTGTTAGGAACGCTGCCGTCTGGTAGGAAGAAAGAAAGAAATATTTCTTCTGTGACATAAAAATAGACTTTTGGTCTAGCTAAAGTTATTTATGTAAAGTGAATCCAAATTGCCTACTTTTTGTTGTAGTAAGTTGATTTGATTGTACGGTTGTTGAGGATTGTACGTACGGTCTCTAAGATAATCTAAGTTGCAAAGAGAAACAAACTATAGCTTATGTTACTCGGGGATAATCTTAAAACATCAGTAAAAGATTTTTTCAAATCAGTCCAGTAGTTTTTGAACCTATTTACGTCAAATAATCAATCTTTTTCTCCTTATAATATTGATATAGATACAAGTATGTAAGTACGAGGGTGAATCAAAAAATTCTTGGAATCAATATTAAAAAATGCAAAGATTTAAATAATAATATTTTATTTTTCTACATAATCTCCCTCCAATGCAATGCATTTAGAATAACGCTTTTCTAACTTCCTTATTCCTTGTGAAAAAAAAATATTTTCTTGACTCTCGAAAAAGTCCTCTACGGCAGCTATAACCGCGTCATTATCGTGAAATTTTGTTCCACGAATTTCCTCTTTTAATTTTGGAAATAAGTGAAAATCACTTGGGGCTAGGTCTGGAGAATATGGTGGGTGGTCAAGGAGATTGAAGCCAGCACAGCGGATTGCGTTGAGCGCAACTTTCGATCGATGAGCAGGAGCGTTATCTTGAAGGAATAACACGCCCGACGACAGTTTTCCACGACGTTTTTCTTTAATCGTTTCACGCTTTTTCGGGATTAAATTTGCATAATAGGGTCCAGTAATCGTCTGGCCTTTTGGCATGTAATCAATAAAAAGGATTCCTTCACTATCCCAGAACACAGAGGCCATAACTTTGCCAGCGGTAGGAGCAACTCGAAATTTCTTAATGGATGGAGAGGATGGTCGTTTCCAAGATATGCTTTGTCTTTTAGTTTCAGGATCAAAATGGTGGACCCACGTTTCATCCATGGTGACAAGACAACGGCAAAAATTATCCGAATCACGCTGGAACATTTCGAGATTACGCTTGGAAATTTCTAAACGTCGCTTTTTGTTTTCGTCGGTTAACATTCGTGACACCCATCTTGCAGACACTTTTTTGAACCCCAGTGAATCAATTGAAATGGATTGAACGCTACCAAAAGATATCTTTAGGATCTCAGCTATATGTTTTATAGTCATTCTTCTGTCTTCCAAAACCAGATTCTCAACCTTTTTGACATTTTCTTCTGTAACGGAGGTTAAAGGCCGCCCAGAACGCGGGTCATCTTTACAGCTTGATCTACCTCTTTTAAATTCAGCCATCCAGTACGCAACCGTAGAATAGGGTACAGCATCACC
This sequence comes from Mellilla xanthometata, assembly GCA_035578125.1. Taxonomy (NCBI): domain Eukaryota; kingdom Metazoa; phylum Arthropoda; class Insecta; order Lepidoptera; family Geometridae; genus Mellilla; species Mellilla xanthometata. Next base: position 16,200,926 of record JAPUBQ010000024.1, on the reverse strand, counting down.
CCCTAATGTCTGCTGAATGTCCAAAAAAATTTCCTTCGTAGACATTTTTTTCAAACTGAGATATTTTATCACCGCACGTAACTCACTTTTATCCATAATTTTAACTTTTTAGCAACTCGTTGCACAAAAAAATGTATTACATGCGAACGAACTGACAAAAACAAGTGACAGTCTGCATAAATATAGTATGATAGACATTCTTTAATTTGAATATCGAATTTGATCCAAAAAGGTTTCATATATATGCACTTCTAAGAACTTTTTGATTCACCCTCGTAAAACAAACATAAAACGAGCAAAGCAATGTATAAAACGCAAAGGGGAACGAAAAGTACTTTCTATATTTAAATTCTCTCTAGCTAAAAGCGTAGGCTTCTCATTTATCTTAAAGCCTCTAGAGGATAACTCGCTAGTTTTTACGAAAGGCATAACTTTAAACAGGCTTACTTGTAACTGACGCAATACCATTAATTTTCCACTTTATTACATATAAATGAGATTTACACTTTTTTCAAACAGTTACGAGAATTCTTTCAAATATTTTTCATTATAAGTTGATTGATCCGTAATGTAATAATTGTGATACAGAATGTTTTTTTTTTCAGAGATTTCTAACAACGAAAAATGTTTCTGAAGAAGAACTAAATGTTTTTGAGCTAGTTCACACACACACGTACGGCTGGTTAACCCCATACTGAACCATTTCTAGTTCGTATTATGGTTGCTAACACAACTGATATATATTATATACTATATACACATACATACATATTTTATATAAATACATATTTAACACCCAGACCGACAGCCAACCAATTTAGTTCAGCACAAAGACGTTGGCCGTGCCTGGATTCGAACCCGGAACCTTCTGATTGGCAGTCTGGCATGGTAACCATTACGCCAACGAGGTCGTCACCCTGTATACGCAGACTGCATTCTTGCGACTTCCAGCCATCGAACAAAGGGACTGTTCAAACTTTAGCTGTCCAAAGCATGTCCAAAGGTATTGTTGTGCTCTTTTATTTCAAATGGACGCATTGTCTGTATATTTTGGACACGACAAGCTGATGTTTGTTGACAACTTTATTTTATTTTTAGGGTTTCGAAAACTGTAACCTACCCTTACCATGTAAACTGTATTAGACGGAATGTAGGTAGAATTAATTTTTCGCTATTCATAGGAAGTTTCTTGATAACTGATTGAAAGTAATACTTTGCGGCCCTAGGGAGAATCGTTTTCAACAGGCAGGTGTCAAATAATGTATGAAAAACCTACCATATTTTCACATTTTTATCCAACTTTCTTTATCGGCAATTAATTACAGCGATAAAAATATTAATAGATACACATATATTGGTACATATGTTTGTACAATATCGAACACTTTTAACAAATGTGAATAATACCATCTAAATGAAATCAAACTAACTAAAGAAATAATTATAATGATACTATGCTACTTGTGACCAAAATGCCGGCCTCTACTTTGCACAGCGGATTAGCGTTGCTATACAAAGAGGCAACTCGGCTGGCATTTTAGGTAATCTTCCCACTGGTACTGGTTTTTTAGATTAGATATACTTTTAATTTAATTAATTTTAGATTATATTTACTTTAAATTAAAAACTAAACAAATATTTAAAAAAAATGTCATTTAATAATATATTTTATTCAGTTGAATAGAAACAAGTTTTGATTATCAAAATCATTCTACAAATATATCACGTGGCAAAAAAAAAACTTTAATACTAATTTTCTCTCGCTTTCCTAACCTAATAACCCTAAGTGCAAGCAATAGGAAGCGATTTTCAAATGTTTTCTTTGTAAAATCTAGATTTAAAGTTTTTAACACTTTAATATATATACTGAACCCTCAAAAGAGCAAACTGATTTCAACCCTGTTACTTTTAAATGTTATTTTCGTTTTAAAAACACGCCACCACTGCGAGTATTTGTACTGTCACGAAACAGAAATGTTTGTTGCCAGATAATGGAATTTGTTTTTTTAATCAAAACGTTTATGTCATTGGTGTTGTGAATAAAATCCAGTGGCATTGTTGATGGTTTTTGAATTAAAAATTGTGTTTGTCTCATAGTTAAGTTCTTATAATATCTGGCTTAGATAGTAATTATTCTTCTTCGTATGTGCTAAGTGGCCAAACTCTAGTTTCGAGAGTTTTCCTTGGCATAACGACTGCATGTACTAAGACTAACAGCCGGGACCTACAATTTAACGTGTCATCCGATCCATGGTATCACCCAGATGAAAATGCCACTAGAAACACGACAGTCTTGTGCATGGTCACCCATCCAAACACCGTCTGCATCGACCGTAGCTTAGCTTCGATGATCGCGTCAGATGACCTTATCTAACCGAGCTACAGGCAATACAATAATAATTATTCTGGTGTAAACAATTAATAGTTATCGTAGGTATGCTACGTTACTCGTAGAGCTTCGTAGCACCCAAATAATCTGTCCCTAAGAAACATACGTTATATTTTGATTTAGAAAAATCCTTGCAAAAACAAATTGACGTGTCATCCGATACGTAAAATAATATAATAGTAGTTTAAAAAAAAATAAAAAACACGCTTATCTGGCCGTTTTAAGTGGGTCAAAATCGCGCCCAAAGAAGTCGGTTACAAACAAACATACAAACAAAAATACAAAAAAAAATATCAAATTAGTGTATTGTCATCAGTCCTCAATAAATCTACAAAGTTTCAACGAAATCTGACCGTTTAAAGTGGGTCAAAATCGCGCCCAAAGAAGTCGGTTACAAACATACAAACATACAGGTGAAGCTAATATAAAGCGTGTAAAAGCACGCTTCGCAAACTTTTATACTTAGTTAAGGTAAATAAGAAAAAAAATTTTTTTTTCACATTCACACATGGCTGGTTAGCCCCATACTGAACCATTTCTAGCTCGTATTATGGTTGCTAAAACAGCTGATATACTACATATACATACATACATATTATATATAAATACATATTTAACACCCAGACCCACAGCCAACAAATTAAGTTAAGCACAAAGATGTTGACCGGGCCGGGAATCGAACCCGGAACCTTCTGATTAGCAGTCCGGCATGGTAACCTTTACGCCAACGAGGTCGTCTAATAATATCATTACAATAGTATATGATTTTGAATTTTGAATGAATTTCGAGCAACATACACCGTTTGTAAAAAGTTAAATAGTGACATAAAGAAAGTCAACTCAGACATACTACATATATAGGGGATTTCATCACAAAATTACCATTTATAAAGCCTACTCGAGAAAATTGTCTTTTTATCCACATCCTTTTTATGGAATAATTGGGTTTATATCAAAAGTCGCCGTATCAAAAGTCCGCAGAAAGATCAAGGTGATGTTTTTGAGGGAACAATCCTGAAAGACCAATTTTTACGGGCCTGAGAACACAAATGCCTTTGGACCTCCGTAATTTATGGAAGAGATTTGCGTAAAGAATCAGAGCATTTCTCTTAGATGTATAAAATACATTTGAGGAAAACCGGATGACGTTTCTTTTTAAGGCTTTTTATAATTTATTAATTCTTCTTCTTCGTATGAGCTAAGTGGCCAAGCTCTGATGTCGAGAGTTTTTAAGCCACCCGAAGGCTAGGCTTAACGACTGCTAATACTAAAACAGCCAGGACCTACATTTTAACGTGTCATCCGACCCACGGTAGCGCCCAGCATTTTATTTTGCGTAAATAATAGGGTATTGTTTTTGCAAAAATAAATAGGTATTATTTACAATAAAAAAAACACAATCTTATTTACAAATTGTTAGGGCAAAAATACAATATAACCAATTTATATTAAAACCATTTATACTTACCCATTATACCTCTAAAAATTAAGTTCTCAACCACGTGTAATTTGCAATATGTATACCTAACAATATTTGTACGCATATTTTCCTTTCTGGCAAGACCGAGGTCAAAATGTAAAGTCTCTGATATATGTAATCATGTCACCACGTCTGGTTAGAGGCAATCATATTGTAGGGGGTAACCATAGCAATATTCTTTATTATTTCTGCATGATTCTATTCTTCGTCTCAAAAGTGGGCTAATAAGGGTTCCGTTCCTAAAGGATACATACGGGACTCTATAGTTATAGTCATAGATAATAAATACTGAGATATAATAAATAAGTAACCAGTTCAGCCGCGCCTTAAAAAATTGAGCGAAGCGCTTGCCGAGTGGCAGTAGAATTTTCACGAAATAAATTCATATAAAATTATCAATGAACAGTATTGAAGTTTTGAGCCTAAAGATTCTAAATAATATCAGTACCTACTAAAATAAGCAAGATTTATTTTATTTTCCTTATTGCTTAACTTAACACTTTCAAATTTTAAAACAACTATTTTTCAATTAACAACTATCAAGCGAATTTTACGTAATCATGTTTTCGAACTTTAACAGTTTTTAACACTGAAATAATAAAACTGAAAAAAGTGAAGTCCTATTACTGACACAGGATTAGCAGGATTATTCAAATTATGCTATTTTATGCTAATACATACATATTTGAGATCTAGCAATAATATTTTTACCTAGCAACCATCAAAAAACAGTTGTACTTAGATTTTAATGGTAGCTCCAAGCTTTATTCATTTTCTTTTGATGTCAATCCTTTTCTCGGTCGTCAGGGGCCATGACTAATGCAAAATAAAACGCGAGCAAACCATCTTTAATACTTTTATTGGTTTGTTTCCCTTTGTATAACAAAAAATTCGGGCTAATATTGCAAAAAATAAAATTTGTTAGCTTTGTACTATCGAGCTAAGAGCCTGTATTACATTAAATGCAGAGAACAATGCATGGTACAACTGAACTTAACAATAACAAAAAAAAACGTAAAAAATATAATCGCGAACCCTTCGATTGCTTTTCTTTAAATTATCAAATTTCAGTGGACTTAAAACTATTGATAGAAAATAAGTTTCTAGGTTTTTTTGCCTCACGAAATTGTAATTTTATCTTTTGATATTAGGTTCTAATTTTATTAGTCTTATCTAAATACATATTAATAAAAAACATCAAAAGTTTATTCATTATATTTATATTATATTCAGCAACAAAAGTAAATAAAACTCTGTGTGATATAATGTAGATTTGAAATGCACTTAACTCCACATAAATGCAAGTCGGTGTTACTTTTGACAATAAAATTCCTAACACAACATTCTAAGAGGTATATTTGAACAACTCGCAAGTAAAATATTTTTAAAATATTAAATATTCTTTATCCGCCATTAACTTTTTATACCAGTATTACACAGAAATGGCAAAAAATCCAGAAACTCAACCCAAGTTCAAGTAAATGTAGCATATTTAAACAAGAAAAAAAAAACATTTTATAGCGTTTTTATACAGAAAAGGAAAGATGGTAGGCTACCTTATACGACATGACAATTTCATTAAAAATATCATAGGAGGAAAGATAGCAGCCAGGAGAGGAAGAGGAAGACCTAGAAGATCATTTTTAGACCAAATTAAGGAGAAGGCGAAAGTTATGTCGTATTGGGAGGTCAAGGATTTGACCTAAGATAGAACTACCTGGAAAAAACTCCACAGACAAGAGTTCAGCTCTTAAATATTGAATAAATGAATAAATTCATGCATACATAGTTTGCTGCCTTTCTTTTTTATGTTTGTTTTATGTTATTTGTAACTATGTCACCTGTGTATGAAATAAACGTGTCCTTTCATATTTTTTTTCAGTTTTCTTATTTAAAACTTCGTATTTATTAAAAACTTGAAAAAGCAATCTGTTTGTAATTTAAAACTGCTATTTCGTATTATCATAGACAAATTATATAGTTTGTCTATGGTACTATGTATTAATGAATGTATAATCTATGGATAGCTGCCAACGAGCTATTAATTATAATTTGTGACACTTCATAATATAAATTAAACAATTACATCGCACAGTGATAATTATCTCGTTATTAATGTTGCGAATTGCCATTAAACGTTATTTAATAGAGTCGTATTAAAGCATAACCGCAAACATGGAGGCAAGTATTATTGAACCAATATTACATCATAAGTACGATTACTCACTCTGATTATAGTAGAAAAAAAAGTGTAAACCTGGAAATTGGCACAATAAGCTATTGCATAGCCGTAGAGAGCAAAACAACACATTGAAAAAGTATTTATATTCACAGAAAAACATATTACGTAACATAACTAAACAAATTACAGAAAAAGGATTCAAATACTATGTACAAACTTAAAGATAAAAAGAAAAGAACAAGAAAAATCAAACCAATCAAAATTAAAAAGTAAGTCTAGAGTGATCTACCAAAAAGTATTTTTGGTATTTGTATATTTCGGTATCTCCATAACTATCAGCAATCGCTCGCGCTGTAGCGCCTTTAGCCCGGTTAGCTAACTAAGCAACGGTCGATGCAGACAGTGTTTGGACTGGTGACCATGCACAAAACTGTCGTTTTTCAAGTGGTATTTTCATCTGGGCGCTACCGTCAGTCGAACACGTGAAACGTTGTATTGAAGGTCCCGGCTGCAAGTCTTAGTACAAGCACTCGTTAAGCCAAGTCAGAGGCCTTCGGGTGGCTTGGAAACTCTTGACACCAGAGCTTGGCCACTTAGCTCATACGAAGAAGAAGAATCAGCAGTTCCATACAAAACTTTCATTCATATGCAAAAATATATGTAGCGCTATAGGTGGTCTCGAAATTTGACGATTTTTAACCGAATTGAAAATTATAATAGTACCTAGTTTAAAAAAACTAAAAAACACGCTTATCTGGCTGTTTTAAGTGGGTCAAAATCGCGCCCAAAGAAGTCGGTTACATAACAAACATACAAACAAAAATACAAAAAAAATAATAATTTTATCAAATTAGTGTATTGTCATCGGTCCTCAATAAATCTACAAAGTTTCAACGAAATCTGGCCGTTTAAAGTGGTTCAAAATCGCGCCCAAAGAAGTCGGTTACAAACAAACATACAGGTGAAGCTAATATAAAGCGTGTTAAAAAGAGGAGGTGTTATATTCGACTATTTTTTTTTTTAATAAAAGTTTATAAATTACAAGTTCTTCTGACGTGAATTTTCACCGTTACCGCTATCGCGTTGGTTTTATCTCTGTATTCAATCAGTCTGCTCCAGTGCACTATTCGGTCGATGGACGCTGAACAGTGTCCGCAATATTCACTCGAACTTAATGAAATTCTCTACTGTTTGAACTTTCCACTCTGCTATGTGCTAGGAGACTTTTTGTTAGACGTACATACGTATTGATTTTGGCTTACAAAAAAGGTTTTATTCAATAAAAGCAAAATAATTTAATTGACTTGTTATAGAACCAAGGCGGTAGAACACTGACCTCTATTTCTACTAGTACGCAGTAGAAATACAGGTCAGTGCGGTAGAAGGAATGAAAAAAAAAACAAATTTTAAGTGTAGGTACAGTAGTTTGGTCTTTTTGGTTTTTTTTATAATTTTTTACCATTTTTAAGGGCTTCGGGCCTGTTCTAGTATTGAAATTGTTCAGTAATGTTGATTATGTCAATTCTATGTCAAGTTTATTATTATTAACTATTAATCTCACTGAAGTTAATTATATTGAATTCAAAATATGTCATAAATAGGATTTTTAATTAAAGCTTATTCAAAATGGTAATAATTACATTCTGTTTTAATAAAGGGTGAAATTGTAATAATACTTGCCAGATATTGATTTAACTAAACGTACAATTATAATTGTTGTTAATAGTTTTCTTCTTATAATAGTTGTTAATAGTTTTAGTTAAAATGATTTGGATAACACCAAAGCACAGAATAATAACTTGTACTTACCAAAGTCACAAGTCAAACTTAGTAATTAGGTTGGTGTTCCATACAATGATACATTCTCTCCATTTAACGACCACTCTCAACGCCATAAAATGCACAGTCCCTTCAGTGTCGTTATATAGAGTTTACACTGTATATGATTTCTTAGTGAAACTTTGACATTTGATAGATATGACAACCTATTTCTCAGTCTTACTGACTAGAACTTTATTTAATCTCTTCATCATACCATATATGCTTAAAATTAAAGCAATAAAAAACGATGAAACTTCAATAATGATAGCTCAAAAATTAGTAGGTAACACGTGTCCCTCATTCTGAAAAAAAAGTCGACAGCGTCCACGTGTCATATTCTAATGAAAATTGAATGAAAAAGAAAGGAAATTGTTTCCCAAACGCCGGACCGGTCATTCTAAAATAACCTTCGCCTCACCCTAAATTAACTCGCGACCAGAATATGTAGACACTTTGTCGGCACGTGTTTAAATTTAAATAAAACGGAGGCTAAAGGTCAATTGATATTTGCCTAGAGGAAAGGTAGAGAAATATTTATTTTGCACAGAGTCAAACTATGTTATTGTAGAGTGCTGTGGGGACGTGGAGCTTCGAATTTTTTCACCTTGGAGAACTTATAACTTTACCTTCCAATGCGCTTAGCCAACGGCACTTTTAGGTCCTACAGCTAGTACTAAGCGACTACCAAAGATTAACCAATAAAGTTAATTTGTTTTGTCTTAGCTACTACACTAATTTTAAAATATTACCCCTTTGTACCTATTAAGATGGAGAGGCGAGGGAATCACGGGCAAAATAATATTAGATAATTTATTTATTAAAAGCTGAAAATTTAGAAAATGATTAAGATAAATAATACTTTTCGGTTTGTGGAGTCTCAAAAAAGTTTAAGAGCTGTTGACCAATTAGAGAACGCACAGATGTGAACTATAAGTTTGTACACAACAGATCAACACCTCAGACGCGAGCTAAACCAACGCGTTTGCCTTAGTCTTTACAGTTTTCAATACGCTTTTCATAATTTCCATTGTAAATAACTTGCTGTGGGTTTGTGGATTTTGAATTTATTAAACTTCATAGACGTTGTATTTACAAAGTAGGCGAGCTTGTTGGTTAGGAAAGTTTCCAGAAGAAAGGGTTGAAGTTTCGAAGAAAATTACGATAAAGAAGCAGAATTTCTTGGTTATTAGTTTAACAATATGAACGAGGTTTATGAAATACATATCAATTATTAATTAATAGCACTTATAAGTTCAAATTATTGGTCAAATGTGATTTGATCTAGCGCAAAAAGACTAGCTGTGTCTGAGATTTCGGCCTATTTTGAGGACAAAGACAATATTTTTTTTTTCGACGGTTTAAATAAGTTAATAGAGAGATCTGAAAAGTGTGTTTGAGTTAGGGAGGAATATATTTAGAAAGAAAAATAACTAAGTATTTTATTTCATCCCCCTTCCCATCCATTCCGCGAACTTTTTGAATCTCCTTCGTATATGGCAAAAATGCAGTTTTTTTTGTATTTCTTACAAAATCTTTTGTAATCAGGATTCCTTTAATACCCTTTCAACCGAACCTACTAAACTCTTAGATACGAAATCGTAATGATACTTCAAAACAGATTCCAAAAATTACGAAGTTCATTTATATGAACTAGATAGCTAGTTACTATTAACTAGCTATCTAAATTATCATAATAAGAGTTACTTAACTAGAATTTACTCGTAGATTACCCAAGAACTGTCAATACGAATTTTCTCGCAACAAGTAACCTAAAAAGCTTTTCCCAACATTCTTAGAACACTGTCTCCCAAATTACATCTGAAGGTAGATAGCGAGGCAGTTAATAAACCAGCCTATTTATTTGGCACCCACCTTTGCTACTCATTATTCTATTCCAGTATGCTGAGTTTGTCTGACACGAATAAAATAAGAGTGAAATGGATTTACATTCAGAGCATTCGCAGCTCCGTGGCAGCGAGACCTTCGTATCCAATATTTACATTGGGGAGGCATGGACTGGTACGGATTTAGGATAGGGGCGGGCAGGGCCAAAAATATTATGAGAACATGATTGGGCCTTATTTTATAAACCAAAATAGGAGCACAATATACGCGTGAAAAATCAGCTTAGAAGGCGGAAAAATCAAAAATATCAGCATCTTATATTTTACACTTCTATGGAAGAAGAAGTAGTTCTTCTTCCTACTAATAATTATAAATTCGAATGTGTGTGTCTTTGTGAGTTGTTACTTCTACTTTTTTATACACTTATTTCAATTAACTAAATTGGGCTGCCTTTCTTCGGGATAAATACGGGTACATTTATTTTAAATATTTCATTATAATAGAATCCTAACCAAGACGATCTTTTACATGTTTTCCATGCAATTTTAGATGCCATTGTGTAAATCATAGTGTGTTGAAAATCATAGTTTATAATTAATATATTTTCGCGTAGAAAACGGTCACACTTACTTATTATTAAAAGTTGGAATGAGTCCAACAGTTTCGGTGCTTTCCGAGCACCATCTTCAGGGGCGAGTGTTACACGGACCGCCGCCGGCGAGCTCTGCGCGTGCGCGCTTTTAATAAAACAACTTTTAATAATAAGTAAGCGTGACCGTTTTCTACGCGAAAATATTAAGATGCCTTACGTGAACAGTTTACAATGTTTATAATTAATATTTTTTTAAACTGATTTAATATAACTCTGTTTATTACAATTTTAAATACCTACTTATTTGTATTATTTTAACATTTCAATTTCTACATTTGCTCAGTGACGAATTAACATTAATCCCAAAATTGATTGTTCTGGTAAAAAAAGGTTTTTATGCATCAGTAATAGAAAAAACAACGGTATAGCTATACTAATAAACCTGTAACTGCAACGCGTTATTAATTATCTAATTTATTATTAACTTTGTTTCTTATATACCTACGTTATTAACTTTTTGTATTATGTGATTAAAAACCAACATTAATTATGTCTGCCTAATATGATTTTCCAAACCCCTTCATTAGATCCTTACTACGTCCACTAGTAAAGTTACCTATTCACTACCTTCCTATAACAGCCAGAATTTAGCTATTCACTACATAACGGGCGAGTGCTAGCCGTAAATACCGCTTTGATTACTAATGAGTTGACATGGCACGTTAATTCCGGTTCATCGGTGTAGTTTAAAGTGACAATTTGCGCTATTCATATAGCTTTAGCGGTTATGCCTTAACATTTGTGACTGTGAGCCGTAGATAAATTGGCTTGGTCTATGTTTCATAGTTGGTCTATGGCGTTTTAAACGGGATTAATTAGCTTTAGGTTCCAAAGTCACTAGCCCTGGTGTTAACTCTCTCTATTTTATGTACGAGTATATCTTTAGGCATACCTACTTTGTACCCGCATCATAACATTTTTGGGAGTTATATTTTGAGGACTTTTCTTAGCGGATGTATACGTCATAAATATGATCTGTTGTATTACGTCATTAAATTTGCATAAAGACATTATTTACTTGCAGTTTTAGATCGCTTTGCCACACGCTATATTTTTGGCATCTATGCTAAGGCTTCAGTATTTTTAACCGACTTCAAAAAGGAGGAGGTTATATATTCGACGTGTATGTATTTTTTTTTTTTTTTATGTATGTTCACCGATTTCTCAGCCATTTGTGGATCGATTCTCAAAATTCTTTTTTTAATTGAAAGAGTATGGTTCTGAATTGGTCCCATTGTCACCAAAACTGGTTCTGATGATGGACTCCTAGGGAAATCGAAGAAAAACCTAAAAAGTTAGGTTATTTTTACGCATGTAGAGAGATTCACGCTCGTTTGGCTGTACTGATATTAATGAAATTTGAGAAGAAAATAGGTAAGACTATGTGTTAACACACACGCTACTTTTTATCCCGAAAATAAATACTATTCCCGTGGGATGCACCAAATAACATATAAATCTTTTTAACTTCTTCACGCTCGAACGGTTGTACTGACATTGATGAAATTTGGAATGAAGATAGGTTAGACTATGTGTTTACACATAGGCTACTTTTTATCCCGAAAATAATTATTGTTCCCGTGGGATGCACCAAATAACACATGACACACTGATTTCGCTAAAATTTGATATAGGGGGTAGACTAGACCTTGTATAACACCAAGGTTACTTTTTATCTTAAAAGTCATTGCTATTCCCGTGGGAAGCCCAAATAACTCGATAACCTATTTTACTTCTTCGCGCTCATACGGCAATACAGATTTCGCTCATAAAATCGGCAGCTTATAGTCTGGCTAACAAAAGTTATCTGACGCGAACATCGAGGCTTAGCAACGGCCCATGCGGCCAGTCTTTGGATGGGTGACCATGCACAAGACTTCCATAAAAAAAAATGATATTTTCGTCTGGGCGTTACTGTGCTTCGGATAACACGTTAATTTGTTGGGCCTGGACCACTACTCTTAGTACAAGCAGGGGTCAAACTAAATCAGGGGCTTGAAAAACTCTCGACGCCAGAGCTTGGCCACTTGGGTCATACTTAGTGGAAGAAGGAACTGTACAATTTGGTATATTAATAGACAAGACCCACGAACGGATAAGGAAAATATTTACGCGCTCGCTTCGCTAGGAGTTATCCCGCTTCGTTCGAATTTCCCCCAAGATGTTCTGGGCTTATGACACTCCAAATATTATATAATTTGTGCTGCTTTGGACTTCAATCGGTTCGAACAAATACGGTGAAAATTTTCGCGCTCGCTTCGCTCGCGCATAGCTCGCTTCGCTCGCAACCAGCTCGCTTCGCTCGCAATTGGTTCTAGTACGTTTTGACACAACAAACATTATGTAATTTGTGCTGCTTTGGACTTTTTTATGCTCAAACCGTTGGAACAAATACGGCCAAATTTTATCATCGTGAAGTTTATTTGGCTCTCCATAGCTAAAACTTAAACAAAATATCATTACCAACCACTAAAAATGTAAAAATAAAATTGTTTTAAAAAACAAACAACCGACTTCAAAAACACAACTAAAAAGGGAAAAATAATTTTAAGCCTAAATCAAATCAAGAATATATAAATAGAATAGGAGAGTTTATTTCATGTACTTATAAAAAACTATTTGCAATTTTTAGAAATCCTGTATTCTTGAAGTCGGTGCCATCTAATAAGAACAAATTAATGTTTGTTAAAAAAAACTATTTTCAATTGTCTTTCTTTGCTGGCACCGACTCCAAGAATACAGGATTAGTAAAAATTGCAAATAGTTTTTTATAAGTACATGAAATAAACTCTCCTATTCTATTTATATATTCTTGATTTGATTTAGGCTTAAAATTATTTTTCCCTTTTTAGTTGTGTTTTTGAAGTCGGTTGTTTGTTTTTTAAAACAATTTTATTTATTCCATATAGCTAGGTATTTAACTAACAGGGATTGTAACCACACAAGTTAGCCATACTTAGCTTGCCTAGTCTGGAATATTTTGGCTTTCAAGGTGGCTGCTGGAATATATCTCTAGATGCTTGGCAACATATTTGTTTCAACAGGAGCGAGCACTAGAAAATGCCCTACCACTGCAATAGTTTTCTCACGAAGCTCAAACTCATTGTCGGAGATCGAACCTACGACCTCCTGGTCATAAGGCGGCTGCACGCCCAACTGAGCTATCATCGCTTCAAAATCAGCTTCTGCTTCGTGAATATAAGTATTCCTTGTGACCTTAGGTGCAGCGCGGGGACCTCATAGCCGGTTTTAGTTGTCTTTCGTGTTTGTGCAGTTTTTTTTAAATTTTAAGTGACGTGTATTTAATACAAATTTAATCTTATATTGTACGTAATTTTATATAATATTAAATTAATACTGTGATTCTCTTTATTATACTTGATTATAAGTATCTCTTTATGAAACTTTCCTTCCATATAAAGTTTTCCATAGCCGAACCCTTGCAAGGTGGATTGATAAACGAGGCGCCAATCAGCAGTTTTTAGATAAGTCCTTAGCTAAGTACAATGGGGGCTGTCCGAACAACTTTTGTGATTAATGGTCATGTCCGTAACACGCTTATACCATTATCTAATGATGGCGGCTATCGGTTAACGATAGGCGGAATATGGCCTTACTTGTCTTTGTTTGATACGTCATACGTAAGAAATAAATAGTTATATTGCCTTGAATAAACGCATTTCATTTCACAGTATGTACCTAATTATATATAATAGTCATCCCACAAGCGATAACAATTAGCAGGTATTACTATTATGGCTAGCAAATTTGTAACATTTTTAAGTAAATTGATAGTTTATAGTAGTAAGTTCGAAATATGTACTAACTCTTTGTTGCCTGAATAAACGATTTTATTTTTTTATTTATTTTTAGTTAAGGCTATGGGAGAAAATGGCATGTTTTAGAAAATCCTATAAAATCATATGTAAATGATAACGCTGCGATTTTTTTTCAGTTTTTTTAACTTTAATTTAGTGTTAAGAATATTTAGAACTTCAAAACGCGATTACGTAAAATTGACTCAATAGTTTTTTTTAAATAGACTTTTCCTATTTATAATATTAGTATCTACTAATATTATAAATAGGAAAAGTTTAATTTTTTATTTGTATGACGCAAAGAGGTTTCGAATCTTCTGGGCCGATTTCAAAAATTCTTTCACTGTTGGGGAGTTTCATTATCCCTGAGTAACATAGGCTATATTTTGTTTCTCTTTGCAACTTAGATTATTTTATATCCCGTGCGAAACCGGGATGATTTGCCTCTCGTTTAAAAATTTTAAAATGTCGTGCTTCTGAAAGTAATAAATATATTACAACAAATCTTACTTTTTTGTAGGTTTGATATTATGTAGAATCGCTAGAACTTGGTAAAATAGCGCTTACCTAGCGGCAACCCGAAGGTTCCTTTTTTGATGGTTCATTTGGCATACGTAAAAGTCTTTAATCACTTAGGATTCAACCTTTTTAACCGACTTCAAAAAGGAGGAGGTTATATATTCGACGTGTATGTATTTTTTTTTTTTTGTGTATGTTCACCGATTTCTCAGCCATTTGTGGATCGATTCTCAAAATTCTTTTTTTAATTGAAAGAGTATGGTTCTGAATTGGTCCCATTGTCACCAAAACTGGTTCTGATGATGGACTCCTAGGGAAATCGAAGAAAAACCTAAAAAGTTAGGTTATTTTTACCTGACTGATACTGAGACTGTTTTACTGTACTGATATTCATGAAATTTGAGAAGAAAATAGGTAAGACTATGTGTTAACACATACGCTATTTTTTATCCCGAAAATAAATACTATTCCCGTGGGATGCACCAAATAACATATAAATCTTTTTAACTTCTTCACGCTCGAACGGTTGTACTGACATCGATGAAATTTGGAATGAAGATAGGTTAGACTATGTGTTTACACATAGGCTACTTTTTATCCCGAAAATAATTATTGTTCCCGTGGGATGCACCAAATAACACATGACACACTGATTTCGCTAAAATTTGATATGGGGGTAGACTAGACCTTGTATAACACGAAGGTTACTTTTTATCTTAAAAGTCATTGCTATTCCCGTGGGAAGCCCAAATAACTCTATAACCTATTTTACTTCTTCGCGCTCATACGGCAATACAGATTTCGCTCATAAAATTAGCAGCCTGGCTAACAAAAGTAATCTGACGCGAAAATCGAGGCTAAGCAACGGCCCATGCGGCCAGTCTTTGGATGGGTAACCATGCACAAGACTTCCATAAAAAATGTGATATTTTCATCTGGGCGTTACTGTGCTTCGGATAACACGTTAATTTGTTGGGCCTGGACCACTACTCTTAGTACAAGCAGGGGTCAAACTAAATCAGGGGCTTGAAAAACTCTCGACGCCAGAGCTTGGCCACTTGGGTCATACTTAGTGGAAGAAGGAACTGTAAAATTTGATATATTAATAGACAAGACCCTCGAACGGATAAGGAAAATATTTACGCGCTCGCCTCGCTAGGAGTTATCCCGCTTCGTTCGAATTTCCCCCAGGATGTTCTGGGCTTATGACACTCCAAATATTATATAATTTGTGCTGCTTTGGACTTCAAACGGTTCGAACAAATACGGTGAAAATTTTCGCGCTCGCTTCGCTCGCGCATTGCTCGCTTCGCTCGCATCCAGCTCGCTTCGCTCGCCCTTGGTCCTAGTACGTTTTGACACAACAAACATTATGTAATTTGTGCTGCTTTGGACTTCTTTATGCTCAAATGGTTTGAACAAATACGGTGAAAATTTTCGCGCTCGCTTCGCTCGCGCATTGCTCGCTTCGCTCGCCCTTGGTCCTAGTACGTTTTGACACAACAAACATTATGTAATTTGTGCTGCTTTGGACTTCTATATGCTCAAACGGTTCGAACAAATACGGTGAAAATTTTCGCGCTCGCTTCGCTCGCGCATAGCTCGCTTCGCTCGCATCCGACTCGCTTCGCTCGCAATTGGTTCTTGTACGTTTTGACACAACAAACATTATGTAATTTGTGCTGCTTTGGACTTCTATATACTAAAACGGTTCGAACAAATACGGTGAAAATTTTCGCGCTCGCTTCGCTCGCATCCGGCTCGCTTCGCTCGCAATTGGTTCTTGTACGTTATGACACAACAAACATTATGTAATTTGTGCTGCTTTGGACTTTTTTATGCTCAAACGGTTGGAACAAATACGGTGAAAATTTTCCATTCATCCACCTCTTTTCGCTCGCACTTGGTTCTAGTACGTTTTGACACAACAAACATTATGTAATTTGTGCTGCTTTGGACTTCTTTATGCTCAAACGGTTGGAATAAATACGGTGAAAATTTTCGTGCTCGCTTCGCTCGCGCATAGCTCGCTTTGCTCGCATCCAGCTCGATTTGCTCCCAATTGGTTGCCTGCCTGGCACACGCCAAATTAATATAATTACCAACCACTAAAAATGTAAAAATAAAATTGTTTTAAAAAACAAACAACCGACTTCAAAAACACAACTAAAAAGAGAAAAATAATTTTAAGCCTAAATCAAATCAAGAATATATAAATAGAATAGGAGAGTTTATTTCATGTACTTATAAAAAACTATTTGCAATTTTTACTAATCCTGTATTCTTGAAGTCGGTGCCATCTAATAAGAACAAATTAATATTTGTTAAAAAAAACTATTTTCAATTGTCTTTCTTTGCTGGCACCGACTCCAAGAATACAGGATTAGTAAAAATTGCAAATAGTTTTTTATAAGTACATGAAATAAACTCTCCTATTCTATTTATATATTCTTGATTTGATTTAGGCTTAAAATTATTTTTCTCTTTTTAGTTGTGTTTTTGAAGTCGGTTGTTTGTTTTTTAAAACAATTTTATTTCACAACTTGAATAATATTTTGTATTTGTTTTACTATTGTTATTTTATTTTTAAAAGGGAGAGACGAGCAACATCCAATTCTTTTCATAAAATTACAAATTAACAATTCAAAGTTTAGAGATAAAAATGCAATAAACAGCCATCGCGAGAGATGAAATGTGAAAACTTTCTTGTTCTTTCTTTAATTTGTATTTTTATAAAAGTTTAACAAGTTTCCAAGTTACAGGTAAGAAAGGCGATATTATTAAAGGGTAATCTCGAAGCTACAGGTTCTAGAATTGCCATACGAAAGAATTAATAAGGCAACTTAATTTGGTGGAAGATTACGTACAACTTATTTTAAGTCTTATGAAATATTTTTGTAGTGGAATTTACTTGTAAGTATTTAACAAAATCTTCAGCGTTGCATTAGCTACCACTTAAACTCTGCCTTTGCAAATGACTAAGTAATAGTTGTTTTATGCATAATGTTTCGTAAAACGCAGAAATGTATGGAAACGTGTATGAAATTATTTATTTACGAATTTCCTAAATACGTCCCGAAAAAAAATCTCTTTCTTGACATACTTTTCCAGGTAACAACTTTTGTTAATAACTTTAACTTTTGTAATAGTAACAACCACACAAAATATAGGATCTACGTTAGTTCATTATTATTATTATATCACATACATACAAAAATAATCACCGAATACAAACGGCGAAGTCTGTTAAAGGAGCATTCATCAAAAATGTTGTTCAGTAACTATTTAACTAAAAGAAGCACAATAAAACAACATAACAGAAAACTACACCAAGTAGTCGACGAACCCTGCTAAAGTAGTTAAGTGGCGATCTTAGAAGAATCTGGCTCTTTATACAGGGCTAGAATAAATATGCTATGAAAGCTCTAAGCTCATATAATATTAATATTACTTTATATCGATTGTACTTGGTGCAGATTATAGCCATCGCTATTCAGCGTGGAAACGCAGCTATTGTTATGGGCACCTTTGTGCCAAGTACGGTTATGGGCGGGTCATCCTAGCATTTAAAATTTTAATATTAATTGTGTGTATTATAATGAACTTATTTTTATTAAAATCCTGTTAGTTTAGGTAAGTTTAACTTATGATATTTTTATTCTAAGAGTACATACATCAGGATGTTGTTTTGTTTAACTGAGTCAATATGGTTTTTTATTTGCTTTGATCTAACTTCTCACTTTGTTACAACATAGTAAGAAACATAAACATCATAAGACGCGTAAACAAATTCTATAATTTTAACATTGTTTTTTAATTCACCACGAAGAATCGCTCTAATTCTCCGAGCGCTGCTGATGACGTCACAATGCTGTCTGCTACATTTAACTACAGATTAAATCTTAGTCTATTGATAGCTTTTATCATACCTCTACTCGGCTAGCTAAGATCTGATTCCATCATCAAATTTAAGTAACGGCCAATGCGGTCAGATCGGTATATGAATGGGTAACCCTTGCTAAAATAATCGTTTTTTTCTGTATGTATACATATGTATTCCACTTCCATTCAGGTAAGCGCACTCCTATTATGTAATAAGTATTGCAGTCAAGCTCTGCAAAAATAAATATTAATTTAAAAAATATTATGTATACTTATTAAAGATCATTATTTGTTTGTTCTAATATGTACATATATTATTTATTTTTATTCAACTTTATTTATAGTAACGTCAATGTACTCGTAAGTTAGGTCTTAAGCATTTTACTATAAAGATTTATTATTCATTTAATTAAGTGTGTGTACTTAATACCCATACATACGTAGTACATAATATTTTGAGTAACCCAGTATGAATGGTAGATTTGTATGGTTTCCCAAGCTTTCACCTTAATAGCTAGTTTCGAGGAAATTTATTGGCGTAGTCTTGCTGTAGGTGCTTCTACTTTTATTGGTGTTTACTGTTAACAAAGATGTACACAAATACGAGTAGATATAGTACGATATGTAGGTATACTCCTTTAGTTAATAATTGTTTTTTTTTACTAGCGATTTTGACCTACTTTAAACGGCCAGATTACGTTCAAACTTTGTAGATTTATTGAGGATCGATGACAATACACTAATTTGATAAAATTACAGTTTTCTATAAAAAGCGTGTTGCTAAGTTTTTTTTTAACTATTATTATTTTATCAAATTCCTGGCTTCTCCTTGGCTTCAGTATCGCTCGTGGCATCGATATGTATACTGTAAATTATTTAATATGATGTCACATTTCACCCACGGCTGGTTAGCCCCATACCATTTCTAGTCTGTATTATGGTTGCTAACACAACTGATATACTACATATACATACATACATGAATACTTTACATCGATACATAATTAAGACCCAGACCGACAGCAAACAGATTTACTTCAACACAAAGATGTTGGCCGTGCCGGGATTCTTACCCAACGAGAATTATTGATATAAGTGGAATATTTTATGTTTATAAAACGTATCTGCCTCGTTTATCAATATCAATGGAGATAACGATAAATAAAAACATGTTTGTCGGCAATTTATTATTATGACACGATTTATTACGAAATAATCGTGAAAAACTGATGTAACCGAAACTGCCAATTAATAATATTGACAGGCTTTTAGTTTGTGCTGTACAGGGTAGTATTTCACCGTATAACCGTTGTTGTTCTTTTTTTTTAAATGCTGAAAAGGTTGAAATTGATCACACTTTGCCGGATGCTAAGCTTTATTGTGGTCTACTATGTAACAGAATATAACTATTTGATCTAGAATTGAAAATCTCCAAATTGTACTTCTATCTAGATTTGAAGACCCTCAAATGTATCAGAAACAAATATTCAGGAAGATAGTTCCAAAGCTTCGCAGTCTTCACAATTAAGGTCGAGGCAAAAAAATATTTGAATGTCAACAGTGAAGTTAGTAGTAGGTATGTGCTCGTATATAAAGCATATATCATATCATACATCGTATCTTTAGATAAATAAAAATAGATGCAAATACTAATATAAGCCATTGTTTTAAAATGCGGTAGCACTGTGGGTACCTTTGCTCTGGAAGCACTTAGAAAGGGATTTTACGTTTATGGGTAACATTTATTTACTTTAGTATAAACGTTTAATTACTACTTCGCAAGTTTTTTTACTTGATTATTTCAAATAATACCAACTAACTACTACAAGAAGTAAGCAATTTGGGTTAGTATTAGATAAAACAATAAAACTTGTTCAAATGTTTTAGATCTCTTTCTGTAACTATTTTTTATGGTACCAAATAAATATAGTTTGAGTTCAGTATATGTATGTATATAGAAAACTGCAGTAATATTTATAAAAAAATGTATTAATAGTGTAAATAATGCAAAAAAAATATGATAAAAAAATACTTCTTTTCAATATTATTAAACGAACAAAATTGCTGCGCGCAACGGGTGTCAGGGATTATGTCAGATTACTTGCATATTTCTTCTGCCGAGATACCAAGGTAATATTGCTATTTAAGAAAGTACAAAATATAAATGAATAAACAACAGAAACTTAACGTTATCAAATTTTTAATAATATCCTTGATATTCCTTTTTAATTGTCTGATTGGATATAAGACAGATCTAAGAATTGTTTCAGTTTTCTGAAACAATGATGATAATAGAGCTGGTATACAAATGTATTATTATATTTTATTTTATTAAAATTAAGTGATGTCAATTTCGTATTGATATTTTGCTAAAAAATTTTCAGCGAGCCGAGCTAGTACCAAGGTAACTTCGTAGCGCCAGATTCGTCCGAGATGATCTGAAAAGCAACGTTTTGTAACCACAGTTATCAACACGCGTCATATCTGACCAATCAGATGCCAGGAATATTTCCCCATATTAGTTCGACTCGTAGAACAGACTATATTACCTTGACATACGTATATGCACGTATAAACATACATATATGACTACTATAATACTTACAAACAGCTATATGTTGTACTTACTACGCTCAACCGTGCCGTGAATGATAAGGAAAGACACAGAATACTTACCACTAGTACAATAAAGGAAGTTATTCCTGATTCTATGGCTATACCAAGCATGTATTTAGATACGGATAAAATCAATAGTACAGTAGTTGTGTGAATTGAAATGTGAAACTAAGAATACATGTATTTTATTTCTTTTTACATTCAATGGTCTTGATCGCAATTCACCTGATGGTAAGTGATATTATGATCTAAGGTAGAGTGCGCTTGCCCAGACGAAACAAACTTACTCGTTTCATGTAAACCGTTAGATTAAAGTTATCGGGAAACTGGATGTTTGGCAAATATTTCACACCTTAGCAGTTTATACAATGAAGGTGGAGGCAAAGTGATTCTTGATTTTATTTGGTATGAGAATTAAAAATTATTATACAAAATCATTATTTACATCGCAACAGGAGCATCATAATACCTAGATTAATAGATAAATTTACTTAGATATACATATGTGTTTGTTTTCCTGTATTAAGCTTCATTGTGTAGTAAAACTACTACTACTAAACTAGTAGTTGTCTCTCCAAAAAGAAATCCAAAGTCTTACTTCTATTTTCATGTTCTATTTTTTATCACTTTTTTACATTTTTATACACACAAAGCGATAGGTAGGCCTCTGGTTTGACACCTTTTTACTCCATCACTTTGGCTCTGCTCGTAAGATATTATTATAATATCATTTAAAGTGCTAATACCATTCAAAAACCAGTTTTCCCAGACCCTGCCGAGTTTCTCATTACCCTTAATACGCCCTTAATCAAAACTTGTAATATCTGCGGCGCCAACTTATTAATTACCCTACAAATACTATACGTAGGTATATGACGAAACTTTTAATACTTTATTTACTTTGTCCCTTGGGTTTACTTGCAGGACATACATGTAATACGTTCTACATTTATTTTTGTGTGTATATGTAACATTTACAATTAGATCCTGTAGAATCATCTACGTACAAAAAACAACTTTTCCTCTTTGTAATATTGGTATAAATATACAATAATTATTATTAATTACCTGTGTTAGACGTATATATTTTTAGATATTGACTAAATATTACAATTATAATTTTTATAAAATATGTGTTACATGGCTATCTGTTGAAAAATATAGTTTATTTACCTCAAAGATTTTTTTATAAATTAAAGAAATTTAGTTTGTCACTGTCTCTACCTGACGAAAAATACCCATAAAACTGGCTGCGTTTCCTCGCTGGATAACAATGGTTATCTTCTGCCCAAGTACAAGCCACACATGGAACAGCGATCTCCAGTCTTGTGCGCCAGACTGCATCCCTGTTCTCTCATCAGCCATTTTGTTTCTGCGCCCAAAACATGTCCATTGTCATAATCATAAACAAACGCATTCGTCCAACTATTTAGTCTGGTAATATAAAAGCATACATATAGATATAATACGTATAATAATATTTGTATATCACCCTTGTAACTTTGCCCATTATTCTAATGATTAACATTTGCCCGCGGCGTGGTATGTAGATTTGATATGACAAGGTTGACGCCGGAATTCTGATTATCTGTTTATCCCCTCATGTTAACTTTCATAAATGTATGACAGAGTTTGACAGAGCCTATGTGCTAATGCGGAGCTTTGAAGTTTGTTTTAAAGATTTTGAGCTTCAATAACATTAATAAGACTTCGCTGATTATAAAGTAGCTTAGAAGATTTTTACTTACAATTTTAATTACTAAATGAGTAAGGCTCAAATTTTACGCGCAATCTCTATAATGCACTGTTCTATAATTTAAAGAGTAATAAAATTAAATATAAAAATAATAAAATCTGGTTTATATTAATTATGCAAAAAACTTGACTATTTCGTCAAGATGTATAGTTTTTTCGTTTAAATATTCTAATTATGTTCCTGTTTAATACATATCTTTATTGATAAATGGCCAAAAATCTTAAATAACAATGCCAGTGTGCGTTATATTAATTATGATAAGATACAATATAAACAGTCTATCTTTTACGGATTTAAAAAAAAAAAACAATTTGTTATGTAGGACACTATTACTAAACCCGCAACGTCAGTTTGTCCGTCTGTCTTTCTGTCCGTCTTTCTGTTTGTCTGTCTGTCACCAGGCTGTATTTCAGTCACCACAAAAAGTTTAGTCTGAAGTTTTCTATACCTTTTCTTTACACTTGTAGAAAGTAACTTAAAAAACCGCTGTGTCATACCGTAATTCTAAGCTCAGTGAAAATGAAAATATCTGATTATCCGTGAGATCAGATTCATCCTCACAACGTAGCAGCGTTAGTAGAAGAATCGCTTGTTATTTCTTTGCGAATTGCAAATATTGAAAACTAAGTTTGCGCTTGAACTGGAAAATGTGAAGCTAATATTTGATTTCCGAAGTTGTGAGCAAAGGCGAATGGAAGAAATCAAGTGTAAAATTTGAAATATGGAGTGAATTTTCTTAATGAAGACTGAGTTATATATAATCTAGTTTTGAGAGTACCAATTTTATTAACATTTCTGTTGGCATTTATTTTTTACAGACATTTAAAAATACTCACTAGAACTGTACTCATAGTACTTGTAGCTTGGCAAACTAAGGTGATCTAAGGCGATCGTCGATGTTAAGCAAAGGTCAATGCGGACATTCTTTGGATTGTTGACCAATTGACTATGCACAAGACTGTCATTAAAGTGGCGTTTTCATTTGGACACTACCGTGGGTTCAACTTACGTAAGTCTCGCTTTGTATGAGCTAAGTGGCCTTCAAAATTATGGTCCCCGCAACGATAGTTCGTAGAAGTGCTACGGGTTCGTAGAGGACCTAATAATCGTAGCATTAGGAGACGCTGCTACGTAAAAGTTATGTAAGTTGTGATATTTGGCTTAACGAATTCTTGTCGCGCTTGTAGCTCGGCTAACTTAGATGATCTGACACGATCATCGAGGTTAAGCAACGGTCGATGCGACTTGATTTCGGATCTTGCACAAGACATTTTTTTATAAAAGAATTTTCATATCTACTGTGTATGCGAATGACACGTTAAATTGTAGGTCCCGACTGTTAGTCTTAGTACAAGCAGTCGCTAAGCCAAGTCAGAGGCCTTCAGGTGGCATAAAAACTCTCGACACTAGAGCTTGGCCACTTAGCTCATACGAAGAAGAAGCATAATAATAATTAATTATCTGTGACACCATATTGATTACCTCGATCTGACATAATGATCGGGAGGCACTACATACTACATTACAGACATATTACAGGGTTACAAGAAATAACAATATAAGACAAATCTAAATAGGTATAATTTAGAAAATTCTAGAAAAATATTAATAGAATCACTTAACTTCTTATTGAGATTTGAATCAGTAATGTGATCAAGCGCAAGCCTGAGATCAAACACAACTGATATACTACATTCATTCATTCAATATTTTTTCCAGGTTAGTTCTATGTTCGACCAATTCCTTGACGATTTTCCTCCCTATACGACATGATTTTCGCCTTCTCCTTAATTTGGTCTTAAAATGATCGTCTAGGTCTTCCTCTTCCTCTCCTGGCTTCTCTCTTTTCTTCTATGACATTTTTATTGTCATGTCGTATAAGGTGGCCTGCCATCTTTCCTCTTCTATTGTCTATTGTATTTATTGTGGTTCTTTGTTCTTGTACTAGGCCTAGATATACTACATATACATCCATAAATATACCGGGATCATCTCTCTCTGGTTGATAGTCCTGCATGGGAACCATTACGCCAACGAGGCTGTCAAAATGCTAGATCACAAATTCGGGGGAACAGGGCATCCAGCAAAGAATTCCACTATGGTGGTTTGCACTTGGAACTCTTGGAAACAACTTGGAAGCAACGCTTAGTGTGCGCTTTTAAAAAAACCACCTCTGCTATGAAATTATTCGATTATCTATGCCAATATTATAAAGAAGATAAGTTAGATTGTTTGTTTGACACGAATAGGCTCCGAAACTACTGGACTGATTTGAAAAATTCTTTCACTGTTGGGAAGCTATATTATCCCCGAATAATAGGCTATAGTTTGTTTCTCTTTGCAACTTAGATTTTTTAGAAACCGTGCGATGCCGGGACGGTATGCTAGTTACAAATAATCCTGTACGGTAAAGATGTACGATATCCATTAGCGAATATTGCTGACGTGGCCAGTGCTAGGCTATCGGCGTCTCTCGATCTACACTACTCTACCTGATGAGCTATCGGCGGACGTGACGTCATACAAAGCATCATTATAGAGATTATGTCATATATGCTAGGATTGGTAAATGCCATAATGGTGCATTTCGAATGCATGAAAATTACACTGGTCTACAGTGGTTTTATTGTCTTAGTCTTAGTCTTTTATATGATAAGTTTTTGGGTCTATTTGTGCACATAATTTATTAAACTATTTATGATTTCTAACTATTAAGATATGGGCAGTTTTTTTTTAATGGTTGGAAAGTAAAACTTTATTTTTAGGAAGCCAATAATTGTGAAAGTCTATGTAAAAATCATGAAAATACGAGCGCTTTGGGTGAGTAGATTTTAAAAATTTTCCATTCAGATAAATGGAATCGACAAGTAGTAACGGATATCCGTTACAACTTGTCGATTCTGATGCGGTTTTCAGTGAAGGGTTGAGATTGGTGCACGTTTTTAGATAAGTGCCATAGTGACAAATCACCAGAGGCGATGCACCAAATAAAAAGTATACACCAATGTTACCACCTGTCTCCAAAACGTAAGTATTATTTTAATGCAGTTTTAATGAATTAGGGTTTAATTGGTGCTTTTATTTAGAAAAGTTTTTAAGACATTTGACATTTTCACGCATGTAGTATTTCTGTTTTAGCGGCAGCTATAACGAAAAATACTACAATCTGAATGTTAATACTTATACATATTTTTGCATTTGCTGTTTTTGCAGATAAAATAATATTTTTATTTACAGAACTCTTCTTGCGCTAATCTGTTTTCTATTCGGAACGAATTCTAATTGAATTCTATTCGGTTGGTAAAATCATTGTCAATGTTTTACAACTTAGGTTTACATTAATAATAAATACTCAAATTTTTGAATATTTCATTTCATTAACATAATAATTATGCAGACAGTAATAAACATTTATAAGAATTTGAAATGAAATTCCTTTCTGTCGTTAACTATTTATTGTAACCACAACACTGGCTTCAATATCGTCTCTAATTTTCATTTAATTTCACGATGTAATAAGCATGCCTAATATTAATTAATCAGTATGTATAATATTAATTACTCGAGTTTATTATTAAAAATTTTCTTGATTGTCAGAAAATTCATTTTACAGATATTTCTAGCATTCGTACAATAAATTCTAAACAAATTCCAAACGGCTTCATTGTTTACGGGTATGATTATTGTATATTATTATATTACTGTTAATATACCGATATTATACTTTTTTACATTTAATGGGCTTGCTTGATCGCATTTCACCTGATGGTAAGCCATATTGTGATCTAAGGTAGAGGCAAACCGCTTATTACGCGACATAGGCACCTCCTCTATATTTACCAGTACTGATAGCAAGCGTTAAATAATCTGAGAAAAAAAAATCAGTAGTGCAAATCTGTTCGTGCAAGCAGATCGGCTTCATTAACAATAATAATCATAAGTTCCAAATACCATAAAAACTCTTATCTATCTAACACTGCCAGTCCGCCTTAAATACAATCTCACGAATTGATTCGCGGTAACCCACCCTTTATCCACCCAAAGGGTTTCATTAGAAAATCGCACATCGCCAATCGCGCGTTTCATACCCACAAGATGTCTTCGCTAGAAGTAGACTTACATCTGGCAAAGTTTAGACCGGTATATATAATTCCGACCGTGTGTGAAAAGGTTTTTCAAAATCTAATCTAACAATGGTTTAGTCTCTAGTTCTAATCTAACAATATTTTAGACTTCAATTCTAATCTAACAATGTTTCCTTTAATTCTAAACTATGATGATTTAAATTCTAAACTAACAATTACTTCAATTCTAATCTAACAATGTTTTAGAATTCAATTCTAGTCTAACAATGTTTTAGGCTTCAATTCTAATCTAATAATGTTTAACACTAAAATTAATATTATAATATTTATAACTTTAGATTGATCTGTGTTTGCAGTCTAAGTTTTGAGTTGAACAGAAACCGGAAATGTGCTAATTTAATTTATCAACCCCCGTAAAAAGTATGGGATGTTATAAGTTTGACGTGCTTCTGTGTGTAAGGTATTTCAAATTAGTTCTTTTTTCAAAAGCTGTGTTAGTCAAGTGAGTTATTAGCTATGTTGATGAAAATCGGTCCAAAATGGTCGTCCTCAGAATTTGGCCGATTACATTTATTTTTCACTACCCCTTCAATATGGGTATCAAATAAGAGGGCTTTTCCACGTATATTATACATACATGATGATCAATTTCAAATTCTAGATGGCTGCGAGTGCAAAATGTATTGCCAGGGGTATTCTAAATTTTAAATCTATATTTGTTGTATCCGGCATAAACAATAAACATCCGTCTAACACATAGAGCCTCTCCTCTCTACCAACAAAGACGTTTTCCGAGGAATTTCAATTTGAGCTCGATACTGAGACGTCTGATCGCAGCAGCATTGAGATCCGCCGATATCGATATCACTATTGAGGATGGGAGTTTTATTGTTTTGAAATTGTATCCCGATTGCAGTTTATGACGCTTTGCTGAATTCTGTTTATAGGAATGCTTGCGGCATAAGCTCTATATGTTGCAAGCTTTTCTTTTATTTTACATTAATATGCAAAGCCGGTGACGTGCACACACAACTAAATTTAAAGTGGCTTTGTCTCTTTTCATCATGATAGCCTAGTTAGCATTATTGTTTAACTTAGAGCCTAATATTATTGAGATAAAAAGATATGAAAATCATAACATTTCAGTACAAACTACGTTCCAAGTAACCATATTGTTCGCTTGCTCTACTGTTCTACTCTACTAATCTATATTTTTTTACACATTACAGCTAGGCATTGTTGTATCTTCACGGGAAAGCGACACTCTGACCCAAGGTGGAGCATGCTTTGTCTGGTAATACTGGTTCTCAAGGAAGCCGCAGAGATACACTTTTAGGTGGTTGACGACAGATTTGAAGAAAGAAAAACTTGAGGGTGGTTGCTAGCCGAGCGAATACTAGTAAAGGTCTTACCACTACGCAAACATACACGTATTTAACAAACTGTACCGTAAATAGTCAAAGGGACAGCAGACAAGAAAACTTAAGCCGCTTCCGTGAACACACACGTCCGGTAACTAACCACTTAACGTCCTTCCACTCCCGACTCGCAGTCTCTTTAATTATAGCTTAGTTGGAATTAAAATAGTCCCTAGTCCACAAGGGGGTTAAATAAAGAAAAAATAGGTTACGAAAACAAAAAATCTATACATTACACAAACACGGTTGGTTAGCCTTATACAAAACTATTCCTAGTTTGTATTATAATTACTAACACAACATTATCTTTTCAAGTGAATTCATTTTTGCTTATACTGCTGAATGTATTAAGTATTTAATCTTGATTTAGCTTTTCGGTATTTACTTTCATCTCGATATGAATTTATTTTTCGAAATAAAGATAATAAGTTTAATAGTTTTATTTTTTTGTTGTATTAGATACGAGTACCTACTAATAACTACTACTAATACTACGCATAATAAGCGAGCTATTGCTGTATATGACTGAGTGTGAAAACCTTCTGCATATCAATTTGAGGGCCCCTGTTTTTATCCCGGCCCTACAATTACGACTTGCTTTTGATATGTGGATTATTTATACTCGCTTTTTGCGGTGAAAGAAAATATCATATCATGTTTGAGGACCATATTCTTCCGAGAAGTACCTGAGCGCCCACCATAACGTTCCGAGTAAAGAAAACTCCCATATTAAAAAAAACTGCGGGAGAGTCACGGCCCGCAGCATTGATTAATACCACTAAGGATATATTAAGTAGGTACCTAAGTACTTATACTTATTTTTTTTTAGTTCTTATTTGACAGGCAAAGCTAAAAACCAACAATCTGAATCTTTCGGGTCAAGATAGTTTAAATATAATTTCGAAGCCATAATCTTGAAAACTATCGACACCAGAGCTTGATCTCTTAGCTCACACGAAGAAGAAAACCAGTGTGTATCTTATAAACTGTTATAGAGCTATATATATATCAGTTGAAATTTTCACAGAACTATAGACTAGAAATAAATCAGTCAGCTACCAAGATAGGAAAGAGTATAATACGAGTATATATCAGATTATTATACGACCTCATTGGCGTAATGGTTACCATGCCAGACTGCCAATCAGAAGGTTCCGGGTTCGATTCCCGGGTGGCAACATTTTTGTGCTTAACTAAATTTGTTGGCTGTCGGTGTGGGTATTAAATATGTATCTACTTATATAAAATATGTATGTATGTATATGTAGTATATCAGTTATGTTAGCAATCATGTTATGAACTAGAAATGGTTTAGTATGAGGTTAACCGGCCGTATATGAAATGTGTCCTAATATTTATATTTATTTATTATATTTATAATTTAATTTATTTATAAGCAATACTGTCGACTTACATATAACACCCATCATTTAAACCAAGGGTTAAAAAAGCTGAGTACATAACCTTGCTTTGGTGTGAAACTTGGCTCTAACTACTAATTGGTGGATAAATCTTAACAAACTTCGTATTCCCGACTGAGAGTGCCTTTTAATTGGAATCTTTGTTTGTTTGTGTTGATATGTGTTTGAATGATGTCGGTGAATGTAGTTTTGGTTCGCTATTATTACCTACTTCTGGGTGTAAATTCATGTTTATTTGTAACTTGGAGCCTTTGTTTTATAGATGACGATATTATTTCTAGTGTTAAAACATGCTTAAACGCTTCTGACTCAAAGAAAGTGCATAGAAAAGGGAATAATTGCATAAAACTTAACTGCCTAATGGTGTATACAATGGAGGGAAGCCATTTTGAAAAACATTTCATTGCTAATGTCAAGAAGTAATTACCAAAAACTTTACAAATAGTTCTAGAGAATATTCATAGATGGCGTTTAGAACAATTTTGTTTATATGTTTAAAGATTGTTTAAACAGATAAACAATATTATTAGTAAAATTTTACATTTACAAGTTAGTATTAGATATTAAATGTCATAATTAAATAACTGTACATAGTGTAAACAAAAAAAATATTAAAAATGGCAATATTATCAAAATTAATCATGATACGTACCAAGAAGAAGAATTATACGGCCAATAACTACACACGTAATGCACGGACAATCTTTGTTGGACGTGAATTACTTGTGGCGTGCATTAACAAACTTATTTTGTGACGATGTGGGCAAACCCGCGAGTAACACCTAGAGATATATAAAATACCAAACTGTTTAATAATTCAGCTCTGAATGTTAGTTGTTTAAGAGGTTCTCTCAGTGACTTCTGCAATAAACTTGGATAATAATGAACTTTCAACTCGGCAAAACTTGGTCCTCGGTTTGTTCTGTAGCCTCTCTTTGATTACGTATTCAGAGCCTAGACTTCCAGGGGCCAGGTGTAATATGGTAAAAGCCTGTTTATTAGTTAGGGAGGTCGTAAAACATGGTTAGCAGGCTTACAACTTTCCCTAACTTAATTAAGTTTCGGGACTTAATTTGAAAGAGGACTTAAAATTGTATTTTAACGCAAAAGTAATTAACTCACACATACTACATTTACTACTTTTAAGTTAAGTACAAGATTATATTTGAACAAGAATAAATTAAATACAAGTATTGCAAATGTATCGAATTATAATTGTCAATTGTCAATACTAGATGTCGCGTCAAGGGTTAATAAGAGACTCGGTACCAAAACCGCATCGACAATTATTTAACATCGATGTTCGCGTCAAATCACCCATAGTGGCATTTTTATCTGGGCGCTACCGTAGGTCGGGTGACACGTTAAATTGTAGGTCCTGGCTGTTAGTCTTGGTCCATGCAGTCATTAAGCCGAGTCCGAGGCCTTTCAGGCGGTACTCACACAAGTGTATTTATCCGAAAATAATTGCACTGAGATATCTGTTTTGTGCTTAAAATTTAATAGTGTTGTCTATTTTGCGATCTATAAAGACCATTTTAAGTTTACTAAGGTGTATTATTATTTAAAAATCTTAGAGGAAATGGTTGCCAGTCTGAGAAACATTTAATATTACGCTCGTAAAGCCTTAACAACATAATTACAGCTGACAAAAATATTAACACCCCAAAAAACTCCTGAAATCTCCAGACGCATCGGAAAAAAACCTCACAAAATTCACAGTTACTTACAGCTACATTATGGCGGATGAGTGTCGTGGTTTATTCTGCCACGAGTAATTCTAGTCTAAGAGCCCGTAAAGATCGTCCTTCACCGATCTGATAACCAGATGAGACGTATTTTTTATGAAGTATTTTTTATAAACAAATATGCCTAAAATTGCTTGCCTATCGAAAAGTGCTCATGGCTTTTTTTTTGCGCATGCTCGTGTATAGTCAAATGATAATTTAGCTACAATTATCAAAAATAAAAATAACATTCTAACTGTTCAGAATCGTTGTTACTCCTATGAAGCGCATCAAAATCGAATGAGTCACCTATTTTGACTTACCTGTTTACACCTGCTTGCCAGGTAGGTATACACTGAAATGAGTAGGCATGCATACCGAGGCATATTCTGTGTATTAAAAACTATCAGTGAAATAAATTACATTTGGTTATTAAAAGTATGAAGGTGATTAAAAAAAAACAATAAAAGTTTATTTAATTAAAAATAGCCATGAGCACTTTTCGATGGGCAAGCAATTTTAGGCACATTTGTTTATAAAAAATATTTAATAAAAAATACGTCTCATCTGGTTATCAGATCGGTGAAGGACGATCTTCACGGGCTCTTCTACTATTCGCCACGCCATGTAATCCCGAGGGCCGGTGACAGATTAGCGAGTAAAAATAAATCCCTCGGACACGGTGTTATAACCTACTTTGTTACTTGGGTAAGGACTGAGATATATTGGTGAATATTTTGGTTTGAAAGGTAGTGAGTTTTGATGTTTGCGTTTGGCTACGTAGCTTTAGAGCGAGTGGTCGATTCAATAACCTCATTTTTTTTTTCAGCTTCTTCATACCTACATGGACCATGATCTTGATACATCCGTATTTTTGGGAATGTCTCCTTAAAACTCGGTTATTAATCAACTAATTCAGACAAAAAATATTTTTTAAGGTACATGCTTCCAGAATAACCCCATAAAAGTAAGTTTTGTCCAAATCAGTTCAGCATTTTTGAAAATTAGTAGTATTTATTAAGTTATTCAGTTTTTTTAGTAATACATGCTTCCAGTATAATCCTATAAAAGTTTAAAGTTTTTCGAAATCACTTCTACTTTTTTTAATGATGTTTGTTTTTAAATGTGAACTGTTAATTACTTACGTGTTATTGAATATGTAAATAGTTAAATTACCTTTTACCCATATTTTATATTTGTGTGTATATTGTTATAGATACAATAGTATAGTAAACTTATGCCAATTTTTTTTGTGCAACACCTAATCTGGTATATATTTGATCGAAGCCAAAAAGTCTGGAATCGGCCTATTCTCGTCTCCACATTTATCGGCATAAAAGCAGCAAATAAGATTCCAATGACTCGAACCTCAAATTAACAAACTTCAAACAGTCGAATCGGCTTTAGTACATTTAATGCAATTTACGGCTTTTTTGAGTAATTATGAGATCGTTCTCTACAGTGTTAGAAGCGGTCAAGTGACACCGTCATAATTTATTCTACACACATTAGGCGCCCCTTTGCCGCCCTTATCCGTCAAGGAAACTAGCCTCCTTACTGACTAGCACGTGAAAAATATACTCAACTAGCTGCACCCCGTGTTTCTTTCACATAAAAGTATTTATTAACAAACTTATTATCAAATTTTATTTGATTTAAGACATTTTATTCATACATGTCACATTATACAATTAAAATGTCAAAATTAAATTTATTATGAATGACTTAATTCTAAATAAATAACCCGCCCCTAATAGTTCCCGGTGCAAAGGTGCCCATCAGACTAACAGCGTTCCCGCGCTGAATGGCAATCGCTATCCTTTGCACCAGGAAGGATCCGGAGCGTGAGTCATCGGTGGATTTGTTAAGCCTTTGCTTAATTTCTTTAAGCAAAGCCCTAGCATCCTTACCCCAACAGCCCAGCAATAGGCACAAAGTGATAACAAACTAATATCATAAAGTCTAGTGTAGAAAATACAATTAGCAAATACAGCATCACTGCTGTACTTCAGACCCTCAGATACAGGTTGTCGCATATCGCAAGTGCTAAAACTAACTGCAGAATCCCACAAACAAACAAACGTTTTGGAAGAAGCTAAGAAGTTTGCACAATAAAAGAATACACATTTCATGAAACATTAATTTAGCTTTAAAAACTGAATAATATTATGATAATTTGCCGGCTACTCTTGGCTTACCTTTGGGTTAAAATAAATGCGCATTTGCATATTCTTTACATAAACAAATGGTTTGCAAAATCTTCTTTTAAACGGGTTAAACTTTATAATTTAAGACAGCTTTTCATAATTTAAATATCGTTAACTAAGCTATATTAACTAAGGTTACTAAAAAATATTTTAGGGTACAACACCCCTTATCACTTAGGGGTATGAAAAATAAATAGTATCTGATTCTAAGAGCTACTAAATACGTATATAAAATTTGGTAAAAATCGGTCAAGCCGTTTCAGAGGAGTACGGTAACTAACATTGTGATATGGAAATTTTATATATTAGAAGTTAGATAGATATTTTACCGCTCTTATATCCTGTATTAACTCAAGAGTGAGTAAATAAAACTATCCCAGAAACAGGTCTTAATCAGCCTCGCTGTGAAGCGTCGGCAATTACTGCACTAATCCTCACAAGTTAACAAGAAGTAGAATTGAAAGCGACCAACTGAAACCTCCCTGCGAACGCGCTAAGCCTGACTCGAAACTTACTAGTCAATTTTATACTTTATGTTCAAACCCATAAGGTTGAAAACGGCTTCAGTTGTCAGTATCAATAGCCCACTTCGTCCACAAGTATACGAGAATAGGAGTTTAGAGGCGTTAAACTTTTGCCATCGTTTAAAATTTTTATACGAGAACTTTTTAGTTTGTAGTAGTTTTTACTCTCTTTTGTTCAGAGTTAGGTAGATTAAATTAACAAAATTGGCCAAGTGTGAGTTTGTCTGGCATGAAGGGTTCTGTACCATTGTTGTATGGGAGCCCCCCTCAAATATGATTTTAATTTTATTATTTAATTTTATTAGGGTTCCGTACCATTGTTGTATGGAAGCCCCCTCAAATATGATTTTAATTTAAAAATGTAATTCGATGGCTATTAAACATTTATAACACAAATATGATTTTAATTTAAAAATGTAATTCGATGGCTATTAAACATTTCTATGTTTTGTGAAAATGTTGTGTCTCTAGCAACGACCGTTATTGATATATGGTAGAAAAATACGAAAAAAACACGTTTATTGTATGGGTACCCCCCTTAATACTTTTGTTTAGTATTTGTTTTTACGGCACGGAAAATTCATATATTGCGAAAGTTTCAGCTTTCTAGCTATTACGGTTTTTGAGATACAACCTGGAGACAGACAGACAGCGGAGTCTTAGGGTCCCGTTTTTACCTTTTGGTACGGAACTCTAAAAAACCTCGTGAGAGATATTTTCAAACTTTACACACATTTCAAAGAGTTTTTTAAATATGAGTAAAAATTCAGCGGACGGTAAACGATATAATAACGTAAGTTTTAACACACTTTCCAGAAGAACCAGGGGGATTGTCGGGCGTTTGGCAATGAATTCCATAAATTCCACAAGTTGGTGGTTTTACCACCAATAAAAGGTTGACATACTTTGCTAAAATGATGACTAATTGTATCTAAGCCTGATAGTGTAAACTGACCTTAACTCTCTTGTTGTCTATGAGCTGTTAAATTAAATTTGTCGTTGTGCTATTTTTTGTATGTGAATGTAAATGTTTTAGTAATTAAAACGAATTTAAGAGCGTATTTATTAATTTTAGACGTAATTCTTGTATGTGTTTTGCCAATATTGCATGCTTGAAGGCGCAGAGTGTGAGGGACATAATTATAACCTGATAATCCGTAGTCTGCAATAAATGATTTGAATGGAATTGAATTGAATTGAAGGTTTTGCGCTAGTTACCTAAAAGCACCTAAAGATGTGCACCGACAGCCTCCATGAGAGCCAGTGGATCCAGACTATTCATACTCCACCTTCACCCAATGACTCGTGATGTTAAACGCCCTGCTGCTCAAATGCCTTCACAAAGCTATATTGTGTAAAATAAATGTTTTGTTATTGTTTTTCTGTTAGTGTTTTACTCCTTTGTAAAAGCTCAAAAGCCAAGTTCGGTTGCCGATAATAATAATTTTAAAAAAAACTTGAGAGTTGACAAGGGACACCCGGATGGAACAAAGTTCCTTTCGATTAACTAGTGACGGAATTGTTATAAAATTTCATATTTTTTAGTTATATTTTTTTATTATTAACAAATATAATGTAATACAAACTCAATCGAAACGAATGGCGCTGTTGTCAATAATAAGTGAATACTTCCATTGATAGCCGTATTTGACTTCCGAACAAATTTTGGAGATGCGACGTTGCCATACCGACGTGCGCAAAACGTGTCGTGACAACTTTTCGTAAGATTTTTTTCCGTCTAATAATACTTTATACACCAACCAATTCATTTCAATCATTTTTGTACACCAACCAATTCAGAAAAAAATCAAAGTTAGAACTTAAAAATGTAAAAAACCACCCAAGGGTTTTTCATACAACTTTCAAACACTTAATTCCTACGAAACCTCCTTAAAATGTGTCAAAGAACTTAAACTAAAGAATTTCAACTATTCAGCTTGTCTAATCGTTAATTGCTAAGCTAACCGACAGTCGGTAATACGCAATACATCAATTTAGCAAAGTCAATTTCAGCCAAGGTTAGTGGGGGTGGGTACGAATTAGTGCGAGGTCTACTCCACGCATTTTACTGGGAGGTATTAGGGTGACCTGGGTTTTGGTGATGTATTAGGTAATATAATGAAGGTACTTTAAATAAAATACACAAATAAAAAAATACATTGAGTCGAATATATAAATAACCTTAAGCTACATTCATTCATTTAATATTTAAGACCTGTTTCGCCTTATCACTATATATTTCATTATTACATATTTCAGATTTGGTATCATAATTATATTTATTTCTTGACGACTATTGATTGACGACCCCGTTGGCGTAATGGATATTATGACGTTCTGCCAACCGGAGAGAATCGGGTTCGATTCCCGGCGCGGCCACTATCTTTATGATGAACTAAATTGGTTGGCTTGGTCTGGGTGTTAAATATGTATTTATATAAAGTATATGTAGAATATCAGTTGTGTTAGCAACCATAATACAAACTAGAAATGGTTTAGTATGGGGCTAACCAGCCGTGTCTGAATGTATGTCCTGTATTGCTGTTTTCTTAATTTTGCGATCTCTTTGAATCATGGTCACCTTCCAAGTAACATTTGACACGTCAGAAGTAGGTATTGGTGAGTTATTACCCTACGTGGCACGTAGGCTTTGTTACGAGGCCCATGCGAGTCCAAATTAAAGCCTTAATCGCCTCAATATGGCAACCAGTTGGTTAAATTCGAAATTGGAAAATAAAATCATTTAAAAATACATTCACAGTTCTTTGTATTACGTCCATACATTACTTGGGGAAGCCCTCAATTATGACGGACCTTTAGTTAGCAGGCATTTGTTCCTGACTTGTTTAATGTACATTTATAATAATAATATAATAATAATAATTATTTACTAACCATTCCAACAAAAAGTAAACTGCGTAAGCAATATGTTTGGTCTAACAATGTCTCTGACAACCATGGTCAGAGGAAGTATAGACGGATCATAAAAAAAAAGCCACGTTATTACATAAAATCTTCGTAAGCACTAAATCAATTCTCTAAAACTGTGTTAGGGTTTGTGTGTCATTTTAATGACGAATGTTTTTCTAGCATGGTGGTAGACCTTTTTAGGGCACGCTAGGCTAGCGTCCACCCTCAAGTTAAAAAATCTGTCGCCAAGCATCTAACGTGTGTTCAGGTAGCCTCTTGGATGACTCCAAGAGGCTACCTGAACACACTGTATTCCCAAATAGATGTTCGGTGTTGATTAGCCGTGATAATGTAATGCCGTTTCTTCTTCTTTGTCTTCGCCTTTTCCCAAAGCAAAAAGTGTGGTCAGCACAGCCCGTTTTTTGTTTCGACGCTCTTCTTTCAGCCGTCATATGCACATTCACTCCTTTCTCTTTCATACTCTCTTTCACACAATTCATCCACGTTCTCTGCTTCTACTACCTTGTACTGGTACAATCATATTCATACTTCTCCTAGTCACAAGCGTCTCCTCTTTTCGCATACCTAGATAACTTTCCGCTCTTAACTTTCTCTGGCATGGGTGCCACTTTCAATGAAATGCCGTGTAACATGCAATAAAATATTACCATTTAATTAAATTTTGTTGATACTATATTTTTGTAGCTAAAAGTTCATTGGAATTCAAAAAAAAGTCACCTCCCTTTTTCTTCGTGCGTTAAGAATGCTCTCTCACAATTGTTATATAGTGAGTTATTTTAATTGGAAGAGAACTCGCTCCCTTCCCCTTATCATCCTTACGGCAGTAAGTACGTGCGCTTTTAGGAAGAAGGTAATACAATTAGAAGGTGTACAGGGGAAAAAAAAATTAAGGTACCAAATATGAAACATGCAAAAGTGATTTTTGTGAAATTTTCATTTCAAATCCATTTATTATATTTGATCGTAGATATAAAATTGGTTGGTCCTTACCATTGTTGTAAGGGGCAATTAAATATGAATAATATAATACATTTTTCAAGTGTAAACATAATTAAATATTCTGTGATATCTAAAGCTTTCTAGGTATGGAACCCTAAAAAGTTTTAGATTTTGCTCTAAGCATAAGGCTGGCAATTTTGGTACAACTCTGCTACCTACTAATAAATTATGTACCACTTTGGTTCTGAAGTTGGTTGCAAAGTTGAAACGATAAATTTTTAAAGAAATAGTTGAAATTTAATATAATTTATAAAAGTTTCTTACCCTCAGCAATCAAAAGGAAAGTCTTGCGTTTGGCTTTAAACTTTCCTATCAACTTAAAACATCTTATACTGCTGTACTTTCTTTACAAAGAACCACTATTTCTGGATCCAAAAGAAACAAAACTTACCTACATGAATGAAGTAGCTATTTGTACAAAGCTTAGTTCCTTCTAAACCTAAAAAGCACAATTTACGTGTTTTCCTATGATTTTCCCGATAACCTCTTAACTCAGGGACCAAAGAGCAAGTTCATTTTTTCCCCATTTTCGTTGGCCGAAAAACTTTCAGCGATTTCTGAAAATGCAATCGGGAGTGCAATTACGCCGTTTATTCAGCGGCGGCGAAGTTTGCTCGTGGCACTTTTTCAGGCGAAAATCGTTTAAACAGCTCGGCGTTTCGGTAATGTGAAAATAAATTGGCCGCTCAAATAATACCAATCGAGCTCAGACATAATTTGCTATTGATTTGTTTGTTTTCTAGCCATTGTGGATCTATTTTGTTACTGGTTTAGAACTACTTTTTAAAGAAAATTCCCGATCGTAGAATGGTTACGATGTATATTTTTTTACACATTTCACATAGGGTTTAGTATGGGACTGTTTGGGCCCATACTAAACCATTTTTAGTCTGTATTGTGGTTGCTAACACAACTGATATACTACGTATACGTACATAAATACTCCATAACCGATACATATTGAACACCCAGACCAACCGCCAACAAATTTAATTCATCACAAAGATGTCGGCCGTGGTGGGAATTTAAACCAGGACCCTCTGGTCTGGCAGTCCGGAATGGTAACCATTACGCCAACGAGGTAGTCGAATATGTTTGGAGTAGTTTTCAAGCCATGAAGACTTCTGCCTTAGCATAGTAAATGCCTGTACTAAAACTAGCAAACGGGACACCATTTAACGTGTCATACGACCCAGATGAAAATTTTACTTATTATAGTCCGACCTAGATGAAAATTTAACTTAGTATTAAAACACTACATACTTGGGACGACCAATTGGCCGACGTCCGGTTGGTCGTCCCAAGTATCGCTGGGAAGACCTAGTGCAGCAAGACCTGAGCGCACTTCATGCCACAAACTGGCAGGAGACAGCACAGGATAGAGAAAAGTGGCGTCTCTTGGTTTCGGAGGCCAGGATCCATTTCGGGGTTAGCGAGCCATCATAGTTAGTTATTAAAACACAGTTTTTACACGGTTGCCCATTTTTAATAATAATAATATAATATGCTAACTTCGATGATTGCGTCAGATTACCTCAGTTGGCTGAGCTACAGGGAAGCAAATAAGTGTCTAATTATTCGTTATTTTTTATCACTTATTTACTCGTAGATCGAGTGCAACTCGGTGGGAGAATATTAAACTGCAGTCCACAACACCCCGGATCGAATCCAGCCCTACACCCTTGTTTTCTAGTCATATTTGGAACTTCGACTTGAGATGAAGGAAAAAAATCGTGAGGAAAGCATCATACTCCGAGGGTTACCAAATCCGAAGACGTGTGTCATCCGCCAACCCGTACTTGACCAGCGTGGTGGATTATGTCAAAGTCAAATTCAAACATTTATTGCATAATTAAATGTTATGTAACAAAATCTATGTTTAAATAACACTTAACATACCCCCATAGGGTGTAGCAGTTTAGGTTTGGAGCGAGCCGATTTATATTATATACATTAGGTTTAACTAATTATTCTAAGTTTACTTATGGCGTAAAACTAGCTCCTGGAGATAGAGAAGGTCCTGAGCCCAAGCAGTGGGAACGTATAGTGGTTGTTTATGCAATATACTTACACTTGTAAACATTTCTCCCCAAAGGTTTACGAATATAACATAAAAGTAGGCAAAGACACGTCTCACATGAAATTAATCACGGCTGTACTTTGCGATCGCTTACGCCCACGCTGTCTGTAGGCAATTTTTATTGTAATCGCGTTCGTGTCATTGTATGTAGTATGTAGGCCACCTTTCAGTCTCACCCACACATACCCGATCATTGTACAGGGGTACGCGAGACTGAACCTTTCTACACCAGATTATTGAGCTCATACGAAGCCAATAAGCTCATACGAAGCCATTAAGCTCATACGAAGCCATTAAGCTCATACGAAGCCATTAAGCTTATATGAAGTCATTAAGCTCATACGAAGCCATTAAGCTCATACGAAGCCATTAAGCTTATACGAAGGAGAAGAAGAAGTTCACTGAAATTATGATTCAGAAGGTTATATTCTTACAGGCGTGTGTGCGAAGCGAGTGGGGCTCGGTGGAATAAACGTCTGCTATTCCATCTGACGGCCCCTGGTTCGATCCTTGACCAAAGACATGTTTTTCAAATTATGTGTGGATTTGCACTCGCTTTACGGTGAAGGAAAACATCTTGAGGAAACGGACATGGTTTAGGTCCTCCAACCTAAATATTCGAGAATATGTGCCATCCGCTGACCCGCACTTGGCCAGCCATAAATTCATCGATATAGATAAGTATAAAGTAAAGATACATCTTCTAAATTCAGATATATAAAACACGTACATAATACATAATAATATAATGTATGCATATTACATACATAATAAGTTCATAATCTAGTATATAGAATATATTAACTAATAACTATTTGCCTAAGGTCCGTTGAACATAACCTAACTATCTATAATAATATTAACATGCAAGACTATTATTTTTTGACTTGCAACTTTGGTGTTATCAATTAATGATTTGTATTTGTATTTTGTATTTTTTGTTTTAGTGATAACCCTGTACAGATTATTTGGCTCACGATATCATGTCGATGAGCAATCACTCAAGCTTCAATGCGCGTCGACAATCTACTCCCACATACAGGCAATATTCCCTTTTTTAATATATGTAAGTACTAAATATTCTTAAAAAGAAGCAAAAATACATTATATATTTTTCACTTCATCTTATTTAAGTGACATCTTCTTCTTTTTCTTTACC
Source organism: Mellilla xanthometata (assembly GCA_035578125.1). Lineage (NCBI taxonomy): Eukaryota > Metazoa > Arthropoda > Insecta > Lepidoptera > Geometridae > Mellilla > Mellilla xanthometata. Next base: position 16,159,415 of record JAPUBQ010000024.1, on the reverse strand, counting down.
TTATCCCACTAGGTAGGGTCGCTACAGCAAACTTCCTTCTTCCACTCTCCTTTATCAGCCGTCGTCTCTACACTCAATCCTTTCTCTCGCATGTCCTCATTCACACACTCCATTCATGTCTTCTTCGGTCGGCTTCTTGACCTTCTGCACTACCATTTTCATACGTCTCCTAGTATTATGCATCGTCTCTACGCATCACATGTCCATACCGCGCCAACCTTCCACTCTTTAATTTCTCACTCACTGGGGCTACTTTCAAACTTCTTCTAATATACTAATTTCTTATTTCTGTATATCTGGCTGAATCTCCTCTGTTCACAGAGACCAGAACAATAAATTGCATGGCACATATACGTTCTGGTGTATTTTATTTTATCTTATACACTTTACTTTTGACTGGCACCCCTCTACAGTGTCAACAATTTAATTTTAAGTTATTTGTAATCATCTGTTTTGATATATGGGTATAACTAGCCTGAAATAAAGCCTTTTTAATTTAATTTTTTATTTAATCCATTCTTGTCACTCCACACATCCATCTCAACATTCGTATCTCAGATTTATAAGGTGAGTAAGGACTATATCACCGTACTTATTTGACATCTTAAAAGCGCCAAAAGAAGCAACAAATCACCTTAACAGCCAAAACACCTCTCAGTAACGATATATGCAATGTTGTTCATCTGAAGGTAAATCATTTAGAAAGGGCCTGATTCTGAATAGCTCCGAGCTCGTTTAGATAACCATCTGTACCCTTGTACGGGATATTTATCGCCCGTATTTAGCAGTAAATGCTACCTATAACCATACGAGTAACCATATATATACATACGAGTTTATAGTTGGTATGTTTAGTAGACTTCTGTTAGGGTGGCATTCCATCATCATGGATGTTCCATTGGTCGTCCAGGCGCTAGATGAGTAAACCACATCATTGTAGTCGCAGGTCCTACCTGGACGAGGATTGCACAAGATCGACGCAGCTGGCACATGGAAAGGGAGGCCTATAACCAGCAGTGGGATAAAAAGGGTTGTGGAAGATGATGATGAAGGCATTCCATTTCAGCCAGAGAGTTTTCTAAATAAATAAATCATTTATTAACATAAACATTAGGTTACATGATTTATTTAATGGGCCCCAAATTCGGCTAGGCCAGTAGGCCACTTCGATCTAACGAAGAAGACAGCACAGCTTGGCCTTTGACCAGCAGGCTACGATATAGACTTTGTCTTCTAGAGATAATGCAACTTCCCAATATTAGACTACTTTTCCAAATCTGTCCAGAAGCTTAAGACCCTACTCGTTTTTGCAACCTTTGAAAACCCTTTAAAAAATGTGAGCCGTCGCGGGACGCCTAGCAGATGTAAAAAATCAACACTATTTTGTAAAAGTAATATGCAGCAAAGAACCTGTTGTGATAGGAACTAAATAAGTCATAATAATAAAATAAAATGTTACGTTTTTTTTTCAGATAACGATGACTATTTATTGAATAAACATTTATTTTTATTGACATACAAAATGTATTCCAAATCGTGACTACATCATTCGTCACAGTCTATTGCACATGGCGACGCATCGCCACACCGTACACACTATATAATTATGTATAATATACCATCATATATCGCGGCGACGCGTCGCTACCGCATGCGTCGCCACGCCCCAGAAATCGGTTTTACGTGCGGTTATAGATGTTTCACATCAATAACCTTCAGTCTAATTATAAACTGCTACTCGAACTGGAAATCCAGCCTTAACTTTACAGCTAGCATGAATCCCCTAACTGACCTGAACATAACCGTAACATTTAGCTTGTATGGACATGCATTGGTAAGCATTTACCTGACCGCTGCGTAGGAAGCCCTCGTATCAATTATTCAATCGAATACGAGATCATTCGACTAATTATGCAAGCCTACCTTGGTTGGTGTAGGAGATGCAGGTGTTTACCTGTGTTTGCTTGGAGGCATTTGGACAACTCGACAACTCTTGTCTCCTAATAGCTTGATTTTTGCCTTTGGGTAGAAACTAGCGGAATAATATTTAATTTAGTTATAAGTTTTTTATGACTATCAATAAAACACCTATTGTACCTAGTGTCATGGACAATAAATAATTCATTCATTCATTTGATTGAGACATAAGAAAAGACTGTGGCCCAATTTTAGATTTTGGTCTTCGGAGCATTTGAAATTCCAAGAGTTGGTTTGTAAATTCAAATTCTTTAAGTTCAAGTATTATTTCAATTCAAAAAGTCTCACTTAAAACAAATTAGTTAGGTTTGCGTAAATTAAACTTATAAAAATGGTTATGTTATTGAATATAAAACAATATCGTGTGTAATCCAAATGCATCGACGATCACAAAATCCGAACTTAGTAAGCGTAAAAACGACAAGAAAAAAATTAGAAAAAAAAATTGTTATTGTCATTTTGAATTCGAAGAGTACAGTAGTACTGTAATTAAATCTATATCTATGAAGAAAAAGAAATATGAGATTTCTTTTTTAAGCTTTTTTTGCTTGTAGTACTATTTTGACAGTTATCGTGTGAAGTTGGAAGCAAGCGCGATCCTATTCTTAGTTGGCACGCATACACAGTTTTTTATTTATTTATGATGCTTGTTAAGTACAATCATTATTATGATTTTCGATTAGTATGATCCTTACAGTTGAGTGAACAAAAAAACTCACAAAGACACTTAGCTCACAAATTCAGCGCTAGATACAGTGGTTATTATTCTTAACAAGCCAAATAGCAAACCTCTTACTTAAAAGAGCTTTTTACTTTAGCCGTGGGCAACAAATTGGTTTTCTGAGCGTGAAAAATTGTGAAACGTTTTGAAATATGGCTCTATTTTATGAAAATCTCGGGTTCCAATACCTAAGTATATCTAGCTGAAACCTAAGTCTTGCTGTAAATCTAGACCTAGGTTTGATAAATAGGTCTAGCCCAAAGTTATTAGTTTGGAAAGTTTGGTAACGTTGTTTATTACTTTTAGAATACCTAAGAGCGCTTAGAATAAGAAAATAGTATTTGAACATTTTGTTGCTTAAAGATATTTTTTTATTTTCTTATTATTTTTTATTTTTTCATTAAAAGTTGATTTAATTGTATTTTATTTGTAAAACTACTTGAGTATCTTGCAAAGAAGAACTTTTTCTTCTATGTTTAAGCTAAGTGGCCAAGCTCTGGTGTCGAGAGTTTTCAAGCCGGCCGAAGATCTCTGACTAATACTACTAAGATTACAATTTAACGTGTCATCCGACCTGATCACGGTCCAGCTCACGTGAAAATGCCGTTTTAAACCATAATATTTCGCTGAGCAGCAAATCGAGCACTGTCCGCATCAATCGTTGCTTAACCTCGATGATCGCGTTAGTTCACCTTAGTTGGCCGAGCTTCAGGCTCTATAAAGATACGGTACAAAAGATGTTGTACAAAGCCGTTGTTCTGCTTTAAATACCGAATAATTTACTTAACAAAACACTTCAACTTTAGTTCCTATACAGTTTAAAAACAAATTACTCGGTGTACTTAAAATTTAAATATTTTAATTACTTTCCAACTATGATAATTTTATTCCTTATTACTTCGCGTCAGCCATTTTCCACAGCGCTAGAATTTTCCAGAAAAATGCGTTTGACATGTAAATGTAGTTCCGGTGCCAGTTTCCGGTTCCGTCACCTGCGAATTGCGACTGCATTTGCATCTCAAGGGTCGCGGGTTCATTTCCCGCCGGCGGAGTACCTTCATTGTAGCGTAGTTAGCTTTTTGTACCTTTGGGGGCGAAAAATCTCTCTTTCATCAATAGTAGGTACAATGAAAGGAATTTTAGATGGCATTGATATGAGACCTATTGGAAGCGAGTGTGACTTGGTGGTAATAACGTCTGCTTTTCAATCAGACGGCCCCTGGTTCGATCCCGGCCCTACACCAATGACTTGTTTTTCAAGTTATGTGTGGATTTTCACTCATTTTACAGTGAAGGAAAACATCGTGAGGAAACCTGCATGTTTGAGGACCACAATATCCGAAGACGTGTGCCATCCGCCAACCCGCACTTGGCCAGCGTGGTGGATTATGGCTTATATCTCTCTTCTAGTGAGAGAACGCCCAGAGTCCCAGCAGTGGGAACGTATAGTGGGCTTATGCTTACTATTGACCTACGAAAACACCTACCTATAAATGCAATATTAAGAACTAACCACATCAATAATTTATTGCACTTAGAAAGTATAATTCAGGCGTTTGTAATGCTACTTATAGGCACAGTTGTAAATTTAATGCAATTTGAAACAAAAATTAAAATTTCTCAAAGTGTTCATTTTTGACATATTCAAAAGTACGAGTATTATGCATATTTATACAATTTAAAAAGTATTATTACACTAGCTGCACGTTAATCCGGAACAAAAATAAGTTAATCCGGGACAAAAAGTAGCCAATGTGTTAATCCAAGGTCTAACCTATCTTCATAGTAAATCTCATCAATATCGGTCTAACCTATCTTCATAGTAAATCTCATCAATATCGAGCATAGAGGAGTAACATATATTTTGATGTTATTTGCGCAAAAACAATTGCGGTCCTCGTGATCACGATTGTTTTCGTAATAAAAAGTAGCTTATGTGTTAATTCAAGGTCTAACCTATCTTCACACCGAAGTTTTATAAAAACTGGTTCAGCCGTTTGAGCGTGAAGAAGTAACAAACATACACACTACACACAAACTTTCGCATTTAATATATTAGTAGTATAGTACGATCTTTTCATATAACATAAGAAAAGTATCCATTTTAATTTACTTTGCTGACAAAATAATATTGTTCCAACATTCCCAGGGCTAATAAAATATGGGCCGGAGGCACTGAGGTCGCCATTTTGCTTTTTTACGAGGTTTTTGTACGAGCAAGATATTTATTGTTTATTGCATTAATTCCCCTTTTCTCTCTAGACACACATTTCCAATATGTACCTCCTAAACCAACATTACAGGGCTATAGGTAAAACACATTGGTGGCGATTCAGCGGCACACACGACTAAACTAAATTTAAAGAAGCCCCGTCTCTTTTCATCTTAGGTGGCCAGAAAGAGACGGCACGTTCTGTATTGTAACAAGTAATAATAAATATTTTTTTTTAAGAAACGCCCGATATATTCATTGTCAAAGTGACTAGCCATGGGACTTAACAGACATACACACGCTTCATACGTGTATTACAAACCTCTATAAATTACTAGAAACCTTCTACAAGAATGCAAGTACCTTATTATACTCGTATTATGCGAGCTTTTTCGTTAACTAGAGAGAAATCTTCAACAAGTCACCTGACTACAATGAGGCGCAGCCAGGATATGTGAGATTCCCCCCTTCCCTTACCTTGCCTCTATGCTTTACAGAGGGCTCAGGTTCCAGAAAACACCCGGGAAACCTCTCTTTACACTACGCTTGAGATAACATAAAATAGAGGCGACGGACAGCCCTCTATGTCGGGGCTGTCTGGAAGAAAATGAAACAGTAGAACACGTGCTACTTCACTGTAAGGCTACCAAACAAACCAGAGGGAGTTACGGCCTGACGATAGCAGCTCAAGATGAAAGTTCGCCTTCCATCGCTAATCTTCAGACAAACAGACCATCTGACGCAACAGGAGTGGAACAGGTATGCCAGCGACCCAGGGCTGTGCTCCGTTACTTCAAGGAGCTCGCTTGGCTTGGGTAGGCTGGTAAGGGGAGAATGCACAATACACCCCTAGCGGGATGTCAGTGCAGGTCTCATCACCCCTACTTCAATTTAGAATTAAATTAGAATTACGCTTGACCTATCTGCCAAAGACGACGGTCACACGCCACCCCGGAGTCGATGTAGCTGAGGTTGGAGCCCCATCTCCGAACAGCTTGAAGTCTGATGCCCTTTTTAGTCGCCGCATACGTTAATTAGATAAAGTTCTACGCTAATATTCAAACTGGGCAATCATTTTATCATTACGATACCCTAATTTGAAAAGCTACTAACTCTTCTGCGGGTCTTTTACGGGAGATGCTCGAAACTTCGTTGTATTTTTTATTTTACGCAATAAAAATACCCAAAATCCCGTGAAAAACTATACTTTATTACTATAATAAAAATAAACTACTTTCTATTTATCTACAAAAAAAAAACAATGTCGTATTGAGCCCCTCCCGTAAAAAATCTGCAGAGGAGTTAGTTGGTTTGAAAATTACGGTATCGATTAGTTCACTTAACTTTTATTCTTAGTATTATTTTATTCTACCCGTATTGCTACTTTTTAATTTCGTCAATAATGTTCAGCTTCTTTTTAAGCGAACATATTGCAAATTATTATTGTATTATATTATATATGCATTGTTCTTTAATAAGCATGAAGTTAGTTCTTAATTTCATTGTTGTAAGTTTTATATAAGGCTTGTGTTTGAAAATGTTTGTAATATTCATGTTAATAGCAGCTAGGATATCATGTACACTGGCATTGTTGTTTAATTTAATAAGCATTGAATTAATAAATAAATTTTGAAATTGAATTGACTAAAGAACTAAGTATCAAATAGTAATTAAAGCCATAAACAAACTATCGCCAAACCAAATTGTCACATTTGTCAACCTGATGAGTGCAAATTGAATTCGTGAAAGCAATCAGCGTTGTCGTGTCGATTGCAGTAAACCTGCAATTGCGATAATCTCACTGAAATATTGATTGTAAATCTTCCCATTATTCAGATTCGAATTGCTTTCAGCGGGTAGATATACAATATATTTTGCCGTATTTAAAATAAATGTGATGCAATGGATTTGGATAAAGAACTACATAATATATGTATGAACAAATTTTTATGGACGAATGGTCAGTCGGGCGCGATAACAGTAATAAATGAACTATAACGTCAAAAAATACGTATTAATATTCTCTTGACTAATACTTACGAGTAAAATATCAATATTATAATTATAATGGGTTGCTATGCTTGACTCAAAAAGCAGCGGGAGATGCGTAAAAGCATGTCCTCACGAAAAAAAAAAAGGATTATAATTATTGTGTACTTACCACTCACGATTTATTTTACCACCGCCCCATGCTCTTACAATGTAAAAGGTTTTATTATTTTCTAATAAATAAAACTAAGGGCAAAGATAAAAGTGCCTTTTATTAATTACATTACAGAATTTATACAGACTCCGCCGAATACATACAAAACATCAACAATTTCCCGAAGAAAATTAAATCACATAAATACCTACGTACCTATAGTAGATAGTACAGTACATCTATTTAGAGAAGCCATAATTTAATTGACTATAGCGCGAACATAGGCTATGTGCGAACAAAGTATCTGTTAGTATTTAAACGAGTATTTTTTATTTTATATCAATATCAGTCCTTACTTAACATCTAATGGGTCACCTAGGGAAGTTACTGGACTATGTTTTTATTTGTTTTTGGTTCGCTAGTTGTAGAATCTAACAAATAAATAGACGACTTAGTCTAAGGCCAGACATTGTGGCGGTTTTCGAAGACCGCTTTCAATGTTCTAACCAATTTACACAATAAGACACGGACCGACGAGACGTCCCTTCTTTCTTTTTATTGAGGTCAATTTAATGAGTCACTTTGCTTAATGGCCTCTCTAATTAACCTCATGTTCTTAAGTTATGAGTATGCCAAATACCAAAATAATACCCATATAATGAGCTTTGCAATTAGCGGTTGTAACTATTTAAGATATTTACGCGAGTCTATTTAAATTAATTACTATGACAAAAGATAAAAATGTCGATGGACTTTCATCACGAACGATTTAAACAAATTTCTCTGCAAAAATACTCGTATTCGTATCACAAAATAGTCATATTGATATCACTGATCCAGAATATGCTTTTACGCGTATCATTCAAAAAATCTTTTTCACTTTGGCTAATGAGATACATGTGATGCAAGCACCGAACGAATCATAAATGACTGGTGATACGATTACTGGATGATTCACAAACACATATACATCTTCTCTTCATCTCACTTCTATTTTGTCTCTTCTACGATAGTAAGGAATAAACGAAAGTTTGTCGGTCCGCCGGTCTGTCCCTGCTGTGTAGTGACGTCATTAAACAGCATTCCCTGCTATGTGCACGTTGCCGTTGCCATTCAGTGGGATGGTGTTGAATTCATCCTCCAGGTCCTCATTTTTCCTGTGGAAAAAGAAATAACCATGTTGAAAAATAGTCTTGAAAAAGTTTACAATATTCTCTTGGAATCGAGGACCAGAGCGGTTCGACCACATACGAGTATATGTACTTCTCATTATGATGTTGATCATACGAGGGGGATGTTATAGGGGAAAAAACTTCTCCTGCCTATGGAGTGAATAAGAATTGTGAGTTAATGCTTTTGTGACAAAAAAACAAGTTTCTTTGCGTAAGACGTTCTTGAAAGAGATGAAAAATCGTCATATTGTATTTTCTTTTCTTATATATAAAATTTCCATGTCACAATGTTAGTTACCGTACTCCTCCGAAACAGCTTGACCGATTTTTACCAAATTTTATATGAGTATTCAGTAGGTCTGAGAATCGGCTACTATTTATTTTTTATACCCCTAAGTGCGGTAAAACAACGTTTGACGGGTTAGCTAGTATTTTAGATAAGTTAGTAATTGAAAAATTCTTATTGCCTTCAATATTCATATTGGTACGCATTTATGCGTAACTATTACTATCTACATTAAACTGTTACACTTTTACTGTAATGTTGTCACGAAGATATTGGTACTAAAAAAACGAAGCGCAAAACGTTCTCTGGAAAATTACGCGACTAACCAAAAAAACTCTAAAAGCAATACAAAAATTCTACAGCCAATTACTTTACTGTAATGAAATGCAAATTACCCTAACATTTATTGCTCTAAGTGAAATCCCCCCCAACGAAGGGTGAGGAAAAGGTTAAGGTTGACTTGTAGTACCGACTATTTTACACGTAATTTACACACTCAAATAATTTATGTAAATTAATTTATTATTAATAATCTTTAATTGAACACGCAAACGTAACGAAATTAATTTTTACAATTTTGCGATGTACTTATTACAACTGGGAGAGTTTTTTGGCGAGTAAGGCTAGTTTATAATTCAACTTCACTCATTATGGTATGCTATTTCTTATTAATCATCGTATGAGCTAAGTGTCTCTTATGTCGAGTTTTCTAGCCGCATGAAGGCCTTTGATTTGCTTTAATATTATGGTACTAACAGTATATTGTACGTTTGATCTTCTTACACTGAGTGTATAGTAACTATTATTTTTTTAATAACTTAAAATTGAAGTATGTAAGTGCTTTCATACCGTTTCTAAAAAACGCTTTGTATTTACCTTTTTTTTAATTTAGATTGAATGTCTCTTCGAACATTACAGATAACTTGTTATTTTTAAAACAAATGACTAAATCGGGCGTTGTTTGAAATCACCGTACTACATACAAACCATCCCTTTATTATCTCAGATTTGGATAAACAAAAACGTTTCCTCCCAGATTGGGTTAAAGATACTTTGAAAGCTAAAAACCTAGTTAGTAACTTCTCGGAAAGTTGTTCAATGGGTTTAAGATTTAATTAATTAGGGGATTGTTTTATCGACGATAGAAATTATTTTGGTACAAGATTTGAAAATTAGAGTGGATAAATGAATAAAACTTTGTTTTGCTTCGTGAATGAGACGAAATAAAGGTAAAGTCCCAGATTATACACTGATTTAGTTTTTGTAATAGGTAATACTTTTTGTAATCTTCTTAGTACTTTGGTTTGTAATTTAATTAAATTTGTTCGTGACAAAATAAGATGATAACCGTTGATTTAGGTAATAATAATTTTCTACGAACCACCTTATTTATGTTGTTTTTTTATAAATCCCACCTTATACAAGTACTAGTTATGTACATAATTGATTAAGTAATTACAATGCATTAAGTTAAATTTCTACATATATCTCCGATATCTATGATAATAACATAGCTTAGTAAAACATACAAATACAAATCATTTATTGATAACACAAAAGTTATAAGTCAAATAATATGATATCATTACAAAAGTATATGATATGTATCCATGCCAATTTTCAATTATATTCTAGTAATATAATATCATTACAATATATATATTACTTAAAATCAATAAACATGTATACTTAGGTAGTATGAGAAATGCACCTGGTCATTATACCCTCTTGCTCAGTTCTAATGCCTAAAATTAGTTGTATTGAGAATTTTGTTGTATGGAGATAAAATGTACGTATAAAATTAAGGTCGTTTCCCAGCATCTTGCAAAATACTTATTTGAAGAGTTTCGTCCATTGTAACACCTTGGCTGTAACGTCGACAAGATTTTATATCAAATATTGGGTTGCGTCTTACCACAATTGACCTGATGGTAAGCGATATTGCAGTCAACGATGGATCGCGCTTGCCTAGTATCTATTATTCATTTACTTGCCTTTAACTCAAATCTCTCGATGTTAGTTATTGGGGAATAAGAAATTCGTCAAAGAATTTTCCAAGGATTTTGAGACGGCTAAAATGAAGATTTTCAAACCATACAGTTGAATAGTCAGACTATAGACATACTCGTACAAAGCTGAAGAGAGAATTCGAATAATAAAATAGTTTTGAAGCAGTAGTGTAAATGAATGCACTACTTTTTGTACAATGTCTGAGTACCTAAAATTACTTTTCTATTGTAGGCAAATCAATGCAAATGGACATCTTCCTGTGCGCCTCATTCCTAATGCAAAGCAATTTCGTATCTATAAATAGGACGATAAGGCTCAAAATGTGATAAAACTGACCGACAATATTATGAATTCAAATGGATTTGACCATCAGGCACAAGGAAGAGCAACTAGCCGACGTCCGGTTGTTTGCCCTAAGTCTTGCTGGAAAGGACAAGTACTGCAATACATACCTAAGCGACAATTCCATATAATTTGTCTATACTAGCAGTCAGGAGACAGTAATTAGTAATAGGCTTTGAAGATAGGAAAAAGTGATGTCTCTTGGTATCGGAGACCATAATCAACTACGGAGTCAGACAACCAGTACATAAGTAAAGTTAGTAATTTTAGTTAAGGCTATCGCCTTAACTAATATGGCATTGGCATAATCTTGAATTGACAACTTTATCATTATAAATCTGACAGTATATAAATATAGTAGTATACATAATATATATAGGATAGTCTGAAGCCCAATTCGTTAGTCTGAATAATAATTATGTTGACACATTTCACACACGGCTGGTTAGCTCATTACAACATTAGGACCATAGTACCGAAATTTGAATAAATATTCTTAGGGCTATTCTGTAGACGTACATAGAAGGAAAGATAGAAGCCAGGAGAGGAAGAGGAAGACCTAGAACATCATATTTAAATCAAATTAAGGAGAAGGCGAAAGTGTAAAGTAATCGTATAGGGAGGTCAAGGATTTGGCCGAAGATAGAACTACCTGGTAAAAAGTCCACAGACAAGAGCCCAGCTCTTAAATATTGAATGAATAAATGAATATTCGTTTATTAATTTTAGAAACAATGACTATAAACTTAGAAACATACATACCGTTTCCTGTACTTGTATATGATGAACACGATGAAGGCATTTCCTATGAACAGCGCCAATATCAGCATCGACGGGATCACGATATCTGCAACAATACACGCTATTGTTTAAACAAAGCTTTGTTTTAATAATGAAATAATAAATACGCTAAAAATAACGTTAATTACAACTGACTCATATCACCTTTATTTATTTTCCGTACCTAAAAGGTAAAAACAGGACCCTATTACTAAGCCTCCGATGTCTGTCACCAGGCTATATCTCAGAAACCGTTATAGCTAGAAAGCTGAAGCTTTCACAAGATATGAATTTCCCGTGTCGCTAAAACAACAACTACTTAAATTAAAAAAAAAAAATGTTATGGGGGTCCCCATACAATAAACATATTTTAAGCATTTTTTATCAATAATCGATTTCTATAACGACATTTAGAAGACACTCTTAACATTCACAGATTATTTAATTATGTATTAACTTTCAAAATAAAGTATAAAATTAATATTTAAGGAGGGCTCCCAAACAATAATAATAGTACGGAACCCTTCATGCGCGAGACTCGCAATTGGCCAATTTTTAAGACAGCACAGCTAGGTATTTGACCAGCTGGAGGCGTAACCTAAGTTAGCGACACTCTGGTCTAAAGCGGAACATGCCTAGTCTGGAATAACTGGCTCTCAGGTAAGTTTAAAAACAGTTAAATACACATTTATGAAGTTATTTCTAGCCTGTTGCGACCTGATACTGTCACTGCTGGGTATAAGCCTCCCCCTCCTTCCAGAGAGCTAAGTCTTGATAATTACATCTAAGTCTTGAGCATTACAGCTTAGTCTTGAGCATTACAGCTAAGTCTTGAGCATTACAGCTAAGTCTTGAGCATTACAGCTAAGTCTTGAGTTTTACAGCTAAGTCCTGAGCATTACTGGCCCAGTGTATGTCATATTTGACATCGTGTTCGAAGGTCTTTAGCCTTGTTACACTCTCAGACAGACAGTTTGAAAATCTACGCATGACATATAGTGCTTAGCTACTCGGTCACACCAAAAAAACGTGTAAACAATTAGGGCCTCTTATCTGATCTCTTCCGCAAAGGGAGGCGTCAAAATGTATAACGATTTATCTTGTACACTTCCAAACGTAGATCCCTTAATAGGGTTTGAGTTTTTTGCACAAGTAGCCTGGTAAGTAGAATTTTCTTTAGCTACGAAGCTCTTTATTAGCAGCACCTTTTTTTTTTAAATTTAATACCAAAAAATCACAAGACACACTGTTTTACCTGATTTCGAAAATGAGGAAATGTGGGATACTTGTCCTCATTTTTATCCCGTTCCTAAACTAGAGCGACAAATGCATAACCTTATATATGTATGTAGGTATACGTATCTAAAATTCCGAAAGGACATTTTGTGTAGGATTAGCTACAAACCTGAGTAACTAATGGAAATACAGTGTCATAAAAGCATTTTGTTGCAAGTATTTAAAGCAAGCTTTTATTTGTATCGTATTTTCAAGATTATTGCATATCTTGTACTTAAACAATTATAGGCTTGTTAAAAATAAAATCTAAATAAAGTTAACCATTTTCTGAAGAAAAAAAACACAAATTTGAATATCTTGTAAATTCATTGGTTTGTGCATATATAGACCAAAAATGTGTCAGATATGACAAATTTTTATATGCAACCAAACCACAGAAAACAGTTGCAGTGAGTAAATCTCAAGTTTTATCACATTACTAAGTTTGAAGCCTTCAGGGATTGTGAAATCAATACGATGGAAAAAAGAGAACAGATATTGGAAAACAAACTAAAGAATGCTTTGAAAAGCTTTGAGAGAATTTTCATTGGATTTCATAGTAGATTTTCATACGAAGCAATATATTTTTAGTCCTCAAATGAAAAATGCAGCCATATTACGTACATACATTCCGTATAGACCACTTTTAAAAAAATCAATACATCTAAATTTAATATACGTAACTATATTTATGACAACAAAAATATAATATAACATTACATTTTAAAAAATAAGTAAATAAAAACCTACACAAAAAAATATAAAAATAAAAAATAATAAAAAGATCAAAGTTACATTGATATACAAACTAATGAAATGCGAACAAGTATTACTAAAGTTCATATTCATAAAATATCTAAGTAGCCTGTGAACAAAAATGTAATAAAAGAAAGTTAATAACATACTCTAGACGACTAAAAAACTTTATTGGGTACGAAATTGTCTTGGTCGTAATATTTTATAACAAAAAACTACTCGTAGAATGCCTAGGACGAGAGGGTCGTTTCGTTATTAGTCCTAAGCCCTCAGTACTTTAACGAGGTCACATGGGCTTGCTAATAAATTGTTGGTAATTTAATTAAATACCTCATAAAACATGAGAAAAAATGTGCTATGTGGAGAATAAAAAAGTCTTGTGTAATCATTGTAGGCGACTTTTTTTACTAACTTAACATTTGTAATAAGAATTAAAAAAATTATGTACTTTAGATACCCAATATACAGGGTTACAGGTAGCTTGAGCAAAACCTTATAAGAGTGGGTTTATTCCGTTTAGAAAACAAACTACATTTGTTATTTTAATACATTTTGTCGCGACTCATTTAAATTCTGTATGTGACAGTCTATGATATTTTTCGCACATAGACGTACTAAAAAAAAGTTAAAAGAAAAGGTAAGTTAGGCAAAGTTTCTTCGTCAACTAAAAATAATCTGTAACATTAGCCAGAGGCGAACATGACGATTGAAACGAAAGCACAAAAGCGCCAAATTCGGATAATTCGACAAGAGCAATTCATTATTCATTTCATTTGAAAAAAACTAGCATTCGATTCGCCCGGTGCGTTCTGAACGAGTTTTATTTGAGATAGCAACAGAAGAAGAATTACACTACTTAGCAATTAGTAAACATCACTGGCTCTAAAATTAGCACCTAAACTGATTTATGTTCTTAGCACAATAGATACTTATGAATTTCAACTGAAATGGCTCCACTTAGAGTGTTTCAAAACTTACAGCCACCAGCCACTTTTGTTCACTCCTATCTCAAGGTAAGTACCTAAGACTCTACAATTTATAGAAATTCAAATTGTTCCATCCAGCTTTTGTCAATCCTAGCTTCACTCAAAAGCTGTTAAGCCATCCATCTGGAGACAAGACCTTTATTAGTATTCCTCGAGAACAGAGGCTATTTATGCAAAGCACAAAGTATAAGCGGACTTAAAATAATCGCGCCATTAAAACTTGGCTCGGTTTGGATCTACTTGGCATCGCTCTTTGGTTCCACTTGGCTCTATTTGGTCCAACTTAGCGTTTGATTTTGCAATTTGAAGATAGGTATTTGAGGATTTGTGTTTGAGTTCCGAAGATGGCTTCGTAGATTGAACATTTAGAGACGTTTTCTTAGTGTCGGTAGATGCATTGTTTCAGGAGAATAGATGTGGCTTTACTTGATGAGATGCATCTCGACTTCGCTGGCTCGTAATAAATGAATGAAATACAGATTTCCTTCCAGACTCTTTGGAATTAAATTATACTATAAGAAGTTATATAAAATAATAATGAAAATCGGACGTTCTTTTTAAGAACGCAATTAAATTTCGATGAGATATATATAAGTACTATCCTATTGGTTGACTACAGATCCATAAGAGAGAGCATTCTCAAAACTTTTTATCACGATATAGACAAACTTTGCCTCGCTTCCTTCCAACGTAAGTATGTGAACAATTTCTTGAAAAATACAATTCATTTTATCATATCAAATTTCAGCACTTATTAAAAAAGTAAGTGGTTTTTTTTATATTTTTGCTTATCAGGCAACTTATAATATAAATATTGACCTACAAAATAAACTAGAAATTTTTTTGGCCTTATTAGACCGAGAGGGATTAATGAGTAGGAATATATTGATTGTGCAGTTGCTATATTTCTGATTAATCATAATAAAGAAATATTTAACTTATAAAATATATTTAAAATATGATTTCAGATCACAACGGAAGTAAACAAGATTTCATTTTCAAATATTCTTCCTCCTATAATCAATGTTCGTACACATTTTTTCGTGTATTCCTGTTAAGGAGACAAAAAAGTACCGTTATAAATATTATCTGAAATCGCCTGAATGAATATCTATAGAAGTATAAAAAATTGGCCAAGTGTGAGTTGGGCTCGCGCATAAAGGGTTCTGTACCATTGTTGTATGGGAGCCCCCTTAATTATTTATTTTTATTAAATTTTATAATTAAGTTCAATAACATATATTCATTCTAATATTTTGTGAAAATTTTAGGTGTATAGCAGCTACCGTTATTGATTGATATCTATAAAAAAAAACCCAAAAAAACACGTTTATTGTATGGGGACCCCACTTACTTTTTTTTTAGTATTTGTTAAATGGGCACAAAAAATACATATGTGAAAGTATCAGTTTTCTAGCTATTATGGTTTCTGAGATACAGCCTGGAAACAAACAGACAGACAGCAGAGTCTTAGTAATATGGTCCCGTTTTTACCTTTTAGGTACGGAACCCTAAAAAGGGTGTAGTTTATATGTACTTACCAACTATCAAACTGGGTTCATCATGGGGCGCCATCTTGGTTTCGGTCCCCACTGACTCGTTGCCGAAGGCTGATGCCGCCTCTTCTGGAACAAAGTTATTTTTAAATAAATAACATAACACTGTTAAATCTTGGTTCTAGTACACGGTAGTATAGTATACAGGCCAACCGCCTAGTGAAGCAACCACTAGATATACTATAGGTGTATATGTATAGGTTATAATAAGTTTTTTGGTAAATAAATATTTTTCATTTTCATTTTTCATAGTATAGGTAGTCAATAAAACAAATTATATTATTTGGAATTTGGAATATATACCTATAAAAAAAGTGGTGTTAGTTACACCACTTATAACTCAAGAACGGCTGAACGGATAATAGCTGAAAATTCCCCATCTTCGATGGAGGATGGGGAATTTTCAGCTATTTCAGTCTTGAAAAAGAAAAAAGAGGATGGACTTGACAAACTGGAGGATGGGTCCATAATGGCGCTAGATAGGGACAAATGGAAAGAGGGTAAGAAGGCCTTTGCCCAACAATGGGATTAGACAGGCTTTTAACAAAAAATAATTATAATCATATCTTTTTCCTTGCATAGCCAAGAAGAAACGAACTTTCAAAAACGTTTTCATTTTGATGCGAATTATAGAATAAGGCTATCATAATTCATTGGTTTTACATTGAAAAATGGACGCACGAGGCTGGTAAAGCACTCGATAAGCATATTTGGAATACTGTAAACTAGGTCATAGAAACACCTGGTGCAGGCACGTTTTACGATATCCCAAGTGTGGAGTTACACGGTAATCATAATCATCCTACTAATATTACAAATGCGATAGTTTATTATGCGATAGTATATTTATTTGTATATGTGTATGTTTGTTACTTCTTCACGCCCAAACGGCCGTAGGTACTAGCGAATTCTTTCTAACGATTCCAGGTGGATTAAAAAATCTAGATATAGATATTTATGTAATAGGAGTGTAAAAAATAATTGTAAATTGACTTGCCCAGTACGGCGTGATGCCGTAAGGCCAATAAATTATTTGATTTTGATTTTTGAAGCATGCCTAGTGTGGCATAACTGGCTATCAATGAGGCTCCCTGAACACACAGTTAGGTGCTTGGCGACAGATTTTTCAAGTTGAGGGTTGTTTCTAACCAGGCGAGGACTAGGAAATTCTCTAGCACCATGCTAAGGTTATAATAGTATATAATATCACAAACATACACACACACATACAAAACTTATCAATCTATTTACTCGTCGCGGCTTCGCACGGGCTATAAAATAGTCTAAGCTACAAAGAAAAACAAAATATAGCCTATGTTACTCAAGGATAATGTAGCTTCCCAATCCCAACGGTGAAATAATTTTTCTAATCAGCCCAGCAGTTTCGGAGCCTATTTGCGTTTATTAACAAACAAACAAAAAATCGAACTTTTCCTCTTTATAATATTGGTATAGAAGTATAGAAATTGCATTAAATACAATTTTTATCCTAAAAAGAAACGTAAGTAAACGTAAAATATAATCACAAGCAACGTTTCCTAACGAAACTCCCATTCGTCGTCATAAGGCAATTTTCCCAAGTTCCCCCAGCAGAAACCTCTAAGGACCGAAAACGCAAAAAATCAAATAAATACCTCTTTTAAAAACCCGTATTCCCAAAGCGAATCAATGTTCTCGCCTGTGGTAGAATAAATAGGAAAAACATCATGTATCATGCAGTAGATGCTGTAAAAACTGCGTGTAAAGAAAATCTATTGTATGATGGTTCAAAGAAAATTTAATATTAGCTTGGTATCCTCTAACGTATACCCCATCCTCTAACGTGTTGAAAAATCGAGTGTGACTCTGAAGGAAAACGTCTGTTTCTCAATCTGACGTCCCCTGGATCGATTCCGGCCCTACACCAA
The DNA here is from genome assembly GCA_035578125.1 of Mellilla xanthometata. Taxonomy (NCBI): domain Eukaryota; kingdom Metazoa; phylum Arthropoda; class Insecta; order Lepidoptera; family Geometridae; genus Mellilla; species Mellilla xanthometata. Next base: position 16,141,292 of record JAPUBQ010000024.1, on the reverse strand, counting down.
TGACTTGTTTTACGGTGAAGGAAAACATCGTGAGGAAACATATTGAGCAGAGGACATTATTGTGTCTTTCGTCAAAAGATCCAGCAACCTCCAATGTGGTGCTCGCCCAAGAAAAGTCTTCCAAAAAACCTCCTCCAAAAGAACTCCCTCAGTGAAATAAATTATGCGGGGGAGTCACATGTATGAATAATGACGAATAAGACTAAGAAGGGACACCTCCTTAAGTGTTATTATTATTCTCTCGTTAAGTGTTATGTTATTATTATATTTTTGCATGTTAACATTAATTTTCTAGCTACACACATTAAATAGGGTTGCAATGTACACATTGCTACAAATAATACGCTTAAAGACATATCTACCCTTGATTATTAAAAAATAAAATTGCGCACTAAGCGTTTTGCCTCCACCTTCATTATACGTACTGCCAAGGTGAGTTACTCCTTGCCAAATGCCCTGTTCCCCGAAAACTATAATCATGCGGTTTTCAAAGCACGAGTAACCGGTATCTTCTGGGTAAGCGCGTTCCACCTTAGATCACAATGTCACCTACCATCAGGTGAATTGTGATCAAGCGCAAACCCATCATAGTATAAAAAAATACCAAAAAGTTCCAAGAAATTTTAGTAACGCGACTGCGTCACATAAGGATAAAAAATACATACAGTCGAATATATAACCTCTTCCTTTTTTTAAGTCGGTTAAAAATGCGGATTTGACGCAACCGCAAGACACTCACACACATAAGAAACTTTAAGTAACATCATAATTACCGTTTTATAGTTCCCCAGTGCGCCTAAAAGCATATCAAAGGGCAAAGAGCAAAGATAAGTTAGTTCGTGAAACAGAGAGATAACTTGGTAGTGAGTCGAAACAACGCTCCGGTACCTAATGTGACGTATTATTCTCATGGGGCGCTAGGGTTGCCGTCTAACAACTTTGCAGGAGCTAATAGATTGTTAGCCGGTTACTGGACAAAGTTATGGAGTAAAGTTTTGGAAATGTTCCGAATTGGGATTTTTTAACCTCGGGCATTGGAAAGACGGGCTGTGTTAGTGTCTATCTGTGGCAATGTAACTCCTGAACCTATGTTTTTTTGTTTAAATAGTGTGTAATTCGATAAAGTTCTTAGCTTTGTTTGATGAAAATAAACCTAATAAGACCGCCGCAAACCTTCCAGACGCCGCTAGACATATTAAAACGCAACTGCCTCTAAAGGGGTATTAAATAAAATTATTGATTATAAGTAGAATACATAAACTATGATAAATATCAAATCTAAAATGGCCGGCAAATAAAATATCATTACAAAAAAAAACTTTTTTTGTAATTAATTTAAATGCCACTAGAAAGTGGCATTTGAATTAATTATTCTTAACTTACTCTTTTAATTAATAAAAAAATCCCATTTTTTTATATTCATGCAAAGAAAACTAAGATATACTAAAATAATTTTACTTCTGAGAATAAAAATATATTACTCTCTGACCAAGCGACTCAACCATAAATGAATGTGATTGATCCTCAATCCCACAGTTTATCCGTTACACCGGAAAAAAATAAGAAATAGAATAGAACATATAAAAATAATCTTCTAACATATTAAATTTCCATGTTAGTTACCGTACTTTTCCGAAACGGCTTGACCAATTTTTACCAAATTGTATCCATATTTAGTAGGTCTGAGAATCGGCTACTATATATTTTTCATACCCCTAAGGATTATTATTTCAATTATTTGACGAAATGTTTATGGCCATTTTGGTAATTTAATCATTTTCATCCCGCTTGATAACTGATAAATTATAGTGTTTTTAACTGTACTTAAGGCAAAACACCGTATCCCGGGTCAGCTAGTAAAAATATAAATATAACAGAAGAAGTTATCGAGGCCGCCTTTTTTATCCGCAAAGGAACAAAGACCGGTATACAAAATATGATTGTGGTAAGAGGATTTTGTGTGTGTTTGTGCAAAAGTCAATGCTTGTCTCCAAAACTACAGATTTCAATGCAGTTTTCAGTGCTGGATGTGGCATGTTCTTAAAAAGTTGTTACGCTGATAACTCACCAGAGGGCGCTCCAGTAAACGTCTGTTACAAGAACTTTAAATATAAAAGCCCAATCCAATAAAAATGTAATCTCTCAAACAATGTGTTGGGAGTTTCATAAACAAATGTTATGTTTAAAAAAATAAAAAAAATTAAATTCTAAAATTAGTATTTATTATACTCGTATTTAACCTTTTTAAAAAACCTATCTAGATATATGTCTATACTAAAGAATATCTTGATAGACATTCTCAAAAGGTTTAGTCAACTTTTAATAGAAACAAAAACATAAATATCGTTAACTTTCCAATATCTTACAGACTTAAGCTCGACGTACAAGTAATGGAAAATATGAACCCAACAAAATTACATAGTTTTATGCGAGCCCATAAAAATAAACAAGTATCATCCCTAGTTCTTAACAACGTCTTTAGATGGAAGTAAAGTGAAATTGACAGCATGCCAGCCCTATAACTCTATTGAAGTTGACGGGATACGGCCCGGTTTGAAGGACGAACCAAGTAATTGGATATCCCCCTTTTAAACAACCATAAATTCATTGAAGTATTTGTTATTTTCACTCCTCTTCGTTCGTCAATTGATCGTGATTTTGTAGAGAAAGGTCTCCGAGAGAGACAATTCCGCTTAATCTTCTTTACTTGTAGTAGCGAGAATTTCGTGTTTCAAAAAGGGCGTTATAGGTTTGACTCAAAAACGACAGGGCGTTATAGGTTTGACTCAAAAACGACAAAGCGTTATAGTTTTGACTCAAAAACGACTTGGCGTTATAGTTTTGACTCAAAAACGACAGGGCGTTATAGTTTTGACACAAAAACGACAGGGCGTTATAGTTTTGACTCAAAAACGATAGAGCGTTATTGATTTGACGTGTCTGTGGGTGTATGTGTCTGTGGCATCGTAGCTGCCAAACCGATGAATTTATTTTTATACTATTTTTTTTTGTTACAAAGATGATGATGATAATCGGTGAAAATGCCCGCTGCGCTTATTTTAATTAATCATTTGAATATGATGATTTAAGTCATTAATACTAATTTACATTTATACATACAAAACGAATGATTTGCGCAAATAATGTTTAGATCTATATAAAACAAATATTTTAAAATAGCTTAGTGTTTACAGACATACCGATTTACCATTATCTGTCAAATCTTTACTAAATCGAAGTACGTTTGGCAATGGACCAAAATAAAGTATGCAGAGCTGATTGCCTACCTTCATTAGATGGAGAGGCATCATAAGAAGAAGTCAAATCTATATTTTAATCCGTGCTCTACGAAACCTTATTTCAAAAGACCACAGAGTTGGTTAGAAAAGCGTCTCTAGCTAGGAGTGTTTGTCAGTCCTTCTACATAAAAGACGAAATTTAATCTGTGTTTAGTACAAAACGTTAAATATAGTAACTCAACTCGCGTGGGTCGGATGACACGTTGAATTGTAGGTCCCAACTGTTAGTCTTAATACAAGTAGTTGTTAAATCGAGCCAGAGGCCTACGGACGGCTCGAAATCTCTCGACACCAGAGTTCGGCACTTGAAGTTCATGTGAAGAAAAGTCAAAAAACTCTGAAAACATAGACACTCTAGTCTAAGATGTTGCAAGCCTATTCTGGAAATACTGGCTCTTAAGCAGGCTGCTGGAAAGTAGATTTTTAAACTTTTGTTAGTTTGTACTTACTAACCTAACTACAAACTAACCTGGCAAGCTTAGCTTGTTGGAAATTTTACAACGTTGAAAATTAACAATGTTAACTAATTACATCGACAAAAATCTGTATTAACTTTGTAATTAAAACTATTTTTTTTTATATATTTCAGCTAGGTTTACACTCTTTAAGGTTGCATATTACTATCATAAGTAATGTCATTATAGGTTTTTATTTTAAGTGTGTGTTACTGTTTGTGAATAAATATAATAAAAAATACGTTTTTTATCAAAAAAAGGATACTACTACCACCTAAAACTACTACTACCAAAATTTGGAAGTTTTTTTGGGCGAAAACGTAGCTAATGGCATTTGATTTCTCTGTGAATTAAATACGTTTCGCACACGATTTTCGACGTTATTTTTGCAGCCGTCATGCAAAGAGATTTCCGACATAAAGTCGAATAAAATTACGCCCTAACGTCAACATTACTGCTCGAATAAAATTACGTTATTTTACAACGTAACTTTATATCCGCCATTGTTTTCGGTAGCGAATGTCTGAAAACGTCCCTAATTTTACGACTCTTAATAACCCAGATCATTTTATTGTGCATAACTACCTTTATGTGAAAATCTATGAAAAGTTAATTCGTTTTCCGTTACGGGTTGGCAGTTTCATTTAATAGTTAAGCAGAATTTAATGATTGAGTTTTGACGACCTGGTTGGCGCATTGGTTACCTTGCCGGACTGCCAATCAGAAGATCCGGGTTCGATTCCCGGCACGGCCAACGTCTTTGTGCTTAACTAAATTTGTTGGTTGTGGGTCTGAGTGTTAAATATGTATCTATATAAAATATATATGTATATGTTGTGTATCAGTTGTGTTAACTACCATAACAAAAACTAGAAATAGCTCAGTATGGAGTGAACCAGTCGTGTGTTTAAAAAAAAGTTTCTAGTTAGTTTCAACATAATAAGCCGAAATCGACTCAGTGATGGATATACTTCTCATGATATCTAGGTTCACAATTGGACAAGTGTGAGTCGGACTCACTCATTATCCTAAAAATATGGCGATAAAAACACTTTTGTTGTATGACAATACTTAATTTTATTTTAATGCAATATTCTGTGAAAATTTGAAGCGTACCTGTTCAAAAACCATATTGAAAAATAAATACATACATACATAGAATAAAAACACTGTTTGTCTCAATGTCACGATGTTTTCTTTGTTCTTCTTCTTTTCGTATGAGCTAAGCTCTATAATTAATGTGTCCAATAAAGAATTTTCTATCTATCTATCTATCTAAGCGGCCAAGCTTTGGAGTCGAGAGCATTATAAACCACCCGAAGGCCTCCAGTAAAACCAATAGCCGGGACCTACAATTTGACGTGTCATTCGACCCACGGTAGCGCGGACGTTCTTGTGCATGCTCGCCCATCCATAGACTGTCCGCATCAACCGTTGCTTTACCCCAACGATCGTGCCGAATCACCTTAGTTAACCGAGCTACAGGCGCTACATTTTCTTTATAGAATCGAGTTTATGTACTGATCTTACGTCATCAACGCATTAACTCTTTTTCGTTTGAAATTTGAAATAACTCCGAACACCAGACGGTCAAAGTCCTCAAATCAACGAAATCAATCAACATTCCACATAAAGGTGGACGCACACCCTTTCGAGCCGAGTGCGTCGAACAAGCCGATCGTTATCAAAGACACCTTGCACACATAATATAAATATCATCATTGACAGTCTGTAATCGCCCACTCCTAAACATAGGCCTCTCTTCTTGTACGCCAGTCATCCCGGTCTTGCGCTGCTCTTATCCATGTCTTGCCTGTGATGTTACGGATGTCGTCAACCCAGCGTGTTAATGGTCGACCGACGCTTCTTTTGCCTGTCATAGGCCTCCTGTCTGTCAAAAAAGTGGCCCACATAAACTTTATCCCGAATAAAGCGACAGCACTGAAAAATTTGTGAATATTTTGTGCTTGTCTCATTCGATTAGCAATATAAAGAGGAAAAGTTTGATTGTTTGTTTGACGCGAATAGGCTCCGAAACTACTGGACGAATTGAACAATTAATTCACTGTTGGAAAGCTATATTATCCCTGAGTATAGTTTGTTTCTCTTTACAAATTAGATTACTTTCGAGACCTTGCGAAGCCGGGACGGGTTGCTAGTTGTATTATATGTGAAATAATAGAAAGAAGAGCGCAAATTCTATTCTTCTATCTTCTTCTCTCTACGGTTTGGACATATTTTTGCCAATGTCACTTTTACAGTTACAGGAGAAAGAAAAAGAAGAGCGGTTAGGTCAAATCGGATTCAATGTGTTTTTTTTTACTCTTTACAGCTAGACATTTGACAAACAGGGTACGTAACCCCATAACTAGTTAACGACACTGGTTAACTACACTTTTTACCCATTCCACAAAACATAACCTTCGTACTGGCTAAGACGCGAAGCGTTGCTTCATTTAGAAAGAAAGAACAAAATTTTATTGTGCACAAAATAAATGAATGAGTTTATTATTTTCTAACTCAGATGAAACTTCTTACTGCCATCACCATGAAAAGTTCGACGCATTCAGTTCTGATAGAGTGTGCGATCACCTTAAACTGTAGTTGTACTCGTATCTGGATCGTGTCCAAGCATAGCGTGGCAAGCGTCACGCGTGACGGTTCATGATGGAAATCACAAAAACCATTATTAACGTCTACTAATTGGCCTTTTTCACGGTAAGTACCATAAACTAACGCAGTTCTGGTATTGAGTACATCTTACTTTGTACAATAATTACAGGTAATCGCATCTTGTTAGAGCTATGGTGATTATAGGGGTTACTAATATTAACAGGAGAAGCGGATGTAAAAATGTGGAGAAAGTCGTTGTCCATTTACAATAGTGTTGCAATTTTGGTTTTGTAAATAGTGTAGTGTAGTGTATTCAAAATTCTCGGGAAATGAATTCCAGGTTTATCACTACTACACTGCTTTCTCCCATTCATTAGGGGTAAAATATAATATAGATTTTATTTACTTATATATGTATACAAAGCAACGACAAAGGACAGCCGAACTATAATAATTATGAAGCAAAGGGATAGTTGTGAGTTGCGAGGATGGCAATCCAAATGTCTATTTTATGGTCTGGTCTGTGTTGTGCATCGATGGCCAAATTGGTTTTCGTCTGTCCGTTTGTTTTTTTAGATCGATACTGTACACGTAGAAGCCGTAATTTTGACCCAATCTTGACCAAATTTTGTATTCTATAGGTCCTATATTCAGATTTTTTTCGTTGGCGAAAATTTTTGACTTAGTGATTTTTGGGGTCATTCCCATCAAATCGGAAACCAAAGATAGCAGTTTGCTGTAGCGCTTTTTAGTGGATGATTTTAATATATAATATATAATTAATATATATATATAATATAATATATATATATATATATATATAATAGCATTCGGCAACATAAATAAAAATTTCTTCATAGTCAATTTAACATAAACTATTTAGACAATATCTATTTCTAATGTTAATTTCGTGGAAATAATAGTGGAACTATTGAATTGAGTCACGTTTTATAAGATATCGCGGGTTTTCGTTTCGTCGGATAATGAAAGTGATAGTGACAAAAGAGAATGTTTCAATAATGCTTATGTCACGCAATTATATAAAGAAAAAAATTTAAAATTCGTTGCTCGCACTGATTAGGTTATTCAAGCGAGAGTACATTTTAAATATTTTCATTATAGAAACAAGATTTAACAAATGTGTTTGCATTTCGTTCATTTATCATGTATTTATCGCCTCTACAGCAATTAAAAGCTTTGTCGAGTTTTTACATAAACTTAAATCTAGTAGATACATATAATATGTAGATATTGTAACATAAAGATATTGACTACGTATATTATACGTACATACGTATATTATTATATTACTTTATTTTAGTCGGCATTTTTCGACTTTTCATCTTCAGATAATATATAACAAGAGTACCTAGTTAAGTAACCATGACTACACACAGCTCTACTCATAAAAAAATCAATGTTACTCGTATTTATAAGACTATTGTTCTTTAAAGGGAAAGATAACACAAGTATTCAATGTTCATGTTCAAAAGTTTACGAAAAGTAACATTACATCCCTCAGGGGAGATAGGGGCGAGACGATCAATATTATCGACTAGCCGAGGGGAGAATGGGGTGCATTTGCACGTCGTTAGTTTGTGAAATATCGTGGAACTTTCACGGAATAATAACTTTGGAAACGGTACGTGTCGGAAAAATGGAGTGGAATATTTCATGAAAACAGTTTCATGGTTCGTGATTCGTCAAAAATTTATGAAGACGCGCTGTTGCAATGAATTATTGCAATATAGATCCTTCCTATCAGTATTATAAACACAAATGTATGTAGGTAAGTTTGTTCTTCTTTCACGCAAGATTTACCGAATGGCTTTTGATGAAATTTCACAATAATATAGCATAATTTCCGGCTAGCCGAAACTAAAAATTACAACTGCTTGTAGCTCGGCTAGCTAAGGTGATCTGACGCGATCATCGAAGCTAAGCAACGGTCGATGCGTACGGTGTTTGGATGGGTGACCATACACAAGAATGTCGTTTATCAAGTGGCATTTTCTTCTGGACTCTACCGTGGGTGGATGACACGTTAAATCGTAGGTCCTGGCTGTTAGTCTTAGAACAAGTAGCCGTTAAGCCAAGTCAGAGGCCTTCAGGCAGCTTGAAAACTCTTGATATCAGAGCTAAACCACTTAGCTCATACGAAGAAGACTTAAATAATAATTAAACCTAATGGCATTTTGCATAACTCTCAGTCAAGGCAACGTTTGCCGGGTTTGTTATTGCAGTAATTAATAATTCTATTCTGATCTTATAATTAAGTACATAATTATAGTAACCTAGTTTTGTAAATAATTGAGATAAACGTTCTTATCTTGGTTCCATTAAGTATCCATAAATAAATATGTTTAACATTGAAAAGCAAAGACATTTTACAACACGATTGTGGCATTATTTTGTTCAGAAAAAGTTTTCCAATCTGGAGGAAAATATCAAGTCTCTAAATCTAGTCGATTTAGAGACTAGAATTCGGTTCATATGTATATATTTTTTCGTCGTCAGTGAATTTTAATTGGGGTATGGTTCCCAAATTGCTGTGGTTTTAATTACTGGCCGAATTTAGTAAATCAACAAAAACAATAAATAATTTTTGCAAATATAGGTAAAAATAAATTGGGTTATAAATTTGTCGAGGATATATGTAGTCTCAGCAAACATAATACAATTGCTATTTAAGAATAAAAAATAATCAACAACAAAAGGAAGGTTAGCAACAAAATAGATAAACAATAAATGTTCATTCAGCTATCGGAATAAAGATAAACCAGCTGGTTCGTACACTTTGATTACATTATCAGTGAGTGCTCTAACAAAAATTATGCATAATAGGTCATATTGATATCATTTCAATGTAATGAAATTTATTTTATCGAATAAAAAAATATCACAAAATTTAAACAAAATAATGTATTTGTTTGATGTTGTTTCAATTCTCGTATTTGTATTTGAAAACTTACTTCTAATTAAATAAATAAAAAAATAGGTATACAAACGAAATAATAAAATTAAAGAGCATTAAAACTATATTTATACAACACGATAAACAGAAAAATGCTTTTCCTCATTCTAACCCATTACTACCAAACGTTTATTTCTGAAACACAAATAAAACAACTAAAATATCTACAAAGAAGTACCACGTTGTGACACGTAGCTTTCGGGGACACGATTTTTTTATTTATAACAGGAAAATAAATAAAAAATAAAGACTCACATTGCACACGTGCTTGATGACAACGTCAAATGTACAACACTACGTCTCACGAGTAAGGACCGAACGTGACTCCCGCATTTACCAAGCAAACGTGCTCTACTCAGAATGCCAGCACCCCTTTGAACGAAAATAACAACAAAACTCTCAAACGAATACCAACTTTAAATACAAAAACATAAAGCTCATAATTTAAAATCATTGGGCAGACGTAAATAATCGTAATGTTCCCAACAAAAACATTGCTATCACTTTCCTCATTCAAGTTTCAGTCGCGTGCAAAAGAGAGGTAAGATTAGAGAGCACGCATGTGCACCCCATGGGATAACCTCAAAACGCGAAAGAAGTTTTTATGACATGTCTTTATGACTATCGACAAGTTGTGAGCTATTCAGAATGGTGATATTTTTTGTATGGGGGTTTTATGACATGAATGGGGAAGCGAGGAAGCCCTTAGGTTGAATTATGGGTATATTTAGGGAACATCTATTCGACTATCGCGAACTTTATCTGTTGAATTTTTTACTGAAACGTCGAACTTTCTGACGGTGCTACAGTCAATAAATTGATAATATTTTTACGAGTACATGTTTTATCACAGAAATAAGTAACGCTAACGTATTAAATAACACACATACGCAAGTAAACCTTTGATTATTTATATGCTATAAGTAAATAATCAACGTAAGTACATGTATTATTCAGTGCGAAATTCTACATTTCCTTCGTAGCGCACGTACCCAGTTCCGTAGCACTTTTTGTAAGAAAAGTTTGAACGTCGAATATTTAGACGTTATTTTTATTTTGGTTTAAAGATCACGATTTGTCCTAGTTAGATCACTAATGCCCATAAAATACATAATTAATTCAATGTTCACTTCATACTATACATATATACCTAAATAAAGCTTGACAACATCTTACCTTTACTAGAGTGCGAAAGAAGGTTATGGATTTTACTTCATAACGAATAGGCAGTAGTAGAGATCTACTATAAAATTCTTAAACTATTATATAGTCATTTAATGTTCACAAAGTACATGTTATTTAATGTAGAGTGTATCAACTTACCCACACACAGCGGCACCGTATCATTCCACCTGTTATCATCGTAGCACCACAACAGTCGCGCCTTCTCTCGGGTGTCTTCGAAAACGTAATTCAGACTGCACATGTAGTGAGCTACGTCTTGATTGCGGTACACAAGGTAACCGTTAGATGGCGCTGGCAACGTAACACAGCCAATACCTGCAACAAAGTTGGAAATGGTTCTTGACTAAAAAAAATGGTTGCCTGTAAAGTCGGTTTTACGGGCGAAGATTTTACGTGACAACGTCTGCCGCGTGCTGCGTGCGCGGCAGACCGATCATAGTTGAGTGGGAGAGAGACGCAAGGCATTCGGCGGGCCTCTCTCTCGTTCGGTGACTCATCGTAACGTTACCGGGCGTTACACTTTTTCATAAGTGACTCCCAGCCGCAACCTAATTTAAGACGTTGTCACGTCAAAAATAAGTTATTTCAGTGGTAGCTGTCATAATATTTCACTAACGTTAAAATAGATGACGCTTCAAACACCCACATTAAACAGTGCAAAATGTCGTTCATAGATGGCGTTGCTACAAGTTAGCAAGAAAGAAATTGCCAACACGCTAACAACGTCATCTACGTAAGTACTATGTAAACACAGAGGGCGATATACGAAACAGTTTCTAAAGTTGCTAATAGATGGCGCTACTAGTTGTGTATACGTTAAATTTTCATGAGAAAAGCGGGAAAAAGTTTTATTAAGTTTGATGTATCTCTTACGAAGGGGCTACAAGCGGGCGAAGATTCGTGTCGCATTGGCGCGCATAACATCGTGCATCGGAATTACACGATGTTTTTGTCTACACATGGCGGCGAAGATTCGAAAAACGGCCTTTATTCGTTGTTCATTCATTTGTGCGGCCGAGACGATGTAAATATTTATTACACTTAAACGAGTTTCAAGGAAATAAAATGAAAAAGAGAAGAAAGGGACGACACTGAAGTGACGTAGGTGCAGCGAATATTTTCGCGACAAATCCCTTTGATGCGCACCAGTTTACAGTCAGTGCCCCGAAGCTATATCGTCTGCGTGCAAATACATCGCATTGTCGCGATGTACCCGGCTGCATACATTGCCGAAGCTCGAATATTCACCATAGCCTACTAATGCTAATGCTCTTTACATGGCGTAGCTGCAGAGCCTTGAGCATCGCCGCATGGTGGCTAGCCTTGCGGTTTTTTATAGGTTACATTTCGGAGAGTGTGCAACTAGATTGTATGATTTAATCCCCCCGCCCCATTCCACCATCGGACGAGTAGGGAAACACCAAGGCGGCATCGTTATACTGTGGAGTCGGTTTGCCGCATTGTGCGTACCGACAAGGTGTGGAATTTTTTGCCAAATTCCCTGTTCCCCGATAACTACAATTTAGCTGTTTTCAAGGTAAGAGTGAACCGGTTTCTTCTGGGCAAGCGCGCTCTACCTTAGATCGCAATATCGCTTACCATCAAATGCGAAATTGCGGTGAACTGCGCATGCAAAGCGATCAAGCGCAAGCCCATTAAGCGTAAAAAATGTAGCCCCAGCATTAGCAACTTTGACAGTAGTCATTTTTTATTATTACACGCTTTGTAACCGACTTCTTTGGGCGCGATTTTGACCCACTTTAAACGGCCAGATTTCGCTCAAACTTTGTAGATTTATTGAGGACCGATGACAATACACTAATTTGATAAAATTATTACATTTTTTGTATTTTTGTTTCTATGTTTGTTTGTAACCGAATTCTTTGGGCGCGATTTTGACCCACTTAAAACGGCCCGATAAGCGTGTTTTTTAGTTTTTTTTAACTACTATTATTTACTTTTATAATGCAGAAGCACGCCTCTCTTGGGATAGGCGCCCTGCGAGCGCGCCGTGACCACAACGTCGACGACATTTGTCGTGGAGTGTAGTCGCAGCGGCGTGTCGACTTGGTCGCACGACGACAGCAGTTTGTCGCCGGTGACGTCAGCTACGGATACTTGGTCCTTGCATTCCTTGTCGAAAGAATCAAGACCTGAAAACAAGGAAATAATTAACGAGTTATTAGCGCATATATGTAGATAGGAATATTATAAATATACTAGCTGACCCGGCAAACGTTGTTTTGCCTCACTTGAACAACCCTAAATATCATTTAGGAGTATGAAAAATAGACAGTATCTTATTCTCAGACCTACTGAATACGTATATATAATTTGGTAAAAATCGCCAAAGCCGTTTCGGAGGAGTACGCTAACTAATTTATATATAAGAAGATTAATAACGGTTTTGTATTTTTTTAGCAGAAACGGGCTTAAGTAATTTTGCGTAGCCCTTTTTTAGATTCTCATCTTATTATTTATCAATATGAAAAAAACTATCTTTAAAAAAATTATTTTAGATATTTTTTTACCAGATTTATTTCTAATGCATAAGCCTGATTGGTACCAACATAATTACAAATATTCCTAGTGTGGTTCTTCAATATTTTTAAGTTACTTTTTCAATATTTTTTACCGTTGATTATGATTTAAATCATCGCCTTAACACTAGGCTAGCTGAGGTTAACCGCAAACCTATAAGTTGTAAAAAAATACTCTAACCCTAACTAATGTACATTGTAAGCTAATTGATGCTATTTTTAAATTAACATTTTGTACTATTCGAGGAAATTGTGATTGTAAATGTTAAATATGTTCATTAATTATTGGCCCGAATGATTTTATTATTATAAACTACTCTATAAAAGCCTTTTTTTAATTTCATGTTTGTGTCCAATAAAAAAAATCTATCTATCTCAGATTCAGATTCAGATTGTGAAACAGATTATGGTGTTAAGAGAAAGTAAAGTAAAGAAATTACATAGGTTCATTGGTATCAACAGTTTTGTTCTTTTCAATATTTACCTAGCATGCAAAAAATATAATAAATAAAAAGTTCAATATAATTTAGTAAATTAATTAATTAGTATTTTAATTGTTTTTTTTGTAATAGTTATTTGTAAATAAATAAATGTACTGTTATACGAAAAAAATAATTAGGTAAAACCTCGTATAAAATAAATTTCGAAGTAACATTTACACATTTTATCATTAAAAAATATTTTCAAACTATAGTAACACTTAGATGTCAATAAATTTTCTTATAATTTTCGGCAGTGATTGTAAACAGCTGGTCCCATACCCTGTTACATAATACTGTTTCCATGCCACGCAGTTCTATGACGAGAGGGAGGGAACATAGTCCAAAAGTTCTCTGCCTTGCAAACAAAGGTGGCACTCACTTCGCAAGCTGACATCCAGCATGGTGACCCGGACCCTCTGTTCCGGGTGAACCCTGAGCCGCCACCGGCACTGGTCCCCCACGTAGAAGTGCGGGTACCCTGGGGTCCGGATGTACCCCTCGCTGTCTACTCCCCTCGGCGCTATACTCACCTCGCGGTTGCAGTAGTGCACTGTGTTTGTATCTGGAATAAACATATTTCTTTCATTGTAACTAAAAAAAAATGGTTTTCATTATTGCCTTTAAAATTCGCTACAGACAATATGTATAGATTAATTATAGTTTTTGTATTGTATTGTAAATTTGATATAGATACTAAAATATGTGGTTGAAAGAAAATCTGAAATACTTCGTGTACTTTCGCTGTAATTATTATTAAAATACAGTGTAAACACCATGTAACATCACTAGATTTAACAACAAACTCTCTAAAGCGTCGAAATCAAATGGCTTTAGTTGGTTTAACTTCTATTCCATACAATGATACGTTCTCTTCATTTAACTTCCACTCTCTATAACGCCATAAAATGCACAGTTCCTGCAGTGACGTAATATAATGTTTTGTTATGTATTTTAAAAAACACGAGTGTCTGATGACTTGGTTGGCGTTATGGTTACCATGCCAGACTGCCAACCAGAAAGTTCCACGGCCAACATATTTATGCTGAATTTGTTGGCTGTCGGTCTGGATCTTAAATAATACATCTTCTTCTTCTAATATATAAAATTTCCATGTCACAATGTTAGTTACCGTACTCCTCCGAAACGGCTTGATCGATTTTTACCAAATTTTATATGCGTATCGTAGGTCTGAGAATCGGGGTACTATCAATTTTTTATACCCCTAAATGATGAGGGTTGTTCACCATTTTTTTTTATTATTAGTAATAATTTATAAGGCAAAACAACGTGTGCCAGGTCAGCTAGTATCTGTATAAAGTATTTATGTATGTACATAATATATGTAGTATATCAGTTGTGCTAGCAACCATTATAAATTTATTTTTATAATAAATCGGCTTGCGTTTGATCACAATTCACCTGATGATAAGCGTAAGTATAGCACTCACAAAATGGCAAAAAAAAATGTTTACGTTTAATGGGCTTGCGCTTGATAGCAACTCACCTGGTGGCAAGCAATATTTTAATGTAATTTGGAGCGCGCTTACCCAGAAGAAACCGCTTCACTCATGTCTTGAAAGTCTTTAGATTCTACAGTCTAACGATTTTCTTATGGAAATTCCTACCAGCATTATATTAGTGATAGAAAATTCGGCGACACCGATATCGAGCTGTTTGCCACAAAAGAGGGGAAACATCCATTACTAACAATACCCTAGAAATCTATACGCAAATATATTAATACAAATGTGTTGCTATTTGAGACTACGGCTTTGGCACTCACAATAAAATCCAACCGGATAACAGAATAAAATATATTGTTCGTTAAGAAAAAAAATAGTTTGTAGTTGTGCGAAATTGGTAACAAACAACATACACACAAACTTTCGCATTTATAATATAAGTAGGATAGTAGGATAATGTACTAACTCTTACTATTTATTTTAGTTAAGAAACCAAGTTAAAAAATATGAAGTTTTAATTAATACGCCATTCATGTCATCAAATCAAATCAAGTATATAAGCATAGCATAAGCAGCCCACTATACATTTCCACAGCTGGGACTCGGGGCCTTCTCTCAATAGGTGAGAGATATAGGCCATAATTCACCAAGTGCGGGTTGACGGATGACAAGTCTTCGGATTTTGTGGTCTTCAAACATATCGGTTTCCTCACAATGTCTTCCTTTACCGTAAAGCGAGTGCAAACATCAACATCATCAAAAATCAACACTTAACTTGAAAAACTATGTATGTATATGTAGTATATCAATTGTGTTAGCTTCCATAATACTTTATATATTTTGAACTATTAAAATCACTGGATATCTTATAGAATAGTTAAATTCCTTTAACTATTCTGTAAGATTGTGTTTTTAGTGAAAATATATATCTTCTTAAAACACATTTTCTTTGGTATTTTTAAGCTTTTGTATGTAACTGTTTAATGGCATAGTTAACAGCAAAAATTACCTTTATAAAAACTTTATAAATTGTTCTCGAAAGACATACTTACATTTATATTTAGATTTTTTATGTTTTTTATTTATATACTCAAAAATATTGTGACCGTTTTTTCGTGCAAACACCAACTTATATTTATTTAATAAAGACTTTTCTTTAATTATCCCATCTGTGGTTGGATAATCTGCGTACTTACCCTATTTGTGTTTACGTGGGAGTATTTACGAAGTCTGTACCTAGAGCTTAAAGCTCATATAAGCTCTCGCCGTGGGAACATATGTGGGTTTCAAGCTTTTCTGAAAGCACTGGTATAGTCTAGGTTAAAATATTAACATTATGTATGTATGTACATATATTTTATTTCAAAAGAAAATTCATTGTATATCTTAGAAGCGTCTTAGTTCTGTTTCTTTCTTTGAACCCTGGGGAAAAACGATGGAGTGATTTGATTTAAATATTGTAGGCTACCACATATGCGATATGCACAACGTCAATTAATTACATAATAGATTTATAAATTAATTTCCCAATTTGATTTACAGCTAGGCAATGATTTACAATAAGCTTAGATAGACAGATGTTTATCATGTTTTTTTCCTAGACCAATCTGAAACTTTTGGATTAACACACAGTCCACATTAAATTTGAATATGTAGATGATTGTAACACCGCGTCATGAGCAGAGCAAATAATTAGCACTGAAGACACCTCACACCCTTGAAAAAATCTGTTTTGCCCGTACACAAGTAATTTGTTCTATTAAAGTTTACCAACTATACAAATTGCAGCCTTTTAGCGTTATTTCCTTGAAATCCAGGAAAGACGCAGAAATCTTTCCAATACTTGAAGAGTTTTCTATACATTTTCAAAACCAGTTTTTTAGTTCTAATACTTGAAGACTTTTTATACGTTTCCAAAACCAGTTTTGCAGTTCTAAGACTTGAAGACTTTTTATACATTTCCAAAACCAGTTTTACAGTTCTAATACTTGAAGACTTTTTATACGTTTCCAAAACCAGTTTTACAGTTTTAATACTTGAAGATTTTTTTATACATTTCCAAAACCAGTTTTACAGTTCTAATATTTGAAGACTTTTTAATACATTTTGTATAGAACTTGACAAGCTAGTTAGGTCGCAAGTATATAGTAAGTATTATATATACATCTATTGAAACTATATATGTACAAGTAACACTTTTAATGACAACCCTGGCTTTTGTGTTAGTATGAACTATTATTATTGAGGGTTGATCTTCTCTCACGACATCTAGTTTTGAACATTAGAACTAGCTCGTTTAATATAGTCAATAGTTATTATATTTAATATAGTCAATGGTATGCAAATTTTAACTCTAACGTTTCGTAATTAAATACTCTTTTTAGTGAAAAACTACATGTAACATTTTCGAACGATTGCCTACATCTGCTTATGTGCTGACTGACAAGTGTATAATAAAAACGCCGAGAGATAGAATAATGATTGATTAAATAACCTTTGGGCCTTCTCTAACAGTTTTACAGTTCTAATACTTGAAGACTTTTTTATACATTTTGTATAGAACTTGACTAGCTAGTTGGATTCCTGCGCCAGAGGAGTAAGTAAGTGTTTGTAGTCTAGTGTCGGCTCTACTCACTAGATATCCTATCTGCTTAGAAACAGGACATCGATTTCGAAAGTCTACTGAAACAGTATCCTGTGACGTGACTGCGAAACTTAACTATAAAATGGAGGCGCAATGCAGTAGGTGAGAAGAAACTTAAAATTTCATTACATACAATCTCATACGACCTCGTTAGCTTAAAGGTTACCATGCCGGTCTGCTAATCAGAAAGTTCCGGGTTCGATTCCCGGCCCGGTCAAAATCTTTGTGCTTAACTAAATTTGTTGGCTGTGGGTCTGGGTGTTAAATATATATGTATTTATATATAATATGTATGTATATGTAGTATATCAGTTGTGTTAGCAACCATAATACGAGCTAGAAATGGTTCAGTATGGGGCTAACCAGCCGTGTGTGAATGTGTCCTAATATTATAAAAAAAAAAAAAAAAAAAAACATCCCACCTTATCATAATAAGTTTATTCTATAAGTTATACATATATGTAATGCTAATTTAATAAGAGTGTTGTAATAATTTTGAAAATAAACCAATTTGAATTTGAATATGAAATGTAATGGTGGCGATTCAGCGGCACACACGACTAAACTAAATTTAAAGAAGCCCCTTCTCTTTCCATCTTAAGTGGCTAGAAAGAGACGGCACGTTCTGCACCATAGTCAAAACAACTAAAATCACGTCAAATGAAAATATAGGCGACTTTAGAACGCACTCACTCATATCACCTCTAAAACTGCCTGCACATTCCATATTTGACGTGATTTTAGTTGTTTTGTCTGTGGTTTGGAACGTGCCGTCTCTTTCTGGCCACTTAAGATAAAAAGAGACGGTTTTTAAATTTAGTTAAGTCGTGTGTGCCGCTTAATCGCCACCATTATCTATAGATTCCAATGTCCAATTTGGCACAACCATAAACCATGTTTTTCCTGACCATAAACTTTTTTCGGATACAGTGAAAACTATTATTTGAATTGAAAATAACTGTTGTTTTTTGAACGAATGCTTTAAACTAAGTTGTAGGTCTTTTCATCTTCTTCGTTGTATGAACTTAGTGACCAACCTCGAGAGTTGTTAAGCCGCCCGGAGACCTCTGACTTGGCTTAACGACTGCTTGTACTAAGCCTAACAGTTTGGACTTACAATTTTACGTGTCGTCCGACCCACAGTAGCACCCAGATAAAAATTCCACTCTTAAAATGACAGTGTTATGCATGTACACCCAATTGAAGTCTGTCCGCATCGACCGTTGCTTAGCATTGATGATCACTTCAGACCACATTAGCTAGCCGAGCTTAACTAAGTTTTAGGTTTAAGCGACTAAAGGATTTTAATAAACTCACAGTTTAATTTTCATGGACCTTATTGAGGCAACTAAGAGCATTAAATCAACCGTGGGCTTAAAGCTGTTTCTTAAAGTTACTATGTATAATAAATAATAAGCAGCCCACTATACGTTCCCACTGCTGGGACTCGGGGTCTTCTCTCACTAGGAAAGAGATATAGGCCATAATCCACCACGCTTGCCAAGTGCTGGTTGGCGCATGACACACGTCTTCTGATATTGTGGTCCTCAAAAATTCCGGTTTCCTCACGATGTTTTCCTTCTGCGTAAAGCTAGTGCAAATCCACACTTAACTTGCAAAACAAGTCATTGAAGTCATTGGTATAGGGCCGGGATCGAACCAGGGGCAATCTGATTGAAAAGCAGACGTTATTACCACCGAGCCACACTCGCTTTCCGTAGTTATTACCTACCTGTGCAGAACTTGGTTAATTCTGTTGGAAATCAAATTACAGTACACTTTACGCCCGTATTTTCGCACCGTATAATAAAACTTTATTTCATGTTTATAGTCACCCGAACGGTAGTAAAATGTGTTTGAGGTACATAAAGTGCCTGAGGGCAGACTTATGGTCTTTAAAGGCTTCATGTAAAACATAAAACACGTAAGTCACTACAAAAGTAACATTCAAGTGTTTCTTTTTATGGTTAAGTAGTAGTTGAAACATTTTTTTTTAATGTTTATATCATTTCTGTAGTACAGTTACATCTTCTTCTTAAAAAAAAAATTCCATGTCACAATGTTAGTTACCGTACTCCTCCGAAACGGCTTGACTGATTTTTACCAAATTTTATATGCATAATTAGTAGGTCTGAGAATCGCCCACTATCTTTTTACTATACCCCTTTTATTTATTTTTAATTGGTAGAAATAATTGATAAGGCAAAATTGTTGTTTACCGGATCAACTAGTTAGTATACGAGTATGTATAATAATATAATAGTAAATATATACTCTAAAATACTGAACTAAGAGTATATAATAGCTGCTTCTATTTCTTTTTCGTACAAGCTAAGTGGCCAAGCTCTGGTGTCGAGTTTTTAAGCCACCCGAAGGCATATATAACAGGGTCGCACAATAAATCGTGGACATAAATTGCTTCGGTACCCAATCACTGTGTCACAAATTCTATATTTTATAGGCTGAAGGCGATTCGTGCACGAAAACAATTTGTCTTTGTGATAATGTTATCAACTTTGACAGGCCCTTGCCAATCTCGATATGTACGAGTATTATAATATGTATGTATAACTATCTAAATTCGGAACTTTTTAGGGATGCCACAGAACCCCCCCGTGGGACCCCGCATTGTCGAGGCGGGGGGGCTCAGTAACCGTTGCCTGGTCACCCACGGTGAAGCGAAGAGGGTCCCTGAGGCGGGCCACTCCCTACACTTGTATTCCCAGTATGCAAGTGCTAGTTGGAGTGGCACCAGTAGGTTGCGGGACCTCGTTTCGGGGGGGTTTCGCAACTGAGGTGGGCTGCGGTGTGGTTTTGGAGACACCCACTGCAGCCGAAGGAGTGGGGCCGAGGCAGGAGAGAAGTGTCGGTATTACGATGTGCCGCTCTTCTTACCTGCCGCGGCCTCGACGGGGTCGCCACCGTTGTTGGCGGACGCGGTGGGGCTGCAGGGAGAAGGGAGTGGTACCACAAAATACCACTTACCCTATTCTCTGCGGCCGTAGTGGCAGGTGACGGGGCCACAGACCTGACCCGTCACGGGGGACCTAGGACGTCGGACTGGGGTTGTCCGGCGTCCATTGCACTCACGGTCCCCGAGGTGGTTGCGGTGCACTACGTGCACTGCAAGGGGAGTCATCCCCCGAGGAGGAGTCCCTCAGGCGGGGTGGTGGGTTAATGAGAGAAGCAGAACCTCACCCCGTCCTTTCCGGTTAGGAGGCCATCGTGAGGTTTTAGTCGGTTGTGATGCCCTTCTGGCATCGAGCCCGACATACAGCACCCACCTCCCCGGGTGTGGTGTGAGCATGCGTAAATGCATTTCCTCACGTTAAAAAAAAAAAAAAAAAGGGATGCTACAGAAATAAACCAGGCCAATGTCATTAACTCGTATGGTTACGGGCCCTGTTGGTCAAATGCCTAGCTGTAATGAGTAAACAAAAACAATTATGAAATTATTTACGTCATTTGAAAATTCATGAAAAATATCACTTTCTTATAGATATGTACATTTTGTATTTATTTTACATTTTGTCCAAACGGCTGGTGGACAGAACAAATGACCCAAGAGCTGGCGCTTACCTCGGCCAACGTATAAGCTTGGCGATCCAGCGAGGTAATGCCGCCAGCATTTGAGGCACTTTACCCGTAGACACTGATTTAACTTACTATTTGTAAGGTTTTTGTGTGTGTGTGTGTTTTTATTTATATAATTAGTTTTCTTAAGTTATATATAATTTTATTTTTTTGTTTTATTTCATAATATTATAAACTGTTTTTCGAGATTTAAAGGTTAATGAAATGAAATAACTTTATTTGCGTAGCCATAGGTAAAATATAAACATGGAATAATATTATGAACTTGTAGGCTACCGCATATGCGGTGTGCAAAATGTCAATAATTATTTTGACTCTACTCAAGCATGACGTATGAGATTGTCAAACCTTCCCGACTAACACAGCCTAGTTTTCCCTGCTCCTTCCAAAACATCACTTTGTATTTATAATAAAAAAATGTTTTCGAGATTTAAGTTTAAAAAATATATTTTCCACTGGCATATTTTGACTCAAGCATAACAAATTTGATTGTCTAACCTGGCTCACGATAAACATAGCCTAGTTTTCCCTGCTCCTGCCAAGGTTGCTGTCGCCATTTCGTGGCCACAGTGGGCTCGGCAGGACCATAAATCAGCCTTCGTTTGAATGCCCTCGGTAAGTAATAGATTACCCCAACTGGGCCAAACATCCTCGACTAGCTGCTTTACGTTAATGTATGGACGGAGAAATTGGGTAAAATATTACGTGTTCTATTTTTTAACTCCCGATGAAAAACTGGGTGTTATACGTTTCACATGTCTTCAAATGTT
The DNA here is from genome assembly GCA_035578125.1 of Mellilla xanthometata. Lineage (NCBI taxonomy): Eukaryota > Metazoa > Arthropoda > Insecta > Lepidoptera > Geometridae > Mellilla > Mellilla xanthometata. The sequence goes on along the minus strand of JAPUBQ010000024.1, from coordinate 16,119,273 downwards.
ATAAGATTGAGACTGAGTGTGAATGAGGACATGAGAGAGAAAGGAGTAAGTGTAGAGACGACGGTTGATAGAGGAGAGTGGAAGAGGAAAATTTGCTGTGCCGACCCCACTAGTGGGATAAGGCAAGGAAGAAGAAGATGTGTTTGTGTGTGTGTAAATATGTGTGTCTGTGTAAATGTGTGGGTCTGTGTATGTGACATCTTAGCTCCCAAAAATTATTAGACTTGATTAGAAGAGTACATACAATGTAATAAATTTCAAATGTAAGATGGCCGCCACAATAGAATATTCAGTCGGGTTTTCTAAAATTTTAAATTTTCATTTGTTTATACATAGTATTTTTGTTGTATTTTTTTATTATATTTTTTTTGCAACAATTTGATTGCTTTTATGCAAACGTGATTTTTTCGCGGCTTGTTGTGAATCGACCATAGCTTAGTGGTTAGAGTGTTCAGCCTGGTTTGTCGGAGACGCGGGTCCGAATCCCGCTAGTCGTGACATTTTCTATTAGTTTTCCAATATCTATAAAAAAGAAGACATAGTAATAGCAATAGACATAATTCAAAACATAAATCTTTCACAAGTGACTGATCTCATCAATTTATTTGCTTTTCCCATATAAAACTTTTCTGATAATCCGACTTAATTCTTTGCACTCGTAAAAATCATTGCTTTGCTTTTCTGAGTAAACAAGGGGAGGACGATATTACGTGATTTTTTTTTTTATGTCAAATAACTGACATTCACTGCAACTTATTGGAGATAAACATATTTATTGAAATTTATTTTTATTTCTAAGGTGGATTTTTATGTTATACTAGCTGACTCGGCAAAAGTTGTTTAGCCTCACTTAGGGGTATGAAAAATAGAGAGTGTAGCTTATATGACACGTTCGTAGATTTACGTACGTATTTTTATTTTTTATTTTTTTTAATTTGGGGGTGGTTGCTAGCCAGGCAAGCACTAAAAAATCCACCGTGCAAAAATATTATGTGTTAAAATATAAATAACATCATGGGTACATTTGGACTGGGGGCTCAGTATATATGGTGAAATTATTTAATCAATTAATATACTTATACTTCTTAATTTTCGAGGCTTTGTTTAAAATGTATGGTCCAGATTTATAAAATGTTTTAGTGCTATATTTTGAATTATAAATACCAAAATCCTTTATAGGTGCCATAATTCGTATCCATATTTACCAAATCTTAATGTGTACATATCCCTTTCAATATTTGGTATCTGATCAAACCGTAACTAAAACTAGCCATTTGGCTCAATTTACAATTCCCAATTCAAAATATATTTAATCCCAATATCGAATTGCTCAGATTCGTTCCGAAGATTGTCGGGGGAGATTTGCTGTCATTCGATATGTTGTCAGATTAAACCCGCTTTCGATATATTGGTTACTAGTTTTGAGCGAGATAGCATTTAACTCTGAAATTAAAATAGGCATTTCTTCTTCTTCGTATGAGCTAAGTGGCCAAGCTCTGGAGTTTTCAAGCCGCCCGAAGGCCTCGGGCTTGCTTAACGACCGCTTGTACTAAGTCTAACGGCCGGGACCTACAATTTAACGTGCCATCTGACCCACGGACTATAAGCTCTGACTAGTCGTAATTACCTATGGATATTTTGGGAAGTTTCAACTATTTTGTGAACTATCTATAATTAAATGTTACAAGAAGTTTGTGATATAATTATCTGATCAAAAGACTTTCTCAATCAACTATTTGAAACCGGCAATTTTTTTAAAAGTTAAATAAGAGAATTTGAAAAGAAAAACAGAAAAATAAAGATAAAGTAAAGCGAGCGAAACATCGTTTACTTTACTTTTAGATAAAGTAACGTGAAAGATGTTTCGTTTATTTTACATACTTTGTCTATTATCTCCTCCAAACTAATATGGCAAAATATATCACAAAAATGCACATACACAATCAACAATAGAAGAATCGATAACTTTAATAAACTGCATTTTGACCGTATGCCCCAAAAATGTAGGGAAAAAATAGAACAAGGGTCGGTATTACCCTATTTTTCTTGCAATCAATATTGTATGTGATCCGCAAAATGTAGTTTTTTGGGATGAATATAATAATTAGCAACCAAAAATCAACTCTATAACGTCAGCTTAAAGTATAAATTGTAATATTTCTAATTTAATATTCGTTGATGCTAGAAATGCACTGCACGTGGATCATAAAAAAATAATGTACGTTTTCGCAAATTTTGTGTTATTTTAGAAGGGCAGTGGCGTTTTGGAAAAAAACTTAGGTAAAAAATTTAGTTTATAACAAAAATTATCAGATTGACTCGAATTTTCTTTTCGCCTATAAGAATTTCCCTGTCGTCTTGGATCTTTATACATACCAATATTATAATGAGGAAAAGTTAGATTTTTTGTTTGTTTGTTTGTTTGACGCAAAGGCTACAAAACTACTGGACAGATTGGAAAAGTTCTTTCACCATTGGAAAGCTATATTATCCCCAAGTAACATAGGCTATATTTTATTTCTCTCTGCCACTTAGATTATTTTATAGCCCGTGCAAAGCCGGGATGATCTACTAGTCAATTATAAATTAACAGTATTTTTCATTTTTTTTTTTTTGCTAAATATGAACCGAGTAAGGTAATGGTTGTAATTTGAACTCAATTTATGATACACCATAAAATGACATCAATATAGTATTATGGTAAACGTGCAATATCAAAATAATTGGTCCATTTCATGCATTTTCCTATACAAGTCCAGTCTATGGGCTTGCATAATTTATGGTTTTATTATGCACTCGCTCATTCACCCATATCTCCTCTTTTGTATAACAATAACACAGATGTAGACTTAGAAAAAATTACGATATCATTTAGCCATTTAGAATAATAACTAGGACATTGTGGTAAAAGGATTTTTTTTGTACTTACTATAGATAGGCATTTGATCAGTCGCGTAGCATGAGTCCGCGACACTCTGGTATGAGAGGTGGAGTATGCTTAGTCTTAACTTTCTGTCTTTGTGTTTAAAGAGAAGTCAATAGACTTAATAAAATGTTAAAAAAATAATCTTTAATCTAGCTCCTACTCGATCTATCAAATCAAATCAAATCACTAACTACTAACCCATGGAAACTAACCACTAATTACTAACCCATGGACCCCTTCTGTAGTCTGAATAAAGAAAATTTTGATTTTGATTTGATTTTTTATGACATTATTTTCTAGAAAGCTGTTCTAGACAAACAAAAAACACAATCACTGACTAAAATGAAATGCTCTAGCATTTCCATATCACAAAATCGATACACGCCACTCTCTAAATGGAGCCGATGAGATTCGAAATTCACAACCAATTAAACATTTCTAAGAAATCACATGCACGTGGCGTCTAAATGTTTGTTGCCGTACTCCATTGACTACCCCTGATTTCTGGCGTTTCGATAATTTTGGGGTAAACGTGTCAATGGCGTGTCGAATCTATCGACCAGTTTAAATGGACCCTCTAAAAATCATATGGCTAAATTTATGCCACTATAAATACTCGTATATTATTTTGTGAAAGGCTGTCTTTGAACGCGTAACTATTGAGTGTATTATATAAAAGTGACTATATTGCAAAACTAATTTGTCACAATTATTATTTTGATTTTATTGTAACAAAGTTTTAGTTACGAAATGAACAAAATGTAACTAAAAAAATAATTACTCTTTTCACTTTTAATATACAGAACATATCCTCCTAGAATATTAAATAAATTAAAAAAATGGTTTCTGTGATTGCCTTTAAAATTCGCTACAGGCGATAAGGCAGCCTATTGTATAACTTTTTATGCCTTATTTATGTATAGATTAATTATAGATGCATTTAGTTTTTTTGGTGGGCAATAAAGAGTTTTTGTATTGTATTGTAAATTTGATATAGATACTAAAATATATAGATGGAATAAAATCTGAAATATTTCGTGTACTTTCGTTGTAATTATTATTAAAATACAGTGTAAACTCCATGTCACGTCACTCGATTTAACGAAAAACTCTCTAAAGCGTCAAAATCAATTGGCTGTAGTTGGTTTAGCTTGTATTCCATACAGTGATACTTTCTCTTCGTTTAACGACCTCTCTCTATAACGCCATAAAATGCACATCCCTTCAGTGTCGTTATATAGAGTTTACAATGTATCTGAAACAAACTTACGTCAATCAGAGGTCTAAGTACAATGGTTAACACAAACAATAGGTGGAGAGCACGTGCGGTTCCCAGGGGGGATTGTAAACCAATGTCACAATACATTAATGGCATCGATAGCATTCTTAACAAAGAACAAATTTACTTGCCTTCCAAGTTTAGGCTGATTTGAACTTTAAAACAAGGAAGCAAGGTTTATTAGAAGTGAAATTGAGAGTGGCTCAAAATGACCATGTGTTTAAAATGTTATCAAAATTGTTCATTTGGAATTGGGAGTTGTGAACATCGATTGGTTATGGGGTAAACATTAGGTACAGAGCAGAGGGGAAAAAACGCTAAAACTCAGAATTTCACACTTAGTTAACAATTTTAAGCTTTCAAAAAAGTTGAATATACATGTTAGAGGAATGTTTTATTTTAATTTATTCTATTAGTAGTTCCATCCTATCGAATGGCAGCACTATGAACGCAAGAGTTTGTTATCTGTGCTGATTCTTCAATCAGTGAACGATTTAGTGAATGTACGAATGAAGTTGTTTCCTATTTGTCATTAGTGCGTTCACTCGCGGTTTGACTTGAATGTGCTTCAGTCTGCTACGAAACAGCGCCTGCGCCATTTTTGCGCACTGACAAGTATTAAAACCTATAATGGCAGACAACGACGACGACCACGCTGATTCTTATCCAATTGAATCTGCGACATACATAAGTACGATACGAGTAACCACGTCAAAATGAAAAATGTTTTAATGCTGACATAAATGGGTGCGTTCTTAAATTGCCCACATTCTGCATAATTGTGTTTATATCGTGCCGTACCTTTCTGTTTACCTACAGATAAAAAACAGGACCACTTTAAATTTACTAATTAGTTTAGCCATATTTGCACGAAACAAACGGTCACACTTACTTTTAAGTTAGTGTGATATATAATATGCCTTACGATGACAGTTTACAAAGTACAATTAGTTTAGCCGTTTGTAAACGTCAATCGCCTCCTAATTTGGCTTTTGACAGATATCCCCAATATGACACCGCTTCCGTGAAATCAATTTGCTTATCAAAATGAGCGGTCGCAGATGCACCGTGACATCAGACCCATATTGGCCATATGTGGTTTGTTGGTAGACATGTTATTGTTTCGACTCAAATAGGAGGCATGAAATATATTGTACTGGCTTCAACGGGAGTAACGGAAGAGGTTACATGCTATACCGACCTACATAAAGTAGGAATGTATCTCCAAAGCAAACTACGAGTAGTAATTCGGTAGATATATCTACGAAAAACTAAAAGTTGCTGAAATCGTGTAATTTTGTACTGAATCGATGCAAAACAATGCAAAACGTTGTATATATTTAGGATAATAATTAAAACACGTAGATCTTACCATCAAAACAAGCGTATTTGATATACACGAGCCCTGGCGACCATCTCACAGAGGGCGGGAAGTCTTTGGCTAACACGAAGTTACAGTGATTCACGCCTGTACATCTGAAACAAGATATAAAAGAATCATAAATAAATATTTCATATCACAAATCATATACATATGTTATTTGATCAAAACGAATGAATAAACAATTATAAAATTAAGGCGGTATGGCGGTAAAATCTTGTATATTGTTAATTTGAACTCAATGGGGATTTATGGAATTTATAACTTTTTGTCCAAAATACCCATTACAAAGATTTAGAAACACCAATGGGCATATCGAAAAATTAATACCTAGGTATCGATTCATACGTTCCGCAGCTACGATGCCACAGACACACACAGGCACACTCAGACACACACACACACACACACACAGGCATCTAGCTTATACACTGTTTTTTCGTAGAGGGCGTACAAAGTACCTAACTAGCTTAAAATCTGGCAGCAACAAAGAAAAGCCACACAAGTAATTTATTTATAACAGCTGAAAGCCACAAAATTTGAATAAAAGTAGTTATTTTACCACGAAATTATTGAAGCAAAACGTTAATTGATGGTTCGTGCTTAAACTAAACCATTTATTGTTTTAACTGCCCGACTTTGAAGCTAGTTTCATACTTAATGGTTACAAATTCTATTTAATTTTCATGACTTTATTTTTACTACAACTTGACTGCCCTATTGGTGTAGGACTGCAAAGTGCAAGGGCCTGGATTCAATTCCTGCGGCAAATAAGATTTTGGAATGCTGCATTCGAATGCAGATCACGAGTTTGGGTGTGAATTAATGCCATTCCTGATACTTCTACTAATATTTGTAACAAATAAGTTTCTTCAAACTTTTTTGTGTAAACTGTGACTTAGGTACTGCTTATAAGTAATAGTAGAAGCTACAATTATTTTATCAGTACCATCCGTCAAACGGGTGTCGCCAAATATGTAGGTTACGAATACTGCATTAATCAAGTCATTTTCGTGAAGTTATTATTATTAACAATTATTTGTATTAACTACTAGATGCGCTTATCCGGGATAAAAAGTAGTATGTGTTAATCTGTATAAGCTACCTTCATATGAAATTTCATCCGCACCAATTCTGCCGTTTAAGTGTGATTAAATAACAAACAAACACACACAAACTTACGCCTTTAAAATATTAGTGAGATAAAAAAATACACCCCTATCTCAGTAATTTATTCATTTCTCTACATTAAATTCAACCTCTTGTCTTGTATAAAGCTTTAACCCTTGTATTTTGCAAGTCTGTCCTTGACACTATAATTTGCCAAATTATTTAAATTGAACCCATAAAACAACAATACAATGGAATAAAACCTCGTAATCGTAGGCTACAAGTTGTAGCAGGGACTACCAGAGATCTTCAACAATTTTGCTACAAAAGGTAACAACATAAGTTTGAGGCAATTTTTCATACATTGATGTACATATTGATATACCATTGATGTGTGTGGTTTATGTGGTCGCTACGCGGTAGCACTTCAAGTCTACCTGTACAATATAGTTATGTTTTATATTATATCAATTTTCTAACTAAAACGTACATCATCGCTAAAGAAACTGCATAAAAATAAAATCTTAAAAACTAAATCAAATACATATAACCTTTTAACCTTAATCAAGTTGTGTATACACAAAGAGAGACTACACATTTAAATAAAAATAAAAAAGTTTTCTTGTTTCAAAATTTTCAAAACAATTATAAGAGACAGTTCCCTGCACTAAGTACCTGTTGAGGTTTAGTACAGCTGAGCTGTAGCACTGCCGGTTATACATACATGCTTTTATTACAACAGACTTCTCTTTCTGTCGCAGAAAAATGTATTAAATTAACAATATCTATTCCATGATGTTATCACCGTCTCATGATGTTATCGTTTTATAGTAGTACCCATATTTCCGCCAAATTGCATTACCTTTATTGCCTCAAACTCCAGTATCGGGCTATTTCGGCGAAAGCTCGTGGCGTCATACATTACTGATAGCATCGGGTAATGGTAATTTCCACCGCTACAGGGTGACTTTGTACATGTAGATTTGTAATAAGTACAAAAGAATGAATGTACAAATAAGCTGAATGAATTTCAATTTGTTCAGGCAGACAGTTTCATAAGAATAATAATAATAATAAATAATTTATTTGTCACAGAAACTTAAATCTAGGTTACATCGAGTTTAGAAATTATAATATAAGTACCTTTTTTTTTTTTTTTTTTTTTTTTACATGAGGAAATGCATTTACGCATGCCCACCACACCCGGGGAGGTGGGTGGGGTATGTCGGGCTCGATGCCAGAAGGGCATCACTACCGACTAAAACCTCACGATGGCCTTCTCACCGGAAAGGGCGGGATGAGGTTCCGCTTCTCGCATTAACGCACCACCCCGCCCACCTCGGCTAGCCTGCGAGACTCCGTCTCTGGGGATGACTCCCCTTGCAGTGCACCTGGTGCACTGCAACCACCTCGGGGACCGTGAGTGCAATGGACGCCGGAGAACCCCGGTCCGACGTCCTAAGTCCCCCGTGACGGGTCGGGTCTGTGGCCCCGTCACATGCCACTACGGCCGCAGAGAATAGGGATAGTGGTAGTCTCCGGTTACCACTCCCTTCTCCCTGCGGCCCCACCGCGTCCGCCATCAACGGTGGCGACCCCGTCGAGGCCGCGGCAGGTAGGAAGAGCGGCGCATCGTAATACCGACACTTCTCTCCTGCCGCGGCCCCACACTTTCAGCTGCGGTGCCTCCCTATCCACACCGCAAGCCCGCCTCAGTTGCGAAACCTCCCCGAAAACCCACGGAGCGAGGTCCCGCAACCTACTGGTGCCACTCCATCTAGAACTTGCGTACAGGGATTACAAGTCTAGGGAGTGGCCCGCCTCAGGGACCCTCTTCGCTTCACTGTGGGTGACCAGGCCACGGTTACTGAGCCCCCCCGCCTCGACAATGCGGGGCCCCACGGGGGGGATAATATAAGTACCTATAAAATTTTAGTGTTTGGTAAACTCGGGGGACTCTTTGCTCCACACTAGGTTTCACCTGGGTCGTGGAGGACATGCTCTTCCTTATATACAAAGGTAATAATGAATATACATAAAAAAAAAAAAAAAAGAATTACGAAGAAGAAAACGCGACTGGTGTTTTTTTTTTTACTTCTTACAGCTAAGCATTTCACCAGCAGGTTAACTCTAACCGAAGGTGGAGCAAAATAACTTGTTTGCTTTTATAAACTAAAACAAATACCTATCGTATTGACGGCGTTGGCGTAACGGTTACCACGCCGGACTGCCAAACAGAAGGTTCCGGGTTCGATTACTGGCACGGCCAACATCTTTGTGCTGAACTAAATTTGTTCGCTGTCAGTCTGGGTGTCTGGTATGTATCTATATAAAATATGTATGCATGTATATGTAGTATATCAGTTGTGTTAGCAACCATAATACGAACTGGAAATGGTTCAGTATGGGATTAACCAGCCGTGTGTGAAATGTGTCCTAATATGTATTATATTATTATAAATAATGTATAAAACGTATAAAAAGTTACTACAGTATAATAAAACAAAATAAAATATATTTGATTTACCATAACTCAAACATAGTTTATGAATTTGTTAGTGTTAGTACAATATAAGTAGGTCTAAGTGTCCAACAATTTATAGACGGTGGAAGGTCGGTAAAAACCCTTTTAAATTTTCTCCATAGATCTCGATATTTGTCTGTTCTAGACCCCTGCTACCATAATTAGAGATCGGCCTCTCCAATGATGGTTTAAAAACATCCGATCATTATCACATTGATAATTTTAGTTTTAAACCAATATGCTTACAAAGAGTAGAATAGAGCCTTCTTACAGCTTTCTTACATTTGCACCAAGCCAAAAATGAGATTAAAAACTGTCAATTGGTATTGTATTTTACTGTCGACTCAAATAAATCAGGCTTTCATCTCCATTCCAGCCGTGTGTACAAAAATACTTGCCTATTATCAAACTTCATAACCATATGTACCTCAAACATTTCCATTCCAAACTTCCGCGTCCTAGCAATATTTCTCAATTGTAAAATAGCTTTAACTGCTATAAAAATAAAGTGCATAATAAAGCCTTCAAGTACTGCATCCATCTTTTTGAAGTGCAGGAAATGATGCGGTGAATCGTACTCGTGATTAACGGCCGGTTAAAAATATTGATGGTTAGCCGTAAACTGCCGATTACTTCGGTGGAAGCGGCTAAAAGGTTTCGTTGAAAAGCTGTGGTAATAACTATAAGAGGATGTCGAAGGTTACTATTAAGTGTCTTAAATCATTAATCATGGTGAAAATGCTTAATGTTAATGTAGAATGTGTCGTCCATATAATGATATTCTTGTTCATTGCCACCACGCCATTAATACATTTAATAGTAACTTAGTCAAATTTAAGAAAAACATTTTAGAATTATTGTAGATTAACCAAACAGACGTGATTTTAGTTGTTTTGACTATGGTGCAGAACGTGCCGTCTCTTTCTGGCCACCTAAGATGAAAAGAGACGGGGCTTCTTTAAATTTAGTTTTGTCGTGTGTGCCGCTGAATCGCCACCACTATCTATTTTTCAAGGCAAAACAACGTTTGCCGTGTCAGCTTATCTTCTAATGTATAAAATTTCCATGTCACAATGTTAGTTACCGTACTCCTCCGAAACGGCTTGACCGATTTTTACCAAATGTTATACGCGTATTCAATAGGTCTGAGAATCGGCTACTATCAATTTTCATACTCCTAAGTGAGGCTAAACATCGTTCGCCGGGCCAGCTAATAATTTAAAAAAGTTAGTAAAAGGAATACCTAAGGATAATTCACAACACTTTATGGCTCTTGGTCATAATAGGATCAATTGATAGAAACATTTATTGAATACAGTTAATACAGTACTAAATAGTGTCATTAAACAGTAGGAAGTAAGTGTGGTGAGGCCCATAAATAACTCCTATATCGTGCTATTGATTTATCACTCAAATAGAGTTTTAATAAATTACACGCGTTTCATTAAACTTTTTTAAAATTAATGGTTGCTTTTGATCACAATTCACCTGATGGTAAGCGATATTGTCGAGAAACTGATTCACTCTTGTTTATAATAATTACGTATGAGCTAACTGGCTATACTATAGTGTCGAGTTTTTCAAACCGTCCAAATGCGGCTTGTACTAAGAGTAACATTCGGGACCTACAATTTAACGTGTCATCCGACCCACGTTAGTGCCTAGATGAAAAAAACACTATTTAATTGACAGTTTATTATCATGGTCACTCAACCAAAGATTAAAAAGCGAGTGCGGCGCGGTGGCACAAACGTCTGCTTTTCAATTAGACGACCCCTGGTTCAATCTCAGCCCTACACCAATGACTTGTTTTTCAAGTTATGTGTAGATATGCAAGTGCTTTCTAGGGAAAGAAAACATTGTAAGGAAACCGACATGTTTGAAGACCAATATATCCGAAGACGCGTGTCATCCGCTAACCCGTACTTGGCTAGCGTGGTGGACTATGGCCTATATATCTCTCCTCGTGAGAAAAGACCCGGAGTCTCAGCAGTAGGAACGTATAGTGGGCTGCTTTTGTTTATGCTATGCTATCCATCGATCTTACTAGGTACTTACTTAATTTCGGTAATCGTTTCAGATGCTCCTTGGGTAAAAGAGTCACGAACTTCTTTTGTTTTTAAAACCGCTAGATTATATGTGAAAAAATGAAACGTCACATTATTTCTGTTGCTAAAAGGATTTCTTTGTTGCAATAGTATAGATAGAGAAATTTACTTTACTTGAAAAGATTGATTAGACATATTTTTCTCTAATTCTTTGACCTTTTTGTACTGGATGACGTCTGCACAGCCAATCTTCCTCAACCACACTCATTTTTTGTGAGAAAGTTTTGCGTTTTGAGACAGATAAATAAAAATACAATGTAAACTCTATATAACGACATTGAAGGGACTGTGACATTTTATGGCGCTATAGAGAGTGGTCGTTAAATGGAGAGAATGTACCATTGTATGGAATACAAGCTAAACCAACTAAAGCCAATTGATTTCGACGCTTCAGAGAGTTTGTCGTTAAATCGAGTGACGTACATGGAGTTTACGCTGTACAATTAAAAATATAAGATAGATAAAGCTAGACTTGAAAAGGAATCTTACCAAAAAAGCGAACGCACCCTAAACCCAACAACAAGCTATCTAAATCCTATACAGTCAATCTACAGATACCATCAACCACCCTGCACAAGGCACCCATACCCATAAACCCCCATGGAGCCCCATACAATAAAACAATTACAATATCACCTGGCGATTATTTCCATATAATTCAATATCATGCCCCATTGAACACTAATGGCGACCGCTTTTTTATCGACCTCAAAAATTACCGGGAGCTTTATTTGGTTAATGGTGTTTTGTGTTTGTTTAGGAGTCTAAAATTTGTTACCAATAAAAAGTAATATTAATAAAATGCTTAAAAAAGTGTAAGCGTAAGCAATCCACTATGCGTTCCCACCGCTGGGATTCGGGCCTTCTCTCACGAGGAGAAAGATATAGGTCATATCTTCTTGGCCTGGCCTTCCACCATGCTGGACAAGCGCGGGTTGGCGGATGACACACGTCTTCGGATTTTGTGGTCCTCAAACATATTAGTTTCCTCACGATGTTTTCCTTTACCGTAAAGCGAGTGAAAATCCACACATAACTTGAAAAACAAGCCATTGGTGTATTAACTGACCAGAGGCCGTCAAATTGAAAGCAGGCGTTTTCTCAATGAGCCACACTCGCTAAAAATAAAATTACTTCTTTAATAATGTACAAAAAAGCCAGTCCTTAGCTTGATGGCACAGTCAAAATACATATATTTCAGATGAAAATTAAATTTTTCATGCATACCCAAAATGCTTTCTGAGCGAAATTTACGCAATCATTTTTCGGAATTCAACGTTTTTAATACCGAATAAAAGATAATAAAACTGAAAAACTAGCAGATTTATCTTTTTTGCGTAAAATATTGTTCAAAATATGCTAAATATTTTGATCCCTAGATAGATGATATAGATAGATATAGCATAAAAATATTAGTCATTGAAGCAGAAAGAACTTTCACTCCGTCCAAATATTTCTTACCCAAAGGACCCGGAAGCGGACAACCGTGACCGCTACCGGAAATGGCGCCATGTTAGTTAATAGGCGAACGTACGTCACGTCCCGTTCTACGGCGCACACGCATAATAATCACCCTTAATGACGAACTGTCAAACTGACATGGTGAAACGTAATGGCCGATTTTACGAGAGATTAGAACGCATTTTGTTTTATTGGATAGATTAAATCGAGGTATTGGGTGTAATTGTTTATTTTAGCTAAAAAGTGGTTCGTCATTGTGCTCACCATTGTCATAGTCAAGCCTTACTTAGTCATTGCTTTGGTATTAAGTGATTGAATAGTAATGAACGATTTATATCTTTAAGTGTACGTTAGTTATCTACTAAGTATTACTTTAGGCGTATTATGCATCATGCGACATCGACCGCCCGGCGATAGATCGATCGGACCCCCGCTTTATTTGTATGAATTTCAATATATTTTAAGTTTTAAACATTTTTTGTTCGAAGGACCCCCTAAGTTAGTATACTTTTTGAGATATTTTGGCGGACCCAAATTTTTTATTAGCTTCTTGGAAATTTTGGATTTTTCTCATATATATGAAGCTCATACATAAATATAAAACACTTAGACCCCCTATTACTCCTTTTGGGAGATTAATTCGGGTACAGTTAAAGGGGCTTACAACTTTATAAATAGTATGATGCAAAATCTTGTATTTAGGTTTGTTTGTTACTTGTTTAGGCTGAACCGATTTGGATAAATTTTTGTTGAGCTACACCTCGCCTGCCAGTTCTCGGTCATTCTTCACTTGCCATTAAGACATAACTTTTTTGTTTCTCAGGGTGCTGTTACTCGTAGTATATACATATATATATAATTATTTACATATAAGCTTTGTTCAAAACTCCGCACGCTTATTGACGGTTTACTGTGAACAAATTAGCTAAAGGCATATCGTCTGCTTTGTCGCGCGACTTCTGTCGTATTTACACTTCAGAGTGCGACTAGTTGCAGCAAAAGGTCATCTAGTGTGTGCTTAGCCTTAGATTGCTCTAAATGCAGTTTTTCATATAGGCTTTTCTTCGTTTATAACTTTATTTAATAAAGACAACATCTGTAGGTTGTTCCTACGCTTGTATTACAAACTGAGAGTGAACAAAATAAACTCACTTTTTTATTTAATTATTTTTATTTATTTAATCGAGTTTTACACGTTAGTAACATAAGTTTATTTTACATTTTAATGGGCTTGCGCTTGATAGCATTTCACTTGATGGTAAGCGGTGTTGTGATCTAAGTTGGAACGCGCCTGTCCAGAAAAGAGTTTTAATTCTTAGCCACTTAACAAATTTACTACCCTAGAGATACTAAATTCACTCTGCCACGACCAATTTTACGCCCCACTAACTACATCTACCCTTTAACCAAGCTATTAACCCTAATGTTTCAATTCCTTCAGGGGTTAATTCTTTTTGTTCCTCCCATTAAAGGATCAGAACAATCCTTAACATTAATCTATCTGATTTATATTGCTTTACAAATCCTTTGAATCCTAAAGTTTTAGACCAGGATTAAAAAGTCCCTGGTTGAGGTTTATTTATAAATCAACCGTAAGGTGCCGTGATTTATTGCCTCAACTACGAAGCTATGGAGATAAGTTTTCGGGGGTTTTTGGTTGGACTAATTTACATGAATAAAATAATTTGAGGGGTTAATTATTTTTATAATTGGCCAAGAGCAAGCTCGCGCATTAAGGGTTCCGTATCAATATCTTAAAAGAATGTTGTTATAACGCGAGATATACTTAACTTGTTAAAATTTCAGCTTTCTAGCTATTACGATTTCTGAGATAGCCTGGTGACAGACAGACAGACAGCGGAGGCTTAGTAATAGGGTTCTGTTTTAACCTTTAGGTACACTACCCAACTTCACAGGCATATATATAGACATATACATACACACACTTCAAAGTTATTACACCGCAACGTTTTTATGAGGGGTTAAAATCCTCCAAACGAATGCCTTGACGTCGGAAGAGTGAATTCGTTAGCGTGAACTAGTATGTCTAGTGTAGATCTGTGTTCCCTATTGTCACAGATCTGTGTCAAGTATTCTGCATCATGATGACTTTTGTTAGGTTAGGTTAGGTTACGAAGTCAAAGATAAAACTAATGTCATTTTTTTCACTTTTTATGTATGGTTGTTATTACTTCGGGCTGAAATAACTGAAATATCTTCATGAAAGTCATGAAATTTGGTTTAGATCTTAGGATTGGAGAGGAAGGATTATGACAACTTTATCGAACGCTCAGTACAGACACATAAACGAAACAAAAATTTCCAATTAATTGATTGATCTATTTTATATTCTTATTAATCGACTTAACGAATCCACAATTACTTCAGGACCGACATCTATACTATCTATACTAGTATTATAAAGAGGAAAAATTTGATTGTTTGTATGTTTGACGTAAATAGGCTCCCAAGCTACTGGACTGATTTGAACAATTCTTTCACCGACGGGAAGCTACACTATCCCCGAGTAACATGGGGGTATATTTTTGTACAAAAAAACACGAGCCCAACAGCCCGCGCGAAGCCGGGGTGGGCTGCCAGTATAGGATAAAATTGCCACAAGTTAATAAAATAAAATACAGTACTTTTAACTATATTAAATGGTTAAACCCAAGCACGCTCCGATACAGTTAAGTCATTAAAAAAAGATCAATTACTTTTGGATTCTATTTCTTTGCGTACAGGGTTAATGAAGAGAAACACTTGTGCAATTGAAGTGCTTATTAATATCACAATATTCTATTATAGTTATAATACTATATCAATGCAATATTTGTATATAATAATAGATAATATTGACGAACTAATCACCCATAACAAAAAAAAACACTGTTCAGATATTTTTTTACATAAAACTAAAACGTTATACTACAATAAATTAAAACTAATGTCACTGTGTGACTAGTTCTTCAGAAAAAAATAAGTATGAAGTGACATATACTCTATCTATATGGACAGAATTTTTAACAACAAGTGCATGCCACGTTTATATCGTACATAATTTCCTAGTAATTTTGACAGCGTTTGTAAGCGAAAGTATACAAAATGTCAGCAAAGTTTACTTTCTTTTTACATTTAATTAGCTTGCACATGATCGCATTTCACCTGATGATAAGTGATATTGTGATTTAAGGTGATGCACGCTTGCCCAGAAGAAACTGGTTTACTCTCAATAACTTGGAACAGGGCGTTAAGCAAAAACTTAGCTCATTGCATCTTCTTTTATTTTTTCCTCATTAGTATGATATACTATATAAACCATGGTTAAAAAACGAAATATCAGAAGTCAAGTCATTTCTTTTTTCAACGTAACGATTTTAACAAGCTGAGGTTTTTCTCTATAACCCTGTAAGGAGCTATTTTTAAACGACTTTAATTACCGCATTTCCTATAATAAACTATACTTAGAGTACACGTCAATAGGTTTGGATTGACCGTCTCTAATTTTACTGAGGTAACGTATTATTACATTTTATGGTAAAGTGCAGGCAAGTACGATAAGAAACATTTATTTGATATTTTTATGAGAGTTGAGAGATTATGACAACCAATTGGTATATGTATCTTAAATGTTGACGACACTAATTTCTTTTGTTTTACTCATTTAATTTACGCAAACCAATAAATAGTTTTTACCTTCGCACGAAAAAATCTGTGTTTTTCTATTATTAAAATTCACGGCAAAACTACAGCTGTCTTTTGGTGCTTACCGAAGTTACCGAATTTTTTACGACCTCGTTTGCGTAATGGTTACTATGTCGGACTGCCAACCAAAGGGTCCTGAGTTCGATTTCCGGCAAGGTGACAATATCTTTGTGACGAACTAAATTAGTTGGCTGTCGTACTGGGTGTTAAATATGGATCGACATAAAGTATTTATGTATGTACATATATGTAGTTGGTATAACAGTTGTGTCAGCAACCATAAAACAAACTAGGAATGGTTTAGTATGATGCTTACCAGCCGGGTGTGGAATGTGTCCTAATATTTATTTATTCATTAAGTTATACTCATAGGTCCTTGATATAGTTGCCCTTGGGTGGCTTTAAAGCTCAGACACCAGATCTTGGCCTCAGACGAAGTAGTAGACCTACTTTCCAATGATATACGTCCCGAGGTACCGAAAAAAAATATTTTAGTTGGCAACCCTACAAAGTAAAGTATTGCATCAGGCTCGTACTTGTGAACAAGGCTCCGTTGTTCAGTAATTGCGTTCCTCCAGTGCACTCATTGCTCTCTTGGCTGCAATTTGAAAACAGTATCGGTAATGGAGCGTTTTGTACTCCACTGTTAAACAGTACAATGTTTTATCTATTAGAGTTTAACTGTAAAGTCTTACATGCACACGCGAAAGACATAATTGACGACCTCGTTAGCGTAATGGTTACCATGCCGGACTGCCAACCAGAGAGTCCGAAATTCGATTCCTGTCACGACCAATATCTTTCTTTAACTAAATTCGTAATATCTTTCGTGTTTTTAATATTAGTAGGATTTGTATTGACTTTTAATTATGACAATTAAGATTCAGCGAGGAAATGCTGCCAGCCTAATGGGTACGTTTGGGCGAGGGGCTTTGACGTAGTCTTTTAGGATATAAGACTTAATTTTAATTTTATTTATTTTGATAATTACTTGTTACTGACATTGACATAAATAAAAGATTATATTATATATCACATTAAGTTTTAAATTAAAATCTATTTCCTGTTTGATTTACCTCTAACTCTAAATCCATCGCAGTCCATCCTGTTACAGTTTCAAGCTATGTCTGTCAATCATGTTCACGACCGGTTGATCCGGCCTAGTGCCCGGATGTACCCGGGTGACCCCACACGAGTGCACTTATCAGCCTGGCACAGCTCCAACTCACATCCGGCTTGAAAATGCCTTACTTACTTAAACTTTAACTTAAAGTGCTATTTTACTGATATCAGACTCGCCATGCATTTTTGAGCGAAGCGCCAGTGCAAAGTCAAAGTCAAATTATATTTATTAACCTTAGGCTAGTTACAAGCACTTGGTTTCGTCAAACAGTACAATATGAAAATTATACAATGTATCTATAAATATAGAATTGTAAAAATAAAACCTATATAATATAATAAAATAATCAAATTACAAAAGAATTATTTGTCATTTTTACATGCTAGTACATTCAAATCATTAAATATATGCCTGTCTTCTATAGCATCCGCTAGTTTAACGTAACTCTTTACAAGTAGTATTTCTTTGATTTTTGTCAGTAATATGTTTTTATTAACATTTTTAGCCAAAGCAGGTATTTTATTATAAAAGTGTACGCCTAGACAGTGAAAGCTATTTGCTGTTTTAGCTAGTCTTCGTTTAGGTACTACTTATCTCTATGGTGTCAACAGTAGGTATATCACGGAATAAATTAATTTAAAATCAACAATTAACAATATTGAAATTGTAAGCTCTAACGATTCTTGATAATATTATTACCTCCAAAGAACGTAACGAAATAACAAACACACAAACCTTCGCATTTATAATAGTACTACCTGCGGCGCGCGGTGTTACCCGCCGTTAATTCGGGATACAAGTAGTCAATGTGTTAATCCGATGTGTTATACCTATCTCCGCACCAAATTTTATCGAAATCGGTTCAGCTGTTTGAGCGTGCAGAAGTAACAAACATACACACTTACACACAAAATTTCGCTTTTATGATCGTATTAGTAGGATTGACCTGAATGTTAACTTCTGTATTTCAGAGTTGAGATCTTTCAATCTATCTATCTATATATCTAAGGTTATAAATCAGCCCACTGCAGGGTAAAGGCCTCCATACCGTCCCTCCACTTTTGTCTGTCCTGGGCAACGGTCTTCCAGTGTGGGTTGTGTGTGTCGAGGTCGTACCGCCATCTCATCTTGGTGCGGCCGGGACGCCGTCTATTTGGTGGGCTCCATTCGGTGGTAGTTTTTGCCCAAAATGTATCCGGCATGCGGGCGACGTGCCCGGCCCACTCCCACTTCAGCATTCCGACTTTCTGAGCTACGTCTACGCTTTCAATCTAGATAATAAAATATAATTACTTCGTCAGGATGTATGATTGGTATCTACTCTTTCTACGATGAACGATAATAAATCAAGATCAACTTCCCAAATACAGACCATTATCAAAAGTTACAAGCAAACAATTGAAGAAGAAACACAAAAATCGCGCCAGTTTGATAACGACAGTTGATATCTTCTAAAGGCGGACGATTTCAGTTTTACCGACTCTAAGGCGAAAACATAACCATTTCAGTAATTTGATGCTGGCAAAATTGTTTATTCTGATCGACACAAAACAAGAGCTAGGAAAATTAAAAAAATCTGGTAATATCTTCTTCTTCGTCACCTTATCCCATTTAGGTGGGGTCGGCACAGCAAATCTTCTTCTTCCACTCTCCTCTATCAGACGTCATCTCCACACTCAATCCTTTCTCTCTCGTGTCCTCATTAACACACTCCGTCCATGTCTTTTTCGGGCGGCCTCTTGCTCTTCTTCCTTGCACTACCATTTCCATACATCTCTGGTAAAATCTGGTAATATATTATAAAAAAAATATTATTATTAACATTTCACAACGGCTGGTTAGCCCCATACAAAACCATTTACAGTTAGTATTACGGTTGCTAACACAACTGATATACTACATATACATATATAGATACTTTATATCCATAGCACCCAGACCGACAGCCAACAAATTTAGTTCAACACAAAGATTTAAGGCTGTGCCGCGAATCGAACCCGGGGTCCTATGGGTGGCAGTCCGGCATGGTAACCATTACACCAATGAAGTCGTCGGTAGAATATTTGTTTAATCATGGAATAGGCGTGGTGTTGGAAGTCTCCATAGAAATTAATTTAATTATATTCTAGAATCATGTTTACTTTTTCTAAATTTACATGATAGATAAAATAAATTTTTGCACTCTCAAAAATTAAATATTTTACAGACTCTACTAAAATTTGCAGAGGATGTTGAATATTCATGAATATCGTGTCAAAATCCTTATGAATATGCGACGAGGCTCTTTACTTATTACTCTGGGTATTAGGAGTACAAAATTATGTAAAAGCTTCTACTAAATATCTTACCAATCCATATATAATTAGATAGTTAAATCGAGAGCCTGTACATTAAATATTTTTGAAAAAAACCTTTTAGTGGGTGGAAAGAAGAGTAAACAAGAAAAAAAAGTTGTTCAAGTGCGAGTTGGACTCGCGCATTAAGGGTTCCGTACCATAGTTGTATGAGAACCACCCTCACATATGTATGTTATTTAAATTTTATAATTTAATTAAATAAATAAAATAAATAAATATTTGGACACATTCACACACGGCTGGTTAGCCCCATACTGAACCATTTCTAGCTCGTATTATGGTTGCTAACACAACCGATATACTACATATACATACATACATATTATATACAAATACATATTTAACACCCAGGCTCACAGCCAACAAATTTAGTTAAGGACACAGATGTTGATGTTGACCGGGCCGGGAATCGAACCCGGAACCTTCTGATTAGCAGATTGGCATGGTAACCTTTACGCCAACGAGGTCGTCGGAATTGGATAGCTAATATACATTTATATATTTTGTAAAAAAAAAAAGTGGTAGCAGCTACCGTTATTGATATATAGCTAAAAAATACGAAAAAAACAAATTCGTTTATTGTATGGGGACCCCCTTAATATTTTATTTTTTTACAAAACAGATTTGAACGCAGTTTTCACAGGTAGATTAAAAATGATTAGAAGCGTTGTCGAAACTTCCCAATTTTTGTAGCAACCAGCCAAATAAATAGAATGGACCGTCACCATTTTCAGAACAGTCGTAATTCACTCGTTTAATTAAAAACCCTTGTTTCGTTCAGCGGATATTTGATTATGAACATGTCAGTAATGTTTTGATATGAGACCAAAAAAATGTTGACGATCTCCGAAGGGTGAGTTTCATTACAGAGGGAGAAATTAATTTTGTTTTTTTTACATACATGTGTGTAGCGCTTGAAGCTCAGCTAACTTAGTATTTTTAAGTATTTAAGTAGTTATTGTAATGTGACTTTTTTTTATACATAATAGGCTTGCGCTTGACCACAACTCACCTGGTGTTAAGTGATATTGCAGTCTAAGATGAAGCGCGCT
This sequence comes from Mellilla xanthometata, assembly GCA_035578125.1. Classification (NCBI taxonomy): domain Eukaryota; kingdom Metazoa; phylum Arthropoda; class Insecta; order Lepidoptera; family Geometridae; genus Mellilla; species Mellilla xanthometata. The sequence goes on along the minus strand of JAPUBQ010000024.1, from coordinate 16,098,247 downwards.
TGCCTAGAAGAAACCGGTGCACTCTCGCCTTGAAGACAGTAAGGTTGTAGTTCAGTGGGAACAGGGATTCCGGCAAGGAGTTCCACAGTTTGGCCGTCCGTACTATAAACGTGGAAGCGAATCGTTTTGTACGTATTTTCGACTTGCCCTTAACATATGTTATTTGTGGCTAATAAAGTTCTGTATTTTGTATTCAAACTATTGCGATCATATGAGTTAAGTAACAGTCGATGCGGACAGTCTCTGGATGGGTGATCATGCGAAATATTGGGGCTCAAGCTAAAATATTGGCATTTACATCTGGGTGCTACTCTGAAGTTCTTGGACGGCTTGAATACGAAGAGCTACGAATTTTGAATTTACCCCACTTGTGTTAAAAACTAATAATGAATCTGTGAAGTTGATTTACAATGTTGTCACCTCGTTAAACTGTTCCAAATGATTCATGGGAAGTTAATCCCCTTTACTAATCAGTGTCAACGCCCAGTTATAAATGTACCTGCACACTGATTAGGAACTTCCTTAGCCTTGCCATAGACAAGATATATTATTTAATAGACAAAATCTATGGCCTTTCATAGTGTTACTGGCCAGTATTGGTTCTCAGTTATTAAACTATCGATGTTCTCTGAAGATTTTATTGTTTATATCTACTTTCGCGTGAGTAAAAACTTTTTTGCTTTATTCTGTAAATTACTATAGCCTCTTAAACTATGATTTTAATGTTTATTATTTTAATCCAATAAAATAGGTAACTAATAGTGCATACATAGGAATCTTCAGCTCATGCATGAACAGATCGCCTGTTCACCAAAATACTGGCTTAAACTTCACCAAAATATAAGTATCACTTTTCAACGGAGTATTGCAGCGAGCATTTTGAGTCCGCTGCTAGATACGAACAAGCGGTTTTTTATACAAAACGTATTATCAGTCCTTCTTTTGAATTTAGTTTCTTTTTCTCTTTCCTAGTTTTTCTATATGCTCGAATTTAAATACGTAAATACTAGTCCATATATAATTAATGACTGTTTCTAAATAGTTATAAAATGTAAAAAACTAAAGTAAACTAAAGTAAACGCATTTAGGAGTAGGTAAAAACCGCATTTAATTAAGTTGTGGTTGTGATTTTTATCAGCGCCCTTGTAACTTAAAATTTCAAACCTCTTACACTATTTTATAATCAACTATAGACTGAAAGGATAAAAATAAAAATCCCAAAGTTTCGAACTTATTATATGTACCTATATTTGACTAAACAAACATACAGCGATCCCATTTGATCTCGATGTTAAAAACTCATTCATCATTTCCAAATTCAAATGGCATTCGATTAAACACATGGCAGTGCCAAGTTCAACTCGTAAACTCTTTCCGTCGTATATCAAAGAGATTCCGAATAAACGCGGACGTGAGCCGTGAAATCGATATAAAATCGATTAAAATAGAGATTACATCGAGAACGTGACATTGAATCGGATTATCGATGTTCCCATAGCGGGGCGATCACGAGTTGGAAATTGAAACATCGATTAGTAACATTAATTTTCGGACAGAGAGCGTTCATTTTATGCTAAACAACAACTCTAACAACAAACCAATTTTAATACCAAGCAGATTTATTAATATGAACAAATATAAAATTTAACAAAAAGTTTAATTTTAGTTTTTTCCTAATTAATAAGTTTGATTGGTAACGAAAATAGTATACATATTATTATTATTCTTACTACTATAATAGCTTTTCAATAGTCACAGTCACCACACAATTATATTAAGTAAAGTTACACTACTACTGTTACATTTTACTAAACTGCAAGGTAAGAACAGAACTGTATTTACACGTGCAGTTATAAATATTTCGACTTGCATATCCGTGTATTACGCAATAGCCCCGTTCCCTAATACTGAATCAAATTGATCTCCGCAAAGAGTGCAGCTGTGTTCCTTACACAGTGCGCTCTTTACTCTACATACATACAGGGTAACCCGAGATAAAAATTTGACAATAAAAATGAGAACGAAAATCAACTTTTTTTGTTCTTTTTTACTAACCACCAGGGCCCGTAACTACACGAGTTAGCAACACTCTGGCTTAAGGTGGAGCATGCTTAGTCTAGAATAACTGACTCTCAAAGAGTCTGCCGGAACAAACCGTTAGGTACATGGCGATAGAATTTACATTGACATTAAAACATTATTTAATCATTTATTTTATTTAAAGCAAATCCAGGAGAAAAACCTTATTTTTTCACTTTTAAGGATATCCCGTTCATACTATGGAGGCCAAAGCCAGTGAGTTTATGTTTGTACTTCTTCATGCAAACCGATTTACTGATTTCGATGAAATTTGTTATTAATATAAGATATGCCCTGAATTAACACATCGGGTACTTTTTACGCTGAAATACACAAAGTGACACAGTTAGTAAGTGAACTATTAAATTAATTGTGAAAAACATCAAGGTTTTGTGCCTGATTGCTGTCTCAAGTACTAAGTATTACAACGAAACAGCCTTTTCTTTTCTCTTGCCAAGTTCAATGTCATAATGATATCATAGATAACCACAATTACATAATCTTTCTTATATATAAAATTTCCGTGTCACAGTGTTTGTTACCGAACTCCTCCGAAACGGCTTGACTGATCATTACCAAATTTCATATGCGTATTCAGTAGGTATGAGAATCGGCCAACGTGGAACGTTTTTACCCCTAAGTGATAAGGGTTGTTCACCCTTAAATATATTTTTTTATTTTTTCGATAATTTTTTTTTATTTGAATTGTATATAAAGTGGCATTAAAAAATACATACAACCCTAAATTTTTACTTTTTTACCATCAACCCCTATTTATTTATTGCCATTTTAGTAAATTTCTGTGTCACAGTGTTTGTTGCCGTACACCTCCGAAACGGATTGACTGATCTTTACCAAATTTTATAAACGTATTCAGTAGGTCTGAGAATCGGCTACTATTATTTTTTATTTTATTTTTATACCCCTAAGTGATATAAGGGTTGATCACCCTTAAATATTTTTTTTTCATTTTTCGTCGAAATTTTTTTTTTTTGTATAAAGTGGCATTAAAAAATACATACAACCCAAAATTTTTATTTTTTTATCATCAACCCCTATTTTTTATGGCCATTTTAGTAAATTTCCGTGTCACAATGTTTGTTACCGCACTCCTCCGAAACGGTTTGACTAATCTTTACCAAATTTTATATACGTATTCAGTTGGTCAGAGAATCGGCTACTATCTATTTTTTATACCCCTAAGTGATAAGGGTTGATCACCCTTAAACATTTTTTTTTAATTTTTCAACGAATTTTTTCATTTTATTTTTGTGTTAAATGGCATTAAAAAAAAATACAACCCTTATATTTTTACTTTTTTATCATCATTCCCTATTTTTTATGGCCATTTTAGTATTTTATAAATTTTTCATCTCGCTTGATAACTGATCAAATTTAGTATCTAACTGTACTTCGGTTAAAAATCCTTTTTTTTTTAAGAAAATAACTAACAAAATTTAACCTGATATACATAAGTATATCAGGTTAAATTTTGTTAGTATACATAAGTATATCAGGTTAAATTTTGTTAGTTATTTTCTTCAAACATAAGCATAAGCTTATGATTATTACCAATCTTAAATACTTAAAATTTGCCGCGCCTTTACTTTACTGGTGAGTGAAATACCACACTATGCCATAGACCGAAGTCGGTCTCCTGTTTTACTCACAAAATTCTTCTTCACAGAGTTCTCTCACTGTTTACACAAATTTCGACCTTCGTTATTGTTTATGTATCGTATGTAGTAGTATTGTTAACAATTATCATTTTACTATATCAATGTAACTCTCTTATTAACTTAACCGTGGCTCCACCCGCGTGTAAGTCGTTTTATTGCATAACCTATCCTGCACATGACTGTTGTAAAAAAATGTATTTTCATCTGTGCGCTACTGTGGATCGGATTATACGTTAAATTGTAGGTCCTCTTAGCACAAACAGTCGTTAAACTAAGGCAGGGGCTTGAAAGACTCTCGACGACATAACTTAATCACTTAGTTCTTACGTAGAAGAAGCTATAAAATTTGATGTACTAATAAACTAGACCCCGAACGTATGAGCAAAAAATGTTCAACAAATATGATGATGACACTACAAATATTATGTAATTTGTTCTGCTTTGGACTTCTTTATGCTCAAACGGCTCGAACAAATATGCTAAAAATTTTCGCGCTCGCTTCGCTCGCGCATAGCTCGCTACGCTCGCATCCAGCTCGCTTCGCTCGCGATTGGTCCTAGGACTTTTAGGTCATAGCTTACGACACTACAAATATTATGTGATTTGTTCTGCTTTGGACTTCATTATGCTCAAGCGGCTCGAACAAATATGCAAAAAATTTTCGCGCTTGCTTCGCTCGCGCATAGCTCGCTGCGCTCGCATCCGGCTCGCTCCGCTCGCGATTGGTCCTAGGACGTTTTAGATCATAGCTCATGACACTACAAATATTATGTAATTTGTTCTGCTTCGAAATTCTTTATGCTCAAACGGCTCGAACAAATATGCTAAAAAAATTTCGCGCTCGCTTCGCTCGCACATAGCTCGCTGCGCTCGCATCCGGCGCGCTTCGCTCACGATTGGTCCTAGGACGTTTTGGATCATAACTTACGACACTACAAATATTATGTAATTTGTTCTGTTTTGGACTTCTTTATGCTCAAACGGCTCGAACAAAAATGCAAAAAATTTTTGCGCTCGCTTCGCTCGCGCATAGCTCGCTGCGCTCGCATCCAGCTCGCTTCGCTCGCGATTTGTCCAAGGACTTTTGGGTCATAGCTAACGGCACTACAAATACTATGTAATTTGTCTTACGTTGGACTTCATTATGCTCAAGCGGCTCGAACAAATATGCTAATAATTTTCGCGCTCGCTTCGCTCGTGCATAGCTCGCTACGCTCGCATTCGGCTCCCTTCGCTCGCGATTGGTCCTAGGACGTTTTGGGTCATAGCTCACGACACTACTAATATTATGTAATTTGTTCTGCTTTGGACATCTTTATGCTCAAACGGCTCGAACAAATATGCTTAAATATTTCGCGCTCGCTTCGCTCGCGCAAAGCTCGCAACGCTCGCATAGGGCTCGCTTCGCTCGCGATTGGTACTATGACGTTTTGGGTCATAGCTTATGACACTACCAATATTATGTAATTTGTTTGGTAACGGCTCGAATGGAATCGCTAAAAAATTTTGAATACCTAAAACTTTAGAAAAATATCATTACCTACTAACCTTAAAAATTTTACAATGAAATTGTATTATACAAATAACAGACTTTAAAATCATACCTACATTTATAAATTCTAACTGTATCTAAAAAGTGAAAAATAATTTTATGCCTACACATAAGTACCATCGAAGACTTTATTTGATTAACTTATAAACATGCTATTTTCAATGTGTATTTATCCTGTATTCTTGGCGTCGGTGCCATCTAAGAAGAACAAATTAATATTTGTTAAAATAAACACTATTAAATAGATATGATTGAACATAATATTTTTTGGCGTTTGTTACTTTTATATTCCCTTAACGTTTGTTCATGGCGCTCCATACCCATTTCACGCATATACCATACACACTTATAATAAGTAACATTTTAATTATACTAGAATTTGACTAGAAACTAGAATAAAAATAATGAATAAGGCAAAACAACGTTTGCCGGGTCAGCTAGTTATAATATAAAAAAGCTAATCCGAATTGCTTGCTACCTTTTTTTAGTATTTTAATGTTTTGGTAAATATTGTTAAGAAATGCTTTATAGCATATTGTTAAGATAATTTTTGATCGTTATTTTACCTAACTTTTTCTTTTGTATTCCTTTGCATTTATTGAATCTTCTATGTACGAGTTTATCTTTATGTATTTTTATTACAAATAATCAAACCATAAACGAAAGAAATAGTAGCTCATTAACAAAGCTAACCCTGTAGAACACTCTTTACTGTCTTTCAATACAACTCTCTTTATATTGCTCTATAAAAATAAACTACGTAGATCTCATGCCACGTGGCTTCATTCAAGGGCCCCCTTGCCCTACATTCAGAAGGGCTCCCACAATATTACGTATCTTACTTATTTATGACATTTTCGGGTCCCATTTCGTGAAAAACAACTTGTTTTTGTTGCCTTTGTATTGAGCTGTCGTAAAGAACAAAATTTATAAGCTCCAAAGTAAGGATACGTAGAAGAAATGTCAAGATAAAATTGGTGAAATATTTGCGGAAAATGCGAGGAAGAACCGAACACTTAGTAAATTAGGTATGTGTTTGTTTTTGTTTTGTTGCTCTTGGTAATTTCAAAAACGTCTGTAGTACGGATAATTGAATCGATCTTATGATTCACCAAGTCAAGTTTTTTTTTTAAATTAATATATTAAGTGCGTTTGATATAACTTAAACAGCAATTAGATAGTATTTCTACCTTTGTAAATATTCCACTATTCCAAATTCTCCACATCAAAAAACTTAAATATACTATACTTTACTAAATTTTCTAAACGAAAATATTTAAAAAAACCTAGCAAATTATCTCCAGTCACCGGAAAATCTTGAGTAGGTTAACGGGACTTTGGAAGTGATCCAATGTCCTCTTTAATGAAACAAAGAACTGTCAAATGACTGATCTTCTGGCGGTGACGGATCACTCATCTCGTGGTTTGAATAGCTTCAGATGACTCTGCGAAAAAACCGCAGGATTTAGTGACGCGTTTTTGTAAAAATAATCTCTGGGTGGGACATTTTGCCGGATGTCAGACGACCGCTGGCTACTGGGTTTTACAAATCTCGTACCCAATGGAGATGACTTCGACAACCCAGACTTATAAAAATATTCTGGTGAAACTTGATTTTTCTTACCAGATTGTTCTGGATAAATTGGGCCACCAAAGTCGAAGACCAGGTTGTCTGGAAGGAGGGAAGAGAGGCCTTTGCCCAGCAGTGTAACATAATAAATAGGCTGATAATAATAATAGTTAATGCCATTGTAACAGAAATGAGCCAGCGAAATATGTATCTATAATATTATGAACTATGAACTATGCATAATAATAATAATAATGTCGAGTGAGCTTACTGGTCAAGCTCTGGTGCCGAGAGTTTTCAAGCCGCCCAACGGCCTCTGACTTGGTTTAACGACTTCTAGTACTAAGACTAAAGGCCGAGACCTACAACTTAATGTGTCATTTGACCCACGGTAGCGACAAGATAGAAATGCCCAATTATCATGAGTTTGTTTGCTGTCGAGGTAGCGGGGCCATGGGGGGACCGAAGCAAAGAAGCTTGTTGGAGATCTCGGACGGCAGATCAGCGGGCTGGGGAATACTGGTAGCACCAAATTGTGGTTATGTTTGGACGAGGTGCAATGAAATAGTCTTTTAGATTAATTTCATTTCATTTTTGTCAAGTGTGATAATCATTGTTATAATATTAAAGTAAATATAACAATTAGTATTTTTTTTGACACATTCACACACGGCTGGTTAGCCCCATAGTGAACCATTTCTAGCTCGTATTATGGTTGCTAACACAACTGGTATACTACATATACATACAAACATATTATATATAAATACAAATTTAACACCCAGACCCACAGCCAACAAATTTAGTTAAGCACAAAGATGTTGACCGCGCCGGGAATCGAACCCGGAACCTTCTGATTAGCAGACCGGCATGGTAACCTTTACGCTAACGAGGTCGTCAAAATTATTAATACTATTTCTATGAATAACAATTAATTAAAATTACTCTAGCGTTTTACTACTTAGAGTGGTTACTTCTCCACAACCATAACTTTTTCATTCTTCTTTTCTCATACCCACTTTAAGGGAAAAGAGGATAGAAGCTATTAAAAAAATTCTATGTCAAAATACACCTAAGTAAACGTAAAACATGTAATAGTATCACACATTTCAACTTTTACGACGTGTAACATCAAAAGAAACATTGGAATTCTTTCGATTTGGTCCTTTTAGAAATCACACAGTTAAAAGGCGTGAAGCTTTGAAGATACGTCATCGATATAAATAAAATGTTAAATAAGTGTCACCGATGCAGCTTCTAATGGGTTTTTGGATAAAAATACACTACTTTTGTGCATAAGAAAGTTAGAACTTAGAATACATGACGTCGTTTTTAATTAAAACGACCTAAAAGAGCAAGAGTGAAATGTGTACTCAGAAAAGTAAATCGATTTTAGTCATACAAATAATTTAATATCAGTAATTCTAACCTATTTTCAGTTTAAATTACATACATACATAAGCAGCCCACTATTACGTTCCCACTGCTGGGACTCGGGGCCTTCTCTCACTAGTAGAGAGATATAAGCCATAATCCACCACGCTTGCCAAGTGATTAGCGGATGACACACGTCTTTGGATATTGTGGTTCTCAAATATGCCGGTTTCCTCACGATGTTTTCCTTCACCGTAAAACAAGTGAAAATCCACACATAACTTGATATACAAGTCATTGGTGTAGGGCTGGGATCGAACCAGGGTCTGTCTTATTGAAAAGCAGACGTTATTACCGCAGAGCCACACTCACGTTACATACAATTTTCAGTTTAGTTTTTCTAAACTTTCGCGTAGAAAATATTAGGATGCCTTACGTGAACAGTTTACAATGTTTAGTTTAGTTTTTATTTTACAAAATATATATGAAACCCTTTTATACAGGAAACGCGTGTTTAATTACTCACATTTCAGCAATGTATTAACAAAATAAAAATTACGACGAGCTTCCTTAGGATTTTATGACTCGGAATCAAATTTTATCGAATGACAGAAGTTTTCACAAGCTTCTATTTTTGTTGCGGTCATCTAAAATGAGCCAAAGACTTTCTGTCACTGAGAAATAACAAAAATATGCAGTAGACATGTTTTTTTTTCTACTTCATACGTTACGTATAATTGCTGAAAAATGTGTTATATTCAAACACATTATTATTACATATACATATTATTGTTTTTACATATATTTGTTTGGCACAACCATAAACGATGTCTTTTAAAACATCACATAATAAGCAAATTTTTTTTTCTGTTATCCGTGATGTACAGAATCTAATTGTAGGAAGTTTCTTGAAATAAAACAATCACAAGAACTTTTTTTAGAGTTCTCAAATAAATCCATCCACCACCCAACAGAATCAAGTTCAAGTAGCCGTAAAACTCTCATTTCTTCCATTAATTTGACATAATTGCCTGTCCCCATTAAAACATCTTAAAACACTTTGAGAGCGTAACTTGAGAACTTAATAAACTTAAATGGACCACCCTAGAATACAGATGTTCAAAGTGATGCTTAATTTAAGTTTTATCCTCTGAAACAGAGTGAGGCAAACTAATTAGGCTGGGAAATGATTTTCCATTTTCCACAGCGAAATGGAATATTATGGAATTAAGAAGATAACAACTTGGAAGGGATAACAACATTTCATTCAAGATAAAGAACTACATTATTTAACATTATTTTTCGATTAATTATTCCAAATTTTCGTCCATGTTTCCCCTTTTTTATTGGTTGTATATGTAGTTGTATATAATTATTAGTTACAAGCAGATCGTCCCGGCTTCGCTCGGGCTATTATATAAGCTAAATTGCGAAGAGAAAAAAAATATAGCCTGTGTTACTCAGGAATAATGTAGCTTCCCAACGGTGAAATAATTTTTCAAATCAGTCCAGTAGTTTCGGAGACTATTTGCGTAAAAAAACAAACAAAAAATCAAACTTTTTCCTCTTTATATATTGGTATACATATATAATCATAATTGTAAGGTTAAATTTACTTCTCTATTCTTGGAGTTGTTCTAAGGCTGTCTTTAAACTATTTTTACCGTTATGATTTATTACAAAAAACTGTACATTCAACCTTTTTGCCCTTTTCATCAGTTTATAATGGTTATGCATTGTCAGACTAGATTAGAATAGAACATTAGCGTCGGTGGTTAAAAAGAGAGTATACGGCCATTCTCCGGTTGCAAGTTTTTACTTGTCCGGGCTCATTTGGTCCGTAATATCATCAAATTCAAACATGATTTTTTTATATATAATAGTTAGCGACCGTACCTAGCTGTAAACAAAATATTGGGTTCCGTTTTTAATTAGTTAATTCTAAATTAATTTAATTCTGTTCAAAAACCTCTGTTCTCTAATTACCATGACCTGTCCGTACACCAACTTAATGTAAAGAGTTACTTGTAATTTATAAAACCTGCAGATTTACATTAATCCATTTAACATTTAAAATAATATTAAACAAGGTGTATCGCATAACAAAATATCGGCTCAATAGAACCAGTCTGTAATTAATTATAATTAAATAACCGCGTGTCCGACCGAAAGTTATAATTTCCGTAACATTTTCTGATCTCGGGTGTACATCTTAAAATAACGGTATTTGGCACAATGTTCCCGCACGCGTCGGAACTCCGCAATGTGTACCGAGACCCTTCAGCAGTCGCACGTCTCTATCGTTACTGTACTGCCAACGAAGCACGTGAGTATATAATTACCGTCACCTTCGTTACAAAATTTTATAATTACCGTTCTTCTTATTTAAATACCTGATTTTTTAAGTTAGGCCCTAGAGTTGCTAGTTCGAATGGAGCAGTACTTTGGCCTCCGTACGTTGTGATAAACCAGTATTTACATAATATGTTGGTTTTAGAAATATCAAGAAAAGTCTATTGTTTTCTAATTTTCGTATACTAATTACCATGTGTTAATAATTACCGTTGTATGAAAAATTTATACTATGTTTATTAACTGTAGCCGCGCTGTCCTCAAGTCGCAAATTGAAAGTTTTAGTATAAAATTATAAATTATCCTTGTCCGTAAATACGTTTTTACAATATGCTGATAATTAATCAAGTTATTTAATTTGTATGATGGGAAAAGACTCAAAAAGACCCAAGAAGAAGTTAAAGAAAGGAGAAGGCTAGCACGGCAACGCCGAGAAAGAATTAAAAACGAGCCTATTTTGTATGAACGATCCAAAGAATAAGAGAGAGAAAACAAGATTCAAAGGCAAAAAGATAAAATACTATAGTAGAAGAAGCAGATATTCTTCAGAAGGATCTTCTGATTCCAAAAAAGATATGAGAGTATGACAATGAAAGTCACACAATGAAAGTCCATCAAGTTGTTTGGAGTGCATCAAAACCGAACGTACTTGCAATGAGAAAGTTAAGCTGTAATTCGCAACAATGTATGTAAGAAGCAATTGAATATTAACACGGTAGACATCATAGATTTTACTCTTTGAATGTGGAAAAGTCAGAAGAGCCTGAACTATCCCCGCCTACCAGATTCATTCTGTCGGCACCTTCCGTAAACAAATATAGTTGCGATACATCACAGTCTATAAGTGCTAAGAAATATTCAGATAAACCCAAAATTTTATCTTATCGGCTAGTGAAGCCCGCTGATGTATTTCCTGAGTCTTTGAAGTCTCATATTTCATAAGGTGATATGGTTAAGAGAGAGAAGTTCCAAAGTAGCTTAAATTTATCTGACACAGACAGTTTTTGGGCACCTGTCTCTCCTGTAGATTTTAGCCTTACAATGCCTTCCTTCAAAACACTGACAAACGTTCCAAATAACAGTCCTAAGCATAAGAAGGCTATAATTCGATTCGATGTATCTGATTGATGAAAGCACTTTTTAAATATCGTAGATTACTTGTTATTTTCAAATAAAAAAATACTATAAAACTAGACTGATTAAACTATAGGACGATACTAGTTGGTATAATAATGATATGGCTTTTTAATTATCTAATTGACAAATGTTATTATAAATTGAATGACTATCTAGAAGAAAATAAGAAATAGAATATAAGTTATCAGTGATACTAATATGCGCAAATTTTTAGAGCTGTGAGCAGGCTTAAGCTAGATCTATCCTTATTATCCAAGTTAATTAAGAATATCATTCTCATCATACTTACCTTTAAAAGATTACCAACTAAGACCAATCATTGTTATATTTGTTGTTAGCTGATTTTTATTAAACGAGTGCAATGATAAAGTGTCATTTTTACGATTGGATATGAAGTACATTGCTTGCTATTCTTATGCTATAATTTTATTATAATGGTGTACTAATTATTAATACATGTTGAACGAGCTATAATTGGACTTGATGATATTTTCTAATTACCATTCCATAAAATATTCAACTTATCTAATTACCATATTTCTGTTTTTTTTAAATCTCATTATCTACAAAACTACTACCAATAGAAAAATACCAAGTTAACTTTTGAATTCGTATGTTTGAGGTGTACCTATTGTAATGTGTATAATGTCAAATCAGTGAAAAATAAAAAAGGGTATTGTAATTAGGCGAAGAACGCCAAATCGGAGAATGACCGTATACATCTCCGAATGCACTGTAGCTTAAAACCTCTGTTACAAACATATCGCATTTTCCCTGAGGGTGTGTAGTATAAACATTTTACTCCAAGTCACAGTAAACGTACTTTGAGCACGTTTTAGGAGGGTATCGTATAAAAGAAACGGTTTAGTTGAGTATTTTACACCGAAATATTGCAGCAAACGTAGGTACTTATTTGTGCTCTTAATAAAACCTAATAATATACATGGTTGATTTTCTTATATTAGGAGTTCATTTAATGAAGTTTCAGGCTTTAACTTTTTGACCAGCTACTTTCTATATATGTATCTACTGTAAACATACGTGTATCTAGGATGAAATCTATTATATAGTTGTTTGGAAATTTAACCTGAAAAACTTTAAAAATGTTATCAAAATGATTTTATATTTCCCGTTTCCCGTTAGTGCTAATGTAACTTCATAAAGACTCGTACAAGTAGTTTGTTATTTGCGACAGCGTTTTTCAGTTTCAAAGCACGCACCGTTTTTACTCGCAAAGTTAGTTAGGGCCGCTTGTAGCGGAAAATTAGCCGGAACGAATGAAACGCTTAGCAAAAAAATTAAATACGCTTTTAGAGATCCGCAGACCGACGTTACCGAACAACAATTAAGTTTGAGGGTTACCGTTAACCAGCGCATAATATTTTGATTTATTAATGACATACTAGCTGACCCGGCAAACGTTGTTTTGCCTCACTTAGGATTATGAAAAATTGATAGTGTAGCTTATATGACACGTTCGTAGATTTACCATAGCAGCGCCATCTATTGATTACTTACTCAACCCAGTCGAAAGGTATCGACATCTGTTAGAATCATTTGGAGTTAACAGATAATTGTGACTGTCAAATAATAACAGACAATAATTAGCTATAAATTAAAATTGCGACTATAATTTGAGATTTAAACTATCTTGTCTCTCAAGTTTGATTGAACTGCACATGGTGTGCGAATTTTATTATAATCGGTTAAGTGGTTTAGGAGTTCATTGAGGACAAACATTGTGACACGAGATTTATATATATTAAGATAAGCTTTACATTTTAATTTAGATATCTTATGCTTAAATGTCTTTGATATGGTACATTTCGAGGTAGCTGGGAGTATGATATCTAATACCGCAGCCAGAATAAATTTGCAACAATAATACAAATTTGAAATAGTTTAGCGTGGAGCTAAACAGCTGTGTGTGAAATGTGTTCTAATTTATCGAATGATAAAACTTTTCTTGTAAGTACACCAGAGCTACTTAGCTCATACGATTAAGAAGAAGTAATCAATTAAGCAAAACAATATCTTAGCTGGTAAAAATGGAATCTTACCTCAAAACTCGATATATTTATATAAAAGTTATGAAACCCGATTCCTAGCGAAACATATCAATTAGGATAAATACATTTTATGAGGCCCAGACACACAGTTTTGGGTACTTATATTGTCTAGGCCACAAAACATATTGATCACCTAAACAAACATCATGTACACCGTACGGTACACAGACTTTTATCTTGGCAAAGATGATTGGATGGTTTCATACAACATCTCTGATACAAACAGAAAATAATTATGTGATCAATTTAAATTTGTTTTCACCGTTTATATAGTTTGTACATAACTGTATGAACATAGTAAGCTATATAAAGCCAGGCTTACATTACGAATGTGCTCATGCAAACTTGTCTTTTTTCCACTCCGGATATGAAATAACTTTTGCAGCAATGTAATCGTATAATGAATACTTTAATGCCACTAGTTTAGTCGCGGAAGCACAAATAAAAAAGAGGATAACGGATTTATTTTTGAATTTAAAAATACTGAACCATCATCGAATATATATGACCAATAAAAAAGTAAGTAAATCCCAACAATAAATAGCATTTTTAAAACTAATTAATAAATGACAGAGTTATAAGCTCACAAACATAAAAACACACAGTCAAATTGAGACACTTTTTTAAAAAGTTGGTTAAATTGAAACTCAACTCTTATTACTATTATACAGTCTTTCAACAAAGCTAAACAAATAAATTATAAAAACATTAGCAAACAATAATGTTCTTATAATTTATTTGTTTCTTAACTATCACATTATAAACTGGACACAAAAACGCCTAGCCAATGTTGGGTGAAAACATTACTCTAAATTTTGAATTACGTAAAGTTTCAAGTTTTTCACCGTCTGCGCCCTTCAGGGGAATATAGTAGACATTCCTAACGAGTTTCTAAGTAAACGGGCAGGTTAAACATTGTATAAGGTATTCAATAAAACGTAGGGTGGCCACGGGGCGGGGTCTAGACAAAAGGATAAAATTCTAATTTAGAATGTTAGCTAACAAATGTGTTAATTATTTATTACTAGCAGCCAGTCCCAGCTTTGCACGGGCTATAAAATAGGTAATCCAAGTTGTAAAGAGAAACAAAATAAAGCCTATGTTACTCGGTGATAATATAGCTTCCCAACGGTGAAAGAATTTTTCAAATCGGTCCAGTAGTTTCGGAGCCTATTCGCGACAAAAAAACTATCAAACTTCTCCTTTTTATAATATTTTTTTGTTATATTGTCATGTGTATTGCTTCATTCGTCACAATAAATAATTTTTCTTTCTTTCTTTATTTCTTAACCATAGTCATCCAAAGAGTATGTCTGTTCGTGATACACACCTTACCTTAACAAGCCCTCGCGTATTCTCCACTTTCATAATTTAGAATGTATTGAAAAAAAATGTTTATTGTGAATTTTATATTATTCCGTTGTGAGTATAGCGTATAGAGTATAGCTACGACTAACTTTTTAACTGATTTAATGTTGTTAAGTATCTAATTCGGAGAAGTATGTTTAAATTCCGAATTATTCATGACAGAATGGCCACCCTTGTCTTCGCAAACATATCGTGTGCCCTTCAATAAGGGCGGTTCTCGACCCTTTATTAGTGTTTGAGATAAAGATACGGGCTTCAAGACGAGAACCAATATTTCTTATAATACGGCTTTACCTGACAGAGATTACATCTCTATCTGCCTAAGTAACTGCGCTATGCATTGCTACCCGCGTTAGTTCTAGATAACTGTTCTAGGTACTATTTAAGCTACCTACCCACCAACCTTAACTTACCGAATCCTATTGAGTGCATTTGTACTCAATAGGCCGATTATTTATTAAATATATTTACTTTCTTTATACTATTTTTAAGACCTGTATGTCAGCAGCAAAAGCAATAATTATCTAAACAAAAAGAAATAAAAAATTGAGAGGAGCCTCACAATTTTCATACTTCATTCGAAAATTTTAGCAACTTTTTTTAGATAATGGTGCGGAAGTCCTAAAATGAAACCTATATTAACAATATCCATGATCTAGACCTATCAGGTCACGTGACCCTATATGCAGATGATACTTGTCTTTTCTATTTTGGACCGAATATACACGAAATAATTGCACGTGCTCAGCGTGACTTAGAGGTTCTTTTTGATTGGTTCCAATATAACTTGCTTACTATAAATATTTCTAAAACGTCGTACATTATTTTCAAAGCTAAAAACAAACCTATACCTGCCCATTCACCTTTAACTTTAAATAATATTCCCCTTCAACTTAAAACGTACGAAAAATATTTAGGTCTATATATGGATACACACCTAACTTGGAATGTACACTTAAAACATATTAAATCTAAACTAATTTCTCTTCTTGGTTCTCTCCGAAATAGTGTACGATGTATACCGCGTGAACATCGACTTCAAATATATTCAATATAGGGTTATCAGGAAAGGGTATGGTAAGCCGAAAATCCCTAAAAGTACTCGTTATAAAGAATGTGTTCTGAAAGTTTCAGCGGGAAACCAGCAAATTTTTGTTTCCATACAAAAGTTGAAAATTATTTTTTATAAAAAAAATAGCACAACCCTAAATTACTACGATCACCCATTCATTCAAAACAATCAAAGAAACAAGATGGCCTCTCGGCTACACGTTAACTCTGCGCGTGGCATCTGTGCGCCTAGTAGATTCATTCACATTTTTCGTTCTGTACAATGATGTTATATGTACTAGATTGGCAGTTTACGGCAGCGACGCGTTGCAACTTCGAAGACGCCTGTGGCCTAATCTGACGTCAGTTGCCTGCTTGACATGTAGTAAGCGTGACGCGCCCTTTAAAATAATTCATAATGGTGAAATTTGCTGTTAAAAATTGTGTATCGCGGTCTGAAAAGGATGATAAAGCAAGTGGCGTTACTTTTCATGAGTTAGTTTGAATAATTTTGATCATATTGTCTAAAATTAAATCAGAAAATAAAATAAATATATCGTCCATTATTTTTGACATCGATGTTGCCAGTAAAGCGATTTTGATTTTTCCCATTTATTTGGGAGTTTAGTTAATTAAATAATGAATGACGGAAGTGTGTGCCGGTAATATCTGTGAATAAAATTTCGGCAACGTCTGTAATATACTCAATCATTACGAGAAGTATTTTATTAAACTTAGTAATGTTATTTCATCATCGTAATGTGTAATCATCTTAAAATTGTATTAAATTCTCTTAGAATGATATTTTATTTGTTTTAGTAGAGTATGTACCTAAACCTTCTACAACAAACTTATGTTACACAGCGGTGTTTAATCACAATAACACCCTGCAGTTTTATATACAATAGCACACTTTTTATTTTTATTTCTATCTACAGAAGGTGTTACTATCTTAGATTTTTATTATTTACTACCTTTTTAAATAAAAATCTGCCTTTTATTCATATCAAAATCTATTCACTACAGCCTTTTCAAAATATTTTCAATGTAGGTACACACACGCTTCCGTTACAGTTTTGTAATAGTATAAATTGAAAGTTTTATTAAATTCTGTTCAGAATAGATAACACCAAAGCAATTAAAAACATTTATTCGTTCATTTATTTTGGGGAAATTATTTCGCGCCACTGGCAGCTCTGTCCGTTTTCATGCCTGCAATGTCTTGTCTCACTTCTACGGTAATTAGATAATGACTGGAAGAAAAGAGACAAATATAGTTTACTTTGGCATAATGTATCGGTTTCAAAGATACGTCTTTTGAACTATCAAGTGGCTACGCATTTCTGAAAATCGTTTGTTGTCATTGCTACTCTAGTATATATAGCTCAATGGTTCTGTACCTACGCGCCGCCTCGGACTGGCGCGCGCCGAAATCAAGACACGTTTATTTTACCTATTTTACTTTTGGCAAGAAGACAATCGGGTGCCAGGGCTAAATTATTGAATTACAAAACTGGTTTTACCTTATTTAAAACAAAATATTTAGGCAATAATAATTTACACACCACAAATCAAATTAATTTCTGTATCTGTGCGATGAATAAATAAATGATAGGAGGAACATACCTGCCCAAGTTTCATAGTAGCGGTTCAAAGTGGGTCCCTTGCACCTCAATACAGAGCGCAGCACGGCGTCGAACGGCACCTGTGGCGCGGGCTAACATGTCCGGCGACGCTCGCAATTGATCAAATGTTGCGCTTATTCGAGCTCGCATGTCTTCTTGTGTACTGCAATCGTCTGCGTAAACTTTATTTTTGACGTAGCCCCACAAGAAGAAGTCAAGGGGCGTGAGGTCGGGCGAGCGGGCTGGCCAAGCTACGGGTCCACCTCGGCCAATCCACAGCGGGAAGCGTTCGTCAAGGTGAGCCCTGCAAGAGCGGGCGTAGTGAGCTGGCGCGCCGTCGTGCTGGAATATGACATTCCTGAACTCAGACAGCGGCAGCTCGTCTAGCGCGTCCTCTAGCTCTGTCTGCAGCAGCTCCAGATACTGAGCAGCACCCATACTGCTGGGAAGAAATATTGGGCCAATAAGGCGCGACCCAATCATCCCAGCCCACACATTAATCCGCCACTTGAACTGGAATGCATCTTCCTTCGATACATGAGGATTCTCGTGCGCCCAGTAGTGTTCGTTATGGATGTTGCCAATCCCGCCCCTGGTAAAGGAGGATTCATCCGACCACAATATTTTGCTGCCGAAATGTTCGTCCTCACTGACTTGGGCCAAGTACCACTCACAGAAAGTAATTCGCTGAGGGTAATCTGGCGCCACAAGTTCCTGTGTAGGCTGGAAGTGGTACGGATACTGGTCGTCATTGTGAACGATAGCCCACGCTGCGCTCTGACTTAAATTAAAAGCTAGACCGGCTTGGGTAGTGCTGCGCCTCGGGTCCTCTCTGAAGTATTCCAGCACTTGCTCTTCCAAATCAGTTCGGCTCCGACTAGCCGGAACTGGCCGCCCTTCAGATTGCGATGAACGCACGCTCCCCGTCGAATAAAGACGGCTCGTCAAACTACGAAAACAATTGTATGACGGTAGGGGCAAGTTGGGATACCGTTCCGCGTACAGTTCTCGCGCACTCGTAAGAACACCGTCACATTTACCTACGCACATTATCATGTGATAATACTCTGCATTCGAGTACATCACCATTCTCACTCACAACAATAACACACAAAACGAACTAAATAACAAGTAACAACAAATAAACTAAGTAACAAAACAATACAACTAACGGAAACAAAACAAAAATATCCGGGAGCTTTCAAAATTCGTAATCCGCACGAACTGATAGCTAATAGCAGACTAACAAGTTGAAAAAATAAAATGTATTAAATATAAAACCGAATAAAGAAAGCAGTGGAGTAATAATGATGATTAATTTTGATAACATTTGGTATGCGAGAAATTGACCCGAGCCTAAACCGCAGTATTTACTTTTTATTAGTTTTAAACTAAATAATATTCTGAATCCGCATTTTAAAAACCTATAAATGAAATTAATATTTTTTTTTAAAACAACTGTAGAAGTTTTTTTTTATATTTTTCTTTTACGGAAATTGCAAAAATATGTCAATTCTGCTGAAAATATACAGTGTTTCCCAGCTAAATTGCAGTAAAAACATACTAAGTACATAAGAATTATTTGATTTCTCCAGCGAAATTGCAGTATTTTCACATATTTTGCAACAATTTAAGTGGTAAGTTTATCTAGGAGAATAAATAAAAAAACCTATTAAAGTGCAGTATTATCTGCCTCCATACAAGTTGATTTTACTGCAAATGTAGTTTTTATTTGTATCCCTAATTAAAGTGCAGTATTAGTTCAGTACATTTGCTATTACTGCATTTTAACTTGTGTAGATTTTTTTGAACCTGTGAAAAACCAAATAGAATGAAGGTAAAAAAAGATTTGAAACGTATTAGGGTTTAATTTTTATACTGCTCTATGTAAGATGTTTCCATAAACTATTTTAGTATTATAAGTAGCATTTAAATTTAATAGTGGTTTTAATTAGTGGAGAAGCATAATTTTTATATTAAATTTAAAGGTAGTTTTCTTTCACTGTAAATAAAGAACTTCAGTATCTTATTTAAAAAATCTATTAAACAGCAGTTTTTTTATATTAATACTGCACTTTAGTAAGTAAAATTAAAGGTATACTTTTAAAAGTGTAGTAATAGTAGAATTTAATACATTTTAACTAGTTTTTTATATTTTTTTTGTTTTTTACTACTTGTAGTAAGAGAGACCAAAAAAACTTAATGGTTATAATTATTGTATTTTAAAACAAAAATAATGTAACAACACAAACAGTAATTCGTTTTTCCTATTACTGCACTTTATGTTTGGGAGGGCAGCATTAGTATCCTTTAAAACCGCGGGCAACACCGCGGAGCGCAGCTAGTATACTATATCGGTAAGTGGCGGCATATTATAATATTTTTAACCAAATAAAAAAAAAACATTGTTAACTTATCGATTTCGATTTACCTACTATAAAATATTTTATTATTTAATGATGATTGTGTCAATATTACCATTAATATACCATTTGACAACAATCAGCCTTTATCCGAATAAAAAAGTACTAAATAATAAATTAACATTTTACCTAGTTCCGCAAACAATAAATTATTAGCGACTCCATTGCGCCCTGCGTCTTGTGTTTTAAGTTTTCTATGATAGCTACCGATTCTTTTGATATCGCATTGCCGCCACGGCGCAAAGGAGCCGACAAAAGAGAAGCCGCGCGAGCGCGGGCGTTCGTAGATACAGTACAGCAACTTACATGAAACTTTAATAAATTCACGGAAATTAATTTAATCACTAAAATAGGAGATCGGTACCTACCTAACTGGTTGTCATTATGTTACTAACGAAACAAAACATGTTTTATAACGAAAAACAAAAGACTGAAGAAAATAATGTTATTAAAAACAATACAAGCATTAATAAACAAAAATTGAAAAGTTTTATGTATCTTACTTTCAACACATAAATTCCTGATTATTCGTTAAAACTAGCAAAATAAATATTATTTTTTTATTATAACAATTTATTTGGTTGGTATTTTCATATCCTACTACTGTATGTGTGCTTTACTTTCTTCAGCCGTTTCTCTCACGGTACAACATATTTAATTTTGTTACCTTAGTTACGTATGACAAGAAGTTAGGCTACTGCTTTCATTTCTGTACAGTCAGATTCTATTGATATAGCATTGCCGCCATGACACAAAGGAACCGACATAAGAGACGCCGCGCGCGCGGTCTTTTTGTAGTGATTTTTTTTGGTTTGTTTCGCGAAAGTTTGTAGGCAACTGGCCGCGATACCAGGGTTCCATAAGTTTTAAGTAGTAATAAAAGACTCCTCAGCTAAGCGAGCAGACGACAATTCTCATAATTTATTTTACGTGCTCGAGCGAAATACCAGGACTTCATAACTTACGAGATAGTTGTAAAAAATAAAGGCGAGTACACAATTTATTTGTACATGTTAGAATTAACATTAACTAGGTTAACAATTTTCATCAAACGAGTTGATGGCCTATTCCGTGAAAATCAACAATTTTATTTATGAGTACCGATTGTTAAAATTCTAAATTAAATTTCAAGTAAGTTGTTTGCCTCTTACACTTTATCTTTGTCATACTACGATAAGCTGTACTAATTTGAAATTGTAATTTCTGTTACTAAGCACGTTCTATCCTAGACCGTAATGATTGCTTACCATCAGGCGAATTACGGCCAAGTGCAAACCCATTCCTTGTAAAAAAAATATTATCATGTCTGTGTCATTATTTAATTATTTAGTTTAAGCATCAACATCTAATGCTTGCTTGCTTTCCGTTTGAGTAAATTTATTTTATCCAAAATGTTGTAACTCGTAATTATGTTACGTGAGTTATCTGACTCCAGTGTGTAGTCGGCTTAAAACCGTCCGGCAGGATTGTCCTATGTTTGTCTCCTTCTTTTCTGTCTGTCCCTCTCTCTCTCTAAAGTTTGTTGACTTATTGTTCATTGATAAATGCGCGAGCGCGGGCGTTCGTAGATACAGATCGCGCGGCGATCGCGCGAAGTTTGGCTATGACCTTCGGGTGGAGGGGATTACTGCGCATGGGTACTGTCACGCACACAATACTTTTCCTTTTTTATGTACCAGGTTGGATATTTGAGTGGGAGTGGTTCAAAATTCATGTACAGTGCTAATGCTAGAAAATAATACGAAATAGATTAAACTTCTTCATTTATTAAAACTATTTATTAAAATTGATTTTAAAATGCGTACTAAAAACATTGTTTTAAAAGGAAATAAACATTTTGTATAAAATGTTTAATAATTAATTATTATTCTTAAACATTTTATACAAAATGTTTATTTCCTTTTAAAACAATGTTTTTAGTACGCATTTTAAAATCAATTTTAAATATTACCAAAAAAAAAACTTAACTGACAAACTTAAACAAACAAACTCAACAAATAATAACAATCGACAACAATAAACAATTAACGAAAACAGCAATTCACTTGTGATCGTGATAGTACAACAGGAGTGCGCGGGACGTCGTATCGGTGCGAGAGGCAGGGAACGATTGGAGCGCCAATCAGAGCACCGCGTGCTATCCCACCCACACACCCACCCCGCACCCCGCTAACCGCGTTGTTCATTGATAAATGCGCGAGCGCGGGCGTTCGTAGATACAGTACAGCAACTTACATGAAACTTTAATAAATTCACGGAAATTAATTTAATCACTAAAATAGGAGATCGGTACCTACCTAACTGGTTGTCATTACGTTACTAACGAAACAAAACATGTGTTATAACGAAAAACAAAAGACTGAAGAAAATAATGTTATTAAAAACAATACAAGCATTAATAAACAAAAATTGAAAAGTACTACTACTGTATGTGTGCCTTACTCTCTTCAGCCGTACCACATATTTAGTTTTGTTACCTTAGTTACGTATGCCAAGAAGTTAGGCTACTGCTTTCATTTCTGTACGGTCACAATTAGCTGTGCGCGGGTGATTGACCGGAACATTAGGGGCGCAAATGACGTTTTTTTGTGAAAACTTTAGAAGGCTTTATTTCAAAAACTAAGAGGCTTTTCGGGAAACTGCTTGAACAAAAGATGTTCAGAATGATGTGTACTTTAGCGTGTTTTCGGCTTACCATACCCTTTCCTGATAACCCTGATAATGCACTTGTAAAACCACATCTATTATATCTTATTGAGGTGTGGGGCAGCGCGGCTAAAACACGATTGGGTGAACTGCAAGTTTTACAAAATAAAATAATAAAAATGTTATTTAACTATCACTATTTAACGGAAACTAAAACCATTTACCAGGAAACAAAAGTAATGAATATCAAACAGTTATATAAATACAATATTTGTATATTTGTTCGCAAAACAATCGAGAGTAAACTTCACTCAAACTTGCGGTTCACTAAACGCAAAACTGTTGCGCGCCCCTGCACCCGACGCGCAAGCTATCTCGTTTTGCCGAAGGTTCGCACGAACTACGGCAAAACAATGATAACGTTTGCAGGCGCGCAGAGTTATAACAAACTACCCTCAGACCTAAAAAATGTAAGCCCGTTCACCGCATTCAAAAGTCGACTTTACCAGCACGTAATAACGGATAGCTCACTTTTATGAATGCGTTGGACGGGCAAACTGTTTATTTACATGTACATTTAAATTGCTTTGTAATTTTATAGAATTGCTTTGTAATTTTATAGTGGCGACGAATGTTATAAATAATATTAATTCAAATATGTTCTCATGTAAGTGATAATATCTTTTGTGAGAATAAATATCTTTAAACCTAAACCTGAAGTCCGGCTCCCATTAGGCCGGCTATTAATTTTATTTATAAAATAATAACATTTATAATATAAAACGCACATTTATAATCGTTTGAACCATACTGTGGTGATAATCTTGTAGTAAATTCTAGCTAAAAAGAAAACAACAATTTGAAAAGTAAGTTTTCCTAAAGTAAAAGTATTTTGTAAGTTTCTAAGCTCTATCTGAAAATATGTGAACGAAAACAAGATGAGATATCTTAGTTTCTTTCATAGCCACATGCTTTGCTCTGGAAGTTTTCAAGAAAATGTATTTTAGTTTGAGAACAGATGGCAATCTAGCAAGAAACTAAGCTTTGAGAAGTTAGTATCAGATTTAAAAACTTTGGAAGGTTCGTGAACGGGGAAGAAAAATTTAACCAAAAGTTAAAGTAAAAAGCGGTCTGAGATTAAAATATAATATGTATTACAAATAATATATTTTTAGCTCAAACTCTTTAGACCTCTAATCCTAGTTTTAAATTTAAATAATAATATTAATAAATATTTTTCTGTTTTACATTTTACTTACCCTAAGAATATTAAAGCTAATTTTGGTACCAATCAGACTTATGAAATAAAAAAACTGTTCTCAATAAATTCAAAATTAAATTATTTGAACATTATTATTGAAACTGTAAATTCAAGATATTTGCTCATGTCATCGCCTTAATTAGAACACATTTAAGTATTAAATTCTTTTGACACATTTTTTTTTTAATGTCATGTTTATGTTTTTGGGTGAAATACAAATACATATCAAACAATATATGTCATAATGAAGTTTCAAAGTTTCCTAATAATTCATTTTGTCTTCAATTGCTTTGAATTTAATACCAGCACTTCCTTTCAGACAAAACGTACTAGCAACGTTCTTCTTTTCATTTGAAGATAAGCGAGAAGAGCAAGTATTCACATTACAAACAGAATTTTAATTAAACATCGCAAAGCAACACCTCGTGAAGCACTACAGTTAATTTACAATCTGTGTCCTATTGTTGAAACTTTGTAAATGGGAAATATTTTGAGTTTCCTTGGTCAAAGATTTTATCAACACCTTGGCTTGTATGTATTTTAATGCTACATTATATAAAAAATAAAACAAAAGATTTCGTCAAAAAATTATAAAAAAAAATTGAGGGCAAAATAAGGGAATTAATTAAAAATTAGGGACTTAAGGGTATGGAAAATAGTTTATTTTTACCCGATTTTTTAATTTGTTTTATTTAGTAGCCGATTCTCAGACCAACTGAATACACATATAAAATTTGGTAAAAATCGTTGAAGCCGTTTCGGAGGAGTACGGTAACTAACATTGTGACATGGAAATTTTATATATAAGAAAGACAAAAATCATCCATGGGAATTGATGATATTAAAACTTTTTTTAAAACTATATGTAACTCTTATATAATTTTATGATTATACAATTACAAAGGTTATATATTATTACACAGGTTGTATTTTATCACTCATGGGGTTTACTCTAATTTATTATGTTTCTTATTTATTTAACGAGACATATTTGTGATGCGGAAACTGGTATCAGGTAAGTACATAGTTTATCAAATTTATATTTATTTTATTTTATACATTGTTTTCACTGATCATTTTATTTACATTATGATAGAAACACAGCCAGTGCTTCTGAAATTATTGCGAAATGTTATGCAAGTGCTTGAGTACGAGCATTCAATATTAGTAATTAAATTAATTATATTATAGATATATGGAAATAATATTAATATGTCAATTTAATTAATTCTATTACTGATAAACGGAAATAATATAAATTAACAAAATGTCAATTTAAATTTTATATTTTTTTATTTATAATAATAAATATAGTATATAATAGAGATACAAAAATAACTTACATTTTTTTATAAGTGGGTGTGGCAAAGTGCGAATATGTTCGAAAATAATGAAAAAATGGCAGACGACGTTCCTAAAAGTAAGTACCTACTTATGACGCTGTTAAAATACTGTGCGACTTGGGTCGCGATGTCACTAGTAGCGTTTGTATCGTTTTTTTTTTATTTATGCTGCATTATAAAATGTTTCGTATCCAATTGTAATATTACTAATATAATAGATAATCACATACTCGTACTAGTACGTAGTATAAAAACAATGTCATTCCATGCTATTTGTTAGTTTAACTGTATGCTTAAATCTTTAAAACTACGCAGCTTATTTTAATGTGCTTTTATTAAATAGAGTGATTCAAGAGAAAGAAGTCTATGATCTTTTTTTTATTTTTCTTTTTTTACCCTACTATAATACATGCATAATAGTAGGGTAGCACTGTTTATTTATAAGTTTCTAATGTAAAGTCGTAAAAACACATTTATTGTGCATAATTTCAAACGCTGGCCAAACCTTGCGAGGTAGATCAAAATTATGTACCACAGTATTGTATAACTTACATATGTAGATACATCTACAAAAAAGTCAGCAAATGTATGTTAGGGAGTAGATATTAATTTTTTGTTTAATGGTTTTACTGCGTAATTTTTTCTTCGGCTTGTTACGGGCTCCCTATCTAAACATTGCTGGGACTCAGGGACTTCTCTCACGAGGAGAGAGATATATGCCATAATCCACCACGATGGCCAAGTATGTGTTAATTGACACACGTCTTCGGATAGTCCTCAAACATGTCGGTTTCTTCACGATGTTTGTCAAAGCAATGGAAATCCACACATAACTTGAAAAACGAGTCATTGGTATAGGACTGGGATCGAACCAGGGGCAGTTTGATTAAAAAGCAGCCGTTATTCTGACCGAGCCACACTCGCTTTACACTCATACTCGTTACATGATGATGATGATGATGATGATGATGATGAAAATCATAGTTTTTTTTTATTGTCTTGCAGAATACGGCTACGGTATTCGTCACGTGCAGATGCTATGCATGTGTTTGTGCATGCTGTCTCTGTTCCTCGGACGCAGCGTGCTGGCGGTCGCTGTGCTCGCCATGACGGACGTGTCGCGCGGGAACGATACTAATGTTGAGGTGATGATAAGTGATGATAATCGTGTTGGTGATGGTGATAATGTTGATGAAGATGATGACGATGATGACAATGATGTCGTTGATGGTGATAATGTTAATAAAGTTGATGGTGATCATTATAATTATGTTGGTGATGGCTACAATGTTGACAAAGGTGAAGACGATGGTGATAATAATGTTGGTGATAGTGATAATGATGCTGTTATATCCAATTAAAGCAGTCAATTCTTTTGAACAGATGCTTCATGTGAGATCGCTACTAACAAAGTTATAAGTGTGATTTGTCTCAGAAAGCGTGACAGCTAAAAAGCTGAAATTTTCACAAGTATATTGACATTATTATTTCATATATTTCCCGTGCCCGTGCTATAACAACACATACTAATAATAATAAAAATGTTAAGAATTATTTTACAATATATCAATAACAGTAAGAGTTAGACGCTTAATGTTTTCACAGAATACATAAATCTATGTGCTTTCGAAATAAATAATTGAATAAAAATAAAATAAATATTTAAGTGGGCTCCCAAACAACGATAGTTTTATGTATTTTTTAAGATAAAGGTAAACTCTCCTTACGCGAGTTTGACTCTCGCTTAACCAATTATTTTGACCATTCTTTTGACAGATTTACAACTGGAACAAAGAGACCCAAGGCGTCATCCTGTCATCTTTCTTCTGGGGTTACATGACGATGCAGATCCCAGCTGGTCTTCTCGCCAGGAAGTATGGAGGGAAACTCATCCTGCTGGTGGCGTTGCTGGTTAATGGAGTTCTCTGCCTTGCTTTACCGACTTTAGCACATTATGTAAGTTTCTTTAAGGTTTCCGTACGCAGTGCACAAACATCTCCATACTTCAAGAACTCAGTATTAAGCAGTGGTGGCGATTCAGCGGCACACACGAGTAACATAAATTTAAAGTAGCTCTGTTTCTTTTCGTCATAAATGACCAAAAAGAGATGGTACGATCTAAATCATAGACATAACATCTAAAATCACGTCAAACACGTCAGATTTAGAGCTGATACAATTGGGTGCGCTCTAAAATCGCTTACATTTTTCATATTTGACGTGATTTTAGTTGTTTTGTGTGTGGTTCAGAACGTGCCGTCTCTTTCTGGCCACCTAAGATGAAAAGAAACGGAGCTTCTTTAAATTTAGTTTAGTCGTGTGTGCCACTAAATCGCCATCAGTGACTGTTTTCTGCAGTGCAGTCGCGTATCCTCTTTTTCTGGACACATTTCTCGTCGAAATAACAAGTCCATTGAGCGCCTTGTCGTACAAGGGAAAGTAGAAGGCACTAGACTGCGCGGAAGGTCACCCACGAGATGGACTGACCAAATCAAGGCAGCAGTTGGAGGTTCCTTGAATGACTGTAGCCGGATGACATCCAGCAGGCAGAGATGGCGAGATGTCGTGAGGCAAATTATATCCGCCTCCTCTAGTGACCCTCCATGACGATCACGACCGCTCTGACAAGAGCTACTATTTTTATAATGACTAGCACCTCGCTATCCGCCCGTTTGTTACTAGGGTCTCATGAACTGTCATAGATCAACGATACCATATCTCTGTAGCCAAAGCGGCTAACAAATATTTAGGACAGAATTAAATAAATATTTGAAGCCCAAATAACAATTTATTTTTCTCAATCTTTTGGTGATTAAGACGTTCCAAATATTCAACATTTAGTTCAATATTCTCTCCAATAATAAATAACGATATCAAAATAAAATTGCTAAATGATTAGAAAATTAAACATACACACGAATAACTACGATATATAAAATAAGAAACTAGTTACGCATTTCGATTAGCATTTAGAGGTAGTTAATAACAACGACGGAGTCTTGTAAACTGATATCTTAATGTATAAAACGTGTTATCAGCGGGAAAATAATGCAAATAAGTTGATGTTCTCAAACCTTTTCTAAAAGAAATATGCGGGATTCTGATGTCAGACCGAGTCGGGAGTTTCCAAGGCGGCTCAGTAATTAATTAATTTTAGTTAAACCTAATTAGCATTAATTATTTATCAATAAGTTTTGTTCCCATTTGTTACTGTAATTGTTAAAGGATTTATTTTTAAAGTGAAAGGACATGAACTTTCAATTGATAATTATATTGATAGTGTCCACTGCGTAGCGTATAATAAACTAATATAAAGTATGTATAAATGTATACATACTTTATAATTAATTATAAAGTGTGTATACATTTATACATACTTTATAATTAATTTGTCTTTTTTTACTTTACACACACTTACTCATATTGAACTAGCACTCAACAACACAACATAATTATCCCAACTTCATGTTTAGCACTTCTGAAGAGAGCTAGCTCCTGCAAACACAGGACATCATACTGCAGGACCTAGGCACCATACATTATTATGACTTAATATTATGACTGTATGATGATTGAAAATGAAAATGAAAAATATTTATTTACTAACTTATTGCTAGATTACATATTCTCTTGAGGCAAGGCCTGAATCTAAGTAGTCCAATTCAACCTGTTATCATTTTAAAATAAAGTTAACCTCTAACAAGACAGTATAACAAATAAAACATAATACAAATAAAACAATTAGTACGATAACGTTACAAACTAAGACTTATTTAATAATTTTCAGAAGATTTTCTGTTGCTACGTAAGACAGTGTTATTAACCAAGACTGTATTAATACTTATTAATACAGCCTATAATTATTATGATATAATTACATTATGACTTAGCTTCTAGAATTAGTATTAATTAGTTAAGGTATCTTAATGTTTGTTTTGTTTAGAATGTAAGTTGGTCCAATAAAATTATTTTGTATTTGTATTTGATAAAAACTATATGGGTAGATGGGCTAGATGGATCGACGACATTACAGCTATCGCGGGTCGAACCTGGACTAGATTGGCACAGGACCGAGACAAATGGCATGACAGGAGAGAGGCCTATACCCAGCACTGGGATAGAACAGGCTGTGGATGATGATGATGATGAAGAACTATATATATGTATGTATCATTATACGCTTTCAAAGGCTCAAATTACTGGCTTTCTGTTCTTCGGTATTTCATCCACTTTCTCGCTGGTTTGTCACAGGGCGGTTGGATCAGCGTGTGCATATGTCGAATGTGTATGGGTCTAAGCCAAGCCTGCCTGTTCCCTGCCACACACACCATGTTGGGGAGATGGCTGCCTTCTAGCGAACGCACTTCCTTGTCGGCGATGGTTTATGGAGGTATCTTTTTAAGTCTTATGTTTATTTGGCAAGATTGATGGAAGTGGCAACTTAATTCTGCTTGGCAAGAAGTTTTGTTATGCTAATCAATGTAAAATTTGGATAAATATACAGAAAAATAGCAACTTATATTTTTGATTTATGATTGATAGATGAAGATTGAAGTGGTAACTTAATACTGCTTGGCAAGAAGTTGTGTTAACCTAATCAATGTAAAATTTGGATAAATATACAGAAAAAACAGCAACTTAACCCTAATATTATATTTGCATGGTAGCAAGGCATTTTTAATACTTGCCTGGCTAGCAACCATCAAGTTGAAAAATCTGTCTGAAAAAGCACCTAACAGTGTCTGGTCCTTAAGATTCAGTTATTCCAGCCATGCTCCACTTTATTTCAGAGTGTCGCTAACTCTTGTGGTTACGCGCCCTGCAGGTCAAATGCCTAGTTGTAATGAGCAAACAAATCCTTTCTTCATTACTCATACTCTGAGAGTAGGTCTGAAATTGCCTGAGGAGCGGAATGAAACTAATATGTACACTCAGAATACAGAACTTTCTGTATTCTGAGTATGTACATTGCATCCCTAGGGAGAATCGCTTTGCAACTGACAGCTGTCAAATTATAAAAAAATAGTACAGTACGAAAAAGGTTTTATTTTCTATACAGTCACGATGTGAAATTGATATATATTTTAAATAACTTTATTATAATTTAATTTCAACAAATTCTTTAAAATAACTTAAAATATTAACTATTATTGCAATGGTGAAAATAAAAAATAATCTCTGAATAGTTGGCCGGACACAGAAAAAAAAACAAATAAAACGGCGGGAAAGCGGCAATTCGATCTTTATTTTTTTCGATGTGAAGACTTTTGTTAAAGACTTCACATCGAAAAGTCCCTCAACAGTTTAGTCCCTCGAACTATTGGCGACCTCACATCGTTCGGGTCAAGCCCTGTCTCGGGACTAAATATATTACTTTCATCCCTAGGGTAACAATGTACTATGCATGCTTTTCATCTTTCAACCAGCTTTTTAATAAATCAGACTTATTATACTAAAAGACCATTAATGTTTAATTGCAGGCCACTCCCTCGGCACCATCATAGCCTTGCCATTATCCGGGGTTTTGGCAGAAACAGCCCTCGGCTGGAAAATGATCTTCTACTCCACAGCCGTTCTGATGTTGGTCACATCTCTGGTCTGGTACTGGTTCGCAGCAAGCTCTCCAGCTGAACATAGGATGATTACGAATGAAGAAAGGGAGTATATTGAAAAGGACCTTAATACTGGACATCGTTCAGAAGTAATTCAATGTATTGATTTAATGTGACCAAACATGTTAAACATGTACCTATCTAAATAAAATATGTATGTATGTATATGTAGTAAATCAGTTGTGTTAGCAACCATAATACGAACTAGAAATGGTTCAGTATGGTTAACCAGCCGTTTGTAAAATGTGTACTAATATTTATTTTATTTATTTTCCTAGTTATGATCAAATCTCGTCCTTATTTTCTTCATATATTTTTCTACATGTGACTTACTGATTTTGGCCATCAAATCTGTATCCAACGCTGTAAATTAAACATTTAGAAAATCCGCGACAATATTTTGTGTCGACGGGCATCTTGGATTTGAATTTAGCATAGTATATGGGTTCAACTACTCAAGCCCTTTAATTTGATACCTTTTTGATTGAGGGCGTTTTGAAATATGACCATTTTCTACGACTAAATCTAGCTGCAAAGCGTTTTGCCTCCACCTTTGTTGTCCGAACCGCCAAACTTTGGAATTCCTTGCCGAATTCCCTGTTCCTCAATGACTACAATCTAGCAATTTTCAAGGCGAGAGTGAACCGGTTCCTTCTACGTAAGCGCGATCCACCGTAGACCTCACTTCCATCAGGTGAATTGTGGTCAAGCGCTGACCTATTCGGAGTAAAAAAAAATATTTGAAGGCTTATTAATTTCGATTTCATTTCTTTTCTATTTTTTACACGCTTTATATTAGCTTCACCTGTATGTTTGTATATTTGTTTGTAAACGACTTCTTTGGGCGCGATTTTGACCCACTTTAAACGGCCAGATTTCGTTCAAACTTTGTAGATTTATTGAGGACCGATGACAATACACTAATTTGATAAAATAACGGTTTTCTATAAAAAGCGTGTTTTTTAGGTTTTTTAAACTATTAATTATTTACCTGTTTTATCCCACTGCTAGGCAAAGGTTTCCCCGATTATTTTTGATTAAAGATAATAATTTTCAGAAAAAGCGGTCAACACCATGGGGCGCTATATTCCGAACAGTACCGCTATGGGCTATCATGGGAACACATGTGGCTACTACCATCGCCTTTGCTATGTTCTTTGTAGACTTGCCCACGTACTTGGATAAGGCTATGAAGATTTCTTTGAAGAATGTAAGTTGATACTAATTTATTATCTACTTTAACAACGTTTACA
Source organism: Mellilla xanthometata (assembly GCA_035578125.1). Lineage (NCBI taxonomy): Eukaryota > Metazoa > Arthropoda > Insecta > Lepidoptera > Geometridae > Mellilla > Mellilla xanthometata. Next base: position 16,065,854 of record JAPUBQ010000024.1, on the reverse strand, counting down.
GAACTTAAAAGTATTTGCACACTACCACTTGGCCTGTAATAATTGGCAAAGATTAAGATTGGCAGTTGACGGTCATTGACGGCATAAGGCTTTTATGTCTTCTTATTCGTACGAAGTTAAGGTTTCCAGGTGTCTACGACTTTTTTTTATGTACGCTAAGCTTATAATTGATCGAAATATACGTCTTTTTATTGTTTTTTGGTGTTATATTATTATGATCAGTTCAGTACAGTTTATTTTATTAAATATAGGTACAAAAGTACACTTATGTATAAATGTCAATTTATAATATTAAAATGACAAATCACAATATAACAATGTTAATTTACAATATAATTATGTCAATGTTAAAAATAAGTCATTAAAAATATAAACTTATAACATATATAATAAAATAAAATTATAAAAATAATTATGTACATAAAATAATTTGAGTAACATTATGTCGATTCGGTCGGTCGGTACGGATGCGATAAGATGGAACGCGCTTACCTAAAAGTGCGGTTACGTGTTTTTAGTGCGGTTACGTGTTTATTGTACTGTAATCTTCATATTAATAAAGATATTTTGAAATTGAATTGATTGCTTACCTAAAAGAAACTTCTCCTTGAAGACTGATAACACTGTCTTACAGTACGTATCTACATGGCTCAACTGAGGCCTATATTACTGCGATGCTTATATTGCAAACTGTTTGTTCTCAGAGTGCAATCCTCTCAGCTCTCCCATATATTGGAATGTGGGTGGGTAGCGTGGTCTCAGGCAGTCTCTGTGAAAAGCTGTACAAGGCAAAAATGTGCTCGTTGGTTACGCTTAGAAAGATATTCAATTCCATTTGTAAGTATTATTTTACTTTATATTTAACCTAACGCTATACGGAGAAGAAGGGTGTGGCTTAACAAACTACAGCGAACTGCATGTTCTGCATAAAAAGAATATTAAAAAAAAAACGATTCATAGGAATCCAACGCCTCCTAAAGTATTTTTTTAAACTTTAGTATGGGAACCAATAACATCTTCCAAAATTATATCAATTTACTTGTGTGTGTTTTAATATGTGTACACTTATGCTGAAATGTGGGGTAGTCTATTATTCAAACGTATATACAATAGTATACGTACCATTAAGCTTAAAAACGGGGTTTTAATAAAATATTTAGTGCAGAAATAACTGGGTATCACCAAACCTCAAATAAAATACAATTTCTATATTTTTGTCCCAAGCCTCAAAAATACTTATGTATAGTAAATTTACATTTCAATAGTCACTTCCTGTCTTGTATAAGTTTCCTCAATAACTTTCCAGCTCAAATCGGTACTGCGGCAGGATACTTGGTCCTAGCATTCCTGGAGCCTGAACAGAAGGTCCTCGCTGTTGTGGTGGTAGTAGTATCATTTACACTACTTGGTTTCATCTACTCTGGCCTTATGGTGAGTACAAAGAACTTTATTTAAAACATGTGTTTAGTCCAGAGGTTTTATAATAACCATAACAAAGCAAACATTATTAACAGACTAAACATTTTTAAAACACCAGACTTAACATATGAAGGTTGACGCAAAGCGTTTTATTAAAAGTTTGGGATAAGCATAAGCTGCCCACTATATGTTTCCACTGCTGGGACTCGGGGCATTCCCTCATGAGGAGAGGGATATAGGCCATAATCCACCAGGCTGGCCAAGTGCGGGCTGGCGGATAACACACGTCTTCGGATATTGTGGTCCTCTAACATATCGGTTTCTTCACGATGTTTTCCTTCACCGTAAAGCGAGTTCAAATCCACGCATAACTTGAAAAACAAGTCATTGGTGTAGGGTCGGGATCGAACCAGGAGCCGATTGATGGAAAAGCAGACGTTTTTACCACCGAGCCACACTCGCTACTGTAACGATTTAAATATTTTAAAAAGTTGAACGTTATAATTAGGGCAAAATTTTGAATTTACAGGTTTTCGTTACAAATTATTAGAAACGGTAAAAATAGCTAAAAGACAGTCTATAGAAATTTTTTTACTTATTTTGGTACCAATCCGATATATCAATAGGCAAATAAAAAATCTATTTTTTTGAACCAGTTTAATTTCAAGTTTTTTTTTATCTTTATCACGTTGGTTGCAGGTGAACCACCTGGACCTGTCGCCTCAGTTCGCCGGCGTCCTGCTCTCTATCACCAACTTCGTCAGCCAAATGGGCAGCGTCCTCACGCCTGTCATCACGGGGCTCGTACTTAATAATGACCCAGTAAGTACCTTTTTTTTATTTGAAATAGGCTTGCGTTTGACCACAGCTTGCCTGGTGCTAAGCAGCGCTGCAACCTACGTTGTAGTACGGTCACCTAAAAGGAACCTTTTCACTCTCGATTCCTCAAGAAAGATCTTTTCGAAGATCTCACAGGATGGTACTCGTTTTCTCAGGAAACAGAGCCTCATGCAGAGAATTCCAAAGCTTCGCAGTCCTCACTATGAATGTTAAGGTGAAGGAAGGGCTTTGTACGATTCTTCGGAATTTCCACTGTGTAGCAGTGTCTCTTTCCCGTTGCCCTGCTCGTTCTACAGTGGAACGGAGATGGGGCTTTCAAGTTGTTCAATTAAGTGCTACCTTTTTCTCTTTGTATTGAATGTTCTCTTGAAGCGTTAACAGCTCAGTTGGGCAAGGGGCCGCCTTACGTTCCGAAGTTCATGAGTCGATCTCTGCCAATGGGCTCGAGCTTTTGGTAAATGAAAACATCGTGAGGAAACCATGGTAGCGCTTTTTCTTTTACTCGCCAGGCTAGTGACCAACCTCAGGTTGTAAAGTCAGACGCCAAGAACCTAAGAGTGTGTTCGGCAGCCTCCTTAAAAGCCAGGGTGTTATTTGCTTACGTAATCGTATTTTAAAACTTTCGGTATTTTGAACGGAGGTGTTTTAACGTAAGGTATTTTAATTTTAGACATTTAAATACATACTCTAAGATAAGACACAATACAATACAGTGTAATACAATATGAGTATAACACACCAAATACAAAACAATATTACATTAAAAGAAACAAAAACAAACGGAGGTAGTACAGTAGGCGATTTAAAGATAAGAACTTGACAAGATTTAAGATAAATGTCTTCTATCCAGAGTAATATCAGCCGCTGGAGGATAGTATTCCTCTTGATAGCCAGCTTGTTGCTGGTGATGAATATCTTCTACGTCATCTTCGGCAGCGCGGAAAGGCAGCCCTGGGACACCCAGGAGGAAGATAAAGACGCCATAAGTGGTCAGTATTCATTTACCAAACGTCCTGTTCTCCGATAACTATAATCTAGCGGTTTTCGAGGCAAAAGTGAGCCGGTTTCTTATGAGCAAGTGCGCTCTACCTTAGTATATTATCTCAATATCGTTAACCGTCAGGTGAATTGTGATCAAGCGCAAGCTCATTAAATAAAAAAAAAGAGATTTGAAAGGGTTCTAGTACCCTTATACAGAAATACAGAACCTTATTGGCCATAAGCTACATACATACGTTAAAGGCAAGTCATAGTGCAAGCATAAATACTTAAAAAGACTAGTCAGATAAATTGGGACTTCTTCTTCGTATGAGCTAAGTCTTGATCTTGAGAGTTTTCAAGCCACTCGAAAGCCTCAGACTTGGCTGCTTTATATCTACTAAGACTAACTAACAACCTGGATCTACAATTTCTTGGCCTCTCCCAAGGCAAACCATGTGGTCCCGTTATGCGCTTCTCAATGTTCTATCAAGCCTGACTAGAAGTTCTTCAATTACTATTTGAATATTAATAAATAAACCAGGGAATTACGAATTGAACTTTCACTCACCTCCATTTTCAATCTAAAGCAAAATTGGCGTTAAAGGATATTAATAGAAAAACCTAAATAGCAACAGGCTTCATCAAAATTGGGTAAAAATTACGGCGCTTACGCGAGCAATTTTATTTTAGTACCACCAGTTGGTTCATATTTTAATACAGCATTACGAAATTAATCCTAGTATTATTAATTGCAATTTTTCCTTTCCAGATGAAATGGAGCCGTTGAAAAAATCAAATGTAACAGAAGTAACAGTGAAGCAATAGTTATTCGTAAGCTTAAACTATCTTACGTCGAAAAAAATTGATTTCAAATTATGAGAAAAACTATGTCAGAATATATTTAAATTAGTAGGTTTTTCGTTAGTTTTAGATCTTTCGGGCCAAGCTTTGGTGTCGAGAGTTTCCAAGCCCCCCGAAGGCCTCTGACTTGGCTTAACGACTGCTTGTACTAAGACTAACAGCCGGGACCTACAATTTAACGTGCCATCCGACCTACGGTAGCGCCCAGTTAAACATGCCACTTGAAAAACGACAATCTTGTTCATGGACGCCCATCCAAACACAGCATCGACCTTTGATGATCGTGACTGATCACTTTAGCTGGCCGAGCTACCGGCGCTACGTATTCTGTATATGTTAGAAAATAGTTAACGAGTACGAAAACAAAATAGCGAACTAGCAATAAAACAGGAGTTCAAGTTGTTTATTTACTTCCAATTTCCACGGACTGCGTCGTATCAATCACTGAGATGTTTGCGCGTAATTTACTGTTCAGATCAAATGTACTGTTTAACAGTCTGTGATTGGCAACATTCTAGATAGTTAGCGCTATTTAGCTTGTTAAATCCAATGATTAATTGCTATAACTAACGAATGACTTAAAGTTGCCATAATAGTAACTATATTTGCTACAAAAGCTAAATAAGTCTTAAAAAATGTAAAATCTCTGACTCACTGTGTTGGCGGCCATTTTGTATTTCAAGTTTATTTCAATTTGACATTTAATTTTGTAATTCAATGACCCTAAGTTTGTATTATTATTTTTATGATTTTATGGACTATGTTTATAATGGACTGTCTGAAATAAAAATGATTTGATTATTTTCATGTCTTTAATTTAATCAACTCCTTTCAAGTAATACCCATTTTGAGGCAGTTGTGGATAAATATGTCAACCGTCATTTTTGTGATGGCGGCCATTTTAGATCTATTTTCATCAAACATAGCTAACATTTTCGACTACAATAAACTAATTTCAAACAAAAAAATAATAATTCCAAATAGGTCCATTAATTCGGTACCTACGATGCCACAAACACACACACACTCACAGACACGCCAAACTTATAAACACCCCGTTCTTTATGAGTGTGAGGGTGAAGAAGTGTTTAATTTTGATTTAGCAAAATATGTGACGAATTAAGAAGTCCTTTTATTTAAAGTCAATTAAAAACACAAAAAACACATCGAGACGCAGAGTCTTGCTAATAATATAATAATTATGTTTGTATGTTTACCAGGCAACTGTTACGCTAAATGGTGAAATCAGATGGTATAAAATTTAAGGGATGGTAAATACAGATTCTATTTTATTAAAACCTTCAGAGTATTGATAAAAATTATGATGGTATTCCTCTTTATTTATCATGATCTTTTTCTTCGCCTTTTTCCACTAAGTAGCAGCTTAGTAACTAACCGTATGTCTTCTAATATGTATTTATTTATTTATCTCACTCTATCAACTGTTATATCTCTATTCACTTCTCTCTCTTTACTTTTCTCTTTCACACAAATACAGCCTCGTCTGTATTGTCTTTATTTACGTAGGTACCGTATGCATAAAATACTAATTAACCTCTACATTGTAGCGACTAAAGAACGGTTTTTGTTTTCCATAGGAATCCGATCCAAGGCCCAGAAACATTTCTCCTTTAAAGGCATAACAATAAGAATTTATGAGTATGGTTATATTGATTGTGCTTTCTTATGGCTTCCACAGTCGTAACCAGGCCAGGGTAGCGACATTTGTAATCAGAACACTATGTGTGCTATTTTACGGCTTTTCTCGCCTCTGGTGTCAACAAGTTTCGTTGGGTGATCATTGAAGGCCTCTCTTGCGGAGGCCGTTCGAGAAAGTTCCACGGTTGCAATTTCACTTGCTTTTATTTAATTTATTTTATTTTACATGACGAACAAACACCTAGGATAAATATATTTAACTAGATGAGACGAAAATACTGAGCCTAAAACTTCAATACTTTTGGTTATACATAATTTGTTTAAACACTTAAAAATGTTGTATGGGATCTTCCTTAAATATGTATTTTATTCTGTTTTTAGTATTAGTAATTATAGCGCCAAAAGAACTACATCATCTGTAAAAAGTTCAATTACTATCATGGTTTATAAGATACAGCCTAGTGACAGACAGACGGATAGCGAAGTCTAAATAATAGCAGAGATCAGATATTAGTATATGGTAATATTGGGTCGTTGGTACGATTTGTAACGGATGGACCGATTTCACATTTTTTTTGTTGTGTTTGTTATTGTCAGAAGAAGGTTCTTATGCCCGAAAAAAAAATTGAAATCGGTCGAGCCGTTCATGGCGTAACCAAGGGATATAGGTATTAATTTTTATGTAGGTATATAGTGCCAATCTGAATTTAAAAAAAAATAAATGAATACAGGACAACGTCGGTTGGGTCAGCTAGTTATTGTAAAAAAATCTCGACATTACGGCACAGACACTAAGCTTACACAAAAGATCTCTTCAAGACGGAAAACTTTTTCAACAACTTAGAAAATTATCGTAAAAATGATGGTTAAAGTTCTGGCGATAATTTTTTTACTAGTGGTTAACTTGCATCGTTCTGAGGATTATATTAGCAGTATACATAAATAGCAGATACTTACATACAGCTCTCAGATGAGGTTTCTTGTAGCAAAGAATACTCTTTAAACCATTTGAACCTTATGCTAAGCCCATTCATTTTTTAATCCATAGATAAATAATTATAATTTAAAATAGCGAGTGTGGCTCGGTGGAAAAACGTCTGTTTCCCAATCTGACGGTCTCAGGTGCGGTCCCGGCCTACACCAATGACTTGTTTTTTTAAGTTATGTTGAAATTTGCACTCGCTTTACGGGGAAGGAAAACATCGTGAGGACACCGACAATTCTGAGGACCACAAAATCCGATGACGCGTGTCATCCGCTAACCCGCTCTTGACCAGCGTGGTAAATTATGGTCTAACTCTCACTCCCCATCAGAGAAGGTCCTAACTCCCAGTAGTGGGAACATATAGTGGGCTGCTTAAGATTATGCTAATTATAAGTTTCGGATAAATTGCGTAGAGACTCTGCTGTTTGGTAATAATTTGCAGGTCAACTAAATGCTAGAAATAAATTTGTAACTAAGTTAACTTTAAAAGTCTGGTAAGTAAAATATAAAACAAAATTTGGCATTTAGACGTTACAGCCTTGGAGCGGGATATCGTATTAATTGAATTTTCTAGTATTTTTTTTTAAACTAAGCAAATCTTACAAATATCATTGATTGTTGTATAAATTATGTGCATAAGTAGACCCAGAATCATTTTCTACAGTAGTCTACAATTTTCTTTTCAATAGGTCTACTATCAACATCTCAATATCTCTTCTCAATAGGTCATCTATCTCATGTAGATCCACTATCAACAACTCAATATCTCTTCTCAACAGGTCATCTGTCTCATGTAGGTCCACTATCAACATCTCAATATCTCTGCTCAATAGGTCATCTATCTCATGTAGGTTTACTATCAATATCTCAATATCTCTTCTCAATAGGTCATCTATCACATGTAGGTTTACTATCAACATCTCATTATCTCTTTTTAATAGGTCATCTATCTCATGTAGGTCCACTATCAACATCTCAATATCTCTTCTCAATAAGTAATCTATCTCATGTAGGTCCACTATGAACATTTTAATATCTCGTCTCAATAGGTCATCTGTCTCATGTAGGTTTACTATCAACAACTCAATATCTCTTCTCAACAGGTCATCTGTCTCATGTAGGTCCACTATCAACATCTCAATATCTCTTCTCAATAGGTCATCTATCTCATGTAGATTTACTATCAACATCTTAATATCTCTTCTCAATAGGTCATCTATCTCATGTAGGTTCACTATCAACAACTCAATATCTCTTCTCAATAGGTTATCTATCTCATGTAGATTTACTATCAATATCTTAATATTTCTTCTCAATAGGTCGTCTATCTCAAGTAGGTCCACTATCAACAGTAGTGGATTAGCAAGGCGATAAGGTGTCTGCGACGCGAGGCCGATTCCACCGCAAACTTGCGGTTGACGGGTCGATGGCTGCCGGTACACAGCCGGTACTACAATGAGACTGACCAGCCGGTGTGATTGAGCAAACCTAAACCAAACAACATATTACGTGGTGGTCGCTAACTTCCTAGTAAGTATTGGGAAAGTCCATGTACAAGAGGCTGGGTTATGTAGATATATGTACGTGTTTACGTACTTATATCTACAGATGAACAGATAAACATTTTATTAATACTATGTCAGGTCAGTTTACAATTAAATACAATATCAACAATCTCAAATATAAATAATACGTAAAAAGATAAAGATAAGATACATACATGTAGTTAGATTCGGTTTCAAGAAACTTTTAAGATAGATGTCAAATTATTGTCTGAGTACTATACTCGTGTCAATAAAGAAACCATTTAAAAGTTGATGCATAATTGCTAGCAAGAAGAAATCACAAATGATTTTTTTATAGAAACGAGTTACATAAATACATCACATATTTCTATTCAACTTTAAATTAAGTGCGTGTGTACTCGTATGCATGTATTTTGAAATCACTTTGCTCATGTTCATCTGTCTAAAATACTCTAATATCGTCGAAACAATTTCTTTTACACCCCATGTCTCTAATAGTGTTTTTAACATATATAAGTATGTTTAAATAAAATATAAAATAAAAATATTCAGTAGGTCTGAGAATCGGCTAGTATCTATTTTTCATACCCTAAGTGAGACAAAACAACGATTTCTGGGTCAGCTAGTTTAATATAAATCAGAATCTTACAATATGCTTATCGAAATCTAAAACTAATCCTTACCCAAACTAAACGAAGACGTCTGAGTGAATTTAGAACTTTCCTGACGACTTTCCGAGAGAACTTTAGCCGCTAAAAGCTTTCTATAACAACGTGTCATCTGAAGCTCCAATCCATTACTAAGCTCTTCAATAAAGCTATCGCTGAAGGCTTTATTCGTAGACAAATGTCAAAGTTTAAACTTCCTACGCTCTAAACACGTTCTAGAAACGACCACGCACATTGTTAAGGATTTATCTATAAATAAACCCAGAATTTCACATTACGAGTATTTCCACGAAACATTCTCTCAACTTTTACCGCAACAGAACAAATTAAATATTTTCTAAAACGTTCTTCTTTTTACTTGCAATCTTGAGTTTACATTTCGAGAAAATTAAACGTTTTCCCAAAGGCTATGTCGGCTGTGAACGCAATCCTTTTGCCTAGATAAGAGACGCTTTGCTATTTGAATTTAAACTTTAAACCCTAGACTTAAGAAGTGTTTTCCATTGCACTGAATTGTGAAATATTGAATACTTGAGACTGTTGAGACTTATTGAAATTGTCTACGTGTCGATTTGAAAAGAATGGAAGAATAATATCGAAGAATTGAGCTAGTGAGAAGTTATGGCTTCCGAACTGTTATGGTATCTATTCATATATAAATAGAACTCTTATTTTGACGCCGGTCAGATTATTGATTGATTGATATTTATGTGACACATAATACTTGTACAGAAAAAAACCTAATTTAAATTACAACTGACGAAATTGCTCTCTTGAGCTGCTTAAACTAGTTTTCTTACAAAAACTCACTTAAGCTCCCAGTAATTTTTAACCACATTTTTACACAGTTCAGCTTAGTATTTGACTAGTAGCGCGCGTAACAACGAGGTAGCAACACTCTGAGCTAAGGTGGAGCATGCCTAGTATTGAATAAGGCTCTCAAGGAACCTGCAGAACACACGTTAGATGCTTGGCGACCGACGTAGCTAGCTAGAGTACTAGAAAAAGCTCTACCTATTCTGTAGCTTCCTCACAATGTTTTTTTTTACCGGAAGCTCGAGCACATTGGTGGGGATCAAACCCACTATCTGCGGGACGTAAAGCGACGTAACGCCTGACCTATCATTGGTTCGAACTGAACCACAATCGTTCTGTACGAAAAATGTGTTATAAAATCAAACTTCGTAATAAAATGTTGTCGTAACCTAATCACAGACTCTTTCAGTTTACAGTTCAGTTTATATTATTCAATAAAGGTACAAAAGTACACTTATGAATGTCAAATTACAATATTAAGATGACAAATTACAATATAACAATGTCAATTTACAATATTAAAATGTCAATTACAATATTATAAAGTCAATTTACAATATTAAAATGTCAATTACAACATTACAAAGTCAATTTACAATATTAAAGTGTCAATGTTAAAATAAGTCTCAAATAACTCGAAGTTGACAACAATAACAATCTTCAAAATATATTGAATTTTGTCAAACTTGTCGCTAGGCACCAACATGCCAAGTTAATAAACATGTCTTGAAATTTTGCACAATTCCGGCAAGGAAATATATCAGCTAAGCTATGAAATTATGCGTAATAGGGTATCTAAGAACACAGGAATAATTTAATAAATATTATTTTTTGTTTCAAGCATGAGACGTCTCAGTTTTTTTTTATTTTTTTGTAAATTGATTCTCAAGCTATTTTCCCAGGCTACTGTAAAATAAACGGTCGAGCTGTACAAACACGACGTCCCCTGACGTGGAAGCGATGTGATGTCAGAAATAGATGCCATCACTCATCAGGTTAATTGAGATATTCTTGACTATTTCTTTGTCACCGTTTAAACATATATTTTATAGAAAATGGCTTTGCGCTTGACTGTCTTTTTCCTGATAACCTCTTACTAATTTTATGTACTTAAAAAAGACTTCGAGATTTTGGCCACGATATTATTCTTTGATTCACGTTTTCGATTAATAAACCTCCGTTAAATTAAGAGAATCGAAATAAAATTCGTCTTATAATTATAATTGAAAATATATACACCTATCTTCCTACTTCTAAAGTCAGAAATGAGAAAAAGTCGTTTAAGCTTCACTATTTTACCTCCAGCGTGGAATTTACAAAAAATACTTTCTTATATTATAATTAGAATCTTATGTACCAATGTTATGTATGCATCATTAATCGGGCCAATTGTCAACACTCCCCATATGTTAACACCCCATATAGCATTCAATATAGGTTAATTATGGCGGTATGGGAGCAAGCTAACATATTTTGAATAATCCTATAAGATCTTGCTTAAATTATAGGGTTACAGCTCTCCAGTTTTATGAACTGTAATTCATTGTTAAGAAATGTTGCAGTTCCACAGATTACGTAAAATTGCTGGTTGGTTTAATTTTTTGAAAACTAGCCGTTTTTGAGAATAAAAATTGCTGTGAATCTGAATTAAATAAAGAAACTAAAACGACTCGTACTTTTTTGTAGATAATATTATCTAGAATCCTTAGAGCTTATGGTTGTATTATTGTTAATTGTTGTTTTAATATGAATTATTTTTGTGAAAAACCCAGTCGCGCTTCAGGCGCTTAGCTCAAATATATAAATGGCGAGCTTGAAATCTACGTAAGGTACTACAGTGTCTTTAGCCTTTATGTAATTTATAAAAAAAAATGTATCAACAGTCTCTTCCATTCCAATTATCACAATTTCATGCTACATTTTTTTTGGTCTCACACGCACGGACTATAAATCCAAACAAGATCTGTGAGATTACTCTGATGTCCAGAGGTCTCACAATAATTCAATAATTGTGCCCTTTTATAGAAGGTAGTCTTCTTACGGTATGACAGATATTTGGGCCAATTATAAACATTTTTCTTGAGGTTCACCGGCTTCTTTATAATATTAAAAGTATCCAGAAATGTTTGTTGAAGAGTATATAACAAACTATTATATTTAGTAAGTTTCCTATACATTATATAACAGTGTAAAAAAAATAGGTAAGTTACAAAACGTACATTAAATAAAACAAAATAGAAATCTCCAGACAGAAATCTATCATTGTGATGGTAGCCATCTTGGGTTTTCAATTTATTATTATCTTTGCATTCTTCTAGTCAACTATCTTACTTGAAATAAATCATAAAAACGAAATTGATAATACGTTCAAATAAAAATATCAACAAATTGAAATACCAACCAGGTGAACTATTCTAATAGCAAACAATCATACTCATTGATAACCTTTTAATGCCGTATTCTATTTCAAAAGAAACCAGATAACATTCTTATAATAGGCCATAAATCTACATTTGACGGTCGATTACCGCTAAGTTCTTGATACATCTCTGCCTCAATAGGAAAGCTATTAGTACATCTATCGTTAAGAAACGGCATTGGACTTGACATCAATTGTTAACTTCTGACGAGATGATAATGTGACGTAATTCGATACGCTTTGTCCGTAAAATAGATCAAACTATCTACATGGGAAATTCAACTCTATTGTATGGTGGTAGAGACTACAATTCAATAATGGTGAAGGAAAATAATTACGAAATAGGGTTGTCAAGAAGATGTTGATTATGGGAACTCCGAGTTCATATAAATTAATTTGTTCCGACAAACAGTTGAGCGAGCTTTAATTTAATTGACGCTAACATAAAAACTGAAGGCAAATAGGCGCTTTCGCTAATTACCTTCGTAAGAAAATTTGTGTTTAATGTATGCTGAAGATTAAAATAGTTAATTATGAATAAATACGCAAAGGCTTTGATATTAATAACGTATAATATTATAAGCACTTGAGTTATTCGAAATCAAGAGTGCGGGATCATGTTCATCAAATTTCAGATAGTATCAATAAATAAATATTTTTAAATAAATCGTACAAAATAAAACTGAGAAAAAACATGGTATAGGACCTTTTTTCCGTCTCTATGTTCAAAAGTCGTCGAACAACAACAGATGACTTTAAAATAGTACGAGTAAATAATTTAATGAATTTTAATTATTATTATTTTAATTTTATAGTAACTAGAAATTGTGATGATAACTAAAAACAACAACAACTTACATCTTAGACAACAGTAAAGCTTTAAATCAGGCAAGCTGCGGTCAAACGTTAGCCAATTCATCATTGAAAAAAGGCAAAGACAGAGAAGAAGATTAAGTACTTATACTACTAGTCAATATTTATACCGTACCTCTCAATACTACATACATACATACATTTATACACATACATATATCCTGACTTTGACAGTAAGAGCTCGTAAACATCGAATTCCGAAGTGTACGTAGAAACACGTAAAAATGCTTCTCAGTCTTACTCAAGTGAAGCAACTATTTCATTTTAATGTATCAATAAACTATATATATTTGCGCAGAAAATTGTTTGTTTTTATTTTTGAGTTTCATAAAATACTGCCAAGAAATCTTTAATTTATTTATATTCGCGATATAGCTCTTTATTATTTATTTCGTACAAGCATCCTGACACTTAAATAATCTTAGTTGCAAGGAGAAACAAAATATAGTCTATGTTACTCTGGTATAATGTACGTACTGGCTTCCCAACGATGAAAAAAAATTTCAAATTGGTCCAGTATTTTCGGAGACTATTCGCATTAAACAAACAAACAATCAAACTATTCCTCTATATTAACTATATTGGTATAGAAATAGGTTAGCTTCTCTGTCTAAGAAACATTTACAATGAAAATACTTCCTTTGTAATATTTATTTTTGTGTATTTTTATTTTAGCCTCCGACGCAAAAACAATGTGTGCACTTTGGGGCGTTGTTTTATAATTGAAAAGCGAATTGAGGAAAGTTTTAGCTGAGATTGATAAAATTTGATTAAAGATGGCCGTCGCCATAATAAATAAAGAACGGAGACTCTTAAATTTTCAATTCTGTTATAAACTCATGCCATAAGCAGCCCATTATAATTATGTTCCCACTGCTGAGACTCGGGACCTTCTCTCACGAAGAGAAAGATATAGGTCATAAACACCCACGCTGGCCAAGTGCGTGTTGGCGGATGACACACCTCTTCGGGTATATTGTGCTCCACAAACTTGTCGGTTTCCTCACGATGTTTTCCTTCACTGTATACACTAGATTGAGTAATAATAGACGTTGTGTGTATTTTTTGTTGTGAGTGTACTGAAGCCGAGATCGTATTGAAAAATAATAATATTCAAAAAAGAGATAGCTGCTTTGCTCAATATAACTGCTTTGACTGATGTGTTGCAGTAAAACTCTAGTTTATGAACAGTGAAATGTTATTGCTAACGAATATATGAAGCAACAAAATGTAGTCGAAATATATGTTTTATTAAACTCTTAAATCTTTTCACTTTAAAAAAGTAGGTTTATTCATCATCATAAATTGCTGAAATGTTTCTGCAATTTTTTTATGTTTTTTTTTTCGTTTTTTCGTGTAGTGATAATGGCTGATAGAAAGATGCAGCAGTCTCCTTTAGATCAAGTTTTACCAGACTAGGCATGCATCAGTCTCCTTTAGATCAAGTTTTACCAGACTAGACATGCTCGACCTGCGGTCAAAATGTCGCTGAGTCGTAAAGTTAATCGTTCTGCTGCTTAAATGCGTCGCCTTTTTATTTTAAGTATAAATGAATGAATGTTATAGATTTTCCAATAGGTTATTCTATTCTATTCTATTCATATTTAACAACTAGTTAACAGCCGACTAATTTAGTTCTTCACAATTATGTTGGCCGTGCCGGGAATCTAACCCGGGACTCTCTGGTTGGCAGTCTGGCATGGTAACCATTACGCCAACGACGTCGACATCACATTTCGCTTATAATGCTTAATTTCAAATTGGAATCGTCTATTAACGGTTTTAAACTGAACCCATTTGAATAAAATGTATGATAAAGCACATTGCAATGCAGGAACCATGGCACTCTTTTTAACTTTTTGTCATAAACCCAAATAGATTTACAACCACTTTTATAACCACAAACACGAAGCGTCGCTTCTAAACCAATTCCAAGATATCTAACGACTGACCACGAATCTAAAAACTAAATTAACCATGTAAATAACTTGTGTGGTCTTTCACAAGAACGCGTAATCAACTTTTATGCCACTTACTTTCCATTACAGACAACTAGCAGTTTGAGAACAACCGTTTTGACAATTGTTCTGTACTAGAAGTTCTCCGGACAGTAGAGTTCGCGAACCAGAGCTACTTGGAGCGTAATTCGTAATGAACAAAACTTTATGATCTCAACTATTACTTGACTATTATTTATATTTCCACAAATAACTATCGGGTTAGTTGATTCGTTTTAATCATTTGATGGATTTTATATATTTTGGCATACTATTATTGACACTTAATGTCAATTAAATACAATTTATTGCTATTCACTAGTCCACTAAAACGGATGATAATAATCGTACCAAATTCCTGTATTTTTTGTAAACATACAAACAGACAGACAAAAGCAAAAATTAAAGGTAACTTAGCCTGCTTCGCTTGCGTGATCTAAACCAAAATGAAAGATATGCATCGGCATGGCCGTCTTTCCAATATTCATATTTAAAATGAAGTATGAAGCAAAAACAGTGAATTGGAGCTATTTTAATTTTGGATAATTTAGTTTTTAATATGTGACATGTATAATTCTTTGTTATTATGAATAAAAAAATTAATAAAGAACTAGCATATTTGAATTTGTAGTAAAACTTAAGCAAGGAAATAAGTATTACTATTGTAAAGTACTAAAGGAAGTGAAGTAAGGCTTAGTACACGTTTTTTATGTATATTGTCCTTACTGAATCTTTCTATATGAAAGTACCTTCCAGAGCTTATCCAAGTTATACAATTCAGTCCAATTGAAATGAAACAAGCGGCTTTATGATAATTTGCTTTAATCTTCGCGCCACAGTCAGCGTGAAATCATTATTCTCTAATTGTACACACGAGAATTTGTTACATTCTGATGCTATATGATAAAGGCTTGTCTTCAGACTATGCATGCTCTACCTTTACCAAGAGTGTCGATGACTCGTATGATATCTTGCTGGTCAAATACTTAGCTGTTATGTGTAAAAGATTACGCGCATCGACGGTTGCTTCGGTGATTGCGTCAGAGAGAGAGAGAGAGAGAAAGAGAGAGAGAGAGAGAGAGAGAGAGAGACGTCAAACTTATAACACCCCATCGTGTTAGCGTTGTGTTTAAAATACATACCTACTACAATTTCTAATAACATTTTACGTCTTTACAACTGATAGTTCAAACAACTAACTCTAACACTTTTGTTTAATCTAAGTTTTTTTCAACACTATTCATCTCACACGATAACTTCTTAACTGCATATCTAAACCTCTACAATGAAGCAATACATTATATTATAAACTAAATTACTTTATGTGATCCCCACCTGTCGCTTTGTTCTAAAACCGAATACAAGCATCTCAAATATTTTTGTAAGAATTAATATCATCCTAACTAACGAAGCGGCTTAACACACAAAAATAACATTCACGAAATAATTGAATGAATTTTTGGTGTTTTAATTAATATGTTGTCGTTAAAATATTGACTGAACGCTGAACAAAATAGTTGAAAATAAAAAGGTTTTATTCATAACCAAAATAACATAATTTATCAACTTGTGATTGCATCTAAGATTCTAACCTTGTGCTTATTTGCCAGAAAACATAGTCAAAACTACCTATCTCGCGACATCTGGCCCATTTTTCGTCAGAGTTCAATCTTGCTAGAAACCGAGATCTAGCGAAAACGAGATCTAATCTTCAGATCTAAGACACAAAAAAGTAGTCCATTAGCCAGTCAGTTGCCGTAATGAGAATGAATTACTAATGTATTCGCCCCAACCTCTTACTTCTAATTTCTATTATTGTACTGAAATGTGAATGTTTTTGGACATATAAAGATGTTTTTATACGTACGCGAAATTAATAAAATCATTGATACTTTTGTTGAAACACAAATAAATATCTTATTTTATTATTATTTGGCTTGCTTCCATCCACAATGGGTTTCCCCAAAGTAATGCCTGAATCAATATGGTACAAAAATACTTCAATGAAAGAAAGCTCAGCAAACAACAAGCGCGGCCCAGCTTTCTAATCAATCTATAATATAAAAATAAGTCGGGTTTTCCTTCCTGACGCTATAACTCCAGAACGCACGAACCATTTCCACGGTTTGGCATTCGTTGGAAAGGTCTGGGGCCCCGTGAGTATTATAGCAAACAAAATTCAGCGCTTGAAAATTCTATTCGCAAAAATTTACCTACACGTGGTCGGACCCGCGGGCAACAGCTAGTCAATTCTAAAATAATTCGTCCAGTGATTGAACTTGCGACCTCTGCCGCTGTATTTCTGATTCGATTGAACGACTGCATTCATTTCTTTGGACGTTCAGAACGTAAACATTGATACACAAATATAAGAGACATTGAGATAAAATCCTATTCTGGGTATACTGGTCACTAATGGAATCATTTTTTAGGCTGGCTTCAGAATATGTAGCTAGACAGTTAAAGAGAAAATACTTGGAGAATATTGAGGAAAAAACAAATGTTCTATCGCTATTTGTATACAGATCCTGATCCTTAATGTATTTGACACAAAAAGACTAATAGAACAGTTAACTTCGTTTTCGTGAATTTCCAAAAGTCCTAGTAGAAACAAAAGTGCAACTTGATATATATATATATATATATATATATATATATATATATATAGAGATACCTTTACGGTAAATGTTGATCCGACGCGACTTATAGCGAGTTATTTGTTGATCCAAAAACGTATGTTGATCCGCCGCCTTTTGTTGATCCAATATGCATTTCTGGGAACAAATGTGGCTCCGACTGGATCAACATCTACAATCACGTGACCTTTTACTAGCGCTTGCATATGTTGATCCGATATACAAATCCACCTTGCGATAGTTACGGTAAATGTTGATCCGATTCAAATGAGCCAATCAGAGCACAGCAAGCGCTCGGATTGGCTGAAAACAGCCAAGACCTACTACTTATTATTCTGTGCCAAGACCTTTTTGTTATTAACAGATTCATGGTATCAACATATTATTTTTAACCGACTTCAAAAGGAGGAGGTTATAAATTCGACTGTATGATTTTATTTTTGTTTTTTTGTGTTTACCGATTTCTCAGCCATTTGTGGACCGATCCTCAAAATTATTTTTTTACGGTGTCACTATTTCCCATTGGTAATATTTTAAAGGCAAAAGTTTGTGAGAGAGCGTGTGTGCGAGTGTATGTTTCTAACGTCTTTACTCTGAAACGGCTAGACCAATATAGATTGAATTTGGTAGAGATGTAGTTGACAGTCTAATTAGTACGAGTCATTTTTAGCCATAAAATATTCCAGTGGCCGAGGCTAACTAACGCTACGCGGAGTTAGCATAAAATGCATTAGTATAAATAATTGGCCAAAGGCGAGTTGGGCTTCCACGTAAAGGGTTCCGTGTGATTAGCTATAAAAATCGGCCAAGTGTAAGACGAAGTCGCGCCTGTTTGTGTAATATATTTTAATTATTTATTTAAAAAGTTGATATATTACTGATACTATTCCAAAAGTCTATCAAAAGTCTTGATAAAGATTGAAAAAAAAAATGCGTTTGTTTTATGGGATCCGCTCTTATATACCTATTTATTTTATTCATTTTAGTATTTGTAACTGTAGCGGCAACAAAAATACATCATCTGTAAAAAAAACAACTCCCTAGTTATCAAGGTTTATAAGCTACAGCCTGGTGACAAACAGACAGCGGAGGCTTAGATAGTAATAGGGCGCCGTTTTTACCTTTTAGGCACGGAACCCTAAAACAACAACTACTACTACTAATACTTTGCAGCTGACTGAAATTGAAATAACTTAAAGTAAGTGTGTGTGTGTGTCACTGTGTGTGTGTGTGTGTATCACTGTGTGTGTGTGTGTGTATATGTGTGTGTGTGTGTGTGTGTTGCAGTACGTGTGTGTCAGTGTGTGTGTGAGCACGCGGACGCGTGTGTGTGTTTGTTTGTGTGTGTGTGTCAGTGTGTGTGTGTGTGAGTACGCAGGCGTGTGTGTGGGTGCGCGCGCGCGCGTATGTGTGTTTGTGTCTTAGTGTGTGTGAGCAAGCGCGTGTGGGTGTGTGTGTGTGCGCGTGTGTGAGCACGCGCGTGAGTGTGTGTGTGTGTGTGTGAGTGTGTGTGTGTGTGTGTGTCACTGTGTGTGTGTAAGTGTGTGTGTGTGTCAGTGTGTGTGAGCACGCGGACGCGTGTGTGTGTTTGTATGTGTGTGTCAGTGTGTGTGAGCACGCGGACGCGTGTGTGTGTTTGTATGTGTGTGTGTGTGTGTGCGCGTGCGCGCGTTTGTGTGTTTGTGTGTCTTAGTGTGTGTGAGCAAGCGCGAGTGGGTGTGTGTGTGTGAGTGTCAGTGTGTGTGTGTGTCAGTGTGTGTGTGTGAGTGCGCACGCGCGTGAGTGTGTGTGTGTGTGTGTGAGCACGCGGGCGTGTGTGTTTGTGTGTCACTGTGTGTGTGTGTCAGTGTGTGTGAGCCCGCGGGCGCGTGTGTGTGTGTGAGTGTGTGTCAGTGTGTGTGTGTGAGAGCGGGGGCGCGTGTGTGTCTGTGTGTTAGCGTGTGTCAGTGTGTGTGTTTGTGTGTGTAGGTATATTCGTAATGTAAAGCACAGTGTTTCCCTCGGGTTAAAGACTTATTTAGTCTCTCGAACTATTAGCGCCCTCACTTCGTACGGGCGCCAAACTCATTCTCGGCCCTTAATAAGTTACTTTAGTAAATAATTTAATTTAAAATAATATTCAAGGGGGGCTCACATACAACAATGGTACGGAACCCTTCATGCGCGAGTCCTACTCTCACTTGGCTAATTATTTTTATTTTTATTTCAAGAAAGAAATAATGTCGTTGATTATCAACTCAATATCATAAACCAGTTGGCGAATATTCTTACAAATCACGAAAACAAAATATTGAAAAAAATATTTTAGCAAATAGCAACAATTAACTTAAAATAAACAATTAACATAACAATTTAAAAAAAATCTGTTAGTTTCATATTAAACTAAATTTTTCTAAGAAAATCGATATAACACGAAACTAAAATATTATTAGCAACAATGAATTAAACAGGCTAAATACTCGTATTTAAAACATAGTCGTATGTTAACTAAATAACATGATATTCATATGATAATAATAGTTTGATACGGGGTATAAATGTAACTAGCAACAAAATAATTAATCCTCTTGATAATAAACTTTCATTAAGTGGTTCAATACAAAACAAGTATAAAATATTCGTTTTAACAAGCCAATGAGACAATTTTATATCGACAGACATCGAGGTATCCATAAAAAACAATTACACAAAAATATACATAAAAAAGATCAAATATCCATAACGAATCAGTCATCAGTTGAACCAAGATTATAAGTTCAACCCTAAAGACAATTTTTCTTAGTATAATTTACTCAAACTATCCTTATAAATTAGTTTAACCAAGGTAAAATAAAATAAACTAAGCATTTCAAAGTACCCGTACTCATAATTATTAAAAAATATATATCGCTTTGTTTTCGAATACCTAATCGTCAATGTTGGCTCCGGATCTAAGAAATCACATTCAGTATGTTTTTTTCGACCGTTAGTGGATCAAACGATGTCGGTGTATTTGGTGAGGAGTATGTGGAAAACGTGCTAGTGCAGATCCACCGACGTCACGAGTATACCAAGGCTGGATCAGGGTATATCGGTTTTAAAGGCGAGGAGCCGAAAATACACGCAAAATAGGTGGATCAACAATTGTTCCAACTTCACACTGGATCAACATTTACCGTGAAAGGTTCATTATATATATATATATATATAATGAACCTTTCACGGTAAATGTTGATCCAGTGTGAAGTTGGAACAATTGTTGATCCACCTATTTTGCGTGTATTTTCGGCTCCTCGCCTTTAAAACCGATATACCCTGATCCAGCCTTGGTATACTCGTGACGTCGGTGGATCTGCACTAGCACGTTTTCCACATACTCCTCACCAAATACACCGTGACGTCGGTGGATCTACACTAGCACGTTTTCCGTATACTCCTCACCAAATACACCGACATCGTTTGATCCACTAACGGTCGAAAAAAACATACTGAATGTGATTTCTTAGATCCGGAGCCAACATTGACGAATAAGTATTCGAAAACAAAGCGATATATATTTTTTAATAATTATGAGTACGAGTACTTTGAAATGCTTAGTTTATTTTATTTTACCTTGGTTAAACTAATTTGGCCTTGGTATAGTTTCGTGTTTTATCGATTTTCTTTGAAAAATTAAGTTTAATATGAAACTAACACATTGTTTTTTAATTGTTATGTTAATTGTTTATTTAAAGTTAATTGTTGCTGTTTGCTAAAATATTTATTTCAATACGTTGTTTTCGTGATTTGTAAGAATATTCGCCAACTGGTTTATGAGAATATTGAGTTGATAATCAACGACATTATTTCTTTCTTGAAATAAAAATAAAAATAATTAGCCAAGTGCGAGTAGGACTCGCGCATGAAGGTTTCCGTACCATTGTTGTATGGGAGCCCCCCATTGTATATTATTTTTAGTTAAATTATTTACTAAAGTAACTTATTTTGGGCCGAGAACGAGTTTGGCTAATAGTTCGAGGGACTAAATAAGTCTTTAACCCGAAGTAAGCACTGTGCTTTACATTACGAATACACACACACACACACACACACACACACACACACACACACACACACACACACACTCTGACACACGCTCACACACACACAAGTGCCCCCGCTTACACACACACACACACACACACACTCTGACACACGCTCACACACACACACACACTCACACAAACACGCGCCCGCAAGCTCACACACACACAGCCACGTGCGCGCGCGCACACACACACACACACTGACACACACACACACAGTGACACACACACACTTACTTTAAGTTATTTCAATTTCAGTCAGCTGCAAAGTATTAGTAGTAGTTGTTGTTGTTGTTTTAGTAGCGTTTTAGGGTTCCTTGTCTAAAAGATAAAAACGGCGCCCTATTACTATCTAAGCCTCCGCTGTCTGTTTGTCGCCAGGTTGTAGCTTATAAACCTTGATAACTAGAGAGTTGATTTTTTTACAGATGATGTATTTTTGTTGCCGCTACAGTAACAAATACTAAAATGAATAAAATAAATAGGTATTTAAGAGCGGATCCCATAAAACAAACGCATATTTTTTTCAATCTTTGTCAAGACTTTTGATAGACTTTTGGAATAGTATCAGTAATATATCAACTTAATTTAAATAATTAAAATAAATTACACAAACAGGCGCGACTTTGTCTTACACTTGACCGATTTTCCGACGCGGAAGCCCAACTCGCCTTTGGCCAATTATTTATACTAATGCATTTTATGCATTTAACACCGCGTAGCGTTAGTTAGCTTCGGCCACTGGAATATTTTATGGCTAAAAATGTCTCGTACTAATTAGCCTGTCAACTACATCTCTACCAAATTCAATCTATATTGGTCTAGCCGTTTCAGAGTAAAGACGTAAGAAACATACACTCACACACACGCTCTCTCAGAAACTTTTGCCTTTAAAATATTACCAATGGGAAATAGTGACACCGTAAAAAAATAATTTTGAGGATCGGTCCACAAATGGCTGAGAAATCGGTAAACACAAAAAAAAACAAAAAAAAAATCATACAGTCGAATTTATAACCTCCTCCTTTTGAAGTCGGTTAAAAATAAAATGTTGATACTATGAATCTGTTAATTACAAAAAGGTCTTGACACAGAATAATAAGTAGTAGGTCTTGGCTGTTTTCAGCCAATCCGAGCGCTTGCTGTGCTCTGATTGGCTCATTTGAATCGGATCAACATTTACCGTAACTATCGCAAGGTGGATTTGTATATCGGATCAACATATGCAAGCGCTAGTAAAAAGTCACGTGATTGTAGATGTTGATCCAGTCGGAGCCACATTTGTTACTAGAAATGTATATTGGATCAACAAAAGGCGGCGGATCAACATACGTTTTTGGATCAACAAATAACTCGCTATAAGTCGCGTCGGATCAACATTTACCGTAAAGGTATCTCTATATATAGGTAGAAAACATAAGCTTATTCAAATTGTACAGTGTTCTGATTTTTCTTGTTCCTTTTTATCTTTGAGTTTGTACATAGTATTCTATTTTTTTTTTTGTAATTTATTTAATTGTGTCTGTTGCGTAAATATGTTTTCCAGTAAATAAATAAAAAACCCCTGTTACAAAACCTGCATTTAATAGCTTTGGCGTTTGTTACCCATAACTCTGTTTGATATAGACGTAGTCGTATAACGTGTATTAGTGTATAGCCTACTCTACATCTATCTAGTGAAAGATCGTGAGACAGATACCATTATCTGGATGGCCACAGAAATCCACAAAAGAATCGTCGGCGTATCTATTTCGACACGGTCTTCAACGATTTAGGTCACGCAAAGCTTATTTATAACGCAAACAGAATAAGTATTTATGTCCCAAAATGCGTCTTTATTTAGTACGGACGTTGAGATTTCCAAAACAATGTGATAGATGTGGCTTCCGTTTAAAAATAATTGGCCAGGCGCGAGTTGGAGTCGCGCATGAAGGGTTCCGTACCATCCTTAAACATTGAAAGCACGTTTGTTGTTAAACCTATTATAATAAATATATAACTAAGTATTCTGTGAATATTTCAAGCGGCTATCCATGAAGGGTTCCGTACCATCCTTAAACATTGAAAGCACGTTTGTTGTTAAACCTATTATAATAAATATATAACTAAGTATTCTGTGAATATTTCAAGCGGCTATCCGCAATCATTATTTAGATTGAGAAAAAATTGTAAACCAACTCACATTTCCAATGACATTTAAATATTAATTCGATTCGGTTTTGTAAATATATACTCGTATATATACGAGTACAAATGTATATCTTATTATAGCGGCAACAGAAATATGTACCTCATCTGTTAAGTCCTGAGATGCGGGCTTGTAAGAGACGGACGGACTGTGAAGTCCTTTTTTGTTGTTGTTCCGTCTATACTTCCTCTGACCATAGTTGTCAGAGACATTGTTAGACTAACATATTGCTTACGCAG
Organism: Mellilla xanthometata; assembly: GCA_035578125.1. NCBI lineage: Eukaryota > Metazoa > Arthropoda > Insecta > Lepidoptera > Geometridae > Mellilla > Mellilla xanthometata. Next base: position 16,041,683 of record JAPUBQ010000024.1, on the reverse strand, counting down.
TTAATTGTGAAATCTTAGTATGGGCCCGTTTGTACACTTAGATTACGGAACCCAAAAACCGTGTTTTTTACCAAAATAAACGACAATTTGGTCATTCGCAGCTTTGAGAAGATGTAAACAGAAGATTTTTGTACCGATTAAAATACAAAACAGCGTCAACGAACGACGCTTGATTTACTAGCGAAGCAATTGCCAAATTCTTCTTTAGTCATGGCGTTTTATTTTAGATCATTGGCTTAAAGTGGATTTGTGTTTTTGGCATGGTGGTAATAAATACCTATTTCAGTCAGATAGCCGTAGTATAGGACAATACTGGGTGTACTCACACATGTGGAGATACCTAAAATGCGCACTAAGCGTTTTGCCTCCACCTTTATTGTACGTACTGCCAAGGTGTGGAACTCTTTGCCAAATGCCCTGTTCCCCGAAAACTATAATATCGCGGTTTTCAAGGCACGAGTGAACCGGTTTCTTCTGGGTAAGCGCGTTCCACCTTAGATCACAATATCGCTTACCATCAGGTGAATTCAGATCAAGCGCAAACCCATCATAGTATTAAAAAAAAATATGTATTTTAGGCGGTAATCGCGTTAATCTAGGCTGAGACAGAATATGTCTAAGCGTTAATTTATCATCACGCATTAATTAGTCAACGACTCAGGCGTTCGAGCTTAAGAAAGTAATCAAAAACAAACCTACGAATACTCATATTTTCGCCTTTATGATATTAGGAAAATATTTTTTATTTAAGTTTTTTTTATTAATTTACCAATAATTTATTACGTATATGCTTATAATAAATGTCATTGTATTACAAAAATATTAAGTCGTATATTACCTTTGAAAATTAATCATAAAGTTAATAAAGGGCCACAAAACTGATTCAGAAGACTACTCCGGACAGAACCTGACTAATCAATAACACTGGTGACATTGCCGCATTGTATAGTGATGGATAACCTGTAATATTAAGAAAACCGAACCGGAATAAACCCAAAAATAATCTTTACCCTTGAAAATTCAAAATACAATTAGCTTTAAGAACTTTATTTTTAGTCCAAAGCGATTTTATTTATAGAATCGTGATATAATCCACAAGAGAAACACGTAAATATTTCATGACCAATATCTGTACAGCTTTCCTCAACAGATATTACTTCTCACCTCGACTCATGTGTGAATCAAAATCATTGAATCAGATGCAGAATTGAAGCGTGTTTATAAAATGCCAATCAACGTGTCGTACTGTAATGAGGATAGAGAACATATTTTCACAATTATCTAAATGAACTTTAGTATGTCATTGTACAACTGCTCTATTATTTAATTTTATATAAAAAAATGGCCAAGTGCGAGTTGGGCTCGCGCATGAAGGGTTCCGTTCCATTGTTGTATGGGAGCGCCCCTTAAGTATCTATTTTTTTTTATTTATATAACCATGCCCAAATAGATGCCACCCATCGGTCACCCATCCAAAACCTGAACTCATCGACCATTGCTTAACCTCGATGGTCGTGTCGTATAACCTCAGATACGAGAGCTACACTGCCTACTTATTCGTAACTGGCATTACATTTTTTTTTTTAATATGACGTAAGAAAATTAAAAACCAGCCTGAAATTAAAAAAAAATCTAATTCGTTGCCAAAATCCATGTTCTCTACGACACACCATATAACAGTCTAACACGAATGAGAACAGTTTATTTTTCTATTCCAGCGCGATATACCTCATATCGCATTGCTTAACATCAAGAGATTTGAAGTAAGGGCAAGCCTCATCTAGATTTTTAGTTATTTTTTACTTCTTCTTCTTCGTGCCTCTCCAACTAATGAAGGTTGGTAGTCAGCTCTGCATACTTCAATTTGTCCAATGCTAAGCGAAACAATTCAGCGGCACTTCTGATCCCGGTCCATGTTTCGCAATTATGATTTTCTTCTGCGACCGATTCGCCTCCTTCCCGCAACTTTTCCCATCATAATAAGTTGCAGTAGCTCGTATCTGTCGTGCCGAATCACGTGGCCCAGATTTTTAATCCTCACAGTACTTTTAATCCTCACAGTATTTTTAACCCTCACAGTACTTTTAATCCTCACAGTATTTTTAATCCTCACAGTATTTTTAATCCTCACAGTATTTTTAATCCTCACAGTATTTTTAATCCTCACAGTATTTTTAATCCTCACAGTATTTTTAATTCTCACAGTATTTTTAATCCTCACAGTATTTTTAATCCTCACAGTATTTTTAATCCTCACAGTATTTTTAATCCTCACAGTCAATTGACCAGCAGCGAGCGTAACCACACGAGTCAGTGACACTCCGGCCTAAGGGGGGGCATCCCTAGTCTGGAATAAAACTGGCTTTCAAGGAGGCTGCAAAAAAACACCGCTAGATGCGCGAGATTTTTCAACTAACAAAGAACACAGATAAATTGCGACTTGGTTCCTTTTGTAGTCTTTCCAGGCAATTGTGTCAATTGACTCTCTAAGCAATATCGATTTCCATTCGTCAATCTACCGTCAAATCGTTCCCATGGGAACTTCTTCGTACAACTACGTGGTAGAGAATAAAAGGATACGTGTTTCTATTTCTAATTCAGAGACAATGTTGGAATATCATTGACGAAATCGGTAGCTATGTATAAGAACATGAATTGACTTTTTATTGAAGGGTCTCCGAGTCGACTTCTTTAGTAAAAACTAAAGAAGTCTATTAAATCTTGTTCTGTTTTGTGAAAAATCATTTATTTTTTATTTAACTACTTCAAACATAAACAAAATAGTGTGTGAAAAGTTTTTTATATTGCCTCATTGCAGGAAAGAAAAAAGTCTACCAAAATTAAAAAATATTTTTTAAATAGTTGTTCTGCTGTTTCTGTTATAAAAACAATCACATTTTTTATATATTAATTAAGTTTGATATATATTTATGACAGTAACAGCAAAACAACCATTTTAAAATTAAAAATCTTTTTAATAGTAGAAGACTTTTTCCTACCATAGAGTTGTACCAATATGTATTTGAGTATTTTGTATCCTAAAATGATTAAAATAATTCTCCAATATAATGAAGTAAACGATTTGAAATGGGCACAAAGACTTACGAAAACTCGTCAATATCACTTTTGTTCTAAAATTGTAGGGCTAAATTAATTACAGTACTCTTCCGTATGTCTCTGACAACGTATACCGTACAATAATTACCGTTTTTAAAGAAAGATGGGTAATAGTAGGGTCTATTTCTACAGCCATCTGCGGTCAATAAATCATGCTACCAAATGATAGAACGTGGTCTACATTTTATATCAATTAACGATTTGGGAACAATATAAATTGTAGTGTTTACAATTTGAAAACGAGCCGTTACATAAATTTTAATAAAAGATGGGAATCGACCGACCGCTTAACATAAAGCATTGAAGTTGCTTTCGTTTGGCCTTTTGTCACAGCTACTTGGTACCGCCTGGGGATTCCTTTGTTTTTATTAAAACTTTCAGATGAATTTCCTTAAAGAAATCGGATTATTACACACATAAATAAGTAAGAGATAATCCGATTATACATACATTATTCAAATATGCCTTACCAAAGTTTTAATACAGTGACATATCTGCCATACTTCACCGCCCGCTACCAATCAGAGCGCTCGTTCTGAATCGTGCAAGCGGTATTTACAACGCGCGTACGACGGGTCCTAGCTACGAGTACAATGCAAGACCGTCGGACGGCCGTCTCCGGACAAAATATCTGTCCGGGAGCACATCCCTTTGCTAGACTGAGACAGACCTTCGTCGCTCCATAATGTCATTTAACGATCCTGATGCAAATTTATTCTTGTCCAAAGGCATCTCATATGTGAAGAACAAACATAACTCACCGGTAGCTGACTGGCGCCCTCAGATTGACAGAGCTCAGCCTTGACACCGGCTGTCTTCTCCGGTCCCCCTCCCTCCAACTCGCATAACTCCTCGCAAACTCAACACCCCCGCAACTGTCACTCGTATTCAACAATTCCACTGTCATGTCCACCGTGTCATTCACTAACCACAAGCTGACATTGACAGACGTCAAAGTGTCATTGAACTCTAGTTTAGTTGTATTCTCTATGGAATGGTTAGTTGGCGTCGGTTCGTAAACGCCGTTGTGTTTTGGACTAGAATAAACGTAAACCTGATTCAGTTCTGAATCGTTTTCGGTTTTGAGTTTGAGACTCGCGTGAGTTTCGTTCGAGTTACGTTGGTAGTCGTCTAGGGAGGTGTACCACGCTTCCAACACTGCGATGTGAGAATCGAGGTCTCGACACGTCAGTCGAAACTCGTAATCGTGACATCTTTGTTCTTCCACGATTTCTGAAACAATAAAATGGCACCGTAAATTTTATGAATAATGTTGTGGCGCGACTGTCACACATCCACTCAACGCACAAAATGATGGCTTTAACACCTCTACTGTGCCCATTCCGATTGTGATCAAATAAACGAGAAATAAAATTATCACGAAAAAGATCTGTCAAAACTATTTTTCAATTCAAAAAGATAGAATATTTTGATCTGGTAATTTGAACGCACCTGACGCATCGTTTAATTTACATAATTTTATACCTTTCGACATCATGTGACCAACATTCTAATATGTAACTGGTTAGTTAAATTTGGTCATATTTTTACTTTTTATGGTCAAACGTTCATGTATAGGTACATACCACATAGTCAACATTTTATATATCATCATCTACAGCTAGTTCTCTTGTACTGCTGGATACAGGCCTCTCTTCTAACATTCTATTCAACTCGGTCCTGTACTAGGTATTTATATTTTGTGTGTTTTGTTTAGTAAGTACATGTACGGTTTTCTGAAATTTTATACTTTGTAACACTTATTAACAATGGCTTTATAATTCTATCTAAATTTGGACACAGTTGCATGAGAATCGTTACATTCAAGTTATCTACGCAACCGGGTATGTATAATAAAGTATTTAGAAACTTCTTCTTCTTCGTCTTTACCTTTCCCTATTTTTCGCTTCCACACTCTATCAGCCGTCAGCTCTACATTCACTACCTTCTCATTCATATGCTCTTTCACACAATTAAGTAAATAAAGAAATAAAGTATTTTGAATATCCTCGGAAATGTCACATAATGTGAGCATACAAAAACAGGTGAGCGGCAAAAGCTGTCGAAGCTTATCTCAAATGATAAGATCAAATAACATCTTTAACTCTACAAAGTCAACATGCAACGTTATGAGTGCACTCATCTATATGCGCAAATAACGGTTAACAAAATACGCACGAAACTACGAACACATATATTGGCTGTGTTTAAAAGATTTCTTCTATTAACTTTGTAAAAGAGTATAAATAAAGAGTTCACCCAAACATTTGTATTTCATTTTACACAACACAAAACTATACCGTAATCTATACCTACCGTATACCTAGTTTGTTATTCATCTTGTAAATATTTTGAAGCTTATAATATTTTTTTTCTATAGAATATTCTTTTTTATTTCTACACTAAACATTACTCATTTTAAAACTTATTTAAACCACATATATGTTTAATTCAATCAATGATTTCAGTGAAGATATTTCACAGGCAGTAAAACAGTTTTTAAAATCTTAAGTTTTTATTGCGATGGCACACACTCAAATAGCTGTACCGTTCACGTAGTTTATATTTAACGGTAAGTTTATTATAAAACCATAAAGAAACTATTAACACGTGATTTCTATTCAAATGTCCCGTTGGAATGTGTATTTTATGGAATATCTTGTTTTGGATATAGTTATTTCAAAAATATGCGGATTAGAAAACTAAGTTTGACGCTCATCTTCATCACCCAGCCTTCTCTTTCCCACAGCTGGGCGTAGACCTCTCTTTATATATGAAAACAATAAAAACTGGGAAACTGCCTTAACTAAAACTTCTCATCCAATTTTGATAAAACTTGTAAATAGGCATTCGGAAAGTATATCTTTTCTAGTAAAAATATTTTAACAAACAAAAAATAAGCGAAATTGGGCGTTTCTGAAGTCGATTACAAAAATAGAGAGAGCTATAAATTTAAAATTAAAACGCACTATACTAAAATATGTACTTAATTTAATAAGGAAAATACACCTTTACTATTCATAGTGTATTATTAAAAATATAGAAAAACATTTGCAAGCTGATAGAAAGTAACCCATCATCGATATGGTATGAAATACACAGGTGACATGGGTGCCTCTTCATTATTCCCGGTACAAAGATCACGATAAACAAACGGTTTGAATTCATTACCACAGCACAGGCCCTACAAGGTAAAGGGCTAACACACAGAATATAACAGAAACACAACTGAGAAAATCGAGGAAAAGCATAATTCATTTTTCTGAGTATATCCGCTATTTCTGGACAAAAATAACTTATGATTAATTAAAAGATATCTCAATCTATCTATATGTGATTAAATTTCAAAGAATAAAAAAAAAATGATGACTAGAAGAAACACATAAGAGGTCTAAGAACACACTGTCAATTAACTTCTCAACCCTCGATTTTTTTAATTCAGTACAAAAAAACTTTTACTTGAGAAACTACTGGAGCAAATGTATTTCTATTTTTATTAGAAATATCATCAGAAAGATAGTATAAAATAGAGTATAATAGCTAGCAGACCCAAACGTAAACATCTCCAATTAGGCTTATTTCAAAGTTGCACATCTTTACATTCATAGTCTGTTGCAATCCCACCAAAACGAAGTACCTCCAGGTTGAAAGGCAGCCGAAAAGGGCCGCTTGCATTAACAATGTAGGTGCGTGAGGGAATTCGCCGGTCTTGTATTATGCAAGCAGGGATACGAACAAGATTTACGTGTTAAATTGTACAGTGGATTATTTTGTTGCGCAGTCCTAATACAAATTGGACAAAAGATTGCTAAGAAATTAAATATAAGTAATCTTTTGACTGTATGAGGATAGTGGTTACTTGTTAATTCAAATGTCTATCACAAGCAGCAATCACAGCATCAAAGCTTTAAGACAGCTATAGCTTTAAATCTCTGATGTTTAATTCATACTTTTGGAACCATTTATATTGTGAAATTATATTTTATACCAATTAATTATGTATATTATAGTATTTTTTGGAACTATTCTGTATAAACTTAAAGAATTAACTTTATAATAATATTTTTTTTATATAAGCAGTGAATTCTAAATTAGACTGTTTTTGTTATTTCGCTTTTGTTTGGTATAAGTATTTTGTAAATGTTACATCACGGGAGAAGTCATTGGCTTTCGAGTTACAGTTCTGTGAACTAGTTTGAAAGCCTTTGGACTCTTATTTCTATATTTGTATCTTTTACTTGTGTCACAAATAAAGAGTTTTGTATTTGCATTTGTGTTTGTACTACATACGAATGGACAATTTCCTCCTACCTACAAATGGATTATTCAATCTCAGTGCGGGATCAGCCGTCATCGTAAGCGGTCGTTATGGCTGTGTTCCTGTTTTTCGTTGATTAATAATAATAATAAATATTAGGATTCATTTCACACACAGCTTATGGTTGGTTAGCCCCATACTCAACGATTTCTAGTTTGTATTATGGTTGCTAACACGAATCGATATACTACATATACATACAAAAATACTTTATATCGATACATATTTAACACCCAGCGACCGCCAACAAATTTAGTTACGCACAAAGATGTTGGCGGTGCCGGGAATCGAACCCTGGATCCTCTGGTTGGCAGTCCGGCATGATAACCAATACGCCAGCGAGGTCGTCAATTATGCAGAAACATGGACTAAACCCGACAAAATAAACGCGATAGCCGATGAAACAAAAAATACTCAATCAAATTTTATCATTACTATGCTACGTCTATATATATAACTTCCTCCTTTTTTGAAGTCGGTTAAAAATAAAATCAAGCAACGCAAAGTCTGAATATCTTTATAATATAAGAGTTATTATCAAACCCAAAAAGCTTTCTAACAAAAATAAATTAGTCTGGCCTTTCCAAAGCTTTCTCAAGGTAAAAATTAAATTAGGTACGAAAAGCTTGTTTCTAAGTAATTAAATGCCTTTATATTTCATTTCGTGTACGGATAAGATAAGAACGTAAACTTGTAGTCATGAAAACTTGGCTGCGTAATTTAATAACGTTTGTGAAATATGCCGCCTCATTAGCAAGATTTAGTGGTAAATGCTTTGCTTTACTTTACTTTGCTATCCATAGCCATACAACGCGGCAATGCCACGAGCGTTATGGGTACCTTTCCGTCAGGTTCTATCCGGAGTGGCCTATTAAATTAATTTTATGAGTGTTTTTTTTTTAATAGTTTTTAATCTTATTATCTTCTATCTGTAATAAATTATATTGTTTTTATTTGTGTAATATGTCATATTTTGTATATGTAATAATTTCATCAAATAAATATTGTACCCTTTAAAATTCCAAATGTCAAAAATACATATATCTTTACTAAGTGTTTAAAATAGGTTTTTATTTGGACTTTGTTAAGCAATTCTTTTTAGTTTAATTAAGCATAGTATTCAAAGTGTTTTTAACTGAATAGAATTTGAAGGTGCTCATCATAGTCTGTAAATAATGCAAATAGAAAATTTAACATCATGCGTAATATACGCATATTTCTTTCTTGATCTTTGGCATTAGCATAAGCAGCCTCATATGGTCCCACTGCTGGGACTCCGGACCTTCTCTCACAAGGAGAGAGATATGGGCCATAATCCACCACGCTGGCCAAGTGCGGGTTGGTGGATTTGGTATTGCGTCAAATAATTTTCTAAAGCTGGCCTGGCTAGCAACAACAGTGTGTTCCGGCAGCCTTCCTGAGAGAGCCAGTTATTCCAGCCTAGGCATGCTCCACCTTAGGCCAGAGTGTCGAAAACTCATTTGGTTATGCGCCCTGCTGGTTAAATACCTAGTTGTAAAAAGTAAAAAAATTACATATTTTACTCTCTCTGTTGGTCTAATACCTAAAAAAAGTAAAAAAAATAATTCTAATTTTGGGTAGATAAGGCTATCTAAGGTATGAGACGGGCCTAAATTTAGCAGAGGAATAGAACATACTGTGAATGATGATGATATTTTATTACTATCAAGCTTTTTTGTTTAAACCTTTCACGCAAAATGCACGACAATATGGGGCGTCGAAAAGGCCCGCTAATGTAATTTAACCGTGTATGAAACAAGTGCAGCATAACACAACTCTCCATCTCGTTCACTCCTACCTACCGAGCCGCATCTATCTTGTTCCCACTCAAACTCACCCCTTCACTAATTCGGCTTAACGGTCGCCATGGCTACCGTCCAAACATCGTTGTTTGTCCCAGTGCACCAGCCTCTATTGATCTCCTAATCACCTGGCTTCTCTCCAAAATCTTCTACAAACAAAGCTCAAGCATTCCTGGATTGCAATCATAGAAATAACCATTTATAATAGAACCCTGCGGTTTAAGGTCAGGCTTAAAATTTGTAACAATCAGAGGTCACACAATTCTGGCCAGTAATATCAACTGGGGCGAAGATAACAAGCTCAAAAGGTGTCTTTATTAAGGAAAATGGACGTTGAATAGTTGAATTAAAGTGCAATTTGGGTTAATTATAGGGAGTGGTACCAGCCAAATGTTCTGCGTTGTAGTCTCGTGATAATCCAGAGGTGTACACGGTAATTGGTACGACAGGGATGAAATGAACTAGTTCTATTTGTAGAGATAGTACTAGCTGAGACTTGATGATTGACCCTTTTAGGTAACTTTTGTTTAAAAAAGCAAGAGAAGAATTCAAACAGCATGAAACAAAATTTCTTGTTCTTCTACCTTTTCTCTAAGCTACGCGCCTTTAGAACCGAGGGTAGGTCATTTGGGTAAATTTAAGTAACATCATAGACACTTTATAATTAGAAGACGGCTTGGGCGCAGAGGATCTTAATTTTCATAACAACGCTCTATTCTTAAAAATATGTTATATATAAAATTTTCATGTCACAATGTTAGTTACCGTACTCCTCCGCAACGGCTTGACCGATTGTTACTAAATTTTATAGGCGTATTCAGTAGGTCTGCGAATCGGCTACTATCTATTTTTCATACTCTTATGTGAGGCAAAACAACGTTTGCCGGGTCAGCTAGTAAGTTTTTTTTTTTTTTTTTACTTATGAATAGGCTTACGTTTGACCGCAGCTTGTCTGATGTTAAGCTTAACTGTGGTCTAGGATGTAACACGCTTGCCTAGAAGGAACCTATTTACTCTATATTTGAAGACCCCTAAATTGTACTTCTCGGGAAAAATATAAGTAATATGAATATGAGAAGAAAATCTGATCCAACATAGCTTATTCCTACATTTACCACAATAAACAGAAAAAGCTCCTATTCTCTTTCAAAAAGCTCAACTTGCCTTCAAGTTTGAAGTTGGTTCGTGTTTATCAAATGATCTCGTTTTGCAGGGTTCACCATTGAACACTGTTTACTTAGCTTACTCCTAGATTACCAGCAAAGTCATTGAGATTCTACAAAACAAAGGAGTTAACCTTCAACTGACTAAATATATAGCAAGAAGAATAAATACTAACGTGCCCAACATCTATCTTATTCATGGAGTAGCAAACTGACAAAATCGCAATTTAATCTCGAAGTTTCTAAAAAGAAAATCTCTCAAAATATAAAATCGAATCTTGGAAGGTGAGGAATTCATTGCCAAACGCCCTGTTTCCCGAAAACTATAATCTAGCGGATTTCAAGGCACGAGTGAACCGGTTTTTTCTGAGTACGCGCTCTCTACTTGAGATCACAATATCGTTAACCAGAAGGTGAGTTGTGATCAAGCGCAAAACTATTATGAATAAAAAAAAAACTTTATATCGAATTATTCTTCTGATTACTTTTTGTCCTAGTATAGTATTGCACCACCAAAAAAACACACGTCAAAACTGTTTTATTTTGACAGACGTGCATCGTTGTTGTGACATAGTACATTACTGATTTCAACTTGGCTACGAGTACTCTAGCCAATTTCGTCATGCGCTAACGCATAAGCAGACTGTAACGTATCAACCTATTTTTCAAAAAAACATCGTAGGCAAAACCTGCCAAATACCTCTTCAAGCTAGTATGTATAGTATAATAGAAGAAGAGAAAAGAAGACTTGTTATTCCTGCTTGCTATACACATAAGTTTAGAATAATAAAACAATATCAAAGGCAATATCCAATATCTTAAGTGCACAAAGCTGATTAATCTTTCGAGATACCACACAACTAACATCTGTTGAGTACTCGATCCAGTAGTTTTATTTGCTCTCTGGGTCGATGACAGACTGCACTTGTGTAAGTAGCGAGACAATATTTGACTAGTGCATTATGAAAAATGTGAGAAAATTAGATTGAATTTTAGTGTTTATTTACATATACCGCACTGGTGCATATATGCGATGAAAAATAAGTAGCAATGGTACATAAAAATTTGGTGTGCTAGAATTTTGATCTCTGTGCGTTTTTTGGAAGCTAATGTCTATACGTACGTAACCTTCGGAGCTGCGGTTATAAAATTTTCAAAAATCTACGTACTAGTACTTCTTCGAATAGTAGACCTTGCGAAGAATTTGTCTTTGTACCTAAACTATTTGTAATTAATCATTACAGAAAGTGAATGACTTTAGTTCTCAACAACTACTTGAATAATTTTATTCATACTAAAAAAAAACTTCCACTTTATCGATCTACCTAATGTCGTTAATAGCATCCAATAAATAGCACTGTAACGAATTTTCTCCATTTTTGTTGGAACCATTCCTTCGCCAAGCAAAATTCACGAAGACAAAAAAAAACATTGAATAGTATAGAACATGTGTTTAACAAAGTTTCGTAGAGCTTAGTTCAAAATGAAGGCAAGAATAAAAAGAAACGAAAGCGAAATTGCCTAGTTAATCCAGAGACTTTTCGCTCGATTAGTAATATAGAACTCGTACCTTGTATTTTGTGTATATTTTTACCTATCATCATCATCATCAGCCCGTCTGCATCCACTGCTGGACATAGTCCTCTCCCAAGGCACGTGGCCCTATCCTATTTATACCTATATCTCACGTTTACAGTTATGAAAGTGCAGGAAGGCGCTTAATTCGTGTAATGTTCTATTAAATAACATTTCCATGTCACAATGTTAGTTACCTTAACTCTCCTCCGAAACGGCTTGACCGATTTTTACCAAATTTTTTATACGTATTCAGTAGGTCTGAGAATGCCGCTACTATCTATTTTCCATACCACTAACTGTACTTCAGGCAAAACAATATTTGCCGAATCAGCTAGTAATAGTATATTCAGCGTGATCGCCTTGTGTGAAGAATATTCTAAATCTTTTCGTTTAATACATAAACGCCCGCTAAGCGCCTACTATAAAATCTAAAAGCCTACTTTTCTATTCGTGCGTTTATAATCAACAAATTCGTATGCCAATAGACCCCTTCGTCTTCACCCTTGTCTCATAGGGTCTCTACCCTCAGAGCTTTAGATATTCGTTGTCGACAGAATTGATTTCTACTGCCTCCCGGAGCCCCAAAATCCAATGGCGTCTGACGCAAAAAAGAAGCTACTTGATCTAGCGACCCCAATATGAAGAACAGTTTTTTAAATCGATTATTTTTCTGTAATTCATTTTAAAAGCTTGATGCAAGATCAGATATTTTTTCTTGTCATCAAAAGAAAAAAAACGTAGCATAAGTTTCAATATTTATAAAAGTAGATTGTCATTCTTTGAATGTACTCGTAAGTACCTGTTTTTGTTTCGTTAAAATCTGAATATATCTCGGTAGAAATGTTTTAGAAGGACAGTGGGTTTTTAAAATAATCAGAAGTAGGATAAGTATACATTTTAATGTCTTAATAAAATAACATTAACTATATATTACAAATTATTCAAATTATGTTTTATCTAAATATCATCGAAATAACACATTATGCATTAAATATAGTGCCTGTTTTACATCAAGTAGGTTCAAGAAAGCGTCAAGTGCAATTACGTACAAGGTACAACCGAAGGGAGCACTTGTGTTGATGTGTATTGTTTTATAAGTGCTCGAAGGGTGACAGGTAAAGTACCTACAATGTACATGTTTATTACCTCGCTTTGTCACGGTTCGGGAACACCTTGTATACTAGTTTCCGCTTTGCAGTAACGAAAGCAATTGTATGTCACATTTTTGTACAAGAATATCCATGATTTTTTAGAATGGCACTTTCTAGTGCTCGTCTAGCTACCACCCTAAGTTGAAAAATCTCGCCAAACACCTAACAGTGTGTTCTGGTAGCCTCTTTGAGAGCTAGTTATTCCAGACTTAGCAGGAGGAAATAGCAATAGATCGTGATAAATGAAAAGAGGGTAGAGAGGCCTTTGCTCTTCAATGGGACAAAACAGGCTCATAATAATAATAATGAGCAGGAGGAGGCTTGGAGCTGGGCTAGTAGGTCTCTAGCTCGTGATAACGTGCCCTGCTGATCAAAAGCCTAGCTGCAAAAAGTAAATAAAAGATTTATTATCGAGATATAATTTGGGTAATTTACATGATTGATACCACTGTTAAGGGACCTCCTCCCAAAAATCAGCATTATCGGTGTTATTGAAACCTAACTTCTATTGAAATATGAAAGCTACAATATATACATTCAAGCATCATTTGTACAAGTTAGGTATGTTTAAATTTATTTTTATCATTACTTCTAGTTTCATCAATAAAATATTCTTTGCTCTTCAAGTATCTAATTCTTGAGAATTCAGACCAGAGGCATTGTACAATCATTTATTAGTGGACTCTAAACTAATTAATGATTGTACAATGCGTTATAAAGAAAACATTTAAAAGTTAATGTAATTTAAAAGCAAGGGAAAATATGTTCTTATACTGACACGTGTTATAGGTATGCAATACGAACTGAAACAAAGATTCTCTTTCCCTTCAACTTATCTTCCGTAAGAATGTTGTTTCGTAACTCATTTTTCGACTTCCAAAAAGGTTTCTAAAGATAAACTGCCTACGCCACAACTTTTCAAATAAAACAACATCTGTCGCGCAAATCTATCAAACACACATACAAATACTATTTCGCATACCTACTACATTCTTTCAGAGTATCGTTATTGCATACAAGTTTGGAGCAGTGTTTACTATTTCTCCCATTTTGATTCCGAACGTATTTTGCACGGAATGGTACTCTTGGGATATTTGGGACGAAACGTAAAAAGGTTCGGTAAGTTATGTAGAAGAGAACATTGGAAATTTATAACATTTATTATATACATAATAAAGTCCACATTGGTTAAATTACTCTACAACAAACTATCCTGAAGTCGCCAAGCACAAAATTATGTGTTTCGGCAGCTTCCTTGTGCCAGCTATTTCCAACTAGACAAGCTTGCTACTGCTCTAATGCCTGTACGGTATGTTGTACAATGATCGCAGGTTAAAGGCAATTTAATTGAATATTTATGTTGCCTGAATCGACGGACAAATGAAAGGGTTACCAAATTGCCTATTTCCGCGTGCCAAATTAAGGGCCCTATTTATAATGAAAATTGGACCGGCTTTTTGGGATGTTTTGTGTATTTTTAGGTCAGTGAACTGTGAGCGAGACTCCTAATTGTTATTTTGATGGGGTTTAGAACTGAGCATCCATAAAAGTAGAATAAAACGATCTTTTGTTGTGTAAATGACCACTACAGTAGAAACTCGAATAGCTGGACTAACTGTTGTTGTTAGGCAATCGGATAATCGAAACTATGAGTATGAAGAAAATAGTTTTTTTTTTATTTTCCGACCAGAAGCCGGCGCGGGCGGCGAGATGCCAGTTCCGTCAGACACGTTTAAGATTGCAAAATACAACTTTAGACAATTGGTATGTAGTCCGGATAATCGAGTATGTACATACCTACTGTATCTGCAGCTGAAATTTGGAATAGTTTATCAATTATTTATAGTAAGTATTCAGAAATGCATAGGTTAAGAGTTAAAATATCATGAGTTAATAGAGATCAACGTGTAGATATTAATACAAGTAAACCTAGTGACAGACAGACAGACAAATAATAGGTTCCCGTTTTTACCTTTTAAAGTAGCATAAAAACATAAGCATAAGCAGCGCATGTTCTTTTCCCACTGCTGGCACCCGGAGCCTTCTCTCACGAGGAGAATGATATGTGCCATAATCCACCACACTAGCCAGTGCGGCATGGCGGATGACACACGTCTTCGAATATTGTAGTCTTCAAACGTGTCGATTTCCTCACGATGTTTTCCTTCACCGTAAAGCGAGTGCAAGTCCACACATATCTTGAAAAACAAGTCATTGGTGTAGGGCTGGGATCGAACCAGGGGCCGACTGATTGAAACCTGATTGACGTTTTCCCACCAAGCCATACTCGCATTCACCTTTTAGGTACGGAGACCTAAATAAAACACATATCGACCGAAAACACTCTTCGTGTACGAGAACAGAAGCTGAATGGAAGCTTGATGTCGCATTATTATTTCATGGAATACGGAGCTTTAGAGAGCTTATGCAACTTTCAGTATTTAGTTTTAGAACTATCTGATCTCTATGCTTTAATCTGTTTGTTTATAAATGTACTTACACTATTTTTTGTGTAATTTGACCAACTGAAATAATAATTAAAATTATAAATGTTTAATTTCTACTCTACCATTTCAATAAATATATTTAATAATCTTGTTACTCTTACTATATTTTTTCAATTACTTATAAATAAGGAAGAAATAAAAAATGTGAGGGTTTTCACCTTCAAACTGAAAAGGTTTTGGCTGACTGCAAAAATATTTACAAAATTAACGATGAAACTATATTTTTGCTATCTAATTAATTTACTATTATTTTAATATATAAAAATATTTGATATATAATAATTGATTTAGTATTTTTTTAATATAGTAAATCTAAAAATAAATATGTATAGTAATATCGTTGTATTGTAGTGACATTTCTAGTGAAAATTCTTTGTACTCCTTACAGAAGGGCGCGTAACCACACGAGGAGACACTCTGGTCTAAGATAATATCGCTTACCATCAGGCGAATTGAGATTAACCGCAAGCTTTTATCTATACCAATATTATACAGAGGAAAAGTTTGATTTTTGCTTGACGGAAATAGGCTCCGAAACTACAGGACCGATTTGAAAAATCTTTCACCGTTGGGAAGCTACATTATCCTGATTAACATAGGCTATATTTTGTATCTCTTTGCGACTTAGATTAATTAAAAGCCCGTGCGAAGCCGGGACGATCTGCTAGTTGTAAAATAAAGATCCATACTCATATATTAACTATAACAAATCACGAGTGATTAATATTACGTATACCATAAAATTAAGTGATGCTTCAAACGTCAAGCATTAAGTAGGTGTAAAGAGGTGTGTACACTATTAATCATGTGCCCTATTATAAGGGGAAACGCAGGAGCGTAAGGTGTGTAACAGACGTTATATTAAGCTTAGTTTACACCGCAAGGGTACGCGGCGCTGCTTGGCAATATAGTTATAATAATATTAGACAAACCATAAAAGTAAATATATTTTATTTTGTTAATTAACACATCGGGAAAAAAATTGTTTGCCCTTGAGCTAAGTAATATATAATAATAAATACTATTTCAAATCACAGAAAGTATAATAGTTATAGATTATAATAATTGATTGATTCAACACAGTAAAACAGTTAGTCTTAAAATATATTGAGATGTTTAGTATAGATAAATTACATATAATTAGTTTTTCAAATCTAATATATATATATATATATATATATATATTTTAACGAGTCTCACATAATAAATATTACACGACTATAATAGATATTCTTATATAATTTGGGCTACGTAAAAATTGTATTTAAAATGTTCGTTTAATTAAAAATAAACCAATGTCATAAACGTGCATCTTATTTTACACTCAGGAGTCGATGGGTAGGTACATCTCAGTATAGCACCGACTTAATGCATACTTACCTCTACATACACGTGAGACGTCTTTGCTGGCTTTTTGTAATGATTAATGAGGTATTTAATGTGCCACCGGTCTAATGGTAGCTGACGTTGCATTGCATGTTGAGATTGATGAAAGGAAATTAAACCATGTCACAATTCGCATACACATACATACATACATACCTACACTTATAAGACAACCTCGTTGGCGTAAAGGCATGCCGGACTGCCATCCAGAAGGTTTTCGGGTTCGATTCCCGGCCCGGCCAACATCTTTGTGCTTAACTAAATTTGTTGACTGTGGGTCTAGGTGTTAAATATGTATCTATATAAAATATGTATGTATATGTAGTATATCAGTTGTGTTAGCAACCATAACACGAACTAGAAATGGTTCAGTATGGGGTTAACCAGCCGTGTGTGATTAAAAAAAAAACTTCACAAATCAATTTATCTTTATCTTATATTAATGTATTATCCTCTCAATCACACAAATGCATATATAAACAAAGATTAACTTCATTTCTACAATGCTTACTGATCCTGTATATCTAAATCTAATAGTGCTAAAGGCATAAATCCCAAATGTATGACCAGTATTAACTTCTAACAGGGATTTAGGCCTGAAACCAGATTCTTTCAGGTAACAAAGGAGATAAATTCAATACTTGAGCGTTGAAATGCTCATAAAACTTTACAACTGCCATTTGACAACCGTTTCAAGGGTGAGATCACATTGCTTAAAGTTTCACTGCACTGAAAGATTTGTACAGTCTGTTTAAAAATATATTTATTTTCAGTTAAATGTCATACTAAATAGATAAATAGATAATTCGTTATTGGACACAACCTTAAACTTAAACTAAAGATAAAATAAAAACTAAGAACTAAAAAAAAATTGCCAGAATTGGCGGCCTTATCGCTTAAAACGATCTCCTCCAGGCAACCTTTTATAGGCTGTTGATTAGACATTACATTTATTTCAAAACGAAACGTAATTTTACATCTGTATTTTGGTAATAACTGCGTATATTAAATTAAATAGTTTGTGTCCTACCTACTAATATTATAAATGCGAAAGTCTGTGTGTTAGTGTCTGTGTGTGTGTGTTTGTTACTTCTTCACGCTCAACGGCTTAACCAATTTCGATGAAATTTGGTATGACCTTGGATTAACACATAGGCTACGTTTGTCTTGGATAACCGCGGGTTTCTCCGCGGGGCGTAACTAGTCTAAATATGACCTAATTTTATGAATACCAATGCCAAATTTCATCCAAATTAGTTCAGTCGTTTAAGCGTAACAAACGCACTAAACTTTCACACAATTATGTAATTTAGGCAAATAGTAATTTTATATTATACTAGTTGACCTGGCAAACGTTGTTTTGCCTCACTTAGGGATATGAAAAATAGATTGTGTAGCTTATATGACACCTTCGTAGATTTACCATAGCAGCGCCATCTATTGATTACTTACTCAACCCAGTCGAAAAGTATCGACATCTGTTAGAATCATTTGGAGTTAACAGATAATTGTGACTGTCAAATAATAACAGACAATAATAAACAATAAATTAAAATTGAAATTTTAACTATCCTATATCTCAAGTTGGATCGAACTGCACATGGTGTGCGAATTTTATTATAATCAGTTAAGTGGTTTAGGAGTCCATTGAGGATAAACATTGTGACACGAGATTTATATATATTAAGATATGGGGAGTAACTAGTCTAAAATATGAGCTAATTAAGAAGCGCATAGTTTATTTTTTCATTTTCACAAGGGCCTTAAGAATTCTCTAGTGCGGTTCCAACTTTACCGTTATTGGTCTAAACCGACGTTGGTGCTAATTGGAATCCTTCTACAATAGCAGTAGCTTGAGAATACCATCTGCTTAAGATTCTCGTTACGGAAACAATAACTCTTCCTCTATTTCTGTAAATGTGTTAACAAAAGTGTGAAGAGACCGTCAAAGTTTACGAATCATTAATCGTTATTATTTAGCTACGAAAGGTCATTAACATTTCACATAGGACTGCGAAGCTCTGGAACTCACTACCTGAGTCTCTGTTTCCTGAGAGGTATCATCCGGGGGCCTTCAAAAGTAGAGTTAATATGTATCTTCTAGGTAAGCGTGCCACACCATAGACTGCAGTGCAGCTTAACATCAGGCTAGCTGTAGTCAAACGCTAACCAATCAAGAATAAAAAAAAATGTTTGTATATTAGACATAAAAATACTAACATAAAAAGAAGTAAACCGTTTCAATTGGTGTGTTTTTGTGCTAAATCTAAGTGGTAGTGTACTACTACTATGTATAGTAGTAGTACTACCATACACATTATACTACCACTACACATTATCAAAGATGTTTAGTGCTTAAAATAGAACACATGGACAAATTTGCTAAAGAACGTTTTCTTAGAAATCTACTTAGAAGTTTATGATAAGTTAATACTATTTACTGGCTTAGTAGGCTAGACTATATATCTACTCATTAAGGGATAACCATAAGCATTATAAGAGAATAATAAATTTGTTAATTTTATTTACGGAACTAGAAATATAGTGTTAATTCAAAGTTTATGTGAGTTTCTCTAGTTTAATGCAGAAAATTGATTATTTTTATTGTCTTGTTTAATAAAAAAATATTTTTTTTTCTAAAATACTTAAAACTCAGTATATCTATGCAATTATTCTTTTACTTATATATTGTAACAATTAAAATTCATCCATCTACAAATCCATGTTTTTAATTGAATGTAAGCTAATATAGTTTTCCATTATGTCTCAATTTTTCAGTAACAATTAAACGAAAAAAAGTGTCATTTAGACAGAGCAAGACACGTTCAAGATTATCGTACTAAACTCGAAACATTTTTAGACAAAGAAAATTTTTATACCCTTTCCAAATCGTATATTCACAGTCTGAACAGTAAAAAATAATTGTTTAAATTTGTCTTTTACTAAGTATGCCAGTATTTAAAACTTAACTTGAAAAATAGAAACTATTAAAAAGAAAGTTTGAAAAAGTTATACCTACTAGCGAAATGTAGGTCTGATTTATAACAGAATCCAAGAATATAGGGCAGCCCTAATGCTCGAAATCGGGACGAGTGCACGATTGTGTTGAATAACAATAGAATAGTTCCCCGCACTATCGATCCCTAAATGCCGATCGGGAATTATAATAGAGATGAGGTTTCATTATATCGATAAATCTTACCAGAAACGTAATCCGTAGAACGTCAAAATTGAGGCAAAACATAACAATAATAAGGATTATGATTGGATCAAAATTACGTGTATTCAATTTATACACCAAATGTTGAAGCAAATAATGTACTAATAAAATACATACAAATGTAAATGTTGTGGTAAATGACGGATATAATTTGGGTAAGATTTTTGTTCAGTAAAGTTAGATAGGTAGGTAATATTTAACAAGAAAATCATTTAATACTAAACAAAATTAAAGCACGGACCAAAAAAACTCAATTAAAACCCAAACTCTACACGAAGCTAAAACAAAATAAACATTTTAATTCTACTAGACAGCCTTGAGATACAAGGAGATGTAAATCAGCCGAATAACGATATCACGTAGAACAAAGCTCTGAATTTTATTCGATCACGCAAACTTAATTTCAGGCTGGGGATTTTTTTTTGTATAAATACGAGTAGGTACGTCATTGTTAAATAATTTCGAAATGTAACTAAAGCAGCGGTTAAAAAACTTTAATTAAATAATTATAACTGGACATATGAATAATTATTATTTACAGTAAATACGGACAAGCTATATCGAGACAAAACATAATAAGTCATCAAAAGACGTATATTAGTAATATAGGAAGGCTAATTAACTACTTAGTGTCCTAATCACAGAATAATAACTTGTACTTCGTACCTTCACTGACTGTCTGAAAAAAAAAATTAGCATTCTTCTATTTTCTATCGACTAATTCATTTGAAACCAAACATCTCTAATAGTAAAATCATAGATTCGCGCATTCATTATAATGTATTTATAAAAAATGCCCTCCCTTCGTGGATTATGGCCCGCTGTCATAAAATATTGTACGAAATAATTACTTGCAGAGTCATTGAAACTAGGGTCGAAGTCAGGGGATGAACGATTAGTCAAAATGTCGTCACTAGCCGGGTTTAAAATATCAATTTGTTTTCAAATTATCTATGTACGTGTGAAAGAGAAATCTATTCCAGTGCAAACGAACCGTGTAGATCAAGCTCTTCAAATATAAAAAAAAAATTGAGAATCGGTTCACAAACTGCTGAGAAATCGGTGAAAATACATAAAAAAATACGCACAGTCGATTATATTACCTACTCCTTTTTTGAAGTCCGTTAAAATACAGAATACAGAGAATACAGAGGCAACAGAAATAAAAAAAAATCAACGGGTGTAACTTTTTAGAGTTCCATACGCAAAGAATACCTATGATTCGTAAGATTCTGCTGTTTGTCCGTCTATCTGTCAGGCACCAGGCACTATGTAATCGTGATTGCCATATAGTTGAAATACAGTTTCGCAGAAAATTTATATCCATTGACGCTAAACGTCATTTGTTTAAATGTCAACTGTCAGCTAAGGATTCATAAGATACAGTTCAATGTCAACTGTCAGCTAATGATACATAAGATACAGACTTTTGATCAGACAAACAGATGGACGTAGAGCGGAGTCTTAGAAATAGGTTGCCTTGGTACAAAATACGAGAGTCTTCAAATTAAACTAGTAGGTACCTACTAGTTTTGACTGATTATATGGCGCCTGAGAATCATCGATACGTATTAGAATAGAATTAATACACTAGAAGTATACTTAACAACCTCGATACAAGCTTTGTCTTGGAACAAAAGCAAATACAGTGACCCAATAATTTCGCACGAGTGACTAATTAAACCACATTCATTAGTGAATTACTGCCGTATCCATTAATCGGATCAGTACAAACGTACATACATACATTACTGTAATTTGATTTTTTATTTATAGTGTCACCAGTTAAAACAGCAAGTTAATTTAATTATTTAGAACAGAAATTTCTCATATAGATAGATGCAATCATATTAGATACAACTTAGGAATTCCTTCCCGAATTCCCTGTTCCCCAAGAACTATAATCTAGCTAGGCGAGAGTGAACGTGTTATTTCTAGGTAAGCGCGCTTCACCGTAGACCTCAATGTATCTTACCATCAGGTAATATGTATATTTACGGTCAAGCGCTTACCTGTTTAGAGTAAAAAATATGACTGTTAAGTAAGAAATTCTCATCAGCCTATTTATTAGTCACATAACTACCTTCTTTGAAAACCTTTTTTACAACGCCTATATTATGTTTTTATAATGAATTTCTATGGCTTTTACTGAATTAAATGAATTATTATTATTATAAGAATTCACGTCAATAATCTTCAAAAAAGTAAATGAATTATTTTAACCAGTTTTACCTATAAGTCCATCTGCAGTCCGGAGTCCGGCCAGACAGAACAGCAATCCAAGCCATCGCGCTCGAAACGCTCTCAACATTGTTCCGAAATCACATCCTCGCACATTTTACAAAACACTACCGGATTACTTCTAATTATCTCATTATCACACGAGAACTCACTGATTTTTAATTGGATGAAAGGTTGAACGACTTCGTACACGACTCGTAGAGGGAAATTACGCGCGCGAGCGACACGTGAACCCTGCACGGAAGCTCAAGAGCTACTGAATCGTTTCTAGTTTTCGCGGTTGAAAAGCTTCGTAGGCCCGTAGAGACGTAGCGCGTGGCTCGCTAATTTTGTGTAGCGCTGGGAAAGTCCGCTACGAATTGATCGGAACTTTAATAGCTTTACCAGAACAACTTTCATGATCGTGTGAAAAGGTATAGGTAGGTTCCTAGCTTTATAAATTTCAGGCCACGTAAAAAGAATGCAGACGTCCTTTTTTATATCTTAACCAGTGAGATTCGGCAAATAGATAGGTTAGATGGAGAAATGCTATCACCATTGATGATCTCTAACGTTAGTCAATTAACTTTATCAATTCAATGTCAATGTCAATTTCAAGAAAAAGAGCAAAAACAGTGGAGGGGTGTCTTTGCCAGTGTAGCCATCCATGCTTATCGCATATGAAAGTACATGATTATTTATAATTCTATTTTATTTCTGAACAACTAATTGTTAGAGTAAATCGGTTGCATGTAGATCAGCGTGGTTCATCTTTGGCCACACTGTGGCTTTCTATAGGTCAAATTCGAGGTCAATCGCGCGTCTATCACCAATAGTTTTTGTTCTGAGACTCAGAGAACCACTTATTCGTATAAAATGTTTTTAACGAATGTTTGTACTAACACTAACAGCACAGACAATTTTTTCGTACTCTAACATTTGTTTATTATTGTCAGTGCAAAATCTACAATTTACAGTTACATCGATCACGTGGAAGCTTTTGATTTCCATAATTACGTATAAGCAATTCTATAAAATAGTCCTCAGTTCTTTAACCTTTTTATTTATATACTAGCTGTTTCCCGCAGTTACCCGCGTGAATCCGGAACAAAATAAGTTAATCCGGTATAAAAGTAGTATTAATCCAAAATCTATCCTATATTCATAGTAAATCACATTAAAATCCGTCCAGCCGTTGGAGAGTGAAGGAGTAACATAGATTATGAAGTTATTTGCGTTTCGCACGGTAACCACAATTGTTTTCGGGATAAAAAGTACCCGATGTGTTAATACAAGGTCTAACTCATCTATCTTCACACCAAATTTCATTAACATCGCTTCAGCCGTTTGAGCGTGAGGAAGTAACACTTTCGCATTTATTATATTAGTAAAATAAGATCCTTCTTTGATTTGGTATTAAAAAAGGTTTAAATATCATTAAAATGGTTTTCTAGATAAACTCTTTATTCAATCATTTTAACCATTTATAAAGTTAAAACTGTAAATTCAAGACAAAGCCCTTGCCTTGAACTCTCAACCCTCTGTATATTCACAGAGCCCTGTAATTACTTTATGCTGCGATTTAAGTAACATAGATTCCCCTGTAGTTAGTTTTAGTTGATCTTTTGAAGTCGGGATCGCTTTAATAAGAGGGCTTAAGAATTAAGCAAAACAAATGACTGCGATGGGTTTCCAAGCGAATAAATGTCTTAATTAATAGTAAATGTTTGTTTTAACTCTGTGGAAGGAATTGTTGAGCGTACGTACCAGTAAATAATGTTAGTTAATCCTTAGGGACGATAATACTGCATTCTAGAACAGAATCCCGTTAAGATTGGCCTTCACTAAGCTGGATAATGGATCAAACATTTTTTTTTAAGTAATTTGATATATACAATATAAGTATATCCAAATATATATTGCTAATTTCCTGATTTTAGTTGGTAGCAAATTCCTGACCTGGACATTTTTATTATTTATAATATACTGGTTCAGGTCTTGAATGAAAAAATATGAATAAATTAATAATAAATAAATTACTACGCCAATCGGAAGTATGTAACCAATGGCAACATTGCAATTGGCTTTATAACCTGACTTCGAGGGTATTAGGGAAAACGGTGACACTTCGACATTTAGCAGAAATAAAGCTAATAGATACTCGTATGATTCTGTTTTTCAAACGAGATTCTTTTATCATTAGTTTAAACGAGATGCAATCTGTATTAAAATTTCACTTGTTAATTTATATCTTAGTTTAATAGTTGATCTTAGGTTGAGGCTAAGAGTGGGAGTCATTCTTATTGTCAGTGGCCTCAATTGCGAATGGCTTTTTAGGGTAAAAATGAAAATTCAAAGATTATTTAGCTTCATATACATTTATTTTGTGGCGATACACTTATAACTATTTAAATCTAACTTACATATAGCTTAGGTAAGTATATACCTTACAGATGATCGTTTAGACGTCTCACTTAGAATGACTTAATTATAACTTAGGTACATTATAAAGAATGATTATGCGATAGCATTTATGCACATTGGTTTCGAATATAAATGTTACTTTCTAGATGCACCCCGCGGTATAGCCCAGGTTAATCCAGGATAAAATTATCTAATGTTTATCCTGGGTCTTAACTTTATCCAGACGTTCGAGTGTGAAGAACACACAAACTTTAACATTTATAATATTAGTAGGATATATGATATACCACATACAAATAGATATAAAGGTAGTAAAAAACTTTGGCCCGCATTATAACACTTCTAGTATAAAGGTTTTTAATGGTGATTTTAAAGGCCTTTTGCAAGTCATATATACAAAGCATATCAACGTAAATCCGAGCAGTTTTATCAACATTGGTTAGACAATTTCAATTTTGAAAGGGTTACTGATATAGTGCAATAACTACACTCTTTTGCTTTTTGAGTAAAAATATAACTTTCAGTTATTAAGTTTACAAATCTTTTGATTTCTTTCATTTCAAGGCTTTAATAAGTAGTTTTGTAATAACACTCATGCATCGAAACTAAACTATGTTGTTCAAAGAAGAACTAATTATTGAAAATACCAGTAATAAATTTCAGAAACGTTAACTGCAAAATATTTTATTGTGTAATATTAACACCATAAAAGTACATTTTGCAAAGAATAAGTAGACATTTATTGACGTCATAGCGTCTTCTAAATCAAAGTATGCCGGCTGCAAGCACGAAAAAGAGTGACTCATTGTCACGTACTGCCCGTGTCGAATGTGCAAGCGAGAACGCAGTACTAGCAAAAGAGAGGCACGATCGACCTAAACGTTTGGATTGTGACGCATCTATCTCTCTTCCACTTCATAGGCCAAATGTTGCACGTTATCTAATAACGTTATCACGTTTTTACGCCCTTAACTGACATCACAGTTTTTTTTTTAACTATTTTCTTCCGTCAAGTGTGGTCCACTAATCACATACTTTATAATCATCTATTACAAAAATATTATGAAATAATACTTGTCCACATGTTTTAGACACAAATGAGACCTATTCTGCCAAATCACAATTCGATTAGTCTTAAATTATTTTCATCTCTTATTAGTTTCATATGTGGGAGAAGGACAAATAGACAATAAGTTAGAGAAGTCACTCGGCAGCTGTAGAAGTAGGCCCACTAGATTACCAGTGGTTAGTTTTTATTAGTTATAGAATGCTAAAAAGAACTAAGAAGCAAAGAGGACAAGTTAAATCCTTTGAAAAGAGAAAATAAAATCGTAGAAAAAGCTCAGCTATACGTTACTAACAGTAATACTTATAATTAAGCGAGTAAAAATAAAAAACTTAAATACAAAACGACACAACAACATTGTTCACGTATTTTCGAAAATCTCCGAATAATAAATAGATAATTTCTTAAGTTTTAATAAATTAAACCGTCCAAGGTAACGTTTTGTGAAATACCTAACTAGAGTTATTATTATGATTTGTGTTCATTATATTTTTACATAGATCAGATCAGCGATACTAAAGATGATCATAGTAATTTCTTAATAATTACAATCTGCAGTTATGACTAATTACAAAAATAAAGAAGGGCAGCATTAATTTAAAGTTTAATTAACAAGCCTCCCAGTTTTATTCTATGACGTATGAAATTAATTTAACAATTAAATTTCTGGTTTTTTTTATTTATGTCTTGTTTTTTTTTCAACAAAAAATAATGTTATTTTTTTATTATTTCTTCAATTCAGGGGCAACTGTAATGCCAAAATCCCACAGTTAGGGACATACATAAGTATACATTCATGATTCCAATGCAATCCCAAAATTTAGATTTGTGAACATTTTTAGGGCTTTTTTTATAAAAAGTCTAAAATATAGACAAAGCATCAAAGAAGGCGTTAGACTTCTTAACTGTGTATTTGCAGCGGTTCGGTAGTGTTATAGCTTTTATTATATCAACTTTTGATCATGCCATTTAAAACTTGGAAATTTTATCATTTAAGGGATAGCAGCGGCTAAAATTTGTATGGGATTTCGGCATTGAAATTACCCCATAGCACATTTTGAGTAATTGATATCCAAATGGCTATAATATATTAAATAGAAAAACGAATCAATAATCAAATAGCTGTAGTCTTCATAAATTGCATACAATCTATATCTGATAAACAAATGAAATTCTACTGAATACATGCAAACAACTTTTATCTTATCAAAAAGTACAGAAATAAATCAAATAGACACTTATCTGACCTAGAAAATTATAATACAGATAGTGATTTATGAAAACAATACTTGCTATTGTTAATAATAAAGGAATAAAGACCTTAGCATATCATATCAACTCTACACCAAGTGTTCATTCAATATTCTATACATAAGAGTATAATTAAAATATACCCTGGCTAGCAACTACCCTCAAGTTCTTAAATCTTTCGCCAAGCACCTAACAGTGTGATCCGGCAACATCCCTGAAAAGCCAGTTATACCAGCCTAGGCAAGCTCCACCTTAAGCCAGTGTCGCAAGGCCGAGGTAATTGGTATAGTAGTCAGGAGGCATATGCACAGGAGTTAGTTGACACAGGCTAGAGATGATGATGATGGTAGTTTAAATAACAATCCTATAGTATACAAATGAAATCAGACCGAGTGAAAACTTTTTTATCAAGCTATTAAAACCAACATAACATTTGAAGCGCCTGTAGGTCGGCCAACTAAGATGATCTAATGTGATCAGCGAGGTTAAGCTACGGTCGATGCGGACCAGTATCTAGATGGATGACAAGACTGTCGTTTGAAAAGTGACAATTTCATCTAGATGCTACCGTGGGTCGCATGGCACGTTAAATTGACGGTCACGGATGTTAGACGTAGTACAAGAAGTCGTTAAGGCAAGTCAGAGGCCTTCGGGCGGCTCTCTCGACCCCAGAGCTTAGCTACTTAGCTCACACAAAGAACATAAAATGTACATATAAAATGCAGTTCATTCCAAAGTTATCTTGAGATATCTAGAGATAACTGTGAAATAAACAATGAGCAACATAGCTAAATTTAATTTAATTTTGACGACCTCGTTGGCGTAAAGGTTACCATGCCGGTCTGCTAATCAGAAGGTTCCGGGTTCGATTCCCGGCCCGGTCAACAACTTTGTGCTTAACAAAATTTGTTGGCTATGGGTCTGGGTGTTAAATATGTATTTATATATAATATGTATGTATGTATATGTAGTATATCAGTTGTGTTAGCAACCATAATACGAGCTAAAAATGGTTCAGTATGGGGCTAACCAGCTGTGTGTGAATGTGTCAAAAAAAAAAAAATCTGGTATCAACTTGGTATGGAGTCAATATAATATGCTGAGGCCATAAAGACAGTCATCTCTTTCTAAACCAAAACTAAGCAAAAGTATTAAGTAGTGTTGACTACCTATAACAGTCATATTTCAGAAGTGATAAGAGTGGCTCAAACTTCAGCGCGATTCGGGCAAGAACGTTTAGTAACGGGGAGGCCCTTATCTATGGTTTTTTTGAAACAGAATGTGACAATGTTCGGAACAATTTTGTATAAATTTTAGTGTCAGGGGAAATTGTTCCAAAACGTGGTATGCACTTGTTTTTATACATTTCATATCCATAGTATTAAATAATCTATAGAATCAGGTAAGATTCAGGTACAGTAAATCCTACAGCCAAGTTCTATGCTTAACACAATGACAGGTTTTGTTATACATTTCAATCCGAGACATTACTCTATAGCCGGTTTCAATTTATTTTACCCTTACAATTATATATTCGTTTATCAATTCAATGATAAATTAAACTGTAGTTATCTTTACAAAGAAACAAAACACAAATTATTCTTTATAAATTGTCAGTTTCTACGCAGCTACTTATTGACAGTTGATGATAGACATAATTTGAATGCACTATATATTTATTTATAAACATAATAAAAGTAATTCAATTGTTGATTGAAATTTAAGTAGACTGTCAATTTGATAACTTTGCCTTTCTGCTTGTAAGAGAATAAAGTTCGTCTGGAACGCGCTAAAGTCGTGCCGTCTCTTTTCACCCCGCACATCTTACATAATTGGAACTTACAGAAAACTATCACCGTCTCCCTCTTCCTAGCACTTTTAGCTCCATTCTATCACATCTGCGGAAGGAATTCAATGGGTGTGGCGAACTTGAAGTCTTCGGGGAACAGTTTGGCGGCGAACGGGTACATCAGCTTGTACGATTGTCGGATTGTGACGTCAGCCACGCCGGCGATGTCGCCGATCTCTTTCTGACTGCGCTTGTCTTCCGACGCCTGGAAGATAGAGAATAAATTGGGAATGAGAAAAAGCCGCGCTGTATCAAGTCATTCCCAATATCAAATTAAATCATTTATCAACTTTACGGAATGCCGCCATACTTGGCAAGTCAATTTACAATATTTAATCTACAATTAACTTATAATATTGAAAGTAATTTTTATTTTAATTAATTTAAAAATATAATTATAAAATTAAAGTTACCGATCCATGCATTATGAATTATCATAATCTAGATTCAAAACCAAGAGTTATAACCAAAATTTGTTCAATAAGTTTCCATGAAGCGTTTCAGAACTGCCATATACCATAAAGATTTTTAAAGCAAACTTAAACACTACATATTTTGGGAA
Organism: Mellilla xanthometata; assembly: GCA_035578125.1. NCBI lineage: Eukaryota > Metazoa > Arthropoda > Insecta > Lepidoptera > Geometridae > Mellilla > Mellilla xanthometata. Next base: position 16,012,048 of record JAPUBQ010000024.1, on the reverse strand, counting down.
GCACCCTTTTTACTCTCTTAATGAATTTATGTCGCATCCTACATACCTGTGAAGCCATATAGATAGCAGCTGCGGCCACTGAAATAGGACTCCTTCCCGATACAATATCCAACTCCCCAGCTTTCCTCGCAATATGTGTTGCTGCTCGTTGCACTGAGTTTGGGAGAGCCAGGTTTGAACAGAAACGTGACATAAAGTCTGCCGTAGTGATGAGGTCCACTGACGTTTCCAAAGCTTTGAGAATGAGCTTGAAACACCTTCCGATTTCCTTCTTGCTGATTTTGCTGACCGCACAGATTTCTTTGAACGTTCTAGGTACGCCCTCCTGGCGACAAGCTATGTAGAGGCAGGCCGAAGCGATGGCGTCGTTGGCTCGGCCTTTCAGGTTTTTGCCATCGTGTACCTGAAAAGAAATGGCATACATATTTATATGGGCTAAAGATCCTGCTTGACTATGTGCTAGTTTGTACCCTCTTCTGATCTAAATTCAGGAAGGCGAAGAAATAGTAGTATTCAGTGTTAAAAAAGTAAAAGACCCTGGATGAATACTGTGAAAGCTTTTTATAATAGCACTGGCAATAATATCAACAATAATACTATATCATAAAATATACAAGGTATTACTAAAGTTTATGCAAATATATCTTTCTTATTACTTTTTAACAGGCTTCAAAAATACACCTCCTATTTTTGAAGAATGTTAAAAAGTTAAATTCTCAATTATCTCAGTAGTTCCTTTGTGAATCTGTTACCGCACAAATCAGTTATTTATGAATGGATATTCAAAAATATTTTTTATGGGTTCTTCTTTGATTGGTAAAAAATTTTCCTATTTATAATTTGTTTTTAAATCAATCATGTGATATTTTCACGCTGCTCAGAAAATGTAGACCAATATCTCTTATCAGTTGGTATTCTAGAATAAACTGTAGTAAGACTAATTGCAAATTACTGTTCCATTTATGTCATCAAGGGTATTATTAAATCTTAGTGTGATCATTAAAGCAGTGTCCTTAATTTAAGATATACATACAACCCTAGCCGCAGCTCCATTTAAGTAAGTATTGTAATTCTTGAAAGAACTGCTACGAAATACTGAGGTGAAAAATACTTCAACATAAAAGTATATTTACAAAATAAATATATTGATATGAAACAATATTATGTAGTAGCACAGCTTTAGTGCTAGTAATAACTATGTTATAGAAGCCAGTGCCTTCTCTATCTATATAAAGGCAAAACTGGTTGACTGACTTAGAATAACTACTAATACTAATACACAACTTAAACTACTGTACTAAGTTGATAGGTACAGGAGTTTCTTTCATGAAGTAAGTGAGAACTATGAAAGATTTTTAAATATTCAACCCCTAAGGGGTGAAATAGAGTCTTATTTCATTGCTGATTCATGAAAACTGGTACATGTGAACAAAGTTGCAGACAAAATCTAGTTAATATAAAACAGAGTTCAGTATGTATATGTTCAAATAAGACCTATATTTGGTGATGTTATCCTGTTCATGAAACAAATTAGTCTAGGCTGTCTGACTGCCTCTTATGTAAGGTGTGAATTATATCTCCACGGCATAACATTAAACCAGCCTTTTAGCAAGTACATATTAAATAGTATTAAAATGGTCAGTTTACCTGTTTGAACAGATTGTTTGCTCTATCAACAATAGTCTTAGGCAAGTTGATTCTGTCTGCCATAGTGTTGATTTCTCTGAATGCATTGATAAGAGCTCGATCTGTGCTGCTGATGTTCCTCCTATTTTGATATTTCGAAACTCCGAAGCTGTCAAATGATGCGTCTCCTCTGCCTGGCCCGATGATTGTGGATAAGTCTCCCCCAGATAGGAGGGGGTTTTCGGGACCACCCACACGGGATGGGTCCACTCCAGACTTTTCATTGCTGAATGTACGCCACTCGGAACCAACATCTATTACTCTGAAATTATTTGTTACAAGATAAACCTTAAAACATCATCCAGGAAGCTTCTACTATTCTAACTACTGTAAGTATACAAATAGTACATTATTTAATAACTACTGTTGAAAATCAATGGTTGGCAAAACCAGTTTGGTTCTAGAAAGCTAGTTTAGAATTAGAGTGAAAAAGTTACAGCATAGCATATAATAAATTTATTTCATATATTTAGGTCTAAAGATTAGTATGTATATCTATAAATATCTATAGAACTATATGCAGAGCAAATCGAAGGCAGGCTAACTAAATGGCTTTGTTGTGTACATTATGCACGGTATGATTGCGCATGAACAGCGTCATTAGTGCAGTTTCGCTACAAAACAAGATGTTTGTTGCACGCCTGACCTTGGTGGGGGATCGCTGCGTGTGCGGCTTGACATTTGCAATTGGAAGTTCTGTCTCAATTAAGTTGCACAATTATTATCAATTATTTAAAGGCCTCGAAAGATAGAAATCCAATGCATCACTCGTGTCAGTTCAGCAACACTGTTATTGTTACGACACCCCTAAACGAGCGTTGGAAAGCTCCGTTTCGCAAATCTCTGCAAAACAATACACTCACCTGTCTCCGACCACGAGCCCGCATTCCGAGCATATCATGTCCCCAGCCCTGTAGTCTTCAATAAGCGGCGCATCGGGATGAGCATAGCACACCACCTTATTAGTCTCCATTCTAAAACCGCAAATGAAAGTAGGTTCAATTCAACACCGCGTTTAGCAACAAGTAGAAATCAAAACGAAAGGCAATTCGAAAACTTTGCAGTTGACGCGGTATAACCACTGAAAACTATCGAAAACTTACTTAATAACATGATTAGGGACAACGTTACACGGTTTGAATGTGAATATTTAACGCCGAAACAAGTACAATAAAAATAAATTGAGAAAACAGACCTCGACGTGCTCGCCATGATTACAGCATAGACAAAGTATGTTTTTTTTCTAACTTGACAGCCGATGTCAAAACTGAACTAATCATAGACTAGGTAGAGCCGGACATAGACCAGTATTTTTTTAGACTTACGTAGCATAAATATTCAGCTTATTTATTTTATGGTTATTAAGAAAAACTAAGACCCGGTACATTCTTTAAAACGAGATATATTTTGTATAAGTTTCGAAGCAAAAGAACGAACTCAATATTGGGTACAAATTCAAATTCATTCATTCCTTAAAAATATAGCATTACAGAGACTTAGTGCCTAAAGCGCTACATTTCTTAAAAATAACATGTAAACACTAAAAGTAAACATTTGCACAATACTTAATTAAATAAAAAAAATACAAGTTACTAATGCTAGTAACAATCTCACATACAGACAAAATTCACACTGCTACATTGAACTGAGGTCATATTCAAAGGCAAAGCCCAAGGAAAACTGGCATTGCATTCAATTAGAGAGGAATTTAGCTAAATTTTAGGATATCTAGGACAGCGTTAGCCTATATAACAGTACGAACTCACTATACTGAAGTTTCCTTCCTAATTTTAACTATTGTATAACACATTATAATTATGTTCCTGTATACCTTCAATTTATTGTTTTCAATTCATACATGAGTATAGATAACAAATCGAGTAAGACTCGAGAATGGATATTCTAGAAATATTTCGCTAAGTACGTACAAAGATCATTGGACTTATTCCTATCTCTTGTGAAGTATTGCGCAATACTGAACAATAATGTTTTGCATTACTTGTAGGTTTTTACGAATAACTACTACAAGAATAAAGCAAACCTACTTATACTAGATAAGGAAGTAATTTACTTTGTTTTCTTACTACGAGTCAGTTTACAACTGCCTACACTAGAGCTTAACTACTTAGCTCACACGTAAATTATATTATGATACCGAGTTTCAAAATGCAAAATGTATCACGGAACGGAATCAAATGTAGCGGAAGTACCTACACTTAATATTTAATTTTGTCTTATATTTGCAAAATGTAGCTGTTCAAATAAAGAAAAACCCTAGGTATAGTTACCACATTTTACCTATGAATAAGAAAAAAATATAAGTATCTAAAATTAAATATATTTTTAATAATACCTACCTAAATATTAAAGAAATCGGTGAAATATTCTATAGTATCGAAATCTTGAAATACTAAATAAGTCTTTAGTTTACTTACGAGTATATCATAAAACCAGCAAATAATATATACAGTTAAATAGGCTACGTAATTATAAGAATGATATGCTAATATCTGCTATATTTTTTTATGTATGCTTACGGCCTAATTTATGAATACAAATTAATACCTTACCTAAATTATCTAATACAAAAAAAAAATCTTAGGTTTGTTTTCTGACGGTGAAGAAGATATTTTTAAAACACTCACTATTATGTTTCCATTGTCCCCAAGTTTTTTCTAAAAAATCTTTTATTATGTTTAAAAATTATAAATAAAAACTTTTAGTGAGTAAGTATTAACAAAGAGAAGCGACACCAGCCTTGACTGCCGGTGTGTTGGCATTGCCACCTGGATATTATGAATTTCACTAATATTATGAAACATTGCGTTACTGAGTTGCCAAATAAAATGTTGCGTTGATTTCGACTCGACAACCCAAATGAACAATTTAATATTTGCAGACAATACTCATACAAAACCTAGTTCTAGGTGACCTAGAATTGTGTAGGTATTTGTGCCACTATTTTTGAGTACTATATTTACTAATATTATTTTTGCACTTGGAAGAATCAGTTTCTTTTGGTCTTTTAAAATGAGTTTTCTTTTTAGGATACACGACTGGTTATAGCCCCTTACTAAACCATTTCTAGTTTGTATTATGGTTGCTAACACAAATGATTTACTACATATACATACATAAATACTTACTTTATATATATTTAACACCCAGAACAACAGAACAACAAATTTAGTTCATCACATAGATGTTGGCTGTGCCGGGAATCGAACCCGCGACCCTCTGGTTGGCAGTCCGGCATTTTAACTATTACGCCAACGGGGTCATAAGGAATTTGATGACATACATAGATACTCGTAAGTTGGTAATGGGAGTTTCTTCTTTCTGCCGCTATGTTATACACAGAGGGCGCTTCACACAACTAAACGCGGCAGTATTTGGATGGTGATCAAATTAACAAAGCACAAGACTTTTGTTTAATAAGTTACATTTTTATCTGGGCGCTACCGTGGGTCGAATGACACGTTTCATTCTATGACTGTTAGTCCTAGTACAAGAAATCGCTTTAGTTATCTTGTTTTCAAACCCAATTTAGTTTATCTAGTGTTAGTTTTAACTAAAGCTCGGAGTGACAACTAGTTTTATCTGAAAATCTACTTAAATATTATTTGTTAATTTTAGTTTCCACTACTTATTTCTAGTTTGATAAAAGTATTTAGTAAAAACTAGCCCTAACTATCTAACTAAGGGTACGCGTTATATCTAACTACGGGTTTTAACCGTAACATAAATTGATAATCTGAATCACCTGAGCTATCGTATCGCATCAGAAATCTATGACGACAATGATAAGATACCTAAATAAAAAGATACGTTAGAATAAAATTATAATAAAATGAATCATACTAAGATTACTAAGTAACATGCGCCAGTATCGTTGCTGTGACTCATTTTATGTTTATTTATTTCCTTATTTTATACTTATTTTTATTTAGAGATTTTTCTATCATATTAAAAAATATATTTTCCGTAGTCTCTGTTTCTTTGGAACTATAACCATCCTAGGCCGCAACATCACTTAACGTTAGATGAGATGCGATCAAGCGCAAACCTAATGAAGAAAAAAAGAAGATCTCATAATTATGAGCAAAACGTATCTAGGATGCCAACGAAGGGCCAACAAAGTCCCCAATTTTTATAATTTGCCTCCAATTCAATCATCCAAGGTAAAGAACACACAGGAAACAAAGCCATGAACGAAAGTATGAATACATTTGCAGAATTATTTACAAAGTGGAACGATTTTTTTTAAATTTATTATTAACAATATCGGAATGACCGCATACCTCTAATGATACGCATAATAATAAAAATCCTTTTCTATAAAGTTAATGTATTTTTTTTATTATTTCTAAGACTTCTAACTAAAAATGATAATAATTTTAGAGAAACATAAGATATGAAATAAAATAATTTACAGAATTATTAGATACATAAATGAATTACATATAATTATTATATTCATAAATTTAACTATCGTAGTTTCGATAGATGAGAAATTTCGTCATAATCATATAAAGCTATACTAATTAACCATGTCTTAAATTTATTTTTATATATCGAAAAGCTCTGAATCATTGATCTCACTTTAGCTATTTGTATTTATTTTTTATTTTTGATATGTAAATAATTGTTCACCAATAAATGATTATGATTAAGGTTAATAAACATATTATTATGTACAAACGTTCAAATTAATAACTCGAAAATCTGTCTCTCTGCGAAGGGCTATTAGTATCTACTACCATAGACAAAGAAAGTATAAGTGCTACGTAAACAATCCGACACGATCATCTAGGTTGATTCAGGCAGTCTTTGATATTTTGTTGACTTAGCTGAGCATTACAAATTGAAGAGGCGAAACCAACAAATTTAGGAAGCGTCTACCTTGGCTGTAGGTAATGTAGCATCTGACCTTAGTACTTAGCCACGGATACAAGGTCAGATTCAGAGACCTGCCTTGATCTACTCGATATTTGAATCGGCTAGTATTGTATGTGGTTTTGACGTTTCAAGTTTCGAAATTACGTAATGAGATTTTAATGGTACAATTACGCAATGAAACTAAATATTGATTGAAGGATTGACATTAATATAAGGCTGTATGGAATCAAAAATCATAACATATTTTGAAAAATCCTAGAAATCCGGCGTAAATGACTATGGTTTTTTTAGTTTTTAGCTTTAATTCAGCGTGAAGAATTAGTGAAATACTTAGAGTTCCAAAACACAATTACGTAAAATTCTTTCAGTAATTTTAAAAATTGCCGTATTAAGTTTTTTAAATGTTGTGCTTCTGAAAGTAGAAATTAAAACAAATCCAGGTTTTTTAGCAAGCGAGTGTGGTTAGGTGGTAGAAACGTCTGCTTTTCAATAAAACAGCCCCTGGTTTGAATCCCGGCCCTACACCAATGACTTGTTTTTCAAGTTATGTGTGGATTTGCACTCGCATTACGGTGAAGGAAAACATCGCGAGGAAACCGACAAGTTGGGAAGACTGCAATATCGGACACACGTGTGTCATCCGCCAACCCGCACTTGGCCAGCGTGGTGGATTATTGCCTGTATCTCTCTCCTCGTGAGAGAAGGCTTCAAGTCCCAGAAGTGGGAACGTATTGGGGGCTTAAAGAAATTTTATACATATATCAGATTATGTTGATTATAAATAAAAGATTTATTAAATTATTTAATTCACATTAGTCTGTGTTAGTCTTTGTTTATAATACTCGGGACACTAAAGAAAGGAACCTGAGTGAAGAAACCAACCACATTTGACAAGATTGGTTCAAAACTACGGCAACTAAGCTAAGGTACGAGGACATCCAAACACTCAGAATAGCCAGTTAGCGTTTCGCTCCTTCGCTCGCTCTGTCAACTAAATACTAGCTTGCCTAAAAGCAGTTTCTTTTAGCTCAAGGGCAACCGGTGGACCTACCTAGTACATCTAGGTTAGTCATTACATGCCCTTAAAGGTAAGAGGCATTTAAGCAATAGGCCTTAGTTAGGTTCTAGGCAAACCTAGCCAGTTTAGGTATTTCTTGGGTCAATAAAGAACACATTTGAAAGTTCATGTCCCGTCACTTGCATCCCCAAATGAGTCAAGAGGAGACAAACTTACAAATCGACGACCTTGTTAGCGTAATGGATACCATGCCGGACTGCCAATTAGAAGGTTCCAGTTCGATTCCCGGCACGGTCAACATCTTTGTGCTGAACTAAATTTGTTGGCTGTCGGTCTGGGGGGTAAATTTTTATCTATATAAAATATGTATGTATAAATGTAGTATATCAGTTGTGTTAGCAACCATACCAGGCCTGTGTCACTCCGCGTGTAGGTGTTAAAAACATACCTACGGGCGGCGGCCACTGCGCAAAGGGCCAATCTAGTAGGCTGCCACAAGCGAACGAAAACATACGCGTGCGAGCTATATGTTCGACCACGTTCAACTTAATTATTTGATTGATTCATTATATAATTGCAAGATGGACACAAAACGAAAAAAAGCAAAAAGATACTGAGCAGTATTTAATTGTTTAAATACGGATCGTGATCGAAATTTAACTTTTTTTTGGTTACCTAAAGACGCTGACAGGTAAGGGTAGGTAAAATCTATTTTGACTGGATTACATTATGTTCCTATATGAAATGAAATTAATTCAGACTACAAACCGTTTCTCCCCGTACTATTCCAATATCCTAAAAGTACAATAAAAAATATATTTTAGTCGTTTCATTCGAGTTGCATTTCATTTGTCGTACATTTACGAACTAAGACTAAGAGCCCAACGCAAAATATTTTCGGTGATACTATAGATGATACCTATGGAATTCTATTAGAAGTAAGAAACCCTAGTCCGTGGCTCTTTCAATGCCACAGAATAATAACTAGTACTACTATAACCATGTACAACGTATTATGAACCGTAGCACAGTGAATTAAGGCCCATATTCCGTTGAAAAGAAATTGGTAGGTAACGAAATGATCACGTGATCGACTGGACCGCGAGCTAAATTAAATCATATTGTTTATCAGATTGAGTTCATATTTCTTTGAAAATCATTGCGAAGTGAATACAAGTTATTATTCTGTGACCATACGAACTAGAAATGGTTCAGTATGGGGCTAACCAGCCGTGTGAAACGCCTAATATTTCCTAATATTAAAAAAAATGGTTCCTTTATTGACTCGTGTATAGGCTTAGTTATACATATATGTCTGTACATATATACTTTTGTATCGAACTTAGGCGCTCAAGTTTTCTAGGTACATTAATAAAAGGGTTAAATCGGTTATCACAATAAAGTGGAGATACGGTACGTCATTCTTTGCCAAATTCCCTGTTCCCCGACAATTATAATTTAGCGGTTTTCAAGGCAAGAGTGAACAGGTTTCTTCTGGGCAAGCGCGCTCCACCTTAGATTGCAATATCGCTTACCATCAAGTGAATTGCGGTCAAGCGCAAGCCCATTACCAGTAAAAAATAAATAAAAAAAAGGTCTATGATTATGCCCAATTGCCATAACTAAAATACAACAAACCACAACGCTGTGTTAGGCCATTTTCGACTTTAAGTAGTTTAGAATAGAGATTTGTCTGTATGCATTTCTCCTCACACAGCATCTAGATTTTTATTAGAACTATGTACTTCTTTACTAAAAGAATACTATGTTATATTTTTTTATATTTCCGAGTGCAAAACATAGATTGTAAAATATCAGCGTAGGTATACTTTTGCAAATTGTGCCACAAGTTACCCAGTGACATCACGGTCCTAGTCGCATAGCATTTTTGTAAAGCGTTATATATCCTAATAATATAAACTGGCTAAATAATATATTTAACTGTTTATAGTCCAGTCAAAAACCCTATGTTACTGTGTTATAGACACAAACAAAAACTTACCTATTCACTCGATAGGTACCAGCTTAACTGAATTAATTAACAAAGTATCAATATCTGCCTGTTGTAATAATAACAAATTTCGCAATGTTCTATTTTGCAATTTGCAATTCAATCAATAGTACATATTTTAGCTAGTTCTAATTCACATTAGGTAGGCTAGTGATAATATACTATTATTACTATTGGTACCTAATCTAGAACCAATTTATGTTTCTTTTCTATTAGAATTAGACCACGCAGAAGGGAGTAAGTAAGTCTTTAGCGGGCAAACACTGGCATCGATTATTATAGTCAAAGATATAATTATTATTATGAGCCTGTTTTGTCCCATTGAAGAGCAAAGGCCTCTCTACCCTCTTTCCATTAATCACGATCTGTTATTATTTCTGAAGACATTTATTTTTAATTTGCTATTTAGGACAAACTGGATAAACACTGCAAAACTGGCAAGAAATAGTCAAAGATAGGTACCTAAAGATATATTTTGGTTGTTCAAAAAGAGACCAACAGGGTTATTTAACTAATTTTCGAATAAGTTATCTCCACACTTTCATATTTTGCATTGTTCCCCTTTAGGGAACGCAAACTTTAATCTATTTTGCTTTGTTCTGACCCTTGTAAATAATCGAGACCAGAACTGGGCCATTTGTTAAAATCTATTAAAACCGATGGTGGCACAATATTGATCCTTAAAACATGTACTACACACTAAACTAAACCCGCAGCGGTCTAGCTCGCACTTCAAGTTTTGTGCGGACATCGGTAAGGTTAGCAAAATAATAATAATTTTACTAATAATAATTACTTTCTCTATGGAGCACATCGCAAATATGAAGATAACCCTATGATTAATGAATGAATGATATATTTGTCGATTAAATATAAGATAAACTATACAAAACGATTACAAATTACTTAAATTGTTAAAGAATAAATAATTGCGATTACATATCTGCTACCGACGAAAAACAAATTGGCAACTGTTATAGAAAAGTGTGTAAACTTTAAACAACGCGCAATGGTCCGCTCAGTCGTCATCAAGCTTTTGTCCAGAAACGTGACAATTTTCAAAAAAGAGTTAATAAACTTTAATTTCAATGAGAAAACACGTGAACTTAACAAAGCCATTTCACCCAAAGCTTACGAGCATTTGTTTCACAATGAGTTTTCCTTTAAAAAAGTATTGCATTTCAGTATTTACGCAAAAGCGAATCACATTTTTTCAACAAAATGAGTAGGTAATCTCTAAAGACGTCAATCCTACTCGTAACTTGTCAAGAACCCTTTGCTCCGAAACTTCTAGAAAACGTGACATTTTCATTAAAAGCGTACATAAACTTTAATTTCAATAAAAAACACGTGAGCGACATTTCCACCCTAAGCTTACGAACATTTGTTTCACAATAATATTTAAATGTTATAATGAAAAAAAGCACGTCATACCTACTCAGATACGAACAAAAAGTTTCAAAAAGTGTGTAATCTCTAAAGACGTCAGTCCCTGAAACTCGTCATCAACCCTTTGTCCCAAAGCTTCCAGAATAACGTGACTTGTTCCCGAAAAGAGCACGAGCTTTTATTTGCAACACGGGATCTACAAGTCATTCAGACAGCCCGAAGCTTACGAACGTTTGTTTCACAATGGCTACATTAAAACACGCCGAGTTTGCAACTTGACATCTCTTGCATCACATTTCCTAACATTAGCACAAAACAAGCTCAATAGTTGAACAATTGATTGAAATTAAATGACACAACAACATTGCATTTTTGGAATCGGGAAACTGACTAATTTCGCTTAGAAACAAAGCAAACGATCAGATACGGTTTTTTAACCATCATGAATCACGCTTTGCTATTGAAACTTGCAATTTACCTTTTTAAACTGTAATGCGTTAGGACCTCTTCAAAACAAAATTAGGAAACTAGTTTCCCATTCATATCACTAAGAGAGTTTTGGGAATATTTAAGTCGAAATTGTTATTTTATTTGGTTTCGAAACGAGGAAGACTAGTACTTTATTATTCCTTAAACTAAAAACTTCCTACTAATATTAAATCCGAAAAATTGTGTATGTGAGGACTACCTCACTAGTGTGTGTTAATAGTTATGTTCTAACAGCTCAAGTGATTTAGATAAAATTTGGTATTCAGATGCATCTAAGGTCAAAGATACCTCATATGCCACTTCTATTTCGGATTATCGCTGATACCGCTGTAGGGCACATAGATCCTAAAAAAAATACATAGTCTGATTTCATTCATAATTATATCTATTTTCACTGGATATGAGTACATATCAAAAAGAGAGCAAAAATCCCTAGAGTCAATTAATTGCGTCTGAAATCGAACGTCATCCACCTACGCGCGCTCTTCTACTCTACGTACTTTCGTACTTATATGCGATTGACTCTCAGATATTTCAGCTTTAACATTTTCCTGTATACGTCAACAAATCCCAGGTTACGTCGAAAGGTTACTTACGCCTACTATTATATGTACAAGGAAAAGTTTGAGGAAAATTGTTCTGAACTTTCTATCGCTATTCCTGTCCGCACCGTTATTTTGGCTTCAAAATCTAACAGTACTTCTTTGATGCAACGTTAATCATCTCACTTTTTATGCCTCACAGGAATGGAACGCAACGGATCCCTGACTAATTTAGGGGCACAAATTTCAAACAAAGAAGTGTATCGCATGACACCGACTTGAATCATCAGACTACAGCTTCGCAAAGGAACCGCAATCTGATGAAATCCTGGCACGGCATTGAAGATTTACATTACTCAGTCTATACCACGAAATATGATTCCTTAATGAAGGAAACTTACTTTGTACAGAGACAGCAAGTAAACATCCGCTCTTTAGGGCGCAGGACGATCTCAATAGCATGATCGTGAGCCACGCATTACATCTATTGGATTTTAAATTTTACGTCAATATTTAACTGACTCACTTCCTTTCTAGCTGTCTTCATTTTATTTTGTGTAAGTAAAGTATATTGTGGATATTTCTCCCGTGGGTTTTCAAAATATTATGATCAGGTATTGGCTATTAAACCTTACCTTCTGTTAGGTGTTTCAATATTATTGAAGGAGACATATTCTCATAATTAAACACTTTATTGGTTTAGTTCATTGACCTTTACTTGCGATGCGATACCTATCCGTTTTCTTGTTTATTTTTCTCATCAATACCTGAACCAGCTCCTGACTCGAGTGACATGCATACAAGCATATTATGCATACATCCTGCTGTGCAGGTCACAACGATATGATAATGAAGTCACGCTATTATGAGCTGATTATGACCATAGCACGATTATTTCTTAGTAGGTAGACACCTACATGAACATTGATCATACACGACATATATAAACGATAAATATACTCGTATCAATGCTAACATAGATAATCGCAATGAATATAAAAATTGTTTCTTCGCATATAACACGTTCCAAATTTTCAAACTTAGTATTTAGATATGGTATAATATAAAGAGGACTAAGATATATTTTAGACATTCCATTTGTCCAGAATATTTCACTACATAACTGGCAATATTATTAAGATCTATCTTCATTACACAATGGTACCTACTGCACGGGTATTGCTTCTTGGCCTACTTTGACAAACTTTCTTATCTAGTCCAATTAAAACAATATCTTTGTACTTACTAAACATATAATTTTATTAGGCATTAATTTATATAGCGGAAGTAGATAAATCTTGAATCTTCACTTAGTGGGCAGGCACTTAGTGGCAGAAATTCAATAATTTAATTTTCCACAACAAAGATCTTTAGAGTACCTACTTCGTGTTACGTAATTTGGCCGTAATACGCAAAATAAGTACTAATAATCGTGTAACCAGGTATTAAATGTGGGAGACAAACGTCATCACTTCCAGACAAAGTTTTGACGCGTCATATGTTACGCCTGATCATAGAAAATTCAAAGAATTCACTTGTAGCTTGTATGAGCGAATCAAGAGCAAATGAATAGATTTGATTTCCTTCCCTTGCGTAACAAAAAAATATTGTTGCGCAATTAAAACCTACATGGTGACTAGTTTTACCTACTTAGTGAATATTTACAGCCAGTATTATAGTGACGTTCAGTAGTGCAAGATCCTTTTGTTATTGCAAAGTACATAAAACCTTTTTACAAACATCTGACGCCAACGAGATTTTAAAATATCTTTTGTGAATTTTTATGTAAATTTTTAAGTGCTCGCTTAGCAATCAACAATCGCTGACGACAAAAACTTCTAGAAGTAATTGTAAGTACATAATTATTAATATTTAAAAACACAAAATAGCTTTGCCCATTAATACCAGTCATCTCACTAAAGCAAATGTAATTTAAATGTTGATACTTAATTATTACCAGTTCAGGATAAATATATTTATGAAGGAATAGTCTCTTTTTATATAATACATCAAAGAGAAGTACTTATTTCATTAAATCTTATACCTATATGTAATTCCGGAAATAAGTTTTTAGGTTTAGGTATTTCATTGTAGGATTTTTTCCCAGTTGCATGAGATTTAGTACTAACAATGTGTTTACATTAAGTGAAGTAACTAGGTAAGTTTTTAAGTACGAGTAGGTAATTATTATTTTTTTGCCATCTGTATCTCAGTCAGCTTACCTACTTTGTCTGCCGATGCCGGCGCCGCCGTAACCTTGTGATACAGTGACAGGTACCTGTAAACATAGCTATCATCCCTTTATCAATACGGAAATAACAAAGTTTCCTACCTGATACCTACTATAATTAACAAAACAAGCTTGTGAATCATCATCAGACACAAGCGTTTAAGATATCACTAAAAATTAATATACTTATATGTATCATAGCCAATTACTTATTGAAGTACTTGAAATGTATTGAAATTCGCACCTTGCTATTTTGTTGCATTGCCAAACGTAAATGAATGGTCTCATACTTTCCCACTCTACGAGCCTGTTTATCGGTACTAAAAAAAGAGACAGCACTACCGGCGGCGTTGCGTCGCGAACTCGTGTCGTATACTCGCGTACTACGCAAGTTGACGGTGTGTCGACATTGGACGTTGGATCGGTTGCCGGCCGAGGCTTCGCGGCAAGCAGCGTCGTCAGTCTCGCAATGGCGCTAGTGGGAATAGGTCGTGTGTTCGTTTAGTTTCGTAACATCCCGAGCGGACACCGACCAAAATTTCGGCTCGTCTACCAGCGTTCGGATTACACGGAAATCGCTCCAGTAATCCCTAGCACAGCCGAAACCCCATCCGTCACCACGGACAGTCAAATTTTGGAACGATATCCACTCAGGGCGAGTCATTTCAAGGTCCGTACTCGATTCGTAATTTCCCTTACAAAATCGGTTTTAAAATTTTGTAAGACGGTTGCGTCGGAGCGTCGTGTTTATAATCGGTCGTGTTCTGTTGCAGATCATGTTCAAGTCGTCGTAGGCGGTCGTAGTGTTCTGTGTTTGTGTTATTGTGCGAGTGAGGTGACAGTGCAGTGATGGAGCCGGGCTCCCCGTCGCTGCTGTGGCCGGTGCGCGCCGCCAAGCCGGGCGAGGCCAGCAAGGCGGAGCGCGCGGCGTCGCCGGCGCTGGCGGAGCGGCTGGCGGCGACCCCCAGCCCGCCGGCCGCCTCCCCCCCGCCGCACGCCGCGCACCACTTCCACGCGGCGCTGGTCGCCGACAAGTACCTCCTGCTCGACCAGGTGGAGGGCTCCTCGCTGTGCCGGTGCGTCGACGTGCGGACGCAGGAGGAATACGTATGCAAAGTGAGTTCACCTGATAGCGATACCAGTGATAGCTTATCTGTACCTAGGTACCTACCGCTTGCAAAAACATCTCGACCAATACCTTTAGGTAGAATGTTAGTATTCGCATTCATTTATTTGAAAATATGTACTTACGTCTACTTTTACAAATGTCATTACAGCGTTTTGCGTCAAACTGTTGTTTATTGCACATGTACCTAGGTATATACCTATATAGTAACTAGGTATTAAGTATTTTAAACCTACAACCTACCTACAATAGAAATGAAAACGCAATCGAGAATCCAAATTTCGATATCTCAATTTGATTTGAAATCGTTCGTCAAAACATACTTATTAATAACTAGAGGTTGCCCGCGGCTCCGCCCGCGTGTAGGTCGCTTTTCGCGTAACCTGTGGAAAAAATCTATTGTATCCCATTCCCGTGCCAATTTTATATGAACATTACATTGCTACGATATCAAAATGAGTTCGATTATTATTCGATATCTAAATCTCTTAACCTCTGTTTTTAGCTACTTTGGTGATGATGCGAAAGATTTTTTTTTAATTTAAATAATTAGAATACGCGAACCATACCACCAAGTGGATCACATACTTAAATTCCAATTTAGAAGCATATAATTTCAAAAACACAAAACTTTCATTTTTAACTTTCAACCCCAATGGGGGCCCTTTATGCACCCCTGGCAAAAAAATATAATTTTAATTTAACCATTCAATAATATACTACCATAACAACTTTCAAGACTTTAACTTGATAAATAAAGAATTTTCCATACAAACTTTCACCCCCCATTACAAACCCTTAGTTCACCCCTGGCAAAAAAACTTGATACCATTATTTTTAATTTTACATAAACTATACAAATTCCAAATTTCATTGCTGTAAGTTCAAAAACAAAGAAGTTTCATACAAACTGTTGTACCCCCTTTCGCCCTCTTAAGGGTAGAATTTCCAAAAATCTATTCTTAGTACATGTTTAAGTACTAAAATATATACACACTCCAAATTGTACACCTCTAAGTTCAAAAATACAAAACTTTCATTTTTAACTTTAAACCCCCATGGCATCCCCCTTAATGCACCCCTGGCAAAAGTTTTTTAAATTTTAATTTAACCATTTAATAAACTACTACCATAACAACTTTCAAGACTTTAACTTAATAAATAAAGATTTTTCCATACAAACTTTCACCCCCCATAACAAACCCTTAGTTCACCCCTGGTAAAAAAACTTGATACCATTATTTTTAATTTTACATAAACTATACATATTCCAAATTTCATTGCTATAAGTTCAAAAATAAAGAAGTTTCATACAAACTGTTTTACCCCCTTTCACCCCTTTAGGGGTGGAATTTCCAAAAATCCGTTCTTAGTACGCGTCTACGTACCAAAACAAATACACCCTCCAAATTTCATAACCCTAGGACCAGCCGTTTGGGCTCTGCGTTGTCTATAGATGAATGAATGAATGAATAGGTCAGGACAAAGAGTCTTATAGTATAGAAGATTGTATACCTATAGTGAGTACCTAGCAACTGAAACTTGATTTATAACTAAAAATAAAGATTTTCATATCGAAAACCCGTTGGACGAGTGCCTAGGCTTCAGACCAGACTGCAGAGTCTAGGCCGTAGTGCATTGACTTCTTACAGGACTCAAATCATACATAAGTACCTACTAACCATACCAAAATCATCCTTACGTATGTTCGTTTAAGAACTAGTTTGGCATCGAAATTCGAAATCTGAATTCTTATACTAAAAAAAAATATCCTAGGCATAAGGAAGAAAATAATTTTGAAGGAGTACCTAATTTATTGGTTTTTAAACTTAGTACTAATTAGGTAGGTACCTACTACATACACAAGTAATGTCAAAACTAGGTAGGTAGTTATTAAGTCTTAAAAAAAAAGGGAAAGAGTCAGAGAAGTACTATACGACCTAAAAACATTAGTTTTACGTAACGTTCATAATTTTAGGAAGGCGTCTATGACCTAACTACCTAGATACTTTCTTATCATCACCTGTTCTAGATTTGTTTACGAAATAACTAAATACTCAAATACTACCTACCTATGTACCTAATTAGAACATCACTTCGTCAACACCTCATTAGTACATTAATAGCTGAACAACTTGGGTAGGTATTGTAACATGAAGTATAACTGTCTAAATACCTACTTACCTTGGCTTTATGCCACATTTACAGTTTCATTCATTCATTGACGGACACAGCCATCTACACCGAAATATGGAATTTTCCTTTTAAATACTTAATTGTTAATTGGTAATTAATAATTAATTGTTTATCAACTTGTACCTAATCGAAGTTTTTAATCAAGTTAATTTCGCTATCATTTCGTTAAGTTTAGAAACAAAAGAACATCAAACGAAAAAAAATAATTAAGTAATACCTACCTATATTAGAACCTCACCTTTTTGATGATAACCTCATTATTTTTGGCTAAAAGCATGTAGGTTCCTCACAAAAGAGGATTCATCACAGAATGACCTGCGTTGGTTGCAATGTCGAAACTGTGCCGCACTGAGGTTTCGACAGCACTTGCTTTGTTTGATTGATACAGTGCGTAATCTCGTTGTTTCAGCATTATTTCCAACATTTACTTGTTACATCATTATCGGACTACAAATTAGAATTGCCATACAAACTATTTTTGCATTGCGAACTATCGGCGACGCTATCAGTCATCTTTGCTCCTTACGCTAAGTCCACAGATAAGATAAAGTCGTCGACCAACAATGTTAAGATAGGTCAACGATAAGTCTAAACTCTTTGCTTGTGCGCACTAAGTTCTCATCACGTGTTCTGACGTCATTCCGCAAATAAAGGGTAACTACAAACTATCCCACGGGATTGGACCCCATGTAGAGATAAGCTGTACTCAATAATGTGCCCACATGCAGTGGCCCTTCAATCCAATAAATTAATCAACATTGTAATACTAGTAGTTCTCCGAACAGTAGACTTCGCGAACACTAGCTTATTTGCGACATTTTGTCCCATACCGAAATGAGCTTTTAACTTGACTAGGTACTTAACCATTCTGATTATATTCACAAAACTTTGCTATACAGATCGAAATATTAAAATCCTTAATTTTGGAATCCACCTAAAAATAGCAGTCTACGAAATTCTATTATGTACAAGCATCTTAGTGGAGAGCCTGTATACCAAGTTTTTTCAATATTATGACTAGTAATACTTTAATGGAATGTACAAAACTACATACCTATTATAGTTTCCGTTACCTCATTGGTTCTGAGAAACATTTAAACCCACTAATACATATGTACATATTGAAAGGAAAACTATTGTAGTTTAGCGAATTCGCAAAAATATACAAAATCAAAATAGTTATTGAAAAATAATTGGTCGATTGAGGCACTTCGCTCGTTTCAAAATAAATTATTTTCTTGCATTATCGAGTCCTGAATTAGTCATTCTTCATTAATTACGATATTTTTCAAAGTTACATCGATGTGCAACTTAATTTACACAAGTAATTTAATGTGAGTCATTGTAATGACCTAGAAAATAGTTTCGTACCCTACCAACCTAAATACAACATGAATGAAAATATTAAACAGATAAATTAACGTTAAAGTTTTTCTCATAACCGTTGTGCATTGTCTTGCTTGCATCTCGGCGGTGTCAAACATTATATGTCATGGTCCCGTGCTGCTCGAGCGCACTAGTAGGCCGCTGCCATCGCTGCTATACCAATGTCATGTGTCGGCTTTCGCAATCGATTAACAATACCGCTATTGTAACCATTACGGCCGAGACAATCTTAATTAAAACCAATTTGAATCATTTAGTGAAACCGGACAAGTTTTATCCCAAAAACTGGCCAAAGAATGTGCGTGATTCACTCTCGCCCTCTAACGCGTCTATGGAACAGGCTTGAGCCAGGCTTTTAAGCTAACTTTGCCTAACACCGTTCACCGCCTACCTAGGAAAGCGAGGGCGCAGGATACGCTTTGAGCAACAAAGGCCTATACGCGTATTGTCAAGGCACAGAATAGGCACTTCCCTCGTGAGAACCTAGCAAGGTTACAGTGTGGCAACGTTATCGTTGCTAAACGCCCGAGCGTATTTACAACACCGCCTATTGCCGACACAACTGCTACACGACCGCTACATATCGTTCTACAAGTACACTTTTCGGAGCACGCAGTAAAACGTATGAATATGGTTTCATTATTGACATATCGCCGTAGCGTCACACGTGGTCGCGCCGAAAATAAAGCGTGACCTTCTCATTGACATTGTGAAATAGACGAGTTGATAACGCACCGATCGCCGAATGTCAAAGCGAGGCTACGGGCCCCCCTCTCACCTTCCCCCACTAGAGAGCCGCGAGCGCAACGCTCGAGAGCGCCGCCGTTATCATTGCGGGGCCGGGTCGGTGCCTCGAGCGCGCCGCGCCGCTCCGCCCGGCAATGATGAGCGCGCAATCACGTGGAACACCGCGTGCGCCGCACTGGTGGGAGGAGAATGTCTCATTGATGCCCACCGCAAACCTTCTGCAAACAATCGAAACAACCGTTGCCTCCACACATTACTGAACCTGTATATAATATGTTCAAGCTACTTTTAAACTTAATACGCACTTCATATTTTCAGTGCATGCGGGCCATTTGCAACTCCTAAATACCTACACGACGATTAAAGCAGCAAATATTGATAACGCGAACTAAGTAGGTTAGAGCTCCCGTAAACCGCATTCGGTCAAATATTTATCAAGTGATGTGGCAACATTGCGAATCCTTATCGATATCTGGTGTTTTCGTAAGCGTCGCCGCGCCGTCCAAATGGGTCATGGAATTTTTTTGGCCATTTGAAGCGTAGATAGACAGGGCGTCTACGCTGAATGTGTTAAAATAACATTTTCTATTTGTACAGCATGACTCAAAAAGAAATAGCTGGAATTTAACTCACGCTATGCGACTCGTCATTCGTGGGGAAATTTGGTGGTGGCGTCTGCAATGTCGTTGACATTTCGTGCTGGCTCGCCAGCGAGTGACGTTCGTGCAAGCCCAGCAATTGATCATAAAACAACTGTTAGGCCGCGGTAAATTATAGCGGTTCCGTAGAAAGTTCCGCCGTGGCCCGGTAACGCTCGCCTGTTCGCTGTTGATAAATGTAATTGAGGCAATACTTGCTGATTTCTAGATTGTCGTCAAAAACCCCGTTCGAAGCAAACCGGGCCGACGTTTGCAAAGGGGGTCAGCTCGCCTCTATTCACTAAAATGTTTCAACCTCGTTATTCACATTAGACTAAGCCCTTTTAAATCGGGGCCGCTTTGAAATAGGAACCCTTTGAATCTATTTAACATAGGAACATGAGCCAGTATCTCTTTGGCTCTTTGCTTAGTCAGTTATGCGTCCCTTTATGTTTTGTATAGATTAGTACCTTTGGTACTTCAAACGGTAACGGTTTTGCCTATCAATGTGAAACAATAGCAGG
This sequence comes from Mellilla xanthometata, assembly GCA_035578125.1. Lineage (NCBI taxonomy): Eukaryota > Metazoa > Arthropoda > Insecta > Lepidoptera > Geometridae > Mellilla > Mellilla xanthometata. The sequence goes on along the minus strand of JAPUBQ010000024.1, from coordinate 15,991,167 downwards.
CGACATCGGAGCGTCACGCAAAGCAAAGAAGTAGGTCAATACTGATAGGAATATTGTTCCGAACGCGACGTCGACCTGCTTAATAATGCAGTGAGCGTGTCAGATAATGGGAAAACACGTTTCACTTCCCGGAAAATACCTTCAGATTATTTAAGGACTATTTTAGCTATTTAAAGGTTGTTTGTGTACGGGGAAAGGTTTATTTGTTTTGACACGCACCTAAAATTATTACGCTCCAACTTTTCTATTCTTATCAATATTTTACTCGTATTTGCAATACTAAGAAGGCTACGGACTATAAAATCTTGTATTGATAGGAATGCGTTTATTTCAGGTGGTGTCACGGGACTGCAGCAGTTTACTCCAAGCGCACTACCGGCTTGACGGCCACCCGCACGTAAACCCAATCCACGAAGTTCTAGTCGGCGAGAAGAGAGTGTACCTCATCTTCCCTCGGTCTCACTCAGACCTCCACTCGTATGTGAGGGCGCGGAAACGGCTCCGAGAACACGAAGCCAGGAGACTTTTCAGACAGATGGCAGAAACGGTCGCCGCGTGTCACGAACAAGGCATCGTCTTACGGGATCTTAAGCTCAGAAAATTCGTCTTTGCCGATCCTCAAAGGTGAGTCTCGTTATTTTCTCTATTGCCTTACCTGAAACGAATATTCTAGGTGTCAGAACTTTCGGACGAAATCGTTCGGCCGTGGTTCCGATTGCTGTGCCAAATTTTTACCAAACACCTGACGCAAGCTTGATATCTCTATCGATCGGGAAAGCCGATCGATCAATCGGCAACCCGACGTTTTTATCATCTGCTAAGAAAAACTGATCGTGAGAATAACTTTTTATGTAAAGATCAGAATAAATTAGTCAGAAGAGAAACGGAAATGCTCTTTGTCCTCGTATTTTAAGTAGCTAGAGTCGCTTCCTTCGTGCGTCAGCTGTCTTATCGAGCTCATTAAATACATTTACTCGTGATATGCTACGTGCCGAGTGAATTGTTGATATATTTAGTACCTGATACCTATTGTAGACAAATTGAAACAAATCATACAATGAAATTACCAAACGGCCGTATTAATTGTGACCCAGCGCCGGTAGGAACTGACGGATTTTCAAACTTTTGAAACGTTATCTGGCCTCCATTGTTGCGAATATCTCCGGCAATGCTAGCGGCTCAAGGCGAGCGGTGTCATTGCTGCGTACAATACTGCGCGCGCGCAATCGGGTCAAGGGTCTCCGCTCGCAGTGCGCGCGGCATCTGTCGGTACCACGCGACTACCCCTCCGACCCCGTGACCTGTACAATGCGGGTACCTGCACCACCCCTATACCATCAGGTGATTGAAAACCTGTAACAGATCACTTTATGTACCCCTCAGCACGTTTCTAACGACCACATTCCTTGTAAGTTTTTAAATGAATTCCTTTATTCACCTGCCCGTATCTTTCTTTAACCCCGACCTTCAGGGTTTGTTGGTTTTAATAAGTTTGATTGTACCCTTTATTGAGGAAAGATTAAAATCTACCAATCCTTTCATATGTCTGATATGTTTTATTTTATTTATTTTCTAACTTCGGTTGCCTTATTGATAAAACCATTGTAGTCCTCCCACTATTGAGTCGACAACCGCTTTATGTATGAGATTATCCTCTATTCCCAACAGAGTCAATTTGACTAAGTCTCGTCTGATGTCCCACCCACTGCCTTCAGGACTTTAATAGTATCTTTGACCTTTACCTCCTCCTGTCCCGTGTGACATTGGAATTATGAACTCGAATTTGCCTTTGATGCGACCGCAGACTGTTTGCAATAAATGTTTAAACAAAGATACAAACGAATCCGAACTCTGTATTTACGCAATAGTATTAATTCAGGCGGCTTTTGAGTGGTCAGACGGGGAGGTAAATTTAATACCCTTTCAGTGAAGCGTCATCAAAGCGAACGCTGTCAAAAGCGTCGGCGTTGCGGTGCGGAACGTAGAGCATACCGCCTCAAATGCAAAAAGTTTCGCTTCACCCTTTACGTAATACTAGAGCGAGTACACCCGCTACTTGAGAAGCCTTTGCCAAAGTTGCTGCTCAAAGCCCGGAATGTTTTACATTTGGATATTAAACAGACGGCAACTTCGCAGATATAAGGGGCCATATTTATAAAGTTGCTATGAACGGTGAAGCGCCGCTGCAAAATATATTTTTTATTATAGCCGGGTGTGCGAAAAGTGCATGCTGTTATTGGGCAAACGGGACGCCTTGCCCGGTGGCGTCTGTTGTCTGACCGATCATTAATTAGGCAGGATATTGCAGATGTGTTTCCAGTTTAGCCATGTGCCGGTGTCGGAAGGGAAACATTAGTTTTTGTTCGAAGCCTCCGTGATAACGGACTTTGGGGTCAAGTAGGTAGCCAGGTGACGATTAAGACAATCTGGATCTACATTAATGACCCCCGTGTTTGGGATATTCCCAGAGGATATCTGGCCAAACGAGCGTCCGGCGATTATTCGGTCGGACAGTCCTCGATTTACATAAAGAGGCGGGTAACCTTGTCTGGCCCTAATAAATTCTAATGAAAGTGCACATGTCGCGGTGGTCATTCACCAGCTGTCCGCAGCCGTGAGAATGAAGTGTGAAGGTGCGACGTGATCAAGTGGCCGCCCTTCGACCTCCGTTCTCACGATAACGCCATAAAGGCACCCCTGATTATAAATTCGAGGCATCCGGCGGCCGCGAATGCTACGATCAGCTCTGCTCCCATCTCAAAGGTAAACAACGACATTAATATTGATTCCGTGCTTTCTTTGACGCTTTGAAGTAGATTTTCTTGTAAATTCGCCTCTGGTTTTTCCTGTCCTTTGAGCGTGAACATATTTTTTGCTCGTCGCTCTACACCGACCGATCTTCAGACTAGCTTTGATATGAAAATCAGAATTCAAACTGATATTTCGCATGCCTAGGGTGTCAGCTTTTTTTTCATATCCATCCGGCTATAGAATCAAATTTCTATTACGAAGGCATACTACGGATTATTACAAACATAACAATCTTAAAATCTGGGTTGAATATCCGTTACAAATGAAAGAGATTTGAGGCTGATGGTTGTTTGAATGTGGCGCTACTTTCTCTGTATCCGACGTCGTATCAGAGGTTCGTGCGTGAAGCGGTTATCGAGAGAAATCTCGGGCTAGCATCCGGGCTCAGGCCTTGAGGCTGGAGATCGAGGCCGAGAAGTCCGCGGCGCAGGTAGCGTGAGCTCCCGTAATCACTACGCAACGGAAACCTCACCTGCATCTCGCTACAAACATAGAAGAAACAAGATGAAATCAACTTCCGCCTGCTTTGTATACGCGATAACAATACAGGATACAAACAAAATATAAATTAAACTAGACGAGTCCGCCGAAGCAAAAGCCGGATGTTTAAATATAAACTGGCTTTGTCGAAGTAATGCGTTCTCGATTTGGCAGGATCTTCGAAGCGGAAATGTGTTTTGGCGACAAAAATTGCCCATTGTCCACGCGCTGGACTCGTAAAAAAATAATTTGCTTCGGTTATTTGCAACAAAAGAAATTATGGATGAATCGGAAAATCTTGTAACGTCAGACATAGCGGAGCCCCAGGTTTATCGCAAGAAACCCGGCTTACAAGTCCTCTGCAAACAATCTCAGGTATAAAATGTTGGCCTCGTCGCATTGTTCGGGCCCATCCCGCCTACTCCGCGCCAAAATAATAATACACAAACTCAGGTAAAAATCAGGGATCATGCTTTTTGCGTAACACAGTGTTCAGAAGCCGGTCGGTTGATCGATGATTGAATGCACCACACACAATGGCTTGAAATAACGATATTTCAGTCTTACGTAGATACAGCTTATATATCAGCATAAAAATGCGGTTAGGCAGTTTCTTCTGAAAGTAACCTTTGCTGATCCTGTTGTTGACATTTAGAACCGGTTCGGGAACTACAAAAATTGGCATGCGGCCGTTGTAAACACTTTGTAAGCATATTTGTTAGAGTTGTATGTTAGCGTGTATATTACTGTAGGTTATCGTTGTCAATAACGGGACAGGATATTTACGGCGCGCGGCGGCGGCGCTGGCGCTCGTCTGCGGATGTGCCAAATCGGTCCGCGATAGACGCGGCTCGCTACCCGGCAGACGCCGCCGCGGCGCATTCCGGCCCGGCCATCGCCTGACATCGCATTTCCTTCCAAATGTGTCCCTCGTTTACTACCGATTTAAATTCGGATTCGACCGACACGCGACCGCTCACCATGCAAGTTTAATCGCGTCGATACTCTGACAGCCCGACCCTCGCCTACGCCGACTGTTTTGAAAACGTTTTGAAACGAGAGTTGCTAAAGCCGCGAGAACCGTGGTGCAAGACTGAGACTTGCCAGCCGGCTACATTACAAGCGAGCTATTTGCATAATACTGCGCTTATAAATAGGTACATCTGTTGTATACATAGAAGATGCATTCGAGTTCAGCCGTTTACTCTATTTACGTAATAGATGTAACTAGTGGATATGTGTAGATAGTGTAGTGCGAAGTTGGCACATGTGGCCGAGGTTTTTAGCGCGGGTGTGGCCAGTAGATAAATGGGCACATCTAATTCGCATGGCGTGAATCAGGCGTGCCGGAATCCGAGAGCCGGCTCGGGCGGCGGTGGCGCTTGTTTTGGGGCGTTACTCGCGGCCTCGAGCGCGGCTGGCGGCGGAGGTCGCGCCAAGTGTGCCAATGTCGCGAGCCCGCGCCGGCGCAGCCCGCGCTCGTGCGGAACCGACGCCGCTAATGCATTTACCGGTTACCACCCAAACTCGTATCACATTGCCGAGTTAAATTGACGCTTTACCGCACTGTATATCGCGTTGCCGACTTTGCGTCCTGAAATACACCTTTCAAGCGACGCCTACACGATCGCGTTACCCTCATTCTGAAAATAAAAGAAACGACGAGGACGTGGCCAGCATCATTCGTCACGATTATAAATAACGAATGTTCACACCTTTTTTGGCGATGCCGAAGCACCGGATACGGCTACCGGACGCGGACGGTGCACCGCCCTCGTGCGAAACTCGCCTCTATTTTACACAACGGGATACAAAGTCCAGCTGAATTGTGAGAAATAAATGGCCGGACATAGGTGTCATCCCCAACAAAAGCAAATCCGATCGTCGTCACAGGCCGCGGAGATATAATAGCTTTGTTTACGTACACCTCGCTAACAGCCTGGGGTGTGGAATAGCAGGTATTGTTGAAAGGGGAAGCGGGTAGATCCGGTCTTCCACTTTTGTCCATTTTACCGGGAAGTTAGTTACGAAATGCATTTAAGTATCGGGTGCACAGCTGAGAAAACGCACGACTAGCTATTAAATCGATCTGGTTGCGTAAAACAAAGGTCTGCGAAACCTTGTGCAAGCGGCGCGCCCGCCGGCCGCGCCGACATATCTGCGGATTTGCGTAACGCGTACTTATCCGCCGATACAGCGTGCCGCATGTACCGTGTGTTGTGACACGCTCCGCTTGCCCACATCTGTCCGCTACACTCATTTCAAACACTGTTAATTACGAACCATACAGCCTGCCCACTGCAGATTGACGTGCTTTGTTTCAATTACTATTTATCACTTTACTTACGCCCCCAACGCTCGACCCGTTTGGTAAACATGAATGTCGTCGTCCAATGTCAACCAAGAGTGATGCAAATGATATTGTTTTAGCATTGGGCTCTGGCGGAAAAGGTATTTCGAGCGCTCTTTCCGTGTCGCCACCTTGGTCACGTCAGCTGAAGTTGCATTTAATTCCTACATGCTTAATCGAGCCAGTCTTCCGCGAGTGTCATGGAAAACGAGGGCGTAATGTCGTGTCATGATATCACCGGGTGAGTCACGCGAGCCGTGACTCCTGGACGGATGAAGGCGAGTTGAACCACAGTAACCTCGGGAACATAATGCACGCGCGTCGGGAAAAAGCGCAAAAAGGTTTGCAGACGATTTGCGCACGCGACCCTCGCCGAGATGGGTGCATTCACCGCCCTAAGAGCAAAAAATGCACGTGCCAACAATTAAGTAGGGCCGGGAATGGGTGAGACATAATCACCCTCGAGACCTGCGTCGCACATGACCGCTCACCGAGAACGGCGCTGAAGGTGCAATCACTGACCGACACACGCCGCTTCTCCCGCCTCGTGAAGCGTTCCACTCGAGCTATGATCAGTTTTTCTCGCGTAGCAACAGCTCTGCTCCTGCGGCCGCCGTCGGCTAGCTCCTGAATGTGTTTTATTGCGTTGCATTTAAACCTGCTCGAAGGCGGTGAGTTGCGACGTTTTGGAAGCGAGCCCAAGCGTGCCATCCTCGAGTGCATCCGTGTCGCGAAGGTCGCTGACCGACGAAAACCACCCGACCGTGTACATACAGTGTGCTCTATCGAGTGAAGGTGACGTAAGGATAGTTGAGATCATCCTCTCAACATTCTCATAGTTCATAGCATGACAAACGATTCTAATTACGTGCCGTTCCTAAATCGTCCGCTGTCCTTATCGACGTTATCGACTTGACGACAATGAGTTTGTTGAACTCATCCGGTAGCGAGTAATTTAAATCGAATTACTCGAGAATGTGTGCCGCATTCATTACCTATATGCACTTTGTAGGGATTCATAGCAACAAAGGAAGAATTTTACATTCTATATTTCTCCCGTACAAAAATAAACTATCAAGAACAATGTGAAATGAATCACGTCGTGACGCAGTGATGATGAATGTCATTATGAGGAATGAGTGTGCATTCCGTGCATTCGGTGACGTCACCCGAGAGGGATGTTTAAAAACCAGAGGGCAACAAAGGAGGGTGCGGGATGAATCATAGGAAATTTCTATCGGGTCACTACCCTCGCTCCCTAGCTACGAGTAACTAAATATAACTTTCCCTAAAAACAGGGCCTAATTTTAGCTCTTTGGTTAGCCAGATTTATTCATACAGCTATAACCATAAGGCAGCCTGTTACAAAAACGAGAGGTATTTAGAGGGCTCGAACAGAAATAGCCGGAGTGTTTACCATAATAACTAGTCCCATTAATTGCCAGAGTTCATCAGCACGCCTCGCAGGTACCAAAACGACAAGAAAAAAGTCGCTGCAAAAACACGGGCGTATGAATTTAATTTATGCACGCAAAGAAGCGAGTCCGAGTCCTCAATAAAAAAGTACGGCGTCCGAGAGAAAGCGAATACTGTGGTTTCATGGAACTGGCAGTATAAATACAAACATCGGGTACGCAGAGTTGTGCTGAACTTACATTTCTGAGGGGGACTGACCCGAGCTACTGAGTTTTTAATCGCAAATCTCCACCACTCAGATCTGTCGACGTTTTCCTGTTTGCGATGTGAAGTTCAACAACTTTGGATATTGTGCAGGCGACTAGGATTCTCTCGACGTAGTTTGTTTTTATTTTTGTTCGCGTATCTATTCGTATAGATACTCATTATATATAGGTGAGCCCAGAGCGTGTGGGCGGTTTGCGCGATGCATTCCCGTTTTATGATACAACATATACATGTACTCTATACAAACGAAATTCAAATCAATATCCTTCTGTTTCATCCCGTTAATTCACCACCTACGTTTAGAGTGGTGCGCAAAACATTTACTTGCGAAGGCGGTAGCTTATACGTCATTACGGGGAATGTCCTTATAATATTCTCGAACTTCGGGAAAATATCCGACGCCAACGCTACCTAAAATAAACTCGGGATGAAACCGTGGGACGCTGGCCTTGGCAATAGATACCTTTATTGAAATTCCAGTAACTTAGTCGAGATTTTACGTTTTGTTACTGCATCTACAAAGAAAAGAGTGCGAGTTAGCCTCGCAGTCAGACTGTAAAAAGTGAACCGGTCTGGCATCGTCCGGAATTAAAATTAATCCCCAGTCTGCAGCTCTGATGTGCCACTGAAAATGGTTGTCTTTAGCGTCCTTTTTTGTCTCTCTGATATTTTTATCCGGTTAATTGATCGTAACAAAGTCACCGAGTGACGATGCAGAAATGAGTTCACCGGAATAAGTCATGTGGATGGGTGACACACGACAATTTTTAACAATAGCTTTCTCATCAGCAATTCACTCACGGTCTCCATTTCCCGTCCACTTCCTGTCCCATTGAATTATAATAACCAATTGGGATACGTTGACCTGGAAATCGATTGTTTTGAGAACGCTTGTTCCGTTCTTGATATTATTTACCTCAAACCAATGATATAGCTCAATGCCTCAAACACATTTGTGTACTCATTTTGAATTAATCTTGTACCTTGTGAATTTCCTTATCTTTATGTTGGAGTGCATGTGCAAAAGTATCTCTATATACTAGTATCTTTTGTTAGCAGTAATAAGATTTCATAAGAGGTTGGCACTTTATATACATATACTTATTGATCTCTCTCTTGTAGCTTTTATCTTGAATGTTATGTTATTAAGATAATAAAGGAAAATTATAAATAGTCTTATAAGAATTTTAATGCATGGTAAATTTCTACAATAAACCAGTGATTGAGGAAGAGGGATTATTTTGTAAAGATAACCTCGGTAATTACAGACATGATGTCATCTACAAATTCCCGCTTAATTTGAAACCCAGTTTTAAATACTCGCTTAACGACCGTATGACTAATTATTTCGAGAATAACTCGGAAACATTCTAATATCAGTGTTTGGGTTACGACGGATTTAATTCAAACTGACGGATCTACAAAATGTTTGTAAAACGCATCGCTTATAAATTCTCACAGAAACTTGGTAGCTGACGTAACTTGGTTCATGGTCACTGAGAGGAAATGACGCAAGCTGCATTCGGCCATAGTAATCCGACTGTGAAAGAGGGTTATGCTTTTCAAGCTTACATATGTATGTATTAATGAGGATTCTGTATATCGCTCTACAGCTTAAACGGCTACGGATGAATTTTGACGTTTACGTATCATATGAAATGCTTATAATTGTAATCTCTTATACTAACAGCCAACAACAATTGCCGGATAGTTCTTACTGTAGTTATTAACCATTAAAAATGCCAGTATATCTAGTAGTTACGGTATAAGAGTATAGTTAGCGAAATGCTAATGGGACTCTTTGCACTTGCGCCATACTTGACATTGAACGCTTATTTTGACGTATTGTTAAACAAATTTAAGTTTGTAAATAAACATTAAGTTAATGTATGCGCCCGAAGATTTGCCTACTGCATTACTTTTTGTTACAAATTACGGTTCAGTCCGTCCATTTTGTGAAACAAATGACGCATTCGACCTTTCGACAAGGTTCACTATACAAACTGCACGGGCAGAGTTTAAACAACGGACGAACTATAAAGCTTTGCCTAACAACAGCCTGATGGAGTACCTGGGACGTGTATCCGAATAAAACGAATCGGCCTCATGAACGTCTATCGGGACCGTACACAGTGACATTGAAACGCGTTGCGTTGCGTTGCGAAACGGTACTCTTTTCGAGCTCGAGTCGGCCTCGAGCCTCGTTCGAGATTGAAGAATACGTACAATAAATATGAGAACGTATCCGACCTTAGTTCGCGGTCACTCGTTGTGTAACCATACGCGACACAATACTCTGTGATTTTGAGCTCACGTCATTTCTTTGCATTTATACGATTGTTGTTTGACAAATGATGTTATCTGTCATTCTGTCACCTTTGATTTGTTTTTGGAACACTTAAACTGGTACTTTAATATAATTAAAAGTTAAAGGTAGCATACTTCATCGATGTAGAATAGTAACGTTAAAGGCTCTAGAAAATTTGATACCGACCTATATGACTTGTGTAATGTCTTTGAAATACAGTTGAAGGCCTGAAATTCTCCCCTTAGGTCTCTAGTTTAAAAAACCCGAGAGATGAAAGTGGAAAATTCACGAGACAAAGGCTCCACAATTAAAAAGTAATTGGACTGTGTTTACAGCGTCTTTCGTTGCTCTGGTGTTATTCAATTTTGATTCTTAAAATAACGGGGATTGAGCTCTTAATGTTGAATATCGAGATGTCAGTATTGATGAACTGTCGCTCGTGAAGTCATCGCCGTATATAATCACCCGAGGTACTGGCGTCATCACAAGTGAGACTTATTGTGCCACAGCTTTGTTTTACTCTACACAATCGATATTATTTGTACAGATTTCATTGGATTTGCGCAGTTAGTTGTACATACGTGTCCCACTCTACATTCACACACTGATGTAATCGCGACGATATGTGATGATCGAGTATTTAGCGCGAGCCTGATCGAATACCTACTCACGAGATATCGAACTGCGTATTATTTTATTCGATTCCAGAACATTCTTAAAAGCTTGAGATTTTTCCTTTTTAACTTTGTTACGCTGTATCAAAGTTTTGACAAAAGCATTTTATTTTACATAAATTAGTAAATTACAGCAACAATTCACAAAGCTACAAATTATCCACAAAACGAATCCGTTCAAACTAAGTAAAAAATCATCTAAATGGAAAAACTGAAAACGTGTGCCCTTTAAGAGAGTCGGGCATTCGACATTTTATATTTGACGTCATTTCACCCACGCCGCGCCGGGGTTGCTCGGCGAGGGTTTTGGGTCGAAACACGTGACCTCGCCGTTGCTAGGGCGCCACTGACGTCACTCGGGAAAATCTCCAGAACGAGATTACGAATAGTGACGCGCGTTTTCTTAATTCGCAGTATCGATTAGCGTGCGTAATGCGAGCGTGTCGGGTGACGTAGAACGCGGAAGCGGCTATCGCAGGGTCTCGGCCGCAGCCGGCCGCGCCGTGGCCAAGGACAAGCGGGCCCGCCGCTAGTGTTGCGACACCATGATAACGATGCGGCGCTGATGCACCGGCCCACGTGGCCGCGCCGCTCGCCCGCCCCACGCTCATTCACATTCACGGATTAACACCACTAGACGCGTTCAAACACTCTGTTATCTGGTTTGACTTTCACGCGCCATTATCGGAGAGTTATTGTCTCGTAAATGTAATAAATGAGCAACATAATATTTATAGTGCGACTGACTTTATTCACCTTCAAGCTGGTGAACGACTCGAAGGTGACTGTTTGAAATTAACACCTACACTTGCGAATCGCTTACGTGTGACGTAGCGATATTGCCTCATTCATTGAAAATTCGCCAAATAGCGTGACGCGACACTAGGGTTTTCATCAGCTCCGTGGCTATTATTATCGGTTCCAATAGCCGGCGGCGACGAGGGAAAACAGCGGAAAATCCACATCAAAACAATTCCATGTTTTCATTCGCAATCATTGCACGCGCTCGCTTCCGTGCAACTGAGATACACATTGTTCCTCGCATCCTGTTTCTGAGAAATCTCATCTGTCGATTATATTATGTACTCGTATGTTTGCTTATTTACTGCGTGCGGTTTTCCTGCTCCGATTGCCTCTTGCTTTTACGTTTATAACAAATTCGATTAGATTACTTACCAGGAAAACTCCACATTAACATAGATAAGAGTTGAGAATGATGATGAAAATGATCGTTAATAGTGCCGTAAAACTGAGAATCCGGCACCGGGCTGGCCTCCGATCGGCTGCCTCAGTTCAATGTCAGTTGCGCAAGCGCTGCCGCTCTTCCGCCTTCAAACGTGCGGCCTGCGCCGCCCAACCAGGAACCGTTCATTCCAAATTTAAATGGTAACGTTTGTTACCAACGAATTCCTTTTTTGCGTTGTACCTTTATAGTTTTGCTAACGGAAAGACATGATACATATATACATAAATTATTGTTTTTCGAAGTCAAATTAATATTGACTTGGAACGTGACTGCGTCGGCGTCGGTGATGAAAAATTCTGCAAAATTAGCTATTCACGCATGCGTGATAATCACGTTCTTATGTAATGCTAGCATACCAAGCATTCTGAGATAAGAACAGGAGAAATTGTGTAGTTTTGCACGAAAGCAATTTTGCAGAATATATATCTTGCTAAGTTGTCATTTCTACAACTATATTTCTTATCAGTCTTATTTTCTGGATTATCTTCTTTTTTACAAACAACTATAAAGTCAACTGCTATACAACATAATTCATTTATTCGTCTTATCGGGGTTTTAACCATCACTGTGGATTTCTTTGACATTTCTTGTTCAACTGGGCGTTTGTGTCATTACTTCACGTCACACAAAATGGCAACGAGTTAATTGTAAATGATTGCATAGCATCTATTTCGCAGTAACTAGACGCAGAGCGGTTGGATGCGCAGTCTGCTCTCGCATAATTAAGCCAATACTTGGCATGTGGCGCGCCCGATGCAATTTTTTACCTTCAGTATTAAACACTTTTTCTTTGTCTCGTCGGCTACAGTGTTGGTTGACCATCTGCCGTATTTCTGCAGTCCTATTTTATTCTGTTTCCGGTCCCGTTACATCCGGCCGTCGAGAGTGCTCAAGAGCCGATTTAAACTAGGCTCCCCTCGATAAAAACTCGAGAGCTATGGGAACCGGCTTCTTGTACCGTAATTCGTTTTAATTGGCTAGGATCCACGGTCATTGGACTTCGACGCTATCGACTCACGAGACACTAATCAACTAAGGTCATAGCAATCTCTTATCAAGCACAGATAAGGCGTAAGGTCGCTGATGCCGCAATATGGCTCGCGTTCACACATGAGCTGAAACAGCCTACCCTGACACCATTCATTCCTAAAGAATTTTGGAAAAAACGTCAAGGTGTTCTGATTGTATTGTCCGAGTTCGTATCGGGTTAATCTACGAACAATACACCCGAGCAACGATCTAAAGCGAACGTTTTGTGGAGCGAACTTGCCAATTCTAAAGGTACCCTTGTCTCGAACAGATGTTCCAGTAAACAAATGTTCCCTTTGTACTCGTCTCTCCTACGCATGATTTATCATCTGGTCGAGTCTTTGCAGAGTCGATGATGAGTGTCGGCAGACGAGCACCGACCATTGTGCAAAGAATTGCATTCATCTTTAAGAAAACACTTTTTTGAACACAATAGATTGCACATGCGTATACCTGCGAAACGCACGTGTTCAACGTTTGCATTCAGCAATGTTCAGTCTTTAAATTTTTTTGTCACATGTCTTCGTAAATTCAAATTCCATATCATGGTCTATTATATTCTTCTATAAGAAAAATATATTCAGTACAGTTCATAAATCTGGCGTCTCATAAAAGCTTTTTATGGTAGAGTTTTATTGAGATACGTTTATTTTCAGCTTAATATTTAAAGTGATAAAGTAGCAGTATCCTGTGGACATAAATTGCGGCGACTTGGTTACTTGCTTCAATGATCTAGTTGAGTATTTATAGGCATACGTTCTTAGCAACTTTGTTGCTCGCCATGCTAGTTCCCTTCACATGTCGCTAAGTGTTTTTAAATGCATTAGCCGGTTTCGACATTGGTTTGAGCAACAATGGCTGAGAGAATGCTGTGTTTGGACACCTGATGACAACTCTATCGAACGCATGTGCTCTCTGATATCGGATACATTGTAAGGTCAACAAAGCTCGGTCGCTATCGAGTGCCGATGTTTATTCAAATGCACTTATAGGCAGCTCTAAGTTTGGGTTTCAACATCTGCCACGAGGTCAATATTTGCCGTTTTACCGAACGTTCCTTTCTTTAATGCTCGATTCCAGTCCCCTCTATGTGACTTTTCATGCCTTTTGTTTTAAGGTCGACGTCGGATGCTCTCGAAGGTCCAATTTCAGAATCTGTGCGTTCGCACGAAAATCAATACAATCCAAAGGTCTGCGAAGTTCGCTAAATCGCAGGATATTACGCAGTACAAATTGCTTTTGCCGTTATTAATTTTGATAACTGGGATTCGATTCGTTTCTCTCTTTTGTAACAAAGGGAAACCATTGTAATTAAATTAGTAGTTGCGCGTCGAGAACAAAGCTCTCTCGATTGGATTTGAAATTAAATTTTTGGCTGTATATTAATGCGGTGGAATGCTATCAGTCGATCCAGTCGTGCATAGTGCGGTTCGTGGATAAATCGATCGGGACTTGTTTGATTGTGTTGTCACATTCATAATGTATCTACACATTTTTTATAGCGACATGTGCACGGCCATCTGTTCGGACAGATTAATATTTTTTTATACATTTCACGTAAAACGAATATCTGAGTTGGAAAAAATGACACGTAGCACATGGCGCGATCCTGGCTGGTTTTCTTTCTACCTGCTTTTGTTGTGGGACAATGAAGCAAACGCATCTGCCACGCCGCCTGCGCTTGCGCACCCGATCCTTGTTACTATTGTCATCTACTATACATACATACTTAGTCTTAATATACTTGGTATATAATACCTGCTTAAAGTGTAATAATTATTATTAACATCTTTATTTAACATTGATTAAATCACACTTTCTCGTATATCTAAAATATCGTTAAAAATATTGCCATGTAAATAGCACTTCAATTCACTCAACATCCAAGTACACTCGAGTTTATTTTGTAAAATATTCGAACAAAAGAGTAAATAATGCTTAGGATAAGAACAATTAATCGAGTGGTCCGGACGCTGCGTTATTACGAAAGAATCGACCATGCAGTTACCAAACAGTTGTGTGCAGCCGCTTTTGAAATACATCTGGATCGTTTTGAAATTTATTAACCTGTTTATTTCAATTGTATCCATTTGCCCACTTCAGGTTTCAAAAGGTTCTTACGTTGAAAGGACATTTTCATTGTTTAAAGTTTACGCTCTTCAAAACTCTGAACAAAGGAGCGCCCAAACTATCCAGTTACTTTTGTTTCTCCGGCACTAATTAAACAAAAGAAGAAGGATCCTCTTTTGTTTATCCCTCACTGTCTCCGAGAGGTGAATGAAGTGGGTCGTCTTCTAAATCAATTGCGACCGAGCATTGTGTAAACTGCTCCCATTATGACAGACATTGACAGACGGACTGTCGCCAAGCACATAATTGGGAGCATTAAGTACTCGAACAATGGGCAATGGTCAAATGCAGCGGAACCAGCGTGCAGTTAGCTCACAGCGCAGCGCGGCGTTTTGGAGCGGAGACTTGCCGCAACAAATCCTTGGTGGAACCTTAACCCAGTTGGTTGATTACGAGTGCGCTTGCTGCCACACCGACACGCCGGCCACGCGTCGAGGAAACTGGCCGACTAAAGCGCTGTAACTGTGTTGCCTATATTACACTCGCTGACCCCATTTTAAAATTCCTAGGAAAGACGATCGGCAGGTGCCGCTAAATTCCTCGATCCACCCTTTAATGAATTAATTATTCGAGTATCGTGGGAGCTGCAACGGTCGCTGCAGTGACCGGCGCAGGTGCGGACCGACCTTGCGCAATGGCACATATACCCCGCTGACATATCTAGTAGACAAATGTGTATCGGAAAACGCTTGCGAGATACTTTGTATGCGTTTCGACATCGTCGTGTTTACGTTTGCCCTAAACGTGTCGAGATATAAGTTAGGCCGGCGGTTCAATGGTGGCGGCGACACGTGTCAGCGGTGACATCATTAGCAGGCTGTGCCGGCGATGTGATCGACGCGAGGAAACCTGGGGCCCGCCGCCAACTAGGTTAGTGCGCCAATGCCGAAGCTATCATAAAGCCATCGCGTCACTGGCTAATTATAGTGGAACATGGTGTGAAAGATATCAGAGGCTGAATCTCTCGGCGGCATTGTTCGGAGTGACGTGTCATCAATCGATGCTGCACCGGCGGGGCGTGACGCCCAGAATACTAGGTCAAGTACAACGGTGCTTTGCCATTCATTGTCAACTTCCCCCACCTCGCGGTGCGGGCGGGCGAGCCCGCGGCGCGCGCGCACTGGCCTCGCACCCACTGAACTTGACATATCACTTTTTTAACATAATTTCGCCAGTTATGTATGTCAGCGCTGCGCTTATGTGGGTTACGTAAATGGTCGAGTGAGCGAAGCGTCGGAGTCCGTCCACTGGACAATTTTGCTTTCGGCTATTTTGTTGTGTCGATATTGGTAGCGTAGAGACCGTAACTTTGAACCAATCTTGAACACTTACAAGTCTACTATTCTCTTTTTTTTGCCGACAGATTTTTTATAGGTGTGGTTTCCAAAATGTAGAAGTTTGGTTCGGTGACATTTTGATAATTATCAACACAGCGGTTAATTAAATAAATCGTTATATGTCCTCATTACGTAGGTGCGAATGAGCCGGTTTTATGTCGAGATACCTATTTATATGTGTACCTATGTAGTTAAATATGCACACTGCAACGTGCATCTGCCGTTCAGGTTTGCA
This sequence comes from Mellilla xanthometata, assembly GCA_035578125.1. Taxonomy (NCBI): domain Eukaryota; kingdom Metazoa; phylum Arthropoda; class Insecta; order Lepidoptera; family Geometridae; genus Mellilla; species Mellilla xanthometata. The sequence continues at coordinate 15,974,884 of JAPUBQ010000024.1, read as the reverse complement.
AAACAAAGTCTCGCTCGACGAGCCAATAAAAAACTTAGACAACATACTCGTTATATGCGTTTAATAAGTTTTCCAGTACTGGCGATGGTTACATCAGTAATTGCACCAAACGAGTGTGACAACACTACTTACCTAACTCTTGCAGACTCCAGTACGGCAAGAGTTTGATGTAACGGTCTTACCTCCTCGCTGCCATGCTGCCGTGATTTCGCATCACAATTTGCCATCCCGAAGGCTTTATAGGCATCTTATATCACGTCGTTGGCAAATGGCTCGCACAGCGGTCCTCTGACATCACCGGGGTCGTCGGCCGAGCCTCTCGGCCCGCGGACGCGAATGATACAATGCTAATGGCTGAGTACATTCACCGCGTTAGAAAACCTACTTCAGTTCCGCACTTTCTTTATTGCATCACCGCAATGTGCCGTTTCGCCCGCACTCTCTTCCGTCGAGCGTTGTGCAACGCGCGAGCATCGCCTTCCATTCATTTGAATTTCGAATCGGGTTCCAATTTCAAAATCTTATTGTTTCTTTCTCCGACCGCGATAAAGTTCCCTGTACAGAGTTCCCGACTTAATTATACGGACAGTACCTATTTATAGTTAGATTGTTTGTTGTTTTTCTGTGGTATACTGTGGCAGGTGAGTTTCGCAAGTTCAGTGACCTCCCCGGGCGAACTGCATCATGATGCCAGGGCTTGTGATATAATAAGCCGCCGAGTAATTTCGTCTCTCTGTTCTATCATTTCCGCACTTTCCAAGTTACATCACCCCTTCACAAAAACTGTTGTCGCGGGGTCGACGGCCGAACTCGAGCCCCTTAAAGTTGTTGTTGATCATTGGTTTGGCATGCGATAGAGCATTGATCCTTTTATGATCTCATCGTACACTAAACATACTGGTTTTGCGAGTGGAAAAAAAAAGAAATTGAGGCGTAGGCTTCTGTTTTTTCTCGATGGTAAACAAATTTTATCATCATCTCGAATAACATATTTTAGTTAGTATTGTTTGAATTCCGATCGTTATCAATAATATTCTATCGGCCCAGTAGGTCGTGGGTATTTCAAAGCAAACGGTACTGGTGAGAAAGTACCGTAGTTCGCGTGCCACATTTTCCATGAGGTGTCATACCAAGGCATCAATCTTTAAAGCCATCGAGAGGCCATTGTGTATTATGCATACATAGGTATACAGAGAAAGCGAGAAGGGCATCGTCCGTGTCCTAGCACTGTTTATTTATCCGCGATCATTCGAATTGTATTCGATCCACGTTCACGATTCACACAATAATACGGTATTTGGAATTCCTCGCGTATAAGGACTATGAACTTTTACGACACTGATTAAGGCCAATTACACATGGATAGCTTATCAGTTTGAAGTTGGTATATGGAATCGGTAAAATTTAAGCGTAAATTGTTATTTCCATGAAATCGACGAGAGGAACTCGTTTCCGACTGGACTGACTTTCAGCGGCTTTAACGGTACAAACAAGTTCTTAACTCGCGATTTTATTCGCTGTTTATTTACAAACTTTACTCGAAATACCTATCTGAGATAGTGATAATTTTATGAACTCTGCTACCTTGAAATTGAGCATCGATTATGAAAACTTGTTAGCCAGACGAGTTTGCAAATTGTTTCTCCATTTCAGCGTAGGTAGACTGCAGCGTAGTTTTCAAAATGGATTCCTATAAGTCTCCGTGTTTACGCGAACCTGCGCGTAACAAATGTCAGTAAAGTTACTCGTTACTCAAGCGTGGTTTATCGGCAAACCATAGTTTTCCTCAGACTTCCCGGTCCCCTTCGAGGCCATTGTTCTCACTTGGCTTTGTGATAAAGATCGGAGTAAATCGACCTCAAGTGGTTTACCACGTGGCAGCAGTGTATTCAAGAGAAGCATTAGCTTTATTTGTTCGTGAGTCCGCCAAAGCTAGCTTTTCTCTGATTGGACGAGCCATCATAACTTAATCCTAAGTGGTAGAGCTTCAGTAATATGCTGAGCCGTAATTGGTCGAGGCATTGCGACTACGCAAATATTGGTTCAACTACTGCCATGATTCGCCATTAGTTTCGGGCTGAAAACATTTCTCATCTAGAATTTACAATGATCGATGGTTTCTACTATACCACAGTCGTATAATGGTACTCTACCTTCACTCACGGTGCCATGGGTTGAAGTTTACAAACATATCGACGTACTCCTTCTTTACAATAGAGTACTGGGGACCATATGTATTGTTTTCTAAGAAAGCTTTCAAGCATAGTTGTTTGTGACAAGGCTAAGCTTAAAACATACTATTATTATCCTCCACGATGTATGTATTTATTAGTTCTAACGTGTTATGAAGTGAAGGTTACCAATTTTCATATGAATGGCCAAATACGTAACAGGTACATACTTAAACTAATTAACAATTTCATTAAGTTATAGATGTTCGTCGGCAAAATTTTCGCAACCGATTGAAATAACTTACACTAACCATAACGCAATTGTGTAACCGAGTAAATAGAACTTGTTATTGGGTTACAAAATATTTGCTTTTAGTATCGTACCGCACTTGTACCAAAATAAACAGTTTGGTGAAATTCTGAGCTCTCTCTGATAAGATTGCAGCGAAATGTTCAACAAGGCTTACAAGTGTTATCTATTGATCGATGGAAAGCTTGATTTCTGTTCAGTATAGTCAACGATTCAATAAATTTGTTTTTTAAATTATATTCCCGTACAATCGCGCAGCAATTTAATTAATTTAATCATCTTATTACTAAGTCAACAACAAGGGAGGGCGTTAACAACTACGAAACTTTAACAACTTGTGACTTACTAAGGCATCTTCTAAATAATAGCTATGGTGTACTAAAATAAACTTTTCTATCACGTAATAGTTGTTAGATTAATCCCATTTGTCGTCCCACGCGTCTTGCAATCGCAGTAAATGTGTTTCACAAGGCGCAGGCGAAATCGCAACATCGCTTATTTCGCGTTTTCGAAACCGTCCTGCGTCATTCATTCCTTTGGCCGCTTACATAGGATTGCTGAACGCTTTATTGCTAAACTGGGTCCTTAAAGGCCCTTGAAGAGATATACTCGAATAGAAGAATAAATCCAAGTCAGCTCAAATTATTAGACTTTCTCTTAGTTCTTGAAATTAGGCAAAAGAAAATTGCATCGTTGGTACTTCTGCTAAGAAAACAGTTCATATTTAGTAACAAGTACCAGTTATTTAGTCGTAAAGTATGTCCGCACCCAGCCCTATCAGAGACAAGCGTTTGTTGTTAGTCATTAGTCAACACCACATTATGAAATAGAGCGTAAGGACTAGAGGTTTCAAACCTTTAATACGTTGCGATAACCACTCGCACCGTTTTGTAAATCTGCCGAACGGTTACAACAGGGATTACCAAAGGTTGCCGGCGCCTGCATATAAATCAACCTCAGACCATTGTCTCATTACATTTTACCATACGATTTTGCGACACTGCTTCGCCAGATCCAATACGGCAAGTTAACCAACAGTTACGAATGCTAGCTCGGAGTCTCGGTTCGCAATACCCGCTACATATTGCAAGCTCTTGCGTCCTCAGCTTTGGTGTATAATCGCTGCTCCAATTTAGTTCTCCGACGCAATATAATTCTAACGATTTATTATACTAGCATGTTATATTCGTGTCATAATCTGCACGAGGTATTCATCTGGGCACTTCCGATCCGCAAAGAATGGAAAGGAAACGGTTGCAGAGCGAAACAATCGTCGATTCCGGCTGCGTATGCGCAGCGGCGGAAACCACGCCATATACGGATGTGGACTTACTCTTTTTATTTTATCGGCCGATCTAGACCGCATCTGTCGCGACGAACGTCATACGGCCACATACAGCTGCCCTTTATGGTTACCGTCATTATTCAGCCTCCGAAAAGGCACGCGCACCTGGCGACAGGTGGCTCCGTTCCTCTCGCGTTACTCTGGCCTGCTCTCTTTCCATTATACCACTGCGCTAAATCGGCATTTCTCAAGCCGTTACGTGTCATCGTTAGCGTGAAAGCCGGCTACGCAACTAATCACAGTCGCACGATTATCGCGTTTTTTCCCTTTCGAAGTGAGACGTAATGACGATTACTCGTCCGCGATGTGGGAGCATCAGCTTTTTACTCGAATTTCCCAACACGTGGAAAAGTCAGTTTAAACGTAACAACGAGTTATGAAAGTGAATACGCAAACGTGCCGTTGAACCAGTTGCGTTTTATGCCTCGTTTAATAAATCTGTCCTGCTTGGTGGCATCCTTCGGTAGCTTCAAACAAAACTTGCAATATGTTGATTTGAGTCATTTAGACCCCAAAATGCTCTATTTGTTGAGCCCCTGGAGCGTGCTCGTAACTGTCTCGGAAAGATGATAATATAAAATTATAAATGCATAGGAGAGAGCGCAGTTTTTGAGTCCTCACACGTGTGCTAGGTAAGTCGATCGTCAGTAGTTACGAAATTGACACCGCAGTTATATCGGGAAGGAGTCAATGAACGGAAGTGTTTCACGGGTGTGACACGCTCGCGCACTATCGCAACTTGCGCAACAGTGGGCCCACTTGCTTAATCGTTCTCTATGCTCAACACTCGAGTTGAACGTTCAGTTGGCTCATGCTACTGCGGTTACAGGATTCCGCAGGAATCTAGTTAGCGCATCTGTCGCAAGTAACCGTGCGGTCTGGCCTGTTGCCGCACGTCAGTGTCGGCCAACAGGTCGACGCACGCTTTCTACTGGGGCGAGCTTGTCTTGCGGCAGCGCGCGACTGCGGGCGTGCGCCGGCGCAGCGGCGAGCGAGGGATTGCGATTGCAAAACGCTGCTGGGGTCGCGCTTTCTTCGTTCGCGACGCTCGGAGAAATTGTTGCGACACGGCGCGCGCGTACACCGACCCCGCGTTAGAAAGTCGCTCCGCTCACCGGATTTAACACGACGCCGCGTAACGGTGTAATCGCAACGAATCGAGGCGGTATTTTATGAGATTTCGACTACTTTTTGCGCACGCATTCCGGCCGCTTTCTTTCTCTCATTGCGCAAGTGTCGCGTAATAGATCGGGTCGTCGAACGGTACCGTTCGGTGGGCGAACGTCGCACACGGACGGTGCGCAATTGGGCAATTACGTGCGCTGACTGCGTTTGCGCAACGGGCTCTGGAGTAGCGCCCGTTCCGCAGTCCGGGCGTTGCAACATGGGATTATTTCGGCGGCGGCGCTTGGACCGCCGCCCGGACTTACAACATGCCATATCGCAACGCGACTCATAATCCACGCCATTGTGACACCGGCACCGGCCGCAGCCCGCGCTCCGCCTGCCAAATACGGGTCGCTACAGTTGCGCTACTCGATCTCCTTACTTCATCTCACGCACCAAATGTCACCGAGCACCCCTCGCTGCTCCTGACCTTACGCTCGGCCCGCGCGCTATTGTCGCTGCATTCCACTTCTAAACTAAAACAATTTAGCAACCGATGTTCACATTAGTGTTTTCGCAAGCGAACGGCCCAGTGCTCTGTTTCAAAACTGAGTTCGACTTACGTTATCGGTGCTCCGATAAAGTGAACTGTGTCGTTGCTTGTACAGTTTTGAGACCTAAGTGAATATAGCTATCGCTATGTAAACGCCGGTTGTCACCCTATATCCAACAGAATACAACTAAACACATTTCTCAATGGAGATGCATCCGATGCATTTGTTGGCTTCCATTCTGTAGCGTTATCAATCAGGTTTCACAAAACATCCGGCGAGATTGCGCAATCGGCGCCGACATATAATTGGGCATGGTCGGGATGGTTTCCCAACCTATCCCGGCGGCATCTGCGATGTGGTAACTGGCGGCTTGCGACATCACATGTCCCTACAATGCGGGTTACGAAAACCTATGACTAACGCACAATCGTTCCGTACTTCTCGAAAACCGCCAATATCGGCCGCCTTCAATTCAGTGCCGATGTGAAATAGGTTTAAATAAGCATTGTTTATGGGTCTAACGAATTGTTTCGCAACGATTGATAAATGAGTGCAAACGACACACGAAGTGTCCGCGCTAGTGACGAGGTGTGTGCGGTCAGCGCGACGCTCCCGCGAGTTGCGCAAGCGCCGCGTGGCGAGTACAGCGAGCAGGAAGTGCATGCATGTGTGATGCATCTGCGATCGCTGCCATTGTTCGTTGCGAAACTGTCAGGGTTGAGTTGAGCAATGGCGGCGGTTGCTCAACTCCGCGCATCCCGCTAATTGTGGGCGATCTCCCACACGCCGATACACTTACGCTATCGGTTAGACAATAAGAGATTACGTCAATGTAAAATATCCATATTACACATGCCTTCAACGTTAACCTACGATGCGCCGATCCAAACTTGACCAAGAAATGTTAAGGCGATCGTTACCCACTTATAAATGTGTAATTTGAACGAAATATATTTCGTTAACACAGTTGCGAAGTTGTAAACGTGAGTCAATTTAGTAATAGAGACTGTAAAGTTTGGGGCACGTCACGATCCCAGCGAGCAGCAGCGGCCGGCGGCGCGAGCTATGGCTGTAGTCTGCACCCGCAGGGCTGCGTATGCGTAACATGAATTGCGTAAATTAGACGGTTGTCCTTTCGAGCGGCCGCAGCGCGCGCCCGCGCCGCACGCCGACACTCCGCGAGCATCCTTGGGGCCGCGCTCGGAACTCGCTCGGAAATCCGGCCAACCTTCCGACCGCGTTACGACACCGTATAACTTATTTACACGTTGCGAAATTCGAATCGATTGCAACTGCAGACATCGCACTTTAGCCTTGCCGTTGTAGGGATTTAATTAGGATCAGTTGCGCAGTCGAGATACCTAAACGGATACGAGGACGCCCTCCGAGCCCGGAGCCGCTCACTGATGGATTACAAAAAAGGTTCGGTGCAGGCTGCGGTGACGTCACGCGTTTCGTCAACGAGGCTCTCACGCTGGATCGCGGGGTTGCCACACCGCGATTAGCGAACGCACGTGCTCGCTCCTCTAACACCATTGTCTCCGGTATCACCAGCTTTACAAAATCCAGTACAAAGTTTGCCAACTTCTCGATGCGTCGGCGAAACGATACTTTACATGATCGCCGACAAGTTGCGTTGCGTCAGACATAACGAGAGTAACCTTTAGCGGGAGCGCTCCACATTGTCACGACTCGATCGCCTCGTATTTGCTTCGTTAATATATCTCCATCGCTTATCTCCGATCAGTTGCGATACCTTTCTATGCTGGTTACAGTTATTCCCTAGCCGAGCGTCCGAGTGTTTGTCAAGCAGCCGAGACCGCAACCCGTGCGTTTTGTAACAGCTCTGAGCAAACTTGATATTTATTGCCTTCAGCTTTCGGAATACGCACGAGCAATCGAAACTTGCACGTTTCTCCATAGATAATGTTTCAATTAATGTTGAAACTTGGGCCACATTAGCTCATTATTCTGGTTCGTTTATAAATAAACAGGGGAACCGGTCCCACGCTCCTTACGAGTCCCTCGTGGACTGTAATTACACCGGCTAAAAATATCCAGTGTACTCGTACAAATAATGCATGTTATCGAGAAGTGCAGGCCCGCAAACCCAGCACCTGCTCCACTTTTCCTTCACCTTCGTAAAACTATCATACGTTTACCACTTCCATGGCATATAGTTTGCTTTGGTCAACTTTCGGTAGAGCTGTTGTTAGCGATTCCCATGCACAGATATGTTGCGGAGTCCCGTTACTCGGCGAGTATTAGCTTATTCCCGATCAATCGTGAAGCAGCCGGTGTACTGTTACCAAGTGTGCATTAAATGCATTTCGAAACGATGCGGCCGCTGCGAGAGACACGAGGTCGCGCACAGCGCACTGCGCCCAAACGCCGTGATGAAACAAAACCCATTGCATCACCGATCCGCCGAACGGCTTTATGGCTGCCTATGTAATTATTTACATGACATTATTGTGCCGAAACGCGGCCGACAAATACAATTTTGCAACGTTCCATATGTGATGCTTCACATCGCCGATTAACCCGCACGCATCACCGCCGCCGCACCGGTACAGCTTTGTGCACAAAGGGATCCATTACGAGCGAGCGCATCCCGATGCGTATGTAATAAATAGCAATTGCGATTTATATGGGTCAGCGGTCAAGCGACGTTGCGTCCGTTTAAATAGGCAGTCGTCTACCGATAAATAATAATATATCGAGGCTAAACAAATACAAGCTTGCGCAAAAATCAGTGCATCTGATAATGAGATCCATTGTTCCGGGACTAAAAGTTTTCTCCTTTCTTTCCAGGACGACGTTAAAATTGGAGTCCCTAGAAGACGCGGTAGTTCTGGACGACCCCGAGGAGGACCTGCTGCAGGACAAGCGAGGGTGTCCGGCGTACGTGTCACCGGAGATCCTGCGCGCGCACCGCACCTACTCGGGCCGCGCCGCCGACATGTGGTCGCTCGGGGTCATCCTCTACACCATGCTCGTCGGAAGGTGCGTCTCTACCATATACCACCTCTAATTATTCCAACTCCCCCTAATATTCCTCGACTCTCGACCTCGGAGCCAGTCGAGTGTAAAAGTATGGGTCAGTAGGGTGCAAGTAGCGTAAATAGGAGTGGCAAGGGCGGGGGTGTCTTCACCTGCCGAGCGTGGGACTTACCGTTCCCGGAGATCGCAAGGGTCGCGGCGACCGTTGGCGAAGTCGCGGGAAGATCACCTGTCAGCCGTTACGCGCCAACGGCCGCCTATAATTATATCACCCACATTATAAAGGAGGCTCGGGAAATCTTCGGCAGGTGGCGGTCATGTGGCGGAGACGTTGCGCCCGCACCTGCCGTTCGCGATCCTTTGTTTTCTACCTTTTTTCGGACGCACCCGTAATTTATATTCGAAAGTCGGGATTGGGCTCCAATCGCCGCTCCACCTGCCGCCCGCGCCGGAAGGGTTCCATCATACCTGGCTTTTTGTTTTGCGCATCTGCCCTTAAATGACAATCGTATACCTCGATCGGAGTCCGTTTTCACAAAAAAAGCCTATTAGTTAGATAGCTCCAGCTTTATGGAGCGTTTTTTGCCATGGGTTGCCTGCGACATATCAGTCCCAAAATTATTTTATCAGATCGAATCGAGATTTAACTAAATGGAATCTTAATTAACCCAATGTCGTTATCGCCTTGCAGGTATCCTTTCAACGACTCCGAGCACGCGTCGCTGTTCGCGAAGATCTCGCGCGGGTACTTCGTGGTGCCGGAGTGCCTGTCGTCGCGCGGCAAGTGCCTGATCCGGTCGCTGCTGCGGCGCGAGGCGGGCGAGCGGCTGTCGGCGCGCGCCGTGCTGCGCCACCCGTGGCTGGCGCGCGACCCGCGCAACGAGCTGCCGCCGCGCGCGCAGGCCGCGCTCGACCGCCTCGTGCCCGACCTGGACCGCGCGCACGGCCTGTAGGCCGCCGCCCCCCCCCCGGCGCGGGCGCCGGCACCACCCTACCTACTATTTATCCTAAGTTATTCCGGCCCGACTCGTCCCGAGTCGCACCTCCGTCGTTAGTTAGCTCGAGCGGGACGCGCGGCTGGCCCGCCGCTCCGCCGTTATTTATAAAACCTGGAAGCGCGGCCGCCGGTACGAATCGCACTATCCGCCTCGGTTTGTGCGGCTTCTACTGTCGACTCGGCTTCCTCGAGCTGTGGTATAGTCGTAACGTTCATAATGACAGAATAAGTGAGACTGATATCGCGTTCATGTGATCTTACTATGGAATCGCTGCGAGACGCCGCGCCGTGGAGCCCCGGGCTGTAGGGCTTCGCCCCGCAGGGCTCCGCGGCTCGCCCTCTCGGCTGGATTGAGTTATTTATAACGAATCATTCTGTTAACTATTACGTTAAATTCCTCTTAAGCGTAACGTATCAATTTCACATCAATATAGATGGATATATTGCATTGAAGTTGTTGCTCTAGCGTTAGGTAAATTACCTATTGTATATTTTGTATTTATATAAAGTTATATCGTGTAATGTGATCTCCACCGATGTTATTTAGCGATACTTTATTGCCATTCGTTGTCGTGTGCGCATGTTTGTATCTTACGTAGCGCAACGCGTCTGCTTCCATCGTAGAGATAGTGTGATTATATTATATTCGAATCCTGATCCAAATTTAATTTCCTATAAGAAGTTTTCGTTTTGTAAATGAAATGGACCGCTCATGTATTGTTGGACAAATGTTACAGCATCATCACCATGTACCAGCAATGGTTGTAGAATTTGGTTCTGTGCCATTTATTTAATTTGTAATGTAATTTATTTGTTGTTATTATCACTATCGGTCACCGAGGAGGGAGGCACCTATGTTCGTACTAAATTGTTATCCATTCGGTACCTGGTGTTGTATTATTTTGTTTAAATTAAAGTTTTGAGATCAATTTTCTTTTTAAGTTTTTATGTACATTTTGTTTGGAATCAATCAGTAATGATACTTTTGTTATCAGTTTTGTTTCGTATTTTGATCATTTTCATAAGTTTTACGTTGATTTGTTCTTTGAGGTAGTCAAGTCTTTCCATGATCAGAGAAAGCATTGTACAATAGTAACAGACTATGTAAAATATACCTATGATTAGTACTTTAATTTATACAAACTGTAAATAGTGCTAAGTTAATATTTAAGGATTATCAAAAAAAGAAAGAATGATAGAGGGAATAAAATAATTTAAAAAATTATACAATACTTTGATTTACCTTTTACCTTATTTAGTTATTTTTCCAACAGTAGAAAGAGAAGAAATTTCTTTGAGATATTTCAGTCTGTATGTCAAACTGTCTCTCAGAATAAATAAAGGTCTCTTAGTTAATATGAACCAGCACAAAATAAAGGCTTTTTCTGTTTTGTACAAATGGCTTATTTGAAACACATTATATTATCTCCTCAGAAAATTAAATTAAAACTTGTTCATTATTTCTCTGATATTCAATAAAATCTAAGGTAAGAATCACAGATAAGTGTTCTCTATGCTTAGATATTTGATGGAAGAAATAAACAAATTTACCTAGTAATTTAAAAATTAATAAATGTATGTCGCTTTATTATTAAAACAAGCCAACGCCATAAAAACTCCGGTATTGCTATATCAGCAATAATGTAATATCAAAATGTTGTCCATGTCATCGCCTAGAATGATGTCCTCTCTGTTTATTACTTTACTCTGTGATCTACATGAGCCTTTCTCTTTGCTCAAATATTTCAGTGATACCGCTTTAGTGCAATCAGTACTAGTAATAGTAAATTTGTTGGGTGCCATGACAGTGCATTTTTGTTCACAGTAGAGCACAAAAAAAACTTTCTAATTAGTAGGAATAAAACTTAAATCTAGTGGGCATGAAGGGAATTGAGCCGCAGGACCCATAAGCCGAATATAACATGACATTAATTACCATAGACGTTACATAGAGCTGTTTTTTCTAATCCTTGACATGGACAATTATCCATGTAAAATAGATTGCCTTGACATAAATCAGTTTCTGTATATAAGAATATATTAAGCGTTGCCTACGTAATAAAATATGTGAGTTACCTATAATTGATGTTTAATTTCGGTGTTATGTTAAACAATATTTTTTTCAAGTGCTATGAGGTCCAAATGTAAATAAGTTGTTTATCGAAAAAATTATAATGCATTTATGATTATAATTTTTTTTATAGATAATCATTGCGTCTAGCGCTATAAAGACGGTCTGGTGATATTTATTTTCTTGAAGCAGCAACACTGTTAAATGTCAATAATTAATTATATAGAATTCCTTCATTAATTTCTATTCTACACTTAAACTATATATTCTATAAGTATTTCACGAAGTAATTATTCGTAGATATGATAGTTCAGTTCAGAGGCTATTTGCATATTATTTGACCAACTCTTCTACGGACAGCAATGGAATCAAATAATGTGGTTACCAAACAAGAAATAGATTCTTCAACCGAGTCAACAAACGATAATAATCCTATTGTGGAAGTCGTAGTTGAAATCGAGGAAGTGGAGCCCGACCAGAGGCGGCCTCGACAAACTTGTAACATTTGTGGTTTCAAATGTGTTAGAGGCTTAAAACGCCATCTCGCAAAGCACAATGGAGAGAAGCCATATATGTGCGATAAATGTGATTATAGATCAGCACAGTTAAGTCACTTGAAAACTCATCAGCTGAAGCACACCGGGGAGAAACCATTCAAGTGTGAGCTCTGCGACTACAGATCTACTAAAGCATGCAACCTCAAGGACCATATGACAAATCATACCGGAGAGAAACCCTACAAATGTAACCTGTGTGAATATAAAACTGCCAAATTACCTCACCTGAGAGACCATGTGCTGACACACACGGGGGGAGGCAAGCGCTACAAGTGTTATGTATGTGATTACACTACTATTAGGATAGGTAATTTGAAACGGCACTTAAATACACACAGCATCAAACTGGGGCAGATAGAAAAACGAGTGGAAAAGAAAGAATTTCCATGTCACCTTTGCAATTACAAAACTGATAGAGGGAGCAACTTGAAGAGACACATGTTCTCACACACGGGAGAGAAGCCACATAAATGTGACTACTGTGACTACCGAGCCTCCCACAAGAGTGAGCTGAAGAAACATGTCATGAGACATACCGGGGAAAAGCCACACAAATGTGAGTATTGCGACTTCAGAGCAACGAGGAAAAATCTAGTAAATGAACATGTAGAAAAACTACACATGGATAAAGTATTTACATGTGACTTGTGTTCCTTTAGATCGTTGAATGTTAATCATTGGAAGCAACATTTACGTATGCACACTTTTGTGTCATCACACTTGAATAATTTGATTACACCACAAATTTTTCTAGAGACTGGAGAAAATTTGTCGCGGACCAGCGATGTTGAGTCCTCTATAGAAAATGATTCCAATGATGGTGCGGATAGACAAACTAAAAAACCTGATTTACAAAGAGAGCTGAAAAGCAATTTAAAACAAGAATATTGTCAGACTGGACTTAGTCAAGGTGAAGATAACCCAAAAGCCTTGAATCAAGATGCACATGTAGAAACATTTAGATGTGATATGTGTGACTTTGAAACTCAAACCGAAAACAATATGAAACATCATGCTCTCACACATTTACCTGCAGAAAGACCTGGAGTTAGTAAATAAGTGATGGACATGGTGCACAAATACTGTATGCCAACATTGATCAATATTTATATATTATTATATTATAAATTTAAAAAAAAAAATAACTTAAGTCATATTTGACATTCAATTTTTTTTATTTAGGCAAAAACTGATTTTACAGTTCTATTGCTATAAATCGTAAATGGTGAAAAATATTGAAAACATAGCTTAAGCTGTCTTAAGAACCACTCTAAGAATATTTATACTTACAAATAGTAGTATTTATATTTAGTTTTATATATTTTTTTTACCGGTTTTATTTCCAATTCATAAGTGATTGGTATCAAAATAAGTATAAATATTCTTAGTGGTTCTTTAGACAGACTTAAGCTGTTGTTTGAATAACAACTAACCATAGTTTATGATTTAGCATAACATAATGTAATTTACTGTAAAATCAAGATTGTGCCCTTGCCTTGCAATAAAAAGAAGATTTTATAATCATGAAATTTCAGAAAATATTAAAGTTTTATTTTAGTTACTTTGTGTAAATAAGTTATAACTGCATTTATATTCAAATAATAGATTGTTTGCTTAAACACTACTGTACAATTTAAAATTAAGGTTTCCTTCTTTTGATTTGTTGTTGGATGCTGGAAATGGTTTGTTTATAGTTTATTATAATATATATCCTTTGCAATATAGCGCTATAATTATATGATTGATGTATAAATGAAAATAAGTTTTGTTTTAAAAATATATTTTTTGAATTTGACCACTGACAATGATTCATAAAATGCTTTTAGTTGACAAGTATTGAATGGAATTGAGCAATTTTAGTTGCCCGTGCAAGTGCACTTTTACACTTGCACGGGCAACTAAAATTGCTCAATTCCATTCAATACTTGTCAACTATGACGTCACAACTACATCAAGCAATTTACGGCAACAAGCAGCAATACAATATTGAGCTATATGGTGCAACTTCATCAACTAGGCAATACTGTCGTAGGTACACGAGCATTTCAGTAGTTGTCTATTGGTAGTGATCAACCTGAATCGGCAAGCCGCAAAACAAACAAGTGCATATGAGATATATACAAAAATTGCTAGGAATTTCCAAGCCCTTTGGAATTCTTTGCCGAATTCCCTGTTCCCCAATGACTACAATCTAGCGATTATCAAGTCGAGAGTGAACCGGTTCCCTGTAGGTAAGCGCGATCCACCGTAGACCTCAATACCACTTACCATCAGGTGAATTGTGGTCAAGTGCTGACCAAATCGGAGTAAAAAAAAAGGCCATTGGATATTCGTCAATTCGTATCTGCGACATTGAGCGATATGAAACATCTGGAGCAATTAGAAGTAATATCGCCGAAATATTTTCCACAATTTATTGCAATTGCTCCAGATCGGTCCATTCGTGATTCGCCGAGCAATTATTGCCCTCGTGTAGGCGCACCTTAAGCCCATAATGGATAAAATCCTACCTAGCAATTTTACTAGTTAAAATTAGTCATTTTGATGTTTGAATTTTAAAGTTCATTTTTTTTTATTGGTGAATAGGCTTACGTTTGACCCACTGACCTCTATTTCTACTAGTACGCGTACTAGTAAAAATAGAGGTCAGTGGTTTGACCGCAGCTAGTAAGATGTAACACGCTTGCCTAGAAGGAACCTATTTACTCTAGATTTGAAGAATCTAGAGTAATTTTATACCCCAAATTGTACTTCTCAGGAAAAAGAGACTCAGGAAGAAAATTATAAATAAACTATTGTCAGCTTTTACTCTTGTTGTTTGATTAGTGAACATAAAGTAGTGTATGCAACTGTAACGATTATGAAAATATCGTTACTACGTAACGAGAGTTGACTATAGTACTATTAGGTATCGAGCATTTCGAGATAAGGAAAACAGTAAAGCTGCTTGCGGCAGTTTCCGGCTATTTTGGCAAATTAAGCTAATAAATTTAAGACATTTGATTTTGGCAGATTCGACAGATAAAAACAAAATGTGAGTAATAATTATTAGTTTTCAAGATTCTGTGTACCCATAAGAGTAAAAACGGGACCCTATTACTAAGCCTCACCTGTCAGTCTGTTTGTCTTTCACTAAGCTGTATTTAATAAATTATGGTGCCGCTTCATATAACAAGAAATACTAAAAATAAAAAGATATTATATTAATGGGGCTCCCCATATAATAAACGTGTTGTTTTTTGTAGTTTTTGCTCAATATTAGTATCGATAATATATTATATATTCACAGAATATAATCTGCAAAATTTCAGCTTTGTAGCTCTTCTTAGAAACCGTGATTTCTGAGATTCAGTCTGGTGACAGACATACAGTGGCGGCTTAGTAATAGGGTCTCGTTTTTACCTTTAGGCACGGAACTCTAAAATATTGGATGTGTGGCCGGAGGAAGAGAAAATACTAGAAGGCACTACTGTCGCAGATTTTTTGACCGTAGGTGGCAAATTCGCCAATTTTAAATGGTCACACTGAAGAAAAGGTCGTAACCCAAACGAAAAAGATTAGTACCTTTGCATCATTTTGTACAAGAGCTACTAGGTTCAATTTACATTGTTGATTAGTGTTGTTATCAAGACATTTGTTACCATTTTGTTACGAATTTCGGTGTCCATTCTTCATTACAAAGTTGTACCTACTGTAAACTAAAATGGAATCAAACGATGATGAGAATGAAAGCGGTACATCTTTGCTTAAACCTCAGGTTTCTGTGGTCCCAGCTCGAACAAACCACATAAATCAAAATACAAAGTTTAAGAAAAAACCTTGTGAAGACAAAACTATCCAATGCGAAATTTGTCAGTACAAATTTAGTAGAAAAAGTGGATATAAGCGCCATATTTTAATACACACCGGGGAAAAGCCATTTATGTGTGATAAATGTGATTTTAGAACGAATCAACAAGGTCACCTGAAGACTCATCAGATGAGGCACACCGGCGAGAAACCTTTCAAGTGTGAACTATGTGATTACAGGTCCACCAAGGCGAGTAACGTTAGAGCACACATGACAGCGCACACGGGCGAAAAACCATTCCAATGTCACTTGTGTGAGTACAGAACTGCAATAGCAGCTCATCTTAGAGACCATTTGCACATTCACATCGGAGGAGGCAAACGATACAAATGTCATGTATGTGATTATAGTGCATTGAAATTAGGTAATCTCAAGCGACACTTGCAAACACACGGCAGCAACATTCACTACATCTGCGAGAAGTGTGGCCACAGCGAATCCCAGCTAGACGCTCTACAAGAACACTTGAAGACACACGTTGATGAAACAACACATAAATGTGAAAAGTGTGATTATACCACAACTATTATACAAAACCTAGACGTGCACAAGCTATCAAAACACTCTATAGATAAACCGCACAAATGTGACCACTGTGATTACGAGACAGCTTTTCTCCAAAATCTAAAAGATCATATGATATACCAACATGCCAAAAATAAGTCATTTAAATGTGACTTGTGTGATTTTGGATCACCACTTCTTATAAACTTACGGAAACACAAGTTAATGCATAAGAAAAAGTACAAATGTGATAAGTGTGATTACACTGGACATCTCTTGAGAGATTACAAAAGTCATGTTCTAACACACACAGATGTAGAATCACTCTATAGTTGTGACATATGTGGCTATGAAACTAATTCGAGATGTGCTTTAAAAAGACATATGATTAAGCATCAAAGAACAAAGATGTTAAAGTGCACTGTGTGCAATTTTGAAACAAAACAACCTAGTGATCTAGATCAGCATGCTCTAAAACATACTTTGGAAATGACACACACATGTGACCAGTGCAACTATAAAACTAGGAAAGAGTCTGATTTACAACAACACATAAAATCACATCACAATATGCCTGAATTAGTTGAGAAATTAAATTGTGCAGAAAAAATCCTAATCTGCGAACTCTGCAGTACATATACTACATCACGAGCCAGTAACATGAAGAGACATAAGATGTACAAACATCACATCAAAGAAAGGCCACACAAGTGTGATTTCTGTGACTTTCGAGCTACATTCAAGTGTGAATTAAAGCGACATGTCATAAAACACACTGGGGATAAACCATACCAGTGTGAGCAATGTGGTTATAAAGCAGCGAGAGCCACTATCTTAAAAGATCACAAAGAAAAGCATCAAAGAACAAAGTTGTTAAAGTGCACTGTGTGCAATTTTGAAACAAAACAACCTAGTGATCTAGAGCAGCATGCTCTAAAACATACTTTGGAAATGACACACACATGTGACCAGTGCAACTATAAAACTAGGAAAGAGTCTGATTTACAACAACACATAAAATCACATCACAATATGCCTGAATTAGTTGAGAAATTAAATTGTGCAGAAAAAATACTAACCTGCGAAATCTGTAGTACATATACTACATCACGAGCCAGTAACATGAAGAGACATAAGATGTACAAACATCACATCAAAGAAAGGCCACACAAGTGTGATTTCTGTGACTTTCGAGCTACATTCAAGTGTGAATTAAAGCGACATGTCATAAAACACACCGGGGATAAACCATACCAGTGTGAGCAATGTGGTTATAAAGCAGCAAGAGCCACTATCTTAAAAGATCACAAAGAAAAGCAACACAAAGTATTTAAATGTGGAGTGTGTCCATATATTTCTAAAAAAATGGTTCTGTGGAAGAAACATTTACTTACACACCGATATGATTATTCCAATTCATGTGAAACAATTACTACTACTGATTCTACAAACAACAGTGCACCCAATCACAGTAAAGTAAAACCATGTGTAGTATTAATACAGCCTAGTCAAAATATTGATACTGATGATGATGCACTCCAAGACACAGATAAGAATGCACTACCAGACATAAATGAGAGCATACTCCCACACATAGATAAGAACACACACCCGCATCATAGATGTGATATGTGTGATTTTCAGACTGACCAAGAAATTTATTTGAAACATCATATTCAACACATCCATTCTATACAAAATGAAAATAACACAGACAAAAATGAATACATCATGAATAATGAAAATAATCATAATGTTGATAAAACTGAATGTAACAAGGATAAACATAATCAACATGAGTTAATGAACATGCAAGATTATTTACATGTGAGCATATCTCTTGAATGTGATATGTGTAGCTTTGAAACACAATATGAAAGTGAGTTGAAAAATCATGTCAGTACACATTTAAATACAGAAGCACCAATTGGAGAATTAATAAATAAGAATTAATAATAATAGGGAATGCTCCTTTTCCAGATGTAAAGGACATTAATGCAAAGTCAAAGTGTCTAAAAAAGCGAGTGTGGCTTGGTGATAATAATGCCTGTTTTTCAATCAGACAGCCCCTAGTTCGATCCCAGTCCTACACCAATGTTTTTCAAGTTATGTGTGGGTTTGGATTCGCTTTACGGTGAAAGAAAACATTGTGAGGAAATGGGCATGTTTGAGGACCACAATATCCGAAGATGTGTGTCATCCGCCAACCCGCACTCGGCCAGCATGGTGGATTATTGTATCATATCTATTATTATTCAAATTCATTAAATCTATTATCCAAAGTCAAAGAATTTAATTTAATTGCAATATTATGCCACTTTATAGTTATGTACATAATTAGTAATTAGTTAATTACCCTTAAGGCATTGCAATTATTTATTGGAGATGAGTAACCCTGATAATTGATTTGAATATTTTTTTTGTAATGCAATCCCTTAATTGTCATTAAAGAATCCTCCTCCACCCTCTTTTTAAAAAATCACATTTCCATTCTTATAATCTCAAACAATATTGAATTCACATTTCTTCTTTATACTTAACACTTTTTTTTAAACTATTTACCATAGAAATTTAATTTATTAAAGTAAATTATGGTATTTTAAGAGTTGAACCATTGTATATAATAAGCAATTAATGTTAGTAATATAAACCGCAAATTATAATTGTTATCTATTGATTGTTTGTAGTTAATAAAAAATCGTAATAAGGATAAAAATACTATTTTCTACAATACGTTAAATAGATCTGTTAATGTACATATAATTTAAGTAGTTTGTATTGAATAATGTGACCAAATATCTTTTGTAGTATAAATTACGCTTGGGTGTGTTTTTTTTATGTGATAAAAAGGCGAAATCTAAAATTTAAGAGATTTGACTACTCACTTTTCTTAATTATGTTATAATATGAATAATATGAAAACTTATGTACTTATTGTTTACTCTTAAATAAAACCATAATGCCTGATAAATTATTTTTATTATAATCACAGAACATAAAAAGAGACTAACTTTACAAGGTTCATATTCATTTTGTCCTTTTCTAACATTTACCTAGACAAGGTTAGCCAATAGATTTTGATTAAAAAATATAAAGAGTGGATGAGACAACAATTTGGCTTTCTAAATAAAGTTAGAAAAGGACAAAAACAACAGAATATTACCGCTAACATGATTTGATTGAGTAATATCATTACGTAGTTTGTACAAATAAGATATTGGTACACGACAGGGATACAAAACCAAAGTAGAATCATTAAATATTTACATAGAAATAAGATAAAACTGATATTAATATTCATCATTGAAAACATACTTGTAAGCTATTAAAGTTAGTAGTAAAATTTCTACTAACTGCACAACAGGAAAGCTTTGGAAAAAATATAATTATAATTTTGGGTCAAATCTGTAAAATAATATAATTAACAAGCCCAAACAATGATAAGATTTAAATCTTAGATCGATCAAATCAATCACCAAATGAACTTACATTTTTTTAAAAGTCCGTCTTCGCTATATTGAAAAGATATTTTATCTATCACATTTGTTTTACGTCAGAGTGGAAATGTAACATTTGTTAAATCTGTCAAATAGTTTTAGCGACACGTCTCAATGGCGACCATTTTTAACATACCCCGTCGTGTCCGAATACCTCACATTTGATCTAATGGCGCCTAGTGATCTAGTAGAGTCGCTCGGCCTTGCTGGGGCCGTGTAGGGCTGCGTATGCGGCCATGCGGCGCTCCAACTCGGGCCTGAAGTGCCGAATGAGACCCTGCACGGGCCACGCCGCGCCGTCACCGAGAGCACAGATCGTGTGACCTGTAACATGGCAAAAGAAACTATATTATGTATCCATCCGGAGGGCTTCAAATCTAGAGTTTATAGGTAAGCGTGTACTGTGCGTGCCAACTAAGAATAGGATCGCGCTTGCTTCAACTTCACACGATAACTGTCAAAAAAGTACTGCTAGCAAAGCGTAAAAAAGAAATTAAATATTTTTTTCTTGGTTCATAGATAAAAATTTAATTATTGTATAAAATTTTTTTGGTTTAATTACCGGATAATTTTGGATTAATTAATTCTACAGGTAAGAAGTACCCAAGGCAAAAACTTAACAACACTTAAAAAAAAAACACGTAACGAGACATTGGTTTTGGATAGTTTCGACTTAAGTGCTGTAAGCAGCATAATTAGTTGTAATTGTTATTATAATTAATTTGCCCTAAAATGTATAAGAAATAGCAAAACAGCGTACATTAAACATATGAACTGAATATAATTTGTTGAATTTTTTTTGCAAACCATACACTTTGGTAATGACGTTTGCGCGTATTATTGAGCAAGATGGCGGTTTGACAGTCCTATTCTAAGTTGACACGCATAGTAACATCGTAGATTGTATTGCTTAAAACCAGGCAAGCAGTTGTCAAACGCAAACATATTATCAGTTTTGGTTAAAATTTTTAATCGTTTGGCGGGAGGGGGTATGGTAGAACCCCCAACAACCACTGCATCTAATCTAAACTGTTTTATGTTGTTGGTTTGTGACAGGAAAATATACAGTGACAACCCATTTCGCGTGATAGGTTGTCGCAGTTTCAACCGATATATAGGTAGCCTAGTGGTTCATGTAACAAACTTACAGCGCATAAAACAAACAGCAAAAAAACACACGCAAATAAACTGTCGGCTCTTGTAGTATTGTAATGAAATTAAGTTCCCTTGAACCAATTAGAATTCAATAAACTCACCTTCAATTTGTTTAGAGATTTCCCAAATCATGTCGATTTCTTTCGGCGATGCGTTTCCGTCGACAAATCTGGGAAAAATAAATTGAAATTAAAAAGAATAATTCTAGATTTTAGTTTCATTCAACAACATCATCATTTTTGTTTTTTAGATGAACGAATGTCTTCACCTCAGAATACAGAAAGTACCAGAAGCCGCGTTCATCTGTATTTGTGAGCTACACGCTGTGTCCAAAAATCAAAACAATGCCCCCCGCCCGCCTCACTTCCCACCCGCGTAATGTTCTAGCTCAGGCATTATGTGCCCGTTTTTAGGGTAAAATTTGGGAGTCCAGGAGGTGAGATACTAATAGAATAAAAATTGTCCTAATCTTTATTATAATTATGTACCTACCTAATTGTCTCAAGAAATTGATAGATTTATTGAATTTAATAAAACGCTTTAGAAAAAATAACGCTTTAGAAAAAAATACATTTAATTTCCTTTTTGCTTAGTAAGCTTTTTATAATATTGTCTCTTAGAATTTGAACTTAGTAACAAAAATTTAAATTTAGATAAATGATGAAATCTTATGTCTAGGTATTTTTCATAGATACTAACATACTATTTAATAGGACTATTTGTTTATGTACACACAGGCTGCTCTGATGTTTTATTCTTTCTTTTTTCAAGTCGGTTATTTTATATTAAATTAATTATTAATATTCTACAATGAATAAAAGCCCTCAAGAGGTAATAAAAAGAAGGGTAAATCACACTCTTATACTGGCAACACTAACAAGATGGATGCCTCATTATCTATGACAATTGAAAACATAGAAATTTAGTCAAAGTTGATACCTAAATACGATACTTACACGTGAAATGTGATCCCATCCTGTTTCTTTTATACACCCGCTGCATTTTATAGGTAGGAACGACATAAGACTGCATAATTTAATTAAATTGGTACAGCGTCGTACGTCCCGACGGTCACAGAGTGACTGATCGGTCGCGCGTCAAACTACTCCATTTTGGAGTAGTTTTAGTAGCCTCAGTTTTAGGCGCGCTCACGGTTTCTGGTTCTTTCTGTATTCTGAGGTCTTCACTATGACTTGTATATAACTGACACTAACCATAGTTCTTGTGTTTCTACTAAAATTATGAACCGACTAGTAAATTACCTTGTACACAACCAACCTGTACATACATGATTTTATACATAACTGACATGTACATGATCTTGTACACAACCAACCTGTACTTAAATGTTCTTGTACACAACTAACCTGTACATACATAATCTTGTACACAACTGACCTACACGTAAATGATCTTGTACACAACTGACCTACACGTAAATGATCTTGTACACAACTGACCTACACATACATGATCTTGTACACAACCAACCTGTACATACATGTTCTTGTACACAACTGACCTGTACATGATCTTGTTCATCCAGGAGACGCCCTCGCGGCACGGCGTGCACTGTCCACACGACTCGTGCTTGTAGAACATGATGAGGCGAGCGATGGCCTTCACAATGTCCGTGGACTTGTCCATAACGATGATCGCGGCGGTGCCCAGCGAAGTCTGTGCGGCCACCAAGCCGTCGAAGTCCATGATTGCTGTCTCGCATACGCTGGGGAATAAAATAGGTGGCATAAAGCAAACTCAGCCAACTATATGACTCGAGGCCTTGTTATGCTGGAAAAGAGGTATAAGTCATGGACCACCACACTGCCTAAGTACGAGTTAGCAAATAACACACGTCTTTTTTTAGGGTTTTTCGGAGCATTTAAGTTCCTTTTTATATTTGTTCTCTGTATGTAAATATTAATTTTAACTCTTACCTCATTTAATTTTTGCTTTTGCACACACAACTCATAATAAGTACCACACATAAAAAGAAGCCTTCATCTAGCTGTGGGATAAGGAAGGCTGATGACGATAAAGATTCACCTCACCTCGTAAGTAATAAGCATCAAGATGTTGAAGAGCTATCACACCACTTAGGAATAAGCACCGAGATATTAAAACTCCTACTTAGCCTCTTGGGAATAATCACAGAGATGTTGAACAGCTACTTAACCTCTTAGGAATAAGCACAGAGATGTTGAACAGCTACTTAACGTCTTAGGAATAAGCGCAAAGATGTTGAACAGTTACCTCACCTATTAAGAATAAGCGCTGAGACGTTGAACAGTCATCTCACTTCTTAGGAATAAGCGCAAAGATGTTGAACAGTTACCTCACCTCTTAAGAATAAGCGCAGAGATGATGAACAGTCACCTCACCTCTTCGGAATGAGCGGTGTGGAGGAGCCACCGGGTATGATAGCTAGCAGGTTGTCCCAGCCGCCGGTGACGCCGCCCGCGTGCCGCTCTATCAGCTCCTTGAGCGGGATGCTCATCTCCTCCTCAACGGTGCACGGCGTGTTCACGTGACCCGAGATGTTGAACAGCTTCGTGCCGGAGTTGCGGGCGCGACCAAATGACGCAAACCAAGCACCGCCGCGACGCATTATGGTCTGCAGATTTAAATATTTATAGATCATTTTCTATATCTCCTATCAGTTTTATAGACTTTAAATAAACATATGGATGGGGTTCTAGCGAAATTATTATTTACAAAATGATTGAAGATTAAAATAAATTGGTTTTTTAAATATGTTATTAGCTGCGCCCCACAATACTACCTTTTTATGCGATATTCGGTAATAACATAACGATATATCCGTGCCTGGCGTGAATACGTTGACATCTCGACTTGCACGTTTTTTTTTATTGGCCTAATGCATTCTACACATACAATATTTGTATGTAAAAAATTTACAGCTCTTAATGTACACATCTTTTTGAGATAAAGCCAGTGGTAATAACATGAAGAGGTTACATTACAGGAAGAGGTCAAACTTTTAAATGGCCGTCCTGAAAAATTTACATTTTGGACATGTCAACTTATTCACGCCAGGCACGGATATAGGTTCAGTTAATATAGTGTCTATGCTATATCTATACTAAACTTTAGTGTAATTGATCCATATATTTGTTATCATAAACATTAGTTTTTATAATATTAGGACGATAGGACCAGGATCCAGGGTTGGGTCATAGCGCGAACCAGCCGAGCGCGTAACCACAAGTTAGTGACTCACCAGCCTAAGGTGAAGCATGCCTAGACAGGATTTTTTTAGATTTTAATAGTCATATTGGCGAAATAGAACTCACAGGGGCCACAGCGATGGTCTCCACATTGTTGACGGTAGTGGGGCAACCAAACACACCGATGTCGGCGGGGAATGGCGGCTTCAGGCGGGGCTTGCCTTGCTTGCCCTCAATGGACTCGATGAGCGCGGTCTCCTCACCGCAGATATATGCGCCAGCGCCGCGGTGCACAAACACGTCGAAATCGAATCCCGAACCGCATGCGTTCTTGCCGATCAGACCGGCTTGGTAGGCCTGGAAGATTGGACAGTAAAATAAAATACACATAGTTCTGAGACAATAAGGCACATACAGATAGGTGAAGGAAAATTTGGTCAGTCAATGCAGAGTCACTTTGCTCGCACAGTGAATATTGAATATTATAAAAGTAGAAAGATAAAAAATAGATATGAATTGACAATATAAAACAAATAAAGTATTAAAAGAAGTTGTTAAGGACTTTTTTATTTACTTATTTATTTATAGGCAAGCAGCATTATGCTGATGTGCCTATATCACACTTAGTTGAAATTTCACAAAAATGTCCACTGTTCAATGCCTATGATTAAAGTCCACTGTTGCCATGCCCTGTATTTGCGTTAGCATGATTTCACTGGTTTTTTTTAGTATGGCCCTTGCTATGATCACAACAGTTACAGTTTTTAAAGCATTCTGCTAAATCAAGCAGGGTGTAGAACCCATTTTTATCATTTTTTATTTATGAATATATCATACTCGTATTTCAGTTTGAATAGCTACAAATCTTAGCATGCAAATCAAATGATTGCTCAATTAGCATGCAAAACAATGTATGTATATGTATGTAAGATGTATTGTGTTAGAAACCACAATACAAACTAGAAAATGTTTAGTAAGGGGCTAGCCCATGTGTGAAATATGTTTAAATACATATTTATTTCAGATCCATCAATACCTAAATATTTTATATACTAGCTGACCCGGCTAACGTTGTTTTGCCTCACTTAGGGGTATGAAAAATAGATAGTGTAGCTTATATGACAAGTTCATAGATTTACCATAGCATCTATTGATTACTTACTCAACCCAGTCGAAAGGTATCAACATCTATTAGAATCATTTGGAGTTAACAGATAATTGTGACTGTCAAAATATAATAACAGACAATAATTAGCAATAAATTAAAATTGCGACTATAATTTGAGATTTAAACTATCCTATCTCTCAAGTTGGATCGAACTGCACATGGTGTGCGAATTTTATTATAATCGATTAAGTGGTTTAGGAGTCCATTGAGGACAAATATTGTGACACGAGATTTATATATAATTATTAAGATAAAGAACGAAACTGACCTCAGCAATAGCAACTTGCAAGTTACTAGCTTCATTGTAGAACTCTCCTCTGATGTAAATATAGGCAGCCTGAGCTCCCATGGCTGCTCCAGCAATAAGGCATCCCTCCACCAACTTGTGGGGGTCGTGGCGCATGATCTCTCGGTCCTTGCAGGTCCCAGGCTCTCCCTCGTCAGCATTAACTACCAGGTACTTAGGACGCCCATCAGAGGGCTTGTTCATGAAGGACCACTTCATTCCTGTTGGGAAACCAGCTCCGCCACGACCACGGAGACCAGATGTCTTCATCTCATCTGAAATTCAAATTAATTTTGTTAACCTAATAAACACCAAGCATATTAAGTGAAAGTTGTGTAGAATAGTAATGCTGTACATACATAATATAATATAATACTTATGTCAATAAAGTAATTACAAAATCAATTCAAATTAATTTCATTTTATATTTAGTGATGGTTGAGCAACTGATATAAGTTCCAATTGGTTTCGGTTGAGATATGACTCTTGTATTGGTTAAGTAACTTAACTTTTAGGACCCTTAAGTTTTTATTAGGCTGAGATAATAGGATAAAGTAAATTCTATAGCTTCATTACAATAATAACTCATTTCTACTAAACAACTTTTCACTGAGTGCAGCATATAATACTTACTGACGAGCCAGTCTGTTCCTTTACATATGATCTCTTTAGTTTTGTACCAGTCGCCGCGGCTAAGGGCACCTTTCAGTCTCCAGTCGTGTCTACCGTACAAGTTGGTGAATATTCTGTCCTGGTCCGCGAGCGGGCCATACTTGCTCTTGCCAGCTGGCGCCTGCGTCTGCTGGTGGCGCACCGGCACATTGGTGTTCACCAGAGGCGCAATTAGCCCTACAAACACGTCAAAATTATGTAAGCCCCAACACGATCCAAAACAACAGCTGTGAGACTCATATATGATATAATTAAGTCTATCAATATGTAGCAGGTATAAGTTTGTGTATTATATTGATTTGTGAGCTGTAAATACTTGCCCAAAGGGGACTTATTCCCATGAATTACTCTAGCCAGCGCACCAGCCATTTTTCGCAAATAAAAACTCAAATTGTACTGTCAAAGAAGTGATACCATGTAAGTTTACCTAACTTGCACAAAAACTATTACGCATTTAATTTTGTTTGCTAACTTTTGATCAAGGCACTAATAAAGATTGACGCATTATTCAGTAAAACACTTGATGTGATGGAAAAACAAGTAAAAAATAAACCAACTGAGAGATAGGTGACTAGCTAATTAACGGTCACTATAATTTTACCCTGTTTACATTATTTATTTTTAGAATGGTAATTAATTTGGATAGCGTTTTATTGTACGCAGATTTCAGAATCGTAGCGGAGTCAAAAATAAATGTTATTTTTATGTACATCTTAGCTGAGTTCAAAATTATTACCTATAAAAATATTTTAAACGCTTTTTATTTTTCAATTGAGATAATATGAAGAGATACGGTTGGCAAAATAGTAGGTATAGATACATAAAAAATATATATCATCGTCTAATAGGTCGTGCGTAGATGGAGATCTAGATTCGTTCTAAAATTCTATTGGATTTGAGACGAAGATGAATTTATTCAAATTTTTGAACGAATAAAAATGTGTCAACAAAAAGTTTAAAATCAGCTGTTGCGTTTTCGAGAAATAAATTATAATAATTTATTTTAAATTACAGTGTCTTGTGAAGAGCTTTTACGTCTATCAGGTATAACAGAAAAATACATTTATTTATTTATTACAAGTAATTCACAGCTATTACATAGGTACACTAATTACATTAGACACACGGTTGTTAGATATATTAGAGCCAATATGAATTATGTACCTACATGCCATGCCTATGCATACATACATACATTTTTTACAGCCCAATTCTCAGCGACACTTGCTTGCTCACAATCGTTAGACAGTCGTTTGTTATCATTGAGATAACATTTTATTTGCATGAACTTTGGAATTATTTTTTACTAAGAAGTCATGGCAGCGGTTATACCTGAAATATCTAGGCTCTCCAGCCGAGTAATAAGGATTCTCGGGTGCAATCCAGGGCATATGACCTTACAGGGAACTAATACTTACTTGATTGGATCTGGGAAGAAGTGAGTACAAATCTTACTTGTATACTTACTCTTTAGTGATCTTTGCTCCCCTTAAATAGCGTAGAAAGATAAGATATTAACATTCTAATATAGTTGACGTAGTCTTTAGACATTAATTTTATTTTATTATTTTTGACATGTAGTAACTAATTTGTATTTATAAATGTTGAAGAATGAATTTAATGAAATTTGTAAAGACTATTGTATTGTAAATTTGAAATAAAATAACATAATTAAAGTTTCTAATATATGTTTAGAAAATTATAGACTCTAATTATAGGCTTATTAGATTAATTCATACAAGTAAATGATACTTTTCAGTCACCAGTAGGTAACTGTTCATGTTATAATAAACTTAATATTTGTATGTTTGAAAATTGGCTTAAGGCAATGAAAAAATCTTGAATTTACTGTTTTTTTCGTAAAAAAAAAAAACAAAAAGAGAGGTGTGAAAGGGACATCCGGATGTAACAAAGTTCCTACACTGTCAGGATTCATTATTATTTTTTTATTAAGTATTATTTATAAAAAACCTGTAATACACTCAAAAAAATAATCGTCGCGACACCACACTGTTCAATGCGAAATAGAAATGAAAATATCTGGCTTGCTTTCTATAAAAGGAAAAGAGAGAGAGGCAGAGACAAAGAAACATTTGCATGCCGCATAGCTTACAATAGCTTGCTATAGCAAAAAGTGTCATGACAACTTTTCGTAAGATTTTTTTCCGTCTAGCCCCCTTTCACAATGCATGATAAGGAACTTAATTCCAAAAACAGGTAGTACATTAATCACCTTTAGAAATACAATTACATACTCCATAAGACCAAACAAACAGCAACTCCTCTGCTAGTGTTTTAGTAGCGAGTGTTTTTATTGATGTCAATTTAGTTGTGGTAATTTTTTTTTCAGTCGCATTTTGCTGGATACAGGTGACAAAAATGTGCCACAGTACCAGAAGAACTTGGCCGAAGTAGTCCAATCAGAGCAAGTCAACATTGAGCATATTGTGCTGACCCATTGGCACCACGACCACATTGGTGGAGTGGAAAACTTGTATGGGACTATAGCTAGTGAGTGATTAACACAGAAATCTTCATATTTTTTAAGGCTTTAAATTTTGATAAATGTGTTTATTCAAATCGACAAGCAGAGGAACCTAGAATTACAAAAATTATAAAAAAACACATATTAAGTTCAGTCTGAATCCTATCAATAAAACAATTTAATTATTAATTAAATCAAAAAAATATATAAGCATAAGCAGCCCATTATATGTTCCCACTGCTGGGACTCGGGACCTTCTCTTACTAGGAGAGAGTTAAAAAAATATATAAATTAACTTTATACATTAGGAATAAAAAATATTACTTGAACATCTTTTTGGTTCATGTAGCATGCAATACAAATTTATGAGCACAAAGCATTGGCCATGTCAGGAATCGAACCTGGGACCCTCTTGTTGGCAGTCCAGCATGGTAACCTTTATTCCAATAAGTTCATCGAAAAACTTAAGAAGAGCTTTAGCTTATCATTTAATATTCTTTATTGTGTGTCACCTGTTTTTCTTGTTTTTTCACTCCTTTTCACAATGAAAAATGATTAAGTATATTTTATGTATATTGTTACTTTTCATATTGATTTCTACTTAATATCTGACCAATAAAGAGTTAATCTATCTATATATTATATTTTTTGGAAAATAGCTCAGTAATGCAAATTTATTTATTTGCCAATAGCATTATGCTGATTTACATAATTATTAATATTTTTAAGCAGTCCACTAAATGCAAATATTTTAATTTGTACTATGTTACATGCCTTGTGGTTCTTATTTTAAGAGTTTAAAAAAAACCCTAAAGCTTTTTAACATCTTTCAGTGCAGCCCAAAGTTTGGAAACACAAACGTAGCTCCGAAGATGCACCTGACACGGAACTACCAAACTCAATCCCTACACAATGGCTGCACGACGGTCAAGAAATCACTGTAGAAGGAGCTACGGTCAAAATCCACCATACACCTGGTCACACTACTGACCATGTGGTTCTAACACTGCTTGAAGAAAACATTCTATTTAGCGGAGATTGTATTTTGGGAGAAGGGACTGCGGTGTTTGAAGACCTCTACACTTATATGAAGAGTCTGCAGAGAATATTGGACTTGAACCCGGGAGTTATTTATCCTGGACATGGGAATATTGTGGAGGTACGGTAGTTTGCTTTTGACCACAAAACATGTCATCAACCTATCTGGTTTTGGCTAGCAGGTTGGATTGTGTGTAACTAGAGCAGTGAACTAGAATAAATAGAATAATAACTTGGCCGATATAATGGTTTCACCGTCCACGCGTCAAATACCGCGGTGGGCGGAGCAAAACAGCGCGCGTCCGCGTGGCATCACATGGTGTGGAGGAGACCAATGCGTGCGAGCTTTGTGTGTGTGTTTCGTTGGGATAGCAGTATAATTGTGTACGTAGATGGATCCAAATTCTAAGCGGCAATTGTATGGAGTTACTATTCCGTTTATTCTAGTTTGCTGAACTTAAGTCAGTAAAAAAAAAAATGAAATTTGAAGTCCTCTTATTTGTTTAACCAAATGAGTATGAGCAAGAGATAGCAAACTTTCAAATGTTTTCTTTATAAACACCAGTTATATCTCTTCTCTTTTGGTAGTAGGGTCCAAATCACAGCAGTGAAAACATCTAGTGGGCTACTTATGCTATGTATTTTTATCTATCTTGATCTACGCATGTTCATTGTATACCTTTAATTCTTTTATTTTTAGTTGCTGTTATAGCGGCACGGGAAATACATATCTTGTGAAAGTTTCAGCTTTCTAGTTATCACGGTTTCTGAGATACAGCCTGATGGCAGAAAGACAGACCGCTGACTTAGTGAAGCTTAGTGTTAGGTTCTCGTTTTTACCTTGTAGGCACAGAAACCTAAAAATAACGAATTTGTTTCAGGATCCAATAAAAAAGATACAATACTATATTGCACACCGGAACCAGAGAGAAGCTCAAATATTAGAGGTACTCAAAAGTAAACCTGAACAGCAACTAAACGAAATGGACCTCGTTAAGACTATCTATACGGAAACTCCTGAGCATCTGTGGCCAGCAGCCGCATACAATGTTAACCATCATTTGTCTAAATTAACTAAGGAGGGGAAGATTAAACTGGTCACAGCTGATGGGGGTAACCGTTGGCAATATGCAGAGCCTTGTACATGCAATTTGTAATTATTTTCACTTACACAGGGTGGGTGGTACTAAGATTCTTTTTTTTTCCCTATACCTGTTATAATTATATACACTTGTTAATGGTTTCTAGAGATCACTCGCTGGCTACCAATCTTCTCTTTAGTCTTGGTTTGTATAGTGCTGTTTGTCGACAAGACAAGTTGGTTTGAGTGTATTGCCGGGCAGGTCTTGGTATGCAACCTTATTTTTTTTTTTATTTCCTGGCCTACCGTTTCTACTTTTAGGTGTTCGTGGATTACTGCATTAGTTGTATACCATGACACTGCACTAATAGTTCTAAGTATGGTATTCTGCATTCTCTGTATAATAGAAATGTGCTCAGTGCTCTATAGTTGTGTCCCATAATATGTCCATACCGGTTACTAAGATTTAAAACAACTAATAGACCAGCTTATGCTAAGCAACTGTTTCATTTAAACAGTTTGTCAAAGTAAAATAAATGGAGCATCTGTCTTTTTGAGATTTTTAAGATGGCCTGAAAAAATAATCTGTGATCATACTTTTGCTTGATTTACCAAACTTGACCTGCTTCAGTACACTCTTACCATATTAAACCTGTATTTAGCCGTATTCATTTAGTCTCAGTATTAGTACAAGGTATTGGATGTTAAAAATGTGATATTTGTTGTTAATAAATATTTTATATATGTTGGTTTGCTTTTGTATCTCTCTTGTGTCTTTTTCCCTCGATCGGAGGACCATATGCCTCTTATTTAAGACTTCACACATTATGGCACCAGCCACTCTCTACTAGTCTTCTAACAAATTTAACAATATGGTCTTTCCGTCAAGTCTATCTACATTCTATTAGTGGAAATCGCCAAGCCTTACAGTTAAAGACAATAATTATAAGCCAGTAGGTCTCGAAAATTATTGTTGCAAAAAAAAAAGGTTTTTTTTTAAATAGATGACAAAATTAAATATTTAGTGTGCTTCCGCTGTGATCCGAAATCCAAATTAAGACAAGTAAAGGAAAAATCAACTAAGATCAATTAACCAAGCTTAATTAACTAAAACTAATTAACTAAGATCAATTAACTAAGATTAATTAAGATTAACGCTACCTATCACAATTCGGAAGTTCTTAACTCTACACGTGTTTCGCCTAATCACAAGGCATCATCAGGAGATGCTGACTCTTCGAACGACAAGTCGAGAGAATTCGATTGATCTTAGTTGATTTTTCCTTTACTTGTCTTAATTTGGATTTCGGATCACAGCGGAAGCACACTAAATATTTAATTTTGTCATCTATTTACAATGGATTTCCGCAAAGTAACGCCTGAGTCAATAAGTTAGGTTTTTTTTTGTTTGAAAAGTGAATTAGTCGGTAGTGTCTCAATGTTGGAAGGAAATAAGTCCAAGATGATCGCCGCAACAAATCAATATGGGTACCAAATGAGAGGCCATGACAAGTAAAATAACTTCTACTTGTGGTCTGGCACATTCGTTTTGGCCAGAAAAAAAAGTAATATAACATATAGTTATAGTTCACAGATTTATCTTTCTACGATATAGTTATAGCATAGACAAAATTATTTTTGTCTATGGTTATAGCCATCATAATAAAATCAAAGATGGCCGTTACTACATAACATTCTCGGCAGTATACTAAATTATTTATATTTTTAATTTATTCATAAACAAATAAGACAAATGTTTTAAAAACATTGTGTTTAATGAGTTTCCACAATGATTATTATTTCATTAACAATATTTGCAACATTGCTTGTTATTTAGTAATCATATTTCTTACACATTAATCTTACATATCAATAACCTATACAAAACTGTATTATCATTATTTAGTGGAACATAATTTACACAAAACACAAGAAAAAAAACACGTTTAAAAAATGAGAAAACAATTTAAAATCAAATGGTAGAACCAGTGACAAATATTTTGACGTTAAAGCTACTAGGATTGTTTTCCATTTCTTTTTTACATATAAAATACGTTAAATAAGTTCAAGTGACTAGCCACTTGGAAAAATAAAACAGATAATAAAATAATCAATATTCTTTATCTATAGACTGCTATTTGAGCTACCTAACATTTTGTGTTATTCAAATTAAATGGGTCAAAACCGCAGTACAATGAATTATTGTATTCTATCGTGACACTTGTCGACGATAAATATTGCACATCGACGTGTGGAAAGAGACAGGCGGCTAATTTCGGCTTCGTATAGCGTTATCTCAGTCGAACAAAATACATAAAGTCTGGTATCTTTGAAAAACGACTGATACATCACATCGGTAGTGTGCGACAGAGATAACGCTCTACGAAGCTAAAATTACCGGATTGTCTTTTTCTAAAGCATAAGCAGCCCACCATACGTTCCCACTACTGGGACTCGGGGCCTTCTCTGACGAGGAAAGAGATACAGGCCATAATCCACCATGCTGACCAAGTGCGGGTTGGTGGATGGTGGTCCTCAAACATGTCGGTTTCCTCACGATGTTTTCCTTCACCGCAAAGCGAGTGCAAATCCACACATAACATGAAAAACAAGTCATTGGTGTAGGGCTGGGAACGAACCAGCGGCCGTCTGATTGAAAATCAGACGTTTCTCTAACTCTTTCCAAAGTTCGATGTGCAATATTGTTTGCCGTGTACTGTACCTTGGTCTCATTAGGGTTGCTGAATAGAAAAACATGCATTTTTTTCTGGGAGACAAACGACCTATTGCCCCGAGACAAATTAGCTTGAGAGAAAGGGAGAAGAGAATACTAGGTGTGTGTGTGTGTGAGTGAATAAGTACTATATGCGCGGGCGCTTGGGCGGCGGCATTATGTCGTAGTCGTCATGGTATCGATGGTGGTCGATGTAGTCTAGCAGGATCTCCTTGGTTACAGGGTCCTTTATACTCTCGCATACCGCTGGAAAACGAAAACATATAATATATATATATATAAACGAAGAATTCTACACCTTAGGGGTACGCATAATGAAGGTGGACGCAAATCGCTTAGTACGCGACTTAGGCACCTCCACATTATAGCGATGCCGCCTATATTCCCGACAAATGCAGGGCAAATTCTTCAAAATTATTACAAAATTTTCTCAGTCTATATTCAGTTTCAGTTTATATTATAGTACCTGGTTGATCGAGCTTTGCTCGTTTTTCTTTATTATGACATTTTCTAAAAATGATTCCTAGCTAGATCGATTTATCGCCCCCGAACCTCCCTGTATACTAAATTTCATGAAAATCGTTGGATATAACATAAGTAGAATCACCTGTAGCCGTCGTATAGCTATTAGGAAAGGACTTGTCTGTCCTCTCCCGCATGTACATCCACTGATTGTTCTCAAACTTGCACTCGATGATTTTATTATTGAGAGCCTTCAGTTCTTTGGTTAGCTTCATTACTGCGAACGGTCGGTCCAGCTGACCTACGTAGAGGTGGCCTACTTTCTTTGGCAGGATGCTGGGGACAGATAGGTTTAAACATGAGCATTAAAATAGAATAATAATAAATATAATAGTAGCGCCTGTAGCTCGGCTAGCTAAGGCAATCTGACGCGATCATCGAAGCTAAGCAAGCCGATGCGGACGGCGTTTGGATGGGAGACCATGCTCAAGACTGTCGTTTCAAAAGTGCCATTTTCATCAAGTCGCTACTGTGGGTCGGATGACACGTTATCTTGTAGGTCCCGGCTGTTAGTCTTACTACAAGCAGTTGTGAAGCCAAGTCAGAGGCTTACGGGCGGCTTGAAAACTCTCGACGCCAAAGCTTGGCTATTTAGCTCAAACGAAGAAGAAGAATACATATAAACGATGCTAAATCTTTCTAATAAAATTAAGATAAAATAAAAAACTTCATATGCATTGTATAACTATTATGTTAAACGCCCATTCGTTTGTTCTAGAAACGACTTCATTCGGGTCACGCAATCTATTATCATCATATCACTATGTGACTGCAGCGCGCCTAGCGGAATTTCGCGGCAACTAGGCTGCAAGCTCGATTTGCAACGCCATCTAGGTTTTGTCGGCAATAATGGCAAAATTCTGCACCACGCTTTATTGCATGGCAATTACCAATTCAATAGACCAAACCAATTTGTTCGTCAAAAAAAAAGCGAGTGTGGCTCTGTGGTAATAACGTCTGTTTTTCAATCAGCCGGCCCCTGG
This sequence comes from Mellilla xanthometata, assembly GCA_035578125.1. Lineage (NCBI taxonomy): Eukaryota > Metazoa > Arthropoda > Insecta > Lepidoptera > Geometridae > Mellilla > Mellilla xanthometata. The sequence goes on along the minus strand of JAPUBQ010000024.1, from coordinate 15,939,606 downwards.
TTCGATCCCAGCCCTACACCAATGACTTGTTTTTCAAGTTATGTGTGGATTCGCACTAGCTTTACGGTGAAGTGAAACATCGTGAGGAAACCGGCGCGTTTGAGGCCAGCGTGGTGGATTATTGCCTATATCTCTCTCCTAGTGAGAGAAGGCCCCGAGTCCCAGCAGTGGGAACGTATAGTGGGCTGCTTATGCTTATCGTTCGTCGCATCATAGGCCTATTGCATCGTATTACCTCTAATATAAAAAAAAATATTATTTATGAAAACACATACCCTTGTCCACCCTCCGTGACTATTTTGAGCTTGAAATCTACACTGTTCATGTGACTTGGCTTCCATTTTAATACTTCGTCGCACCTCCCGGGAACATAGCGCTAAAACAAAACACAGAATCTATTTAAAAATATAAAAGTAATTATTTTGTAATTGATTAACCGGCAATCAGCTAAAAGTAACAATCAGTTACATCTAAAAGTAACAATTTAAGTGATTAAATTGTTACTTTTAGTTATTTTTAGCTGTAACTTTTTAATCACTTAATTTTTAACTAAGATGTAAATCTTAGTTTCAAATTAAGTGATTAATTTTTTTTTGTTATAAACTGGCTTATGAATTAACTATTTAATATACAATTAGTGTTATAAACTGGCTTATGAATTAACTCTTTTTCCATTTCACCGTCGATCAGGTTTCCATCAATTTTTTATTATAATAAGAATAACCAAGATGAATCCATCATGAGTCGAGTTTCACCCCATTCAGTAAAAGACTTCCCCCTCCCATCAATGTACATAAGTATCTATGTTTGTTACTTCTTCACGCACAAACAGCTGAACCGATTATGATTAAATTTTGTGTGAAAATAGGTTGAACCTTGGATTAACACATAGGCTACTTTTTATTCCGGATTAACATTAAAGCATGGCACAGCTAGTAAGAAATAAAATTTGAGCATTGAGCTCGCTTGGTATAAAAAAGCCTTACCTCTTTCGAAGGCTGGAATATAAGTCCGTCAGGTTCGTGCGAAAGTGTCTTGGCGAACTTTTCTCCTAACAACTGTCTAGCCATCGGTAACTCCCAGAATTGTTTTAAACGTATGCTGAACGGTTCGTTCTCTTTCTTTATGATGCCTTCTTTCATTGCTTTGTGCCTGAAAATAAAATAAATAAATATTTTAGTAGATTTCCGCGTTGTTTTCTTTCTTTCTGTCTGTATCAAAAGAACAAATTGAAACAGGGAAAGGCGAAGAATTCCTACTTGATTGAACACAACGTTATTTTTTGGCTTCCACTACTGCTGCTTGTAAGATTCAGACACCTGGGTTCGATCCCCACACGAAACAACTTTTCGGTAAACAATTTCCCTTTTTGCTTGATATATTTTTTTGCCAATATCAAAACTTGGAGTTCCATTATATCTATATATATTATTAATATCTTATCACGCTTTTTGAAATAGTAACTGGAAAACGAATAGTGCAACCATTTCGTGCGTGCAAAATTACCCTTACTTACTTGCTTACCCAACCAATGAAGAATAATACATTGACCGCAGCTTGCCCGATGTTAAGTTTTACGCTCTACTTTGTGTTCTTTACGGTGTAACACTCTTGCCTAGAAGGAATCTATTTATAAACTGATTTGAGGACCTCGACACTGTACTTCTAAAAAATACTGAAACTCAAAAAGAGAGTCTCTTCGCAGTCCTCACAATGAAGGTCGAAACGAAACGCTACTTCGTACCTGCCTTTGTCTTTAACCCGGCAGGCGGGTCGTGCTTGAAAAATTTGCTTCAAAGTTCATACTCTTACTTGCACAACTAAATGAATGCGAGCGAGAGGAAACGAAGTTTCAAGTTTTCTTTATTCAATTGTCTTATATACTATATTCCTCTCACCTAGGGTTAACGATCTCGTGTTCTATACAGCTTAGCCTCGTCGGGTAGAACGCTGCCTTGCCCACGTCCTTGCCTTCGAAGCTGATGACGTCATAGCACAGGTACCGCGGGATCTCCATGCCGTTCACTTTGTCTATCACCATTTCCTGGAAATAGATTATGTGATACCAGGGATCAGATAAAAAATTAGAGAGGATTGCTGATTCCCATACAATATAACGCGTTTGTGTATGTTTTTGTACTGTGTAGATTAGAGATAAATATTATAAACTGGTAACTAAATAACGAAATCATATTATCTAACTGCTAATCGAGATATTGTACATAGGGTTTTTTTCTTGACAAGTCTATACTGTATCTAGTGAAGAATAAAAATATTCTATACTATTCGTGGCGCGGGATTTTTCATCAAAATGGTGCTGAAAATCGATCGTGAAGCCTGGTAACCGGCAAATTCCGCTAGGCGCGCTACAGTCGCATAGTGATATCGTGTAAGTAGTTTGGGTGACCCAAGTGAAGTCGTTTCCAGAAAAAACAAATAGATGGCGCTTAACTTAATAATTTTATGACGCATAAGAAGAGTATTATTTTATCAGTTTCTCTTGCTCATGTCTCCCTAGCTCTTCCACAGAAGTCTCAAAGTTTGCATTTATGTATTTAGTTCGCGGTCAAAAATTATAACATTTAATAGTTCATATCCAAGCGATAGCTTGTATAATAATTGATTGAGTTCGAACAAGAGAAACAAACAATCAAAAGCTTTGTTCTTTCTTTAAATAACAATCAGTTTGCTAATAATACTAACGCCATCTAGTAGTGTGTTCCGGAGGTGTCTCCTCAGATCTTTGCTGTGCAGGAACCGGAGACCAAACACTTGGAACACGCAGTTGTCTCTGTCTAACATATACACCTCTCCCTCTCCGTCTATAAACATCATGTATCTGTGGACAAGAAATAATTATTTTTAATTGCCATTGATTTTATTTATTTATTACTAAACTGCTTTTAGATTCTAGGCTAGCCATTAAAAAATTGAAGGGTCAATAAAGTTTTAATGTGAATATATTAAAAGTTAAAATACTGTATTATCGGGCAATGTTTTACAAAGGAGATACCAAGATACACTAAGCATTTTACCTCCACCTTCATTATGCTAACCACCAAGAGTGTCGAATTCTATACCAAAGGCCTTATTCCCCGATAACTATAACCTAGAGGTTTCCAAGGCCAGAGGGAACCCGTTTTGTCCAGGGTAAGCGCAGTTCACTATAATAGATCACAATATTGCTTAACATCAGTTGAATTGAGTTTAAGCGCAAGCCCATTCAGATTAAAAATAATTGGCCAACTGCAAGTTGGGCTCGCGCATGAAGGGTTCCGTGCCATTGTTGTATGGGAGCCCCCCTTAAATATTTGTTTTATTTCACTTTTATAATTTAACTAGATGTTGGGCTGTGCGCGGGCCGCAAGCGGCCCGCGGGGGGTGTTTTTAAAGAGGGGTAAACATGGGCCACCTTTGAATTTTTAAAAAATTGGGAAAAAATTCAAGTCGTGCTTGTAAAATTGGTAAAAAACCTTAAATTCGGTCAAGAATGGGCTGATGATGATGATGATATTTTAAAATCTGTGACTATCAACTTGTAAAGCAGTAGTGTAGAATCAAAACATGATAAGGATCTCGAAAAACTGATAATAAACCCCAAATCAGTCAAATAAAAAGGTAATAAACATGTATGCAATTTTGTTAGGTTGTGGATGATGATGATGATTTTGGGAGTGCGAGTGTGGAGCTCGGCCTTCGGCCTCGCTCCACCCTCGCCCTTGCCTCGCAAGTGCCAAGGCTCGGCCTTCGGCCTCGCCTTGGCACTTGCTCGGGTCCTGCGTACCAAATGTATGGAGTTTGATGATGATGATGATGATGATTTTGGGAGTGCGAGTGTGGAGCTCGGCCTTCGGCCTCGCTCCACCCTCGCCCTTGCCTCGCAAGTGCCAAGGCTCGGCCTTCGGCCTCGCCTTGGCACTTGCTCGGGTCCTGCATACCAAATGTATGGAGTTTGTATGGAGGCGTTTTTTTTTCTTCGTGACCCATACATTTTTCATCAGATCACCAATGAGCCTTAGATGTCTATCAATATTTATTAAAGCACCACCCTCCTATCTGTTATACTTTCGGAGATCCCCTGGGGTGCTCCAGGGTCAGTTCCACTTTCAGGCACTTTTAATTTTTTCCCAACGTCTAATGGTCCCTTCTTTATTGCCGTACCTCGCAAGTGCCGCGGCTCGGCCTACGGCCTCGCCGCGGCACTTGCTCGGCTCTTGGGTACCAAATGTATGGAGTTTGTATGGAGCCATTTTTTTTTTCTTCGGGACCCCAACTTTTTTTTGCTGATCACCAATGGGCCTAAGGTGCCTAACAACATTTTTTCAAGCACCACCCCCCTACCTCTTATACCCTTGGAGATCCCTTGGGGTGCACCAGGGTCACTTCCACTTTTAGCCATTTTTCGATTTTATCTCAACTCTCCTGGTCCATACATATACAAAACCACGAAAAAACCCTACCCCACAAGTCTCCAACATGGAGATGTATTCCTACCCTACCAGAAAAAGTTACATGTATGGCGGCCATCTTTGTTTTTTGACATTTCCAAATTTTTATCCAAAATATGTAATCTGCATCTCCTGGAGCCCCCGGATGCAAAAAATCATCTCCCTGCGGCCATTTTGAAATTTGGCCGCCATTTTGAATCCGCCATCTTGGATTTTTGACATCACCCCCAAACTCTCCTACCCTCCCTCTATGACATTTGGTCGAACACCCCCCAGCTACCTCTTACCGTTCCAGAGTTATAAGGGTCCAAACTTTGTATGGAATTTGAAAAATTTGTATGACTGTCATACATTTTTTTCCATTTTCCAGAACCGTCAAGCAGTTCCATTCAAAATGAGCTAAACTTCTAAAACTCCATCTCTTATACTTGCCGAGATCCAGTAGGGTACTCCAAGGTCAGTTCCACTTTTCCAAGTTTTCAGATTTTTCCTCTACTCATTGGAACATTGTCTATACAACGGTGCTATACTCGTCATCCCCCTAAAACTCCTTCTAGGAGAACTACTATGTCAATCAGTCAGTGAGTGAGTGAGTCAGTGAATGGTAATCTAATTTTATATTATATAGACTAGATGTTGGGCTGTGCGCGGGCCGCAAGCGGCCCGCGGGGGGTGTTTTCAAAGAGGGGTAAAAATGGGCCACCTATGAATTTAAAAAAAATAGGAAAAAATTCAAGTCGAGGTAGTAAAATATGTAAAGAACCTTAAATTCGGTCAAAAATGGGCTGATGATGATGATGATATTTTAAAATCTGTGACTATCAACTTGTAAAGCAGTAGTGTAGAATCAAAACATGATAAGGATCTCGAAAAACTGATAATAAACCCCAAAGCAGTCAAATAAAAAGGTAATAAACATGTATGCAATTTTGTTAGGTTGATGATGATGATGATTTTGGGTGTGCGAGTGTGGAGCTCGGCCTTCGGCCTCGCTACACCCTCGCCCTTGCCTCGCAAGTGCCAAGGCTCGGCCTTCTGCCTCGCCTTGGCACTGTCTCGGGTCATGCGTACCAAATGTATGGAGTTTGATGATGATGATGATGATGATTTTGGGAGTGCGAGTGTGGAGCTCGGCCTTCGGCCTCGCACCACCCTCGCCCTTGCCTCGCAAGTGCCAAGGCTCGGCCTTCGGCCTCGCCTTGGCACTTGCTCGGGTCCTGCGTACCAAATGTATGGAGTTTGATGATGATGATGATGATTTTGGGAGTGCGAGTGTGGAGCTCGGCCTTCGGCCTCGCACCACCCTCGCCCTTGCCTCGCAAGTGCCAAGGCTCGGCCTTCGGCCTCGCCTTGGCACTTGCTCGGCTTCTGCATACCAAATGTATGGAGTTTGTATGGAGGCGTTTTTTTTTTCTTCGGGACCCATACATTTTTCATCAGATCACCAATGAGCCTTAGATGTCTATCAATATTTATTAAAGCACCACCCCCCTATCTGTTATACTTTCGGAGATCCCCTGGGGTGCTCCAGGGTCAGTTCCACTTTCAGGCACTTTTAATTTTTTCCCAACGTCTAATGGTCCCCTCTTTACTGCTGTGCCTCGCAAGTGCCGCGGCGAGGCCGTAGGCCGAGCCGCGGCACTTGCTCGGCTCTTGGGTACCAAATGTATGGAGTTTGTATGGAGACGTTTTTTTTTTCTTCGGGACCCCAACTTTTTTTTGCAAATCATCAAGGAGCCCAAGGTGCCTAACAACATTTCTTCAAGCACCACCCCCCTACCTCTCATACCCTCGGAGATCCCTTGGGGTGCACCAGGGTCACTTCCACTTTCAGCCAATTTTCGATTTTATCTCAACTCTCCTGGACCATACATATACAAAACCACGAATAAACCCTACCCCACAAGTCTCCAACATGGAGATTTATTCCTACCCTACCAGAAAAAGTTACATGTATGGCGGCCATCTTTGTTTTTTGACATTTCCAAATTTTTATCCAAAATATGTAATCTGCACCCCCTGAAGCCCCCTGATGCAAAAAATCAGCTCCCTGCGGCCATTTTGAAATTTGGCCGCCATTTTGAATCCGCCATCTTGGATTTTTGACATCACCCCCAAACTCTCCTACCTTCCCCCTATGACATTTGGTCGAACACCCCCCAGCTACCTCTTACCGTTCCAGAGTTATAAGGGTCCAAACTTTGTATGGAATTTGAAAAATTTGTATGACGTCATACATTTTTTTCCATTTTCCAAAACCGTCAAGCAGTTCCCTTCAAAATGAGCCAAACTTGTAAAACTCTATCTTTTATACTTGCCGAGATCCAGTAGGGTACTCCAAGGTCAGTTCCACTTTTCCAAGTTTTCAGATTTTTCCTCTACTCATTGGAACATTGTCTATACAACGGTACTATACTCGTCATCCCCCCAAAACTCCTTCTAGGAGAACTACTATGTCAATCAGTCAGTCAGTGAGTGAGTGAGTCAGTGAATGGTAATCTAATTTTTTTTTTTTTATATTATATAGATAGACTAGATGTTGGGCTGTGCGCGGGCCGCAAGCGGCCCGCGGGGGGTGTTTTCAAAGAGCGGTAAACATGGGCCACCTTTGAATTTTTAAAAAATAGGGAAAAAATTCAAGTCGTGCTTGTAAAATTGGTAAAAAACCTTAAATGCGGTCAAAAATGGGCTGATGATGATGATGATATTTTAAAATCTGTGACTATCAACTTGAAAAGCAGTAGTGTAGAATCAAAACATGATAAGGATCTCGAAAAACTGATAATAAACCCCAAAGCAGTCAAATAAAAAGGTAATAAACATGTATGCAATTTTGTTAGGTTGATGATGATGATGATGATTTTGGAGTGCGAGTGTGGAGCTTGGCCTCCGGCCTCGCTCCACCCTCGCCCTTGCCTCACAAGTGCCAAGGCTCGGCCTTCGGCCTCGCCTTGGCACTTGCTCGGGTCCTGCGTACCAAATGTATGGAGTCTGATGATGATGATGATGATGATGATGATGATGATGATGATGATTTTGGAAGTGCGAGTGTGGAGCTCGGCCTTCGGCCTCACTCCACCCTCGCCCTTGCCTCGCAAGTGCCAAGGCTCGGCCTTCGGCCTCGCCTTGGCACTTGCTCGGGTCCTGCGTACCAAATGTATGGAGTTTGATGATGATGATGATGATTTTGGGAGTGCGAGTGTGGAGCTCGGCCTTCGGCCTCGCTCCACCCTCGCCCTTGCCTCGCAAGTGCCAAGGCTCGGCCTTCGGCCTCGCCTTGGCACTTGCTCGGTTCTGCTTACCAAATGTATGGAGTTTGTATGGAGTCAATTTTTTTTTTCTTCGAGACCCATATTTTTTTTTGCAGATCACCAATAGGCCAAAAGACCTTAACAACATTTCATCAAGCACCACCCCCCTATCTGTCATACTTTTGGAGATCCTATGGGGTACTCCAGGGTCAGTTCCACTATCAGACACTTTTCTATTTTGACCAATTGTCTCATGGTCCCTTCTTTACTGCCGCACTCGGCTCCTGGGTACCAAATGTATGGAGTTTGTATGGAGACGATTTTTTTTTCTTCGGGACCTATATTTTTTTTTACACATCACCAATGGGCCCAAGGTCCCTAACAACATTTCTTCAAGCACCACCCCCCTACCTCTCATACCCTTGGAGATCCCTTGGGGTGCACCAGGGTCACTTCCACTTTCAGCCAATTTTCGATTTTATCTCAACTCTCCTGGACCATACATATACAAAACCACGAATAAACCCTACCCCACAAGTCTCCAACACGGAGATGTATTCCTACCCTACCAGAAAAAGTTACATGTATGGCGGCCATCTTTGTTTTTTGACATTTCCAATTTTTTTTCCAAAATATGTATTCAGCACCCCCTGGAGCTCCCGGATGCAAAAAATCAGCTCCCTGCGGCCATTTTGAAATTTGGCCGCCATTTTGAATCCGCCATCTTGGATTTTTGACATCACCCCCAAACTCTCCTACCCTCCCCCTATGACATTTGGTCGAACACCCCCCCGCTACCTCTTACCGTTCCAGAGTTGTAAGGGTCCAAACTTTGTATGGAATTTGAAAAAATTGTATGACTGTCATACATTTTTTTCCATTTTCCAGAACCGTCAAGCAGTTCCATTCAAAATGAGCCAAACTTGTAAAACTCTATCTCTTATACTTGCCGAGATCCAGTAGGGTACTCCAAGGTCAGTTCCACTTTTCCAAGTTTTCAGATTTTTCCTCTACTCACTGGAACATTGTCTATACAACGGTGCTATACTCGTCATCCCCCCAAAACTCCTTCTAGGAGAACTACTATGTCAATCAGTGAGTCAGTGAGTGAGTGAATGGTAATCTAATTTTATATTATATAGATAGATAGATAGATTTGATAGCCAATATACTTTTGCAATTTTAAGTGTCTAACACTTACCGTTATGATATATAGCAAAAAAAAATACGTTTATTGTTTGGGGACCCTCCTTAATAATATACATATTTTTTATTTTTTGTTGTTATAGCAGCACGGGAAATACATATCTTGTGAAAGTTTCAGTTTTCTAGCTATTACGGTTTGTGAGATACAGCCTGTAGACAGACAGACAGACAGTGGACGCTTAGTAATAGGGTCCCGTTTTCGCCTAAAAAGGTATGGTACCCTAAAAAGGTAGAATTTCAATTTACCTGACTCCGTCAGCTTTCCACGAGACCCTGTAAGGCTTTTCATGTAGTTTGCTCAGGTTGGTAACATCCATCGACACGGGCTGTGAGCCTGGGAAGCCAGTCTTCTCCCATTCGCACATCTCCTGCACAATACATACATATTAATAGTAATGGTTATCATGCCGGACTGCTAATCAGAAGGTCCCGAGTACGATTCCTGGCAAAGCCAACATCGTTGCGATGATAAATATGTCTATACCAATATCATAAGGAGGAAAAGTTTGAATTTTGTTTCTTTGTTTGACACAAATAGGCTCCGATACTACTGAACCGATTTGTTTGATTAAATCTGCGTTTAGCACTTCCCGGTCATTTGCTGACTATCCGCTAACGACAGTGATGTTCACACGTTGTTCACCCCGGACTCGACGAAGCCCCAACTCCGAACACCGTTAAGTCTGATGCCCCTTTTAGCCGCTCTTACGACAGGTCTTCCGCAGCTTTATCTTTCACTCAAGGTGCAGAGTTAATTATTGTGAGTTACCTGTGCCTTCTTCTGCACCTCGCTAAGTCTCGGCTGTGTGTTGAAAGGTTCCACACCCCTGACTCCCGGCATGAATGTGGCCTTCTTGTGAGTTACCTCGCGTCTGCCTTTCTGCTTTTTGGGCCTGCGGAAATTTTAAACTTTTAGGTAAAATTATTATGGTACGGTTATATGCGCATACAGTTCGGAATCTGAATCAGCTTTATTGTAAATCATGCCCATAACTATACCTAACTATGCAGTTTCACCATTTTGCCCATTTCAGGCGTACATTTTTTAAGAACACAAGACAAAGCTACCACCTGGGCCCGCGAGTTACTCCATTACAGTGGAGGGCAGAAACTTCTGCTATGCAGCTATGTATTCTTATTATAGATCTTATTCATTTTACAATTTTATCTTACTTATAAAAACTTTTTGATTTGGCTTTACTTACGTACGCTACTACGTAACGCGGCTACGTTCTTTGCATTTGTTTAGAACGCTTTTATTTATTCACTATACTTACTCCATTTTAACAATTGAAGGATTTTTTTTATATTTATTAGTACACACTGTTTTTATACCTTTCTATTTTAATAATTTTCCAAAGCATATAATAAATATTTTTTCTATTTGTGTTTATGTATGTAATCAACACAAAGCCAAAATAAAATTTGTAATTGAATAATTAATGTTAACTTACTTTGATGAGTCCTGTGTGCTGTTACTTGGTTTATCATCATCATCATCGTCGTCGTAATCAACTTCTTCATCCTCTGTAAACAATCAAAATATGAAGAATCAAAAGATGAAGACAAGAAAGTAAAAAACCCTGAACAGTTTTGTAAAATCACAAGTGCGAAAGTTGCATGGTGGTAGATTATTTTCTAAACTCCCAGCCGCAACCTAATTTAAGACGTTGTCACGTCAAAAATCTTACGCCAAGCACCTAAGTAGGTTAGAGCTTTAGTTTTTTTAAAGCTAATACCACTTGCTTCCTTCTTGTAGTATTTTTGTAAAAAAAAACGAGGAGTCCTTGACTACATTTACCCTTTTTTTTTTTTTTTTTTACGTGAGGAAATGCATTTACGCATACCCACCACACCCGGGGAGGTAGGTGGGGTATGTCGGGCTCGATGCCAGAAGGGCATCACTACCGACTAAAACCTCACGATGGCCTTCTCACCGGAAAGGGCGGGATGAGGTTCCGCTTCTCGCATTAACGCACCACCCCGCCCAACTCGGCTAGCCTGCGAGACTCCGCCCCTGGGGATGACTCCCCTTGCAGTGCACCTGGTGCACTGCAACCACCTCGGGGACCGTGAGTGCAATGGACGCCGGACAACCCCGGTCCGACGTCCTAGGTCCCCCGTGACGGGTCAGGTCTGTGGCCCCGTCACATGCCACTACGGCCGCAGAGAATAGGGAAAGTGGTAGTCTCCGGTTACCACTCCTTTCTCCCTGCGGCCCCACCGCGCCCGCCATCAACGGTGGCGACCCCGTCGAGGCCGCGGCAGGTAGGAAGAGCGGCGCATCGTAATACCGACACTTCTCTCCTGCCGCGGCCCCACACCTTCAGCTGCGGTGCCTCCCTATCCACACCGCAAGCCCGCCTCAGTTGCGAAACCTCCCCGAAAACCCCCGGTGCGAGGTCCCGCAACCTACTGGTGCCACTCCATCTAGAACTTGCGTACAGGGATTACAAGTCTAGGGAGTGGCCCACCTCAGGGACCCTCTTCGCTTCACCGTGGGTGACCAGGCCACGATTACTGAGCCCCCCCGCCTCGACAATGCGGGGCCCCACGGGGGGGACTACATTTACCCTGTAAACTGTGTCAGCGTTTAACATGATATTAGGACTCATTTCACACACGGCTGGTTAACCCCATACTGAACCATTTTTAGTTCGTGTTATGGTAGCTAGCACAACTGATATACTACATATACATACATATATATTTTACTAGCTGACCCGGCAAACGTTGTTTTGCCTTATTAATTAATGTGTTTTTTTTACGACCTCACATTAAAAACCTCAAAAATTGTAGCCTATGTGTTATTCTGATGTATAAGCTATATTGTGGTAAAGTTTCATTCAAATCCATTCAGTAGTTTTTACGTGAAAGAGTAACAAACATCCATACATACAAACTTTCGCCTTTATAATAGTAATAATATTTTATATAAAGTCCCCGTCACGAGAAGCTATAAATTATGTAAACAAACATCTTTTACTAAGTAAACATTTTATACTGCGAGATAATAATAAACTGACCATATTCAATCGACATGAAATATAGACGGGTTATATGAAAGTAACAACCTATTTAATTTAGTCGGATCATACTTTAACGACACAAAACGATATCGTTTGTGTTTCTTGGTACTGGAAAGCGTCCATCGCAGATCGGGACGCCATTTTGAAATAAACGCATCATTCGAGTTTCGAATGCGTACGAGTTTGTTTCATTGCTTTGCTTAAATCGCGGATCTGGTTGTTATTGTTAATTTTGTTATTGTTTCGTTATCACTTTTTTATTGTTGTTACTTTAGTTGTTGTGTTAATTTTATTTGTTATTACGTATAATGGAGCCAGTAGCCAGTACATCTAAGGAAATAAATTCGCCACGAAGAAAACGTCAAAAGGTACGTAACACAATTTACTATTAATATTAGAAGTAGGTTTTAAATTGTGAAGTTATTGGTTAGGTTAATTGGTATACCTACCTGGAGATATAGTTTGAGCTTCGTGTGACAAGTGACTTTATAGGTGAATTTTACAGGTGACGAGCTTTACGGCTAATGAGAAAAATATGGTGATCAACGTATATAAGTACGTGAAAGAAAATTGGCCATCGAATGAATATCCCTACAAAACCGAAATAAATAAAAAAACAGCATCGATTTTGGGAATTGGCATAGCATCTGTGTATAATATATTAAAAGAATATAAATCAGAAGAGGGAATAAAATCGCCTATCAAGTCTAAAGACAGGCCTAAATTTTATCAGAAAGTAGACGATCTGATAAATTAGGAAAAAAATTCACAGTTTCTATTTAATTGGCCAATTACCAACAATTCCCAAGATTCTTCAGGCAATCAATGACAATGAAGATTTGCCAAATTTTAGCGAAACAACTCTCAGGCGGCTAATAAAGCATTTAAACTTTAAATATATAAAACGACAGCGAAATAACGCACTCATTGATAGAGATGACATAATAATATGGCGGCGAAAATATTTGAAATCTATTAAAGACTATAGACTAAAAAACCGCCAGATATTTTACATGGATGAGACATGGGTGAATGCAGGTTAGTGTGTTTTTTTATTGCAGTGAAACGGCAGACTACCATACGGTTCGTCTGATTGTAAGCAAAAACCGTCGCCTTTACTGTAAAGTGATGTGTATGATACTGTAATAATAATAATGTACTTTCAACTCCTTTACTGTGCAAGTTGCTAATTAACAAATGTTTAATTGTTTTTACAGGACATACAGTAAATAAAACTTGGGTAGACAAACAGGTTAAAAGTAAGAAGCAGGCTTTCTTAGAAGGACTTAGCATTGGTGCACCTAACCCAACGTCAAAAGGTAAACGATTAATAATTACCCATAACGGCAATGAGAACGGTTTTGTAGAGGGCGGTGAAAATATATTTGAATGCAAGAAGACGGGAGATTACCACGAATCAATGGATGCAACACATTTTGAACAATGGTTTGAAAACGTTCTCCCAAAACTTGGAGAAAATGCAGTAGTGGTAATGGACAATGCGCCATACCACTCAAGGCTTCTTGAAAGAATTCCTTCTACTGCCTGGAAAAAAAATTATATACAAAATGGGCTTGTAAGTAAGAATATTTCTTACGACGAATGTGAAATTAAGACTGAATAACTGCTAAAGGTAAAAAATGTTAAAGATAAATTTAAAACTTATGCAGTGGACGAGCTCGCAAAAAAATATAAGGTGGAAGTATTAAGACTCCCGCCATATCATTGTGAGCTTAATCCAATTGAGCTAATTTGGGCCAACATAAAAGGATATGTTGCTCGCAAAAATACAAATTTTAAATTTGACGAGGTAAAACGATTACAGCAGATTACTTCGGAAAATTGGAAGCGTTGTGTGGAGCATGTTATTATCAAGGAAGAAGACAATTTTTATTCCAAAATCGATGAGATGATTGACAAAACTGTAGACAGCTTCGTAATACATGTCACTGATTCTGACACAGAAACGGAAACATCTGAATCTGACGAATAATTATTATTAATTAATATTTGTTAAATAATAATTGATTAAATCTTTAAAAAAAACGTTTTTTTTTTGTTGGTCCAAATGTTGTGAACTCCTAATCACTTGTTTACAAAATTTATAGCTTCTCATGACGGTTACTTTAGATAAATATTTAACACCCAGACCCACAACCAACAAATTTAGTTAAGCACAAAGATGTCGGCCGGGCCGGGAATCGAACCCGGAACCTTCTGGTTAGCAGTCCGGCATGGTAACCGTTGCGCCAACGAGGTCGTCGTGATGACATGATTATGTTTAATTATTATTTTCGTATAGCTGTTCAACCTCAAGAAAACTAGGCCAAAAATTAAATGGCATACATTATTTGTATATAAATACTCTGTGGATGATGGTAACCATTATTGGTTACCATGCCGGACTACCAATCCGAAAGTTCCAGGTACGATTCCCGGCACGGCCAACATCTTTGTACTAAACTAGATTTGTTGGCTGTGGGTCTGGGTGATAAATATGTATCTATATAAAATATATATGTACAACTATCTATATGTAGTATATTAGTTGTGTTAGCTACCATAACACAAACTAGAAATGGTTCATTATGGGGTTAACCAGCCGTGTGTGCATAGAGTCCTAATATTTAAAAAAAAATTACAAAGTTTTGTACTAACCAATACACCAGTCGGGCCGGGCGGGCGCTGCGGGTGTGTACTCCACGTCATCATACCGCCGGTACAACTCCTGGATGTAGTCCTGCTTGTAGATGCCGGGGGGCCTGAGGAATTACATGTCTTAACTTAAGGCAAATATAACATAAGGAGAGGCACCCAAACGGGTGCTCACTTGACATGCCATCTCATGCCATGCATACAACTCATATGCTTAAAGTAAAAACATTGATCGCAGATACAGAACGGACCAAAAAATATAGACAAAATCTTGAATATACAGATTTTTCATTCAAAATCATTAACGGTAAAAAATATTGTAAGTCTGTCTATAGAACAACTCTAAGAATATTTATATTTATTTTGGTACAAATATGAATTAGGAAAAAGTCCAAAATTTCCGTGAACTGTCTGTTACTTTAGTGAATAGCTCCAGGTATTTTCGAACAAATTTACTGATTTCTTAGATATATAGTGATAATACAAAATAATAACCGTTAAGGTTTATTTTTTAAATAAAGGTCTATGGAAATGTGTTATTTCTATAATTGGTACTTTGATGTTATAATTTCATTTTTTGAACATGTTTTTTTAATCATTTTTCATTGTACCAAAATAAGTATAATAATTTTTAGAGTCTTCATTAGAGTGGAGCTACAGGTGCTACGAGAAATCTTATTATAACAATTGACTTCTCACCTGATCTTAGCAAACATGCCGAGAGCAACCTCTACGCTGCAGTCCATCTGATCCACCATATAAGAAACCAGTAGGAACCCCGTCCTGTTGAAACCATGTGTGCAGTGAACCCCAATCACTTCTAGAGGATTCTGGCTTTGGAACTTGGTTACTATGTGGATAAATTCTCTGGAAGTCAAATATTCAGTTTTTATTAAATATAAGAATCTTTGTCACTAAATAAAAAAAATCTCTGGAAAAAAATTTCAAAATTTCAGTTTCTTTTTAATAATTGTTGTGGATGAAGTTTCTGGAAATTAAAAGTTTAGTTTCTATTAAATAAATGTAACTTTGTCACTATGATAATGAATTTTCTGGAAATCTGTTATTATTTCTATATAATGAGTTTGATTTATATTGAATCGGAGATAAGATTATTTTAAGTGATTAATGGTACAAATTGAAGTAGCTTGAATCAGACGGCCCCTGGTTCAATCTGTCTGTCAACAAGTGACATGACTTGTTTCTCAAGATATGTGTGCATTTACACTCGTTTTACTGTGAAGGACATCGAAACACTGTGAGGAAACAGCATGTTTGAGGAACACACTATATAAAGATGTATGTCATCCACCAACCCGCACTTGGCCAGCATGATGGGTTATAGCCTATATCTCTTTCCTTATGAGAGAAATGCAATAGAATTCCAAGCTTAATAAATAAAATACTTACAGTTACTTTATAGGTAAACTAAATTGGACTTTATTTTATGTACCTTGTCTGTTCCAGTGTAGGTGTTTCCCCATGGCCCCTGCACTGTAGCTTCACATACTTGCATCCTGTATCCTCTACCTCTTTCTTGTCATAAAACCGACTGGTATTAGTCAGGTCTATCCACAAGCCTACTTTAACCTAGAATATGAAATTGTAAACAATGATGCACAATATTTGGTAAATGATACAGTTATTATTGTCTGTTACTAAAACTAATACGAACGTGAATAGAAGATAATATATACATACTCAGAAAATACTAATATTACTAGAATTAACAAAGATACCTATCATGAAGGGAAATATTGAAACCAAAACATTCATCAGCTGATAAAAGCACAAGTTTTTATACTTACTTTCATGCTTTTCATGAACATGAACAGCATTGACGGCGTAAACCTGTTCTCTTCAGGTACTTTGCCGTTGAACTGGGAGCCCAGGGGTGTTTTGAAAGCCAGAAATTTGTCTGCAAATAGACCACTAGCCTTTCGTGGACATTTCAGCCATCTATTCGGGATTGGTCCCGGATCTCTGCTGGCCATTGTGAGGTGTATTGAGTGAATATCCACTACTTATAAACACGGACACTTGATCCTAATCACATTTGAGTCGTAATAAAGCACGAGAGATGGGACTTTTTAGAAAAAAGTGAAATTATCCTCCTTGACACAGCATCTCCGAGCATTTCTCTCGGAACAGATAAAAAATCAGTTGCCAGTTTATTAGAGCATTAATAAAAGTTACACCTTCATAGATAAAAGTTACGCAAATTGTGAGCGGGTATACAGAGTGCACAATAATACGCACACATTAAATTGCGGTTTTCGGTCTCTGTTACTCTTTCCAAAAACAGCTCAATGCGGTTGAGATAGCTATATACAGTGAGACTGTAGCTTAGTAGTTTGTACATCAAAATATAGATGTCGCAAATTAAGCGAGATGTAAGCCCTTCTTACGTAATTCGTGTAATTTTAAATTATGAACGCAGCTGTTTATTTTACATGGTTGGTAGTACTGTCATCATGACATTTTGTTTGACAGTTATATCAAGTGACGGTTAGTTTTATCTCTTTCCCTCTAGAGTTTTTTTGATTAGACCAAAAAGAGCTGGCTGACAAATATTTTTGTGTCACAAGTTTGGCTGCATTTGATTGAAGATTTGTTGAAGTTTGCCTTGCTGAGAGCCTGCCATTTTGTAAGATAGAAGGGAGATAAAAAATAGTTTTATGGTGTTAAAATTTTTAAAAAACTCCGTTGCCATTTGTATTAGGGACAGAAACAAATGTTTAAATGGACGCTTCGTCCATTATAACTCAAGTGTCACGGGATGACGAACAATTAAACAATTATGGATCCGACAGAGGTAAATCCCAACTGAATTACACCTGTTACCTACTGGCATCAAATTAGAGCGTATAATGTTACCTCCTCACGACACGTAAATATTTGTGAATCGTGATACGTTGTGAATCCACTGGATCGCGAGTGTTTTGTGCGTTCCGTGTAAAGTTTCGGGTGTGCGCGGTTCGAGGTAAACAAATTGGAACGTGCGGACGCGGTAACATTCCTGGTGCAACCTTGAGAGCTGGGCTCGCCTCTCGGATCCGGCGGCGAGAGAGGCGGCGGGTGTTGATGTGGAATGGTTGTTTTAGGGTCATCCCCGGGCACGCAGCACAATGAGGGCGACGGCAGCCCGCCGCCGGGGACGCCGACGCCGGGCGGGAAGAAGTCGGGCGCCAGCGGCGGGTTCCTGCGCTCGCTGCTGTGCTGCTGGCGCGGCGGGCGCGGCAAGGGCCCGCCCGGCGCCGCCGGCAGCGTGGACGGGCGCGCCTCGCCGCCGCTGCTGCACCTGAGCGAGCACGCGCCGCGCCCGCTGCTGCCGCCAGTCAGACACCAGGACATGCATAAAAAGTGTATGGTCATTGACCTGGACGAAACATTAGTGCACAGTTCCTTCAAGGTAAGTGCATACTGGCTAACTCTCAGTAAAAAGTGTTTTCAGATGTTGGTCACATCCAGGATACTTAGACTAGCGTTCCAAAATTTAAACTAAGTATTTTGCTACAAATATGTATAAGGATATATAATTTAATATGTTTTGATAACTCCAATTCCTTCTACATGTCGTAACTATAAACCAAATGCTCCATTAATCCAAAAGCTAAAGTTCTATATGTGTTTCTAAGAAATACAACATTACTGTTCTCCAAACTGAGACTAGGTTAATGTATCTTTGCCAGTCATTACCCTAAATTAACAGTAGGTGTTTTATCTCCATCACTGAACAATCTATTTTTATCAAAACAATTTGTAATATAATTATATAGAACTTTATTTAGACCAAAATTTCAAGGGTTACTTATTGTTATTATAAAGCTACTAAAAAAAATATTAAGCATTAATTCATTTTCTCATTTTCTTTAGATTATGTTATCACATTTAATGCAGTCAATATACTCTAGGAGCTAGCTAGAAAAGAGGCATTTTTCTTTTGGTTATGTCCATAATTGTAGAAATTAGATACAGTATTGATAACAGACAAATGGACAGAAAGAAACTGAAAATATTATGAAGATTGCTGGTATAATATAATATGTTTCAATGTCTTGTTAACTGACTGAAAAAAGTAATACAAATGAGTCTTTTCACTAGAGCAACACTTTCAAACCTGATTAGGTTCTAAACCTTCTAACATGCAAATAAAACTGTATAGGCATAACTAGGCCGTACAAAATTGCCTACAAAGTAAATAAAGAACATCACAATACCCACTATTCATACTATGAGACTGTATAAAAGAGTTGAATCCACTAAGAGACCATTGAACTAATTTGTTAATACCCTAACAACAGTCAGTAGGCCAAATGTCTGACTCAGCTGGAGACTAGTAACTCCCATATGGGTTTTCCTGTTAGGAAAATAATTTATTTTGGAGCAACAAAAATGAACACCAAATTATTGTATTTGAGTAAACAGGTAACTGATAAGAAAGTGGAATTAGAGAAATTCATTTTTAAAACCACCATGTTGAAGTTTTCGTTGTTGAAAGATTTATCCATTTTTCTTTTTTTCATAAGCTTTATAATTTTTTCAAGCAGTGCAAATACCTCTCTTACAAGGCTTAACAGCTGTGCTCACAAAAATAGAACCTACAATTAAAAGTGTCATCCAACCAATGACTTTCTTATCTGATTATTGGGGCAGTAATTCTGCAGCTTCAGAGTATTTTCTCTGCCATTAAGCTCCTAAATGTTTTACAGACAAATTCTCAGCGTGAATTTTTTTTTTCACAACACGGCTGGTTAGCCCCATACTGAACCATTTCTAGCTCGTATTATGGTTGCTAACACAACTGATATACTACATATACATACATACATATTATATATAAATACATACTTACAACACCCAGACCCACAGCCAACAAATTTAGTAAAGCACAAAGATGTTGACCGGGCCCGGAATCGAACCCGGAACCTTCTGATTAGCAAACCGTATTGTAACCTTTACGCCAATGAGGTCGTCAAACAGTGTTATACAGATATATTCTTTACATTTTTTTCAAAAGTATGTTTTCTAATCCATTCATAAAGAATACCTATGTACATAATTTTCTCACAAGTTTAGTCTCTTTAACAAATTTCTGCAACAATGTAACCACCTGTTACATTGTGTTTATGCTCTCATGCCGTTAAATTTAAGAAAAGTTTGAGAGTTTGGAATAAAAATCTTTCATTTCCAATTTTTATGTTCCAGTTTTAATTATAACATAAAAACGTATTTGTTTGCACATAAATATTTGCATTCAAGAGAGTACTTACTGTAAGTTAGGAATTAATATTGTTTTTACTATTGTATATCTTTTGCAATATCTCTAATATATAAAATTTCCATGTTACAATGTTAGTTACCATACTCCTCTGAGAAATTTTATATGCATATTCGGTAGATCTGAGAATCGGCTACTATCTATTTTTAAGGCAAAACAACATTTGCCATTTCATCTAGTAATAAAAATAATATTTAAGGAACCATCTGTAATTGCCTAAATTATATTAAGCATTTTTTAATGGTTATGGCAAGCATTTTTAATGGTAAGTTAAGTGCCTTTTGTATATTGCCACTAAAAGTAGCATTTTTGTGGTTTACTATAGGAAAAACTTGTTAAATTTGTTAATTGGTGCAATGTTTTTAAAAGGCTTTGGTTTTCTCTTCTAGTTTTTTTTTAAATATATATGTAGTAGTTACAACACCACCAAATCTTAGCACTTGAAAGCAATCCAATGACCTTAACATTATTATCAAATGATCTAGACTTATGTATAACTCTGGAACACTTTTTTCGGATATTTAATTTTGAGTAACTGCGGCTTGTGTTGTTAGCCACATCAATCCGGGATAAAAAGTAGCCTATGCGTTAATCCAAGTTATAAGTAACATACCTCCAAACTAAATTTCATACAAATCAGATCTGCTGTTGCTTTAAAAATTATACATTCTCCACAAACTTCTGCATTTATAATATTCATATTTTACGCCAGACTAAAAAATCAAAGCCACTACATATAACACAATAAATACAATGCTGTCTGATAAGCTTACATACTGTATATCGTGTCGATAAGATCTAGCTGTTCAAAGTTAAATGCTGATGATAATGATGACTAATACAGAGGTAGCATACAAATAAAGCTAACTCGAGAAGCCGGCAGTCGTTAGATTGGCTTGTCAATCAAGTGAAAGTTCTACCAAGACCATATCGGCATTTTTCACTATGGGCTAGGCGCCACACTACAATAGGGCCTCCATTCGTAGAACCTGTTCTTGTGACCGCCTTATAAAGAGACGCTTAGCATTTGTGTCACGAATTAGCGCCAATATTCATAAGTTGATTGGAACTTTCGCGTTTCCATTCATTGTCGATTGGCTTTTATAGATTTGTTGTAGATATTAGCTGTGTCCCGTGGTTTTGGCCGCGTTAATTCGTAAAATTGAAGTAGCTTATACATTATGTTAATGCGAAGTATAAGACATATCATACAAAAATTTTAGCCAAGCCAGTTCAACATTTTCAATGACAAACTTTCGCTATAATATTAGTGTAAGGTTTAAATAATGTAAAGTGTGATTGGTCTATTAGGTCTACTACTTTGTTTTGATGTTGTGAAACGGCTGTACCGATATCGATGACATAGTTAGTTCTTGGATTTATACATATGCGTGGCAAGCTTTTTTTATCCCGGATCAACGTAAGTAATTTAAAATTCAATCAAAATTGTATGTAAAGGAGCAGGTTGAAAACCAGCGCTGGAGTACCTAGCGTACTTACAGCACATGCTGAACCTGCTCCTTTTGTGCACATACACAATACGCAAGTCATTTTATACATATGTCAAAAAAACTCAGATAAACAGATAAACATTTTATTAATAATATGTCAAATTACAGGTCAGTTTACAATAAAATACAATATCAATAATCAACAATGTCAAATATAAATAGTTAATACAATTATAATTTAACATTATTCCTGATGTCAAATATTAAAATAAATAACATCTAATTTAATAATATGTCACAATTAAATTACAACCTTTATCTCCTTAGTAACGTTTCTTTCTCAGAAGTCTTTGCACAATAAATTATTTTTCTTTCTTTCTTTCAATCCAAGATGTGTTTATTCGTTTTCACATGTACCTAGAATACAAACTTATTCATTAACCCTCAAACTTGACTCATTCGCGCCAGGTAACAACGCGGGGCGAAGTAATTAAATATGTAAACAACATATTATTATGTCCCACACCTAAAGAGAGCGTAATATTTACAATTGTTATTGCGCGTCAAATGACAAGTGATATAGTAGCTTGTTAAGATGTAAATGATAATGACTAAGAAATAATATACATTATATCAATTCGCTTCAATACCTAGTTACATATACATATGTACATACATACATATGTATATGTATATAAGAAGCACACACTAAGTCACACATAGAATCGCGTACATGAATATACAGAGTTTTCATATAACATACATTTCTCGTATTATATTCTTCTTTGAATGAGCTAAGTGGCCAAGCTCAGGTGTCGAGATTTTTCAAGCCGCCCAAAGGCCTCTGACTTGGCTTAACGACTGCTTATACAAAGACTAAGACTAACAGCCGGAATCTATAATTTAACGTGTCATCCGACCCACAGTAGCGCTTAGATGAAAAGGCTACTTTAAAAATCAACAGTCTTGTGAATGATCACCCATCCAAACACCGTCCACATCAGCCGTTGCTTATTATATTTATTACTAGCCAGCAAAGTAATGGATACTTAAGAAAGCTTTAAATTCTGCATTCGATATAACAGTCATATAGCTATCAATATTAAATTACTTATCTCATTATCATTCGACCAACATTGGAGATTGTATATCTTGCTACCAAGGGTAATTCGTAAACATACATAATATACTCGTATTTTGATAACCTTGAGCCGGTGCATTCAGTCTTTGACGGATCACATTGTTCTTTCTTGGTTTATTTTGTTTCAAAATGATTATTTTAATGCATTTAAAATGTATATTCCCAAGAAGGCACGCTTTTTTTACTCGGCGCTTGATGGTAAGTGACATTGAGGTTTATGGTGGATCGCGCTTACACGGAAGGAACCGGTTCACTCTCGCCTCAAAAATCGCTAGATTATAGTCATTGGGAAACAGGGAATTCGGCAAGGAATTCCAAAGTTTGGACAACAAAGGTGTAGGCAGTACGCTTTGTGCGCGTGCCTTAGACACCTCTTTCGTAAACCGATGCCGCCTTGGCGTTTCCCTGCTCATCCGATAGTGAAAGGGGACGCGGGGAAAAACTTCATGTAATTCAGTCGCACACAGTTCGCTTCACCTTAGGCCAGATTGTCGCTAACTTGTGTAGTTACGCGCCCTGTAATGTAAAAAAAAAAGTATTTTTAGGTGTACAAATTTGGCATAGTTATAGACCATGTTTTTTTGGTGGCAAACAAGCACGTCGATTGACTTGGTCTCCGCGAAAAGATCTTCCAGTCGCCTGCTCCCTGTTTCTGAATGTAACGTTACATCAATTCTACCAGTGTAATCCATAAAATATCCGATACAACCAGCCCCGCTTTCCACGATCGTGTTAAGCAAAAATAGCACGAAATTTTTATGGTGTCTATACAGTTTATCGCGGTGAGATGTTATAAAACAAACTGGGCGCTAAAGGCCTACAATCATGGTTATTTTTAGTAGCGTTATTATATGGCTAGAACGTTTGATTAGAGAAATATGTAGTCATTGAACTGTTAACGTGTTTTTAGGGTTCCGTACCTAAAAGGTAAAAACGGGACCCTATTACTAAGTCTCAGTTGTCTGTCTGTCTCCAGGTTGTATCTTAGAAATCGTGATAGCTAGAAAGCTGAAACTTTCACAAGTTAAGGTAGACGCTTAAATTTTTTACTGAATATACGGATGTATATTTCGTAATAAAGTAAATAATTAATACTTAAATTGAAAGCTCCTCTTCAATATTCCAACAACAACCCTGTTTTTTTCTAAGATAACGATACGGAACCCATCATGCGCATTTGGCAAATTATTTATGTGTGTTTCTTTATGTAGGTATATAGGTGTAAATCTTAGTGAAAGTTTCATCACTTGTTTCGGTTTGATAATATATCGTTATGATGAGTATTAGGTAGTAGGTAATATATACCCAGCAGTGCTGCTAAACCAGGCTGATAATTATAACTCATTGACCCAGGCGTTACTTTGCGGAAATACATTGTAATAATGATGATGTTTTTTAAAATCACGACAAACCGCTATCCGCTCTAAAAAGTTGAAACAAACCATTAATCCCGCCTCTGTAATAGTTTCGCTGATGTCATATATCATCTTATGTCATTAATATATCTTCATAATACATGTATATGCGTATGTCATAAACATACATCTAGAATCAAGGGCGTGCGTATTTCATTGATACCACGCCCACAGCCCCGCTAGTTTGCAGAGACCTTGTTATCTGACTCAAAAACTACTCTTTGTGGACTAATGGAGGAACTTGTCTTGTCTCTCTCAAGGCGTTTTGTTAATACCTCTACTTGTATTGCTAATGTATTGTTATTGACTAACTAACTAGTTACAAAGTCAATCACGGAACTAAGAAAAAACAAATTAACAGACAGGGTTGCTGTTACGGATATGGTCAATAAATATTGGCGACGCCTTCAGAGTAATTATATCTTTTAATCTATCTTCTAATATATAAAATTTCCATGTCACAGTGTTTGTTACCGAACTCCTCCGAAACGGCTTAACCGTTTTTACACAATTTTATATGCGTATTCAGTAGGTCTGAGAATCGACTACTATCTATTTCTCATACCCCTAAGTGATAAGGGTTGTTCACCATTAAATGTTTTAAAGCAAAACAACGTGTGCCTGGTCGGCTAGTAACTGTGTAAAAGTGACATAATAAAACAAACGAATTTGTAACTTTGACTAACTAAGATCTTAGACTGCGCTCACGCAGTGTATGAATTAATGAAACTAAATTAATAAATAGGCTTTGAGGTTTCCTTACCCAAAGGGTACCAACGGAACCCTATTATTATAATATTTTTTATGCAAAATTATACGGATTTAATTTTTATTTACTGACGCTTTTCTCGATGATATTACAAACAGACAAAATCTTCAATTATATAATGTCATATTTTGTATTGATTGTTAATTCTAAGCTATCGCTAAAATCTAAGCTTTCACTTTTCAAGTATTTCTTTAGATACCTATTTCAATAAATAAAAAATATATATGTCAGTATCCTGGCTTACTCTCCGAAACAAAAATGGCTGATAAAGTCGGAAGATTGGTAGGAGAGAAGACTCTTGGACTCCTGAAACAATCTACTATCTCTCGATCACTGAAGCGGGCGAGGTCGCGAGTACAGGAGTTCAAAAACGCTTACGACCACTTATTTCTTCGGAGAAAAAGCATTAAAAATGCTGACTAAGCCTTTTTCTTAGAAGTACACGAATAGATCTTGTTATGATACGTTTAACCCGAGATTTTTCAGAAGCATTCAGTTACTTGTATCACAAGTAAGGGTCTTTAGACTCAGTCATCGTGTTTGTCCAAATTTGCTATGCGCTATAATTTATTCTGTGACCATGCGTACGCATAATCGTCTGACAATCCTCTACAAATAAGGAATCACGTCTAATCTGTTAATAATGATTATTACGACACAAATAAGTCGTGATATTCGACTTCCTCTCGCTAAATACGGCTAACCGCAGATTCGTTTTCCGGCTCTGAGACGCGTTTGATTCAGTTTAGTAACTAGAGCGTGGAGTGGACAGTGGCTGGCTGCCAAAGGGCCGCTGGAGGCACAAAGAAACGGGTAATACGAAACCGGGCGAGGTAAAAAAACTCTTGCGCCGAGAAACTGGCCCGCGAAATGTATCGATATGCGGGATGTTATGTCGAGTTATGTCATCGGAAATATCGAAATATTGTATGTGTACATTCGAATATTAAGCTCTTATCATTCTTCTATAACATTGTAATGACTATATTGGTATCTTAACAATGTTTTGGCTTCACCCAGTTCGGAGGAAGCCATTTTTAAAGAACATTTATAAATAACTAGAAGTTCAAAAACAAAGAAGTTTCATACAAACTGCTCTACCCTCTTTCACCCCCTTAGGGGTGGAATTTTCAAAAATCCACTCTTAGTACGCGTACATACTAAAACAAATATACCATCCAAATTTCATATCCCTAGAAACAGCCGTTTAGGCTCTGCGTTGCCTATAGATGTCAGGACAAAGAGTCTTATGTATAGATTACATGTATTAAATTGATTTTGTAGCTTTTATTGCGATGAAAACCGCCTAATGGGAGCGGCATAGTCTGCTACCGACAAAACTCCTTTACTATTTAAATAAATAAAAAATCTTCAACGTTTAGTTTAGTTCCTGTAAGCATTTATTCCTATATACCTAATTATATTTTTGATACGTTATCTAATAAAATCGTTAAACAGATTTGGTCCCTCCACCAAAGCAGTTACTTCAGAGATTACATACGTAAAGAACTCCTAACCTTGAAAAAAAGTTACATTTTATCTTTTTGACCCCGCGTTTGCGATACTTGACCCGTTGCGCGTTAAATATTCCAGTATATGTATTTATACATACTGAGGCATATTTGACTCATTCTGATAATTCTTTAGCGCTAATATGTACAGAGTAAAGTACATTGAAGTTTATGAGTGAAAGATAGTATCCATACATTCGAAGATGACTCATCTTGCATTGTACATAATTATATCTGTGTTGAAACTCGTGTAAACTATATCTGTGAGAAAGTTTATTCAAACGATCTGTTTATTTTCAGGTAGATTATTTATCTTCCCAGATATACTGTTCATGTATTATATTTGACAGTTTTATGGTAAAGATTGTGTAGGCTTAGATTTCGATTTTGAATTCGATACTTGTTCGTATTGCGATTAAGTTTGTCGAGCATTAGATAAGCGATTCTAATCAGAATCGCTTATATCAATAATATTGCGATCATAAATCGTGTCTCCAAACTATTACGACGAGGTTTTACGCGGTACAGACGCGACATTTAAACGGTGCGGTAATTATAAAGAAATAAATACAAATAAAATGATTATTACAGGTATTAACAATATTGATCTAATAAACTCTAACGATTCAAGGTAATATCATAACCTATATAAGAAGTAAAATTTGTGAAAATTTTCTTTATAACTTACGGAAGAACATCGTATTTAAAGTTTAAAAAGATACTTTTAATGCTAATTTTACGTATTCGTGTAATAAAACTAGCGTTTATAAACATTGAATCAAAGACAATAAAACATCGTTGCTGAATATCTTAAAGATTTTATCAGGAATTTATCGAAATAAAATTACGAACTCCCTGCTTCCCAGGCAGCCTAAAATATATCACGGTCCGGTTGTTCGTCTATGAAATATTTTACAATGACGATAGATTTACTTTTTTTCTCTAAACTGTCTTTTACGCAGTTTTGTATCGAGTATCACCTTCCCTGTTCAATCGAAACCTGTGAAATGCAACGACACAGTTTAATTCTAAGTTACTATGTTGCACCGACTACTATTATATAAAATAAAGTACAGAAAAATGAACTTTAACTTAATACCCTAAGTGTCAATTGCTGAGTATTGGTGTATCGACATTTATACGTAAGGCAGGTACAGTTTAGCTCGCACGCCTTGGCGAGTAAAAATACTTACCGACTAACTCCCCATCGATTTGAACCAGTTCTTTCGATTATGATGTTTCTATTTAAATACTCTTGACGCATAAAAAGGTAATATGCTTTGATTGCACGCTGGGAACTAAGAAACCGACAGTTTGCAGAAAATTACGATTACTTAATCGTACTTTAATCGAATCAGGTTTTGAAAGTTAATTCGTTATCCTGTTTATTTCGTATGAATGTTCAGGAGCGGAAGTCGATAGTAATGCGCAGCACTTTTATGTTCATGTTGTGGTTTTAAATAAATATTATTAAAAGGCATTTGTTCGTTACATTTCCATATAAAATGTATTTATCTATACTATATAATATAATATAATATAAAGAGGAAAAGTTTGATTGTTTGTTTGTTTGACGCGAATAGGCTCAGAAATTAATGAAGCCTTTTGAAAAAATCTTTCACCGTTGAAAAGCTACATTTTTCTATTTCCTTACCCCACTTAGGTGGGGTCGGCACAGCAAATCTTCTTCCACTTCTCATCAGACGTCATCTCCACACTCAATCTTTTCTCTCTCATGACCTCATTCACACACTCCATCCACGTCTTTTACAGTCGGCCTCTTGCTCTTCTTCCTTGCACTACCGTTTCCATACATCTCCTAGTGACATGCATCTCCTCTCTATGCGTCACATGTCCATACCACGCTAACCTTCCATTCTTTATTTTCTCCCTCACTGGGGCTACTTTCACACTTCCTCTAATGTATTCATTCCTTATTTTGTCCACTCTTGTCACCCCACACATCTATCTAGCTAAGTTGAAAAGCTACATTATGCCCGAGTATAATAGGCTATATTTTATTTCTAAAAATATTAGAGATACTAAAAATCCAATATTGTAACACAAGCCCTTATATAGCTAGTATCATATAAAACCCAGCGATATAGTTTATTTTTTGCTCTTCTGCTCCACGCCTTTCGAAAAATTTTCCTAGAAGTGTTTTGATTATAACGAACATTGAATCTTTTCTATTATACTTGTTTACTCAGAAATATTGAGCAAAGGAAAATACAAATACAAACTAACGCGTGTCGGGCTTGAACTTCTAAATTCCGAGAAATAAAACTGGTGGCAAAACAACACAACACAAAGCTCCTCCATAATATGTAGAACATTTTATAAAAAATAACTCGTAATATCTAATAAATATGACGAAAATAAATTGCTAAATTAGAGCAAATAAATAATACAGCAGTATGTCGTATTATATCTTGTATTATAATGGGCAGGAAACTGCAACGTATTCAAATGCGTAAGTTACTCAATCTTGGGGCCTACCACGGGCATTGAAACATGTGTGATATTAATGTTATTTACATTGTCATATTGTTTGAACTCAACTCTAATTAGACTAATTTAACGGTTAAGACAGCCAAGTTTTGCAGGAGTTAACGTGTTTTTATCATTAAATTTCTTAAATAAAATGACCTGCATACGCCACCTATTTTGAAGTATCAGAATCTTAGCACTACCACCTAAGCTTAGTAGTACCCATTGTCATATTTTGATCTACTAACACTAAATTGGCACAGGACCGAGATGAATGGCATGTTAAAAGCGAGGCCCAATACCAGCAGACGGCGAGAACCGGCTGTGGATGATGACACTAACCAGACACAATTGAGTGAATTTTGACATTTGAGCAATGTTGAATTAGACATTAAAAACTGTACTAGACATTAGTAGGCCCCACTTTAACAGTTGCCTCGGGGAGCGGAGATTATTCGCAAAAACTTGATGTCATTACTGCCCTGTCTCTTGCATAAATCATGTATCATTCTGCTGAGAAGGAAATGATCTGCGACTTTTGTTCCTTCACACGTCAGAGTGTGATATTTAATGTGTATCGTGTCCTTAATCAACAATACTATATGTTGAATAAACAACATTTATCACAACAACTTCTTTTATCTTTGTTGCATATTTGTTGTCGTATAACGGAACCTATTTTTGGTAATTTCGTTAGTATTTCTATTAAGATTTTGTTACTGTACTAAGGTATCATGATGATATTTAATGTATCGTATATAACGTATTTAATCTGAAATTTGATTGCATTAAATTTATCACATTAATATTACCACTTTTTTTATCTGTGTTGCAAATTTTGATATCGTAAATCGGAAGCTATTTTTCGTAATTTCGTTAGTACTTCTGTTTAGGTTTTGAAATTGTTACTGTCCTAATAGGCACCAGGCAAAACCTCATGCTCAAAGTCATTACTATTGAGGAAAGTAAAGTCTGTTAATAATGACTGGACTGTTATGATATCAAAGTCAACATGCTGATAAATAAGGTTAAGTAAAGATATAAGCTAATCTTTGTATTAACAATTCTCAAACTCATCCGTCGATGAGCACGAGCTAAAGGAAAACATCGCGAGGAAACCAAAGCATGCTGGTAGAGCATTGGCTAGCGCTCGCCTGGCTAGCGACCACCCTCAATTTGCAAATGTGTCTCCAAGTTCTTCGCAGCGAGACAGATTTTCTAATTATTAATTCGTACGTCTGTCTCAGGTTTGGGTGGTGTGCTTGTGAGTTGGCTGTTCAACCCTCAATGTGAGAAAATCTCAAGTGGCACGTTTGTTTGTTTAGTTTGTTCTTTAGCTTATTTATTCCAATATCAATCGAAGATGGGGAGTGATATATTTTGCCCACCAACTCTTTCTTACGCATCTAACACTTACAGTATACACACTTACGCAGCCCACTATACACCTCCGCTGCCATTGCTGCGACTAAGCACTTGATGGCACATATCTTCGGATGTTTTGTGATTCTCAGAGCATATAAAGTTCTTCGCGACGTTTTCCTTCACGGTATGAGCGAATGCAAAGTTCACACATAATTGGAAAACAAATCATTGGTATAGGGCTTGGTTAGGTCACGCACTGCAATCTAACATTCTCTCGCCGAGCCAAACTAGCTCTTACCATACCTATAATACATATGTAGGTATATATGTTTTCGGGCTGATACTGACCGATGGAAATAGTGTTACCAGCTGAATGGACGCTAGAGTGCGAATCGCCGACGTGTGGTCGTTCTATTTGCGTGGGTGTCAAAGTTCACCGCTCACACCCCTCGGGGCCTATTTATAAATAGCAGTTATCACTTCACCTTTGAATAGTGAACGTTGAGAACTGAGACTGGAGTAAGCTAGCAGCTCGGCATGAGGCGGTTTGGGATCGATTGTCGGTCTAGAGAATGCACGAAAACTTTTATTTTATTTGGGCGTTAAGTAATTTGAATTTTATGTAAAACTTGCTTTTGTTTTATATTGTTTTATTCTTAAATCGGCATCAGTATGCCAACTATTAGACTCAAGAGCTCTCTCGCTTGAACTCTCGACACCAGTGTTTGGCGACTAGCTCATACGAAGAAGAAGAAGAAGAATAAGACTAAAATTCCGTACTTATTTGTGAAGTAGCGATATGTACATAAAAGCGCATTGGAACGCCTGTCACAGATCTGAGTTAGTCTGGGTTTGTGCATATCCATTAATTTTAAAATAACAATGCTCTATTCGTTATGTATATCACTGTGGCACTAATTTTATGAAAGCGCAAGTTTATGAGTGAGCGTGTATTGATGTTATAATACATACTTCACATTCACACTCAAACGGCTGAATTAATTTCGATAAAAAAATATTTATGTCAAACTTAGAACCAGGATAGGGTACTTCATTCTCTAGAAAAGCACTGGATGCAGCAGCTGTTCAATGTATCCCCAAAGCAGAACAAGATCTCTATCCACGAAAAACTTCTATATGCAGAAATGGGGGTCGACCCAAGAAGATTTGGAAGAATTGTGTGAATGAAAAGAAACAGAGTTAAAGATGATGAGTGATGGAAAGAGCGAAAAATGTTTAGTGCCGTTTTCACTAGACGGGCGTACGGGACCTTACTTAGCGGGACAAGAATGATTTGATGTTGATTATGAACTTGTTTCAGATCCTAGTACTAATAATATTGTAGCGAATATGAATCATCATTGGCTCGTAAGGGCAACAGCTACTCTATCACGGGACGCCAAAGTTTGCCCAATAAATCGTTTAATGGTTGTATTGTTGTGCACACATGTTGTAACTCATGCCTGTTTGCCACAGATGTAGAATATGTAGACTAGACCACGCAGTATTGCTACACGGATTTGTTCGTAATGAGAAAATATTTCATACCTTTTTACACGCTTTTTATTAGCTTCACCTTTATTTTTTTTGTAACCGACTTCTTTGGGCGCGATTTTGACCCACTTTAAACGGCCAGATTTCGTTCAAACTTTGTAGATTTATTGAAGACCGATGACAATACACTAATTTGATAAAATTATTCATTTTTTTTGTATGTTTGTTTGTAACCGACTTCTTTAGGCGCAATTTTGACCCACTTAAAACGGCCAGATAAGCGTGTCTTTTAGTTTTTTTTAACTATTATTATTTTTAAGACTTTCATTGCGACTTTTGCCTTTGTGTAAGATAGTTTTTTTTTAAGAGAATGAAGAAATGCCCCTCATCTGTCGCCATCGCCGTTTTGAAGAGATCATAAGAGTTGAGAGGCCTTTTTTCTTAGAGCAGGACATTCTTGATTCTCCTACTGAGCAAAGATCCTTCTAAGAAAGTCTTTATGGTCTCTTTCACCCAAGATTCTAGGCACAGCCCTGGAGACTTATAAATAATTTTCAAAATAAAATATTGAAGTCTACGGTGAAGCGCGCTTACCTAGAAGGAACCGGTCCACTCTCGCCTTGAAAATTGCTAGATTATAGTCATTGGGGAACAGGGTTTGTTATCGGAACAGTTTTCTACATTCGTGATTCGAGCCAAGTTGTTAGTGCACTTGCGTCATCTACGTCCCCCTATATCCTCGGCAATCGCTAACCATGTATGCTGGTATCTATTGTGAGAACGGTTTTGGTTGCTCCTCGCATGTGTCAAGGCTTCGACCTTGCTCGTTCGGCCACTCAATCGGGATACAATCTATACATGACTTTGAATTAAAACTTAGTGCAAATAGTGGGCAAGAAGACCAATGCAATTTTTGTGTATTTCACACGGTTAACACGACATAGTTATGCAAAAAGATACAAATTCTCGAGTTACTTTAATCTTCTTATATTCACTTATAAGACGTTTTTAAACTATATCAATCCCAAACCTGCATAGAAATCCACTTTTCTAATAAATATGACGCGCCGCAACCTTTCGGAGCAGCTGAAATTCTAAGTTTAGAATAGGTATACTAGATTCTCACATTGCTAAAGGTTTATTTATGACTCCTATTCGATACAGATAGATAGTTTTGTAAAAATCCTGTACTATTCATAATTATAATCTGCTCTAGATATTCTCCTATCCTATTGTGATGGTGATTAAATTGAGTTCCTAGTACTGAGGCGTCTCGGCGCTTAATTGCTTAATCATTTTAATTGTTCACGATCTGTCTACTCACCAGCTACAGTAGAGCTAAGATGGCTGAACGTATTCGTGAAGTAATTAACGGTTAGCTAGTATTGTAATATGAAAATTTAAATTGATGTCATTGGCTGGGGAATCGGAAAAAGTCATAGTAGAAATTGCAAATCGGCCATCTTAGTTCAGCAGAAGTTTCCAGAGCTGACATCTGTTGTTGTCTTAGATACATCCTATTTTATTATTGGATCGTGTGTAACGGAACCAGAGGCCCATCTATATTCTATCATCATACTCATACAATGCAACATTATATGATTGAATAGAACATTTATTGGTTTTTATTCATGACGATAGAATATAACATTTATTGATTTGTTAGAACTGATTGAGCGTCTCTAACTTCAATATGTATGATAACGGTAGGTGACGTATCTATGACGGTAGCGTAATAAATAGATTTTTACTTTAACAGAGTCCATCCACAGTTAAATCTTTCTTCTATAGTTTAAGAGACTATCGAAACGGATACTTTTATGATCATGAATTGAACTTATATTTGTAATTGTTGGATCCTTCTATCCCCCTAATATAAAGTTTGCATGTACATATGTGTGTTTCTTTTCTACTTCTTCACTCCCCACGGCCAAACGGTTGGGCCGCTTTGATGAAATTTGGTAGTAAAATAGCTTGGTTTAATTTATGCGGGTATCACCACGGGGCGCAGCGCAAATTTTTATTAAGTTTAACCTCTTGGTTAACCACAAACTACTTTCTAGCTTAAACTAAATAAGTATTTGTTTGCTACTTAGTTTTATCGACCCTTCCAAGCAAACTTTTTGTAACCGCAATCACCTTTTTAGCGTTAAAATTAATTATTGCATTACCGTTTCTAATGATATCACGACAGGAAACTGTTCTTACAAAAATAACTACGACATTTACCGTAATAACATGAAAGCGGCGTTAACAACTATCCTTGAGGCACTTTCCTAAAGATTTATTGTAGTACTAGCGTTTCATGTAAAATGTTTCATACAAACGGCACATATACCGAAGAAACTCCAATTCAACGTAAAATTCAATGATTGGTATGATTTCAAAATTTTATCACACCTCGCAGTAAATTGTTTATAAAATTTTACTGTCTATTTTACATGATACGGATTACGTTGTGTCTCAATATAGCTGCCGTTCAGGTTTTTAAATGAGTTAAAAACATTCGATAGAAAAGCTTTACCTCTTAGCACACACACACACACGAGAAATATTTTTCATGGACCTTTCTTTTGGCATGCTCTATTTGTTATAAAAACACTTAACATTTATTGTACAAGTACTTATGTATTTCGACAAGGTTCTTCTAAGTTACTTCATAAGTCATAAGACTTATTTTATTAACGTTGGCCCTTTGTATGAAATCTTCTGAAATTGCAAGTACATTTAAGAAAACCTAAAAAAATATAGCTAAAGTATATAATAAAAACGCCGACAAAACGTAAGTGACTAGCGGCATGCGAGCTCCTACGCAATAAGACGAAATGGTCCACTCCGTATGGCTCAATCATTTTGTTCTACGATAGAGCCTAAGGAAAACCCCACCCACGCAACTTCACACCTCAGTAGAGTAGTTAAATAATATTGATTTATATTACTAGATAAACTGACATTGAAAATTAAAAGAAACAAACAATAAAGTAATAATCATCTACTACCTGTACATTCATATATATATTTATTATTCAGTGGGTACAATACACGCATTTAGCCATGCGCTTCTTAACTAAACACTGATTGTTCGCACGACCGACTTTTACTCTACCGTACAGTCAACGCTAGGTCCGCTGGGAATGGACCAAATAAGGTTTGTTTATGCTAATGTGGAATTAATTTATTGTGAGAAGTATTTCTTTGGTATTTGCGCCGTGTATTTATACATTTATTTTAATTAAAGCCACGTGTATGAGATTTTCTTGTTAAGACCCTGAATTTTTCACTAAATGTTTTAATTACGTAACTATTTTATAAAGATTCTAGCCTAGCTTGTTGATTACTATAATTATCTACCATGTTTATACATATGTAAAACTGTTACAAGAATGTTTGACCATTATTACTGTGCAGTATTATTTATATATATTATCAATTACCTTCCTAGCTGTGCCCTGTAGCGTTAATTCTTGATAACAAACTGTTTCTGTGTTAATTCAGGGTCTAAACTTTTTCCACGTCAGATTCCCTTGTTAATCGTTTCAGCAGTTTAAGCATAAATAAATAATTAGTCGGACACATTTCACACACGCCTGGTTTACCCCATACTGAACCATTTCTAGTTTGTGTTATGGTAGCTAACACAACTGATATACTACATATACATACATACAAATTTTTTATATAGATATACATTTTAAATGCCCAGACCGACAGCCAACAAATTTAGTTAAGCACAAAAATATTGGCCGTCCCGGGAACCTTCTGATAGACAGTCCGGCACGGTAACCTTTAAGCCATCGAGTTCGTCAAGGAAGTAACAAACATACACACTGACACACACACAAATTTTCGCATCCTTTACTCGTAAATTCCAAAGTTTGTACATGTTTTTACGAATTAATGGCTGAAACGATTTGTATGAAATGTAGTGTGTTATATAGGAAGGTTAATAAGGTTATACTTTGAATTAACACATTGGCTACTTTTCTCGTATTAGGTATCTGGAGTAACACCGCGGGACGCAGCTAGTTAATACTGTTAGTAGGATTGCGTATTACTTTTAGCGATTTTAAATTAGTCATAAAATCTACGAGTCTAGGGCAATAGCAATATTATTGCCACGCGTAATAAAACTTTTACGTAGTATACATCTTGTATTTACGCACGAAACTACACACATAAGAACCAACGTTTTGTGGTCAGTGTCAGTAAGTGTTTTATGTACGTAGGTACTTTTTGGTTTAATATCTTTAAGCCCCTGTATTTATCCAGTTTTAGTGAGTAATGGGGAAACCCAGCTACCGACATGAATGACGCACTGCTTTTTCAATTACTTTTGTAGAGTCCCTTTATTGAACAATCCTCATAATAAAGTTCTTTTTTATATATGATAGATGTATATATGTGGACAATCAATTAATAAAGTATATGCGCCTTTTGCGCTTTTAATTTTTTTTAATTTAGTTAAATGAAATGGTTTATGTGCCTTTTTATATCCATACATCGTGTGTGTGAGTTTTAGTTATGTCCTTAACTTTACGTACTCGTTAGAACTGAAGCCTGAATCGTTCTGTATCTGTTTCTTTCAAACAAAGTAATCAGGAAAGCGAAGCTAGCTCTTACTCATACTGTTCTAAGGGTAGTAGTATTGTAAACGTTTAGAATAATTAGCTACGTAGCTCAAAAAAGCGAATGTGACGACTGTTTTTTAATCTCACGCGCGGTTTGAACCCAGCCCGATTACGTGTTATGTGTAGTTTTACGGTGAAAGAAAACATCGTAAGGAAAACCGACATGTTTGAAGACCACGAAATCCGAAGACTCGTGTCTTTCGAGGACTCCCTTTGAAAATATTCTATGGGTATTCAAGACCCTCAGTAATGAGGATTACGGCTAAGGAGCACACGTGTAGATGTGTTCACTATGATAGAAAATACGCTTAGCTGTGTATTGTTGAATAACAACATATGATTCACTATAATGTATTCTGACCTTATTGAAGTAAATGATAAGGGGGAAATATTATTCATGATTATATCAATAAAAACGTATATATACAAACATTTGTATGTATAAAGCGAAAACAATTGTGCAATTTTGAAAAAAAAAACAGTTTCATTTCAATTTTATACAATTGAACCACGGCTTTATGACATTGTTAGCCTACAATGTTGTTCTGTGGAGACCTCAATATGAAACGCAATATTGTCTAAAGTTCGTTTAATAAAAGAAGAGTTTTAATAAATAACGGGTCTACGGAAATTGAATAAAGCCTGCGCCGCGTCTAATATTGCCACGAACATTCTCTCGCTAAAGAAATTCTGTCTTGAGAGCAAAATGTTTCGGTGAAAGTAGACACTATTGTGTCAGACAACAGTTTTTCATTGTGCAAGTACCAATAAGTTCTTTTGTGACTTATTTGTACAAGTTCAGATTCCAGGTCTCATACGGTTAGTTAGTAAGTTTAGAAATATTTTGACGGAAAGAGGATCTCGATAAAACATACCGAGTTCATAAGTACTCTCCAAAACAAGCATATTCTAGTGCTCATCTGATTAGCACCACTTTCTGGTCGAATCACTCTCCAAGCACTTTACAGTGTTTCGGCAGTCTCCTTAAAAGCAAATAAGTTTAGAGTAGAATTGATTCGCTTTCTTGTTGCTGACTCGTGTGTTTAAATAAAATCCTCTTTTGCATCACCTAAGTCAAATATAAACGTTTATTTTTAAGGATCTATTAGACAGTTTGTGACATGGTATATTATGTCATTGTTATCTGCGGTTTCTACCCAATTGTATTTGCTTCTTGCTGGCAACAGCCTCTACAAGGCAAAATCAAAATATTTCAATTTGGATAAATATTTTGAATTTGATCCCTCGGTAAAGAAAACAGTCATGTAAGCCTCGTATAAGTTTTTTTGAAAGCGCATATATGTACATACATAATTTTCGTTTTATTTTATACGTAAACAAACGATTCCATTGGTTAAAATGTTTGGCAGAACCAATGAGATTAACATTTATCATTTGTCTATCTGAATTTTAACGAAACGGAAACTTTAATGAATGTATTTTTGCGCAATCAGTAGAAACTGTACCGTTTTGATTTGAAAATTCGGACCAAGTCACTAACATAATGTTTGAGACACGCGAAATGGAATGTCTGTATGCCTCGTTTATACTGCTATTATTACTTACCTCTGTTTAAGCAAGTGACTGGAAACTATTGACATAAGCAATATGTTTTACTACTTACTTTTGCCGATATTAAATAAAAATATTTAAACGCTATAATGACTCTAGGCTTTGAAAGAATAAGATTTAGATTTCAATGTAAGTACTTGACTGAGTCAGTACATAATCGATTCTTCAATATTTAGGTAGGGAAAGCCTGCGTAACTATTCGTTATAAGATCAGTGATATTATTTATTTATTTAAATTTATGGCATAGTTTTGTTGATTTGACCTGAGTTGACTCACTTGTGTAAAATTGTATTGTATCGAAACTTCACTTTGTATCTCTATTCGTATTCGATGTGTGAACGTTATATAATATTTGACAATTCATGTGTTTTATTCTTATTCGTATTTTTGACAATTATGGTGATTACGAAATATTTGTGCAGATAGTCATTTTTTACCAAATACAGCTATCACCGGATAGCAATGTCATGTGCCAGATTTACAAAATTCCCTATAGATTTTACTATATTAATGTAAATGAGGCTTTAGTTTTCTTACAATGTATTGCGGCATATCGATGACGAAAATTTACCGAATTAAGAAATTAATTCACCGAAGTCTTGTGCATGTTTGTCGATCAAATATTTTGAAATAACGCAAGATATTGTTTGCGTAGTCGTCTAGCCGGATTACAATTAACCCAGACCAATTCTACGAATATTATAAATGCGAAAGATTGAGTGTTTGTGAGTGTGTAAGTTTGTTACTTCTTCATGCTCAAACGGCTGAATCGATTTCGATGTACATATGTATGTATGTATGTGATTTGGTATGGATATGATGTATGTCATAAGTCGACCCTGGATTAGCACATACACTTTTAACCCCGGATTAACGTGGGCAGAACCGCGGGGCGGAGCTGCTTAATAAAATAAGCTCATTATTTTTTCTACGCAAAATGAAATTATTTTCTTAGGTAGATATTTATTTTACCCGCAGTTTATTTATCACTGTCTACTCGGTCTCGAAAGTTTTAGATGAGACAGTTGATATTTGTTGATACTCTTTGTTTTTAACGATTTCTTTCTTTGATGTTTGGGACGGGCTTTTCCCATATTTTATGGCATAAACTCCACGCTCCATTACAGCGCTTGATCGCTTTGTATGGAATGGAAGAGTGCAGCTGTGCACAGCTTTCAGTTATATTTACGTTTGTTTTGGCATATAACAAGGAGATAATTCAAAATTATGCCCTTTCTCTGGAATAGGGGAAGGTTGCTATGAATGGACCACCTAACTTTATGACATCCTATCTCATGAAACATCACCGTCATATGAAAACCAATTGTTGAAATGTGATGCTATTTATGTAAATTAGTGATATATAAATTATTGGCAATGAAAGATAAAAGATTTTGTAAATATCCTAAAATAAATCTTAGATGAGGAGTTGCTTTCTTTGGACCACCGTTACCTTGAATGGACCACTAAATTGCTATCATTGGACTTAGAAACATTTGTATTAACGGTCCAATGAAGGTGACTCAAATGAAACATAAAATAAGAATTATTTTTTTATTCAGAAGTTTTTATTATATTTTTTATTCTCCATGGCTACAATGTGGTCTCTTAATTCAGTTTCTAAAGCTTCCGGGAGATCTCCTTCTGATCCCACAATCTGAACTTCTTCGACCGCTTTTTGGTTTTTCCCGTCCAATCTTCTTTTCCTATTTGTGCTACGGCTGGGCTGTACCAGCTTACTTTAACATTAACAAAACGCTTAAGTACCGGTTAGGCAAAAAAGAGTTGCATCATTAAAAAAATATTAGTGGGTCGTGAGTCCCTCGGAGAATTTATTCAGGGGAGTTTTCATGGGCCGGTACACTGAAAAGATCATCTAGGACACTTTAAAGATACACTGTAAAGATTCCACGGAAGAGAAATGTCCTCTGATATTGTCTACCTCCGACACGTCGTCGGTTTCCTCACGATGTTTTCCTTCTCCGTAAAGCGAGTTATAGCTGCAAATCCCCACATAACTTGAAAAACGAGTAATTGACGGAATTGAACCAGAGGCCGTGAAGTTGTAAAGCAGACGTAGCCACCATAATAGCCGTACTCACTTTGACAATATGATGTTACAATAAAAATAATATATTATGACTGTTAGCTGTTGTATCTTTATTAGGTAGGTAGGTTTATATAGAAGAATAGGGTCACAATCTATATTGGGTATACAAAATAGTGAGGAACGTATAAAAGTGTATTAGTGAAGCCCCCGGATCGATGTGTACCCATCCGTCCCTTGAAGAGTTGGATATCCATTACCGACAATCGATCAGCTATTAGTGGGAGTGACTACGCAGTACGATACCTACATACGTATGTACATGTGATTTGTCTACCACCTTGAAATGTCAAGGGGAATCGAATATGTTGGAACTCTAGTATTTTGTTTACCAATTTCGGAGTTATTTCTACGAGTAAGCAACACGATACTGGAAAAAATAAAGACATAATTTTTTTGTATTTTTCATTTGACAAAGGACCTTTTTATTTCTAGAGTGAAATCAGATATCAGTTGAGCTATTGAATGTAATATAAGAGAGATCTGTTTATTGATAGTGAATTCCATCCAACGACTTTCATCAGCTTGGGAAATATTTGCTAAGAAAATTCTCTACAATCTTATCTCTCTTATTTCGATGCCCCAAGGCTTAATGAACGTCGCATTGTCAATGAATACTACACCTTATTACAAGCGTAACAAAGCTGTTTTTTCTTTCCAGCCAATCAACAACGCAGACTTCGTGGTGCCCGTGGAAATCGACGGCGCCGTGCACCAAGTGTACGTACTCAAACGGCCGCACGTCGACGAGTTCCTGCGAAGATGCGGCGAGTTGTACGAATGTGTGCTTTTCACAGCATCGCTGGCCAAGTACGCGGACCCCGTCGCCGACTTGTTAGACAGGTAATGTATGATGAACAACGCGATAATCTTTAGTTGTCTCTATTAGTATATTATTCTGCAGAAGAACAGACTAAGCCGAGCGGTGATGACACATCGAGATTTTCCTATAAGCTTTTTTATTTGGCATTACATCTGTGGTATGAGGCACAACGCGATAATCATTATTTGTCTTTAGTAGCACAGAAGAACAGACTGAGCTGAACGGTGATGACATATCGACAAATTACCAAAAGCTTTTTTTTATATGGCAGTAAATCTGTGGCTAGGATGTTTTGAGAAAATTAATATATATTTTTTTTCGAATCCTGTTACTGTCAAATTTGTTTAAATTATATAATTTTCTCTCATACATTCAAGAAGTTCTGCTTATTTAGCATTGACTTGCATGCAGACATATACAAAAAGATTCCAATCGACAAATCTGAGGTAGTTTCCCTTAATTAATTCCGGAACAGTAACAAAAACAAACCGTTTAAACGCGCATGTTTGCGCACGTAAAGCTAACAGAATAAACAGTGCAGTGAATGAACGACGTTTTCCTACAAACAGTTGCTGATAAACTGTTACTCATTTACAAACGGGTCACAGAGTCAGTAGTGGACACGTAATGCCCTCTTTATGCAGAGAACGAAGTTTTGAAGAACGAAGATTACTGCCTTGAGATAGAGATATCGTATTAGGTAGTGAAAATTTGAGAAAAAAGCTATTTATACTATACAATACTTTTTATAACGACATTGCGTAGTTAGTAGTTATTTTTATATGTATTTTTATATTGCTTATTCCCTGAGTCGTATTTAGTCACCTCAAACTACTAATAAACTAAAAATAAAATAACTTTACTTAAACCCCGTTGCAAAAACGACGGGGTATATAAGTATCAAAGATTACGCTCTACTGACAGAGAAATATTTATTATTCATATATTCATATTTTTTCAATTAATTTTAAAATGTTTGCTCATATAATTTGCCTAATATAAATTATTGCTCCTAAATGAGAGGTGCAGATCAAAAGTGATCCAAGTTAATTTATTAATTATCTATTCAAATAAAATATGATGTATCTTAATGTCGTATCTATTGAAAGTAATCTTTACATGATAAGGTGTCAATGGCATAAACGCATCTTTTCATACTAATAATAATATTATGGTAGAAAGCCAGGCAGTCTGAACCCTTGACGACAAATTTTAGGACACCTTGACCTAAAAGGTTAACGTACTGAATAATATAGGTTCATATAACAGCCAAGATAGTAACTTATGTATGTTGTACGTGTGTGTGGTTAGTGTTGCGGTTAAATCGGGCTCGTAACAATGTAGATAGTAGATACTAGCACGTATTGTGACATAGGTCGATAAGAATTTTGTGGTCAAGCGCGCTGACACTGATTCGAAGTTATGTGTAGGATATTACCTATTATTTGTAAGGTAATTAATTAATTATCCTTCTTACTCGTATTTCACTGCGTATAGGCCTCGGGTATTGGTTTGTGACATCAATTTTAAACAGAACCTAATAAAACAACTTATTGTTTCTTGATGTCACTTGGAAATAATATTATTACAGGTGTAGTAAAAAAAGAACGGTCATTTGTCCTTGTGTTCTTGAACAACTTTATAAAGCGTGTAGGGTATCTCTTTTTAAACATTGACTTAATAAAACAAGTTACTGTTAATTGATGTCACTGTGGAAAAAAATATTAGAGGTTTTCCACCGTTTATGCAGTGTCGTAAAAAGAGCATCATTTGTGATTGTGTTCTAGTACAGCTTTTGTTACGCGTTTATGATATATCTTGTTAAACAATGACTTAATAAAACATTCAAATGTTTATTGATATCACTGTTGAAATAAAATATAACTAAAGATTTGTTATAACAAATTTTCCTTCATTTATGAAGTTTTGACTTCTGCCCAGCGAACTAGAATAAATAGAATAGTAACTTGGCCGATAAAATGGTTCCACGCGTATTCGTAAAATACCGCGGTGGGCAGGGCAAAAAAGCTACCCGCGCGCCCGCTTGGCGTCACATGGTGTGGCACGGCACCAATCGCGTGCGAGCTTGTATGTGTGTTTCGTCGGGATAGCAGTATAATTTTGTGCATAGATGGATCAAAATTCTAAGCGGCAATTGTATGGAGTTACTATTCCGTTTATTCTAGTTCGCTGCTACGGCCCTATGCATGCTTTCCAAAGGTCTTGAAATCTAGATAGCCCGTCATGTAGAAAGACATACATAATAATAATAAATGTTTCTCCGACTCTTATTATTTCCACCAGTCTTATCAAAGAACATTTTCCTGTATTCGATGAGCAAACACGGCCTCCCAAGACTAGTCTGTTTATTACCAGCCTGTCTGACGCCTGGTCGCTTGTCGCTCGTGACAAAATACGATTAGACTGCGGACATGCCTCTTTCTACAGGATAAATAGACGGTTGACGACGTTTTACGATTTGATGGTCTGTTAACGGAACTGTTAACTGGGGTTGGCATGCTATTCCCTTGTGAGCTGTCTTGGGGTAGGTCTAGAGATATGTCTTTATGAATATCAATGTTGAAGTTCAGTTTCTTTTCAGTACTTTTTTGACAGATACGTTGTCTAAATTACTGCGAAATCCGCATCCTATCTTTAGCATTAGTTGTTTTTCCTTTTTGTTTGTTACATGCACTAACATTATGAAATTCAACCTTGGTCCTTCGAGCCGGATGATTATTACCTTACCTAAATTATATAAACCTTACCTTTATTTAAACAGTTTTCTTTAGGATGTTTCCTTATGTACTTTCATACCATTGGTTGCCTAAAAGAGATCGCTTTCAATGGTCGCTTAAGACTTTGAAGTTCTTTCTGTGTTTCTTTTAGTTGTAAAATTGTGGGTATTTGAATATAGTGTTTCTAAATCTTTCTGTCATTAATCTCAATCTGTGTCCTTCGAGCCGGATCAATATTACCTAAAACTTGTTTGACAGTTTTCTTAATGACGTTCGCCAGATGGGGCGTGTTCCGCGCGCGCCTGTTCCGCGACAGCTGCGTGTTCCACCGCGGCAACTACGTGAAGGATCTGAACAGCCTCGGGCGCGACCTGCGCCGCGTCGTCATCGTAGACAACTCGCCCGCCTCTTATATATTCCATCCCGACAATGCTGTGAGTATTTTTCTGTTATTACATATGTCGTCTCACATGACATCTAGTTTTGATTAGCGATGTATGTGAGACAAAATCTCGAATCCTACGTCACTTATGACAGCTACCTTCCCTACACTAAACGTGACCCTCGCAGACTGGTTGGTGTCAAACGATCACTCGCGAAGTCGGATAAACTCACACATGTCATGGCCCCGACAGTTTTATAATAAACCTACCAGTCTCCATCAGGGATGCCCCCAGTCTGACTAGTTTTAAATTCTGAATGCAGCGCTGGCTTATAGAGCACTCGTTTTATAGTATTAATGAATTTATTTTACTTAAACACTGACATTATTATTTATGAATTTATATAAGATTAAATTAATTTATTATTTTAATGGTTTTAAAGAAGTATGTGCATACTAATAAGATTTATTTCTAAGAATTTGACACGTAAATTAGACCGCATAAAGCGCTCTCTGATTAGGTAGAGCTACGTCTCTGAGGTTAACGACCGTAATACTAAGCTTATACAGAACAGTATTTACATTAGAAGAAACAGTGAATCACGTGTGAATAGGGTCCGTGGCATCTCGCGCTATCTCCACTATAATACAAGTGTTATCACTGTTATCGGGAAAGATACAGTCGCCCTTCTGGACAATAACTTACTATTGTGTTTGTAGGCACTTCGTATCGCTATTCGTTTCTTCCGATTTAGTAAAGAAAACAATTGAAATAACGTGTTCTTTCGCCTCTCGCTTGCACACTTGTAGTTGTGCGATAGATATGTCTTAATTAACTGACGAACTGTCAGTTAGCTGGCATCTTTATTGATTTGATTTTCACAGTTTTTCATTTACATGAATTAATTGTTAACTTTATTGCTGCAGATTTTACACGCGTAATCGGTATATTTTTTTTTGGTCTGTTGCCAATCACCTATCAGTGTGTTCTGGTAACCTCATTGAGAGCCATTTACTCCAGACTGGGTATGCTCCACCTTAGACCAGAGTGTCGCTAACTCGTTTGGTTACGCATCCTTTTGGGCAAATGCTTACCTAGCTGTAATGAGTAATAACTTTCATATTAATTTGCCTCCGCTCTAT
Organism: Mellilla xanthometata; assembly: GCA_035578125.1. NCBI lineage: Eukaryota > Metazoa > Arthropoda > Insecta > Lepidoptera > Geometridae > Mellilla > Mellilla xanthometata. Next base: position 15,894,706 of record JAPUBQ010000024.1, on the reverse strand, counting down.
TTAACGACAACTTGGCTTGGTCCCTTTTTCAATAAAAAGACTTAACACTATATTTTGATCTAACATAATGCCATGCATGTATGTTCCAGGTACCTGTCGCGTCATGGTTCGACGACATGACAGATTCAGAGCTATTGGACTTGATACCATTTTTCGAGAAACTGAGCAAAGTCGACAGCGTATATACCGTACTCCGCAACTCGAACCACCCCTACAATCCGACACAAAACAATTCGCCGCCAACATAGCGACGTTCACCATATGGCGGGGCGAGCGAGCTGCTTCACGAGATACCTTACGATCGTGCGGATTACCATGATCGTGCAGTTTACAACGATCGTGCAGTTTGTTGTGATCGTGCAGATTGCTGCGACGATGCAAGTCCCTGCGATTGTGCAGTTACCAGCGAGACCGCGTTACTTGGAGAATGTGCAACGTTAAGTGATTGTGCGATACGAAACGACGCGGTATGCTGCGATTGTGCAGTTAGGGAAGATTGTGCAGTTTGTAGTGACCGTGCAGTTCGCAGTGATCGTGCAGTTTGTAGTGATCGTGCAGTTAGTAGTGAACGTGCAGTTTGTAGTGACCGTGCAGTTCGCAGTGATCGTGCAGTTCGTAGCAAAAGCGTGACACGCAGCTCGCGCGCCAGTCGCCGCGAAGTCTCCATCAGTGTCTCGGCGCAAGAGCCCCCGCGATCGACAGCCGCATTCCTCAGAACAATCATCAAGAACGGAGCGGAGTTCGTCTTAAGTGCCAATTTTGCCTTCTGGTTAGTAAGGACGTTATTTGTACCTATTTTACATTTTAGGTATTTGTTAGTTCGTAAGCGGAACGTATGATGGATTTGTGATTTCTGTTTTTATTTTAAAAAATCTTGTTCTAACTTCCTCTTCTATATCTCCTTTGAGCTTGCAGGAAAGTTTCGATATCGCTACTAACGTTTTTGTTTGGTGATGTTCAATTTTTATATCGTGCTTGGGATCAAATACCTATAAGTTAGGATACCTTTTGTCGTTGTTTCAGCGGATTTTGTTTGTTTTTTATTGTGGAATATACTTACATTGGAATTGATTTCATACATGGTAACAGCTGTAACAAACAATTTGTTTACAAAGCATAATATATGAATTTAGTTTACAAAATGATAGTGTGAAAATTTCATATTTTATTTGGACAGTTCATTTGGCAATACTCGAAGTTTTAAAATATAGATTTGCAACATTATTACGAGTTCTGAATGTTTGACTGTTATATACTAAGCTATCCTGCACTAGTGAAAAGTGTAAATATTTTTTTATTAAACTTAGTGGTTCAGAGTGAAAATCTTCAGATCATGGTTTTAGTATAAAGCGAGTTTAAAAATAAAGTATACTTAACATAACTGTATGTATGTATAAATAATATTAAAATATGCAATTTTATAAGATTTACGAATAAATTATAAAAGATAGTGGCCGTGATGAGTGATTTGATTGTTTGATATTGGCAAAAAGTAAATATTTATTGATTTTTTTTTTATCGATATCATGTATGACTCATGTTATAATTTTAATACACACCTTACACCTCAAACAACATACTAAGCTTTTTTTCTTTTTTGATATGATAAGATTAAATGCAATCTATAATTTGCTATTTCTTTTTTACTAATAAGACTTTTCTAAGATATTTGTTTATAATATTTTATTACAAATCTCGTCTTATTTGACATTTCCCTGAGACAATTTTTTTTCAATGCTACATTTTTTTTGTTTATCTTTGTTTAACCGAAATTATTGCATAGACTTAGAATTTTGAAAGGTTTACTTTTTAATTTTTTATTGTATCATAAATGTGAACAACAATTTTCAATATAGTCATTACAAATGACATTTGTGTTGAGATTTTTTTTGGATATCACATTCTCTTGCTTATCATGGCCACCTTACAACTAGATGTTAATATATAGGTAGAGATATACATATATAATGATCGCGACAGAACAAAAGAAAAGAACGTGAATTGCATTGCATCTAATGGACTGTTATTATACCACCTTAACCACTGTAATTGCTTGATAACGATAAAAAAGTTGATTACATTTAAATATCTTCAATCTGTTACAAAGAAACAGACAATGACTTAAGATTTCCAGAAATAAATGGTCGCAGTTATATTTCTAATAGAATATACAACGAAACTCAGTGTCTGGATTATTTGATCATCAAACATAAGCTTGAGGTGGTTTAATAATAATCTAAATTGGTTTATGCATATTAAAATGACCGCTGACAATTTTTGACACAGAAAATACAAAGACGGAAAATAATAAAAAAAATCACCATACAATTTTTCTTGAATTTGCCAAGGTGAAAATACTCGTATATGTACCAAACACTATCATCATTTTAAATTTACAATAATAACACATAGATGTCTCGGAGTATAAAAAAAATTAATTGAGTTCGAGTGAGTCAATATATTCAATTTAATGTGACATCACTTGTCTTAGCCTCACAGGTAACAACACCCATAGATAACAGAAATACAGTGGATATAGTTTGTCAGGAAAAATCATGGTCTATATTTAGGGTATATAAGATAGAGATAGAGAGAAGAGACATACATAAATACCAGTCTTCTTTTTTAAAGATTTTGGTTTTGCATCATTTAAACAATATTATTTTGGTCATTGTATTTATTGTGTGGACTTTTGTGTATGCAATATTGTATGTATGTCAGTAAGTTAAGTGTGTACATAACTTGTAGATTTTGTACCCAAATTACCCTTCGCAAATGAAAAAATATTTTCTATTTCACTTACTCCTAGAGAGTGAGAGTGAGATAGTAAATGTTTTTATAGACTCGTTAAATTTTAACACTTGATTTAAGACAATAATAAGTCAATCGGATCGATGTCGTTTTATATGAGTTAGAAAATATTTTAAATATGTTACACTGACCTTTTCCAGGAAATGCTGTTTCAATTTGTCCTAACAAAAACAAAAAAATACAGAAATTTAATTTGTCTTTGCACTATGAATCATAGGAAAAACTTATTTGTGGTAACAAATAGTAATTTTTTGGGCTTGCTAAATGAAATAAATTTTATACTATATCAAACAGCATTTTCATCACAATTAAAATAAATAAATCATTTCAGTATTAAAGCTAGCTTTGTAGTATTTGATGCCATTATACATAATAACAAAAACATTTAAATAAAATAGATTGTAAATAGGTGACGCGAAAGAAATGATATTTTTAATATAGCTGTATTTTTTAAATAACTTATTCAGATTACTAGTATTACTTAGTGTTGCATCGCAAGGAGATACTTAATGGCGAACCTTCGGATTTTATGGAAAGTAAAATCTGTTAAGAATGGGGCAGAGTCCAAATTTGCTTGCATCATCTTTTTTGCTTTTTAATTCCTGTCTTCCTAAACATGCAATAATCAAAGAAATCAAATAATATACATTGCATCAAAACTGTAAAAAAAAATAACCTAAAAATTAAATAGCCAATAAAAAATTAAATTCAAAACTCATTATGATATATTAAGAAATTGTTTAAATTAGGTAATTGTAAAATGGTGCTTTCTGTATTTTGATAAGCAGATGAAAATTTTGGACTGTAAAAGTAATTCGATAGCACTATGAACGCACATTGAATCAACATAAAAATCATTGGCTTACTTTAAATAAATATATTATTTATATTGTGACCTTCCTTTCTCCAATAGAAAAATGTCACAGATCACCAATACTATAACTCGCATCAATAATAAAAAAAGTTTATGTTCTCTCATGTAAAAAAGAAAATACAAATATTTCTCAATTTGCGAAAATGTATGCCTTTAATGACAATTGTTATTTACTTATTTTTTGGATTCGTCTTTTATATCGAATCTTACTAGAGCAGTATCACAGTATGTATTATTCAATAACAAGGACTGTCACACAATTAGACCACAATTTATTTTTCAAGGCAAACATAACCTTAACATAAACTTAATCTATTTATTTATTCTTCGAATGTGAATTGCTTAGCAAAAACTATGATATAATTGTTTTATGTTTTTATTTTCCAACGCTTACATTGTTTTTTCTAGACGAGTGTAAATAAGATTTTTATTAACTTAAACGACGAAATTGATTAATGAATGAAATCGATTTTCGATTAAAATTATTATTTTTTAGTAATTATACAAGTTAGTTTGTTATTTAGTGGCTACGCCGGTATATGTATGTAATTATACATATTATGTGTAGTAGATATCACTAACGCTAGTTATAACGTCCTCTAAGATAGATCGTGAACCTTCCACACATTTTTTTATGATGTAATCCACTTTTTGAGGCCATATTTTCCCGGTTAACGTACGTCATTCGGTGTTTATGTGGTAGCATGACCACTGGTAATCTTCTACTTGAATATGACTTTATTTCCATACTGCAAGTGGATTACAAGACAATCCCCCACACCCACAGTAGACAGCATTTATCAGTAAGCATTAACATTAGTTGTAGGATGTTAAATTAATATATATGTTGATTTGTATAGAGTAACTGTATTGAAAAGCGTTCTGTTGTTTAAATAGCGATGGTAGAATCATGAATAAGGTTAGTACAAGTTTTTTCTCTGCTTGATTGTTCCTATACGTAATTAAATGATTACATTTGTTAAAATGTTTGATAGAACCATTGCGATTGACGTATATCGCTTGTCTATGAATATAACTTTATCAAAACGGAAACTATTGTTGGCGGTTCTGGCATACACACGACTAAACCAAATTTAAAGTAGCCCTGTCTTTTTTCATCATCGGTGACTAGAATAAGACGGCACGATCTGAGCGATGCACAAAACAACTAAAGTCACGTCAAAAATAGAAAATGTGAACTTTTTTAGAACGCACCCAAATACATCAGCTCTAAAACTACCTCCATTTTCCATATTTGACGTGACTTTACTTGTTTTGTCTATGATTGAGTTCGTGCTGTTTCTTTCTAATTACTAACAATGGAAAGAGACAGGGCATTGTGTAGTTATGCGCATTCGAAAAAACTTTTACTACCCTTCAGATCTGTGCTTTCATCTTTTGAGAATACACCCACGTTTCTAAACACGAGATTTAGAAAAGAATACGAGTACATTTGGATCAGTATTGTTCTACCATCGGCAAATGTGTTATTTTTAAACAATGTAGCGTAGGCTTAGGTGAAATATTTTCCCTGTGAACGTAATTTTAGACTATGTTCATCTCAGAGCTACTGATTCGGTTTTTTTTTCACAACTCATTATGTATATCGATTGATGATCTTAATTAGTAAAACACATACACTATGATGAATTCCAAATCCTAGATGGCCCCACCGCTAAATGTTAATTCTGTATGTTGTAAAAGGTATACTTGTATTAGTTAAAATACAATGTTAAATATATAGATATGATGGAGGGTTCTAAAAAAGTATATTTATTAAGCCAAAAGCGGATTTTTGTATGCACTAAAAATCTGTACTGTAATTAATAGAAAATTAATACAGGATTGGCCGTGTAGCACATATATTTATTTTGTTTGGTTAGCTTATTTCTCTGGTGTGAACATAGCCTAAAACTCTTATTTTGATACACCACTATCGTCCGATACATGTTATGTAGCTTAATTATTGTTAATTTATATTAAAAGAGTGCATGCAATAAATAAATTGAATGATATTTCGATCCTAAATATATTAATTTTATAATGTACCTAATCTAAAAAAAAAATTATGTCTAACATTTTTAACAGAAGAGATTCGAAAAATATGTTGTTGTAACAATATAATTATAATTTTTATTAAATAAATAAATAAATTATATATAATTTTAACATTGATGTGTAAGGAAACTACTTATGAGATGAAATTAGTGATTTAACGCAATAATTATGTTTTTTTTTGTATGTTTCTTATCCATTGTTGATATATTATTATTTTTTAGTACTTCGATGTATGCAGTCGCGGTGCTTTTCTTTGTACCATCATTTAACGGAACTCGTTCTTAATTTGAAATTTTAACAAAACTTGTTTTAAATTTAGAGCGAGAATAAAGTCAGCCATTTTTTATTTTATTTTAAATGCTGTCGAATATCCCGATTAAAGTTTTGCTAATTCCTTAAATTAAGATGTAACGTCCTTTTGTTTTTAATAGTTGTTAGAATTTCGTATCTATGTTGTGAATTAAAGTTTTGAAATCATTTAATATGTTGTAAACGTCAAACCACCAGTTTTGCCTTTGTAATTGTTTTTAGAAGTGTTTAGCGATTTTAAGTTGCGTTATACGTACATGGGATAATTTGTTTGTGAATCGTTTCATCACATATCAATAAAAAATATGATCATCATAATAATGTGCAACTTTTAACTCTATTTTTTTCACATCCCAAAATCATTATGTAAAATGACATTTTAAAAACTGATTTCAGTAAATTTTAAGGTTGTGCTTGTGCTGTTCCACATATCTTTATTCGTTCTTATCTTGCCTTTAATATGAAAAAATAACATGAATTTAATCATTATTGATAATCCGCCTGCTTTAAAGATTTTAGAGGCTATACAAATATTTTTTGTAAAAATAATAAAACAGCTATATCCATATAGCAGTACGATTGTTATGACTGCAACACACGGGTCGTAAAATCTTTGAAATTGAGCGGTACAGTTTAAACTGCAACCATAAATCTACATGTCTGAATTAAAATATCTTTACAATTTGCCTGTGTGTGGGTAGAACGAAAATTGTGCAGTTTGAATTGTACCTGCTTCTTCGTATAAGCAAAGTGGCCAAGCTCTGGTGTCGACAGTTTTCAACCCGAAGGCCTCTGAATTAGCTTAACAACAGCTGGGACCTACAATTTAATGTGTGTTCCGTCCCATTGTGGCGCTCGGATGAAAATGTCATTTATTAAAAGACAGTTTTGTCACCTATCCAAAGACTGTCTGCATCGATCGTTGCTTAACCTCAATGATCTCGCTGGATCACCTTGGTAAGCTGAGCTACAGAAACAACTGAACTGTATTGCCCTATTGTAACGATTTTACGTAACGTGTGTAGCAGACATTTGTAAATACTATAGCTACGAACAAAATAAAGGACGACAAACTGTACTCAATTGTTCTGCAATACATTAATTTAATAAACTGTAAAGAATACTTGACCCGTTTCTTTTTTAGTTTTCATACAAACATGTACGTACTTGTGTAATTTGATCAAGTAATTATTTTTTGCTACGAAATCGTGCTTTTTCACATTTTGTACGGAAACTAGAAAAATCGGGTACATTTGTAACTGTGCGACTCAACTTCTCGGCTTTATTTTATAATTTCTCTCGATGACGAATGATTATTTAAAAGTACTTGAACGAACGCAGTGGTCTGTAGTACTTTTAAATAAAACATCGAAACGAAATGTCATAATAATGACAAAATAAAAAACTTGTTTTGACACCAAAAGCACGGTGTTTTTCAAAGAGATTTAGTAAGTGACCCTTATTTATGGTTTCTTTGGAACAGAATGTGCCAACGTTTGGAACAATTTTAAACAAGGGTAAATAGTTCCAAACGTGGAACGCGCTTGTTATTTATACGTTTCATATCTGTAGTACCACTCAGTCAAAGGTCAGTGTGTAGTACCTATTAGATAATCTACGGTGTTTTTTCATGGCAAATGAAGTTCTTCTTTTTTCAAATTGTTTTATTAAATATCAAAACTATAATTTTATGAGATTATAACGTATGAGACTTTTTTTGTATTATATATATGGTATATACAGCGATACAATTATTTTTGATACTCGAAAAAGTTATTAGTATAAAGAAAGTTCTAAGATGTCTTACGAGGACTGTTTAAAAAAAATATCACCTTACTTCATTGAATTGCACATGGTGTGTCTTTCTTGTTTTTTTTCGTGTTGAGTCGTATAGAAAGTTAATAAGCATTGTAGATATATTGTACAGCATACATGTGCTTCGTAAGGATACGGTTAAGTGAGTATTATAAACTACTAGTGTTCTTATGACGCGAACAATCGGTATTGTAAAGAATCGCACCCATCAGTCTAGGCAAGTGAGAAGATAATGTAATTATAAATATTTATGTGTAATAGCCATGGAAATAGAAGCATAGAAATCACGAGAATAGCTAGGTAACATTTACCTGTGACGAAATTTATATTATGATGTACATTTTTGATATAACGTTGTACAAAAGAGACATTTGGTATGTTATTTTATAGGAATGAAATAAATAGCCTTAATAAATGATATGAATGTTTAATTTTAGATATTAGGTCCTTAGTTTACTATTTTTAAAACAAAGAAGTTTGATACAAACTGTTTTACCCCTTTTCAACCCCTTAGGAGTGGAATTTCCAAAAATCCGTTCTAAGTACGCGTCTACGTACTAAACCAAATACACCCTCCAAATTTCATACCCCTAGGACCAGCTGTTTGGGCTCTGCGTTGCCTATAGATGAATGAATGAATGAGTCAGGACAATGAGTCTTATAGTATAGATAAAGTTGACGAAAGCTGCAAAGATAAAGGGAGCTGGTAAAGTAAATCCCAAAGTAAAGACAAGAGTATATTTTCTGCGAATTTTATTAAATCTTAAACATTTTTTTTTGATATTTCAAACGCACACATTACTGGAAACAGATATAATTCATAACATTTAATGATATGGTACTCGATAATTGCATTCATTTAACAATCATTATAAACTTCAACATTCAAACCCTACCTATTCACTGATTCAATTTTTTTTAGGTTAATATTTCTAAAAAGCTTCTTTGTAAGACAAAATAGCTTGATATCTTGAAAATTGAGCTGGCGCATAGGGGTCCCTTATCCCTTTTAAAATGCATTGAAAAAAACCTTTTCTCTATTTTCATTGTAAATGAACGAAAAATTTTTTTTTTCAAAATTATATTTTTATATCGTAGAAAATTTAATTATCTACATATGCATAGGAAAAAAGTTACAGGGCCTTAATATTTTTTTCTAACAAAAAAGGTTTTTAGACATATTTACTAGAAAAAAATTTCAATCAGTCTAGTACTATTCACGTCATACAAGTAAAAAACATAACCCACCTTTTACGTAATTGAGGAAAACTAACCTAGAAACAAAACTTGAGTTAAAATTAACAATAATTTGTTCAAAATAACAATTTTTACAATTTGTACTAACTGACCTTTGGAATTATTATAAAGGTACAACGTGATTGAAGCAAATACACTATAGTATAGGAAATATCGAAAATAGACACATGGTTAGGTATTACTAGATACTAGCGCCTTGCAGTGACTATAACTTAATCCCGGATAAACGCGTGTTACTCCGAGACTAAAAGTAGCCTATATGTCTGCAGGTATAGTACGACGCAAATACTTAAACGACTTGTTTACTTGGTCTTTCTGTAAATTTATTTATGCAAATCTATAAATATCATTTTATATGAAGATTCTAGTTTGCAAATAGAAATAGTGATCAACTTCAACTTTTACAATATTAATAGCTGCGCCCCGCCATAGTCCGCGGCTCTTTCAATACGTATAACCATGTACAACTTATTATGAACCGTAGTATAGTGAATTAAGGCCCATATTCCTTCGAAAAGAAATTGGTAGGTATGTAAATGAACACGTGCTCAACTGGACCGCGAGCTAAATTAAATCATATTGTTTTTTTAGATAGAGTTCATATTTTTTTTAAAACCATTGCGAAGTGAAGCTTCTGTACGTAGTACTAGTTATTATTCTGTGGCCCCGCGGACATACCCGTGTCAGTTCACGCTTGACGCTGTTACGCGCCGCACGCATCGTTATTTTCGTCCGTGTGTTAACGTCGTTAATCGATAAAAGTGCCGCCGAAACCTGCAGAACCCAAGTTAAGTGACGTGCTAAAGGAAGTGACTGAACACTTAAAAGTTACTGCTATCGAGGCACTACTTCTTAACCATGGGAGTTTCTCATCGAGCCAAATTAAATTTCCGAATAATAATGAACTGTCATTGAAATATAAAAAGTAAAAACTTTCAAGTGCAGTACGATAACTTATTACAGCACGAAAGAAGTAATTATTATCGTGATCGCATTATTCAATCGGCCAATGTAACAAAGTCCATGTGGGACGTAGTGAGACTCGAAACCGGCAGGATAAAGTCAAATATAGAATATACTGACGTACTATCGAGGCCTGACGGATCAAAGTTTCGAATCAAAGACCTGAGTGCTGGCGGGCGCGCGCGCTCCCGCCGACCGCTCGCTCCGCCTCAACATGTTCACTCCGAGCGAAGTGCTGCGCATAATGACGCAAGGTGTAGCGAATAAGAGATCCAAAGATGTATACGACATGTCTGTTACTCTACTGCGCCTGGCGGCCCCAGCGTTGGCTAACATACCGATGTATCAAAACGGGCGTGTATCCGCCACACTTAAAACGCGTTAAAGTATCTCCGATTTATAAAGGGAAAGGTACGTCAGACGAGATCAACAGCTATAGACCTGTGTCGATTATTCCGGCGATTGCCAAAATATTGGAACACGGGCTGAGTTCGCGACTTACCGAGTACCTGACCGAGTGCTCGGCGCTGTCTGAGCGGCAGCACGCCTACCGCCGCGGACGGTCAACCACTGCGCGCACCCGGGAGTTACTCCGACACATCTTAATATATGATCAATATTGAAGATGTACTTAAATGTTTGGAAATGACAACATTTTGGCTTGATTTAGTATTATAATATAAGTATTATTTTAAAGTTCTATATTTTCTAAATTTCTTTGTAATATTGTCAAATTATGAATCTATTTACTATTTACATGTTTATAAATTACAATTATGACTAATATAAGTATTTTTTGTAAGTTTTGTATTTTCAATTTTTTTTGCAGTATTGTCAAATTATGAACATATGTAACTTGTAGTGTGTGTATTATAAGTACCTATATAGTAAATAGTGAATGTATTTACCATTTACATGTTTTTAAATTTCAGTTATGTCTAATTTTTACCTAAAAATTAGCCAGAACAAACGGGAAATGATTTGATAATTAAACAAATATGTAGTGAAATATTTGTGAATTGAATAATCTAAAATGATATTTTGTGATGTGAAAATATTGATTTGATAATTAAACAAATATTTAGGAAAATATTTGTGAATTGAATTATCTGAAATTTTGAAATGTGAAAAGAGTGCCATGTTTTTCAAACACATTTGTATACTTAAACGAATTATCTATTTTGTAACCATTATAAACAAATTTAAAATAAAAATATTGTTTTCATGTTAGTTTGCACCAAATATTCTCGTATGTCATATGCATGTTAAAAGTTATTTATATCGAACAGAACAAGTCGTTGCGGTCGATCGAACGAAAAACATTCCCGTGATTAAATAGACTGAATTATCACAGTACTCTGATATAATACTGTGATGACTGTAATCACAGTATATAATTTAATACATTTTAAGCAGTATTGAAACGTGATAATCTCAATTCCAAGTTGTTATTGGTTCAATCTCAGATTGCAAAGAACACAACTTGCGCGAGGACTTACGGTCAGAGAAGACTGGCCAACATTGAACGTGTGGCCAGTCATTCCAAAAACCTTAAGGGCACTTTTGTAAGGACCCTTAAGGAATCTGCCACCTCGATACGAGAGGCAGTGGAAGAACTGCAGAAGCGTTCCTCCAACGACGAAGTGGCCAAACTGCAGGCTGCTAATAAGCTCCTGCAGGAACAGGTGATGGGCCTGGGGATGGACTTGGCGCAGCTCCGGCGAGAGATGCTGGAGGCAAAAGCGAAAGCGGCTGCGGCTCGGGCCGGGACTCGGCCTGTGGTCCCGAAATCGTTGCCGCCTCCAAAGAATCTCCTCAGCCGGCAGCTGATTGATACGATCAAGGAGATGGGGGGAACATCGGAGGAGCAGATCGTGGAGCTGGAGGAGTTTCTCCGACAGCAGGAGCAGTCCAGCGCTCCGACTTCCTCCCCAGTTCGCGGAAGGCCCACGGCACCGGAGCCACGCCCCGGCCCGTCGGGCATGTCCGCGAACCTGGACTTGACTGACGACGAGGCCCTGCCGACTGCTGCTCCCCTCGCGGGGAACCAGCGCGGTAAGAGGCCCATCACTACCGGATTCAACACTGCGGCCAAAGGCAAGAAGCATGCGGCCGCACCTACTGGAGGAGACAACCCCAACCGGTCACCACCCAACCCAGCGAAAGCTGGGCGAAGGTGACCAGGAGGGCCAGGAAAAGGGGAGGCCAGCAGCGGTGCCCGCGGTCTTGGGGACTCAGTCCGGTCCGAGGGCTGCGGAACCGCGAAAGGCCAAGGCAGCAGCGTTGCTGACGTCGCAAGGGACTCAGTCCGGAGCGACTGCTCGGCCGCGCCAGGCTGCCAAGGCCAAAAGGAGGGAAAAGGCGCAAAAGCCTAGGTTGCGCGCCCCGAAGACCCCGGCAATCAGCTTGCTGATCCTACCGGGCGGTCTGGCGAAGGGGCCGACATATGCCCGTGCGCTCGTCACGCTGAAGGAGAGGTTCCCGGACTTGCGAGCTCTCGGGATCCCGAGCGCTCGCTTCCGAGTGGCTGCCACCGGGGCCAGGATGCTCGAGTTTCCGAGCGAGGTCCCTGGTCCGACGGTGGATGCCTTCGCGGCCAAGATCCGGGCCGTATTCCCGGAAGACGAACTCCGAGTCACCAGACCGGTGAAGTGTGCTGATGTGCGCGTAGCCAGTTTTGATGACTTGACAACCAAGGAAGAGGTGGCTGCGGCGATCGCCCGAGTCGGGGGTTGCGCTCTTGACGAGGACACGGTCGCTGAGATCAGCAGCAGTGCCACAGGCTCGGGCACAGCGTTCGCACGCTGCCCGGTGGCTGTGGCAAGGAAGGTCACAGAGAGCCCACGTCTCCTGATCGGCTTAATGTCGGTCCAGGTCAGGGCTTTGCCGCCAAGGCCGTTGCGCTGCTTCCGATGCCTCGCCACGGGGCATGTCAGGGAGCACTGCACGGCCAGGGAGGACAGGAGCAACATATGCTTCAGATGCGGCCAGCCGGATCATAAGGCGGCGAGCTATTCTGCTGCACCACACTGCGTGGTCTGCGCAGCGGCTGGTGTTCCAGCAGGACATCGAACTGGGGGAAGGGCATGCAAGCCTCCCCCCAAACGGAGATGACAAGTGGCGCCCAAGTCGTCCAGCCAAGCCGGTTCAGCCCCGGCTGGAATGGACACAGCCACGAAGGCTGACTTACCGAGCACTAGCGGTGGTCAGAGATGACCCCTGCAGTCTCTGGTAGGAACTCTGGACTCTAGGTTCGGGGGAACCTAGGGTCTACCTTCAGAGTTCAAGTCGGGGCGATGTGTCAGGTGTTCCCGACACATCGCCAAGTGTGGAATGAGCAAGGCTCAAAGTGTGTGGGTCGAAGGACCAGCGCTGCCGGCGAGACTGAAGTGTACTAGATGGTTCCAGTCTACCGGCCTTATGGCGCAAGGAGGGAACACCTTGGAGGTTTTAGTCGGTATGGGTCGCCACTCTGACACCGAGCCCGACATACCCCGCCACCTCCCCCGAGGATTGGCGGGCATGCGTAACTGCATTTCCTGCAAGTCAAAAAAAAAAGGACGAGTACGTGCGGTGGAGCGCGGGCCGCGGCAGCGAGTCTGGCCGGTCGCGGGACCTGCGCCGACTCGAGAAGGAGACTAAGCTGGTACACGTGATGGCGGCAGATGCATTTAACCGCCTGCCTGGTGAGCTGAAGCAGGTTTCCTCGCGACACACGTTCAAAATTAACACGAAAAAATGGCTTGACGAGAAGGCATTCTACAATATATCGGAATATATTAATTTTGTAGTGTAAATTTGACAAATTATATTTTATTTTACTTTTTAATGACCATTATTTAATTATATACACAGACGTAGTATAATATTATTTGATAAAAAATAATAATGTAATATTAATAATTTAATTGAAATTGTATAACTTGTAACTTTCGTTATTAATAAAGAACTACTACTACTAATCCGAGATAAAAAGTTGCCTATTTGTTTATCCCGTGTCGAAACTATCTCAATACCAACCTTGATTGAATAGGTTCAGCCGTTTGAGCGTGAAGAAGTAACAAACACACGCACAAACATTCGCATTTATAATATTATAGTACAACTTGAATAAGCATAAAATGTGCACTAGGTCACAAAAATGTAACAATGGAGAGATTTCTCGATAAAAGACTTGATAAATAGTTCTTAGAAGTTTTAGGTTTCAAACAAAACCCAAAACTAACCTAGCTAGAATACGTAAATACACCGACAAAAATTGCTAACAATACACTACCATTCAAAATATTGGGGCATCTTTTACATAACGCTATTCAAATGCTTTGCGACTTGGGTCGTGACGTCACAGTTACGTGTGGAAAAATTTACAGAATTAGACTGTAACATGTTTTGTATTCAATTGCAATGATATAAAATAATATACAAAATATTATACCGTATTTGTTCGCGCAAATTGTCACGCCCAGGTCGCATAGTATTCGAAATGGATTGCATAAGTTTCATACATGGTAATTGATATCTAACGCAAAATCTTTTAATTAATCATTAGTATATTCACAAACAACTTTCGAAAATCCACGATTAAAAGAAATTGCTATTTTAAAAAAATACTTCAACATGCTGAAAAATATATATAGAATAAATATTTTTATTTTTTTTAAACTCCTACTTCAAATCATTTTCTAGTCGTACTAAAGCTGACATTAAAAGATTTTGCTTTAACATCCCTTCAGATATTTACTTTTAATAATCTACCAAATTAAATACAACATTTTACTTTACTTTTACTAAAGCTAAACTGATTTCATAATACTTCAACAAAAGTTTTTACAATTTGGCACTAAGCAAGAGCTGCGAAAATTTTTAACATACTATTTACATATATTATAAATTTGTGTAAGGTGGGACCAAACAGTCGCATAAAAATATTAATAAATAAAATATGTGGCGTCATCCAATACTAATTTACTAAGAGTTCATCAAGAAAAATATAAGGATTCAGCCACAAATACATATAATGCTAAATACAATTCACATCGCTTTTCGTGTACGCTGATCGGTGTTAGCAGTATCCGTCAAATATATTGAAGAATAATGAACGAATATTATTCGTCATATATGATGAACGAATACAAGACGTCATCTATACTATAAGACTCTTTGTCCTGACCTATTCATTCATTCATCTATAGACAACGCAGAGCCCAAACGGCTGGTCCTAGGGTTGTGAAATTTGGAGGGTGTATTTGTTTTGGTATGTAGACGCGTACTAAGAACGGATTTTTGGAAATTCCACCCCTAAGAGGGTGAAAGGGGGTAAAACAGTTTGTATGAAACTTCTTTGTTTTTGAACTTATAGCAATGAAATTTGGAATATGTATAGTTTATGTAAAATTAAAAAAAATGGTATCAAGTTTTTTTGCCAGGGGTGAACTAAGGGTTTGTTATGGGGGGTGAAAGTTTGTATGGAAAAATCTTTATTTATCAAGTTAAAGACTTGAAAGTTGTTATGGTAGTAGTTTATTGAATGGTTAAATTAAAATTTTAAAAACTTTTGCCAGGGTGCATTAAGGGGGATGCCACTGGGGTTGAAAGTTAAAAATGAAAGTTTTGTGTTTTTGAACTTAAATGTGTAAAATTTGGAGTGTGTATATATTTTAGTACTTAGACGTGTACTAAGAATAGATTTTTTGAAATTCTACCCTTAAGGGGGGTGAAAGGGGGTAAAACAGTTTGTATGAAACTTCTTTGTTTTTAAACTTCTAGCAATGAAATTTGGAATATGTATAGTTTATGTAAAATTAAAAATAATGGTATCAAGTTTTTTGCCAGGGGTGAATTAAGGGTTTGTAATGGGGGGTGAAAGTTTGTATGGAAAAATCTTTATTTATCAAGTTAAAGTCTTGAAAGTTGTTATGGTAGTAGTTTATTGAATGATTAAATTAAAATTTTAAAAACTTTTGCCAGGGGTGCATTAAGGGGGATGCCATTGGGGTTGAAAGTTTTGTGTTTTTGAACTTAAATGTGTAAAATTTGGAGTGTGTATATATTTTAGTATTTAAACGTGTACTAAGAACGGATTTTTGGAAATTCCACCCCTGAGGGGGTAAAACATTTTGTGTGAAACTTCTATGTTTTGAACTTCTAGCAATGAAATTTGGAGTAGGTATGTATAGTTTATGTAAAATTAAAAATGATGGTATCAAGTTTTTTTGCCAGGGGTTAACTAAGAGTTTTGAGGGGGGGGGGGGGGGGGTCAAAGTCTTGAAAGTTGTTATGGTTGTAGTTGATATGGTGGTTAAAATAAATTTGTAATAATATTTGCCAGGAGTGCATTAAGGTATGCCATAATTGGGGTTTAAAGTTCAGAGGGAAAGTTTTGTGTTTTTGAAATTAAATACTTCTAAATTGGAATTTAAGTATGTGGTTCACTTAGTGGTATGGTTCACTTATTCTAATTATTTAAATTTAAATAATGGCTTGGAGTATCACCAAAGTAGCTAAAAACAGAGGTTAACTCAGGAATTGAATGCGGAAAGACAGGCGTCTCATTTTTATATCGTAGCAATGTAATGTTTATATAAAATTGGCACGGGAATAGGATGCAATAGAATTTTGCCACAGGTTACGCCAAAATCGACCTACACGCGGGCGGAGCCGCGGGCAACCTCTAGTATATAATGAACGGATAGAATTCGTCATATATAATGAACGAATTTAATTCGTCACATATAATGAACGAATAAAAGTTGTCATATCTATCGAACGAATAAACCTACTTCGTCATCTATAATGAACGAATAAAAGTCGTCATATATAATGAACGAATATAATTCGTCAAATACATTGAAGAATATGCTAAAATCCCATCACAGGGAAATATGTATATTTGGCAAAAAATGACGAGGTAAAGACGGTATATTTGACTTATTTGTCTATTTGACGAATAAAACATTGTCGTTAGTTCATTTGTGTGGATGACAATATTTACATATATTCCCGCATTTTCAAATATTCGTCAGATACAGAAAACACCGAATAGCGAACACAACTAGCAATGCGAGCAAGCAGTAACACACACCTAAATTACAAGTTACGTACCACCCGTACCAAAAAGCACAACATTATTGCTCGTCGGTTATCTTTTAAAAATAGCTTCAACACCTACTTTTAACAACTAACTAATATTGCCAATAAATAGTACCTAATACATCTCTCTCTGAATATGAATACATACGATTTATAATTACGTCTAAAACGAGCGTGAAACATTACGTTATGTAGGGCTAGGATAAGTTTTTTCAAATGCGATAAACTAATTCAACTTTTATTTGTTGGGTCCGTTAACTTTTCGATTCTGCCAGCGTTATATAAGAAGATAAATCCACTAAACAGAGAGGTATACGGTTTAAAATCATCTGTACGATGCGAAATGTACAGTTTTTGGGTTTATCCAGAAACAAAGAGAATTAAACTAACTAATTTACAAAACACGTGAAAAAAAACCTAGTTTTGTTTTCGTTTCTAAACATACACAAATGATGACATTGACATTGGTTGAAATGTTTGACAGGGTCAAAAGGACATCTTAGTGTTGTTTTGCGCATTCCAATTTGAACTTACAGTAGCCCTAAGGCCCGATTCTGAAAGACAGCTCATTCATTAGACCACATAAAAAATAAAGTTTCTCAATTGCTGGTTATTTTAATTGAAAAATCTATCCGGCCATGTTAAAATTTGCTTATCGCAGTCCTGAAAACTTGAGGGCAAATCTCAAGTTTGTATTAATGAAGACATATAAAAAGGTAAAATATAAAAATCGAATTATTGGTCTTAATAATTTTGATTATGAGGTTGAAATTAAATATGATAAAATAATAATGAATATTCACGCTCGTAAGAATTTCTTTAAACATTTTCTGAAAATAATTGAACCATCTGGAAGTTTCAATAAATACATGAACAATAAATTTCAAGCTACGATTACATGAGAAACAAGTATTATGCCATCTCTATACTACGATGGTTTATCCCAAACGACTTGAACCAAGCCGGCAAGGTCCATATTAAATTACATCTAGCGTTAAATACGACTGAAACCCAACGTCGCTTTCTTAGTATAAGGGAGCTTACTATTTTTTGTTTGAATTGAGTTGTTTCTGAAAATATTATGTATTTGATATCAATTTATATTTTATATAAAAAAAATACAGTGTAAACTCCATGTAACGTCACTAATTTTAACGACAAGCTCTCTAAAGCGTCGAAATCAATTGGCTTTAGTTGGTTTAGCTTGTATTCTATACAATGATACATTCTCTCTATTTAACGACCATTCTCTATAACTCCATAAAATCAGTCCGTTCAGTGTCGTTATATAGAGATTAGACTGTAATTACATTCAAATTTTGTTTTTTTTTTGTTATGGTTTCAGCCTACATATATTGCTCTATACGCAAATTATTGTATAATCAAGCAACACGTACATTAAACTAGCTCGACATTCCATAAGTATAGCGAGATCATTCGTTGCAACTCAGTTACTGCATTTACAAACAGTATAGTTACTGCATTTTCGAACATATTTTGAACTTCATCAATTTAACAACTGCCCATTTTCAGTAATCACCTTAACTTTCCGCTTCTTCAGAACTTTTTATAACAATATTCCGAAAATACATTCTTAATACCTTTTACAATATAATTACCGCCTTCTCTTAAAAGACTGACTGACAGATTTTATTTTCTGCATATTCTTCAGTTACTTTACCACTTCTTCAGTTGATCCGTCACATTTTTCAGTTAATCCATTGCTACATATTTTCGCAGTACATCCACAGTTTTCTGCAGATGGTCTACTAGCTTCATTAAATGTACTGGCTCCTTATGTTATTCCACTGCTTTGTTCAGATGATAGACGTCTTTTCTTGTAGGATTTGAAAGTAACAAGCCTGGAAAGTAATGTTTAGAACGTTTAAACTGCTTGTTAGACAATACATCTAGATTAAAAAGAGCTAATAGTTATTTTACATTTTTATTTAGATTAGAAGAACTTGTTTGACTAGAACTTTTAAGCCTGGATTAACAATTAGCACGCCTGGCTAGCTTCCACCTTTAAGCTGAAAATCTGTCGCCAAGCTTCTTAAAATGTGTTTCAGCAGCCTTTTCGTGACCAAGTAATTCCTGAATAGGCATGCTGCACCTCCTGTCAGTGTCGCAGACTCGTGTGGTCACGCTAGCAGCTACTCTGAAACATCTGTCTGGCTGGTCAGGCCGCTTGCGTTAGAGACAGTAGCTCCAGACTAGGCATGCTCTACCTCAGGCCAAAGAGTCGCTGGTTCGTGAGGTTATACAAGCTACTAGTGAAATGTTGTTTCATTATCATCATCATCATCGGCCTACTTCGACCCACTGCTGGGTATAGGGCTCTTCTCTCTCTTATGTCCGTAAATTCGATCTTGTGTTCCACGAATCCAGAGTGTTACCTCTATGGGCCGGAAGCCGTTTGTCCATCGGGCTGGTTGTCTTTCGACAGGGCGTTTGCTATCCCGTGGAAGCCATTCTATGATAGTTTTGCTCCATCTGTTGTCGTTACGTCTGCCGACATGTCCTGCCGAGTGTTTAAAAATGTTGTTTACCATACAAATATATACCTTGAGTGTAGTGAACATAAGGCCCAACTCTCCATGCTGCATGCTGGGCTCGAGGAAGTCCTCGACGAAATGTATCTCGGAGCCGAGCTGCAGGATCCTCGCGCGGACCACCACGAAATGGAATACGGGGAACAGCTCATCCATACTCCACAGGTAGTTCGAACCTGAAGCATATAAAAAAAAACCAATAGTATAATTTAAAAAAAAAACAATGGTACAATTAAAAAAAAATGGTATAATTTAAAATAATTTTGAAACCATGACAGCTCCGTATCGCCCGTAGCTCAGCTAACTAAGGTGTTCTTAAATGATCATAGAGGTTAAACATCTGTGACCACGCGCAAGACTGTCTTTTAAAAAGTGGAATTTTCATTTGGTCAGATGCTAAGTCAGAAGTCTTCAGGCGGCTTGAAAAGTCTCGACAACAGAGCTTAGCTCATACGAAAAAGAAGAACAGCTCAGTCAGGCGTGCGGTCATCTTAAGTCCTGTAGGTTGTGTGTTCCATCCCCGGCGATGAGCTCAAGCTTTCAGTGAAGGAAAACTTCGTGAGGAAACCATAGCATAGTGGTAGAGTAATTTCTAATGTCTAGCAACCACCCTGAAGTTGAAAAATCTATCGCCAAGCACCTAAACCTGAATGTTCCGGCAGCCGCCTTGAGAGCCAGTATATCCAGACTAGGCATGCGCCATCTCAGAACAGGGTATCGCAAACATGTGAAGGATCCATATAAGGAATTAATAAAGTATCCCCTAACAGGGTGTGTCCAGACAAACTCTCTGATTTATGGCGAGTCTTCTATATTTATCGAGTTCTTTTATATTTGAAGTTTTCTGGAACACTCCTTCTTACCAAGTTCCTGCTGAACAGCCGTTGTCATCTTCTGGAAGGTGCTCCTGATAACGAGGAGTTTCTCTATTGGCGAGAAGGTGGTCTTGAGCTGCTGCAGGGTTTCCACCGCCTCCTGGAACAGCTGTTCCTTGGTCGGTGATTGGGGAGGCTGGGATGCTGTGTAGCCTATCCAGAACTTTCTGTAATTAGAAAAAATATGGATGTTATGATATGAAATTCAGGATCCACGAAATTCTACTACTAATACTACTAATATACATGCGATTATTCGTATGAATCGATTAATAATTCCTGTAAATTATTCATCTATTCATTGATTCGTGAATAATTATTAATTTTTAATTCCATGTTGATGACCTCGCTGGCGTACTGGTTACCTGGACTGCCAACCAGATGGTCCCGGGTATGGTTCCCGGCACGGTCAACATCTTTGTGTCAACATTGACTAAATTTGTTGGCTGTTGGTTTGGGTGTTAAATATGTATCTATATAAAGTATGTATGTATGACTATGCAGTATATCAGTTGTTTGTATTGCAACCATAATACTAACATGAATGGTAGTATCGGGCTTACCAACTGTGTGTAAAAGAAATAAAATATGTAATATATATTTTTAGGAGACATTTCACACATTTGTTTTGCCCCATACTGAACTATTTCTAATTTGTGATATGATTGTTAACACAACTGATATACTACATATACATACATACATATTTTATATAAATACATTCTACATGTATTTAGCACCCAAACCCACAGCTAACAAATTTAGCTAAGCACAAATATGTTGGCCGGACCGGGAATCGAACCCGGATCCTTTTGATTGGCCGGCATGGTAACCTTTACGCCAACGAGGTCGTCAATCTAATTCAAGTCAAGTCTATATAATTATAAAATAGTTTAATAATATCAATATTGAAACAATATAAACAAGTTATTAATATAATACTAGTTATGTATTGTTATTTTCTTTCATACAACCAATTCAAACATCTAAATTCAAAATTTAATTAGAATTAAACTCAATGTCTCAATTAAACTCAATGTTAAACGGTAAACTCAAACGCTTTTCAGCATAAACCGTTTTTGGAACCTTTGAGAGATCTCGCTATCATTTTCTTGGTTTCTTTCATTACTTTTTACAGTTGTTGTAGCTATTGTAACTATCTCTGTTTCTGTATTAGTATCAAGTTCATCTTCGCTCAAACGATCTCCGAGTAATATATAATTTTCATTGTCCTTTTCCATTGCTTCTGCTTCTCTTGCAATTTTTTTATCGCTTTCTTTTTTCTTTTCGTTTTTGTTCTGTTTATTGTTTATTTTGTCGCTATCTCGTGGCGTATCATCTTCGGGATGATAAGGGTTGTTATAAATGCCACGTTTTATTTCTGCTCTTTCAACCATTTCGACGGCAACATCCCTGAATGCTTGCGATTTCATGAACCCGTTTATTAGTTTTACCACATCGTCGGAATCAATTTGTATTTTAATGTTTTTTGCATTTGAGATAATTAGAACTAGTGGCACTGAAATCATTTTAAAGGTCATTAAACTTGCTAGGTTTTCAATATTGAAGTAAGATAAGTCTAAAATTATTTTACACTCACAAGAAAACAGCGTTAGAAAATTCATAACAAGTAATCTTTAGGTATAAGGATATGCGTTTTTATGAATATGGAAAAGTTATAAGCGTGAAATGAATAACTTATTAATATTTTACACTCACAAATTTAATTGAATACCAACCGCATTATTTGTAAATCTTTCAAAACAAAACACTTTCTCATAAATTTTTGATGCTCATTAATAGAAGGTTGTTTAAAGCCGATATATAATTATATTTTCATATTTGACCTGATTTTAGTTTAGCTTGGTGTATGGTTCAGATTGTGCTATCTTTTTTTAGTCACTAAAGATGAAAAGAGACAGGGCTATTTTAAATTAAGTTTAATCAACTTTGTATGGCGCGGCTTAACTTGGTGCAATAGCGCCTTAACCTCAATGATCGCGTCTGATCACATTAGTTAGCGGAGCAACAGGCGCTTCTACAGTGTAAACTCTATATATCGACACTGAACGGACTGTGCATTTATGGCTTTATTTTATGGCGTTATAGAGAGTGGTCGTTAAATGGAGAGAATGTACCATTGTATGGAATACAAGCTAAACGGACTAAAGCCAATTGATTTTTATGCTTTAGAGAGTTTTTCGTTATATCGAGTAACGTTACATGATGTTTACACCGTTTTTTACGCTAAAGGAGCATGCATCACTTTATCTCAATAAGCCTGTAAGATATACAGGGTAAACTCTATATAACGACACTAAAAGGACTTTGCATTTTATGGCGTTATAGAGAGTGGTCGTTAAATGGAGAGAGAGAGAGAGAGAGATGGGATTGTATGGAATACAAGCTAAACGGACTAAAGCCAATTGATTTCGACGCTTTAGAGCGTGTCGTTAAATCAAGTGACATTACATGGAGTTTTTTATGCCAGAGGAGTATGCATCACATACAAGCTAAACCAACTAAAGCCAATTGATTTCGATGCTATATAGAGTTTGTCGTTAAATCGTCTGTCATTACATGCGAGTTTTTTTGACGCTAACGGAGCATGCATCACTCGGTCCCAATAAGCCTGTAATATATAGTACTCACTGGTCTATCCCCAGCATGGGCATGAGGGTATGGTCGGGCTGCTTGTTCCACTTGAGCAGCCGCCGCCAGTACAGGTCGTCCTCCCGCTTGTTGTGCAGCGCGTACAGCACGAACAGCGAGGGGTGCGCGCGCGGCAACAGCGCCGCTTGCGCCAGCGACGCGCCCGATATCTCTTCGCTGAAATACAGTGCACACTCTATATAACGACGGTCAAGAGACCTAGCATGAAATAAAAATCATCATCATCATCATCATCCACAGCCGATTCTATCCCACTGCTGAGTATAGGCCTCTCTCCTGTCATGCCATTTGTCTCGGTCCTGTGCCAATCTGGTCCAGGTTCGACCCGCGACAGCTGTAATTTCGTCGACCCATCTTCCCGCTGGACGACCAACGCTCCTCTTCCCTAGCCTCGGCTTATTTTATTTTTCTCGGCTCGGATTATTATTATTTTTACATTATCGGTTCATTGTGCATGGTCTCCCATCCAAAGACTGGTCGCATCGACTGTTGATTAACCTCGGTGATCGCGTAAGTTCGCCTTAGTTAATCTACCTACAGGCGCTACTATATCACATGATAACATAAATAAATAAATATAAATAAATATTAGGACAAATTCACACACGGCTGGTTAGCCCCATACTGAACCATTTCTAGCTCGTATTATGGTTGCTAACACAACTGATATACTACATATACATACATACATATTATATATAAATACATATTTAACACCCAGACCCACAGCCAACAAATTTAGTTAAGCACAAAGATGTTGACCGTGCCGGGAATCGAATCCGGAACCTTCTGATTAGCAGACTGGCATGGTAACCTTTACGCCAACGAGGTCGTCAAAGTAAGAAATAGCTTAACGCTAATCAGAGATTAGATTTGGACCTGGCCCGGCTTACCAGTATTATGATTTAAGTAATTTTTTTTTTAATTGCCTAATAACAATACATTACATATAATCAAATACACAAGCACAGGTTAGCAAGGGTACTTTGAGTAGGATCAGAAAATATGTCACATTTATTGTGTAAGTTACCCAAATAAATATTAGTATTATTTTATTATTTATTTTTTACAAAATCATACCCGTCCAAAGAGTTGCAGTTATCCTCTTCCTCTTTCCTCGACAGCACATTGTCAGCGCCATCTAGCGGCAGCGCCGGGAACAACAGCCGGATCACTTGGTACAGCCTGCCTGGGAAGGTATAGAAAAGAAAGCATGACTCTGTTTCTTGCCAGGGATCTAAATATTAGAGAAGATTGTTGATCCATAATACAATAAAGTGTGGCGCGGAAGTTTGCCATAGTTATGATGCGATGAAATCTAGATGGCGCTGCAAAATGAGCGTGCAGCCTAGCTGTTGCAAAATTCCGCATAGCACGCTGCAGTCGCTTAGTGATTAACAATAGTAGATTGCGTGACCCGAGTGAAGTCGTTTCAAGAAAATTCGAATAGATGGCGCTACGTGTATCGAATGATACACATAGTACGATTTTCAACAAGAGGTTGAGAATATATATGATAAAATATATCAGGGCATGTGCCGAGTATTATATTACTGTGTTTTAGTAGAGTCAATATTATACAATACTAAAACACAGAAAAGAGGGAGCCGTTTTATCAGAAGTAGAAGGAGAATAAAACAGATAAAGAATGTACAAATCCCACATATCCTGCACTCCGAATAGAAAAAAAAACCATTCACAATTGATGCGCCACTGATGATGATACTCTTTGAAACCTGGATATTTTTTCTCAAAATCGTTTAACCGTCCTTAGTTACATTTTTCTTAGGTTAGTTAGTTAGAATAAGTAAAAGGTATGTAAGAAGTCAGACCTCTGGCTTACCATTGAGGAAGATAATTTTTATGTCAGTTGATAGAATAGAAGAATAGAATGAAATATTTTTATTTAATTTTTCATTTACCTAATACAGCGCAAATACCAATTTACATAAATGTATTACCATTCCTGTTTGTTGTGGTGCGTTGTGGGAGCACTGTGCCCCGCTGTAGTGCTCTTGCGAGCCTGTGGCGCAGGGCATCAGAACTCCCGCTCCGCGCAAACCAATGTACACAACACCAACATAGTAATTTACAATTTGATACTGAGAATGGAGGTCATTCTTATTGTCAGTGGCATCAATAGCGAATAGTTGATTATCAGACTTGGCATGCTGGCTGCGCCCTATGTTAGTCAGGTATCTTGTTGTATATTACCCTCTCGATAACAAAAAAATATGATAACATACCTGTTACGCTTTTAAGTTCTTTGACAGCGTGACTGAGCAACAAGGGATGTACTCTGACCCCTCCATAGGTGGTATTGAAGGCATTCGTGAGGCCTACGACCAGCTGGCCTAGAGGGTGGTGGGTAGATTCACAGGCCTAGAACGTAACAAAGAAAAAACGGTAAATAATTTGACAATAAATAGTATAAACACGATATACATAGATAGATGAAATATACAAAACAAACAAACTTACTGTATGCGATTTAAAGATGTGATGTATTGTATTACAATATGTTTAATGTTAATTGGTTTCATTATTTTCCTAATAGCAATTATAAATATAAAAAGGTTCTTTTTGGTATTTTATTAGATTATTTTTGACCCTGTCATCCGTCAGACTTATTATTTTGATTTACTTACATTTTGCAAATATTGCTTCAACTCCACATAGCTCTCATATGTTAAAGTTTTCTGTCCAAACTGCGGAATCAGTTCCAAACAGTCCACAGACTTCTCCAAGTCCGAACTCTTTTTTAGTTTCAACACGACCTTATTTCTTTCTTTGTGCGAACAGGATATGGCCACAGCGACGTTTTGCCAGATCTTTACGTTGTCTATGGTCTGACCGGAAGGGCCGTTCGCGAAGTGGTTTCCGGTTGGAGTCAGTATGGATTCCGAAACGCCGAGGCTTTGGAAGCATTGCCGGAAAAGAGCGTTCCATTTTTGATTCGGCGCTACGCTGAGTTTTCCGAACGAGCTAGAAATAGAATAGGATAACCAGGTTATAATAAAATTATACCCCCCTTGACTCAACATTTTGTAAGGAAGACCATCTTGGATTTGAAATTCATCATAATGTATGTATTTTACTAACTAAGCCCTTTCATTCAAGTAGTTAGTAAATAAAATACAACCATTAGTTGTATTTTATTTACTAACTAAGCCCTTTCATTCAATATCCATAATGTGGAAATTTTGAAGTAGCGCCTGTAGCTCGGCTAGCTAAGCTGATCTGACGCGATCATCGAAGCTAAGCAACAATCGATGCAGACGGATCGGTGACTGGATTTGAAATTCATCATAATGGTTGTATTTTATTTACTAACTAAGCCCTTTCATTCAATATCCATAATGTGGAAATTTTGAAGTAGCGCCTGTAGCTCGGCTAGCTAAGCTGATCTGACGCGATCATCGAAGCTAAGCAACAATCGATGCAGACGGATCGGTGACCATGCACAAGACTGTCGTGTCAAAAGTAACATTTTCATTTAGACGCTACCATAGCTACCATCAGGTGAATTCTGACCAAGTGCAAACCCATCACAGTATAAAAAAATAAAAAAAGTTATTCCACGCTCACTCACTTAGGTTTCGAATTAGCCGGCGGCGCTGGATTGGAAACATTCAACTGCATGGTCGCATTAGTTATCTTGACCCCCTCTGTCCAAGCCCCACTGAGACTCCCCTCTATCTTGTCCCCACTGGAGAATGTAAGTATCCCCTTGCCAGAGAAGACCCCGGCTGAACGAAACTCGCCTTCGTAATGGGTTCCGTCCTCGAATACCATTACTCCATGACCCTGCAATGGAGGATAAAAAAGGTTTTTATATGTATGTTAGGCTAGGTTAATATACTAGCTGTCTCTTATTAGCATGCTTTAGACTAATGTATGTTGAAACAGACGTGAAATGAAAATAACTAAAATTAGTAGTCTAATAATAAAATAAGGGTGAACAACCCTTATCACTTAGGGGTATGGAAAATAGACAGTTCCCGATTCTTGTATCTACTGAATCCGTATATAAAATTTGGTAAAATCGGTGAAGCCGTTTCGGAGAAGTACGGTTACTAACATTGTGACGTGGAAATTTTATTAGCTTTAATATTTGTTAGTTTTAAGCCCTTCCGGACTCTTTCATAACATTATTAAATAGGTCCACTCTCTTATTTTCCCTGGGAAGAAAATAAAACGGTTGTCAACCTCATAAAGCCGTCGGGTTTAGCTAAATTGGCACAACCGATATACGACAAGGATAATACTGTTGACTTTTACATCACGAAAAAAAGTTGTTAATGCGTGTGTCTTCTCAGACGTAATGTACTTTTGAACATTACAACTAACTCGTTTAGTAAATGATTGGTACGCAAATTTTAACTTTAACGTTTCGAAATTAAAGACTTTTCCAAGTGCAACACATAGATTGTAATTGTAATTTTAACGTGCATTTGGCTACAGAGAAGTAGTAAGGTGAAGACAACCTTGTTTTTGTTTTAGAGTCACGGAAAGACAGCTACTATTGCAATTATAGATACTGGGAAAGGTTCCAAAAATTATAGTTGCAATATTGAAAATCAAATAAAAAAAAACTGTAGTTACGTTTTTATTTTATTGTACAGGTCGTATATTATTTACGTGACAATATTATTACTTTAGCAGTTTATTTTTTAAGTATTAATAAAATTCTGACATATTAAATTGTAGAAACATCACACCATGATAGTAGCTATATCATTTTATCGCCACGTGCTCGTCCTTCCCTTGAATTTGTGTGTCAAAATATTGCCTGTAAGTAGATGAACAATACGCTAAGGTCACGTTAGCAGACTGAATTCAATGAAAGAGCGTGCGTTATAACAAAAAACATATTTGCACGAATCATGATTGTAATTTACACAAAGAAATTTAAGATTTTTTTGTTATGTAGCGCCTGTAACTTGGCTAGCTAAGGTGATCTGACGCGATTGCCGAGGTTAAGCAACGGTCAATGCGATCAGTCTTTGGATAGGTGAAGATGCATGACTGTGGGTCGGATGACACGTTAAATTGTAGGTCCCGGATGTTAGTCTTAGTATAGGAGTCATTAAGCTAAGTCAGAGGCCTTCAGGCTGCTTGAAAACTCTCGACACTATAGTGTGGCCTGATTTTTTATACAGGTACAAAAATGTATTAAACTTGAATATTTATTTTTTGTCTCGAATTAAAAATCAAGTTAAAGATAAATATAGTTATTACTGTTTTGTAGTAATGTGCTTTTATAGGATGTTATTGACGATTTTTGAAGTCTTGCCTGTTTTTGTTAGTATTATATGCTTAAATTGCAAAGAAAATGCTAGTAGAGTACTAGTCCTATAATTCATCTTAATTTGTTCAGCCGATAGAGCAAGAAAGAGTAATAAACATCTATAAATGCACCCCTGCATCTTCACAAACCTTCGCATTAACAATATTAGTAGGAAGTAGGATATGATTTTTATCCCATAATTCACGCAAAATTTTGTTAGTACGACTTAAGTAAAAATAGCAAAAATATCCAAGTTCATGTCCTCTCATTTGAATAACCAAATTAGTGTAAGCAAGAGGGAGCAAACTATATCCTATTTCTTTTCTTAAAACATTTTCCTTTATTGAATCATGTTATTTTTATATGTTAGTTTGTAGCTAGGCACTTACCGTGAGAACATCTTGCATGAACAATCCCTCATAATAAATCCCATCCAACGTAACAATCAGTCCACAGCCATGCTTCTTATTATCACTCCAGTTTCCCAAATACTTCTCCCCTTTCCCTATATCATCCATGACACCATACCCTTGTTTCACTCCATTGATCCATTCTCCCGTGTAAATGGTAGCCGAAGATGAGGTGAAATCTCCTTGCTTTTTAATCCCATGGCCATGCGGTAGACCGTCTTTGAAATAGCCTTCGTACATATCTCCATTAGTGTATTTCATGACACCATAGCCGTTTTGGAGGTTGTCTTTCCATTGGCCTTCGTAGATGCCTAAAATATGAGTATGGTTGGTTAGTTTTGTGATTTGCTGTGAGTTGTAAAAACGTCCGGTAAAAATAATGCTGTTGTTTAGATTTTTTTTTATGAAATAAAAAAATTGTAAACTGTTCTCGTAAGGCGTCTTAATAATTATCGCGTAGAAACGGTCACACACCTAGATCATTGTTAAAAGTTACTACGCGAAAATTAAAAATGTAGGTAGTATTCTATGAAATATATTTTTGGGCAGTTACAAAATTAAAACAATTATTCAAATACATACTTTCATATGCATGTATACTAACTCGAGTAAAGAAAGAAAACATATTTTTAAAGTTGGTGTCTCACTCACACTCATTGGGTTGTGCAAGCGACAAGCTTTAATTTTTTTTTTATTTATAGTCATGTCCAAACTCACATAATATCTGTTGTTTAGATTTCGATGAAACCAAAGTTCTAGGTCACATAAAATGAAAACAATAGTAAAAAAAGCCTACAAACTTTAAAAAAATCAACATCATCGGTATCTATGGTCAGACGATATCTAGCCACAAACCTGGTGGTGACTAGCTGAGGCCCATAATGTGTAACTTGGTGGATAGGACATCTATGCCAAGCGGTGAGGCTAGTAATATTAAATAAATTCTTCATTGTTGTATCATTGCAGGTATTGTCATCACAATAAGTTAGATATGTCACTTAAACACATGATTAGATATGACAATTCAAAGTTATCGTAAATAAAAAACTTACCTACACCGGGCATTTCCATCTTCCCATGGCCATAAAGCGCGTTCATCTGGAACTGGCCCACATAATGTTTCCCATCCGGCCACTCTACTTTCCCACTCCCATGGATCTTCCCATCCAACCACCTCCCGATATATTTAGCATCTTTGTAAAATGAGGTTTTGCTGGAAAATGTGTGACTAGCTGTTCTTATAGCAGGGGGTTTGAACACTGAATCCTTGTTCAAAACTTGTCGTATTGTCGTGTTGAGAACATGTATCCACTCTGTCTTTTCCTGTTCTGTGCTTGTGGATACTGAAAGGATTTCTTCCGGAGTTGTTAATTGAATAACATTGACCAAAGAGTCAGTGTTGGATACAGGTTCTACCCACAAAGTTTCCAACGCATGTACGTTGGGCGTGCTGCCGTTTACGTGAATAAAAAGATCGTTGAACAGAATAAACCAATGAGAAGAAAATCGGCCCGGATTTACTAAACTCAACTGTCGGGATTTGGACTCTCGTATCAGTCTGCGTTCAGGAGTCCTAAACTGTTCCAGGCTTTTCCCTATGGTCTCCCAGAACAGTTTAGTAACGTCTGCTTCTTTACGTTTTTTTTCTTGCTCGTCTATTAGCGTATCTAGTGACGCTATGACTTTGTTCAATCTCTCTTCGATGTTCGATTTGCCGTCGACTCTTTTTCTTTTCGTCTTGTATCGGAGAAGAGATTGCGCGATACATTTGTACGAGCTCAATCTCGTTAGGGGCTGTACAAACGCCAACGCGATTATGGCTTCCGAAGTCTTTTTATTATTTTTCTGCTTATTAGACGGCAGCTGGTCGCTAAACAGGTTATAAATACTCGTCGGCACATCCACAACGCCATTAATTTGCATGAACCCTCCGATAACAATCAAATTGCTTACAGCTACATAATACTTTCTGTACAAATAAATATACTCTTCTAAATTTTTTATCAAAGAAATATCACATTCATTTATATGCTTCTCTGCATATTGCCATACAGATAGCACATTTAGTGCAGTAATGTTTAAAATTTCACCGAAAATATCACAAACTGTTTCGTAAATATTGGAATGTGTAGTTATGGCTTTGCTTTTCTTTAAAAAAGGCTTAACAAGATAGTGGTATATCAGTAGCATTTCCTCAAGGTACCTTTGAGCAATGGACAGGTCTTGGAATTCTGGTGTTGTTCGAGGTTCCTCTATAGAGCAGTAGCTGATGTTACCTGACGACAGTATCCTCCAATGGTAGCACATGTTTTGGGGTTTATTTATGAAAGCTTGAGGTTCACTTATGTTTACTAACACTTCCTCATCTTTGTTCTCTGAATTTTCTTCAGCAATCTTGGTGTTTAAGTTGACTATTGATTCAGTGAAGCCATCTGTATGTTTTCCCATATAGAAAATGTTTTCATTGTGCGTGTAGGCCAAGGTGTGATGATCTGTTGCTATCATATCTCTGACTCGATCACTGTCTGAATTTTCTGTAAACTGTTTCGGGCCACTTTTGTCTTCTCTTGTGTCAAAGCTGACCTGGTGATAATGGTTGTGGCCCCACATGAAGAGTCTACCATCCAGGGTCAAGGCTGAGCAATGCCATTTCCCACAGGACACCTTCTGAAGACCAAAGCCTGATAAACTCATTACCACCATAGGTTTAACCCTTTTGACCGTGTCTCCAATACCCAACTGGCCATATGATATGTCTCCCCAAGTCCATAGTTCTGTTGCTAATATGTTTCTGCCTAATTTAGACATGTTTTTCAAGTTCTCATTTTTCCTGACTGTTTCAAACTCTTTCTCACTACTGATAGTGCTCGTAGAGAACTGAAGGTCTTCAAGATTGCAGTTTGAAGTGCAACTGTACATAAGTGAGTTAACATCTTCATTGTGATTCCGCACTTGGAATTCAGCTGCATCATTGTTGTCACTGCTGCCACTTACATGCCTTGATAATGTTGCCACTTTATCACCTACAGTTTTTACTCCCTCATAAACAAAGTTTGTGAGGTTTGAGACATTTTCTTTGATTATTCTTGTAGGTTTCTCTGTGTATTCCACAAGATAATCTTCTCCTGCAGAAACCCATGATAACTGTCTACTTAAAAACTGTCTAGCTGCATCTGTGTTTATAAAAATATTGTTTAATTTATCTGTACTAAGTTCAGGTGATTCACTATCTCTCTCTATAGATTCTTCGTCTGCTTCAGTATTTATTTGGGAGGTTTGTTCTATTTCTAGGTTTGAATCTTTTTGGCCATTTATTCTTGCTATTTTAGATTCTTCAGAGGAGGGACTAGAGTCTTCGGTTAAACTTTGAGCATCTACATGGACATCTGTCTGTGGAGCTGTAGTACTGCTGGAGTCTTCACTAGATTTGCTAATCTGGACTCCAAGGGGACAGGTTTCAGAGAGGGACGGCACCGAGGCAGGAGATGCCAGGCCTATAATAGTCTGGCACTGTGAGCAATTTGATGCAAATACCTCCTCATCATCATTATCACTGTCTGTATCACAGTTCCCTGATGTTCGGACATTTTTCCTTGCTATAACAGCAGCAAAATCCTGACCAACTGAAGCACTGTATACTGTTCTGCCTTCAAAAAATGGTATTTTTTTTATACTACTGCTGTCTAATAATAACTGGGGCATTGAACCTGAACCCCATAGCTGTCCATCACTACTGATAAAGAGCTGGCCAAAGTCACTTGTAACGACATTCCTGAATTTCACCTTGTAGCTGGAGCTTTTAAAACCGTGAGGACAGCACTTTGAATCTTCTTTGACGACAATTTCCTCTTTGTTTTTGAGAGTGGAGTTTGTCTTAAGCAAGCGCCCGTGTACATCGATGATATAGAGGATATCGTTATGATATGATATGTCTATTGCTGAGATACCACTAATTCTCTTAAACTCTAAGCGATCGTCCACTATATCGCACTGATACACCCCATGGTCATTGCCAAGGACGATAAAATCGGAATCGAGTGCGCATAACTTTACAATTTTATCAGGTACTTGCTGCGATGGGGCCACGTTTAAAGGTGCGAGTCCTTTCCAGAATTTATGCTGATTCATTATTTGAAAACTTCCTGTTTAGGCTGCAAAGTAGGAGTTTCATTAGGAGTAAAATCAGGCGCACTTAGGTCTACTTAAGATTGTTGAGCACATTCTGTTCGTCACTTAATTTCTGAATTATTTACCATTATTTTGCATTTCACAAATATATGACACGATTAGTCTTAGTATAATAAACGATTATTAATTATTTTTTAAATAAATTCTGAGCAAAACACATAATTACTAAATGAAGGTATCGATTGTACTAAGACATTGACAGCACCTTGACACTGACATTGATATACAAAAATAATATTGCGCTGCACATGCAGGTGTGTGTACTAAGTGTAGTCGATACACTCGGTCTAATTTTTGATGACTATTTCTGTGACATCACTAGCTACTTCTTATCTGTTATGTACTCATTCTTTAACTTCACTCAAACGTAATTATTAATTTACAACCGTTCATTCCTTTTCAAAAATGGCGAATCGTGGTGGCCCTTCAAGGCGAGTTCCTGAAACTGAAGCCGCAATAACTTATGTCCAGTGCGATGGATTGGTTAGTTTCAGTGTTGTATTAAATAATTTATCAATAAACACTTAATTTGTGCTTACATTGACAAGTTCAGGCAAAAATCTGTGATAACCCGACACGTCATGTTCTTCCCTGTTTTCTTATTTTGTGGCCGATATCATGGAGAAAGTGAATCGTAATTCAATTTATATGATACTTCCTGTAATGTTTCTTATATTTAATAGAACGTGATGTGGAAATATCCTTATAAAAGTTAATGAAAACTGATGACCTTTTAGGTTATGTTTGGGTTCAGAGGTATCCCAAACCACTTTCACAAAACTTCCTATTTTCTTTCGAGACTTACATCTGCTGTATCTCTTTTAATTCATCTAAGTAGTTTCTGCTTGTAAAATGCGTCGTTTGTCAAATGTATTTGTAGAAAGTCCTATAAATGTACCTTAGTGTAAATGAACTTTCTCATCCAGTTTTTGAAGCGTTTATCTTGTTAACTCTGCTATGAGTCATATCTGTTTTAGGACAGTGAACGGTGCTCCGGGCGGGCAAATAAATGAGTTTTGGAGTGATGATCTCATGATGCTATTCAGTATTTGTGTTGACATATTGCATGAGCTGTTTTTAGTTTGTTTTGACTACATTATTTGTCTTCGTTTTTTAATGTCCTGAGTTTTTCTTGGCTGTGAAAAGTAGCAGATTAATGTTTCTGACATCATGAGTAGATCAGAGATCATTTTTATTCTCCCCAACTAATTTTTGTATCATGTTGTTTCTGATTATTTTTTATCCAACCACTTTAATATTTTATATAATTTTCAAACTCAACTCAACAGGCATGTCATTTAAAACTATGGTTTTGTTATATAGTAAAACAAAATTATATATGTAAAAATATGCATTATCTGGGTATTATGGCAACTGAACACTTCCTAAAGTGAATGACTGAATACATAACAATCATCTTGTTTTCTCTATCAGGAATATGAGAAATTTTCCTATAGAATACCAATGAATTTGTGTATTTAATCAAATTGAAATTACTATGATACAGATATGACATAGGGCCTTTAAAGCTGTTAATTAAATACTAAAATCTATAACCACTTTGAATTTGGGTTATATTAAGGTCCTTTGACAACATAATATTATCTCTGTATAACACAAAAAAAAAACTTTACTGATCAATAATATATACATTCTTGTATATTGACACAAAAACTAACAGGCCTTTTTTAGGCCTGGGGTCGTGTGACTTCACATTCCTACTATTTTCTTGATAGGTCAGCTATTTTGTCTGTCCTTAGCCACCTGCATGTGCCTTCGTTGGTCTTAATCACATGTCTTTTGAGCCTGACCTGGTATCTCTTACAATGACGACCTCATTGGTGTAAATGGTTACCATGCTGGACTGCCAATCAGAAGGTTTCGGGTTCGATTCCCGGCATGGCCAACATCTTTGTGCTAAACTAAATTTGTTGCCTGTCGGTCTGCGTGTTAAATATGTATCTATTAAAAATATGTATATGTAATATATCATTTGTGTTAG
The DNA here is from genome assembly GCA_035578125.1 of Mellilla xanthometata. NCBI lineage: Eukaryota > Metazoa > Arthropoda > Insecta > Lepidoptera > Geometridae > Mellilla > Mellilla xanthometata. The sequence goes on along the minus strand of JAPUBQ010000024.1, from coordinate 15,859,540 downwards.
CAACCATAATGCAAACTAGAAATGTTGGATGGTGAGTTGTTTGAACTTCAGTATGGGGTTAACCAGCCGTGTGTGAAATGTGTCCTGATATAAAAAAAAAATAGCAAGTTTTGAACAAAAGTTCAGGACATCCTCCTTTATAGTAGTCATTCATGTTATATTATATTTTGCAGGCTGTTATGAAAATAGTGAAGCACTGCCATGAGGAGTCATGCAGCAACATGGACGTGGCGCAGGGAGCCCTGCTTGGGCTGGTGGTGGAGAACAGGTTGGAGATCACCAACTGCTTCCCATTCCCCAAGCACGATGACACTATGGATGAGGAGGAGTACCAGCTGGACATGATGAGGAGACTCCGCCGCGTCAATGTCGACCATTTCCATGTGGGATGGTGAGTTGTTTGAACTTTTTTCAGTTGATATTTTCTTTTTTCGGTTGATATTTTGGTGGAACTATGAATTTGTAGATGTTTGTTATAATTCTTTTAATTCCTTCAGCTACTTGATGGGTCTTGACAATCTCCTCTATTTCTTAAAAACCAAAAATTTTTTTTGAGCCTTATATCTGATTGAAAATTGGTATAAATAAAAGATAAATAATTTATTGGCCTTACAACATCTTGTCGCATTTGGCAAGTCATTCATTACATTAGATTTAAAATAGAACACAAATTTAAATTATCTTAGACTTAATAAATATTCTTACAGTTGTTCTTAAGACAATCTATGAGCAATTTTTTCAATAATTTTTGACTTATTGACTAGTAGGACTTTAAAAGTGTAACAAAACCATACATGAACTCGTCCATAAACCGTTGTTGAAGTATTAGTGTATCATGAAATGTATTATCAAGTTTCTGAAGCTCTTCTTGCCTTATTATCTCAGGTACCAAAGTGCTGATGTGGGCAACTTCCTGAGCCAGTCGCTGCTGGAGTCTCAGTACCACTACCAGACCTCCATTGAGGAGAGTGTTGTGGTCATTTACGACACTAAGAAGTCTGCTCGTGGCTTCCTCACGCTTAAGGCTTATCGTCTTACACCTCAGGTCAGAATTAATTTATACTAAGAAATCCAGTCTTAGATTATGAATGCAAAAGTTTGTCATGATTTATCTATGAATATTTGTTCTAATAGCTGACTGAATTTGATTTGATGGAAATTAAATTCGACCTCTGACGCATGGGTATTACTTATGAATCTTTTATTGCACTTAAGCTAAGTGGCCTAGCTCTGGTGTCAAGAGATTTCTAGCTGTCCTGGGTCCTGACTTGAGATAATGATTTCTTTCGTGATCTATAGGATAAGAACTATAAGAATCCGCCATCAAATCGTGGCGCTGTAGGAATAGTAAACGTGTTAGTTTAGGTTATTTTCCGATTTTCAAGTCTCGATGGTGGTGATTTAGCGGCACACACGACTAAACTAAATTTAAAGACGTGATTTTAGTTGTTTTGTTTGTGGTTCAGAACGGGCCGTCTCTTTCCGGCCACCTAAGATGAAAAGAGATGGGGCTTCTTTAAATTTAGTTTAGTCGTGTGTGCCGCTAACTCGCCACCGTTATCTCGGAAACTAAGCGAGATATCGAAAATTGTATTCCTTCATTTCGTTTTCTTTCATCGAGATTTATAAAAATCCGTCATCAAATCGTAGCGCCGTACGAATCGTAATCGTGTCATAGGATTTATTACTCAACTTTTTATATCACAACAACACTTTGGTCTCAAGTTTACAAAAAAGATCTAAATAAACAACATGTTATTATCTACATGTATATTTCCAGGCCATCGCCATGTACAAGGAGGGCGACTACACCCCTGAAGCCCTCCGTAACCTGAAGATAGGCTACGAGAGCCTGTTTGTTGAGGTGCCCATTGTGATCCGCAACTCTCCCCTTACCAACATCATGATGTCCGAGCTCAGCGAGATGATACCCGAGGAGGAGGGGTCCAAGTTCCTCGATCTGGGAACTGCTTCTGTGCTTGAAGGTATGAATGTAACGTAAATATATATCGTACCACGAATTGCACCCGAGACTCTTTGATGAACAATGCCATGGTTACATATGCATGCTCACACTAAACATATGTGAACATGCTTAAGTATAAAATGTTGAAGTAAGCATACAATTGTAAAAGTAAGTAAACTTTAACATATTATATTATATATTTACACGAAACAAACGGTCACACTTACTTAAAAACGTTGGATGTACGTCCAACAGGTTTGTGACCGTTTGTTTCGTGTAAATATATAATATACCTTACGATAACAGTTTACAAAGTACAATATTATGTCATATTCCATTCCTTAACAAGAAAAAAACCAACTCCAGGCAAAAACTTCTCTTCATTACCCATGAAGACATATTTAATTCCTTTCTGGTTGCAGGTCAGCTCCGCAGCCTGATGGAGCGCGTGGACGAGCTGAACCAGGAGGCGATCAAGTTCAACCGCTACCAGCAGCTGGTGGTCCGCCAGCAACAAGACAAGCACCGCTGGCTCGTCAAGCGCGCGCAAGGTACTTTAAAGCATACATTTTTTTTTGAGGTGAAGCATGCCTTTTTTATTGACATAGAGGAAATTCATTGCATGCGGCAGAGATGCGAATGTTGCGATGGATGTGTGGAGTAACAAGAATGAACAAGGTAAGAAATGAGTATATTAGAGGAAGTTTGAAAGTGGCACCTGTGTCAGAGAAAGTGAAGAGTGGATGCTTAGTGTGGTACGGACATGTGAGTAGAGAAGAGATGCATGTGACTAGGAGAAGTATGGATATGATTGTAAGAAGTAGTATAGGTAGGCCAAAGAAGACTTGGATGAATTGTGTGAAGGAGGATATGAATGAGAAGGGAGTGAATGTGGAGATGACGGCTGATAGAGTGGCGTGGAAGCGAAAAACAGGCTGAGCCGACCCCACCTTGCGGAAAATGGTAAAGAAGAAGATAGAGGAAATTCATTTATGCATGCCCACCCATCCTAGGGGGATGTCAGGCTTGGTGCCAGAGTAGCGACCACTACCGACTAAAACCTCCATGGTGTTCCCTCGCTTCGCCTTAGCCGGGGGCCTGGTACATGTATGTACTCTTCAACCATTCCGGCAGAATGTGAAGGATGCCTATTCTGGAATAAGCTACGAAAAACTACTGAAAGATGACAATCTTCCTCAGTTTACGAACTCGTTGGCGGAATGGTTATCATGCCGGACTGCCAACCAGAGGGTCCCGGAAGCTAAATGAGCTAATCTGGGATGAATAATGATTTGGGCATATGTGCATGAGCACATTTTCCCAAATAACTCGTTCAATTAGAAGCTACTTATAAATAAAATAGAATTTTGGACTTAGAATGTCATGAAAAATTACGATGTTGAAGGTTGTATGTATACTTGATCATTACTATTTTCTGACTATGCCAGAAAAACTATATATGCTACTGTGCTGGATAACAAAAAAGTAACAGTATTATTAATTTTATTCTTCTTCATATGAGCTAACTGGCCAAGCTCCGGTGTCGAGAGTTTTAAGCCGCCCGCAGGCCTTAGCACAGTAGTACAAGCAGAAGTTAAGCCGAGCTCTGACTTGGCTTAACAACTGCTTGTACTAAGACTAATAGGCGAGACCTACAATAACGTGTCATCCGACCCACGGTAGCGCCCAGATGAAAATGCCACTTTTTAAACGACAATCTTGTGCATGGTCACTCATCCAAACACTGTTCGAATTGGCCGTTGAGTAGGTTCCATGATCGCGTCAGATCACCTTAGCTAGCCGAGCTACAGCCTCTATTATTAATTACAATATTATCTTTCAGAGAACGCAGCGCGCGCGGCTAAGGACGAGCCCCCGCTACCCGAAGAAGACGTGAGCAAGCTGTTCAAACCTCACCCCGTCCCTCCGAGACTCAACCCCATGATCGTGGCTGGTCAGATCAACACCTACAGCCAACATATAAGCCAGTTCTGCTCACAAAGCTTAGCCAAACTCTACCTTACTCAAGCTCTGCAAAACGCAAAGGAATCCAAGCAAAATAATTAAACAACTTATTAAACTTGTCTTTTAACTTACTCGAGAAGAACTGTGTAAGTCGCAAATTGTGTCAGACTGAAGTGTGTAAGATTCTCTGCTAGACTATATTGTGTATTCCATTTCCTATAACAGTAAAGAAACATAAATAAAAATACGAAATTTCGTAAGCGATTTTTTTATTTAATTTACCCAGTTTTTTTTTCCGGAAATAATTAAATAACAATACAATAAATAACGACCCCGAAACAGCAGATACGCCCAGACTAAATTATAATAATAATAATAAATAAATATTAGGACTTATTTCACACACGGCTGGTTAACCCCATACTGAACCATTTCTAGTTTGTGTTATGGTAGCTAACACAACTGATATACAGACATTCATATTTTATACATTTTCTTTAAGAAGAAAGAAACATATTTTTTAACACAAAAAACTCAAATTTACATGAACAGAAAACTACATTGTACTATTTGCGACAATGTTAGAACGATACCGAAATGTCATAAATAAATAAAATAAATATTAGGACATATTTCACACTCGGCTGGTTAGCCCCATACAAAACCATATAGTTTGTACTACTACGACTTTTTAACTTGTCTGGTAGTAACAAATAACGCCCTAACACCATGCACATTTTAAAACCTAGTTTTGAATAAGACAAAAAGAGACATCAAACGAGCATTTATAAAATAAGGGGACTTATTTTCGTTTGCGGTCACATGACATTTCTTTTGATTATTAGCAACTCCGAGGATCAAAGCTACCGCAAGATGATAATAATTATATTATTATGGCAATACACGCGATAGTCCTCTATGGCCCCAAATTGCTTCATTTAGGGTCCTGTCGCGTACCTCTGGATAATTTTTTCTTTTTTTTTAAATTATGTTATTCCCTGAAGAAGCAGCTGTGGGAATTATCCCACAGCTGCTTCCTACCTGGATATTAATCCAGGTAAGTTTATTTCGAGCTAGTCTTATAAATCCTAATAGGTTTTTGATGGCTATTAATTTTTTTCAAGGGATTTTCAGTTCGGGTGGTAAGTAATTTTAGGTATTGTAACTCCATGACTGCCGTAATAAACCGTGTCCTAATAAACTTCATTAATTTGGTATGGGGGGGCTCGCATTGGTTGCAGTCGGGCGAGCGGCCGTCTCACGTTCCGGAGGTCATGGGTTCGATCCCCACCAATGAATTCGACCTTTTGGTGAAGGAAAACATTACAAGGAAACCGTAGCATGGAGCTAGGGTTTTTTATAATGCTCACCTGGCTAGCAACTTTAGACTTTGGATTAACACATAGGCTATTTTTACACGCTTTAGCTAGCTTTAGTTATTAGCTTCACCTGTATGTTTGTTTGTAACCGACTTCTTTAGGCGCGATTTTGACCCACTTAAAACGGCCAGATAAGCGTGTTTTTTAGTTTTTTTTAAACTACTATTATTTACCCCGAAATCAATTCTGGTTCCCGTGGGATACGAGTACGTAAATAACTTAAAAATATATGTTACCTACTTCTTCGCGCTCCAACAGCTGAACCTAGATTTACTACTAAGATAGGTTAGGATTTTAGATTAACGCATAGGCTTTTTATCCCGAATTAACTTATTTTTTATCCCGTAAAACCCGCGGTATGCAGCTAGTAAGTTATAAATAATTCTAGCTTATTTAATCAGCATATTAAATGTAACCGTAAGAAATAGCAAGCATAGCGCGCCACATGCATTGTAACACCTCGTCTGGAAAATCGTTAGTCATCTATGTTCTTGCACACTTCAATTGAATTATTGTTAGTTATCACGTAATTATGGGTGAGTAGGTTTGTGTTGTGCTTCGTAATGGCTTAATAACAAAAACTTACTTTGTACAAACGTGCCAAGAGGACAAAGGACTGTTAATTGTATTCTGAAAACGAGTTATTGTGGATTAAGATTGACAGAGATAAGTCAATTGTATACCTATGTATGTAAATGAATATTTTTCAATTCCCTGAGAAAAAAAACTCAAAACTATAGGTACCTAAATTAACTTTATTACATAATATAAACAATTTTGTTTTATTTCACTGTACTTACAGGAAAAATAAAAATATTAGGCAAGTGTGAAATACACACAGGGTGAAATTCTCGAAGGTTTTGACAAGGTTATAGACGCTTGTCGAAAAGTTTGCGGACCACAATATCCGAAGACGTGTGTCATCCGCCAACCCGCTCTTGGCCAGCGTGGTGGATTGTAGCCTATAACCAAGTCAGAAGCCTTAGTTGAAAATCTCTCGACACCAGAGCCTGGCCACTTAGATACTCGTAACTCGTACGTAGAAGAAGAAGGGGATATAATGTTAAAAAATAATGTATTTATATGATATATGATTTATATTATAACATAAAAACAAAAACGTATTTTTTTTTCAAATTGTACCAGTCATCACCTCACGGCCCAGGCTTCGTTGTTTTAGCATTTGAGTCGGTTTGTACCCAGGGCTGCCAACTCAGCACATTAAGTTCTAGATCTAGCACTATTTTCACGGATCCAGCACTAACATTTAAGGAACAGAAACCAGCACTTAATTCTGTTAAATGATTCTGTTAGATGATTTTAGATTAATTTCATATATTTAGCACAATTTTTGGAAGTTTCGAGCATTTCAGCACTATTTGAGTTATTACTTAGAACTCAACCGTGCCATTGAGTTGGCAGACCTGCCTGTACCTGCATGCAACGACGCCATTCGCATTCGCATCCAAAAAACAATGTTGCAACTGCAAAATAGCATAATTTCCGCGAACATTGACACTGCACATAATTCTTATTTAACAAGCAACACGCAATTAGCGCCGGTGCAATTACAGTTTTACAATATAAAATTGATGCTTTGAGTTCCATACTCCATTTGTGGAAGGTTTTAATGCGTGTCTCATACAATGTGTCAATAACGATTAATAATCATCGGAGAAAAGGTTGAAGAGTACCTTGCCTTATTGAATGCATATAAGTATTCTTAAGTGAGCAATTAAAGTAAAAAAAAGTAAAGTAAAAAATGTATTATTTTCCTTAAAGGACATAACATTGATTGTAACATAATAATATTTAAACAGAGTCATTTGACATGGAGACACTAGACATAGACTTTGTCTTAGCTAAATGTCTAAATATTCAGAGTTTTTATTTATCAGCAGGCCCCAACCTCGGCATTGCCGTTATGATTGCCGGCAATTAAGTTGATATCTACTTAGAGAGACAAGTGTATAGGTAAGTATAAATAAAAAAATATAAAACCCTAATACCCCTCGCGTATGAAGGGTCCCATACCATTGTTGTATGGAGATCCCCCCTTTATATATTTTTTTAATTTTTAGTATTTGTTGTTAATAAAACGTAGTTCAGTAGATATTTACTGAAGCTCCCTTTAAATAATAAAATAAATGACATTAATAAGTTCTTGAATTATCCAACTTCTGGAATCTTCATTTTCTCGAGATTGACATAATTTTGGAATGACCATCGTAACTTTAAATTCCTACTTTTTTTATTATGTATTATAATATTTTATTTCAGTAGTAAAATCTAACTATGTAGCATTCTTAGTTTCCTAAACTAAAATGTACATGACTCGCCAAATGCGACGAGATGTTGCAAGGCCAATAATTTTTTTTATTTATTTATCTAAATAACTTGAAATCTCGATGTCGAAAATTCAAACGTCTTATGGTTTGGATAAACATTTAGGGTCAAATTATCCGCAATTACTAGCGTTTAGACAGATGTTGCGGTCGTCATCCTTGCGGTAGCCACCTAATATCCTTAATGACGCCCAAATTGGAGCCCAAGAGATTTGGAACCACGGAGTTTGAAATGATTTAGAATGGCTCATGTTTTCAACTGAAAAGCGCAATGCAGTGCTTCTAATTTAAACTTGAAGTAGATAGAGACATTTGAAATAATTTCAAACTATATGGCATGGTCTTCTTGGTCAGATAAATACTTGAAAAAAGCTCTAGACACTAGACTATTGTTTGGTATTATTTTTTGGACCTTAGTGACATATCAGAAGACAATTTAGGCATTAGAGGTAATTGTTAAGTGAACTTTTGTACCCATGTAAGTACATTGGTTATTTATAGATACCCGCGTCGCAATGAAGACCGGTATATATTAGGTATATAATCGCGTTCCACGTTTTGGAACAATTTACCCTTGATAGTTGTGTTAAACGACATTACTACGAAATTGATCCAAACGTCGGTACATTTTGTTTCAAGTGACCATTCACCAGGGGGCGCGGCAGTGAAAAATTTTAAGATTGAAGTAAAGCATGTTTTTACGCTGCAGTGAAAATTTGTTTTAAGTACCTACTTAAGTACGTACTTATTTAGGTACTTCAAACAAATTAATTAATATGTGTCGCGGTATTTATAAGTTATTACTTTTTGGGGTGAGGAGGATGATCACGACGGAAGCAAATAAAACGACGGTGTTGCGTATAGTAAAGTGAGATATTAATATTCGAATTCAACTCTTAAATTAACCTCCAAAATATTCCGTCTATCTTTTTCTCCTGTCAAAACCCCATAGAGTAAAAACTATACAATTGTCTGACCACAGATAACATATAACGACTAACGCCACACCACCCCCCCACGGAGAAGGGTATACCACGCACAGTTAAAGATCTAAAATATCTCTCGGTTTTACCAGTCGGCCAGTCCTGGTGGTAGTTGTAGTAGTGGTGTAGGGTGTGACAGGCGGCGGATTGGTGCTGGTATTGGGACTTGAGTGAGCGTTGGTTGGAGCGTCGTCGTCTGTAGGGCCCAAGAACGCAGGTTTCACCCGATCGACGCTCACAACCACATGCCTGCCCTTGATCTCTAGGGTCATGGTTTTTCCGTCGCCAGCTCGTTGCAGGATTTTGTACGGTCCTGTATAAGGTTGCTGTAAAGGTCGTCTTACAGTATCGTCACGTAGAAATACGTGAGAGGTCGAAGATAAATCCGTGGATATGAATGTGGTAGGGCGGCAGTGTCTTGATGCTGGCACGGGACGTAGTGCCGCCATTTTCTTTCGAAGTTGTGTAACGAGGTCGGAAGGATCATCTACATTGTTAGGACCGGTGGTGACCAATATGGAGCGACGATAGTCTGCCTCCATTTAGCAAAGGGATATCCCCCCGGACAGATGTTGTGTCCGGAGACGGCCGTCCGACGGTAATGCATTGTAGCTTGAACCCGTCGTACGCGCGCTGTAAATACCGTTTGCGCGATTCAGGACAAGCGCTCTGATTGGTCGCGGGCGATGAAGTGCGACAGAGACGCCACACCACTCCCCCAAGGAGAAAGGAGCCCTGAAGGTGTTTTGTATGACGTGCGCCGATCAGAGTTCCGTGGTGAAGGTCTAGCGCTCCCAATGCCTCAGTGAGTCGAGACTGGGTAGCTGGTGTCCACAGTGAGTCGGGACCCAAGAGACCAACAGCGGATAATCGGATCACGTCGGGGTCACCAATATGGAGCGACGATAGTCTGCCTCCATTTAGCAAAGGGATATCCCCCCGGACAGATGTTGTGTCCGGAGACGGCCGTCCGACGGTAATGCATTGTAGCTTGAACCCGTCGTACGCGCGCTGTAAATACCGTTTGCGCGATTCAGGACAAGCGCTCTGATTGGTCGCGGGCGATGAAGTGCGACAGAGACGCCACAACTTATTGCAGAGATATTTTTACGTGATAAATAATATACAAATATGTAAGTCTAGTCGACTGTAATTCTAGAACTTTGGAAAGATCTTGCCTTAAAAATGCTCTAAAACTTTTTATAAATCTATGGTCACTATGAAGTAGTCTCACTGCCGGCGACATGTCATTTCCTTTACCTGGATGTCTTTATTAAATTGAAAATAATATTCAAAAATTATGCTCAAAATTCATAATAAAAGATATGGTTGTCTTCAAAATTAAAAAAAAAATGTCACGCAATGCGCTGCAAAAATTAGAAGTTAAAAGCTATATTTATAGAGTATGTGAATACTAATTTTGTTACAAAGACGAGTAGGCAGAGTATATTACAAATATTGGTTGTGTTCTTTTATATAGAAGACTTAGTATTCGATTTTGTATATGGTATAATATAAATAATGCGTCTATTAATAACAATCAGCCTTCAGCCTAAATCGTCAACTATCTCTAAATAATTAGGCAGGCTTGAATAAGGAATCATATGGAACTGCCACACCTACGAACAAATCATGCATATGTACCTATGCAACATAAAATGGCGGACTAGTGTTGTGAATTATACGTATGTATGTATGTTAAATTTACTTATCGATCCTATAATTCTATGGGTTTCCCATTATTAGTTTGTGGTGTGGCAGTCCCGTATGTTGCCTCATTCATCATTTAGTACAGTACGTCTATGTCTGTTTTGAAATATCAACAAACATCAATGGCGAGGCAGAAAGCAGTGCAAATCAATATAAAAATACCATTAGATGTCCAGTGCTTCTAACACGCTATCTAGCTAAACTTAGCTAATCTAGAAAAACTACTTAGGTTCAATAAGCCATTTCCACAAACCGTTTCTCTACCAGTCCAGGTACGAACCTAGTAATTATACTTTAGTCTAGGTACTGTAGGCGTTTTGCATGCTAACTAGTGCCCTAGCTAACTAGATCTCACTACATGGATATAGTGACTTAGCCGTTAATGATGCAGTTAGTTGTTAGCAGATTATACGTGTCTTAGAAAACCTAGGAAGGTAAGCTTACTTTCCTCAGACCCTTAGAACTTAATAAAGTAAACGCTAAAGTATTTTTTTTAATTTTTGTTAGACCTAACTAAAGGCACAGCTATGGTGAAACAACTTTAATGTACCTAAGTATTTATGCAATTTTTATGTGTTGTCACGTATTCATTAACTGTATTTTGAAAACCTTTTATAATATTATAATTTGATACATACTATGGCAAACATGATAAGGCATTTAATTTATTTTACAAAAGCTTGCGCTTTTTGAATGTATGTGTGTATTTATAAGTTGGAAGAATCTCGTATTTAGATGTATCTCTATGTTAAAATAATTGTATCTAGATCCTTACCTACTTAATAATTCCATCAATACCGGTACCTATAATTTACTAAAATGGTGATGAAACTTTGATAGATTGAGGAACAAAACAACTTTAAATGCAAGGGCTATGCAAAATTGATTGCCCGTACCTCGTTATCCGGATAATTTTATTATGCAAATGCTGCATAAAGTGTTGCCGGACATAATCGATCGATTACTGGCCGCTTCGACCGGAGACAAGTCTGTTAGCCGGTCAATTAAAAAAAAAAACAAGTCTGTTGAGTCTGTGGTGATTATGCGCAAGAAAAAAATTGGCGCTAAAAATGGCGCGTCGAGTAAAGACTGGCAAGTAATGCGGTGAAACAACTGCAATCAACCTGATGGTGGTGTGGGATGATTATGGAACAGAATTTAATTTAATCAAGAACTGATTATGGGAAAATGGCTACTGCATTGAGTTAATATGACGATCGAGAAGAGCAATGGATACGTTTCTTTCTACCTTTGGGTAGATAGATATACATACACAACTACAAGGAATTCTAAAATACTGCGACGTGTGTAGGTATCTGTGGCGTAATAGTAAAACATGTCTAATTATCAAATGATTACGTAATTAGTATAATTATACCAATGTTATTCTTAGTAAACCTAGCTGGTTAGTTTTCTTTTGACGATCCACTAACCTATTTCAAATTAGGACCTAAAAAACAAACAAAACGAAAACCAGTAGAGGACGGCTTTAATCACAACCAAGTAGTCAATTTGGTCAGAAAATTGTCGTCGCAACTCCAGGCGGGGGTTTGATAACACTTAAATATTGGTTTTGGCTTGAATTTAATCAAAACCCACCATATTACAGTTATTACGGGCCCGGGTTAATTTAAAAATATGCGATAAAGAAGGCAAAAATAATATTTAAAGGAATTAGGCTGCCGTTGTGTGCGCAATTTGGTAGATTACAGAGGCGTGCGCTGCGATGGATTTCTGTGAATTTTTTAATTAAATTACGAACAGATGCTGTAAAGTTGATGGACCGCCATTTATGTGCTGATCCATACTTTAACATCGGCAACGGTCACATACCACGCAGGCTGCATTATCTTTATGAACTTAGGTACTATGCTAGCTAGGTAGATGCATACCTGTATATGGGCTTAAATTAAACATTGGAGTTTGATGCCCTCAAATATTTCTTGATACCATTATTTTTAATTTTACATAAATTATACATATTCCAAATTTCATTGCCGGAAGTTCAAAAACAAGAAGTTTCATACAAACTGTTTTACCTCCTTTCACCCCTTTAGGGGTGGAATTCTTAGTACGCGTCTACATATTAAAACAAATACACCCACCAAATTTCACACTCCTAGGACCAGCCGTTTGAGCTCTGCGTTGCCTATAGATGAATGAATGAATGAGTCAGGACAAAGAGTCTTATAGTATAGAAGATTGTGCAGGTTACAAATAGTAAAGTAATTACACATTATAAATAAATAACAACGAAGAAGAAGATTAAATAATTGCCCTCTGCCCTCTCTTCCTGTAGGTCCTAGTTGAAACATTATGGCTATTTACAAACCAAGTGTTTGCAGTCTATTTAATTTTATCCTCACGCTAAAATGATGGGATTATAAGTTTGACGTGTCTGTATGTGGCATCGTAGGTACTGAACGGACAAACTAATTTTCGATTTTGTTGAAAATTGTGTTAGTCAAGAGTGTTATAAGTTGTACTTGATGAAAACCTGTCCAAAATGGCCGCCGCCACAAAATGATGGATGGCATATTTTTTCACAACCCTCTCAATATAGATATCAAATGAATGGCTTGACTAGTATGTATTTTATTAATAACCATACTTCAGGGCTGGCATGTTTAGACATAGTATGTACTATATAATGTTAGCTTAATTTCATATAATGTAAGTAGTATTAGGTTCTGTGAAAACTCTTGGCAATAAACATTTTTGTATTGGTACTGTACAATTTCAATTTAATATATTTCAAATCCAAGATGGCTGACACTAAAAATGTCCTGTCTGGGGTTTCCTAAATGTTTAAATTAAGTATACTTGTGTTCACAAAAGCAAGCACTGTGCGACTTATCTCGGCGAATAATTTCATCTGCCGGAGAAAGGCGGTAAGTAAGTAATAAATCCGTCGGGGGTATGACGCGTCGCCGTCGCCTTGATAAGAGGTGGACGTTTAGGTCGGTACTAAATGAAGATGTAAATACTTGGAAGCGTCTTAGTACTACACTTCCAAGACATTTTTTTAAATCCAGCTAATTTTGCAAAGTCTAATGTTGTCAAAGAACTGCTAGCAACTCCATTTAAATATAATTGGACTGTCAAAATCAAATCAAATCAAATAATTTGTTTGTACAATATTATGTATTATTGATTGATTGAAAAACCTACAAATGTATATTTGAGTAAAAAAATAATTTGTTTAATAATTTGTATTTTGTGGTTTATTACTTATTTGTTTTTACATACTGTGTACCATTTTAATTTAGAAGTTCCTATGGGTTTTGTTTTTATCTTCTTAGATGAAAGGCTTAAATCTTAAAGTTCTAACTTAATGGCTAAAATATGAATCATTTATGTCGATATATATGATTCACACATTCATACACTAAAATTACATGAAAAAAAATCATTAAATAATAAAAATTTAAGTCAAGTAAATTTAATAAATAAATAAATATCTCTTTTTTGTAGAGTTTACAGCTAGGCATTTGACAAGCAAGACGCGAAACCATACGAGTTAGCAAAACTCTGGCCCAAGGATAAACATAGTCTGGAATAACTTTCTCTCAACGAGGCTTCCGAAACACACTATTAGGTGTTTGGCGACAGATTTTTCAACTTAAAGTTGGTTGGTAGCCAGGCGATCACAAAAAAAGAGGGGCTCTTCGAGGGCAGTGCGCAACCTCCTCACATGAGGGGAGGAAGAAAATCAAACGAAAAACTACCACAAAAAATGCTTTCCAGCGACAGAAATAAACTACTTTTTAAAGAAAATGGTTTGATTGGCCACAGCTACAATTGTTGGTTACCAAGTTACATAACTTTGTTAACTTTGGCTGATCATTATGTAATGATAGATGAAGTATCATCAGAACTACTCGTAAGTATAGTGTAACTATATACGAGTAAGAACACTTTTCCAACCTAATTCATTGAGGTATTACTAACACGTAGTTCAATATGACGCTATAGTTCAATATCCTAATTGAATTTTTTTACAATCCTTATTTGCGGTTGCAAGCCATATCCAGTAATTTATAACCTGCTTATTTGTTTAAGGCCAGAGCATATTTCACCGGCGCAGTCTCCGAGGCGTAATTTAGCCATTATCAAAGCGGCATGTTTGCGTATTTGTTGCCTTGTTTTCGAAAGTTTTTGAAGTATGACGTATTTAGCTGAGGGGTGGTCTATCTATTATTAGTATTATAATCTACAAATTATCATTTACTTACATTTATCCGATAATATGATGAAAAGTAATAGAATCTTGTAAATTTCTCCTAAAGCTGAATTTTTTTTCTAGATTAGTTTAAAAAAAAAATCTTCTAGATTGTTGCTTGCGCTTGATCACAATTCACCTGATGGCAAGCGACATTATGATCTAAGGTGGAGCGCGCTTACCCAGAAAAAACCGGTTCACTCTTGCTTTGAAAACCGCCAGATTGTAGCTTCCAGGGAACAGGGTGCTTGGCAAAGAATTCCACACCTTCGCAGTTCGCACTATGAAGGTGGAGGCAAACCGCTTAGTACGCGTCTTTGGGGCCTCCACGGTATAGCGATGCCACTTTGGTGTTTCCCTGCTCGTCCGATAACGGAATGGGGCGGGGGGAATTAAATGATGCAATTCCGTCGCACACTCACCTAAATGTAACCATAAAAAACTGATTTTAGAATATATTTTTATAACTTCGATAATTTAATGCCCCGTGCGAATTTCTTAATAATTATTAGGCATCATATTTCAATAATATGATGTCTAATTATTTACAATTCTGCGCGGGTTCGAAACTGCGCAATTTTGAGTTCAACACTAATTTAGGTCTAACTGCTTACAAGCAAGACGATGAAGACTCATCTTGCAGATTATCTCATTAAGGGTAGCAAAGGCTTTGCATAACACCGTTGCGGTTAGCCGTTTAATTCCATTACTATCGCACGTACAACTTTGCAGATTTTATACAGGGTAACTCTCATTAGAAAATAATAATCGTGAAATTCAAAATTATCTGCACTAAAAACCTTGAAGGAAAGATAGGAGCCAGGATAGGAAGAGGAAAACCTAGAAGTCAATTTTTAAAATTAAGGAGAAGGCGAAAGTCATGTCGGTCGGTTTTCTGAAAAAAGAAAAAAAAAAACTCCACGGAGCCCACCTCGTAAATATTGATTGATTGAAAAACCTACAGATGTATATTTGAGTGAAAAAATAATTTGTCATATGTGTGTCACGGAAGACGATTTATCTTCCAAAACTGTGTAGCAATACAGTCGAAACAGTAAAAAACAGTGTTCAGAATAATTGAAATAATTTAATTTGATGCAGTTTTTGCTGACTACTAAAAGACAAAAATTTTGTTCGTGGGCTCTCGCACTATAGTCGGAGTGTGCTAGTAGCATCTTACCCAATTACATGTAATCTGTTGCAAGAGTAAACGGTCGTAAAGAACGTCTGTCCATGATAACTCACACTCTTTATAAGGCTTCGACTTATGAAGGATAATGGAAGCTGCGTTAAGGTTTTATGGGCGCGGTTGAGGTTACTTGGCACCGGTCTGTCAGTTATGCTTTTTGTTGTATCTATCTATGTATGTATAAGCGTTTTCACGCCATATATTTAATTGTTTATTTTGCCCCGCTCCGGATCTTTCTTTGTGCAAAGGGTGGCTATCGCTATTCGGCGCAGCTAGTCTGATAGAAGCTGATGTAATCATCAAGGTTAACCGAGCAAAATTTTTTTTTCATCTGGGCTCTACAGTGGGTCTCGGATGACACGTCAAATTGTAGGTCAAAGCTGCGAATGTTGAGATGAATGTGTGGAGTGACAAGAATGGACTGAATAAGGATTGAGTACATTAGAGGAAGTGTGAAAGTAGCCCCAGTGAGTGAGGAGTAAAGAGTGGAAGGTTAGCGTGGTATGGGCATTAGATGCGTAGAAAGGAGTTGCATGTTACTAGGAGGTGTATGGAAATAGTAGTGCAAGGAAGAAGGGCAAGAATCCAACCGAAGAAGACATGGATGGACTGTGTGAGTGAGGACATGACAGAGAAAGAGACGACGGCTGATAGAAGAAGTGGAAGAGGAATATTAGCTGTGCCGACCCAACTTAGTAGGATAAGGCAAGAAGAAGGCTGTTAGTCTTACAACAAGTGGTCGTTAAGCTAAGATTCTGGCGGCTTGAAAACTCATGATGCCGAAGGCTTGGCCACTTAGCAGATTCATATTCAAATATTTTATTAACCATAGTAACATTCATTATTTTTGGTTCAGCTTATACGAGAAGAAGAAGATCGATAATTGTTAAAGATCGTCAATCGAACAAACGTCTGTTTGTAGGTGAGTGTATGTGTGATAGTGTGCGGGTGTGTTTGTGTGTGTTATGATGTGTCATGCGCGCGCAATTTGCCCCCGCTGCGAGCTGCGCGGGCGCAGCCACCGGCGATGGCTTACTTACTCACGCCACAGACTATGTGGAGTGCAGAGAGTACTTTATTCATTTTAAGAAAATCTAGCAAATTAAAATTAAATATATATTACGACACATTTTACATATTGCTGTTAAGCCCCATATTAAACTATTTTCTATTTGTATTATGGTTGCTAACACAACTGATATCTTAATATATATAAATCACGTGTCACAATGTTTGTCCTCAATGGACTCCTAAGTCACTTAACCGATCATAATAAAATTCGCACACCATGTGCAGTTCGATCTAACTTGAGAGATAAGATAGTTTAAATCTCAAATTATAGTCGCAATTTTAATTTATTGCTAACCTGCAAACACAGGGTATCCTACTGCAGGAGCTAGGCACCATATTTACATACATTAAGACTTAGCATTTAGAATTAGTATTAATTAGTTAAGGTACCTATACTTAATGTTTGTTTTGTTTAGAATGTAAGTTGGTCCAATAAATTATTTTGTACTAGCTGCCCGGCAAACGTTGTTTTGCCTTAAAAATATATAGTAGAAGATTCTCAGACCTACTGCGTATTCAGTAGGTCTGAGATTCTTCATAAGAAATTTGGTAAAAATCGGTCAAGCCGTTTCGGAGGAGTACGGTAACTAACATAGTGTCATGGAAATTTTATAATTCTTTATTGGACACATAAATAAAAAAGGCACAGTAAAAGACAATTAACTTAAAATTAGTGTACCACAATTGGCGGCCTTATCGCTTAAAGCGATCTCTTCCAGACAACCTTTGGATGGAAAGGAATTTATAAACGACTAAAGAAGGACGTAGTGTACAATAAAGAATAATAAAAAACATACATATAATATTAATAATCTTATCTTAATTTAGATAAATCTCGTGTCATAATGTTTGTCCTCAATAGACTCCTAAACCACTTAACCGATTATAATAAAATTCGCACACCATGTGCAGTTCGATCCAACTTGAGAGATAGGATAGTTTAAATCTCAAATTATAGTCGCAATTTTAATTTATTGCTAATATAATTTGTTATAATTAACTGTAAGTAACCTATCTATATAGTAATTGAATTATCAATGAAGTAATTCGTAAAAATGAAGTATCTTTTTGTACGTGTAACTAACTCCTAACCAAAAAGAAAACTGGCAATAACTAACCTTAGGCCTATATTACTTAAAGTAGGCGACCATACGTTTTTATCAAATCGCTAGAATTCGCAAAACGGACACAACCGTCAACGCCGTCTGCCCTCACGCGTCTGCCCGCGTTCGGGTCGCGCACTCAGCGATGAGCCACTTCTTCCCCACCGCACCTACCCCGCTCCCCCCACGCCCCGCCGAAATTGCTATGACTCTGCATTTTAAATCTGTGATATCTTCGAAAATATTTATTTAATTTACATGCTGTAAAAAGCCATATTGATCTTTATTAAATGCACAATGTATTATACTTAATTGAATAAGGATTAATACTGTATTGCTTAAAATCGCTTCGTAAATAAGCCATTATTTCTCGTACAAAGTAAAGGATAAAAAATGGTTATTGTGGGTTATTCCTAAGAGATAAACATATACCATCACGGACTTTTTTGTAGACCTTTTTAAGTTGTACAATACTGTAGTAAATTGTTTTGATCTATCTTGTAGGATTCAGTCAGCGTTTGCAATGTAAGCGCAAAAAATGTGTTTTTTTTACGACCTCACATTAAAAACCTCAAAAATTGTAGCCTATGTGTTATTCTGATGTATAAGCTATAGCCTATGTGTTATTCTGATGTATAAGCTATATTGTGGTAAAGTTTCATTCAAATCCATTCAGTAGTTTTTACGTGAAAGAGTAACAAACATCCATACATCCATACATCCATACATCCATACTTACAAACTTTCGCCTTTATAATAGTAGTAGGATTGTCTGTTATTATTTGACAGTCACAATTATCTGTTAACTCCAAATGATTCTACCAGATGTCGATACCTTTCGACTGGGTTGAGTAAGTAATCAATAAATGGCGCTGCTATGGTAAATCTACGAACGTGTCACATAAGCTACACTATCTATTTTTCATACCCCTAAAAAAAGACAAAACAACGTTTGCCGGCTCAGCTAGTACTCTATATATATACATACATATGTATATTTGTCTGTCACAGAATAAATGTATGTCTTAGAAATTTGTTTCTGTGCATGTATTTAATTTTAGAGATTAAGTACATATGTATGAACCAGATTTTGAAAAATAATAACGTTAGTAAAACACTGGTTTAGAGTAAGATTCTTAAAACACTAGAAACTTTAGGTACAAAGAGAATGTCTACTTTATCGCCGAATGCCTAATACCAATGTAAAGTTTCTTCTACAACCTCTGTCTACTCTATACAGCCGGCAATTTTACCCTTCGCTATTATCATTAATAATTGAAATTCGATATAAAAACCATTTGAATGGCTCACGACTGCAATCGGATTTCATTACAACTGAAGAAGTGGTTTCAAATATCGTTCGCTGCACGATGTCTTTGTCAAACAAATCAAATAAAAAACCACTGCAACCAAAGTTACAATTTAATATAAACTAATTGAGATGTCTCGAATCTGATTGCAGTGAAATGAAGCTTTTTGTAAGTATCAGACAGTTGCAATGCTCTATTAGCTATTTGGGTTGGTACCGATATTTATTTTCGTTTACGGACGTGACTCGTTTTGTGATACGTAAATGTTTAATTAACTGTTGGCACAGAATATTTCAGCTATATTTTAGTTAAAAGCTCTTTAGAACTCGTGCACTGAAAGTTTCTAATATAAAATACTTACTTCAAGTTCACTTCATCTGAACCCGATCTAACTGAAATTTGTGCCATTAATATCTATGCTAAATGCCATTGAATATTTTTTTAAGTACTGCGGGATTTTAGCGAGCTACAGGTTGCGCCGCTTGTAGCTCGTTAAGGTGGGCGGCTTGAAAATTCTCGACACCAGAGCTTAGTTCTAGCGCCTGTAGCTCGGCTAGCTAAGGTGATCTGACGCGATCATCAAAGCTAAGCTCAATGCGGATGGTATTTGGATGGGTGACCATGCACAACACTGTCGTTTTTTACCGTGGTATTTTAATCATTTACAATCTTAGTACAAGCAGTCCTTTATGAGAAGCCATGTCAGAAGCCTTCGGGCGGCTTGAAAACTCTCGACGCTTAGCTCATACGAAGAAGAAGAACTAAAAGTTTATACAATCAATCCAAATAGCATTAAACCTAGTATACCTACATTTATGTTAGTTTGTAGATGTATCAGGTGCAGTGAGTGGGCGAATGATTGAACGCGAGCCCAAAATTGCGGCCTGTACGCGCACCTTATTACCGAGCCTCTGTTAAGGCAATTTAGCTGACATTTAAGTAATTCTCTCGAACCGGCCGGTGTAATGACGGTCTGTATACTTACATTAATGAAATTAGCTCACGTGAGGCTGACGTATGCCTCGTGCTTCTGTGCTTTATATTCTTTTGGTGTTGTGGAAAAGTCTTGAAAGTATTTGTTTATTTGATGCAGTCCGTTATATAATAAGATTTTCTTCAACTTTTGTGTGTATTGTCTTGTCTCAAATTAAGTGACATGGAAGTTAAAATAAATTTGTGTAATCATAGATCTATTTGCGTAAAAAATACTTTTATATATATATGTATGTGATAAAACATTTTAATATAAAAGATTTACAGACGCTACACGTTTCTAGATCTCAAACATTGGCTATTAAAAAACCTAAAATCTTTATTTGAGCAAAAATAATTACATTTTAAAACGTGGACAATTCAGTCATACTCGTAGCTAAATACGAAGTTTTCACATTGACATGACATTGTGTTTATCCATGTAATATTTAGCATTTACTAAATTATTATTTTTCTGCTCCCTGTAAATCTAAACGAAAGCATGCACACTTAAAAGAGTTATGTAACTGCGTTTAATTTTTAAATATTTTGACAAATTCTATTTCCTGCCTCTAATGACAAATTGTAGGCAAAGACAGAACTTTTTAACGGAAAATCTCTCAAACATACTTATAGCTCGTCCAACCGAGCTATAAGTATGTGGAAGAATCTTTTCTAAAAATATCTATTTTCTTTTTGACAGCATCAATAGGACTGTGTAATTTTACGCAAAAGTTCACTTTTAAATGCGAGGTTTTAATTTGAGTTTAGAGGTTTTAATTTTGGTCAAAAAGAATATAAGCTGTTGGACGGGCTTTAATAGGCACTTCTTGATTTAGCAAATTGTAGGCAAAGACATATGAGACACATACACATTTCTGAGTATTACAAAAAAGATTCTTGCACAAACCTAGCAAGCAGTCCTTGATTTGGTTCCAATTGCGCAAAACATTCCCGATACAGCCGGTCAAGCGAGCGTCAGTCCGCGCGAACCCCCAGGGCAGCGATTACGTCGCAAACCTTGCCATTAAACAATTTAGGATAATTAACTACCGGATTTCGTAGCCACTGGTAATTGCCTTTCATAACACGCTGCATGCTGTTATTAGAGCCGACTTCATTTTGTTGCTAATGTGCCTCAGTAATTGGCACCGAATTTGTTTAAGTTCTCAGTTGAAACTTTACTTTGTTGTCGAGTCTTTGACTCTTTGAACGCCTCGGGTTTTCTTTTTTGAAACTGCAAACTTGTGTATGGTAGTTAAGTTGTTTAGCTACACTTTGTTGAAATTTAATGATAAAATGAATTCTATATATGGAATCTCTACATTGTAAACGCATACCATTTCAAAACGTCGAACCTGTATCGTTTATAGCATAAGTAGGCCACTATACGTTCACCATTGCTACTCGGGGCCTTCTCTTACGAAGAGACAGATATAAGCCATCACGCTGGCCAAGTGCGGGTTGGCGGATGACACACGTCTTCGGATTGTGGCCCTAAAACAAGTCGGTTACATCACGATGTTTTCCTTCATCGTAAAGCGAGTGCAGATCCACACATAACCTGAAAGACAAGTCATTGGTGTGGTGTCGGGATCGAAACAGGGGCCGTCTGATTGACGACGTTTTTCCCACCGAGCCACACTCGCTTTTTTCAGTATATAACCCGACTAAAAAAACAATTAAAATTTTGCTTCCTCTTGGTCACGTTCATTTGGTCATGGAAATTGAATAATCAAATCAGAAAACATGAGCTTTAAAATGTATTTTTTTTTTACTTAAGTTATAGGTGCCCTCCAAGAAAGTAGAATAAGTTTACAACACATTAGTCTTTGTATCTTCTCATATTTTCTCTTCTCTTATCTTCTATTGGTTGACGACATCACTGTAGTCGCAGATCCTACCTTGACGAAGACTGCACATGATCGACGCAGGTAGCACATGCAGAGGGAGGCCTATACCCAGCAGTGGGATAAAAAGGGCTGTGGATGATGATGATAACTTCTATCAAAGAAGTTATAAAATACAAATCATTTATGGATAACACCAAAGTTACAAGTCAAATAATATGTTAACAGTACAAAAGTATATGATATGTATCAATGTTAATTTTCAATTATATTCTAGTAATATAATATCATTACAGTAGTATATATGATATATTATTCAAAATGTCAATTTTCACTACTAATTCTAGTAATATAATATCAATACAATAGTACATATATGATAATATGAATCAAATGTCAAATGATTATCAATACCATTCAAAAGACTATCCGTTCTCTAATTACGATGTACTATAGAATCAAAGGGTTGGCCCAACAAGGAGGTCATTAGACATTAACCTAGCAACGCAAGGTGGTAATTTGGACGTTAACCGTGTAATGTTCCTTCCAGATAATGCAACGTTGGCACGTCGTAATTCATCACGATCTGAACTTGGACCACACCTCGCTTCTAGTAGGAGCTACTAGAAATGAGGTAAATCTATCTTGATTGGAAATTCAAAAACATATTTTCGTAATTCGACGTGACTCCCAACTTTATTATATGAACGCCTTTGTTGTAAGGTTTTAATGTAAGTTAACTTAACTTCTAATAATACGACAGACTTCAACAAAGGCAGAGGTTTTCAATTGAACTGTAGTTTTCTATTGTTGTTTGTTTTGTGTGTACCTTAAATATTATTTAATTTTCATTTATTTATTTAATGCATAGTTAAATATTCTGTGAATATTTAAAGAGGGACTACTAAATCTTATATATAAAATTTCCGTGTCACAGTGTTTGTTATCGTACTCCTCCGAAACGGCTTGACCGATTTTTACCAAATTTTATATGCGTATTCAGTAGGTCTGAGAATCGGCTACTATCTATTTAGAAATAATTATTAAGGCAAAACAACGTTTGCCGGGCCAGCTAGTGTCGTTATAAAGATCAAGTCAAAATACTTACATATTCATATTTATTTATTATTTTCTTAAGGTACTATTATATATTGTATGTGAAAATGTAGAGTTTTTGATAAACTGTTCGTTTGACGCGAATAGGCTCCAAAACTATTGGACCGTTATGAAAAATTCTTTCACCGTTGATGAGCTACATTATACCCGAGTAATATGGGCTATATTTTGGTTACCAAATATCAGAGATCCTTAAAATGTGTAACAAAAGCCGTTATATAACCTGTGCGAAGCCGGGACGGTCTGCTAATACAATACAAAAATCTATTGATAACTCCATGTTACATGTCATATTATGTCAAAATTAAAACGATAAAATTTCTTACAATACAAAAATAAAATAAAATTAGATATTCTTCTATAACCTTTTAAATTCATAAATTCATCTATGTCATAAAATAATTTGCCAAGTAACCAAGCTTTAAGTTTAATTTTGAAGCTAGACCTGGATTTAATAAAGCGGGTAACACTGCGGAGTAAAACTAGTGGTTGTATAATTAATTGGTGAGTTTGCACGTCGCGTTGTCTGTCAGCCCCTGCAATGTCCGTGGCACTGGCAGCACTGACTTGACTGACGATTAAGCTGACCAACTCGATTACGTGTTGTTAAAGGTAAGAAAGGTCCTTGATAGAATTAACTATCTCACGATTCTGTTATTGTAAATGTGAAAAATAAATAAGTCATACACAATAAGCAAATTAATGTACGACCTTTTATTGGAAAACCAACCTATTAATTCAACAATGTATTAAAATCATTTTTACAAGTATAAGTTTGAAAAACCTTATTTGATAATTATCTGAATGTATCTTTATTTTCTAATCCGTGGAATGTATGGTATTTTACTTCTTATTGGGTATCGTATAAAAAAACATTAATACATTATTATATATAGATTTTATAAGATTTATGAGATTGATACCCCCATATTGGGCGAGTAAAAAAAAAGTATCGCCATTTTGTAGAGTGATGGAATTTTTATCAAACATAATAACAAAGAACACTCCCGCCTACTACAAAAAAATAAAAAATAAAATCGGTTCATCCGTTCGACATCATTTACACATACACACACTCACACACACATATATACGTCAAGCTTATTACACTCCGTCGTTCTAGTGTAGGGAGTTAAAGCCGATAATGTGAAATATATATATTTTTTTATATTCTGTAGAAGCTTAATTATACAGCCCTCAGTTATACGGATTCGCGATAATCCGGACTACAGACCAATGTCGTATGTAATCCACTAGAGAGAACGTAAGTTTGGCCGAACAATTCCAAGTATTTTTGCAAGCATGAACGTATCGGACTAAACTGGCATCACCCCACCCGCGCCGGCTTCTCATCGGAAATAAAAACCCCGACTTTTTCGTACTAACGATTATCCGGATTTTCGATTATCCGAATGCCTAACAACAACATTAGTCCGCTTAATCGAGTTTTTACTGTATATCTAAATCAAATTGCTTACTACTACATATCAAGTAGGAATTAAAAAAATATAATTACCTATTTTTAAAACTATGTATGTCATATAACCTCTATGCACCAACAGTGTCAGTCTTAATCATCTACTCGTTTCCAAACAGGCCGCAATCAAGGAGTTTAAAATGCAAATTGACTTACATTAAACGCTCGGTAATTCGACTCCCTTACAGGTTGATAGCAATCGGTACACGTAATTAGTCATGTCAAGACAGATGCCTTGATTTCCGATACGATCTGGTTTCATCGGGTTATTAATTGATCAGTTTATGGGCTTGCGATCACGCCTACGTGCTGAAAACCCATTACTTCTTCCAAACCTTTTTGAAATCTTCTCGTAAAGATATTTTCCATTCCCTCTCATAAGGCCGCCTTTGTGCTCCGTTTAATTATTGTATTTACTTAACATAAGCTGTTTTTATGTTGGTGTACAATAAAGTTATATTCTATTATATTCTATATTCTCATGGCAATAGAATCACCTGAGTGAAAAGGTAGGTTTTAAATGACCTGCCTTTTCATTAAATAAATAAATAAATAAATATTAGGACACATTCACACACGGCTGGTTAGCCCCATACTGAACCATTTCTAGCTCGTATTATGGTTGCTAACACAACTGATATACTACATATAATATGTATTATATATAAATCAACGTCGTTACTTTATATCTCTATTCTAGACGACCTCGTTAGCGTAAAGGTTACCATGCCGGTCTGCTAATCAGAAGGTTCCGGGTTCGATTCCCGGCCCGGTCAACATCTTTGTACTTAACTAAATTTGTTGGCTGTGGGTCTGGGTGTTAAAAATATATATTTATATTTAATATGTATGTATGTATATGTAGTATATCAGTTGTGTTAGCAACCATAATACGAGCTAGAAATGGTTCAGTATGGGACTAACCAGCCGTGTGTGAATGTGTCCTAATATATAAAAAAAAAAAAAAATCCCATATAATACCACCATCAAGTTGAAAATCTGTCGTGAAACACCTAAATGCTTCCTTGAGAGCTAGTTATTCCAGGTTAAGCATGCTCCAGAGTGTTTCGCATCCTGCTGGTCAAATGCCTAGTTGTATAGTGGAAAATGATACCGATTGCTCCCTGTTACAAGGACACTGCTGTCCGTTTGTCCATCCGTGTCTCCAGGCTGTATGTCATGAATCGTGATAGCTGAAATTTTAAAATTGTTGCATTTATGTTGTCGTAATAATAACAAGTACTAAAAACAAAAGTAGTTAAAGAGGTTCCGTGGAACAAACGTAATTAATTTTGCATCAATATACTCGTAGTTGATCTTAATTTTTATGACAAGTAGACGCTTAAATTTTTCACAGAATATTTATTATCTTAAAGGACTAGTAAGTAACTTTTAAGAAAAGTTGTTCGAAATACTTGCTTAAATCCTGATAGTATAACTTTAATTACCAAAATATCAATTATATAAGCAAACCAAATAGCCAATCAGCCTAATCAGCATTTCTAAAAGTTTTTTTTTATTAATTTGTAGGCAAATAGCCTATCTGTCCAGATCTCTCCGGCTAGACGTCAGTAATGCGTCAAAACAAATCGTTCGCTCCTCAGCGATGAGTAACGCTGAAAGCCCCATTAAACCAAAGACACGCCACGCGATACCGAGCTAATTGCAGAAAACAACAGCTAAACCGCAAGACAATGCGATAACCCTACCCTTTTCGATTTTCCACCTCAAGACGACCCACCTTATCCAACAAATTCCATCCAGTCAGAGTTCAAACTAAACTGGAAGAGTTAATAGCTTAGAACCGAGTTGGGAGGTCCGTCGGTCACCCCGCTAATTGAATGTGTCAATCATTTTAACAACGCAAATGAATAGGGCATAGAGTACACGGCCAGCTTACTTGGCTCCCTCGGAAAGGCTTCGCTTTGGAGGTTAGAAAGGAGAACGCGCCGTCGGAAGGTCGAGCCCGACCCGAGATTGACAGACGCCTCAAGCGCACCGCACTAAATTAATGTCGGTTAATACTCGAAAGCACTAATTGTACAGTATAATTTTCCAGTAAACTCATTACAGTGCAACTGCTCCGGGCAAAGGTAGAAATCTATAACAAATCGGTGTTTCTTGGACGTCGGTAAACGGCCGTAATACTTGTAATGCTGGAATTCCGCTCATGTTTCCAAATATGGTCGAATCACGACCACTTATCGCGTTTGACGTGAAAACCTGAGAGTATGTTGCGTATTTCGTAAGTGGGGGGTCTCGGAAAAATGTCCGGGAATCTAGTGGAATTCGAGATGCCAATTTCGATTTCTTGATAATCGATCTTGACCTCCCAATTCCAAAATCGAGTCGCATGTACCTAATTGGATCAATCGAATTACATTCAACGTCGAACCTCTGAAAGGCCTTCACATAAAAACTTGAAACGTGATTAATTTTGCGCAATTAATTCACAAAAACTACTGGCGCCGGAGAATTACCCGGCGTAACGTTTTTTGGTGGCTGCCGCATCATAAATTAAGATAAAACTAGTCAATAAACGGACCTCGTATTTAAATGAACGAAATCAATTCGATTCTATTCAGATATGATCGGGATTATTAAATCAAAATGCCAGACGCCATATTTACATTTACAGATTTGAGGCGGCGTCGGATGGTAAAAAAGATAATTTGTTATAATATATCATGGTGTGGTTAATATTTCATGTTCGTATTTGTAATTTGGTTTGCCTCTGAGTCGTCTCATTACAATGTAAAATTGAATGGATGGTGCCCCTGGGTGTAGATAGCCGAGCTAATATAATAACTAGATGGTAATGAAAAATAAATAATTTCAATTGGGTTTTGTGCCTGTTTGATTGATTGAAAGTTTTGTTGTTGTTGTGTTTCTGTGCGTAGCACCTTATCTGACTGCAACTTATTAATAATAAAATATGGAAGTAAGCTTTCAATGAGTTATTAAGCTAAGGACTTAGTTCATTGAAATAATACACTATATCTTTTTACATGAAATGTATTAAATTATGATAAGCAAGTAACAACTCAGTAGATATTTTTTTCGGGCGGTAGTAAAAACAACGCATAAACACTGGCTCAATTTAATTGTTTTTTTTTTTCATAATTGTAATAACAGAATGCATTTTAATAGAAAACTCTCTTTATATATCATAAAATAATATTAAAATAAATATAAAACCCTAGTTAGAATAACCTTACTAAAACCCGAACATAATCAGAAAGATTTATTCCGAAACACAACCAATTTTTTAATGCCCACTATGATAATTCATCTGGTAATATTTTTTTAATAACATAATCAAGAACTAGCGAAATGCCACCTGCGGTTGATAAAAAAGTCGATTATTTGCACCTGCGAATATAATCGATTACTCGATTTCTAGGATAGAACATCACTAGGTTAGACGTCACGCGGCGCGCGCATCCTAGCGGTGCGATGATGCTCATTATGGACATAGAAATAATAGAGTGGGCCCGTATTCTGGAATAAATATTATTAGTATTGTTTAGTCCATTTTGACCATTAAATTCCAACTTTATCATTAATTCATTGTAATACAGAAAATCCTAAAAAAAAACAAAGTTAATTAAAAAGTGCTCACCCATTTAAGAATATGGATAAAGAAGAGAATAAAGAATATTTATTATCAAAATTTTGATTCGACAACAGTATATGTAAATGTACAGTATATGTCTATTAAGTATATATAACAAAGAAAATGAAAAAAAAGATTATAATTACAAGGGAACAACATACATTTATTACTCACACATAGATACAAATTATTATTATATACATTAGATATTTTAATACTATATACTCAGGTATGTGCCCTAAAGGAGCAAATTTAGCATATATTGAGAGCACTAAGTATTCCAGTGTTGATTTTCAATTTGTACCTTCACACTCAATATAATTTTTTTTTTTGTAAAATCGTATAGAAATATTTGTAAAATTGGCTCTGACAACTTTATTCGGTAACAATATTTTTTTTATGATAACTCAAAGTAAATATATTTCTGCAGTCATATACATTGATTTATAAGAAGAGCATACAAGTACATTAATTTAATGACCCAAATACTTTGATATTTATGTGCTTTTACCATGCTTTATATAGTACTTATATTGTATTAATTTCATATTTTATTTATTTTTTAAGTTTCAAAACTTTTTTCTTCCCATTTTTGTAAACTTTCTGACATAGTGTACTTTACTACCTATGATTGGGAGAAGACATCGGCTTCCGTCATACAGTTCTGAACTAGTTCGGAAGCCTTTGGATTTCTTTATATATGTATTTGTAACAATTACTTTGTTAAATAAATACATTTTGTATTTGTAATAAGCTTTCCCAATCATATAAGGTAACTTTTTGCTGCTGTAAATATTCGAAAAAGTTGTCAGAATAATCTCCCGAGCTACGCACTATTATCTTAAAGGTCAGAACAGAACCCCATTTGGATGATAAATAAGGTTTAATTCAATCAAGTGAGTTGAATAGGTGATGGTGGTAGCCTCTGTCTCCCGTTGAGTGATACATTGCAACCAATAACCGTATGTTTAGGAAAAAAAACCTATTCTATTCCATTTTATTTGAGAGCTCAGTGCTTTAGCTCTAATCTAAAATAGACAACCTCGTTGGCGTAAAGGTTACCATGCCGGACTGCTAATCAGAAGGTTCCGGGTTCGATTCCCGGCCCGGTCAACATCTTTGTGCTTAACTAAATTTTTTGGCTGTGGGTCTGGGTGTTAAACATGTATTTATATATAATATGTATGTATGTATATGCAGTATATCAGTTGTGTTAGCAACCATAATACGAGCTAGAAATGGTTCAGTATGGGGTTAACCAGGCGTGTGTGAAATGTGTCCAAATATTTATTATTTTATTTATTTTTTATTATTATTTATTATTAATGTCAAGAGTTTTATATCTTCTAACATATAAAATTTTCATGTCACAGTGTTAGTTACCGTACTCTTCCGAAACGGCTTGACCGACATTTACCAAATTTTATATGCGTATTGAGTAGATCTGAGAATCGGTTACTATCTATTTTTAATACCCCTTAGTGTTAAGGATTGTTCACCCTTAAATTTTTTACTTAAGGTAAAACAACGTTTGACGGGTCAGCTAGTTGTAATATTGTTATACTCGTATGTTATAATATTTAAATTTAGTATATTTTATGTAGTTGTATATTAGTAGGTATATGTAATATATAGAATGTAGTATATTTTTTTTATACTTTTTTGTACTTCCCTCTCTCGTTTTTTTTATATCACCAGGCAACCAGAGGAAGGACTTCCTCTGGTTGCCTGGAAGAGATCGCTTTTAGCGATAAGGCCGCCTTTTTCGGCACTAGTTATAAGTTTCTTCTATGTATGTATAATTTAATGTAATTAAATAAAGAATTTATCTATCTATCTATCTATCTAGTTCTTCTATAATTGGTTCTTCTTCTTCAAGTGCCTCTCCATTACTGGAGGTTTGTTGGTTACTAAAATTCTTTTGCTAAGCGAAATAATTCCTTAATGCTGGCAATTCTTGTCCACTCCCGTTTATTCCGCAGCCACGACTTCTTAATTCTTGCTACGCCCAACGCGCCTTTTTCCTGCGATTTGGCCCATCATTATGAGTTAGAGAAGCTCATATATCTCGTGTCGCAAGACATGACCGAGGTTTGGAAGCAACTTTTTTCTTATTGACAGTCTGCATCAATTCGCGGTTCACGCCAACGCGTTGGAGTACTCGCACATTGGAAACTTTCTGTGTCCAGCTAATGCGTAGCAGTCTACGGTACCTCAAAGGTTTCAAGAAATTTCTGAGTATTGGCCTTCAGAGTCCAGGCTTCACTACCGTACAATACTATAAGCCAGATGTAACATCTTAGCAATCGGACTCTGAGCTTTATGCAGCTGGCGACTGCATAAGACTTTTTCCATTTTCTTTAATGGTTATTGAGCGGTTATATTAAGATCTGACTGCACTCAGCAAAAAAATAGCCTACGTGTTAACGTTATTGGTAAAGTTTTCGGTTAGTTTGATCCTAGATTAACGTTCATGATCAAAGTTATGCCTATACCGAATTTCATCCCAATAAGTTCAGCCGTTTTATAGTGAAAGAGTAACAATAGAGCGTGTTATCATGTCTGGGAGAACGTTGGACTGCAGTCAGCGACACCACGGATCGAATCCAGCCTTGCACCAATGACTTGTTTTTAAGTTAAGTGTGGGATTTGCACTTGCTCATACGGTTAAGAAAAACATCGTGAAGAAACCTTTATGATTGCCATCAGGATATTCGAGTATCACAATGTTACCAGGATATCCGAGAACGTGTATCTTCCGCACCTGCATTTGACCAGCGTGATGGATTATGGCCTGTATCTCTTTCCTCGTAAGGGAAGGCCCGAGTCCTAGCAGTGGGAACATTTAATAGGCTACTTATGCTCTACAAACGTGCAAAAATACACGCATCCTTACAAATGATCGCATTTCAAATATTGGTAGGTCAGTGTGAATTTGTGGATTCTATGCCTTTGATAACATTGCATTACTTTATATACAGGTATAGGTACATATAATTATTTCTTAAAGTTTAATGCAGTTTTTTCTTGACCTCGGTAGTAATAATGTATTACTTTATTTTCTTACGATACGAAATGTTAGCTTTCTAATTGGTATTTAAGGTTGCACCAAAATTTGCATTGCACTTTGATTGCAAAGAACGGACTCGATTCTTGATACTTTTTGCGTGATAAGGAAAATGATTTGTAAATTTAGTTCAGAAAATGAAAAAAGAAAGTAGGTTGCACAGACTTCCTCTTATACATAATCAAAAATAAAATAGTTTTCAGCAAATAACTTCCTTTAGAAGCAAATAAATAATATAAGAGAGGAAATCTAGAAGACGCAATCTACTTGCAAAACTATTGAACACAATACTGTTGTGTCCACAAGGTCTGGTATTATTGGATATTTTAAATTCCGGCCAGGATGCTAACTTAAGAAAATTTTATTACTATACTGAAAAAATAAGTAAGTTTTGAAACAGTTTTGTTTCTTTCTTATCTTAGTTTTTTTTCAGAATCGAACATAGAAAATAAAAAAGAATACTTGGGTTAGTTAATCAAAAGCTCTTAGCGATTCTTAATTACGCGTATATTTTTTTATAATGTCTTAATTGTAACTACACTCGCGAAGCCGCTGTGAGTCTAAACTTGTATCGCTCGCTCTTTAACCGCTCAATTTACTTCTTATTTATTAAAGCATAAATCTTATTGTGTAAATTATAAATTCCGTTTGTTAATTAAATCGTGTTTCGGCATATCGAATGTTTCTTCGGCTGCGCACAAAGGCGCGCGCGCGTGTTGATTTTCAGTTTATTTCATTAGAATCGCGCAGCGGGGGCTGTGGGATCGAGACTTGGGGTAGGGTGGCAACAGTTTTGCCAGTTATTCATCTGTCAAACAATAGTGTGCAAAGACTACTGTTTTCCAGTTCGAAGGGCATTGAAGGCTAAGTGAGTTCGGGACGCCTAGCACGGTTTGGTGATCCAATGAATGTCAGGGTGTCACTGCAATTAATTGAGTGTGATGATCACAATAGAGGTATTTTTTTTTACTTCATAATATAAAAAAGTAACACAAATTTAATACGTACGTTAATTAATGTATAATTGATTTAGTTGGTCCCACATAAATTTGAATATTGTATGTTAGATTTAAAAATATTCTGGTAGGACGTTTTAAAATTGTATGCAAACAAGAGCAAAGTACCAATCAGTGAGTACATTATTTTTATATTAAATTTTAAGAAAACATTTATTTATTTCATAAATAATCTGCTTTCCTAACAGTATGATCATAGTCACCCTACAATCGAATAAGAGGCTTCACCTGCCTGCTTAAAAATTGTAAATTATAGCATTTTTAATGAGCTAACCTTTTCAATTTTCGGCTTTACGGCTTTTATCGGCGTGACATCGGCCCGCTTCGGGCCCTTTCGGCCTCTTCTCGGCTCTTCACTTTGGTTAATAATAAAAAGCTCTTCGGGTATAATCAAGCGCCACAGAATAACTCACGCTCCAGTCTAAAACGTTTTTCATACGGGAATTACCGATATTTATATTATGTATATTTCGGAAATTACCGATATTTAAATATTATGTATATTTCGGAAATTACCGATATTTATGATATTTAACGCCGATGAAGATTACCTTTCTTTTTTAATTTAAACACATAAAAAGCAGACTTGTTAATTGAAACTCTTTGATGACAACGAGTTTTTTTCTATCGGCTTGTTAGTTGTGAACTAAATGTATAATATCTACGATAAAAGATGGTTGTAAGGTAGATGAGTATTGATGTAAAGTCTATTTGTGATTTTTATCTCTTAAAAGCTAAGAGCATGGGAATATATTTCAAAGCACCAATCAATGCATTCAATTAAAAATACTATATGGTATACAGCTGTAGTATACAGACTACAGAGTTGACTTGTAGTCTACGATTTAGCACATTTTTCGAGAAATAACTCTAGATTTACAGACTTAAATGGTAAGTAGGATACTATTAATATACACTCATGAAGAGAATTTGTTCAAGGGGCTACAAAGTGAAATGTCGTAGAAAGACATCATACTTGCGTATTTCAGTAGTTTATGCATATTACTATTAATTATTGTTCTATCGTGTGTCCCATGCACAAACACACCCCATCCACTTTAACGATACACTGTGTATACAAGTGTGATTAATTAAAAATTGGAAAACCAATCCATTAATACTGAACTCAATATTGATACAATGAAACTATCCGGAATGTACCTATACTTATCGATTTCAATACATAAATAAAATAATAATCGTTTCACGAATGACGGAGCTATGAGAAAATTATTCAAAAGCTGGAACAACTACATATGTAGAAAAAACTAAACGGTTTAATTAAGTTTTTTTTTTACATATGTGTTGTGCCAGAAAATTTACCAACAGGAACAACTGGCTCTCAAAAAGGCTGTTGGGTGCTTTGCGACAGATTTTTTAACTTGAAAGTAGCTAGCCAAGCACTAGAAAATGCTGTGCCACTACGGTTTCCTCACAATGTTTTCCTACACCAAAAGCTCGTGATAATTGGTCAGGGTTGACTTGCTGGACATAAGGCGTCCACATCCGACCGACCTGGTAAGGTTCCGTACCTTAAAGGTAAAAACGGGACCCTATTACTAAGCCTCCGCTCTCTGTCTGTCTGTCTCCAGGCCGTCTCTCAGAAACCGTAATAGCTAGAAATCTGAAACTTGCACAAGATATGTATTTCCCGTGCCGCTATAACAACAAATACTAAATATAATAAAAATGAAATTATTAAGGGATACAATGAACGTGTTTTTTTGTATATTTTTGCTATATATCATAAATGTAGCTATTAGACACTTAAAATTTTCACAAAATATATAAATGTATATTAGCTATCAAATTAAATTATAAAATTTAGTGAAAATAAATATTTATGGGGGGGCTCCCATACAACGATGGTACGGAACCCTTTATGCGCGAGCCCAACTCGCACTTGGTAAATTTATTGAAATCCGCAAAAAGAAAAAGTTAGTCCCAGAGTGCGGCTGTTCATTTGGTCACTCTAATAGCACAGAGCGGTCACATGATCCAGTAATATCATCACGATGACGGCTTCATCAGATGCATAATAATATGACAATAATAATGCGCGAGTCATCACAGTTTTTGCCCTTTCTTCGTGCGAAGTAATTACCATCCGCGGTGCTATAATGTGCTTTTACATAAAGTTAAATTGTATGATCACTCGTTGCTGGGTTCTACTACGTATTTAACTATATACTTATGCACTATTCCGTCAAGTGTGATCTATTATAAAATGGTGTGACTGCAGGTAATAGAATTTATTCATATTTAGCTGAAATCACAGAATTTGGTAGGTTTGTCAGGCAAAAACATGGACTTTGTATGTGTCAAATTAGCAGGAATTAAAAAATACAAAAATCAATTAAATGCTGAGTTACCCGAATTGCGACTTTTGCATCAAAATAATAAGTTTCTGTCAATGATGGGTGACCATGCACAAGACTGTTATTGTTTAATTACAGCTTTTCCGAGTGCAAATATAGATAGTAACTTGGACGGGAAATTAGCTATGGACGACTACAGTAAAGTAATGTGTAAGTACATACATACCCGGTTGGGTGATGCAACCATTGCCTTTAGTATCAGTCTTGTGCTGCCGCTTCCGCTTCTTCGTATGAGCTAAGTGGCCAAGCTCTGGTGTCAAGAGTTTTCAAGACACCTGAAGGCCATTCTATCCCAGAAAGTTTTTATTCATTTGTATTCATTAGTTAGTTTATATGTGTCCCGGCTGCATCATTCCACGAAGGTAGAGGAGGTCGTGGAGGATGGAGCCTCGTCATGAAACGAACTTCCAGTCTTTTGTGGTGCCGTTACCGACCCGATCGGTAACACGACGCCTCTTCATGTGTAATAGTTAATAAGTTTAGCTTGTAGGTGATTGATATGTATTAGTTTATTTATTATAGTTATTTTAATGGTATGTTTTCTATGTTATTGGCCATAGTTGCCTGCAATAAAGGTATAAATAAAATAAATTAGTACGTACATCATTAGTACAGATAACATTAGACCTACATCATTTATTCATTAACACGTTGGTCATTTGATTAGTATTAAAATAAAATAAAAAAATATTGCTCATCAGACAACCAGCCCCTTATCACACCTCATGCATAATGAATGCTAGTTGCATTACCGCGCTGTATACGTATGACCCAGAGCGGGAGTCTCTAGCCTTGTCCCTAATCCTAATTATATTAAATTGAAAAAGTTATATTCATTACGATTGTAGGTTTACACATATTTAATATGCAACTAACATGCACTTTTTTAATTTTGTCTTTTAAATTTTTTATTTTATTGATGTTTAAAAACTTTCGTTGTACTATGCTTTGTAAATAATTTTCAATTTATTATTCTTAAATTATGTTTAAATTTATTTTAATCATTACTACTAGTTTTGTTGTTGTATAATAAAATTGGCGTGATTATGCAACTATAGGTCACATTTAATGTTACGTGCATAATTTGTAGTACTAAAACTTAGTTGTGTTAAAAGGAAATCTCAATTCCCACTAAGCTTAACGATTAATATCGCGTATACGTGTAAATTTACATTTACGGTGTTTTGACTATAAAACGGAGTTGTCTAAGTATAAAGTTTCATCAGAATACATTAAGATATTATTTTAGGTTACCTGCCATGTATGTTTTAAAGCGGCATGGAAAGCAACACGGTATATTTAAAAAATTCGTTAAAATTCTGCAAGAAAGATAGAGCTATGATTTTTAGGGTACCTAAAAGGTAAAAACGGGACACTATTACTAAGCCTCCGCTGTCTGCCTGTCTGTCTCCAGGCTGTATCTCAGAAACCATACTAGAAAGATGAAACTTTCCCTAGGTATATATTTCCCGTGCCGCTATAATAAAAAAATATTCTAAAAATAAAAAAAAATGAAAATATTAAGGGGGTCCCGATACAATAAACGTGTTTTTTTCGTCCATAGAAAATACGTCCAAATCCATAGATAAAGCGAAAACCTTGTTAACATAAAAATTGCAGTAGAAATAGTAATTACAGTTTTCGTAATAGGAAGATATCTTGTTCCTGTAAGAAACAGAAAAATACAGCAAATTTCCTAATATCCGTATAAGCGCAGGCGCAGGTTTCGTGAATGTGAGCGGCTCAGTCGGCAATAGAGGGTAGTCAATGAAGCCAGGCGAGCCATTCACTCCCGCTGCGTCACACTCACACCGTCCGGTTAGGGCTGCCTCTTATAGAATAAAAAATATTGTTAATTATTATTATTAAAAACCTATCTAATCCCATACTTGGGCAAAGGCCTCCCACACACTTTCCAAAATAAACGCACACGATATATTTCACACACGGCGGGTTAGCCTTATTTTTACGTGTCAAAGGAATAAATAAGTAGAATAAAAAATATAATAAAAACTACTATTATACTACTACTCGTTTGAACCTTTACTTCGTATGAGCTAAGTGGCCAAGCTCTGGTGTCGAGAGTTTTCAATATTGTACAAGAAAAAAAACGAAACTTATATTGGTTTAGTTTTTTCTTCTTCTTTTTACTATAGTAAAAGATTTAAAATGCCTATCGTGGCAGCCCTGATCTCCCGCTGCGTTCGAATCATTAATTAGTTCACAAGAATAACCCCAAAGAAAGGGCCAAATGATCCGAACCTCATAATTGGTTGTTATAAACGAAAATATTGGAATACATTAAACAGGAACATTTAATTTGGTCCCGACTCATTTATGTTTGTCTACTATTATTGTTTTGTTATAAAATCCATTGTTGCTGGACGTTTCCACTTATTTTGAAGAATGGTATCTATTAATTTAATTTTTATATAAATTGAACAGGATTATATGTAACTTTTATTACAAGAAATCAAAAGAAAATTGTAAATAAATACAAATTAAAACTAAATAAATAAATTAAAAATAGTCTTTATTGGTTTTTATATTATAGTTTATATATTTTAGATCCTATTATAAGTATGACGTACAATTGGTAATATCGGCTTATACAAAAAAAAAAATACTATCCGGTTAGGGTTTGTCAATCCTGTCCTACTAAGTCTGTATAAAGTAGCAAAGTTATCTTTAATTAACCAGATAAGTAATGAAAATTACTAAAGACTTACAAAATAGCTCAAAGACCAGGAGCGAGCAAAGTACCAGGGCCCCATAGCAGCGAGGAGGCTGTATTCAAAGTAATTAAGCAAACACGAAAACGGCAGAGCTCGTTAGTGCGGCCACGCCCTGTGCTAATCAATTCCAATAATTAACAAGTCTCTCGATAGTGGATTGATTTTATGATGTTAAAATCTGGTAATTGACATTTAAGTAAGATTGTATACCTCAATTGAAGTTTAGTTTCAGAGTTTATTAAATCTGGTAGACCTTTGCCCAGGATAACCAAAAGTGGAGGGACGGTGGGAGGCTTTTGCCTTCTGATTATTTACAAGTAAATAATTAATCAAAAGGCAAAGGCCTTTGCCCTGCAATAGGCTGATCAATAGGCTATATTCATAGATAGTTTTGTGATACTTTACTTAATGTCTAAGCTTAAAAACTGAAATTTTAAGGGTTTTACATTTCATTTTAGTAGTATATACAAGTCTATCGTTTGGTGATTTTTGAGAAGCTTTTTAGCTCTTATTGTAGACGTCAAATGGCTATATATGAACTATGTATGTGACTGAGTTTTGTTGCCCAGAGCAAAGCTGCGCTAAGACAGAGCAAAACTAACGATAATTACCTTAAAAAATATAACAATCAAGCAATTTTATAGCCCGTGCTAGTTGTTAGCCACGTTCGTTACAACATTCGAATCCAATTGTTATATCAAACCGATGGGCAATTTCAATTAGTGAAGAATAGACATCAATATTAGAATCGTGAACGGTTGATTAAAATAACGAGAGATTTTGGAATAACAGGTCCGTCTCGCCTTTGTAATATGGAATCATCATCATCATCATCATTTTCAGCCGTCTATCGCCCACTGCTGAGCATAGGCCTCCCTTCGTGTACGCCATTCGTCTCGGTCTTGTGCCACCCTCATCCATGTCCTGCCCACGATGTTTCAATATGGAATAGCTATTATTAAATAAAATATAATCAATTTTGGGGTTAAAATTTACAAACAACCCATTATTAATTAAAAACTTTTCTGCAATTCATTTATAGCCAAAATTGAGCCCAAACTTAGAGAGAGATCGGGTGACTTCGACGGGTCGTACCTGGTGTAAAGCCATCGCCATACAACGCGGCAATGCCACGAGCTACTACTATACCTTTCCGTTAAGTTCTGTCCGGAGTGGTCTTCTAATTTCGTAATTTGTTTCTATCATACATTTAGTTTGTATTGTTTTTTATTTAGTTTTAATTTCTAATTTCAATGTTTATTAAATAAATAAATATATTGTAATTCATTTGGTATCTCGAATAGAAAATTTCCAAAAAATCCGAGTGACATTTATCTGTCTTTAAAAACCTTATAACATACTTCTTGAATGTATTGAAAAAATCGAAAGGACTGAGAAAAGAGGTTTCTCTTTGTACGGAGGTCATAACTCATTCATAATCACAAAAACCTTATTCAAAACTAACTTTTTAGATAAGTTTTTATTTAACTTCTTAATTAGATTTGGCGAAGCACCTCCCTATGTTGCAACTGAAGCGTGGTTTAATTTATAAGCGAGGGCGTTTGTTTAATTATATTAGTATGCACAGTTTTTTGTTTTTTATGTGATTGTATATGTTTTCGAAGTAAGTAAATATCTACCATTATAATATCAAGTGATATGCTTATTGTTCACCTGAGTAAGATCTAACGAGATGGCAATTAGGTAAATGTTGAGTGTATATGGTAATTCCCGGCTTTTCATTATTTTTGTTATGAAATTTAAGCTTAACCACCAACTTGCCTGATGTTAAGCGAAGTTGTGGCCGAAGATATAGCACGTTTAACTAGATGAAGTCTGATTAATTCGATGACAAAATATTATATATAAATAAATTTACCTCTTATATATTTATCATTTGGATATTTTGAAACTATAAAAACTATACTTGCTTGTAACAGATCACTTTATGCGATAAGGCTGCCAATTGTCACCACTTATTATTAAGCCTTTTCTTTTCTTTCAAAATTGTTCATGTATGTGCCCAATAAATAAATTTCAAACTATCTGTTTGCGGATACTCGCTAAAATAAAAACCAGATTCGCTAGCGCCTATGTTTTAACAAATGTTTAATAAAACCTTGTGAGAGGCGTTCCCAGTAGATGAGTTCGGGATAAAAATTCGATTACAATTAAATTAACCTCGCATATATTTATTTTTCGACAAACATTCCATTTTTATTTTAATATATCATCTGAAGAATGTTAATTTGTACACGGCTACTAAAAACTGAATTCTCGATTTGATACATTCTTATGCGGTTAGTTACGGATTTTATTCAAGTTAATTTCCTTTGTTGTTAGTTCAGATTAACTTTGTTATGGTCGACGAGTTTTATAAATTGAGAGAGTTATAAATATTTCGTCACACGTAAATGTTTGGTAGGTATACTTTTCTCTACCAATCTATATCTATACCAATATATAAAGAGGAAATTTTTGATTTTTGTTTGACGCAAATAGGCTCCAAAACTACTAAACTGATTTGAAAAATTCTTTCACCGCTGGGAAGCTACATTATCACTGAGTAACATGGGCTATATTTTGTTTTTCTTCGTAACTTAGATAGCCGGGACGATCTG
Source organism: Mellilla xanthometata (assembly GCA_035578125.1). Taxonomy (NCBI): domain Eukaryota; kingdom Metazoa; phylum Arthropoda; class Insecta; order Lepidoptera; family Geometridae; genus Mellilla; species Mellilla xanthometata. Next base: position 15,819,449 of record JAPUBQ010000024.1, on the reverse strand, counting down.
CTAGTTATTTCATAATTAGACTAAAAAGATCATGCAAATGCTATTTAAAAGTATATTTGGCTATTGGCAATGGAGTTTAAAAAGTAGTTCCCAACTATTTTTATATGTTAAATTATATAAAACATTTATTTTATCAATAATCTAAAACACTAATAAGTATTGTAGGGATAATCCTGCTTAGGCAAATTACACATAAAATACGAACTTGCTATTATTTTTATATAATTGCCTGGAAGAGATCGCTTTTAGTGTTAAGGCCGCCACTTGTAATACTACTTATAAGTTGTTTATTTATTTTTCAATCTGTACTGTATTTCCTTTTGTGTTGCAATAAAGAGTATATCTATCTATCTGTTATATATTATCAAAATGCTAAATGTTATCAAAATGTAAATTTGGAACGCTTCCCTACTTCTTTTTATTCCTCTTTACAACTGGTCTACCGAAAGACTGCTAATTAGCTGCATAACTAAGCGAGATAGCGATACTTTGGCCTTAGTCGGATGATGCCTAGTCTGGAATAACTTGCTCACAAGGAGGTTGCCGGAACACGCTGTTAGATGCTTGGCGACATATTATTGAATTTAAGAGTGGTTGCTAGCCAGGCGAGCTCTAGAAAATACCCTACCATCGTGCAAAACCGCCATTATATTCTTTAAAAGCGTACTCAAAAGCAACGATGCTCTCCATTCATCATTTGTCGTAACACAATAGCCAACCATTAGTTACGTAATCGCGTCCAATTATAACTTAATTCAATAACACATTCAATTATATTCTGTACGTACTTATACCTATTTACTACGTGGGAAGTGACCGTGGGTAGGATGATTGGATTCTCATTTCCTACTATTAATCTAAAATTCAATTAACCGATTGATTTAGCGGTGGTTAAAAGAAAGCTCGCGTAGGTCACGTTCGGTAGGCCTTACACTGATTAAACAAGCTTTGGTTTTAATTTTGTTTTTGTATCTTGGGAATTATTTCATGTTGCGATGACCACACAAGTTTCTTGAGCTGAACTGAAGCCGGTTCGCTTTAAGATATGTTTGTTTGGAAGCGTGTTTGATTTATTATATTTAATTAATTAACTATTAAATAAGAGAAAGTTTAGTGCAGTTCAGAGAAATTCTAGAACTAGATTTTATTGTTCACTTAATCATCTTCGTATGAGCTAAGCGGTCAAGCTCTGGTGTACATAAATTTTAAGCCGCCCTAAAGCTTCTGAATTGGTTTTACGCCTAGATAGTACTAAGTCTAAATCCAACCCATGGTAATGCCTGAAAGTGCCTTTTTTAAAGGCACTTTCAGGCAAGGACAATCTTGAGCATGGCTACTCATTCAAAGACTGTCTGCGTGGACCCTTGACCTCGTTGATCACCTCAGAACACCTGAGTTAGCCGAACTACAGGCTCTCAATCTATATTACTATGAAAGTTCTAGAGACGTTTGTAGAGGCTTTTTCTGTTTCTGTCACACACAAAGAGCTCTGTTTTTGTTTGAAAAGTTTGACAATAGAAGAAGTAATTATATTAATTTATAACTACTTAAGTATATTCAAATACTTCAATTTTTACAGAGCAGAAAACGCCGCTTTGGAATAAAGGAACTTACCAACGGACTTAAACACCATTGCATTTTAACTGGTACTTGTTTGATATTATTTATGTATCTAGAGAGTTGTGTTTACATTGTTTTGTGTAAAATATGCTCTGAATTTAAGATACCGAGCTTTCCATGTGTTTGTATTGAGCTTTTCATATATCGGTTAAGCAATACGATCGAGTAAATATAAAGTATAAACTTTATACTGGACTATATTCGTGAAATACCTATTCTAACCAAAGTTTCCGTCCTCTGCCGTACCTGTTTATTAAAATAATTGCAACCACAATTATCCGAGACACAGCAAACAATCGACATAGCGATACTGATGGTATAATTGTCAGTATATGTACAATGTAAACCTAATTATCTAATTAGGTGGCTACACGATCTTAATTGCAAGGTTAGGCTTGGACGGGGCAATTTGTTTAATGAAAGCATGCAGAGTTAATGCTACGCCGAGGTTAGGTAAATTATATTGATAATTTTGTTGCGGACCTTATCTTTTCATTAGATTGTGTTTCCGTACCTAAAAGGTAAAAACGCGACCCTATTACTAAGCCTCCGATGTCTGTCCCCATACAAAAACGTGATTTTTAGGGTTCCGTACCAAGACGGTAAAAACGAGACCCTATTACTAAGCCTTCGCTGTCTGCGTGTCTATCTGTCTCTAGGCTGTAGGTATCTCAGAAGCCGTGATAGTGAGAAAGCTGAAATTTTCACATGTTATGTATTTTTTGCCACCATAATAAAAAATACTAAAAATAAAACTATATTTTTTACTATATATCAATAACGGTAACAGTTTGATGCTTAAAATGTTCAATAAATAGATGTATATTTGGATGTATATTACCTTTCCAAATAAATTAATAAATAATCAAATAAAATAGTTATTTTTTTGTGTGTACGCTTGTTGTATGGGGGCTACCATACAACAAACAATTTTAAAGTCAATGGTACGGAACCCTTCACGCGCGAGCCCGGCTCGTATTTGGCCTACTATTTTATCTATTGTGGTTAAGAAAGAGGAGCGTTGATTGTTCAGCGGCAAGATGGGTCGACATCAGCTATCGACGGTCGATCCTACACTAATCCGCATACATGGTTAGTTCTACTCACCTGGATTTTAAAACAAGCTATTTTTACACCAGCAACTGACCAGCATCACCGCGGGGCGTGACTAGTATAAAATAACTTAATTTGAAGCTATTACAACTCAGCCAGGAGTGCGGCTGCCTCACGTTCCGATAGTCGTGGGTTCAATCCTCCAATGAGCTCAAGCTTTGGGTGAAGGAAAACTTCGTAAGGAAACCATAGCATGGCGGTAGGGGTGGTAGCTTTATTGTGCTTTCCTGGCTAGCAACCACCATCAAGTTGAAAAATATCTCAGCAAGCACATAATAGTGTAAAGATAAAGAACTAGTAATATACTAGTTTGACGACCTCGTTGGCGTAATGGTTACCATGCCGGACTGCCAATCAGAAGGTTTAGGGTTCGATTCCTGGCACGCCCAACATCTTTGTGCTGAACTAAATTTGCTGGCTGTCGGTCTGGGTGTTAAATATGTATCTATATAAAATTTTTATGTATATACATATGTATTTGTAGTATATCAGTTGTGTTAGCAACCATAATACTAACTAACGAAATGGTTCAGTATGGGGTTAACCAGCCGTGTGTAAAACGTGTCCAAATATTAAAAAAAAAAATTAAGACTAGGCATTAAACAAACCTTAGGCCAGGGTGTGCACGCACCCTGCTGTTGAAATGTTCCTGCTATATGGAGTAAAAATAAAAATTTTAAATTTAAATTGACGTTCGTGACGTTCTAATTTCATTAGCATTCAAAGAAAAATTAGCTCTCACAAAAGTAAAGCATCCAAAACGTCAGAAAGAAAGATGATCCTCGCTCACAAAGGGAAGTGTTTACTGGCAGTCAGTTAGCCAGCTAACCGGCTGTTTTTACTGACAGCTAATAACGTTGATTGATCACTGATGATTAAAACCGGCCCATGTTAAACTTTAATCGCTGTTTAAGACCGGTTGCTCCTATTCAGCCTTTGATAAAAAAGAAGGGTGTTGTGTTAGTATGAATATTCAAAGGAATTTTTAGTTTGGAAACGATAGTGTTCTTATGTTTTTTTTTTAGACACACACGGCTGGTTAGCCCCATACTGAACCATTTTTCTAGCTCGTATTATGGTTGCTAACACAACTGACAAACTACATGTAAATACATATATATAATTTATATACATACATATTTAACACCCAGACCGACAGCCAACAAATTTAGTTCAGCACAAAGATGTTGGCCGTGCCGGGAATCGAACCCGGAACCTTCTGATTGGCAGTCCGGCATGGTAGCCTTTACGCCAACGAGATCGTCAGTTAGTATGAATATTCAAACGATTTTTTAGTTTGTAAACTATAGGGTTGTTTTTTTTACTGAAAAATAAGCTGTAGCTAATCAAATATTGTCTAAATTTTTTGATTGTTCAAATTAGAGAAAAATAAATTAGTTGAAAATTTTGGATGAAGCATTGCTACTCCTAGGTGGCTAATTAGTCTACGATTAGTGTAATCTTATACTCTGGACGTGTACATTGTTACTGCTAACGAAAAACTTTTTAAAAGCAAGAGTAATAACTTGATATCATGTAGGTATTTATTTATAAAAATAATCTATTGAATATTATTTAAGGGGTATATTGGTAGATACACGACATGTGAAATTGATATGTACTTTAATTGTTTGGATGGTGAGATTACTTTAATTTTAATTGTAGTGTTTTTATTTATTTTATTTTTCTTTTTATCTTTAAGTTTGTACATAGTATTTTAATATTTTTTCTATTTATGATAATAAAGATAGGCCCCCTTTAATTATTTAAAATCTATAACAAATCAAAAACTGTAAATTTAAGGACAGATAAGAGAGAGACATTATATACATTGTGAAAATCTCAAAAAAAAATTTTTCGTGCAAATAAACATATAACATAATAGTTAAGGAAATTGTTTGCGGATTTTTTCGAACTTACGTCAGTTACAAGTAGGTAACCTTGAATATCATTCTAAAGATTTGTAAACATCACTTTAAGTCGTCTTCCTAAGACAGCCACCGATTAAAAATGTTTGCAATAAAAATGTTGGCAAAATAAATTAACGATGTTCAAACGGGTTTTACTGCCGAATTATCTCGACATTTATTGCAATATGTCCGGTAGTTAGATAGCTATTCCGATTAGTTAAATATAGTGGCTAAATGATACTTTGTCAGATACGTCTAATATGTAGACAAATTATGCCCGTCGGAGATGTAAAAGTTGTTATTAGTCACGTGAGTGGTTTTGTTAGACAAGGTTGTATATTTTATTGTTAGGACACATTTTACATACGGCTGGTTAGTTCCATACTAAACCATTTCTAATTTATATTATGGTATAGTAACAGATATGCTTGCTTAGTGTGCGGTGTAAAAAGCAAGTGTGGCACGGAAATGTCTGCTTTTCAATCTAACAGTTCGATCCCGGCCTAACACCAATCTTGTTTTTCTAGTCATAAGGCAAACTGCGGTCAAACGTAAGCATCATTAATAAAAACGTGGTTTGAACTCGCTTCGGTGAAGGACAACATCTTAAGGACACCGACGTGTTTGAGGACTACCAAATCGAAGAACGTGTCTGATCTAATATCTGTCCGATGAGGCACCTACCACGATGTCGCCTAAGAGAACTCCGGAAATCCGGCAAAGAATTTCAAAGTTTGGCGATTCGGACAGCAAAGGTGGTGGCAAAACGCTTTGTGCGTGCGTTAGGCACCTCAACTGTAAACCGATACCGCCTTGGCGTTTCGATATTTGAATGTTCATGTTCTCTCATTTGCATAACCAAATATGTGTGAGCAAGAGGAAGCGAACTTTTAAATGTTTTCTTAATTGCCTCAAGTTAACTATTACTGTATATAGAGGAAATGCGAATGTTTGTATTTGTCGTAAATGTTTGGTTTAAACGGCTGAAACGATTCGGATGAAAAATAAGAGCTTTATACAGGTGTAACTTACATCTAGACTGCATTTAAACCAGGTAGATTTAAAAAATAATTAGGTAGACTAACAAAATTATGTAAGTATTAAAATATATTACAACATGCGTATATATTACTGGAGCAAATGTTTAAGTTACTTATAATAGTAAGTTCAGGATTTCGAATTAGAAGTAGTAAATAAAATAACACAACATGATGTATAATTTGTTTTATTTCATACAAGTATCTGTACATTTCGATCTAGTAAAAATAATATTTGTAAATACATCGTATTTTTATACATATTCAGTTTATTTATCTATAGGCACTATAGGTAAGGATGATTTGGTACATTCAAGATAATACAAAAAGGAAAAGAACGAAACAATAATTCCGTGTTTAAAAGCTATCTAGTGAGTGAGTAGATAAACTTTCCACTCGCTCGGTACAGAAGAAAAACTTTCCACTAGCTAGCATTTTGGAACGTGATCAACCCTTTACGTGTCTTTCTTAGAAAAAGGAAAGAAATAATAAAGGTATTTTATATTAATTCTTTTTCTATTTTATGCTGACCTATTCAATGTAAAAATCCTCACTGCCAAAACACAAAGACGCTCGCGACAAGTTTACTAGCAACAGCTGGTTTAAATTCTAGTCTTCAGGCTAGCGAATGGCAAGTAAGTTAGCTAGTAAGGCCGATTGTATTTTTCTAGCAGTTGTTACAAAAATGCAGCTGGTAGCTTTTTAACTAGTGTAATCGAGACAGGAAAAAACACCCGTAAAAGAGTTAAATAAAATGGTATGCTTGTTTTGATTTACACATAACTAAGTTTTTTTTCGTTATATATTTGAATACATCTTAAATTGTGCAAACTTATGTAAGTATCAAAGGGTAGTTTACAAAATATTAAAGGGAGTCACAATGCCTTGCTTTTATTCTTTTCTCAATAAACAAAAAAGGTTTAAAAAGTTAACTCATGTTCAAAATATCATATAGCTTGTATGTAATATCATGTAGATCTATAAGTTTATTCATATTCAGAATCTAAAAATAGAAAATTAAGTACCACTTATTACTAAAATAAATAACAATAAGGCCTAAATTGGACGGAACCGAACAATCACACCATAGCTTAATTAATATCCATTTATCTTACAAGGCATATTCTGTGCCAAAGTTTCTTTACAAACTATTCAACATTTAAATTAATTATTGCATTCTAATATTAGCGAAAATATGTAATGTAAGGATTTACAAAGACTTTATACAACTAAGATTTTTTACGTTTGATTTCCTTTTTTTCTTCAATATTTAAAAACTTTTGCTGTCTATTCGTGACTTAGTCACGATCAATTATTATGTAATCTTCGAATCTTTACTACAACTCCCGTTAATCCAGAGGTTCTCTAGTGCCTTAAAATCTTTCCACATTAGAATTAAAACTACATAACTAACGAACCAGGATAAAGGGCTTAATAAAACGGGGCTCAACTAATCAAATCTGTCTGGTGCCGCTGCCTCAGGATTTCCAATCGAAGCTCATGTTCTCTTGCGGCCATTCGCAACGCTGCTATACTGGAGCTTCTTCTTTCCACTTCTTGCGGAGGAGGCTGTGCTGGAGGAGACTCGCTTCCAGGGGAGATCGGAGGAGACACTGGGGGAGGGTCGGGGGACTGTCGCGGTGGGGCTGCCAGGCCCGCGAGGAGTGAGTGGAAGGGCGGAGAGGAGGTGTACAGAGGCGCTGTGCTGAAGAGAGGTGGTCGTGGAAGAGGGGCGCCGAGGTATTGTGCGCCGAGAACTGGGCCTCCTCCGTATCTGTCGACAGAAAAGAGTTTTAATTAATTTACAAAGCAAAGGTAATGAAATATTTTCTCGTAATAATTCCTTGTGCTTTTAAGCACATACAGTCAATTACGTAGTTATTGCAACTTATTATAGTGTCTCGAATCTAATAAAAAAGGCCAGTTTGGATCAAGTTGTGGTCCAAACTAAACTTTTTATCCGTTCAGCGATGATACCATCATATTTCTTTAAAAAAAACTCACCTAAAGGACGCTAAAGCATTTGTGTCAAACGGTTTCCGGAAACCAAAACCCAACTGTGTGAAAGGGTTGGGCATCGAAGCCACTACAGATGGAGGCGGGGCCCCTCCCGTGGCTCCAAGGTAAGGATTGTAGGGGTGTCCCTGGGGACCCACTTTCTCCTGCTTTCGCCATTTCGCTCGCCGGTTCTGGAACCATACCTGGGGAAGAAGGACAGAAAACTATGTTCAAAGAAATATTTTTAAAATATGTTGAAAACTTAAGTCCAATAGAGCATGAATGTAAAGTCATTAAAAGTCACTTTAATTTCATGTAAAGTCATTTTAATTTAATATTTCTTGGCGAGATCAAAACGGTTAAGTTTTTACTACAGTCGATTACTTATTCTATCTTAACAATTCGCCATTAAACGGTTGGCTCGCATACCGAACTCAAGGTATACAAGGTAATTTTAATTTTTATACAATTAGTTGTTGCCGGCGTACATTTTATTGCCCACCTTACTACGTGACAACTACTTTGTATTTTTTATTACACAGTTACATTTTATTGGCTTCGTAACAAATTAATTGAGTGTCTTAATGGCCCCGCTAATGTGCTATTAAATTAGCAACTAGGTCTAAACGCATTATTTAGGTCTCATTACGAGGCTTAGCTTTAGAATAACTTCAAACTTACGTCTCTATTAACGGTATAAATAAATCATTGGTCTCTTATCTTCTTATCGATACGATTAAACATTAAATTATACGATTGAACCGGACAGATTAGCGACAAAAATCTTACACTATCGCATTCGAGGGCGCAAGAAATCGCAAAATGTAAATATAAAATCGAAAAGCGACATAAATATCGATATCAGACACCGAATGTTGGCATGAAATATTTATCACACATAAAATATTTATGATCGCGAAATGAAACGCTTACACGAAACGAAGCAGTCATTATGTAAACTGCAATTTTTGTGGCAATTTAAATTAATTCACTTATGATAAACGTTGACGAGTAAAAAGTTAGTGCGTGTTTCTACGAGTCAGCGGATGCTGCAGTAAGAAACGTTTGAGACGCATGTCGCTGCCACTAAACGTATAATTTCATATTTAAACGGAGTTAAGGCTTTTATGTTAAACTGGTAGCACGTTCTTCAGTATATTTAAGTATGTTTCTCAGAATGCATTATTCTCATAAGTGCATTTTATTGCTGTCGTGCGTCGTGTTGTGGGTGTCATTAACAGAACTATAACATAATCAGTTGTCATAAACTATAACATAATATTTGGACCGGTATTACAATTGCATAGTCAGGTAAGATGGTAGTAGGCAAAACTTTTTTTAAAGTAATCAGAAAACTAAGCAAAACCATATTCAAAATGTTTAATTCCCAATTTTTTTTAATGCCCAATGCATTAAAAAAATATAAAATAATCTGATTTTTAATCTTAATGTTTGATTATTATAATCAAAACAAAGTTTGGTACCAAAAAGTATACATTATTCTCATGGCTGTTTTTAGACAGCCTCGTTTTTTAATAACGTTATTCCCTTGTTTCGGTTTGTTGTTATCGGGAATCGAACCCAAGACCTGCGTAAAAAGGCAGCAGCACGCCTAATTAAGCTGACAAAATTGAAATTGCTGAAAAAAATTGTTTCAGTCATTGCTTCAATATTTACTAACGCAATAGCTTTATTCTTATTTACTGTTACTGTATGTATACTTATTAGCCTTAAGCTTAGCCTTAGACTAAAAACATCTTTATTGTGTGGTTCACACACGCAATTTTAGCGCTCAACGTAACCGATCGATACCAGTTATAAGTGAGTAATACAAGAAAATTGCTAATGATCTCATTTAATAAACAAGGGCCTGGAATGTACCGCATTAGAGAAATTGAGCCGTTGAGAGTACAAGGCTTTTGTGGGCAACTTGCCATAGCGCAGAAGGGCAGACATTATAAGCTAAAGGGTTTTTTATACTAAATGGGTTTGCGCTTGATCTTGAAAACTTACCTGATGGTAAGAGACTTTGCGATCTAAGGTGAAACGCGCTTACCCAGAAGAAACCGGTTCATTCGCGCCTTGAAAACCCCAAAATTATAGTTTTCGAGGAACAGGGCAACAGGAACAGGGCATTTGACAAGGAGTTTCGTACCTTGGCAGTTCGCACAATGAAGGTGGAGGCAAAACGCATTTTTGGTATCTCCACAGTGAAATGATGCCGCTTTGGTCTTTCTCTGCTCGTCTGATGGTGAAAGGAGGCGGTTCATTCATGGTAGAATTCGCTAATAATTGTCTCCTAAAAGTATTTTTTCTAATATTTTCCCACTAATATTAGGAGGGAAAGTGTGTGTGTGGATTTATGATACTAATTCTTACTGAAAATATTTATCCAATTTGGGTGAAATAAGAAGAAATTCCCACAAAGATTACAATGATCACTTACGCGAGAACATAATTGCCATAACATTCCAGAAACATTCCGTCGTCACTACAAAACTAAATAACTAAACAATCGAAACTTTGTAAACAAACAGATCGCCCGTCCGACGTATTCATAAAAGTGAGTTTTCCGTTTATGCTGGTAAAGTCGACTTTTGAAGGCGGTGAACGGGCTTACAATTCTTAAAACAGAATTAAAATTTTTAAAACTCTGCGTGCCTGCGAACTTTATCATTGTTTTGCCGTAGCAGAAGAATAAATTTGGTAGATATTAGTATCTAGATATATTTTGACGACCTCGTTGGCGTAAAGGTTACCATGCCGGACTGCCAATCAGAAGGTTCCCGGTTCGATTCCCGGCCCGGCCAACATCTTTGTGCTTAACTAAATTTGTTGGCTGTGGGTCTAGGTGTTAAATATGTATCTAAATAAAATATATATGTAAGTATATGTAGTATATCAGTTGTGTTAGCTACCATAGCACGAACTAGAAATGGTTCAGTATGGGGTTAATTTATTTATTTATAGCTGAATTAACACATAGGCTATCCCGAATTAATCTGGACAATAAATAAAATAATATGTTTAACACCATGGCTGGCTAGTTATCTTATAAAGTGCTACATAACATGTTCTGTTCAAAAGCCTTCATAAAAGTTCACTAAAAGGTCACCGAAGCTACGTAATATGAGCAGATAACAAATGCATAATGAATGCTACCCCGTGGCGATCAGTAAATTTGCACACCATAAACATAGTATAATGGTTGTTCAAACGGCTAACATATTTGTAAACCCTACACCTGCCCGCAAATTAGCAATCGGGGTACTTAAAGGTGTGCCTGTACTCTTTGTCTTTAAAATTTTTATTTTGTTATTATATTTTTTTTAGTTTACTAAATTTTCGTGTTTTCTATGCTTTGTAAATATTATTCTGAAGTCCTTAAGAATTCTTAAGTGTAAAATATAATAAAAGTATCTTAGTTGTGCCTGAACCTATGTGTATATGTATGTCCATGTGTGTGCTCTAAGGACCACAAAATTTGAAGACGTGTGTTTTCCGTCAACCTGCACTTAGCCAGCGTGGTGGATTATCTTCGTGAGAGAAGGCCCTGAGATCTAGCAGAGCATATGTATAGTGACCTGCTTATGCTTATGCTGATTAAGATGTCACTTTTGCTGTAAAGTTTTAGTGTGATGCTTACTTACGATTACGGTAAGTAAACTGATGGTACAAGTCCATACATAACAATGGTATAAAGTTTTGTAACTTTTTCTCTCTACACATCAAAAGTATAATTTGGGATTGGAATAATCACTTGATTCGATTCATCGCTGTTACAAATAAACGAGTTAAAATAAATTACAGGCAAATTTCTCGTGTAATTATTGTTGACAATGAACTGAGAAAAATATATTTGTTGAAAAATGTTGTTTAATATTTTAGTTATTACAGTTAGGCATTTGACCAGCAAGGTCAAAGGTCTAGGTGTAGCATGCCTAGTTTGTAAATACTGGCTTTCAATGAGGCTGCCGAAAAAGATAATACTTACTTACATGTAAATTTGTTATTGTTTGACTATTGTTGTGAAAATGAATTGATTCCTTGGCTCTCTTTAGCCGTAACTGCAATGTTTTCTATTATCTAATTTTATTCATACGTAATTGTTTTTTTTTGTTATTCACATAATAAAAAAAAACAGTTTAAAAATCACACATTATCACATTCAATTGGACGTATAATTTAATCAGTTAATAATAAGTATAATTTAATTTAATAATTTAACATATTTTATATCAGAAAAGCCGATCTTTTAAAGAGCTCAGTAACGTTGCGTAAATTCATAATAAAATGTATGAGGATGGTAAAAATTATGAACGTGATAATTTGCATTTACCTAACCATACGATTACATCCATTCATGTTAGGTAATGTTGCCGTTTAAGTGATTTGGGCACTTAGACTAATGCATTTTTAGGGGGTCGCGTTTTTTATCCAAGCGCCAAAAAATTTAACGCAATCTCAAGTGCATTTCAGATGCTAGGTAAGATAGAATAATAATATAGAAAAACAATGATTTTACACATTAAAGACGATGATAAGGGCAAAATTTTGTTTATAGATATAGTTTTTTCGCTATAAGTAAATCGTAAACGGTAAAAAATATCGAAAATATAGCTTAAAGATCGTCTAAAGAACAACACTAGGAATACTTTGTAAACTGTTATCGTAAGGTATATTATATATTTACACGAAACAAACGGTCACACTTACTTAAAAAACGTTGGTTATACGTCCAACGGGTTTCAACGCATTACGAGCGTCATCATCGGGGACGAGATGCACACGGACTGTCACCGACGAGATCCGCACACAGACGCTCGTAATGCGTCGAAACTTTGAAACCCGTTGGACGTATATCCAACGTTTTTAAGTAAGTGTGACCGTTTGTTTCGTGTAAATATATAATATGCCTTACGACAACATTTTACAAGGTCCTTAAGCTATTTTTTACCATTTACGGTTTAAAGCGAATATCACGATTCTGCCCTTATTTTCGCCTTAGTATTTTTGTATTTAATTGTGTTCGGAAAGAATTAATAGACATTATAATTATGTGGTATTTTCGAAGCAAAACATCGTAACTCAGATGACTTTAATTATTATCCCCTGATACTTAGCTGGCTAATAAATTGTAAAGGTTAAATTAATTTAATGACTCGAGGAAACAATTAATAGCGAATGCAATTTTGTTATTAATAAACTGACTGTATTTACTTGTTAGTGGTAATTAACGACTAATATTAATAGTTTCTGCCAGTCTTTTGTAAAAATAACGTTGATCGATTTATATTGTTCATTTAACCTTAATTTAAAAGACGTCTTAAGCTTAATTATTAGATATTATATTACCAACAATATGTACGAGAAAAACATTTTTAAGCGTTTCTTAAAAATAAAAGATTTTTGAATTTTCGTCAAACGGTCTGTCTATACGTACTCGTAAAATGCATAAATAAGGTACATAATAAAACCATGGAAAACAAAAGTATTTTTTCAGTAATTTTGATTCAGATTTTTTTAATTGATGAAAAGATTACCAAATAAAGAAATACTGAATCAGTTTCGATAAAATTTGTTGGAGAAGTGTATATTCTTTGCAATTACAAAAATATTTTTCATAAAGTTTCATGAGGGCAAAGTTTTATAGCCACGAGCATTACCTAAAATAAGACGAGACAAACATAAATAATTATATACAGTCGAATTCAAAACTTACTTGGAGTAAGTTTTGAATTCGATTGTAAATTTTTAACCAACTTTGAATTTCGAATTCAAAGTTGGTTAAAAATTAACAATTATGAATTGAATATACTTACTTGTATTCTAGCTTCTGTAAGGCCGATTTTCATCGCAAGCTCTTCCCTGGAACAAAATAAAATCGTAATCGTTTTAATTATTTGTATTTTTATTCATTATA